>CM044311.1:76796450-78046450 GCA_024291935.2 Okapia johnstoni | reverse complement strand
ACATGTAGATCTTGGTTTAAATTCCAGCTCTGACATTGCCTGGCTCTATGATAATGTCAATCACTTAACCTTTATAGGCCTTTGTATTTTCACCTATAAAATGGGCGTAAGAACATTCTAGACTTGCTAAGTTTGGAATAAGGATACAATGATGCAGTACACCTAAGCATAGTTCAGTTCAGTTCAGTCGCTCAGTCGTGTCTGACTCGTTGAGACCCCATGGACTCCAGCACGCCAGGCCTCCCTGTCCATTGCCAGCTCCCGGAGTTTACTCAGATTCATGTCCATTGAGTTGGTGATGCCATCCAACCATCTCATCCTCTGTCATCCTCTTCTCTTCCTGCCTTCAATCTTTCCCAGCATCAGGGTCTTTTCAAATGAGTCATTTCTTCACATCAGGTAGCCAAAGTATTGGAATTTCAGCTTCACCATCAGTCCTTCCAATGCATAGGTCTCAGTATAATTTTTTTCAGCCTCAACAAATGGATGAAGGTTAGTGTTCATTCTTCATTAAGAAGCGAGTGAAAGACCTTTACTCAACTGTCTAAAAAAATTGGGTTTTAGCTCTGTACTGTGTTATCTAGAATCTCCCTTTATCTATCTCATTGTTTTCCACCTGTAAAACTAAAGCATATTTAATCTGATTTGTCTACTTCACATGGACTTAAAAACAGCTAAGCTAACACATGAGAGAGGAAAATAGCTTTTAACTGTTTAACCAAAAGGTGCTAGAAAAATTAAATAGTTCTATAGATAGTATAAACTCAATTTAAACCAAATATGACATAAATTTATTATAAGAATACAGGGTTTTATCGCCTTATAGTTTGTGATAACTTTAGAGTGTTGAAATACTGTGCTGAGGTGACAATTGTCTAGAGGCACTGCTTATCAAAACAGGATAAATTGTGTTCATATTCAGAAAAATAACTGAGTATATGTCATCTTCCTTTTGATGATCATCACCATGAATCAAAATTTAGTTCTGTTCTTAAAAGATGTTATTTCTTGTGACAGAGAATTACAAAATGTGCCGCTTAGTGTAGCTGTCATATTTCAAAACATATGCTCCAGTAATTGAAGTAAGAAAACCTTGAGAATACAAGAATTAAAGTTAAATGTATGAACATAGGAAATTGAAAGTACAAGCTGGCAATAAACTCAGAGACTTTTAAAGATCTGGAGGACCTTAAGGATGCCCAGTTCTTTTTGTCGTAAATAAAGTATTGATTTTTAAAAGAAAAACACAAATTTTTCTAAAAGTAAATGCTCAGTGCATATTTTTGTCACATACAATGTATTGGTTGTTTTCTTTAAAGGAAAACAGTAAAACAATACAGCCAGTTAGTGGGGCTGAGAGATCCAAAACGGGATTCTAGTTATGTTGAATGAGATATTTCAACATCAGAATTTTAAAAAGCAACTGAGTTATGTGAAAATATGAATGAGTACAAATAAACTCTTAACTTTTGCTAAGACTCATAAAATCTATTTTACTTTTAAATTCTGGAGTCTATACTATTCAAATTAAGAAATGGGATAAGTAGAAGAAAAACGAAGAAGTTTGGAAATAACTGATCTAGTGATTCAACAGAATGATCAAGAATGCCAAAACCGGACATCTAAAGCAGAGCCTAGCTTGTCGTATGACTGTACTCTGAGTTAACATAATCAGTGAAGAAATATTGAAAAATAATTGTTTTTTAAGTAGCAGTGTATGCATTTGCTTAATCTTCCTTAACCATTTTTTTTTTATACTTTGACCTTGCTTTACTATTAACTTGAAATTCCCAGAATTTGAATACTAGGTCTTGAGACGGGAACCATGTGCTTTTGAATTCATATTTCAGTTTAAGAATTTTAATTTTCCTTTTATAGAAAGGATAATAAAAATTACTGTACTCTTTCTTAGCAGAAACATCATCAAATATAGGACCAAAATAGTTTTGTAAAAAATGTAGCCAGCATAGATATGTCTGTGTTCTGTGCAAACTTAGATGTACATATATGTGTTTGTATATTTTCTATACATGTATCTTAATAGTTAACATATTTTCCTTTACTTCTTCTTAGGGCTGTCATAAAATACATAACTTTAATAATGTACTACCTGAAGGCATGAACTTGAGCTTTATCATAGCCATGGTTTCAAATAATGGAGATTACACATGTGTGGTCACATATCCAGAAAATGGACGTACCTTCACTCTCACCAGAACTCAGACTGTAAAGGTGGTAGGTAAGCATGATTTGTATTAAGTGCACACAGAAAAGTACAATAATTTTGTTCAGGCTCTTAATATTTTGTTATAAAGAAGTACATAAATTCTGAAAGAAAAGTGGCTTAGCTTTTATGTTTACTGTATTATTCCAAGGTCTCAGCAATTCCACATGCATAGCACGCATATAACAACTATTGTTCTACTGAATGGATATGTGGATGAATGAAGTAAAGACAGCTTGGGGAGTGAAAAGAGTGCCAGGCATATCTGTGCTCAAATTATGCCATTGTCATTTATTAGCTGGTGGGCTGCCGTCTATGGGGTCGCACAGAGTCGGACACGACTGAAGTGACTTAGCAGCAGCAGCAGCAGCAGCACTATGACTTACCTACACTCTGGGACTACAACAGCCTAACATTTGGTAGAGCTCAGAATATTAGAAATAATATACACAATATGCTAGTGCTGTGTGTCTTAAGTCAGTTCCAGGGAAACAGTAGAAGCTCAATGACTAATGGTTAATATTGTTGTAAAAAAAAAAAACAAAAACAGTTTTTTACTTGAATTAAGTAAACTATGAATTTTGGGGGTACTAGAACCTTTGTAGCTAGTGCTGAAGGTATTTGTTAGCAGTGTTCAACCATTGCTTTGTGGATGAGAAACTAGAGAAGTGGGAAAGATAGTGTATAAACAGAGTCAACAGGCTCCTATCAGACCTAGAAATCAAGATAACCAGTCTCAGGATAGATAACATTTAGAGGAGAGCCCTAAATATAATACTACTGTGCTCACTGTAGGCTTCCCTGGTGGCTCAGAGGGTAAAGAATCCGCCTGCAATGCAGGAGACCTGGGATTGATCCCTGGGTCTGGAAATTCTCCTGGAGGAGGGCATGGCAACCCACTTCAGTATTCTTGCCTGGAGAATCCCCATGGACAGAAGAGCCTGGTGGACTACAGTCCATGGGGTTGCAGAGTCAGACATGACTGAGCAGCTAAGCACAGCATGCCCACTGTATCGCTAATAAAAATGACACCATATCAGAGTGAGTTTTTTCATAACCTATATTTTAATAGACGGAACCACTGAGGCCCAAGAACAGAAACTAACCCACTTAGAGAAGCCCCCTGTGTTAGTGGAAGAAGTAATTCTAAATCCCAGGCTTCTGGCTCTTTTGTTTAGGGCTTTCTGTACTAGTCTGACACCAAGTTCAGCACAATGTCTGAAAGGGCTTTAACACACTGCAAATAAAATTCAAATCAAATAATATTGTAATCACTCCCCCTCTTTCTGAGCTTACCTTTGAAATACTACTGAACTGGGGACTAATACAGGAGAAAAATAAGACTGAATTTAATGTTATAAAAAGCAGCAGTCCTACAAATGAACATTCAACTGATAACTAGATAACAGGTAGCCTTCCATGCTGACCTCACAATTGTGATTTTGAACTTTCCATTTGCTCATTCATTAATGAATGGTTACTTATTTAACCAATTCCCAAGCTAGACACTCAGGGTATACTGAAGAGAAATATGTAGAAAAGAAACAATTGAGGAAGACTTGAAATTGATTAATTGCTAAGTAATATGAGAAAGAAATCTACCTCATATAGGCTTTGGAAAGCAAAAATTCCGGATAAGATAGTTCTGTCTGAAACACGAAGGATACTTAATGTATTGTTTTCCCTTTGTTTGCTTGTTTTAAATGTAAGAAATGTTGTAATTGATTGTACATGCAACTGTGGGTCCTTTCAAGAATGGACAAATTGTGCCAGGAAGTTGGGCAATCTTCACAGAAGAGCAGATTTTTGAAATAGGTTATGTGAAATTAAAGGTCCATGATTTGACATCATCTCCCTTGGTTCCTTCCTCTCTACCACAGGCTCCCCAAAGGATGCAATGCCTCCCCACATCTATTCACCTGATGATCATGTGGTCTACGAGAAAGAACCGGGTAATTACAGCTGTGCCTCTGAATATCCGTTAGATTCTCTTAATTACAATGACTAAAATGTCACTTAAGTTAATGCAAGAGCATAGAGAGCTGTTGTAGAGAAACACATGAATTGAAACAGAAGTGTTATCAGAAACCAAATCAGCTCTGGGGATGAGCTCCTTCTTTGATCTCTTGGGCAGCTCAGGGATTCTCTGCTTCTCTCTGGGTAGATTCTCCCTTTTCCCTCTGTGAACAGTTTTCCTCTCCTAATTAGTGACTTCTGTTTGATGCAAACTTTAGCCTGTGCAGGGTTCTGGTTTAACGAGACTTCAACATGAGCAAAACACTGCCTTAAAGTTCTACCCCACTACAAAGGAGTGGGGAGTGGAACTGGAGGCAGAACTGGGAATTCAACAGGTAACAACTAATAAAACTAGTACCTCTTGATTTGTACACTGTCAAATGTTTACACTGGCTATCTTGGTCTCCTTTTAGTTTTCATATTTTTCATTCTATACAAAAATTATTTGGAACTGACCAGTTAAGGCATACTATGTTCTTCCTCTGACACAAAACCTCTCAAGTTAACTTGAAAACCATAGAAAAATTTAACATCCTCTATAGTGTATCTTTCCCAATATATTCAATTCCAACCAAATGAAAGATATAAAAGAAAATTTGTTTAAAATGTACTAAAGATAATAGAAGCAGGGTTCAACCCAGGTGGAGAACAATAACCCCCTCAAATTAAGATACGGTTTCAAATAGTGATCTGCCTTGTGAAAAAAACAAGACCACACTGAGGGAGTCTGCCAATCCTGGATTGACCAGATTTTCAAAACTCAGTAGTGGTTTTGTATATTAATATGAGCATTCTTTCTGGCATCAGGGTAAACCCATATTAATCATCTAAATGCCTTTCCTCTGTCTGTCATATTGTGGTTACAAAAGCATGCCTGAATCCATGGTCACTTTATCTTTCTACATATTGTTATAGGCAACTGTCTAGAGAATGACATAAGAACCTTGCATTTGAAGAGAGGCTAGAGTATGACCGCTCAGTGAGACAAACCTGAGCTCAAATTGGGATGACAATATAATTTATCATCTCAACCTGGACACCTTTTGAGAATGAAAGCAGTCAATATTAATAACTAACTAGGAAAGCAAGCATAAAACAGAACTGTTCTGGGCAAACAAAAACAGAAGGTCAGTCTGGGTGAAATCCTAGTCTGCCACTTATTTGTAATTTGACCTTGGGATAGCATTTAAGCTTCAATTTTTGCATCTGTAAAACATTAATTTAAAAAATAATTCATAATGTCTTGTTAAAATTAAATGTATCTATTGATAAGTAGCCAAAACTTTTAGCACAGGGAATCATCCAAAGTCCTCAGTGAGTCTGCTGCTATTGTTACAATTATTATTACTGTGTTTTGCCTAGAGATTCCCCCTGTCTTCATCATGTTCCATCTCAGAAAGGTAGCATAGCATTTCTATTTGTAAGTTGTCTTTAAACTCATTGAATGAACCATGATAACTTGAATATTTCAAGATGCAGCCTGCATGGTCAGTCCTCTCAGCGATGGTGTTGCTCCATCTTCTCTGGGCCAAGGACCAAATATCTGGATAACCATTCCTCAATCTCTCATTGTTGGTGAGGGAAATAACAAAGGAGAAGAGTAGTCCATGGAGGTTTAGGGCTAAAAAAAGAAATGTTATCAGAGCCTTTTTGAACAAATACTGTCATTTTAGGACATATATCGGTTCCATTAAAAGATGGGCATTCTAATAATTTTATATAAAAAGCTGCTGTCCTTTTCCTGGTTTGTTTGTTTTGAAATGAAGTATAGCACAGTATCTTATGGTAGTCCACTTGAAAATTAGTCAGAAGTAAGCTTGCAGGCACATAGAACTTTTACAACTTTTGATTAATCACAAAATGCAACCAATATAGCCATGTGACGGTTACAAACTGATGAGTTAACCTGTCTTTTTAGGAGAAGAGCTACTCATTCCCTGTAAAGTCTATTTTAGTTACCTGAAGGACTCTCGCAATGAGATTTGGTGGACCATTGATGGAAAAAAGCCAGAGGACACCACTATTGACGTATCTGTTAATGAAAGGTATCATTGACACTGACAAGGGGGTGACTAACACTTGTTCCTCAACCTAATACCTTCTGGTTTATGCTAATTGATGAAAATTCTAATTTTTGCCTGTCAGTAACAAATCAGCCTAATTTTCAACTCTTTAGTGGCTATATCCCAAAACAGGATTCTCAGACTGGCAATCCAAGTCCCAGATACTACCTGATGATTATACCTTTATGATACCCACTTGAAAGTAGTTGGAATGAATATCCTGTATGAATGAAAAGGCCAGGATTTAGGGTTGTAGAGAGATGAAAGCCTGCTAGCATGGCCCTATTCTGTTTCTCAAGTCTGGAGTCTGGGCCTATGTTTTTGTGCCTCAGATAGTTGTGTTAGTTCCTTATCTCACAGTAAACATATATTTCCTATCTTCTTCCTCTCCTTTCTAAATTTTCATAGCATATATATCACATTTATAAGTGATAATTTTTAGTATTGACTAGAAACATTAATGTTCTTTAAATTTTATTTTTTAAGTGGATGAGTTGGTAATATAACGCACTTTTAAAATAACAAGCTGGGTCATGACATAAATAAACATGACATTTTTTGAAGTGGCTTGATTTGGCAAGGAAGACTGCAACAATAAATAAAAATGAGCAGCTAACTGCATGACAAAGTAGTTCTGAAAACTTATACCTTATCATCTATGTGCTGATAGGTCTTAGGTTACTTGTACTTCAAGAAGTTAAAAGATATTTATTCCCTAGTAGTAAACTCAGACTTTATACAGAAATTATAAAGTATCATCAGGTAATATGCAAGATACTTAGTTCCTAACTGAGTATATTTTACAGGTATAACAATGATACAACAGAGATGTCAGTACAATGTGATAAATGCAGTGAAAGGGAAGTATTAGATATTAGGAAAGATTTAGTTGGAGGTTCCAGTCAGCTTTAGGGAGTTAGGTAATATTTCTCAGATGATACATGGCCTAAATAAAGATTTGAAGGATAAGTAGAAATAAACTGGAAAAAGAAATAAAAGTATGTTCCTGGTAAAAAGAACATCATGCACAAAGGTGTAGAGGTTCAAGAAACAGAACATATTTAATGATACAGAGGGAGTTTCCTGAAATTGGAGCAGTTTTTGCTGAAGGAATTGATGAAAGATGTGACTGAATGCACAGAAGGAGAGTTATTGACCATTTCAGGAATTCTGAACATTGCTATTCCAACCCTCATAAAAATAAGGAATGAATAATAATGACAATCATACTGTTCCTCCTTGCTGCTATTGAAACACAAGTCTCTGTTCATAGTTGAGCAGTGCAGTTCAACTTAACTCCATCACAGCCCTTAACCAAGTTTTCATGACTGACAGTAAACCTCATAAGAACCTGGATGTCAGTCAACTATAAGAGAGAGAATTTTTATTTTTTTTTTCCTTTTGAGCACAGTAGTTCAGAGAGATCTTCAGTCTTGATCTTAGACCCAAAGCACTTGATCTCTGACTTGCAGAGAATTGGATATACTGATTTTCACAAAGTTTAGTTGCTCTTAGAACTTTCTTTAGGATATAACCAAGAGATTTCAGCATTTTGACCAAAATGTTCTAGCTGTGTGCAAAATCCAAGTTTTGGGAATCCCTGAAATGCATCAACTATTACTGTGAGATAATAATAATAGCTTATATGAATATTTATTAAGCATTGTTCTAATGATTCCTAGGTGGCACTAGTGGTAAAGAACCCACTTGCCAGTGCAGGAGATATAAGAGACATGGCTTCAATCCCTGGGTCAGGAAGATCCCTGCCTGGAGAATCCCATAGACAGAGGAGCCTGGCGGGCTGAAGTCCATAGGGTTGCAAAGAGTCAGACGTGACTGAAGTGACTTAGAATGCATGCATGCATTGTTTTAATACTTATAAATTAACATACTCAATCCTCAGAATTCTTGAGTAAGTTAATACATGCAACGCACTATGTAGGTATTGCCAGTTTCCTCCTTTTCCAAGGAGGAACTAAGACATGGAAAGATTACTTACCATGCCCAAAGTACATAACCAGTATGTGCAAAACCTCGATCAAAATTCAGAGTCAGGCCTCAGAAGCCTCTCACTGAATCAATGCTGCACCCCGCCTCATATATTTGAGGAAAGGAGACCCTTCGCTTTGGAGAGAGACCTGTAGTATGATGCTAATGCTGGGTGTTGAATCTAGATATTGGAATTGTGTGTAGTATAGATGGTAAAGAATGATAGTAGAATCCAGAGGCTAGTCTCTTTGTATCTTCAGGATCATGAGCAACACAGCTAATTGACATTCTGTCTGTCCTCACCGGGGAGATCTATGATTGTCTACTTGTCTGATTTACATACAGCCTTTGGCCCTTGAATCTCACTAATGCTTTGATTTTCTTTCTCCTATTCCTAGTGTAATTCTGAAAGTAACAGAAGATGAGACAAGAACTCAGCTTTTGAGCATCAAGAAAGTCACTGCTGAGGATCTCAAGCGCAACTATGTCTGTCATGCCAGAAATGCCAAAGGAGAGGTTGACAGACCAGCCATTGTGAAACAGAAAGGTAATGGATGCACTCAGCAGATGAATGTGTGAAGTCCAAATGCAACCCCGCAATGAATAAAGAAAAAGGAGAAATTGACAACATAAGCTCTATCACTTAGCACACTCTGACACATAGTGATGAATTAAACTTGAATGAAAAATCTTGTGAGTTTCCATTTATATAATGATGCTGAAAATATGATGTCTTATGGTTTTAGTATTTAATGCCCATATGTGACTTAAAAATTTCATATGATTATGATAATGAGGCACAGTATCATATCTACAAAGAGAAATGAAAACTAAAGAATATTTCCTGTTCTCAGAGACATAATAAAACTGGTAGAACCACATATCATTGGTGAATTGTAAAGACCATTTTAGAAATCATTGATGGCAGAGCTCAGAAGTCGTAAATACTGGTCATACCATATGACTTAATACTTTTGGAATTTTTCTTGAACAAGTAACTTAACAGAAAGAGAATTATGTCCCTATCGATATTCTTAGAAGCATTATCTATAAAAATGAAACATTATAAATAGCAGTCGTCTAAATGCATGCAAGTAGTTAGGTAAGATATAAAATATTCTCAAAAATATAATTTAAAAATGATAATTTTAAATACTCTGTGCCAATATTTCAAGCAGGTTTTTAATATACCACTAGCCACAATTGCTAAAATGAAAATTAATAAAACTATTACTTAAAATGATGTGAAATGATTTCTATGTTGCTATTACTATATTTTCCTACAATAAATAAAAATTATAAAGCTTTCTTGTGTGAGCTGTTGCTCCTGAAACATATTGTGTCTAAGATTTTCTTCGGGTCTCTCACCTATCAAAGAACCCTAGATAATGAATCCTTTCATGAATGTTTTTCAATAATCTAGATAATAACAAGGATCATTCATCACACATGAAGTCAACCCATTCAGAATCATTTTGGACCTATGTCAGAGTCAGAGCCTTTAATATATACACAAAAAAATTAAAAATGTTAATTTAAAACTACTGCATTTTGCAATAGGATTTAAACCTCTTTTAAAACTGATTTAAAAAAAAAAAAAACAGACTTCACTTTAGCATTTTATTACAACTTAGGAAGTAAAGAGCAAAAGCCTGAAATATATGCCTCTTAAGGAGACTTAGTGGATTGGTTCTGAATAGTTAATTGCTTCTGGTCCTCAGAAGGCAGTGTAAAAAGAGAAGACTGAACTGCATATTATAAGATAGTGTTTCCCAAAGTAAGTTCCTAAGAATACTACTAAGCCTCTTCATAATACTGCAATTCATTATTTGTACTCTGGACATGGACAGCCTATGTTGGAATACTGTCCAATTTTGTGACCTTGGAAAAGTCACTTAACCTCTCTGAGCTTCAGTTTCTATTTAAAGTAGGCAAAATAATAATAGCACTCCCTCACAAAGTTGTTTTAAAGTACTCAGCATGGTTACTGGCATACAAACATATATAAATATTAAATGCTCAATGAATGTTAGATCTTATTATTACTTGCACAAGATTTTTGTAGGTATTATTTGACAAAGGCTTTTATACTCAAGTATAATTAAGGTCTGTGATAAGCAAAATCGATCAAGTTACTTTAGTTCAGAGCCTCATGTTTCTTTCATATGTTAATACTTGATATGAATATCAAATTGGAATGTAGTAGAGTTAAAATGTAATATGTAGAATTGATTCCAATTGACTTGATTCCAGATTCTTTAGGTATGGAAAAGTCATACCTAAAGAATGTGGGTTTCATCTAAGGCATGTGTTTTGGGAAACAATTATGGAAGAAAACATAAATTAATAACTTAGTGTCAGATGGATAGAATCAAAACAATCAGTTGAAATCATGTTGAATCTAGGAGTGATATGGAAGTCTGTCCACCAGAGCTGCTTTGAGTAACTCTTCTTTCACAGAAGGCTGTGTTCCCTATGGCTTTAGGAATATGGAGTGACTAGTGTGTCCACTAGACCAGATGATCTCTGCTGAAATTGTATTAGTATTACATGTGACATAGTTGGTTCTCTGTACACTTAGTAGTACCAGAAGAGCTGTATGTTTGCTTATGTGGATTCTATTCTGGGCTGGCTAATGCTGAGATTCATAGGTGATATCTGTGTTCATGTTCACATACTATATGTAGGGGTCCTTCCCTGAATTCCTTGACAAAGAAGTCCATTTAATAGTTTCTTCTATTATAGTTGGTACTTTTTTAAATCCTATATTAACAATGTTTCATTTATGAGGACTTTTATACTTAGGCTTATGACCCATGTCTTTTTTTTCCCCATACAGAAACCACATTGAAAGATCTCTCTTTTTCTTTTTCTTATTGAATTGATTTTACAGCTTGGCCAAAAAAAGGACTCTCTTAATGTTAGTCTATTTCTGAATTCCCTATTATGTTCTATTAATCTGTTTGTCTGTCTTTAGTCCAATACTACAGTCCATGGGGTTGCTAAGAGTCGGATGACTGAGAGACTTCACTTTCACTTTTCCCTTTCATGCACTGGAGAAGGAAATGGCAACCCACTCCAGTATTCTTGCCTGGAGAATCCCAGGGACGGCGGAGCCTGGTGGGCTGCTGTCTATGGGGTCGCACAGAGTCGGACACGACTGAAGCGACTTAGCAGCAGCAGCAGCAGCAGTCCAATACTACTTACTCTTGACTGACAGCTTTAAAGTAAGTCATGAAATCATATGCTCATATACTTTATGTCCTTTTCTTTATATTTTCTTTTCCAAGATGGATTCAGGGACCATATATTTTTTCATGTAGATTTTACTATCAGCTTGTCTATTTCTACATTAAAGGCTCCTGCAATTTGATTGGAATTGCAAATTAATTTATAAATCAATTCAATAGGAATTGAAATTTTAGCAATATTGAGTTTTTAAATTCATTAACATGATATCTCAGTGTATTTAGGACTAACTGAATATTCTCAGCAATGCTTGTCTTTCTTTTTTGGTTTCAAGTCTTTCACACATATCATTAAATTTATCTCTATTATGTTGTTGATGCTATTATACATAATATTTAAAATTTTTCATTTTCAAATTGCACGTTTGTAAAAAAAAAATAATGAAATTAATTTTTGTGGCCCTTTGACTTTTCCAAATTCACTAATTAAATAGGGTTTATGTTTGTTTTTGTTTGTTTGTTTGGTGTCTTAGCATTTTCTATACACTTGATCACGGTGTGCATCTTAAGTCACTTCAGTCATGTCTGACTCTTTGCAACTCCGTGGACTGTAGCCTGCCAGGCTTCTCTGTCCCTGGGATTGTCCAGGCAAGA
Source organism: Okapia johnstoni (assembly GCA_024291935.2). Taxonomy (NCBI): domain Eukaryota; kingdom Metazoa; phylum Chordata; class Mammalia; order Artiodactyla; family Giraffidae; genus Okapia; species Okapia johnstoni. The sequence continues at coordinate 78,034,316 of CM044311.1, read as the reverse complement.
ATACTGGAGTGGGCCTCCATGCCCTGCTCCAGGGGCTCTTCCTGACCCAGGGATGGAACCCATGTCTCTTATGTCTCCTGTATTGGCAGGAAGGTTCTTTCCACTAGTGCCACCTGGAAAGCCCACAAATAAACAGACTTTTACTGCTTTTCCAAACTTCCTACTTTTGGTTTCTTTTTCCTGACTGTTTCACTCTTTTGGACCTCCAGTAGCACGATCAGCAAAAATTGAGAACAGCCATGTTTGCATTGTTTCCTATCTTAGATGGCAAACATTCAATTTTCATAATAAGTATGATGCTACTTGTAAGTTTTTGTAAACGCCATTCATCTACATGAAGTATTAAGCTTATATTTTTGTTTGCTGAGAGTTTTATTTTATTTTTATAATGAATGTATCTTGAAATTTTTCAGACTCTTATCCATTGAGATGATCATATTATTTTTCTCTTTTATTCTATTAATATTATGCATTACATTTACGGATTTCAAAATGTTGATACAACCTTTCATTTCTGAGGTAAACCCAAACATCATCAGGATTTATTACCCTTTTTATATAGCTGTACTTGATCTGCTAATATCTTAGAAGATTTCTATGTTAGGGAATTTGCTCATATATTTGTTCATGAGAGATATTGGTCTGAGATTTTCTTTCCTTGCAATGACATGACTAGTAACAATGTCATGCTGTCCTTATAATATGAATTGGATGATGACCGCTCCTTTGCTATTATCTGAAAGCTTACGTATAAAATTGATATTATGTCTTACTCGAATATTTAAAAGGGTTACCCATGAAACTGTCTGGGCCTGGCATTTTCTTTACGGGAAAGCTTTTAATTATGAATTCAGTTTCTTTAGTAGCTATTTGGATATTCTGTTTCTTCATGTGTCAGTTTGGGGAATTTGTCTCCTCAAACAATTTTTCATGCTTTATCTACGTTGTCACACTTTTGGCATAAAAAGTTTTTACATCATTTTGGTATTTTCTTCATGCATGCAGGATTTATAGTGATTCTCCCTCCATCACTCCTGATAGTAGCGATTTATATTTTCATCCAATCTGTTTATCAATCAAGAAAGAGGTTTTCCAGTTTTACTGATTTTTTCAATGAACAAAAGTGTTTTCATTTATTTTCTCTATTTTGTATTTTATTCATTTTACTCTGTATTTTTCTTTTTGCTTGTTTTGCATTTAATATGTTCTTCTTTTCTATCATCCGAAGTTGAAAGCTACATCACTGATTTTTAAATAATTCTTTTTTTCCTGTATAAGCATTGAGCTATAAACCTCCCTCATTAGACCACTTTAGCTTAAACAAGCAAATGATGAAATGTTGACATTTCATTACCATTCAATTCAAATTATTTTCTAATTTTTCTATAATTATTTTTTGACCCATGATTTATTTAGAAATTTGTTACTTAATTTATACATGTTTGGAAATTTTTCAGATGACATATTTTGTCAAGTTATGTATTAAAATGTAATTGAATTTTAGAAATGACTGTTTCCACTCTTTATCTTGATAATTTTTGATATTTCATATTGTCATTTAAGTCTAGCTAATTTAAAAATTCAGCAATGAATATTAAAAGGCCGGGAAAGGGTACCTGTGACTTAGAACTACTTGGGAAGACTGTAGAGTGAAGTGGAAGGAACATGGGATTTGGTGCTAGACAGGCTTCAGCTCAGGTTGTGGTTCTGGTGCAAAGTGTATAAATGAACTGGTTCAAGCTTTCCATTTGTCATTCTTTCGATTTCAAGTCCCAGAATGTCTGTGAGACTGGAGGGAGCAAGTTATAAGTACTTAACATGGTGCAGCACAGTTGATTCTAAGTTATAATTTAATTCTGTTATGGCCAGAAAATATATACTCTGCATCATTTCATTTCTTTTACGTTTATTGGTGTTTCTTTAAAAGTCACAACAAATTGTCTATCTTGGTAAATGTTTCACATACACTTAAAAAGGGTGTATATTCTGCAATTTTGATGTTCTATAAATGTCAGCTAAGTCAACTGAAGTCAGTGATGTTCAAGTCTTCAATATATTTATTGATTTTTTTCTACATCTGCTAGACTTTAATCTTCTGAGAGAGCAGTGTTGAAATTTTTACATAGAATTATGTATTTTTCTAATTCTCACTTCAGTTCTGCCATGTACTTCACATATTTTAGAATTGTGTTTTTAGATACATACACACTTAGGACTATTATGTCTTTTTGATGAATTGACTCTTTTAAATTATGGCATGTCTTTTTTTTGGTTAGTAGTCTGTTGATATTAACTTAGCCATTCCAGATTTCCTGCAGTTAGTATTTGTATAGTATATCTTTTTTTTATTCTTCTGTTTTATCTATCAATTTCTTCATATTTAATGTACATCTCTTATAGATAGCATATTATTGGCTTTTGATTTTTAATATAACATGATCATTTCTGTCTTTTCACTCATATGTTTAATCTATTTATCTTTAATGTAATTATTAGCAGTATTGGCTTCAAGTCTTCGCACTTATTATCCAGGAGTTGCACCTATTCTTTGCTTTTTTCCTCCTTTCCCGCCTTCCTGTGGATTAATTTGATAATTTCTTGGTGTTCTATTTTATCACCTCTTTTGGGCTACTGACTTTACTTCCATGTTATTTTTATAATTTTTTTCTATATTATTTACAATATTTATCTTGAACTTATCACAATTTACCTTGAATTAATCACTTCACATATTTTATAAGAACCTTAAAATGGAAAAGTTCCATTTTTTTCTCTCCTGTCTTTGTTTTATTGTTACAATGCATTTCAATTTGCATTTAAATGCCACAATACATTGCTATTATTTTTGCTTTAAATGAGTATTCTTTAAATACATTAAGAACTGAGAAAAAATTATTTTTATATTTATTTGCATATTTTCCATTTCTGGCACTATTCATTCTTGGTAACATTTTAGCTGGAAAACCATTTAATATTTCTAGTGGCATACATCTGCTGGTGACAAATTCTCTCAGTTTTGTTTTAATCTGAAGGTTTATTTCATCTTAATTTTTATATTTTGATACTTTATTGACAGTTTTCAAATACATGGAAAATTTGAATTATACAGTGAACAATTATATAACCTACATAGATTCTATCATTTTGCTATCTTTATCATATATCTACCCATTGATCCATTCTGCTATGAATACATTAACATATCTTATTTTTTATACCTTTAAAGTAGTTACAGACATGAGTAAAAGTTATCACCTAAACATTTAAGCATCTTGTATTATCCAAATTTTAATATTTCTTTATAGTTCTTAGTTTTTTTTTTAGGGAAAGTTTGTGTATAGTGACAAATTATAAATCATGTGAACTTTGATAATATTTAAGAAATATGTATATATTTATGGAGTAACTTAAAATCAAATATAGACTATTATCATCACCATAGACAGTAACCTCCCAGTCCTTCCCCTTATCAATCAATCCTGCTACTCCTACCTTCTCCACCACTGTCAAAGCAACTGTTCTGATTTTCCTTATCAGAATGTACTATTTTTTTTCCTCTTCTATAACTTTATATACCTAGACCTATGCAGAATGCACTCTTTTATAATGGTTCTTTCACTCAGAAAATAATCTTAGTAGTCATGCTCTTGTATCAGTCGTTAGTTGCTTTTGTTTGCCAAGTAATGTTTTTTTGTTTTGTTTTGTTTTTAAAGAATTTATTGCAGCTTGTTTATTCTTTCTCTGGGTGGAGGACATTTGGGTTGCTCACAGTTTTGAAGAACTTCTGTTAACATTCTTATAGAAGCCTCTTTATGGACTTTTATTTTTGCTTCTCTGATGTGAGTACCTATGAGTAGAATTACCAGCTTAGTTTTATCGGAAACTCTCAGAGCTTTCTTCCCAAGTGGTAGTATCATTCTCCCCTCACACAGAAACAGTGTATTCACATCTTTGTCATTTAGAGTTGTTACTCTTAGTTTTGGGCTTCCCTGGTAGCTCAGCGATAAAGAATTCACTTGCCAACGAAGGAGTCATGGGTTCAATCCTGGGTCTGGAGGAGCCCCAGGAAAAGGAAATGACAACCCGCTGCAGTATTCTTGCCTGGGAAATCCCATGGACAGAGGGGCCTGTGGGGCTAAAGAGTCAAACACGACTTAGTGACTAAAACAACAGCAAACAGCAATCTTAGCTTTAGCCATTTTGGTGAGTGTGTGGTGGTACCTCATTTTGTAGCTTTTGTTTCACTGATGACTAAGATACTGAGCCCCTTTTCATATGCTTGTTAGTCATTGGTCTTCTTTTGTGTTATGAGTGTTCAAATACCTTGTCCATTTTATAAGTAGGTTGTTTGTATTTTCATTATCAAATCTAAGCAATTCTCTTTTCTACCCTAGATACCAGTTCCTCATTGGATAGATATTTTGCAAATACTTTCTCCCACTCTGTCTTGCCAGTTCGTTTCTTCGGTGGTACATATTAGTGATGAGGTGTAATTTATTAATGTTTTCTTTAATGGTTATTGTTTTCTTTGTTCTAAGAAATCTTTGCATACCCCTAAATCATCATAATATTTTAGATGTTATGGAGAGAAGGCTGCCCCTGTCACTTCTCTAAGACCAGAAGCTGATTTTCAAAATGCACAAGTTTGAACTAAAATAGCCAAACAAATAGGTCTGAAGGTTTATTCAGTCATAAATCTCTGATTTACTATTAGGTGACACTAGTGGTAAAGAACCTGACTACCAATGCAGGGGATATAAGAGACTTCAGTTCAATTCCTGGGTTGGGAAGATCCCCTGGAGAAGGGCATGGCAATCCACTCCAGTATTCTTGCCTGGAGAATCCCATGGACAGAGGAGCCTGGTGGTCTACAGCCCATAGGGTCGCAAAGAGTCGAACGCAACTGAAGGGACTTAGCTCATGCACAAGCATGCACACATTCTCTTTGTTATTCAGTCAAGTGACCATTATTGTAGTACCAAAAATTGTCAAGTAGTCCCAACAACTTAGCAAAGAATAGACAAATACTTTGGCCACCTGATACGAAGAGCTGACTCATTTGAAAAGACCCTGATGCTGGGAACGATTGAGGGTGGGAGGAGAAGGGGACGACAGAGGATAAGATGGTTGGATGGCATCACCAACTCAATGGGCATGAGTTTGGGTGGGCTCCGGGAGTTGGTGTTGGACAGGGAGGCCTGGCGTGCTGCAGCTCATGGGATCGCAAAGAGTCGGACACGACTGAGCGACTGAACTGAACTGAACTGAGACAAATATTCTGTGGCGGGGAATGCTTGGAAATTCAAGCAGCTGGTATTTGGGAGATTCAATGGATAACAAGGCCCCTACTATGATAATGAAGATGAAGGAGATTAATTTAAGTTTTCAAGGAGAAACAAGATTGTAGACTGATAGCTTGAAACAAGGAAAAGCACTAGAGCTATTGTTCTGGCTTAACCAAGGGTAGTTAGCTGGAAATGTGGGCTCTGGAAAAAGGATAGAGGGAATTCTGATTCAGAAAGAAACAGCAGAGCAAGTCACTAAATTTGTCTGCATCCTGTTTAGATTATCAGTGAGAACAAAGATAGAAGTAGTTTAGGAGTCCAGTTTGGTCAGTTATATCACCCCTTTTGACGGGAAACCCTTTGGTCTGGGATTGCATCAGAGTGAAATCTTTATGCCTAAACATCAGAGACTTGAGATGGGGCAGACGGAAAATGTGGGCTAAGGGTCAGCCTTTCAAACAAACCAGCAAAGCTATATTTGAAAGCTTTTTAGAGCACTTCTAAATGTGACTCAAACCATTTAGAAAAGCAGGCTTGTGGATTATTTATCTTGAGTTCAATTAGTTAAATAGCATTAGGAACTTCTTGAAATCATCAAGGTGGCCCAGCAAAATGCAGTCTGTAAATATGACACATGTAATTGTATGACACAAAATTAAAAAGCTCTAGTAGAAATAAAACAGGCAGTAGATAAATGAATGTGGCAGAGGGTAAGCCATGAGTGTAATTGATATCTGATCACTAAACAAGATAACTATTGATATTTTTAAAGAAAAATCCACTTCAGGTAAGTGGATCCACTGACCTTTTTTCATTTTTTCTTATTGTGAAATGTCCATCCACAGAGAGCCAAAATAGCTGAGCAAATAATGGGGATGACAGTGGGAATTAGCCCAGTGTGTCGTTAACATAACATGTACTCAGAAATACCAAGGACACAGCAATTTTCATGCCAGCTACTCAAAATGATCTTAATAAATTCTCATCAACTGCACTGGCATAGCTTTATGGCATTTATTATCTTATTTTAAAGCACTGTTGTTCATGGGCTGAGTACAAGCCTGTGTGCGTGCATGCTCAGTCGCTTAGTTGTATTTGACTCTTTGCAACCCCATGGACTGTAGCCCGCCAGGCTCCTCTGTCCATGGAATTATAGAGGCAAGAATACTGGAGTGGGTTGCCATTTTCTACTTCTGGGAATCTTCCAGACCCAGGGATCAACTGAACCCAAGTCTCCTGCATTTGACAGGAAGATTCTTTACCACTGTGCCACCTGGAAATCATGAGTATTAGAGTACATGGTAATTCTGTACAGCTGACTCCCAGGCTATATCTGTAGCAGTATTTGTACCTTGAGTTTAGGATAATGAATGCAAAACTCAATGATTTTTCCTTTTAATTAGAGAATTTCAGATTTTGCTCTAGGCTACTCACCATTTTCCCCTTAGAATAGCTACCTGTTTTAAAAGGGATTTTTCACTGGTATGATCAATAATTGAACTTCATGGTAGTGTTGTGCAAGGATCTCTGAACTTTGAAGTCAGGAAGGTTTGATAACAGTTCCAGATTGAAGAACATTTTTCTGTGCCTTGTCCCGGCAAACACTTAATACCCACAATGTTCAGGTGTTTAAAAAGGCTTTTTCTCACCTCTACCTGATATACCTCTACTGCCCCAACTCCTCCCCTCAGCTACCTCCATCATATTACCCTGCTTTATTTCCTTCATAGCATGGATCATTCTCTAACAGTAACTGTCTTATTTATTTCCTTATTTACTTCCCTGCATTAAAATCTTAGCCCTAAGAAGACAGAGACCCTTCCTGTTTTATCTGCCTTTATACCTTCAACAGCTTCTAGCAAATGGTAAATGCCAATAAGTAATTGTCAAATCAACTAATATATAATTTAAGCCATTTCTGCTTCAGATCCAGAAATATTTTGTTGAATCTCAAACTCTTAAGTTTCACTAGTAAAGCTAATAAAGCAGCCACATGAAGTTACAAATACATAGTATAGTACTAGACTTATTTTTGAGCTTCCCTGATAGCTCCGTTGGTAAAGAAGCCTCCTGCAACGCAGGAGACCCAGGTTTGATTCCTGGGTCAGGAAGATCTGCTGGAGAAGGGATAGGCTACCCACTCCAGTTTTCTTTGGCTTTTCTTGTGGTTCAGCTGGTAAAGAATCTGCCTGCAATGTGGGATACACCTGAGAGATACTTTCAGAGCCAAGCATACTCAGCATTAGGTGGATACCCTCATCTTCTGTTCAATGATAATAAAATTGTTGAGACCTATTGCCAAATATAAAGAAAAAGGAATTAAATTTCTTCCATATGGCACTGGACAAGAGGATGAAACTAAGACTGATATAAACACATTAAAATTTTTGCTCAGTTAGCTGCTCCAATAATTAAAATTCTACCAATGTCATCAGCTGTTCTAGTAAGCGCTGGACATAGGATGGAGTTACACTTTCCAAAAAATTTTTGAGAAGATTTAGTTGTCAGTTTGTGAGTCAGATTGGATGACATTTTAAATTGGTCCCGATAAGATCTGTTTTAATTTGTATTATCATCGAAGTGTATTCAAATCATATAATTGTTAAAAAGCACCTTCTATGCCAGTTTCTGGAAACAAAGAGATAAATAGGCCACAATCTGGTATTAGAACAGAGTGCTTAACCTCCACCATGTGATCTCTGCTTGTTCACACATATAGGTCAGGTTCGTGACTCAGCTGCTTGGTTTAACCAGCTATTTGCAGAATGATGGGTCACCATGACTATCATGCACAAATCAATTTGTTTCTTTGTTGTTCTCTCCAATAATAGCTCCAAGGTACACAGTGGAACTGGCGTGTGGTTTTGGAGCCACAGTCCTCCTGGTGGTGATTCTCATTGTTATTTACCATGTTTACTGGCTGGAGATGGTCTTATTTTACCGGGCTCATTTTGGAACAGATGAAACCATTTTAGGTGAGTAATGAAAATTTCATGTGTATCTCCTGACTGCCATCTTGAGAAAACATATTGGCTTGATAAAACCTGGATTAATTGGAAGATATAATCAGACTAACTTTGGTTTCAGCCCTTACTATTGAAAATCTTTCTAATGCATATTATTCTGCTTTCTTGGCTTAATATATGATTCAGTCTAGATTGTCACTATTCAAATAGAAATACAATATGAACCACATATGTAATTTAATATTTTTCTAGTGGTCACATAAGGTAAAAGAAAAGAAAAAGTGAAAATAATTTTAATAGTTATGTATCTAACATATTCAAAAGACAATCATTTTAGCTTGTAATTTAATATTATGTTAATAGAGATATTTTATTCTTATTTTTGGTACTAAAAAGTCTTCAAAGTTCAGCATGTATTGTGTTTTACACTTGCAACATACCTCCATTCAGACCAGATACATTTCAAGTGCTTAATAGCCACTTGTGGCTTGTGGTTATTGTACTAGACAGTGCATGTTCACACTTTGTGCTCACAGGTTATCTGTGTACCAGAAGAATCACATGGGAGCTTATTAAAAGGAGCATCTAAAGGCTAGCCCCTATTATGAATCAGCATCTACATTTCAACAGCATCCCAAAATGATACATGTACACATTATAGTTTAAGAAACACTGTTTTAGCACCTCTCTGCCAGGTGACAAGAATGAAACATTTAATTACCAATTCTAACACCTATCCCATAAAGAGTCTCATTGAGTGGCTTGTAGAAGAGACAGGCATCTGTATTTTTAACAAGAGATAATTTTTATAATTAGGCAACCGGGAGAAAAATTGGTTTATCAAATCTAAGCATATTTTAATTGTAGGTATTTTCAGGTATACATGATTTAGACATTTCTCAAGGTTTTGCTCAATTTATTATTCTTGTATATTAGTGAGTGACATACGAGGGCAGGAGTTAGAAGCATTCTGCATGGTATTTTTGCCAACATCTATGACTGAGTAACTATTTGCTTCCTGATTCCATCAATTCATAGTTGAATGAGCCACACCTCATTCATTCTCCACTACAAAATCTGAACTCAGTGAGATGAGAGTAGAAGACACATCAGATAAAATTTGCAATTACACCTTAAAATAGTCATTTTGCCTGGAGACCTGTCACAGGTGGGGAATCACACTGAAATCTGTCAGCTAATTCACATGTGTAACAAATGAAAATGTCTAATATCCAAAAGTTTGATTTAAGAAAAATTGCAGCACTATTGAGAAACTTTCCTAATTTATATTGAATCTGTGTTTTGTGTCTTTTACTAAATTTTTGCTAGATGGAAAGGAATATGATATTTATGTATCCTATGCAAGGAATGCTGAAGAAGAAGAGTTTGTATTACTGACCCTCCGTGGAGTCTTGGAGAATGAATTTGGATACAAGCTGTGCATCTTTGACCGAGACAGTCTGCCTGGGGGAAGTAGGTATTTCAGATGAGTACAGGTGATGCTGCATTGAAAGGCAGAGGAGATCTGTAGCTTCAGGTCACATATAAGAGTCACGGCACAGTTATATGGTGACATCTTTAGGCATTTAAACACCCTATTCTTTTTATAATAGATAGAGACTCTCTAGGAGTAAATCTGGTCTTCCCAGATGTCTCAGTGTTAAAGAATCGGCCTACCAAGGCAGAAAACACAGATGTGGGTTCTATCGCTGGCTCGGAAAGATCCCATAGGGAAGGAAATGCCAATCCACTCCAGTATTCTTACCTGAGAAGCCCCATGGACAAAGGAGCTTGGCAGGGTACAGTCCATGGGTCACAAAGAGTGTGACATGACTTAGCAACTAAACAACAACAGGAATAATTCTACATTGTAAGGTGTAGATTATTCAAGTGCAGTTTATGGTTTTAAAATATTTCCCCAGTAAGCTTTAAAAACAACGTCAGAAAAGTGTAGATGCAGAGTACATTGGAGCTCTGCTGAGAGCCACAGCTTTAAACATTTTGTTTACTCACATTTAGATCTTTAGAAGGTTTAACTAATTTGCACTAATTTGTCTAGAATTTTTTCATAAAGAGTGAGTTTAAAACATTTTTATACAAATGAGATTTACTCGATTTTACAAAAAGTGAGGTGAGAAGAGAGTGCATGGAATCCTACATTATATTACTTACTGATAGTAATCAGAATATTTTCCTTCCTTTTTTTCATTCTTGTTTTCTAGCAAACCAATGCTACGCAAATCCCCTCTTTCCTTGTGTCTATTTCTTCCTTTGTATCAAATTACACATTTAAAATGAATTTAACATTTTACAAAGGTCAGTATATTCTAATAGGTATAAAAAATTGAAATGCTGGATGATTTAAAATAAAATGTACCTCTAATTTTCAGATCCAGACAGTAACACATAAAGTGATGCTACATTTGAGTCTCTTTTATAAATGCATAATAGCACTTGTAAACCCACTGTTAAACTCTGTACTGTTAAAATGCATTAATATATCTAATCTTTACAACAAACTAATTTATTTTCTTCCCCTAAATCCTGTTTACATTAATCACTTAGCATATTTTTTAGTTATATTAATAATTTGAGAGAGAGAATAGATTTAATGTTTATCCTTATTTTGAATTAGCTGGATCACTTACTTTATGTCCAAAATCATCATCCAAAAGTCCATCATACTTCTGTTCTGTAGGAAATAACTCTTTCAGCATAATTTTGCCAGAAAATGCTGACTTGACTATATAGATAAAGGACAAATTCCACTCATTTTGAAGCTTAAGATCTTAAATAATTTATTCATTTAATTATTCATTCATAAGTCATTCAACTGATATTTACTACTATTTAAACAGTTATGTGAAGATATACAGTATAACAACAATGTAAGACTCTGGCAGAGATCGATAGTTCTTTGAAGAATTCAAGTTCTATATAATTACTCTTGCATTTTGCTTTTGATGACTGATCTTTGTGATCTTTTGCATTTTCCCTGCTGCTTTACTCAGTCTGCCTTGCCTCTGGGTCTCTATCCCTGCTTACACACAGTGAACCAGCAACAGTGCTTGGAGTGGACAATTATTCCTGGATTCTCCTCTAGGCTGCACATGCTATTTCAATTCAACTCTCTCCCCATTGCCTCTGTACCTGTGAAGATTAAAGGGCAAAATGACTGCTCAGGGGAGTGGGGAGTATGGTAAACCTTGAGATGGTTTTCCACAACACTGGTGCATTCCCTGGAGTTGCCTTCTATCTAAACTCCAGGAAAAGGATTATTCAGTCCTTGATAAGCAACCTCGAGGAGATGGATTATTCCCAAGAATTTAGTGACAGGAACTAATCAGAACCCTTGACAACAGAATAAAATTATACAGCATTTCCATTTTCCCCTGCTGCTGCTTCTTTTTCGACCTGAAGAAATCATTTGCTTGCCAGTGAAGGCGCACGCATCAGCTAGCAGCTGCTGAAACACATGGCTTCATAGTAATGATAGGAGTTTAAGGAGAAAGATTCAGGGACTAATTTAGGCTCTAGAGCAGAGCAGAATAGAAAGCTGAGATGAGAATGTGATTCCAGTCAAAATACCACTCAATTGGCTAGATTTTCTTAAGTTCCTATTCCAATGATATAGAATAGTCTGTGCCTGGGAGGTGCCTGACAGTAGACAGGGACTACCATAAAGTGAAATGTTTTACTCTTGCTGTTCTGTGTTAGTGAAAAATGAATTTTTATGATTTAGCACTATATTGTATATATTTTAATACTCACTGGCAGTAGAGAATTAATACATGGGTATCTTTGGGGAGAAAGGGCTCAAGACCTGATTTTGCTGGGCCAAAATATGCCACACAGTTTGAAGAGATTGATTTCAGTACTACCCACTCATTCTTCATGTCCCAAATGATATTTCTGAAGACCAAGGTCATAGGAATACATTTTGGCTTTATGCCTGTTTGGAATTCCTTCAGGGCTGGAATATGTGCATTCAGTCTCTATTCTCCCTGAAGAGAGTGACATTTTCTGAACAGAGCAATTGGGCCCAAGGATTAAGTGTTGTTGATCAACGTTTCACCCCAATTCTCAAACTATTATGCTAATTTCTTTTCACTTGCTCCTCAAGCCCCATTCTTTATGGGAGTTCTTGACCATCACTAATCCCCATGGTGTTTTCTTTCCCAGTTGTCACAGATGAGACCTTGAGCTTCATTCAGAAAAGCAGACGCCTCCTGGTTGTCCTAAGCCCCAACTACGTGCTCCAGGGAACCCAAGCCCTCTTGGAGCTCAAGGCTGGCCTAGAAAACATGGCCTCTCGAGGCAGCATCAACGTCATTTTAGTGCAGTACAAAGCTGTGAAGGAAACGAAGGTGAAAGAGTTGAAGAGGGCTAAGACGGTGCTCACGGTCATTAAATGGAAAGGGGAAAAATCCAAGTATCCACAAGGCAGGTTCTGGAAGCAGCTGCAGGTGGCCATGCCAGTGAAGAAAAGTCCCAGGTGGTCTAGAAGTGGCGAGCAGGGTCTCACTTATTCATCCTTGAAAAATGTATGAAAGAGCCAGTGAATGATGGATGAAAAGATCCAGCAATACTCCAGGAAGGAAGGATTCCCCTGCTTTATTCCCAGTGTGTTGTTCATGGCCAGAAACAAATTCTATGGAAGCCTCCCCATAGAGATAAATTCAGGGTTACTGTACAAGAACTGTTCTGCTTCCTCAGGCAATACTAAGGCTTAGAATGATCATGCCATCCTCTGTCGCCGGTGCCTTAGGTCACTCCATTTTTTGCAAGATCTGGTGATACAAAATTCCCCTTCTGCATCCTCCATTCTTGTTCCTACTCATCTCTATTCACTCACTCTCACTCTCTCTGTCTCTTATTTTTTTGGATAATCTTAATATTATGGGGCAGCCTTTGTTATTGATTTAAAGACCCCTTAAAGATGAGTCATCTGTTAACAGGGTCATTAAGAGTTTCAAGTATAATTTTCTTTTCTTTTTATTCATCCCTTGAAAGATAATCAGGGCCTAAATTTATCTTCACTAAGGATAATAAACTCTTTTGCTCATCCTACTATAATTGACACCCTCACAGCAACACCGACACCACTTATGATGCTTAAAGCAGGGTAACTGTAAATGTTCCTTATGATTGGCTTAAAGGGCTTTCCTGCATTGTCTCCTGTCATCTTCCCCCACAACCCCATGCACTCTATCTCAGGTAGTTGGTATCATATTTGTTAGCTTGAAAACTATGTAATAATATTTTGTTACAGTCAACTCCCAATTATCTGTAGGTTGACCCATATCCGTCACTCCATCTCCCTACCTCCTGCATTTTGGGTCAGTCATTGAGAGCATGTAGGTGGCTCCACACTTGATTCATTGGAGAGGAAGCTTCTCTTATTGGTGCTAATATTGAGTAAAAGAAGAGCAAAAAGCTTTCAAGGGCATTTTCTGTCTTATAAGAAAAGCACAGAACAGGGTGTTTGTCAAATTGTCTTTTAATCTTAGCTTTGCTAATGTGAATATTGGGAAAATAATTTCTCTTTACTTGTTTCTGTCTCCCCATTGTAAAGTGTTAAAGTTAGACTTAGGGACTTTGAGAGTGCTTTTAGCATTAATACTCTAAAAGTATTAACTGGACCCTGAGTAGTTTTCATATTTTATTCACTGGTAAGTTAATAACACTCACTTCAAACAAGTTAGACAGAAAAGTCACTGTCAACTAAACATGTTTTAGTTTGTATAAGTAAAACTTTACTGTTCTTAAGACTTGGAAAAGTGAAAACTAAGTCCAGGGTTTACAGAGTGGTGAATATCTATGTTACATATAGATTTTTAAGAATATATATGTATATACACAGAAAATTATATATATATATTGCATATATACACATGAACTACATGTACACATACATCAATACATGAATTGTATATGCACACACACACACACTACACACACATATATGTGTATATATATATATATATCCACATATGACTTTAAATAGCCATTGGCACAATATTACAAATTACTGGAACTCTTATCCAGTTTTTAAATTATGTTTTTTACTGTAATATTTTTATGTCACTGTTTTCTGCACATTAATAATATTTGTGAATTTACAGCTCATAGAGTAGTTGTTGTTAACTCCTGCCTTCCCTAAATTAGTAACAATAACTTACTACTGCCACAGATGATCTGGGTGCAACGGGTTCTATTTTGCACACAGCTTTCATGGTCACTGCTAAGCAGTAGCCAGCCCTCTGGCATTAATTGACCATCTACTATATTCTCAGCACACATACTTAGAAATTATGTTAATCTTAGTGCTCAACTCTAGGAGAGATAAATCTCTATTTGACTTTTAAGTAATAAAGGAAAGGAAAATAAAAATACCTATAAACGAACCTGGGTATCCTATGAAACATGGTAATTCATAATTTAAGGAAATTCTTATCCTAGTAGTATGAATGTTGATACGCTGTTCTAAAATTATCTCCTACATTTGTGTCCTTCTGAGTTACTAAAGTCTATTTAATAAATCATTTTTATATGGAGGAGTTATTATTTTAAATAAGACAAAAGCTTCATGAATCATTGACTATAAAACTATGGTATGGGGTCATCTTGGATCTAATGTTTTTAGCCTTGTTAACGCTTTTCTTTATTACAAAGCACAGTTACTCCTTCCATTAATCCTTTCATCACAAGACCAGAGGAGAACTGACCCCAGATAAGATTTGAATTTCAATTCAAGAATGAACTTTAGGTAGATGAGGGACAGCCCCATTATCAAGGGGCATTCTCTTGCCAATGCAGCATCTTTTTGCACTTTTGGATTTCATTTTTATGCTAAATGATGCTTGGTACCCCTAGAAACTTCTAGATACTTTTTGTTCTATCTATATTACTGTATCTGCTACTGAACGTTTCCAAATGCTAAAAATCTAAAGCAACTCCAATCGAAATGGTATCTTACCCTAAGATAATTTTGTTTCAAGAGTTCTTTTTTGTTTGTTTGTTTTATGATCCAGAAGATGCCCACTACAGAATATTTGAGAGAGAAGGAGAAGCATACATTGGAGAGCAAGGAAAAATCACTCTCTAATATTAAAAACAAAAGTATCCAATGTTAAAAAGAAAAATCTCAAAGGTTTTAGATATATGGTATAAAGACCTAACTAAAGAAACAAACAAACAAGCAAACAAAAAAAACCATGATATACAGAGTGTCCAATTACACAATCATATAAAATAATTTAATTTTTTCTACATTGTGGTTTAGATGATTCCCTAGTATTCTAATAAACAAGTATTCCATTGTATTGGGGAACAAAAGTTTCACTCCACTTGTTAATTATCTATTTTCTTTCCATAGGTTTTTCATATTTTAAGACTATCTTTTTTATTTTATTCATAAATGTTTTGTATTTTCCATTTTCCATTTGATTTGTAAATTTGTTTATTTTAAAAATAAACCATCTATTTTCACCTTTGAATTTTATTTTGTGCATGTGTTTTATGTATTTTTCATGTTTGGGCATAAGAAATGAGAATAAAAAGAATGATACACTTAGAAAAAGAAATATTTTAAGGGACGTTAGTTTTCTCTTTTTGAGAAAAACTGGGAACTTCAACTCAACATTTTCTTTACCTCTGAGCAAAAGAGTTACTTAAGTAAACTGGATTGATCTAATATACCAGACATCTGTATGTGTGTGTGTGCATGTGCACATGTGAATGAGTGTGAAGAGAAAGAGTCAAAAGAGAGAGAATGAGATAGAGAAGAAGATGAGGAATAGAGACAAAGAGAGAATAGAGAAAGGCAGAGAGAGAGGAGAGAGTTTTAAAATAGAGACACAAACCTATTTCTTTTTTTTCAACTTGAAACTTGGACAATTAACAGTAATAGCTTACTTTTTATAGGTTTTCAACTCAAGAGCAGTTGCCTTAAAAAGATCAACTAACAATGCCTTGCCTTTAGTTAACAGGTGATCATTTGAATCAAATATGCATTTCTATTTCAAACAAATCAGTGATAAATATTTGAAAAGACATTTTCTTTTGAGTTAATATTAAGTCTGTAGTAACAGAGGAGCTTTCTTGCTTTTTAAAATAAATCTTATTTATTCCAAGAATATTTATTGGGCCTCTATAACGTAAATGGTTTGCTTAGGAAAAATTTTTCTCCAAAAAATTTCCCTGTTTCAAATCAGTCTCCAAAGAGTAAACTTAGATCAACGCATAGAAGTTACAAAAAAGCAATCCTTACTCATTTAAGAAACAACTTTAAAGCAGAGTTGGAACATAATGTGTATCACTATCTTTGGAGATATAAGCACCCAGGTGATGCAGTGGTAAGGAATCCTCCTGCCAATGCAAGAGATGCAGGTTCAATCCCTGGGTCAGGAAGATCGCCTAGAGAAGGAAATGACAACCTACTCCAGCCTATTCTTGCCTGGAAAAATCCCATGGATGGAGGAGCCTGGTAGGCTACAGTCCATGGGGTCGCAGAGTCGGACATGACTGAGCGACTTCACTTTCACTTTCAAACATTGAATAATAATAATTTAATCGAGGTAATTAATTCAAAAGCATACCATGCAGTAGACATTGACCTATAGGTATTGATAAATTGTCCAGTAACCCTACAAATTTGCTTTCATTATATGCATTTTATAGATGGATGAATTCAAACTTTAAAGATACTAAAATAAATGATTATACTATTAAGATAAATGGAGAAACCAGTATTTGAATTCAGATTCATCTTTCAAATTAGATGCCCTTATTTTTTAAAATATGTACTTAAAGTTGTAAGAGAAAGAGAGAGAGGTTTAATACACTCTCGTATACCAGTACGGAGAAGGCAATGGCACCCCACTCCAGTACTCTTGCCTGGAAATTCCCATGGACGGAGGAGCCTGGTGGGCTGCAGTCCATGGGGTCGCTGAGAGTCGGACACGACTGAGCGACTTCACTTTCACTTTTCCCTTTCATGCACTGGAGAAGGAAATGGCAACCCACTCCAGTATTCTTGCCTGGAGAATCCCAGGGACAGCGGAGCCTGGTGGGCTGCGGTCTATGGGGTCGCACAGTCGGACACGACTGAAGCGACAGCAGCAGCAGCAGCAGCAGCAGCAGCATGTACCAGTAATCTAGCTAAAGAACAAAACTACAGTCCTAGTTTTCTTTCTACTCCCAAGTTAATACCAAGGATATTGTAATTTTTATAGACAGGATTATTCTAGAGTAGTGAAGAGTTCTAGATCAGAAACTGTCACTTCAAACCCAGTTTATTACCACACAAAAAAATCTGGCCTTATCAATCTATAGCCACACCTCAGGTTTTCTTCTTTTTTTTGATCCAAACGACCTAATTTAAGATGCCCTCTCCAAATAATATTCTTCACTAAAAAAATAATAATTAACATCCTCAAATTTGAAATTTCACAGTATGGAAGATATTAAAATAAGCCATAAAGGAGGCAGTTTCCTTCAAGGTACTATATGAAGACACCAAGGTATAGACCAACTCTTATCTGAAAACCATCTTCCAATGTATTCCTCAGTGTCTGGAATTCCACTATTCATATTTATTTATTTTATTTTTTTTGCATTACCCTCTCTAAAAGGCAAATCCTCCACTTTCAAGTGGATTATCAAAATTAAAAACAAAACAAAAAAAGCCATAGGCTTTAAAGACAATTTTTTTAGACGGTCTAAGACAATGTTTTATTTTCAACAATGGTACCCACTTTGGACAGAACAAACATTTTCCTAAAGTGACTATTTAGAAATGAACCACCCATACCCACAGTTACACACCTCCTCCCTACACTCATACAATTTGAGTGCACAAGTTTCTTTTGTTGAAAAGCTATCCATGTTATCTTAGGGTTATTTCATATTCATCATGATACAGGAGAAACAGTAGACTTCCTAAACACATCCTCGGTTTTATGAAAGGTAGAAACATAAGATTCCGAATAAGATAGGAAAGAAAAAAGGAGTTACCAAGACACACAGATACACACACACAGACACACACACACACACACAAATACAGATACACACACTCAGACAGGCTTTGAAGATAAGTGATTGAAGTAAAAAGATAAGATTGAAGCAAAAAGTCACTAAAATACTTCATGCTCTTGATAAAGCCAGTCACAAGTTCTTAAACACTGAGCACATCTCTTTTGGTTTTCCTTCAAATTCATGTTAAATTCAACAGTTGGAAAGAAATAATATGGTAGAGAGCAAAGCTCCTTCTTTCCCTGTCAAATTCATGATCCAATTCACTGCAAACTTTCAGCTTGTCTTCACAGACTGAGAAGTTTCTCCCTCAGCGCTTCACTCCTGGCCTGAAAAGCATAGGTGCTCAATCTCATGGTCTGTTCACAGCATGTATTTCCAGAGTAGTCAACAGCTGCAGTTTACAAGTTTGGAATTTCCCTCAGAAAATCTGTTTAAGCTCCTAAATCTCACAATGAGTTTAGCACTGCATTTATCTCAAGAAGTTTCCATTAGGTTTTGCCCAAATTCACTGCAATAACTATTAGAATTGAATGCTTGGTGAGAAGTCTCAACTAATCGGCTGATTCTTACCAGTTATTGTTGTCATTGTTGTTGCCTCTTTAATTGTTGTTCAGACCAATTCTTGACATGCAGAGAAAAAGAAAGGGAATTTTGGTTGACATCACAGTCAATACTATGAACTGTCTGATATGTTCCAAAATGTTAAGTATCAAGAGCTATAACTGTGTGGATCTTAGGAGCTAGTAATGCCCTGTAGATCTTTGCTGATAAGACTGTGTCTGGAGCATTATGTTCAGTCCTGTTCATGATACTACTCTTAGGTGACATATTTCTAAACTGAATGTTATTAAGGAAAAAAATCAATAAAAATAAGGAAGAGACTTGATATCAATTTTAGATAGTGCATGGAGAAGGCAATGGCACTGCACTCCACTACTCTTGCCTGGAAACTCCCATGGACGGAGGAGCCTGGTAGGCTACAGTCCATGTGGTCGCGAAGAGTAGGACACGACTGAGCAACTTCACTTTCACTTTTCACTCTCATGCATTGGAGAAGGAAATGGCAACCCACTCCAGTATTCTTGCCTGGAGAATCCCAGGGACAGAGGAGCTTGGTGGACTGCTGTCTATGGGGTCGCACAGGGTCGGACACGACTGAAGTGACTTAGTAGCAGCAGCATGTGGAGAATAAGATATAAAATTCATAAAGTTATTTAATCTAGAGATGAGGAAAAAAATACAATGAGATCACAATAATTGTGAAATACTTAGAGTATTTTAAAATGTCGAAGACCACTAACGTGGAAGGAAACAACTTTTCAAAACAAGAAATTACTTACAAGTAGAGCTGAAATTAGCTGCTTTTAGAGGTGGTTACTTCCTCATCCTTGAAGGTAGCAGACACTGCAACCATAAGAACAGTGTAGATGAGATTCCTTACCTGGGTAGATTATTTAACACTTTGATCTTATATTCTCAAGTGTTCATTGCCTGTCCTCCCTAGGATTGTCACCGATGAACTGAAGCTTGTATGTTTTCACTAGGCATTGTCCTATCTTTCATTTTCCTATAGATACAGTGGAAGCAGTTTTTGACTTCATTCAAAGGAGCCGGAGGATGATTGTTGTGCTGAGCCCAGATTACGTGACAGAAAAGAGCATCAGCATGCTAGAGTTCAAACTGGGTGTCATGTGCCAGAACTCCATTGCCACCAAGCTCATTGTGGTTGAGTATCGTCCCCTTGAGCAACCACACCCAAGCATCCTACAGCTGAAGGAGTCTGTGTCTTTTGTGAGCTGGAAGGGAGAAAAGTCCAAACATTCTGGCTCTAAATTCTGGAAGGCCTTGAGACTGGCTCTTCCACTGAGAAGTCTGAGTGCCAGCTCAGGCTGGAATGAGAGCTGCTCTTCTCAGTCTGACATCAGTCTGGACCATGTTCAAAGGAGGAAAAGTCGTTTGAAAGAGCCCCCAGAACTCCAGAGCTCAGGGGGAGCTGCAGGTGCTTCTCCAGGCCCAGACACGATGTCCAAGCATAGAGGGAAGCCCTCTGCAGCCTGCCGGTGCTGTGTCACCTACTGTGAAGGAGAGAGTCAGCTTAGGAGCAAGAGCCGGGCAGAGATCCATACCCAGCCCCAGTGGGAGACACACCTCTGTAAGCCTGTTCCCCAAGAGTCAGAAACTCAATGGATACAAAATGGCACCAGATTGGAACCCCCTGCTCCCCAGATTTCAGCCCTTGCTCTTCACCATTTCACGGATTTATCCAATAACAATGACTTTTATATCCTATAATTACTGTGTGGTGGGTGGTGGCTGATATTTCTACCAGCCCATTATGTGTCATGAACCTATGGGAATAATTGACATTTTTATCATCTAATGGACTATCAGGTTGTGTCCCCTTTATTGATTTTTAAAAACTATTTATTTCTAGGAGACAAAAGACCCGAAGGACCTGAATCCAGATTTATTGCCTCTAATGGCCTCAGAAGAGCACACTCTTCTTGGGCCCTAGAAGGTCAGTACATGCAAGTTGCCTAAAGCCTGATCCTCTCTCTCACCCCATGGTTTTAAACAGAGCAAAGAATGTCAGTGTTTCCTTTGAGTTTGTTGACCAACCTCATACTATAAGTCAGTCAGGTGTACTTGGGCTGTGACACTAAACAGGGTATGTGCATCTCGAGGGAGCATTATGGAAAGAAGTCAGTTTCAGTTTTGGTGGAAACTGTAGGAATAAGCTCAATGGGAAACCTACAGAACACTTTCCCAGGAAGAACCAAGTACTCCCACACAGGGATACATGGTGTTCTGTCTCACTGTAAACTAGTGTTCTCTAAACTGCCTAAAGTTGTTAGCATCAATAAAGTTATATTTTTATGTGATTTCATTTGTACTAACAAATTTTTACCTCTCTCTTTCCCTTCTACTTTTTTATGGCTTTTAAATTCATATCTGAAGAATATTCTCTTTAAGGAAATTGAGATTTGGTTTGGGTACTAGGAAAGCTGAGATGTATCTTTAGTTTCTTTCTAGGAGTGATCTAGGAAGGGGGCAAAAGAGAGTGAGAAAACGTCTCAAAGGAAATGAAGAGCTATACAAAAATATCATTATAATTTTAGAAATGACAGCTGAAAAATTCAGTATGGTTAGGGATTAGGGTAGAGTTTGGTCCATCAATCCCTTCTTCTCATTTGGAATTATGAGGATAGTCATTCAAGTGCCTACAAGGATCAAAAAGTAAGAAAGAGGAGAAAAGAGGGCCATGTATAAGTATAATACAATGCTGTTCATCTAGCACTCCTGTGTATATGGACATAGATAGAGATAAATATCTCTTTAAACATTTTGATACAATCATAAAAGGCATATAGCATTTGATTTCCAAGTCAAGGAGAAAATAGAGATAATTAAGCCTGGAGGTGAAATATATATTTCTTTAAAAAGGAGCATCCTTCACTCTGTTTCATTTGATTCCTATCAATGATTAAGCCCCAATGTTGAAAGAGTGTCATTTTTTAAATGAATCTGAAAATCCAGATTTTTAAGTAATCTGTCAATTATGAAATGACTTTTTAAAAAAATAAAACAACCTAAACACATGAGCACATATTCACCCAAAGGGCCACTAATTTTTAATTTCAGAGCTAAAGTATTCACTCAAAAAGCATATGTCGGATAGGTACCCAAATAACCCTGGTGATGTTGAGACTGGAGAACACAGACTAGCCTTAAGGAAATAATGGAAAATATTTATTCTCTCCCCAAATTGAAGACATCCAGACACTCAGAACAGGACTGAACTGACCCAACACTCCATTAAGGAGAAAAAGCTTCCATCTAGTGTCTTCTAGTGTCTAGTGTCTTACATCTAGTCTGTAAAGGGTCCCTGCATGGTGGTTTTACTGTAAGAAAATTAGAAGCACAATCTACTGCTCGTGAACAGGAGCAAAGCAAAAGGAGGCAAAGGTGGTACCAGACATTAGCACTCACTTCAGCACATAAACCTGACTGCTCATGAGCTATGGCCCAGTGGGTGTCAGCCTTTCTCGGTTATTAATAATGAATGAGAGCTGGAGGAAAAAAACAGAGTTTTTATCCCACTCCTCCCCTTGGAAAGAAATATAGAACTCTCTGTTGAAACAAGAAGGGATTAGATCCTTTTCATGCAGAAATAAGACAAGGGCATAGGGCCCTCCAGAGTAAATGGGACTCAACGCGAAACTTGTAATTAGGAAAGGACAGGCGACCCTACCTGAACACTCAACAGTAAATGGCAGTGTGCAACTCATGTTCTACATTGCAGACCTTCTTAAAGAGATCAATCCATTCTTGATGTATGTTCAGGAATCTGCACTTGGAAGACAGATAGTAGTTTCTCTCTAAATCTGTTAAATAGTGGCTAATGTAAGTTGCTCCAAATCCCAAGTAGGGAGAGAATGCAGTTATCCATAATCAGTCATATTCCTTATTAGCACAGTGTTTCAAACCATAAAATATGTTTGGGAAAACTGATAGATTACTTTTGTCATTTATAAATTATTTCCTAAGTGAAGAAAATAAATGAAAAGACTAGTGGCAGAGGCATGGAAAATTAAATATGAACTCTTGTTATAAATGTGTAGCTGGATAATAGTGGTATTCTCAAAAGCTCAATTTTGGTCAGTATCAATTTCCATTGACAATATAAGTACAAAGTAACCAATAAAATGTCATAATTTTTGGCATATAGCCAAAACCAAAAAGATGTTCAGACAGATTATAGACCATATTGTACTGTATGGAGAAAAGCAAGGAGGTTATATCATTATTTCCTGACCCAAGATGGTATAATTGAATGTAGTGTTCAGTACAATGTATTTCACTGGGATGAATAAGGAGAAAAATATTTCCTCTTGGGTCATGCAGATTCATAACTCAATTGATATGGCTGTAGGTTAAATGGATATCACTTACACAGAAATATTGCCTTTTTAGGAATAAATTTCAAGTTAAGAAGAGATAAATATGAGACCTTCTTCTCTCTTGTGTTTTACCATGGGCTCTAAGGGTCTCCATCTCCTTCAAGCTAAAACGGAGATAATATTATTAAACTTGTTGGACTTTGTGAGTATTAAATTGTATAATTCATGTAGGTTCATATCACAGTGACGGGCACATTGTAAGTGCTCAATAATTGTTGGCCAATTTTATATCCATAGTGAAATCACTCTTGTGGTTGCATAAACTTCCATTTGCATAATTATTTATGGCTTACAAATTGATTTTATTACATCATTTTTTAACACAAAAGCAATACAGAGCAGGAACATATTATCCAGATTAAGTGACTTTCCTAATGACACTCAGTCAATTAGTAAGGGTTGGGCTTCTAATCTGGGCTTCTGACACCTGACCCAGTGCCGATTGTAGAACTCCTCTTGTAAGACTCAAGTGGAAATATTTATATTACAAAGCCACCTAATTAGAACTATTTAATTTGAACCTTTATACATTCCAATCAAAAAGGCAGTTAATGTTAACCCACACACAGCAAATTAAATGTCATATCAAGTATGTGATGTGACAACTGACCTATATGACCTGATCATATTATGGATTTACATAATTTCACGTTAAAATATTATAACATTTTAGTATAAAAAGTAGAATCACTTTGTCTTCTAGAACCTATGATCACATTATAATTTTCCCCCAAATAGATAATTTATATTTTTCTTTATGGAAAATAAACATATGTTCACTGTTCATCTTGAAAATCAAATATAATATTTTAGGAACTATCAATTACACCATGGGTTACAATTACTTCTTCTTATAACTAGTGAAAACTCTAGTAATAATATATTTACTTCCTGTGTGAAGATCTGAGGTGGTTGGTAAGCTAATGTTCCTGAACTAATGTTTTTGAGAAAGTCATGAATAATAAATTGAACTAATCATAAAGATGTTTACAGAAGGACAAACAATCCCTATGGCACTTGTTTCAAACCTTGTTGTGTCTAAAAATTGTTGGGGGGGGACATCTTACAGCTGAAGATCTCAGGTGAAGCCCCTACTCCAGAGAGACTGATTTGTTAAGTACTGGACATTGTCCAGGCCCTTGATAATTCAAATAAGCTATTCCATGCATCAAACAAACAACTACCTATGATAATTCTTTCAAAGCCCATCATATTTTCATACTATTCAGGCTATAAGAGGAGACAGCCTTTATTAGAGTCTACTCTAAAGCTTCTTAAAGTGTAATCCTAGATACATCCACTTAAGAGCCAATTTTGGTTTCATATTAAAATGCATATTTCTTGATCCCATGCAATATGAGGATCTCTTGCATGGAGCAGATTTGCACTCAGAATAAACTTCCCAGGTCATTCTGATTTACAAAAAAAACTTAAGAAACAATAATTTTTATCTCTCTTTAACTCCTCTTTTACCCTTGTAGGCTCTGATTTTCTCCAGCCAAGGAGGACTATGAATCATCATTTTTTTTAATAAATTTATTTATTTTAGTTGGGGGCTAATTACTTTACAATATTGCAGTATTTTTTGCCATACATTAACATGAATCAGCCATGGATTTACATGTGTTCCCCATCCTGAACCCCCCTCCCACCTCCCTCCCCATCCCATCCCTCTGGGTCATCCCATTGCCCCAGCCCTGAGCATTTGTCTCATGCATCGAACCTGGAATGGTGTTATGTTTCACATATGATAAAATACATGTTTCAATGCTATTCTCCCAGAACGTCCCACCCTCACCTTCTCCCTCAGAGTCCATAAGACTGTTCTATGCATCTGTGTCTCTTATTCTGTCTCTCATATAGGGTTACTGTTACCATCTTTCAAATTCCATATATATGCATTAGTATACTGTATTGGTGTTTTTCTTTCTGGCTTACTTCACTCTGTATAATGGGCTCCAGTTTCATCCATCTCAATAGAACCGATTCAAATGTATTCTTTTTAATGGCTGAGTAATATTCCATTGTGTATATGTACCACAGCTTCCTTATCCATTTGTCTGCTGATGGACATCTATGTTGCTTCCATGTCCTGGCTATTGTGAACAGTGCTGCGATGAACATTGGCGTCTCTTTCAATTCTGGTTTCCTCAGTGTGTATGCCCAGCAGTGGGATTGCTGGGTCATATGGCAGTTCTATTCCCAGTTTTTTAAGGAATCTCCACACTGTTCTCCATAGTGGCTGTACTAGTTTGCATTCCCACCAACAGTGTAAGAGGGTTCCCTTTTCTCCACACCCTCTCCAGCATTTATTGCCTGTAGACTTTTGGATAGCAGCCATTCTGACTGGTGTGAAATGGTACCTCATTGTGGTTTTGATTTGCATTTCTCTAATAATGAGTGATGTTGAGCATCTTTTCATGTGTTTGTTAGCCATCTGTATGTCTTCTTTGGAGAAATGTCTGTTTAGTTCTTTGGCCCATTTTTTGATTGGGTCGTTTATTTTTCTGGAATTCAGCTGCAGGAGTTGCTTGTATATTTTTGAGATTAATTGTCTGTTGCTTCGTTTGCTATTATTTTCTCCCATTCTGAAGGCTGTCTTTTCACCTTGCTTATAGTTTCCTTTGTTGTGCAAAAGCTTTTAATTTTAATTAGCTCCCATTTGTTTATTTTTGCTTTTATTTCCAATATTCTGGGGGGTGGGTCATGGAGGATCCTGCTGTGATTTATGTCGGAGAGTGTTTTGCCTATGTTTTCCTCTAGGAGTTTTATAGTTTCTGGTCTTACGTTTAGATCTTTAATCCATTTTGAGTTTATGTTTGTGTATGGTGTTAGGAAGTGTTCTAGTTTCATTCTTTTACAGGTGGTTGACCAGTTTTCCAAGCACCACTTGTTAAAGAGATTGTCTTTTCTCCATTGTATATTCTTGCCTCCTTTGTCGAAGATAAGGTGTCCATAGGTGTGTGGGTTTATCTCTGAGCTTTCTATTTTGTTCCGTTGATCTATATTTCTATCTTTGTGCCAGTACCATACTGTCTTGATGACTGTGGCTTTGTTTACAAGCAATAGATGAAAACATAGGGCAAGTTTAACCTTTGCAGTTGCCTCACCCCAAGGAGATATTTGAATAGATGAGTAGCTAATAGAGCATATTTCTAATATACAAAACATCAAACACTGACATTTGGAATCTGATAGGATTGCTGTAGCTTATAATATATAATTATCAGAATCATATAATCAATGCTGTGCTAACAAATGACCTCAACATTTTGGTGTAACAAGACATTTCTTATATATGCTACTTGTCCAGGCATAAAGGCTTACTTTCTTAGTATTGCCACCTGAAACGTGTGGCATCCTGTTATTCTGTACTTCAAACTAATTATTATACTTAGTACTCTCACAATTCATCGCCAGAAACTAGCTACACATACTGATCTAGTCATAGAGAGGCTGGAAAATGCAGTCCTCCTGTGTTCCTGGAAAGAAGAATGAAATAGTGCTTGAAAAACACATAACATTATCTGTGTCTAAGAATGAGATACTGAGATTGCCTGAAGAGCCAAGAGACCTACAAACTGAGATATGTCACATACTTTGGTAATGAAGGAATAGAAGGACTTTGCTGCCAACACCCTACCTCAGGTTGCCAACCTGTTCAAGTCAGATTGCTGTGGGGAAAAAAAAAAAAAAAAAGTCTACAGAAAAGTGTAGACGTTGCATTTAAATGTTCCCCCAAAGAAAAATCATTGAAGAAATGCACGATAAATATAGCTTCTGGTTAAGGGGAAGCATTCTTAAAAATTGAAAAATTTTAAGTTTCCGTATTTGGTTAATTTCCATTCAGTTAGTTCTTTAAGAATGTGATGCTCAAACTATCTGTCAATGAGCCATTTCATTTTTGAATATTCAGGAACCCTCAGAAGAATTAAAGCCATTTAGAACACAGCAGAGCATGTAACATGGTCATTAGAAAGCATCACTTATCCATTTATCTGAAAAGCTAAATAGGGAATTCAAACTGAACATGTTAAAGCTCAGATGAAGGAAGAGACTAATGCTAATGTGTGCTTTATGAAGTCTACTATTATCTAGGCATCTGCTCTATGATTTGGATTCTCTGTACCAAAATCTGAATCTTTATTTGACTCTTCTAATATCGTGAAATAGCACTTTATCATGAGAAAAAAATTCTTTTTGAGGTTGTAAAGATCGGTGCTTAAGGAATTTTTTTCCTACATTTAAACGTAGTTGGTTTTAGGCTTCCTGGGTGTCTCCCTGGTGAAGCATCTGCAATCAGGAGCCATGGGTTCAATTCCTGGGTTAGGAACATCTCTTGGAAAAGGAAATAGCAACCCACTCCAGTATTCTTGCCTGGGAAATCCCATGGACAGAGTGGTCTGGTGGACTACAGTCCATGTAATCACAAGACTCAGACATGAATCAGCAACTAAACCACTACCACCATACTTGGTTTACAATGTTGTGTTAATTTCTGCTGTACACTGAAGTGATTGTTATACATGTATGGGTGTGTATATATATTCACATATATATATAATTTGGTTATATGTTATAATATTAAACAAAGAAGAGGTTTTATGCCCTAGTGAGGTGAGGACACTATTGACACATTCCAAATCTTCAGAGAATAATTTACAAGTTTTTCATTTTGGACAATTAAAAACACTTAAAAATATTTAAATGGAAAGAATGCTCTTTGAAATGGGTGCATGGAAAGAAAGCAAAAAGATTCAAAATAAACTGAACTCAGATCATGAGCTATTTTTTCCTTCTCCAGGTAGTGAGACCATTAACACTCTATTGCCATATTGGGAAAAAAAAACAAAAAACTCTATACAATCTTAGATGTATTTTTCATTTAAGACACAAAGGTACACATAACAACTTATTGCTTTTCTATTGTCTAAAACTGTGTAATATGCTTGCAATTAATTTGTAATTTGGGCTTCCCTAGTAGCTCAGTCAGTAAAGAATCTGCCTGCAATGCAGGAGACATAAATTTGAATCCCCATGTCAGGAAGATCCCCTGGAGAGGGAAATGGCAACCCACTCCAGTATTCTTGCCTGGGAAATCCCACGGACAAAGGAGCCTAGTGGGCTACAGTCCATGGGATCACAAGAGTCAGGATATAACTGAAGCAGCTGAGCACCAAGCACAATTTGTAATTTGGTGTCATATTTTAAAACATACCTTGGACAATGGTTCTTAGCTAGAATTGAACATCTTTTTAAAAACTGAGGTTACTCTAGACTGATACATCTACCAAAATGATTTATACATACACACATATATATATAATCTTGTAAAGGATGACTGCTTCAAGTTGTCCATACAATATTTGCAAATATTTCAGTGAAAAATCAATAGTGACATATTACAAATTTGCAGTAAAGAGGTTAAAAAATCCTAATACACTAGACAATTTTTTCCCTCAAAATGCAAAACTTAAAACTCATTCCCATATACTAAAATTTGAGACTTTTATTTTTATATCTTAATATGAAATTACATAGTATATGAGGAAAACCAATGCAGATGATAACATTATAAAAAATCACCAATGTAATTACTTAAGTGCATAGTCAAAGAAGGCCAGAACATGTGATCTGTCACCTAGAACAGGAAAGTGTTGAAGGTGTAGTAACCTGGCTATAAGCAAAACAATTTGATGACTTTTAAGAAGTGTAAGGAGAAAAAAAAAAGAATAAATGAACCCATTCATTTTTTCACAAACCCCAGTAATAAAAAAGGGAAGGATGATATATAAAACTTCCCAAATATACTTGAAAGCTAAAATGTGGAGTGGATGTCATGTATTAAGGAATAAAGTTGAATGGTTACTTCCATCATATAGGCTCTTGATATAGTGGAAAAATACTAGATAGGAGTCAGAAGACCTGAGTTGGAGTAACAGTTCTTCTATAAACTGTGTGATTTTCAAGCAGACACTTTTGCTCTCATGTTTTAAATTTCCTCATATATGAGTAATGTAGTATCTACCTCACTGGATTGTTGTAAAGGGAAAATTATATAATAAATGTGAAGCTATAAAATGTGGAAACTATTTACTTGGGCTTTGCAGATGGTGTTAGTGGTAAAGAACCCCTCTACCAATGCAAGAGAAGTAAGAGATGTGGGTTCAATCCCTGGGTTGGGAAGATTCCATGGAGGAGGGCATGGCAACCCATTCCAGTATTCTTGCCTGGAAAATTCCATGAACAGAGGAGCCTTGGTGGGCTACAGTCCATAGGGTTGCATAGAGTCAGACATGGCTGAAGTGACTAAGCACAGCACATGTGCTTAATAGTGGCATGAAGATGACAATGATATTATAGAAGAAAGTCGAGGAAATGAAGAGGTCCAAATGAAGCTCCTTAGTCTACTAAATACTGGGGTACTTCCCACAGTACATAGAGTAATTGTAATCTTTCATGCCTAAAAGTTAGAGAATAGACAATACAATTTCATATGACTTTAAACACTGAAGATTACAAAAAGAAAAAGAAACAGTTTCTGAAAAAGTAAGAAGTAGAAAAATAGCTCTATTTGTTTTGCATTGCCATATAATGAATTCCCCATAGCAGCTTGAAAAAACACCTATTGATTACATCACATTTTCTGTGGATTAGGAATTTGGGAGAGGCTTAGCTGGGTGGTTGCTGCTCAGAGGTATTCCTAAGGTTACTGTCAGAGTGTGTCCAGGGCTGTGGTCATCTGCAGGCTTCACTGAGGATAAAGGATCCACTTCCAAGTGCAGACACATGGGTGTTTATAGGAAGCCTCAGTCCTTGCCATATGGACCTCCCTGTAGAGTCTTAGGGTTCCTTAGTATCCATGTGACACATCAGCTGGCTTACACCAGAGGAAGAAATTCCAGAGAGAGAGAGGCTGAGAAAGAGAGGCTCAGTATCATCTATGACCCAGTCTCCAAAGTGATGTATCATTACCTCTGCAATAGTCTATTGGTTAGAAATGAGTCCCAACATCCAGCCCAAACTCAAGAAGAGGGGAATTTAGCTTTTGAAGGCAAGATCAAAGAATCTGTCAACATATTTTAGAGCCAGTCCTGTAACACAGAAAAAAAATTTCAGTTGAATAAATTGAAGTTCAGAAAAGGAAAGTGATTGGTCATTAGCCTTCCTAACTTCATCCCTAACACAATAAGCTAACCCGCTGGCATCAAAACTCAAATGAGAGCTGACTAACTTGTTCTGGCTAGTACATTTCTTCCATCTAGTGAAAGACTGTAGACTGGAGAAGAATGATATCATCTATAGTCCTGGTATCTCAATATTTCTGTCTCTGTCTCTCGATCTCTCTCTTCTTTCTCTCTTTTCCTTTCCCTCCCCTCTTTCTGTTCTACTTCACAAAGAAGCAAGTAGACTCTGAAAACTGCAGATGGATGA
Organism: Okapia johnstoni; assembly: GCA_024291935.2. Taxonomy (NCBI): domain Eukaryota; kingdom Metazoa; phylum Chordata; class Mammalia; order Artiodactyla; family Giraffidae; genus Okapia; species Okapia johnstoni. The sequence goes on along the minus strand of CM044311.1, from coordinate 78,003,629 downwards.
GGTAAGTGGAGCTGGTTAACCATATTCTTGATCTGGAGTTGAGTCCTGAAATAGAACTTTTATTCTGGGCTTGCCTCTAGAGATTGAAAGTGAAAGTTTATTTCAAAAAGCAGCTGCTGCAAGAGGAAGGATGAGTGGGTAATTGCTCTCTTTGAAGTAACCCAGGTTCTAGTCTTAGCTCTGAACTGAAATGATTATATATTAATAATCACGTCATTGGTCCCCTGCATCTCAGACTTCTAAGCCTCCCAACCCCACAAATGGATGGAGTTAGACTAGACATTTTACAGGATGCTATAATTTTATGCTTCTTTGGTTTACTTTGTTGTTCTTTAGTCGTGCCCGACTCTTTGCAACCCCATAGAGTGTAGCCCACCAGACTCCTCTGTCAATGGAATTTCCCAGGCAAGAATACTAGAGTGGGTGGCCATTTCCTTCTCCTGAGGATCTTCCCTACTTAGGGGTCAAACCCACATCTCCTGCATTGCAGGTGAATTCTTTACCATGGAGTCACTGGGAAGCCCTTGGTTTATTCAGTAATGCTTAAATAACCCCCTCCTCTCTCACACACATACACACCAGCATCCAAGTCTAGTTATAGTTGGAAGAATATTTAAAAGGTACAAGTTTTCTTCTCAAGGAATCGTGAACAGTGCTTTGTCTGTTTAGACCTAGTTCCTGTAACATGCGTTCCTCACTTGTAAAGCTAAACAGCTCACTTCTTTCTGTTCTCCTCCCTTATCTGTTTTCTGTCACTTCCTGGTGCCAGTAGCTTTGAGAAGATACATTAAGTTTTTATGCAGCCTCCTCATAGTTCAACTCTGATGCCTCCAATTTCTCTAAACCAATTTTAATGTCAAATTCCAAGGTCACCACTTTGTAAATTAGATGGAAAAAAAAAAAGGTACCTTCTTGCTTCTTAACAGCTTCATTGCTCTTGTCTTTTACCCAAACATTCCAAGTGACCTGTTTATTGTGATATATGTTCGTATATTTCACCATGCCAAAAAACAAATGGAGACTGCTTCTGAAACTACACAGCATATAAACAGTAACATCTATGGAGTTAGAAGATCTGAGTTCTAATTCATACTATAATTCTTTTACTATGAGACCCTGAGCAAAGCACCAACTGTGTCATAGTTTCCCCATCAGTACAATTCAAGCATCATGATGTGCCTTTCTAACTCAGATATTCTAGAAGCTGGTATAATAATGAAGCAAGACTTTTCTCTTTATTTCAAGGTATAATCCATGATTCCTTCTGAGCTGTAACCCAAAGTCAGATGTCTAAGGAATTGATTCATCATAAGTACATTAAATGATAGTTGAGTTGCCCAAGGTGAAAACAGATCTCAGAGATCTCTCCTCCCCACTCAATCTGAGTCAATTGTTCGTCAGCTCTTGTTCATCTATTTCCCAAAAGTCTTTCAAAATTTTTCTCTTTTCCCCAGGAATTCCAAGAATTTGAGCTACATACACACCAAGCACTCTTTTCTGAACATGCCATAGATTTTCATGCCCTATATACCTTTGCTAAGGTTACTTCTGTTGGAATGCCTGCTCTTTTCCTCCCCCGTGTAAGAGAGTTCTGGCAATGTTTCAACTTCAGCTCAAATGTTTTTAAACCTATGAAATTTCCCAGATAGAGTTGGATATTCCTGCTCTGTGACTGTACTGTTCATAAGACTTCTGTTATTGAATTATACTTTATTGTATTTCTCTTTCACCTACTATCCTCTAAGTGTCTGTGTACAGAAACTATCTATTGAATCCCTAATTTAATTTAACAAGAAAATGAGAACATAACATTTTTTCCATTGACGTTTTGTTAAATAAATTAATTAGTTATGACCAGTATCATTGAGTACAAAGTAACAGAGCCATGCCTCTTTCTTACTTCCGTCTCCACTCCATTACAGATGCAGTGTTCTATAAAAGATAGCATTTTAGGATTTTGCTCATCACTGTGTAAGATGAATTTCAATATTGGAATCCTGGGGGTCCCAACACCACATTCAACTTCATTAAATTTTGCCCTTGTCATTGCTTGACGACAGATGACCCATGACCTAGCATGGGTGGGAAGAGGCCCAGCTGCACTATGCCTGTCCTGGTTGCCACCCTACATTAAGGACTCCTGTCCCTGTTTCACACTATCTGCAATCACAGCTGATGCTGGAATCAGCATCGTGCTCATCAGCAGCTGTTCTATTTGTGATCTTGCTATTAAATAAGTCCAAAGTGACAGGACACTAAGCTGTGATAAATAATCACTACCTACAGTGTACTATAGAGTATTTTTCGCTAATGAATTCAAGAAGAAAAAAATTAAACCTGCTTATTGTTTTAAAATTCAGGTGATATTGTAAAAAAATTAATAAAATACTATTTGATTCAGGGTTAATTGGTAATTAAGAGATCAGTTCTTCCAAACACCCTGCATAATGTATTTGTTTACTCTAGGGATCAATAAACTCTTAATACAATACATCTTACAGCCCTCCTTTCCGTGTTTATCACCTCTACTGTGGTTCAGGACTCATCACTTCTTACAATCGCTTTCTAGTTTCTTTCAATGACTCTAGTTCCCCCTATCTAAACTCTTGTGGATACCACCACCAAATTAGTCTTTCTAGGATATAACTTAGACCATGACATGTCAAGTCCCAAAAAATCTGCATCTCATTTTCCACAAAATAAAACTTATGTTGGTTTGCTTTGCTCTGCACTTGGGGTACTCCATTCTCTACCCTGAGCTTATCTTCAACAACTTACATTTTTCTGCTTTTGTATATGTAGTCAACACTCGAGTCCAACTGAGAGACAATGTTTCTTGAATATTTTTCCATCAGTGTGACTTTGTTCAGATTGTTAATTCCTGGGAAGAGCCTTCTACTCATCTCCCATGTCTACTTTCAAGGTTACAATTCAAATATCATTTTTCTGATACCATTAGCAGAAAATATTTTCTTTCCTGTCAAATCTCTCATTGTATTATTCCCATGTTTTTCATTAATTCAGTCATTCAATAATATTGAGGATCTACTCTGTGCCCAGCACTTTTATAAAAACTCAAAACACATCAGTGCACAAAATAGATTAAATGTCTTTCTCTCTTTTAGGCTTACATGCTAGTGGTAGGAAACAGGAAAAAAGTGAAGTGTTAATAAGTAATTAAGATACAGAGTATGTTCTATGGATTTAGATAAATCAGACACATGGGACAAGAAGTATTGGGAGGGAATTTTTCATTTTAAATAGTGTTCATAGAAAGGCCCCATGGAGAAGTTGGCTTTTGAGTGGAGACGTAAGAGAGATGGAGAAGTGAACGGACTTACTAGCAAGTATAAAGGCCATGTTTTATTGTTGTTCAGTCACTAAGACAAGTCCAACTCTTTGCAGTCCCATGGACTTCAGCATGCCAGACTTCACTGTCTTTCACTGTCTCCTGAAGTTTGCTCAGACTCACGTGCATTGTCAGTGATGCCATCCAACCATCTCATCCTCTGTTACCCTCTTTTCCTCCTGCACTCAATCTTTCCCAGCATCAGGGTATTTTTAAAAAAGACAGCTGTGGTACTTACACACAATAGAATATTACTCAGCTATTAAAAAGAACACATTTGAATCAGTTCAAATGAGGTGGATGAAACTGAAGCCTATTATACAGAGTGAAGTAAGTCAGAAAGAAAAACACCAATACAGTATATTAACACATATACATGGAATTTAGAAAGATGGTAATGATGACCCTATATGTGAGACAGCAAAAGAGACATGGATATAAAGAACAGACTTTGGGACTCTGTAAGAGAAGGAGAGGGTGGGATGATTTGAGAAAATAACATTGAAACATGTATATTACCATATGTGAAATAGAACGCCAGTCCAAGTTCGATGCATGAAACAGGGCACTCAAAGCTGGTGCAGTGGGACAACCTTGAGGGATGGGATGGGGAGGGAGTTGGGAGGAGGGTTCAGGATGGGGGACACATGTATACCCATGGCTGATTCATGGCGATATATGGCAACAACCACTACAATATTGTAAGTAATTAGCCTCCAATTAAAATAAATAAATTAACTTTAAAAAGTGGGCTCTTCACATCAGCTGACCAAAGTATTGGAGCTTCAGTTTCGGCATCAGTCTTTCCAATGAGTATTCAGGCTTGAATGGTTTGATCTCCTTTCAGTCCTTTGAACTCTCAAAAGTGTCCTCCAGCACCACAATTTGCAAGAATCAATTTGAAATTTGAAAGCACTCAGCTTTCTTTATGGTTGAACTCTCATATCTGTACATGACTACTGGAAAAACCATAGCTTTGACTATATAGGCCTTTGTTAGTAACGTGATGTCCCTGTTTTTTAATACACTGTCTAGGTTTGTCACAACTTTCCTTCCAAAGAGCAAGTATCTTTTAATTTCGTGGCTATAGTCACCATCTGCAGGGATTTTGTGCCAGAGTCCTGCTCCAGCTGGTCCAGGGTTCTCTCAGGATGGACGGCGTCGGTGATGCGAATGAGAAGACACGGAGAGTCTTAGCGTTTCCAAGTGTCTCCCGACTTTATTGTTTTTAAGACAGCTTTTATATTTTTAGTGGTACATAGAAACAAATGTAAAGTATAGAGTCATACCAATTCAGCTTAATGGGCCAGCAGTTTTGACCCTCATCGAAACCATTTGCATATCTTTAGTTACAAAAAGCCTCATTTTGTTTACATCATCTTCTGGCCTGGGGGCCTGCTAACATCTTGTGACTCTCCATTGACAAGGGTTGATCAGTCAGAACACTTTTGTATTAGGCACAGCAGGAAAGAATTCATCAATAGAAAGTTTCAAGGTAAAACCTGTTTTCGGTAATTTATTCTATGCCTTGAGCTTAACAGAAAAGAATGTGGTTCCATAAAGTCATAGTACAGCAAGCTGAAACAATGTAGCGCAAAGGTCAGTTCTTAGCAAAAATCACCAGCTGAATTAACAATTGTCTTATTATTTGTATTAAGGCTAAGTTTTTATTTTTATAATTCTTAAACTATTATATTTTTATTATGTAGGCTAAATATGTTAAGAGCAAAAATATAGCAAGTAAATATAGGCTAAGTAACAGTTTCATAAAGCAGTATTTCTTATGTTTTCTAAAAAGCCCTTTCCTACGAAGGGCTCTGTGCCCATTGGGGCTCTCTGTGCGGAGGCTCTTAATGCTGTTTATTGTTAAGGAGCAGTCATGCACATTAGCTCCAAAGGCACAGGTATATTTATCAAACAAACCAATATGCTAACAAGAGGAGTTTAGATTAAAATACTCTATATCCTAGGTAATCTTATAGGGTGCCACCATTAGGGGGCCTAGTCGATTAAGGTTTTAAATTGATCTATTTGGGAAGAGATCAGGAAAGGCCTTCTGCCTAAGTCACAGAAAATAAGAAGAGGTTTATTATAGCAAACATCAGAAAGATAGATATCATCTTTAAGGTGAGCGCTGAGGCAGCTTTCCGAGATTCCCTGAGGCCTGAGTTGCTCTGCTTGTCAGGTCTTCTCCTCATGACTCTGTCATGGGTGGGATCTCGTGAGCTGGCTCCCGGCAATTTTGGAGCCCAAGAAAATAAAAATCTGTCTCTGTTTTCACTTTTTCCCCTCCTATTTGCCATGAAGTAATAGGACTGGATGCCATTACCTTAGTTTTTTGAATTTTGAGTTTTAAACCAGCTTTTTCACTCTCCTCTTGCACCGTCATCAAGAGGTTTTTTTAGTTTGTCTTCACTTTCTGCCATCTGCATATCTGAGACTGTTGACATTTTTCCTGGCATAAAATGTCAAAAAAAAGAAAAAGAACAAGCACTGTGGTTTGCACATGGAATATACGGAGTACCTGGGAGAACAGGGAATAAAGTCAGGGGCACTAGACACTAGAGTAATTTGACAATAATGTGTATCTTTGTAGATCATTGTAAGTTCCTATCAGTTTACTCCAAGTAGAAAAGCAAAAGCTTTATCCATAGTCCCAACAGGAAACAGAGACATATATAAATTGAGAAAAATAAATATACTTTAATAATTTTAAATTTACAAATGTATGCAAAAAGTTAAATAAGCTTAATACGAGTACTTCCACAGTACTAGCAACAATGAGCAGCATTACTTCCCTAGGCTTAAGTTGGCAAAGAGAAAGAGTAATTATAAGACACCAGGAGTGTCTGTGGGGAGTGGGCTGCTACACTGCAGCGTTTGTTTCCAGTAGGGGGAAACAGCCAACATTTGTTGACCACACAGAAACAGGAGGAATACCTAGACCTCACTCTCCTCTTCCCACAAATTTCTAGTTAGTTCCTCTCATTGCTGTATCCAACCAGAATCTAGAGAACAAAGAATCTTGTAGATGAAATCTAATAAGTTCAGCACACTTTGAGCATAAACAGGATCTAGGGAACACACAAAGATATTCAGATCTGGAGTCATTGGAGGGTTCTGAATAGAGGAGTGCCATGATATATTTCACATCTTATCAGGATATTTTATTTTGTGAAGGATAAATGATAGGAGAACAAGAATGGCAATACACTAAGTGAGAGATAACGAGGACTGGGTCAGTATGTTAGCAAGGAGGCAATGAGAAGTGGTTGCAAGCTTTGCAATTTGAAAGTTAAGCTGACAGAATTTTCTGACCTATTAGAGAGGGATATTAAACTATGAATGGAGCTAAATTTAAATTCATAGTTTTGGCCCAAGCAACTGAAAAATAGAGTGGCAGCTCTGACAGAGGGGGAAGATTAGAAATTCAGTTTGTTTTAAATTCAAAATGCTTCAGACTTCAAAGTGATGATGCTTAGGAGTCAGCTTTGTGCTGAGAACTTGCCATTCAAGACAAAAGACTAAACAGGATGTATTTATTGCTGTTGTTCAGTCTCTAGGTCGTGTCTAATTCTTTGCAACCCCATGAACTGTAGCATACCAGGCTTCCCTGCCTTCACTATCTCCCAGGGGTGCTCAAACTCATGTCCATTGAGTTGGTGATGCCATCCAACCATCACATTCTCTACTGTCCCCTTCTCCTTCTGCCCTCAATCGTTTCCAGCATCAGGGTCTTTTTCAATGAATGGTCTCTTCCAATCAAGTGGCCAAAGTATTGGAACTTTAACTTCAGCATCAGTCCTTCCAATAAATATTCAATGTTGATTTCCTTTAGGATTGACTGGTTTGATCTCCTTGCTGTCCAAGGGACTCTCAAAAGTCTTCTCCAACACCACAGTTCAAAAGCATCAATTATTTAGCGCTCAGCCTTCTTTATGGTCCAGGTTTCATATCTGTATATCATTAATGGAAAAATGTAGCTTTGACTATATGGACCTTTGTCAGCAAAGTGATGTCTCTACTTTTTAATATGCTGTCTAAGTTTGTCATAGCTTCCCTTCCAAGGAGCAAGCGTCTCTTAATTTCATGGCTGCAGTCACTATCTGCAGTGATTTTGGAACCCAAGAAAATAAAATCTGCCATTGTTTCCATTTTTTCCCCTATCTATTTGCCATAATCTTTGCTTTTTGAATGTTGATTTTTAAGCCAGTTTTTTCACTCTCCTCTTTCACATTCATCAAGAGGCTCTTTAGTTCCTCTTTGCTTTTCTGCCAGGCATATTGGGGTATTCATATTGAAATGCAGTGGTCTAGAAGCAGCGCAAAGAGCAAGGAGGATACAATTTACTGCCAGCCCAGTTGTATAAGGGATATGGGAAGAAAATAGCCATTACCTGAGAAGGCTAGAGAAGAAACAGTGTCTCTGAGGCAAACCAGCTTCTGTTAGAGTAAGAAGAGGTCATTTACAGAGAAGAGATAAAGGCTACCAGAAATTCTGCCAATTACTGACCATGACTTCCAGAGGCCTTGGTGAAAGTGATGTAGTGCTTGAAGAAAGGAAAGGAGTTAGGTCAGAAATGGGGAAGACCAGAACATGTATGGATTATAATGCAGAAGATGAAAGTCATCTTGGAGCCTTAGAGTCAGGTGTCACCTATGATTAACTTAGTCTGATGGATTCCAGCCGATAAATGGAATGGAGGTGGGATCAGGTTGTTTTTGGGGTGGGAGTGGGGAGGAGAGTATAAAAAAACCTATGAAGAGGGAAGTTTAGCAAACCTGAGATAACCAGAGAATGTTTTGTGGACATAACAGATACAAACAGAACCAGAACATAAAGAGGTTTGTCCCAGTACTCTCAGGGCAAAAAGGTGATGAGAAGGATTCAAAGTTCTTGTCAGGAACCTGAACAATTCTGGGACACTCTCTCTCTCTCTCTCTTTTTTTTTTGTAAATTAATTTATTTGAATTAGAGGCTAATTACTTTACAATATTGTGGTGGTTTTTGCCATACATTCACATGAATCAGCCATGGGTGTACATGTGTCCCCGTTCTGAACCGCCCTCCCATCTCCCTCCCCATCCCATCCCTCAGGGTTGTCCCAGTGGGGCTCTCTCTTGACCTGTGTTAATGTTACTTTGAGAGATAAGAACTAGGCCGTTTACTTCCTGTCTTGTATGTAATGGTTTGTTACATATTCAACAGTGCCCTAGTAACATTTCCTAACCTTTCTTAGTAACAGTTCACTTGAAAGCATGATTACTGTCATTTGCCCAGTTTCTCCATAATCTCCAAGCTGTCACACATGATAGGCACTTTATAAGCCACTGTCAAGTAATAATCAAGCCACCCTCAGTTACTATTGAACATTAACTTTTCGATTTCAACTTAACATTGTTCTTTCTAAATTTTTATTGGAGTATTTGCAATGTTGTGTTAGTTTCAGGTGTACAACAAAGTGCATAAGTTACACATATACATATATCCACTGTTGTTGAGGTTATTTTCCCATACAGTTCATTACAGAGTGCTAAGTAGAGTTCCCTGTGCTATACAATAAGGTCTTTATTAGTTGTCTTTTTTTATGTATAGTAGTGTAACTATGTCAATCCGAGTCTCTCAGTTTATCCCTCCTTCCTATCCACCCCTGGTAACCATAGATTGTTTCCTACATTTGTAAATCTCTTTCTGTTTTATAAATACATTTATTTGTATTATTTTTTTTAAGATTCCACATATAAGCAATTTCATGATACTTGTCCTCTGTCTGACTCCACTCAGTATGAAAATCTCTGAGTTCATTCATGTTGCTGTAAATGGCAATATTTTACTCTTTTTATGGCTGAGTAACTTTCCATTGTACATATCAAGCTAACTTTGTATAGCATAATTTTTTTAATTTTTTGTCTTTAGGATGCCCAGTGTCACACATGCCCTGTCCCTCTCAGAAGTGACACTGCGTGGAGGTGGTTAGTACTAGTATGACATTTAGCCATAACAGCAACCTATTCTCATTTCTTCAGACTACCACATTCTTTAATTATCCCTATGTCTTTCTGACCCCTTTGTCTCCAACACCCAGTACTCTATCTCCTACAACTATTTGTTCACCTTATGGAATTTTCTTCATTCATTATTTCAAGCTCAACACAAATATCACATTGTTGCCAAATGCACAATGAAGAAAAAAATATTTTACATCTCAAAATCCATTCTCCCATTTCACAGTAATAAAATTCTGATTTTTTTAGGGTATTCAACTCTTTCCTTTTCTCAATCCTTGTTTTATAGCTAGGATTAGACTCAGAAGAGGGTATATGACTTAAACCCACTCAATCAGTCATATTTCCTTGACCGCCATAGTTAGTTTACAAAAGCCACATGGTCCAAAACAGTCCAAAGAAATTAAAATGGGCTTACCATTAGAATTTTCTGAAAGAAATTTAATCTTCTGATGGGGTTCCTGAGAGAAAAGGAGCTTCTATGACCAACCTTCCTTTAACCAACAAAGGAGCCAAGAGATAGAGAGAGAATGACTCCTGAAGTTCTATTTTGAGTCCCTGGATTCAGGAATATCTAAAGTTTTTTTTTGTTTGTTTTTTAATCCCTGGATTTTTCAATCATGGGAACTAATAAATTTTCTTTTTTTTTTCTTAAGGTAAATAAAAGAACCATGCCTAATGCCATGATTTAACATGATGTTTAGTCAGAAGTCCTATGTCCAATAATCAAAGCTCAAGCTCCCAATAATTATAGGCCTTCTAGGATCCAGAACAGAAACAGTGACTGTCTTAGACAGTGGGGAAGAAAGACCTTGTCTAGGACTTCTCTGCAGCTCTAACCCTTTACTTGTGATTCCCACTCTATGAATAATAGCAGTGAGGCCATTAATGTAGAGATAATTAAGGAGAAATTTTTCTTCCTTGTGAAAGCCACCTAAAGTCTACAATTAAAGGTTCATTCAACTATGACAGTGCCCATATTCAGTATGAGTCACATAGTCTGAGACAACACCTGCCCTTGAGGGAAACAAAGAAAAGTTTAAAATCAAAGTATTTCAAAGAAGTCTGCTTCCTATTACATTTTATCAACCTGCTTACTCTTAGGAACAGTTTTTAACATATTTTATATAGGAGTTTCAATTTTTTTATTCAGAGCTATAAATCAGTTAACTAATCAATTATCGTTAATTCAAAAACAACCAGAACAAAGCAGAGAAAGATTACACAAAAAAGACACAGAGAGAACTTCTCCAAATACATTTCATAGTTACTTTCCAATTTTAAAGAACAGATCAAAGACATATCATGTTAACTATTTTTGTGAAACATATTATCTTTTGAAGAACTAAAGGAGATAAAATTAAAAAAAAAACACAATGTTTTTCCTTAGGAGCATAACAGAATCATAGTCAATGTCATGTCCATAACACACTACAGAGTTGTGTTGCACATTCCCCCATCTGGAAAATCCTAGGCTACATACATGCATCCAAAGTTATTCAGAGAATTACATTAATTGCATGAAACAGACCATAGTGATTGGCCATAAATCTTCACTACCCGCAGATAGTGACCTTCTCTTGAAACACATTTGTGATGGTTTACACTGATAAAACGGTACCCAAAAAAGTCACAGCTGTGTACTTTTAGTCACGCTTATGAAGAGTGCTTTCCTTTAAAAGAGTAAAGTATCTTCTTCCAACAATATAGACCTTTTCAATCTCTCTAACTTTAAAATTTGCTCTAAGGATTGCATTGGCAAACAGCAGGGTACTTGCTGGAGAGAGGAGATGAAGAGCAGTGGGGTCTACCTACCCTCACTGACCTACACTGCGCCATTCCTATGACAATAAGAAGCTTGTATAATTATCCCCATTCCAAAAGTTATATAACCAAGATTCAGAAAAAGTAACTTACTCAAGATCCAACAACCATCAAATGGCAGAACTAGTACTTGAAAATCAAAGAAATCAGTTTTCTTCGCAAAGCGGGCTGTCTCCTCACATTTCAATCAATGTTATTCTTATGGTTATTTCTTTATTTTTGACACCAATGACATATTATTTTAATGAAATACAATCAAGAATGGCTTGATGATTAATAAGCTTTATTATTTTGTCATTACAGATCACAGACTATAATAAGACTACATAAATGGCCTTATGAATCCAAATGCAACTTTCTGTTGTATTATGACAATAGCAGTAGAAATAAATCACTTTTATATAACATTTCACAGTTTCAAAATATTTCCACATACTCTGCCTCCTTATGATTCTGCTCTTGTACAACCTGTGAAGTAGGCAGAGTCAATTTTATTCTTACTATTTTAAAGTTGAGGAACAGAGAAGTTCTTGCTCAAATCAAAAGACCACAGAGCCTGTATGAAAACATAGACCATTCATTCATTGATGTACTCACTCTATCATATCTATTGCATACTCACTCATATCTGTCATATTTATTGCTTATCTATTATGTGGGGCTTCCCTGGTGGCTCAGATGGTAAAGAATCCACCTGCAATGCAGAAGACCTGGGTTTGATCTCTGGGTAGGGAAGATCCCCTGGAGGAGGGCATGGCAAGCCACTCCAGTATTCTTGCCTGGAGAATCTCCATGGACAGAGGAGCCTGGAAGGCTACAGTCCATGGGGTGGCAAAGAGTCAGACACGACTGAGTGACTAAGCCCATCTATTATGTAAAACTCATTTTTTAAGTGATATCCGATCTACTACTCATTTCACATTGAATAGTAGATTGTAGTAGAGTTTTACATTACAGACTATACAAAATATGTTATAATAATACCTACCAGGTCTATTACTTTTCCAAATCCCAACCTAGCACCTCTACTAAAAGAAGCTGATTTGGGTTGTTTTTGAGTCAGCTCAGTAACACAGATTGGCCCCAAAGCAGCGAATCCCTGAATTGTTTGCTAGCATATGATGTGGTCCAGCATAAATAAACTATGTGCTTTCAAGGGCAATGGCTATAGTTAGAAACTCAAAAAGAAGCAGGCTGAGGGAATAGAGGAGCCAGACTGCTGGGGTAAAGGACAGACTTAGTAGAGCAGAAGCTCTTGCTCTTACTTTGAACACATAGTAATGCTGGCTAATGTATTTTAAATAATTAAGAGCAGGCTATAAAGCAAGAAAGGAACATATCCAGATGCCAGAAATAAAAACTAATAATGGCATTAATAATAATCCCAAAACCATAGCTATTAGCAAGAGTTGAACCACGTTACCTCTGGGAGAATAAGGTTATGTGCATTAGTGACTTAAATTTTTAATGCAACACGCAAAAATGAAAATATGCTCAACATCACTCATTATTAGAGAAATGCAAATCAAAACTACAATGAGGTGTCACCTCACACCAGTCAGAATGTCTGTCATTAAAAAATCTACAAACAATAAATTCTGGAGAGGATGTGGAGGAAAGGGAACACTTTTGCACTGTTGGTGGGAATGTAAATTGATGCAATCACTATGGAGAACAGTTTGGAGACTCCATAAAAAACTAGGAGTAGAACTACCATATGACCTGGCAATCCCACTAATGGGCATATACCCAGAGAATACTATAATTGAAAGAGACACATGTACTCCAATGTTGATTGCAACATTTTTTACAATAGCTAGGACATAGAAGCAACCTAGATGTCCATCGACAGATGAATGGATATGGAAACTATAGTACAAATATACAACGGAATGTTAGCTTTAAAAAAGAACACATTTGAGTCAGTACTAATGAGGTGGATGAACCTTGAGCCTATTGTACAGAGTGGAGTAAGAAAGAGAAAGACAAGTATTGTATATTAACGCATGTGTATGGAATCTAGAAAGATGGTACTGATTAACCTATTTGAAGGGCAAAAGTGGAGACACAGACATAGCGAATAGACTTGCGGACACAGTGTGGGAGGGAGAAATTGGGATGAATTGAGAGAATAGCATGGAAACCTATACATTACCCTATGTAAAATAGATAGCCAGTGGAAATTTGCGGTATGACACAGGGAGCTCAACCTGTGCTCTGTGACAGCCTGGAGGGGTGGGATGGGTTGGGAGATGGGAAGGAGGTTCCAGAGGGAGGGGACATGTGTATGCCTGTGACTGATTCATGTTGATGTATGGCAGAAACCAGCACAATATGGTAAAGCAATTATGTTACAATAAAAACAAGTAAAAAATAAAATGATCAAGACTTCAATTCTCACATATAGTGAAGACTGTATCTGAGCTGTTAGTATAAACCAGAAGCAAAATAATTGTTGCTTTGTATATGTGTAGCTTTTTGAAATCTCTGAAATCACTTCTCACTGAGTAATGGCTCTTGAGTTCATAGGCAAAAGACCTATGACCCATAAGAGATTGAGATCTTAGTCCTGTACTTGTGTGCAACCCAATTATATACCACCTGAGCTATTTGGAAGAACTCCAGGTAGAACTGATATATAAGTTGATCAGCCTGCCCATGAAGCCTAAGAGAGACAACTACAAAACTGTCCTATAGGGGAACATCCAGTGCTTGGGATTTCCACAAGACTGCCTAGGAAGTTTACCACTGAAAATGTTGTTACATACATGAAAGTAGAAAGCAGACAAGACTCACACATAGGAAAAAATATATGTTTGGAATCACAGAAAAGAAAAAAAAAGTAGAAAGAAATTTAAAATAAGCATATTTATGTGTTTTAAGTGCTCAGAAAACCTATAAAAAGAAAAAAGAACAAGATAATGATATAAAAATGAGTGCTTATGATCAGTCAATCCCAAAGGAAATCAATCCTGAATATTCAGTGGAAGGACTGATACTGAAGTTGAAACTCCAATACTTCAGCCACTTAGTGCAAAGAGCCTCTCATTGGAAAAGACCCTGATGTTGGGAAAGATTGAGGGCAAAATAAGAAGAAAGCAACAGAAGATGAGATAATCGATAGCATCACCAACTCCATGGACATGACTCTGAGCAAACTCCTGGAGGTAGTGAAGGACAGGGAAGACTGGCATGCAGCAGTCCATGGGTTGCAATTGGATATGACTGAGCAATTGAACAATATGACTGCCAGTGAACTTCTTATCACCAAAAATGAGGCTAGCTGACTTCTGGAATAATATTGTCAAAGCACTGAAGGAAAAAGTGAACTGTCATCCAGCTAAACTATAATTCAAATTTCTGGATGAAATAAAGACACTACTAAAAAAAAAAGCTAAGTGAAAACATTGTCCATGGAATTTGTAAATAGAAGTATACGGAAAAAAGTAAACCCAGAAATAAACAGTAATATGCAAACAGCAAATATGAACAAAGAATTAAATAAATATATTAATATAGAAGCGCAGTATTAAATGTAAATTTTCAAATAACAATTTTTGCATGTGTAAAAAATGAGGTGGAATTAAAATAGTAAGCGTTGGAGAAGAATAATAAAGTTTGTTAAAGTGAACATATCTTTTCCTTGTTCAGAAAAAAGACACATTAAACAATATTTTAGGTATATTAAAATGTAGTATACGTCACTAAAATGATATAAGTATTTAACTTTAAAATAGTATATTGATAAATATTGATAGTCCAGATAAAAAGTCCATAAAAACTGATAATTCTATCAGTTCAATAGAAGGCAGGAGTGAGGGAGAAAAAAGCATGATCTAGAGATAAGACATAGTCAGACTGTAGCCTGCCAGGCTCCTCTGCTCATGGAATTCTCCAGGCAAAAATATTGGAGTTGACAGCCATTTCCTTCTCCAGGTGATCTTGCAAACCCAGGGCTTGAACCCAGACCTCCCACATTGCAAGCAGATTCCTTACTGTTTGAGCCACCAGGGAAGCCCCTACACAAGGGAAATCTTCCCTGGTGGCTCAGACTATAAAGAAACTGTCTGCAATGCAGGAGACCTGGATTTGATTCCTGGGTTGAGAAGATCCCCTAGAGAAGGAAATGGCAACCTACTTCAATATTCTTTCCTGGAGAATCCATGGAAAGAGAAGCCTGGTGGGCTACAGTCCATAAGGTCGCAAGGAGTAGGACATGACTGAGTGACTAACACACACAGAGATAAAATAACTGTGGTGGTAAAAAACAAGTTCAAATACATTAGTAATTAATATAACATAATCTCTCCAAAAAGTTAAAATGCAGAAAATATATATAGATTATGAATATATGCATTTATATGTAAATAAGTAAAAACAATAGAATGCTAAGGGTACACTTTAAATTCATATTAATGGTTAGCTAATGGAGAGGAGGAAGAAAAATGGGATTGAGAATGCTTGAAAATGTGTTCAGTTTTGTCTGTAATGTTTTGCCAGGAAAAAAAGAGGCTGAAACAAATATGACAATGCTATTAGTTGTTAAGTCTGAGTGGTGAATACTTGAGTATTTTTAATCATATTAGCGCTTTAATTTTTTTAATGTCTCCAACTTAAATTCATATTAACAGTAGATCCATAAAGTAAAGGTTATGAACCCCTGCTCCTACTAGATGTTAGTTAGTAACTCCATACCTAGAGTTTCTGAGCAACAACTATTCCAGGTTCATCTGAGAACTTTCGTCATATACTAATACATAAGCCTAAAATAAACTCACTTTACTTAAAGGAGCTAAAGAGAGTCTTCATGGGTTTTAATTTGAAAAGCTTAAAAATATGCATACACCCTAATAGTTGCTTTGAAAAATGATCAATATTGTCACAAATTTGATTAGATTTCATCTGATTTGATTCACGCCTGCAATGTGGGAGACCTGGGTTCGATCCCTGGGTTGGGAAGATTCCATGGAGGAGGGTATGGCAACCCACTCCAGTATTCTTGCCTGGAGAATCCCCATGGACAGAGGAGACTAGCGGGTTACAGTCCATGGGGTTGCAAAGGGTCGGACATGACTGAGTGACTAAGCACAGCAATGTATTTCAACATTCACTCAAGCAGGGACTAAACGAGACATGATGAATATGAAGATGTGTAAAGAATGAAACTTATCTTCAAGAAGCACACAGAGTAACAGACACAAGGAAGAATAAAAGAGAAAAAGGTGCATGAAGAAAGAGTTTTTCCCAACTGGATGTGATAAGAGAGGTATACTCAGAGGTGAGGATATCAGAGTAGTCATTTAAAGAATAAACAGGTTTTTCCAGACATCCCTCTCACTCTTAGCATGTGAGGATACAGCAAGAAGACAGCCGGCCATTTATGAACCATGAAGTGGGTTGTGACCCTCAGCAGACGCCAAATCAACAAGTGCCTTGGTCTTGGACTTTCCAGCCTCCAGAATCATTAAAAATAAATTTCTGCTTTTTTTTAAGAAGCCATTCAGTATATTGTACCTTGTTGTAGCAGCCTAAAGTAAGGCAGCAAGGGTAAAGAAACAATAACGTGGCAATTTGGGAATTTGAATACAAGATATACTAATATGGTAGTTTATTTTAATAAATAATTACTTCGGTGTTGTGATAATTGTTAATTTTAGATGTGATAAGATATTACTTTTAAGTGATACCATACACTGATTTTATTTAGAAAATCATAATAAATATTTCATAGTGAAAAAAATAATAAACTGGGTTTTTATAAAGTATCTCTGTTTGGCTCAAGATATCTCTGAGACTGGTTTATCTACAATCAAAATATTCCAAAGGAAAAACCTAAAATATCATTTTGAAGACCGTAAATTTGATATTCTTCCAATGAGGGTCCTAGAAAACGTTTAATACTTCGTCAGTATTAGGTTTGCTGCAGCAGATGACTCAGACACTTCCAAATTCCTTAGAATCTGCTAATAAGAACTAATTTTCTAATTTACTTGCAAGATTAAGTTTATTTTATTTATTTAATTTATAAATTGAATATTTATTTTTCACTGTTTTGAGTAGCATGTGTCAACTAAAAATAGTAGTTTGCTTAAAATTGGAAGCTTAGAGTAAGACCCAGTGAGATAGGACAAATGGTTGAATAGAATAAGCAAGTGGGTAGATGCATAGATTTCTACTATCTCTTCACTTTGCTATCCTAAGTCTTTGTTTTTCAATCTGAGACTGGAGTCCTACATTATTGACATACAGCTACAGAAATTTCCAACATTGCCTCAAGTCACATTAACATCCAAGGATTCTGTCTCTTTTTTTCTTAATAGGTGAATACATATTTGGGATTACTGTCTTCCTAACTGTTTTTTTTTTCATTAAAAAATATCCCTCTATCTCTAATAATACTTTATATTGTAAGGTCTGCTTTGATATTAATATAGCCATGCCAACTTTCTCACATTTAATGTTGCATGATGTATCTTTTTTATCTTATTATTGTCAACAGTCAGTGCTCTATATTTAAAGTGTGTTTCTTGTGAACAGCATATGGTTGGGTCTTTTTTAAATTCAGTTTTTTTAATCTTTGCCTTTTAATTGAAGTGTTTAGTTCATTTTCATTTAATGCAATTATAGACATAATTTGAGCTTTCCATTTATCTGATTTATTCTTTGTTCCTTTAGTCTTTCTCTTCTTTTTGTGGGGATGGGTATGAGCATTCTTTTTCATCCTCTGAATTGTTTTTTTAGCTATATAATTTTGCATTTTTTAAAGCTATTGCTCTAGAGATTACAATAAATTTCTTTAAGTATTTGCAGTTTATCTTCAAATAATATATAATATTACATTATGTAATCTTAATATAATTACATCTTGCCTTTTCCTAGCATTTATGCTCCAAATTGTCTTACACTTAGCTTCCACAAACAGTATGCAACAGGCTTCTCAGGTGGCTCAGGGGTAAAGAATCTGCCTACCAATGCAGGAGACATGGATTCAATCCCTGGGTCTGGAAGATGACCTGATGAAGGAAATGGCAACCCACTCCAGTATTCTTGCCTGGAAAATCCCATGGATAGAGGAGCCTAATGGGCTATAGTCCATAGGGTTGTAGAGAGTTGGACAAGACTGAGCACACAAGCACAGTATACATTATAATATATAATTATTTTATATACTTAATAGTACAGTTGACCTTTGAACAACACAGATTGACTTGCACGGGTCTGCTTACAGGCAGATTTTCTTCAGTAAATACTACAGTACCACACAATCCACAGCTTGCTGAATCCACAGATGTGGAACATCATATACAGGAAGGAGGGAGGTCTGTGGGACTTTGTCTGTGGATTTGGGAAATTGAGGTCAGTCCTGGAATCAATCCCCCACTGGTAACAGGAGACAAACTGTACTTTAAATTTAAAACTGCATGTGAAAATAAGATACTTTTTAAAAAGTATTTTTGTATTTACCCAGATATGTATCTATTCTGTGTTCTTTATTTCTTCCTGTTCATCCAGAGTTCCATCTGGTAACTTCTTTTCAGCCTGAATAATTTCAGTTAGCATTTTGGAAAGTTTTTAATAGTGTAGGTCAGCTGGAAACAAATTCTCTGATTTTTGTCTCTGAAAATGTATCTTGAGGGATATTTTTACTGAATATGGAATTCAAGATAGCCAGTTTTGTTTTGTTCGTCTTTAACACCATGAAGTCTTCTAGTGACAAGTCAGCAGTCATTTGTACTACTGTTATTCTATATGAAATATACATTGTATGTATAAAAAATAATTTTGAAATCTTGTATGTGTTAAAAACAAATTCATTTTGATATAATTTCCATAAATTTTAAATTTACACATTATGTGTATGTATTAACATTTTACATATGTGAATTATATATATATATATATACACACACACACACATATATATATATCCCAGGTGGCACTAGTGGTAAAGAACCAGTTTACCAATGCAGGAGATGTAAGAGATGTGGGTTCAATCCCTGGTTTGAGAAGATCCCCTGGAGAGGGGCATGGCCACCCACTCCAGTATTCTTGCCTGGAGAATCCCATAGACAGAGGAGCTTGGCAGGCTCTGGTCTATGGGTTTGCAAACAGTTGGACATGACTGAAGAGGCAGCACGCTTGCATATGTATATATATATATATATAAACACAACTCTAGTGAAGACATAAAATATTTCCATCATTCTAGAAAGTTTCTTTGTGCCCCCTTTCAATCAATTCTCATTTTCTTCTCTGCCTTCTCTGCCAGAGGCAACCTTTTATTATTATTATAAGTTTTCCCTTCTCTAAAACTTTATATAAATAATCATACAGATAGATTTTTGTGTCTGTCTTTGTTCAATCAGTATAATATCTTTGAGGCTAACCCACACGGTGGCATACATCTGTGGTTTGTTCTTTTTCAGTTATTAAATAATACTCTGTTGTGGTAGTATACCACAATTAAAAAAAAGAAACCTTGTATACTTCATGAACTTTTAAGTTGTTTCCAGTTTGCAATTTTTAAGAATAAATATTCTGTGAATATTCTGCACAAACCTCTTGAACAAAATATACCCTCATTTCTATTGCATAAATAAATACATGGTTACAGGATAGGTTTATATTGAAATTATATAAGAAACTGCTAAAACTTTTCCAAATGTGATTGTGGTATTTTATATCCCCACAAGAAATGTATGTGTGAGAGTTCTTACTGTTTCATATGCAATATTTGGTCTTGTCAGGCTTGCTAATTTTAGCCATTCTAGCAGGTGGGCAGTGGTACTACACTATGAATTTAATTTGTGTTTTCTTAACATGTAATGATATCAAAATTTTTTTCCTATGCTTGTTGGCATTGACATTTGCATATGTCTTTAAGATTTTTGCCTCCTTCACTCCATTATATTGTTAAATCTTCTTAGTATTGAGTTATAGGAGTTCTTGATATAGTCTAGATATATATTAGATAAAAACACATCATATATATGCATGGATACATTTATATATATGCTGCAGCTGCTGCTAAGTCGATTCAGTCGTGTCCGACTCTGCACGACCCCATAGATGGCAGCCCACCAGGCTCCCCCGTCCCTGCGATTCTCCAGGAAAGAACACTGGAGTGGGTTGCCATTTCCTTCTCCAATGAGTGAAAGTGAAAAGTGAAAGTGAAGTCGCTCAGTCGTGTCCGACTCTTCGCGACCCCATGGACTGCAGCCCACCAGGCTCCTCCGTCCATGGGATTTTCCAGGCAAGAGTACTGGAGTGGGGTGCCATCCTCTTCTCCGTTTATATATATACACATACATACATACATACATACATATACTGGAGAAGGAAATGGCAACCCACTCCAGTATTCTTGCCTGGAGAATCCCAGGGACAGACGACCCTGGTGGGCTGCTGTCTATGGGGTTGCACAGAGTCGGACACAACTGAAGTGACTTAGCAACAGCAGCAGCAGCATACATATACATGCATTTAGATTTTCTGCAAGTATGTGTATTACCCATTAATTTTAATGTAATGTTCTTATAAGCAGAAAGTTTAAGTCTAATTTATATTTTTCATGTAACTGTGAATCTATTGAATTTCAATCATGTAACTCTGAATCTATTTCTTTGCTTAGCCTTCTGTTCCATTGACCAGTTTGTCTATTTTTATGTTAATGCCACACTGCCTTGATTATTGTAGGTTTGTAGTAAATCTTGACATCCGGTTGTATAAGTTCTTTAATTTTGGTCTTTTTTTAAGAGTTAGGTTTGCTATTCTAAGTCATCTGTTCTTTCATAAAAATTTCAGAATCACCTTGTCAATATCAATTTATAAAGTCTATTGCTATGATGACTGAGACTATATGAATATATAAGCCAATTTAGTGAAAATTGACATCCAAACAAAATCCTGTCTTCCCATCCATGTTTGTAGTATATCTTTTATTTAGCTATTTTGAAATTTTGTGCATTAACCTTGTATTCTGCAAACTTGTTGTAAATGTTAATTTCAGGAGTTTTTTGTCAGTTCCTTCAGATTTTCTACATAGAAAATAATGTCATCTGCAAACAAAGTTTTATATCTCTCTTCTCAATGTGTATACTTGTTATTTCCTTTTCTTGCCTTATTGCTAGTTTTTTTCCTAGACTGCTGGTTTTGTCCTCTCAACACTTTAAATATTTCACTTTAGCTCTTGGTAACATGATTTCTGAGAAGTCAGAAGTAATTTTTATTTTTGTTTCCCTCTAGGCTCTCCAGTTTTTTTCAAGTTTTTATTTCTGACTTTCAATAATTTGAAAATAGCATGCTAATACGTGACTTATCAAGCCTAGTATTCTGCAGTCTTCTTGGTTTCACAGTTGACATTGATGTGGAAATTCTGTCATCATTTTTTCAAATATTTCTCCTGTTTCTACTCTTTATATTCTTGTTATGCATGTCTTATGCTTTTCAGATTTGTTCCCCAGTCATTGAATGTTCTCCTTTGTTTCTTCAGTCTCTCTAACTCAGAGTCTTTCCTCAGCTATGTCCAATCTACTCATAGGCCCGTCTTCATTTTAGCTACAGTGTTTCTTGTTTTTTTTTAGACTATAGAATTTCTTCTTGGTTATTTCTTTGAATTTCCATCTCTGCATACATTTTAGATGTGTTCTTACATGCTGTGTAATTTGTTCTTAGAGCTTTTAGCATTTTAATTATAGTTGTTTTAAATTTCCCTCATAACTCAGTTGGTAAAGAATCTACCTGCAATGTAGGAGACCCTGGTTCAATTCCTGGGTCAGGAACATCCACTGGGGAAGGGATATGCTATCCACTTCAGTATTCTTGGGCTTCCTTTGTGGCAGCTAAAGAATCTACCTGCAATGCAGGAGACCTGGGTTTGATCCCTGGTTTGGGAAGATCCCCTGGAGAATGGAAAGGCTACCCATTCCAGTATTCTGGCCTGGAGAATTCCATGGACTGTGTAGTCCATGGGATCCCAAATAGCTGGACATGACTGAACAACTTTCACTTTCACTTTAAATTTCCAGTCTGATAATTCCAATACCTCTACCATGTCTGATTTTGATACTGTTTTTTTTGTCTTCAAATTGTGTCTTTTGTTTTTGGTATTTCTTATCATTTTTCTTAATAGTTTGACATGATGCACTATGTAAACGGAACTACTATAAATAGGCTTTTAGTAATTGCTAATGTGGTATTGGCATGTGTTGGGGTTGTGGGTTTCTGTGGGAGTGTTCTATAATCTTAACTTTCAGAGTTTAGTTAGTCTATACTTCTGGACTTTGAACTTCACACATGTTTATCAGTTTTCTTCTCTCCCTTAGGTGGGACAGGATGGCTTGAGTGGGCTCTAGTTAGGTATTTTCCTTGCCCAGGTCAGTTAGACTCTAAAATTACTCTAGCAGATTACTTTGGTTTACTAATTCCCTCTGAGAGCAGGTTTTGTTGAGAAGAACAGATTGCTCTGTTATATTTCAAAATGGTTTCTTTCCCCTACCTCAGCAAGGGCCCCAGGGGATTTTTCTCCTGTATTTTCTATGATTACATTGTTGAGATCCTGCAGATAAATCTCACAATGTTATATTGTCCCCTACACCCCCACCACCAGGACTATATCCTGGAGTTTTTGGCTCCCAGTGTTCTCTGCAGTGAGACAACTCAAGAGTTGTCAGAGCTTCAGCAATTTGTCAATTACAGTCATGTTTTCCCACTCTGAAGTTGGCTCTTAGAGTGGCTTCCACTGATGAGTTGTTTTGGTATGCTATGACTCTCTGTGTACACCCATCACTCTCTCCAGTCTTTGGGGGCAGTGGTTTGTCCTGTGTCTTCTTTCTTATTATGGATCAAAAGAGAGCTTTTGATTTTTTCAATCTGTTCAGCTTTTCACCTATTGTTAGAATGGAATGGTGATGTGTAACCTCTTTTTATGTGGAAGTTGTATGCTAAGTTTTTGTGAAGATATTTAAATATGCATTTTAGATAAATTTATATTTTGTTTTAAATTCCTTTGGAAGGATAGGTACTTTGCATTTACAAGATATTTACTTTCTTAAGTGCTTGGGGAAAATGCCACTGAAAAGTTCACTGTTTCCATCCACTTTTTTCAATCAATCTTCATTCTATCTTCTCTCCTCCCAGCTTCTACAGATATCCCCCTTCATGAAGATATCTTGATTTTTAAGCTAATCAAGACTTAAACCCAGAGAAGGTAAAATTATTTGCTCAAAATTAATTTTACATTTTTTTCAGCTCAAAATCAGCTGTGTTCCATGTCTGAATTAAATGGCTTTTAATTATTATTAAATTATTTAATATTTGAAGAAATAGCTCATAACTGTCTATGTACATCTGTTCTCCACAGGCTAAATGTCCCATGAGGTTTAGTGATCTTAATTTTCCATAGGGATAAGAGAGAGATTTTTCAATGTGACAACTTGAAGAAGATGAACGTTCCACTTCCTCTTATTATTGATAGTTCAAGGGGACTATCAATATTTGTAATTTGATTTAGTCAACTATAATGTGGAATAATCACCTCTTCAACCAGGAAGATGCCTTAGTAGGATGATAAGGGAGAATATTAATAGCAACTAATATTTATCTTGCTCTTGAGAGTTATTAAAGTGCTTTTACAAACACTCTCAGTGATTTTCACAGCATCTCTGTAGGGAGTATGTACTGTAGTCTTTACTATTAGTCTCATTCTACCCATGAAGAATTTGAGGCTCTGAGCAATGAAGGGATATGGTTTAGACCAAGCAGGAAGTAAAGGAGGAAGATTAAGACACAAGTCTTCTCAAAATTTATACCTCCCCTGTAATCACATATTGCCTCTCTATGGATCCCACAGAGAGAAGTTAAGAATCTCTAGGTTGAGAATAGTTACAGTAGCAGCAAATTTAAACTATACAGAGATTTAAATTTCATAGAGCCTTTCCTCTTAGCAGATCTCTTTTGTTAGCTACACTCACCTAATGAGACTTTATCATTGTGATGATGATGATTGTCTAGTATGAGACTTCCCTAATTTAGTTCAGTTACTCGCCGAGCCAGATACCTCTAACAGGAAGGGATGACACTGCTTTATATATCCTTTGGACTATTCAGTTAACAATTACCTCCTTCTTACTTTTCTCCTTCTTCTGAAGCTTCATTTGTAAACCTATCTTTTTTTCTCTTTAATATAAGGGCGGGAGTAACCTTAAAACTAAAATAAATGGCAGAGCCAGGTTAGAAACTTATTTGGGGGAACTGTATCAGATGTAATTTCAATGTGGATTTTCCTAAAATTAGTTTAAGAAAAAAACATTTTATTGGTAATGCCATAATGGACTTAAGTTTACCAAAGTAAAAAAAAAAAAACAAAAAACTTTAAAATAAGGGTTGACTTTGGTAGGACTCCAAAGCTCTCTGTCTCCAGGTGAGACGGAAACATTTTTCAGTTACTCTTTGTGGAAACTGACTAATAACACTGCCCATGTGTCATTGTTTGGGTTCCTCAGGAAAGTGAGACATATTAAAAGGATTTTAGCTATTCCTTTATCGGGGAGAAGGACCCTATGTAATAAGGGACAATGGACAAGAAGGAGGGAGGGTAGAAAGGAAAGATGGAAAGGTGATACAAGGGTATGTTATTAAGTGGTTCACCACTAAGTGTGACTGGTCAACCCCTAGGTACTATCCTCTGAGAAGCCATTTGTAGTTTTGATATGTAGTTTTACATATCAGAATAGCCGCTTCATGGAGAAAAAGAAAGAAAAGCTTTCTTCTCATTAAGTAACTCTTTTCCTATTGAACAAGTATTTTCCAGAATTGTCAAACTCCACACACCTCTGGTTTGCACATATGTAGGCTTAAGGGGATTACCACAACTTCTCTTTTCCAACATGATAGAAAAACTCCAAGATGGGAGGCAAGAAAAGTACAGTGTGGTTATGAGACAAGATACTGTTAAATTTCCCAATTGTGAAGCTATACAGCTATGCATAGCTATGCAGCTATAACCATAGCAGCAGAGGGGTGAGGTTGATAGGATATGAAATGGACAATAAATAAAATCTGATGGAAACCACCCTGTACATTTCTCAGGTCTCCATACTGCAATCTGGAGTTTTCACTTTTGTGAGAACAGCTTCCTTTTTCTTTTTTTCCAATCTGTCACCAAGTCTCATTCTAGATGTTGGCCGCATAGCGCCACTTAGATGTTAAGATTTAAGGCAAGTTAGCTATTGAAATATACTCCAGTCCTTGCTGCAGTAGTGAGGCTGTGTTTGATGTTTGTCATCATTTTCTTTCCCTCCATCTATTCATTATAGTGTTTCCTCATCTTCAGCCAGTATTTCGGCTGTTCTGAGTTGCTAATCCCAGAGGTCTAATCTCTTAGTTGTTTTCCTAGGCTGTGGTTTCTGCTGTTGTCCAATATCTACCATTACTGGATAGGAAAGCAATAAGGCAGTTCCAAACATACTCTTCCCTGCCAACACTGTTGTTGTTCAGTTGCTCAGTCGTGTCCGACTCTTTGTGACCCTGTGGACTGCGGCACGCCTGGTTTCACTGTTCTTCACCATCTCTTGGAGCCTGCTCAAACTCATGTCCATTGAGTTGGTGACGCCATCCAGCCATCTTGTTCTCTGTCATCCCCTTCTCCTCCTGCCTTCAATCTTTCCCAGCATCAGGGTCATTTCTAATGAGTCGGCTCTTCGCATCAGGTAGCCAAAGTATTGGAGTTTCAGCTTCAGCATCAGTCCTTCCAGTGAATATTCAGGACTGATTTCCTTTAGGATTGAAAGCATTAGCTAGCAGAAAACAGCACTTCAGATAATCTGAGCTGATTGCACCCTTATTACATCAATTATTTACTTTGCCTTTTGATCTATTGACATAAGCAGATGAAAGAAATCAGGTAGTAGGTTCAGGTTCAAGTTCACAATAAGCCTTACTGTGACTCTAGGTAAAAGTGTTTTCTTTTGGGGCAACTGGGAACTCTAATTGGGTGATGCCTAACAGTACAGTGATGAGCAGGACCAATTATGCAACTGGGACACAGAAAGAAATGGTGAGAGTTGAGGATCTTATTTCCTTCCCTTGATTCCAAGATATACATATATCTTGATTCTCAGAACACAATACATCAAATTCTCCTCTGAAAGGAAAAAAAAAAAAAAGACTACATTCTTTTAACTTCCAATTGTATGTACTTCTGTAGTTTCTTACCTTTTATTTTGCAGTGGAAATCCAAATAAACCCAGCTTGTTTGTTTGTTTGTTTGTTTTACAATAGGGAAAGAAGCATGATACAAGTCTAGTGTGTGTGTGTGTGTGTGTGTGTGTGTGTGATGTTCACTCGCCTATTTTTCTGTTTATCTAAGTGTTTTGCCAAGGGAAGTATAATATATCCCCTATTCTCTAAATGTTGGATATCCGGTTCTTCCTACCATCATATTCCAACCTAAAATGTCCTGTACTTATGCTTTAGTTTTCTTTCCATATCCACACCTCCATAGCACGCAGACGAGATGTCACAGTCTAAACTTACAACCCACCCTTGCTATTTAAGGAATTCCCCACACACATCTGTGCATTTAGCTTAAGACTGGTTGCAGGGTTTTTTGTTGGTGTGTGCTGTGTGGGTTTCCCAACTGGAGTCCTAATTTGCAACACCTACGGCTTGCTCAGCTCATTCTAATGCTAGGGTGGTTTCCTTCTGTGAATAAATGTCAGTGAGGTGCTCTAGGCAAAGCTATTGCCCTCATGAGCTCATGAAGTTACTTCAGGAATAGACTCCCTATTTCTATATGCAAGTGAACATTTAGAGCAGGTATATTAGCTGAGCCAGTTTTAGGAGATTAAAAGAAATGACTTTTTTTTTAAAAGCTGAAGGCAGAAGGACATTCATTGCCATACATTTTATTGCTTCATTCAAACCAATTATATACAAACATTTGCTGAGTGTCTACTATATGTCAGGCACTGGATATTTCATATTCTACATGTATTCATGAGGTTTACCATGAACCAAGAGCCATGTTAGGAATAAGCTGAAAATATACAAACAAAAGTGAACAAATAAACTAGTAAGGATGATAAAACAAGTCAAATAATCACGATAACTTAAAATAGAGTAAGGAGTGGTGATTTTAGCAAAATGGTGGAGGGGGTGATTACCAACTTTCATCCTTTCACACACACAAAAATCAATTAGATAGCTAAACACATGAAAATAATCTTGGGAACACACAAGAGTCTCAATAAGAACATCCAACAACACAGTAGGGCAGAAAATAGAATAACCACATAGAAGGGATCACTAGGGAGACTAGCAGAGTTAAGCCATGTGAAGATAGCTATAGAGCAGCTGTAGAGGGGGCCACAGTGGAGTGGAAGCTATCAGTATCAGCTCTACAGTGGGTGCCACCGTGACTCCCTGCTCTATAAAAAACCCCAGCAGTTTTTTCCATAGAAGACCTCAACAGCTGCTCTGACAGCTAAGGACTCACTACAGCCTTCTCCATGGAAGACTCGGTAGAATTTGTTGGCACAGACTTTAGTGACTTGCTCCATGGAGAAGAGTGGCAGCTTTCACCACTGGACCAAAATGGAAGCAGTGGCAGATTTTATTTTCTTGGGCTCCAAAATCACTGTAGACAGTGACGCAATTCTGTTCAGTTCAGTCGCTCAGTTGTGTCCGACTCTTTGCAACCCCATGAATCGCAGCAAGCCAGGCCTCCCTGTCCATCATCAACTCCCAGAGTCTACCCAAACCCATGTCCATCGAGTTGGTGATGCCATCCAGCCATCTCATCCTCTGTCGTCCCCTTCTCCTCCCACCCTCAATCTTTCCCAGCAACAGGTTGTTTTCCAATGAGTCAGCTTTTCGCATCAGGTGGCCAAAGTATTGGAGTTTCAGCTTCAACATCAGTCCTTCCAATGAACACCCAGGACTGATCTCCTTTAGGGTGGGCTGGTTGAAACTTCTTGAAGTCCAAGGGACTCCCAAGAGTCTTCTCCAACACCACAGTTCAAAAGTATCAATTCTTCGGCACTCAGCTTTCTTCACTGTCCAACGCTCACATCCATACACAACTACTGGAAAAACCATAGCCTTGACTAGATGGACCTTTGTTGGCAAAGTAATGTCTCTGCTTTTCAATATGCTATCTAGGTTGATCATAACTCTCCTTCCAAGAAGTAAGTGTCTTTTAATTTCATGGCTGCAATCACCATCAGCAGTGATTTTGGAGCCCCCAAAAATAAAGTCTGACACTGTTTCCACTGTTTCCCCATCTATTTCCCATGAAGTGATGGGATCAGATGCCATGATCTTCGTTTTCTGAATGTTGAGTTTTAAGCCAACTTTTTCACTCTCCTCTTTCACTTTCATCAAGAGGCTCTTTAGTTCTTCTTCGCTTTCTGCCATAAGGGTGGTGTCACCTGCATATCTGAGGTTATTGATATTTCTCCCGGCAATCTTGATTCCAGCTTGTGTTTCTTCCAGCCCAGCGTTTCTCATGAGGTACTCTGCATATAAGTTAAATAAGCGGGGTGACAATATACAGCCTTGATGTACTCCTTTTCCTATTTGGAACCAGTCTGTTGTTCCATGTCCAGTTCTAACTGTTGCTTCCTGACCTGCATACAGGTTTCTCAAGAGACAGGTCAGATGGTCTTGTATGCCCATCTCTTTCAGAATTTTCCACAGTTTGTTGTGATCCACACATTCAAAGGCTTTGGCATAGTCAATAAAGCAGAAATAGATGTTTTTCTGGAACTCTCTTGCTTTTTTGATGATCCAGCAGATATTGGCAATTTGATCTCTGGTTCCTCTGCCTTTTCTAAAACCAGCTTGAACATCTGGTAGTTCATGGTTCATGTATTGTTGAAGCCTGGCTTGGAGAATTTTGAGCATTACTTGACTAGCGTGTGAGATGAATGCAATTGTGCGGTAGTTTGAGCATTCTTTGGCATTGCCTTTCTTTGGGATTGGGATGAAAACTGACCTTTTCCAGTCCTGTGGCCACTGCTGAGTTTTCCAGATTTGCTGGCATATGGAGTGCAGCACTTTCACAGCATCACCTTTGAGGATTTGAAATAGCTCAACTGGAATTCCATCACCTCCACTAGCTTTGTTTGTAGTTATGCTTTCTAAGGCCCACTAAACTTCACATTCCAGGCTGTCTTGTCTAGGTGAGTTATCAGACCATCATGATTATCTGGGTTGTGAAGATTTTTTTTGTACAGTTCTTCTATAGCCATGAAATTAAAATATGCTTTCTCCTTGGAAGGAGACCTATGACAAATTGAGACAGCATATTAAAAAGCAGAGACATTTCTTTGTTGACAAAGATCCATACAGTCAAAATTATGGTTTTTCCAGTAGTCATGTATAGATGTGAGAGTTGGATCATAAAGAAGGCTGAGGGCTGAAGAACTGATGCTTTCAAACTGTGTTGCTGGAGAAGACTTTTGAGAGTCCCTTGGACAGCAAGGAGACCAAACCAGTCAGTCCTAAAGGAAATCAACCCTGATATTCATTGGAAGGACTGACTAATCCTGAAGCTGAAGCTTCAACACTTTGGCCATATGATACAAAGAGGGGACTCATTGGAAAAGACCCTGATGTTGGGAAAGATTGTAGGCAAAAGGAGAATGGGGTGGCAGAGGATGAGATGGTTCAATAGCATCATAGACTCAATGGATCTGAGTTTGAACAAACTCTGGGAGGACAGAGGAGCCTGGCATGCTGCAGTCCATGAGGTTGCAAAGAGTCTGATAATACTTAGTGTCAGAAGAACATCACTGCCTAAAACACCCTGAGAAAGGGATAATGCTACAACCCCCAAGAAGAAGCTATTGTTGCCCACCTTGGTGTTGAGCTGCTCTCAACCCCAAACCCAACACATCCTGGACTCCATGCACATTCACATTCCAGATCCTGGCTCCAGAACCACAGTTGCTCTCACACACCTGTGCTCCAGACCCTGACTTCAACCTTGGACAATGGGGCCACCACTATAGCAGAAGTTCCCATGTCTCAGCACCTGGAGCTGTGGTAGCTCCACACATGCCCACTCTTCATGCCTTGCATCCAGTGACTGGAGCCATGGCTGCAGAAGGAGTGCCTGTCTCCCAGACCCTAGAGCTTCTGTGGATCTGTTCACACTCATATTCTACACCTCAACTTCATGTGACCCCTCCATAAGTGTTTGTACCTCTCACACCACTACCAATGCTAAGATGGAGGCACCTTGGGTGGGCTCTAGTGCCACCAATGTACTAGGCCCTAGAGGCACATTCTTTTCATTTATGCCTATACTCCAGATTTCAATTCCATGACCACTTTACAGATTCTGATGCATCAGACACTGGTGCCAATGCAAATGTGAGAATACTCACAAACCATCTTAGTGCCAAGAGGAGTCCCTTTGGCCATGACTACTCTATGTAGAATAAAAGAGACCAGGAGGACCTCAGAAGCCTTCATTCTTACACTATATGCAAGTTTGATTGCAAAATGAACCATACAAAATGGATTAAATACTTATTAAGTGTAAGACCTGAAACCATAAGACTACTGGTATAAAACATAAGGAATAAGCTTGATTTTGATCTTGGCAGTGATTTTTTTTTTTTTGGATATTACATTCAAAGTACAAGGAAATCCTTTACGAAAATATAATAACCTAAATACAATAAATTAAAAAACCAAAAAGAAATTCACCTTAGTTGAGTTAGAGAAACTTACCAGTCAGTCAATCCTCTCTCCACTATCCTAACTTCTCTGTATCAACCAAAAAAATATTCATAACATAAAAGTTGAGAGTTTTATCTGGCAAAAAATTTTAAGACTTTGAGCCCAGAAGGCAGCATCTCAAGTAATGCTGAAAGAGCTGCTCCAAGGAGGTAAGGAGGGGAGCCAAGCTATATAGGAGTTTTGCAACAAAGGGTGTGTAGTCTGAACATCAAAAGATTATGATTAATTAAAGAAAACTACATATTTTGAGTTAAGGAATTTAGCTCTGCTCTAGTTATGGGGAGATGCAAGAGTCTAGGCTCACTGAAATCATTCCTTTGATATGTACTTTAGCTATCCAGGGCCAGGATCCTTTATTTCCATATCCTGAGTTTCCTCAGGGTTCACCATGGGGAGTGTCTGCAGTCTGATGGCTGCTAGATGGCGGGTATTTTTTTTCTTCCTGAGTTCCCTCAGGGCTCACCTGGGAAGTGGCTGCAACTGCTCATGTCTGGGACATCTTTTGTTTACTGATATGGCAGGCAATCTTATATTTCTCATCTGAGTAAGCTCTTTGAAGCCATAATTTCATAATCTGTTTTGAAATCACAGCAATGTGATTTCTAAATCACTTCAATTTTTGGTATTCATGAGTCTAAGATTGTCTTCTATCTGGTCAGGCTTATAGTGTATATCATAACCCATCGAGTGTCAAATTTCCCAGTCCCCTGGGATCCTTTTTGTGTAATGGTCTACTTATGCTCCCTGTTCTCCAGTTTTCTCTGCTGAAATCCTGCATATGGCCTGCTTCAATTTTCTTAAGTAGAAATTATAGGAAGAAATAAGCCTCAGATTGTTCCCAGGACTTGGGCCTAGACTTTTCCTCTGGTCCTGGATACTAGGCTGGGCTAAAAAGCCCTTCCAGCTTTTCCTCTGGGGAACCAGTCTCAGTCATTAACTAGAATGGTCACTTGAATGGCTGGACTGGTCCTGGCTCTCGGGCAGGGAAACTTTAGACTAAAATCTTTGACAAAGAAGTTACCTCTCTTAGTCATGCTTTTTGTTTGCTTTATCTTAACAAGAAGGAAAGCCTTAACTTAATTTTTGACATACATATTATGTATGTGTATGCCAAACTGTAGCATTCTCAAGTGGTAGGAGTGCTACAGTGGACGCCAAGCAAACTGAAACATCAGTGTTTGGGGCAGAGATAGGTTTACTGCAAGGCCATGCAACGAGAGGAGGTGGTTCATGCTCTAAAAAGCCCCTGGAGATTCCCAAAGGGTTTGGCAAAGCACTTTTAAAAGTCAGGGAATCTCCAAAATATACAGGCAGCTCATGCAGCTCAATACCAGAAAAATAAATGACCAAATCAAAAAATGGGCCAAAGAGCTAAACAGACATTTCTTTAAAGAAGACATACAGATGGCTGACAAGCACATGAAAAGATGTTCAACATCACTCATTATCAGAGAAATGCAAATTAAAACCACAATGAGGTACCATCACATGCCAGTCAGAATGGCTGCTATCAAAAAGTCTATAAACAATAAATGCTCGAGAAGGTGTGGAGAAAAGGGAACCCTCTTACACTGTTGGTAGGAATGCAAACTAGTACAGCCACTATGGAGAACAGTATGGAGATTCCTTAAAAACCTGAAAATGGAACTGACATACAACCCATCAATCCCACTGCTGGGCATACACACCGAGGAAACCAGAATTGAAAGAGACACATGTACCCCAATGTTCACTGCAGCACTGTTTACAATAGCTAGCACATGGAAGCAACCTAGATGTCCATTGGCAAATGAATGGATAAGAAAGTTGTGGTACATATACACAATGGAATATTACTCAGCTATTAAAAAGAGTGCCTTTGAATCAGTTCGAACGAGGTGGATGAAACTGGAGCTTATTGTACAAAGTGAAGTAAATCAGAAAGAAAAACACCAATACAATATATTAATGCATATATATGGAATTTAGAAAGATAGTAATGATGACCCTGTATGCAAGACAGCAAAAGAGACACAGATGTGAAATCGATGACCAGTCCAAGTTCATGCCCTGATGCATGAAACAGGGCACTCAAAGCCTGTGCCCTGGGACAACCCAGAGGGAAGGGATGGGGTGGGAGGGGGGTTCAAGCTGGGGGACACATGTACACCCATGGCTGATTCATGTCAATGTGTGGCAAAACCCACTACAATATTGTAAAGCCTCCAATTAAAATAAATAAATAAATAAATAAATAAAAACCAGGTGAGAGAAGTGGCTCTCAGAATCAGATCAGGCACACTTCTAACACACAGTTCTCTGATGGGCTGATGATGAAGGAGCAGGGTGATGTCACAAGGGTTAATTTTATCAGTCCTTTGGCTCCAGGATACCTAGGGCTAAGTTCTTATAAAGTAATTAACATCTTCCATTTGGTGAGGGATTTTCACATATGCAAAACAATTTAGGAAACTTGCTTCACATCCCATTATCTAAGTACTTCAGAGAGGAGGTAAAGCAGAGGATGGGGGAAGGCCCCATGGGGTCCTTCTTGGTTACAAGATGATTGGGGGAAAATTGAGGACTCCCTCAAATCTGGTGGGTTGCCATCTTTACTGAGATGAATTTACTAAAATTATCAAAGAAAATAGCCAAAATGAAGAATTCAGAACAGGAAAATCACATCATACGCATCCTCTATCTCTTTTTTAATCAAGGTTGTGTGGAAAACGTCTCTAAAAAGTTTTATCTAGCTCCACCTGGTGGTGGATACTGAAACATATGACCACCCAGTGGTTGTTAAGTAACTTTTTTTTTTTTCCTCTCCACATAACTGTGGACCTCCTTGGAGAAGGAAATGGCAACCCACTCCAGTACTTGTGCCTGGAGAATTCTATGGACAGAGGAGCCTGGAGAGCTACAGTCCATGAGATCGCAAAGAGTCGGGCACGACTGTGTGACTATTTTCAGTTTAGTGGACCTCCTTAGGACTTCCTAGGTGGCTTAGTAGTAAAGAATTTGCCTGTCAATGCATGACGCTAGTGGTAAACAACCCGCCTGCCAAGGCAGGAGACAAGAGACGTGGATTCCATCTCTGGGCTGGGAAGATCCCCTGGAGGAGGAAATGGCAAACCACTCCAGTATTCTTACCTGGGAAATTCCATGGACAGAGAAGCCTGGCAGGCTACAGTCCATGGAGTTGCAGAGTCAGACATGACTGAGCACGCGCACGCGCGCACACACACACTCACACACACACACACACACACACAAGGACCTCCTTGCATGTACTAAACAAAAAACATTTCTGAAATTGAATTGTAGTTCTTTTCCAATTGGATACTCCTAGCAAAATAGCAGATAATGTAGGTGCTCAGTGTAAAAGTAAAATCCATTACAACAAAAATTTTCAAGAATAATTTTCAGGTCATTCTTCCTGTAAAAACAAAACAAAAAAATGGATGCATTAACAGCAGTTATCACTACAGAAATAATTAAAAAACATAAATGCTATTCACTAACTAGTATTCATTTTTCATGGGACAAATTTTGAAATACCTTATATGAATTTGTTTTCTATAAGTAGAGATGACGACATACAAATTTTTAAAAGGAATAACTTGATAATATTTGTTTATAATTGATAAATCAGGCTGCAGTGTGGACAATGAGGGATGGAAGTAAGGAGGTATAGGAGATTAGATGGCAGGAGGGATCTGTGACCGATGTATTATAGGTAAAAGATTATAAGAAAGCAACTTGAACTAGGGCTGAAGCAGTAAAGATGGTGAGAACTCAGTTTCTAGTGACATTTCTGAATTAGAATGGACGAGGTTTGATCACTGAGTTAACTGTAACTGACAAAGAGTGGGAATAGTTGAATTTGCTAGCTTTCAGGTCCTTGGATTCAAGGAATTTTCCATTAAATTTCAAACTAGCCACTACCTTCCTGAAGTTGCACATTTCTTCCTTGAAATCATCTTGGAATTCATATCTTACCTGGATCAGAAAGAAAGAAGGTAAGCTGTATAGATGAGTCTGCCTGATGATTTACTCTGAGAAACAGGACATTTAGAGTGACTAAAACTACATTTTAGGACAAGTCATTGAGAGAGTCATCTCCTAGGCAGGTTGATAAGAAGTCTAGGGGTCCCCACGGAGAGAGGGGTCTGGAATTCTCAAAGAGGAGAAAAAGACAAACATTTTTTTTCTTTTTCCCTCTGCATTCCTTAGTCTTAGTCAATTACACAACTCAGTTTAAACTCTGTACTAGGGATTATACAACAACAATGTATCCAGCTGGAGGACAGTTTCTCCTTCCTGAAAACCTTCTGAATAATCCTGATATCTTAGAATGTATATTATGGGAGTGGAGGATCTTTCTATTGTCAAATGCTAATGCTGTTACCCTAAAATGTAAATTATGGGAGTGGGTCTGGTGAGGTCTTTACAACCTCCAGACATTCTTTTGATTCAGTGTAATAATTAATTAGAGAATATATAATTCCATTGCTAACACTAGCAAGGGGGTACTCTTTCTGCCCCCCTCTGATGCCTATGTCAGAAGTTTTCTCTATCCCTTTTATACTTTAATAAACTCTATCGCACAAAAGCTCTGAGAGATCAAGCCTCATCTCTGGCCCCGGATTGAATTCTTCTCCTCCAGAGGCCAAGAATCCCGGCCGTCTTTTCGTGATCCAGCAACAACCTTTCACTATAAAACCAAGGCTGGTACCTGGTGTGAAAAAAGATGAGCAGCCAAATCTACTCTACTTTACTCACTTAATATAGCATCGATATCACTCATCACATAATAGTTTGTACAGCATCTTCTGTACCAGACATTATGTAAGACACTTCAGAGTTAAGTAAAAATAAGAGGAAATCTTTGCTATCAGTCATTTTATTCATACTATCTGGTGTTGAAACAAGCAACTAAGAAGGTGATTCTAAGACAGCGTGATAAACGCAATTTTTACAAAATGGAAGAAAGAGGTTACGCATGGTGTCATGATAGGACAAAGAAAGAGGCAAAGCATAGACTTGGAAAGTTGCCTCCCCACAAATGGTTATATCTAAAGTAAAATTTTGAGAACAAGTAAACAACTCTGATGGAATAATAAATGAGGACTCTTCTAGGCAACAGAGGAAGGAGCCAGTGAAAAGGCCTAGAGTGTTATAAGTAGCTTAGTATGCCTGAAACATTAACAGAAAAAAAAGAAAGAAAGAAGAAAAAGTCAATTTGGAGAAAGGAGCATGGTAAGAGAAAATTTTTCAGAAATAACCAGAGGCTAGATCATGCCCAATATGCATTTATTCAAAGTTCATAAAAGAGAAAGTTTATTCTTCCACTCTTAATTCTTAATCTTACTGTTAAGGGTTAAGACATGGGTCTCAGCATTTAAATAATAACCTTATGTTGTCACTGGCTTATGTGGGTCAATTTTCACCTTTTGGTGTTTCCTCAAACCAAAAGCCTCAACAATTTGTCCCTTATAGAAGAAAACATTTTGCTACAACAGGATTATCCTATGCTTCAGCCATATATAAGGCCCCATTATGCATTGCAGGTCCAGCCAGAAAAGAGTATCAGAGTACACTGTTTTCTTTTTGAGATGTGACTAATCCACAATTTTCTCAATTCCAACTAGAATTTTTTTTTCTGTAAATTAGTTTTAAATGTTTTTCCAAACCAGGGACTGACTTTCAAAATTCAGCTTCCCACCTTAAGCTTGCCTGGGAAGGTTCTGAAAAGTCTTCTATCAGACCTAAAAGAAGAGATGGATTACAATATCATATCTAGGCTGGGGTGTAAGCAACAGAGAAAGCTTGGACTAGGTCACCAGCAATCACAAGAAATAATGACACTAATCGCAAAGAGTCAGACACAACTGAACGACTGAATTGACTGTCTGAATGATATTATACAAAGGGACTAGAAAGATGAGATTATTTATATCTCTCTAAGGAAAGGTAGTCTAGGGGAATAATGTATCTATATCTCCTATCTTTTTTGAGATAATTTACCTGAGGAATGAGAAACATGAAAAAGTTTGCAGAGATCCACTTCCTCAGCCAGGAAAAGGTTTGCTAGCCATGATGTAAATTTAGGGGGTATCATGTTGGAACAACAGACTGGTTCCAAACTGGGAAAGGAGTACGCCAAGGCTCTATATAGTCACCCTGCTTCTTTAACTCATATGCAGAGCACATCATGTGAAATGCTGGGCTGGATGAAGCACAAGCTGGAATCAAGATTGCCGGGAGAAATATCAATAACCTCAGATACACAGATGACACCACCCTTATGGCAAAAAGCGAAGAAGAACTAAAGAGCCTCTTGATGAGAATGAAAGAGGAGAGTGAAAAAGTTGGCTTAAAACTCAACATTCAGAAAACTAAAATCATGGCATCCAGTTCCATCACTTCATGGCAAATAAATGGGGAAACAATGGAAACAGTGGCAGATTTTATTTTGGGGGGCTCCAAAATCACTGCAGATGGTGATGCAGCCATGAAATTAAAAGACATTTGCTCTTTGGAAGAAAAACTATGACCAGCCTAGACAGAATATTAAAAAGCAGAGACATTACTTTGCTGACAAAGGTCTGTCTAGTCAAAGCTATGGTTTTTCCAGTAGTCATGTATGGATGTGAGAGTTGGACTATAAAGAATGCTGAGCACTGAAGGATAGATGCTTTTGAACTGTAGTGTTGGAGAAGACTCTTTACAGTCCCTTGGACTTCAAGGAGATGGACTACAGCTAGTCCATCCTAAAGGAAATCAGTCCTGAATATTCACTGGAAGGAATGATGCTGAAGCTGAAACTCCAGTACTTTGGCACTGATTCATTGGAAAAGACCCTGATGCTGGGGAAGATTGAAGGCAGGAGGAGAGGGGGACAACAGAGGATGAGATGGTTGGATGGCCTCGCTGACTTGATGGACATGAGTTTGCGTAGGCTCCAGGAGTTAGTGATGGACAGGGAGGCCTGGCATGCTGCGGTCCATGGGGTCATGAGGAATTGGACATGACTGAATGACTGAGCTGAACTGAACTGGTGTCAAGTGGTATGAATCTGTAAGTATGTATTTACAGGAAGTAGGTACTTGAAATACAGATTCTTGACCATGTTAAGAAGTCCAAAGTAAGCTAACATGTTCAGACTATTTTCAGATTGCATTGAGGAAACATCACAATGGTTTAAGTGGAAAAATAGCATGATCATATTTATATTGTATGAATATCAGTCAAGCTTCCATGTATAGAACAATGTGGAAAAGCATATCAAAGGGAAGAAGTTCTGTTAGAAATGTGTGTAATCATTGAGACATGAGATGGTGACTGAGCTAGCCTAGTAAGACTGTGTATGTTGAGGTGTGACTGGACTCAAGAGATGTTAAGGATGTAGAAGCAAAAAAACTTGGAAATAGATCAGAGATATCCATGGTGATGGACAACAGTTTAGAGAAGATTTCCTTACCTCAAAACCCATTGGGAACACATGTTACTGCTTGCCTGAGGATTTTTTCCTTGACTATGGAAACATACTGGTTCTACACTCAAAAGGAAACTGGAAGTATCAGAGTTTTGCCCCAGAAACAATGACAATTGCCCCCAACCCATGATATATGAGGAACTGACATATGAATACTCCAGCTTCCCCTCCCTCAGAAATAGACCTATAAATTCTGTTCTACTAGAGTTCTAGCATTTCTGGGAGAGATTTAGCTTCAGTTGACTGTAATGGTAAGTGGCTTTATAATGCACTTTTCTTTGGCAGCCTTCCATTTCATTTTTTTATTTCCCCACGTCTCTGTGTTTCCTAGGATCATTTGAATATTTGCCTCACTGTTTTGAGGGAAACAAAGGGCAGCTTTCGTGGAAAGTGATTTATGTTGGGATGGGAGTGAAGAGTACAAATTTTGGAAAAGGTGAGTCTAAGATACTCTACTCCAATTATATTTCAGTTTAATATAGCTCTTAGGACCTTCCTGGGGTTATACCGGACTTTCCTGATAGCTCAGTTGGGGTTATAACATAAGCCTGCATGTAGAATCTATTCCTGAGGCTTTGGTTTAAGGCCTGGTCATCTTTTCTTCATGGATTGCTCCTTATAGAAAAGTAATGTGTTCTCTCATTTGATGCTAGACCACCTGGCTCTGAATTATGCCACCCTTTCTGGATGACATTTAATCATATTGAACATATTGAATTGAAGAATATTTTTCTTTAGTGAATGGAAGTTAAACTAGGTGCATTGTGGTGATCATTTTCCAATGTATACATATGTTGAATTATTATGTTGTACACCTGAAAGTAATATGTTATGTGTCAATTATGTCTCAAAAAAAAAAACCCAAAAAAACAGGAACATATATAGCATATATAGGATTATTTCATTGTTTTTATATGAAAATATGGTCATGTTATATATATATCTCTTTTTCTTGCATATTTTACTTAATTCTTTACATCAAGTAGGTCTAATTCACCCTTTTAATGGCTGTGTAATATTCCACAACACAGATACAGTCATGATTTATTTACCTCTTGCCTTATTAAGGAACATTCACTTTGCTTTTCAGTTTTGTCTTGCTTTGTTTAAACACTGTGACTTATGTTACAATAAGTATTATTGTAGATACCCTCTAATATTTTTGATATCTCTTTTAGTTTTTTATTTTATTTACATAGGATAAAATATGTTGCAATATACTGAATTGTGTATCCCTTAATTCACTTATTGAAGACTTAACCTCCAATGTGGCTGTATTTGGAGAAAAGCCCTTTAGGCAGGTAGCTATGGCTAAATGAGGTCATCTTGTAGGCCCTAATCCCAGAGGACCAGTGTTCTTATAAGAAGAGGAAGAGCTTTACTAGATATTTCCGTCTTTCTCTCCACATGCTCACAGAAGAAAGGCCACATGAGCATAGAGTGAGAAAGTGGAATCTACGAGCCAGAAAGAGAGCTCTCACAGGAAACTGAAACCATCAGCACCTTAATCTGCTACTTCTAACCTCAAAACTGCGAAAAAGTAAATCTCTGTTATCTAAGCGACCTGGTCTATGGTATTTTGTTATGGCAGCCTGAGCTGACTAATATATACAGGTACATTAATTTTTTTAAATATCCTTACAACTTTTCTGCTTTATTGACTATGCCAAAAGCCTTTGACTGTGTGGATCACAACAAACTGTGGAAAATTCTGAAAGAGATGGGAATACAAGACCACCTGACCTGCCTCTTGAGAAACCTGTATGCAGGTCAGGAAGCAACAGTTAGAACTGGACCTGGAACAATAGACTCGTTCCAAATAGGAAAAGGAGTACGTCAAGGCTGTATATTGTCACCCTGCTTATTTAACTTATATGCAGAGTACATCATGAGAAACGCTGGGCTGGATGAAAGACAAGCTGGAATCAAGATTGCCGGGAGAAATATCAATAACCTCAGATATGCAGATGACACCACCCTTATGGCAGAAAGTGAAGAGGAAATGAAGATCCTCGTGATGAAAGTGAGAGAGGAGAGTGAAAAAGTTGGCTTAAAGCTCAACATTCAGAAAACGAAGATCATGGCATCTGATCCCATCACTTCATGGCAAATAGATGGGGAAACAGTAGCAGACTTTATTTTGGGGGGCTCCAAAATCACTGCAGATGGTGATTGCAACCATGAAACTAAAAGACACTTACTCCTTGGAAAGAAAGTAATGACCAACCTAGACAGCATATTAAAAACCAAAGACATTACTTTGCCAACAAAGACCAATCTAGTCAAGCTGTGGTTTTTCCAGTAGTCATGTATGGATGTGAGAGTTGGACTATAAAGAAAGCTGAGCACCGAAGGATTGATGTTTCTGAACTCTGGTGTTGGAGAAGACTCTTGAGAGTCCCTTGGACTGCAAGGAAATCCAACCAGTCAATCCTAAAGGAGATCAGTCTTGAATATTCATTGGAAGGACTGATGCTGAAGCTGAAACTCCAATACTTTGGCCACCTGATGTGAAGAACTGACTCATTGGGAAAGCCCCAGATGCTGGAAAAAATTGAAGGTGGAAGGAGAAGGGGATGATAGGATGAGATGGTTGGATGGCATCACCAACTCAATGGACATGAGTTTGAGTAAACTCCAGGAGTTGGTGATGGACAAGGAGTCCTGGTGTGCTGCAGTCCATGGGGTCGCAAAGAGTCAGACACCACTGAGAGACTGAACTGAACTGACAACTTATTTCCAAACTTCTATATTATCTTTCCATTTAAAAAAAAAAATCTTTTTTTCATTATGTTCTTTCTAAACGACATGGATTCTATCTTTTACTTTGATCAAGTTCCTTAACTTTTTTCCATTTTCTCAAATATAAAAGGAGATTGATATTAATACTTGTTTCCTCACAAGATTATTGTAGAGATTAAACATGTAAATATACTTGCATTTTGTGTATATATATATATATATATATATTTAGTTTGACAATATACATATATAAAGTCTGACAATATACGTGCATTCTTTGAGTATTGTTATACATTTTATCTTATTCCTTCCTGTCTTTTAAATTCAAATGAACTTTTTTGTTGCTCTCTTTATATTCTTTCTTGCTTTTAGATCCACTCCTCCCTCTCTAATTCCTTCTTGCCACAGACTTCTTTCCCCGGGGTAGACAGAGCTTCACAGGCTCATCCTCATCCTTCCTCATAAAGAATAGTCAAACAGACCTTCTATTGAGATTCCCACCAGATCAATTGACAATTGATTCCATTTGGTCTCTAGGCAACATATTTTAGGAAAAGAATGTGGGGAATACTGCGTTTGCATTTATTTTCCAGGAATAAAAATTTCTTCAAATAATCTTTCTCTTTGTTCTAGGATCCATCCAAACTTAAAATAGCATTTGCACTGTCTGCCTTCTCTTGCCTGATATGCCATAAATTCTAAGCATATATATCTGTGTCAAGATCACATAGAAATATTAAATAAGATACAGATTTATGTGTTTAGAAATAATGTCAAGAAAGAAAGAATGTTTAGAAAGAATATCAAGAAAAATATGTTGCCAGAAGAACCAAATTAAAAAGTGTGAAAGAAAAAAAAATTACTTGTACAAGCTAATGCCCTGGCAATGGTTTCTTGGTACCAGTTAGCTCTTCTTATTCTTACGGTTCATTGGTAAGTAGGGACATTATTTTCAGGGCTCTTTTTCCACAGTGACCACTGGAGGGCATTGCCAGTCAGCATTGAGGGCAGTAAACAGCACCCCTTACCCTGGGGAAGCTTAAGGAACAAAGGTGAGATTGTGGCAATAAGGTCAGATAGCACCAGGGCAAACTAAGTTACGACTAAGTACCTCAAGGCAAAATTTTGCTGGAATTGAGACTGAAGTTTAAAAAAGAGCAGTTAAAATACAGTGGGTGTTCACCCTAGATTTTCTTCTTGGTGGGCTCACTATTAATACTGATACTGTAATTGACTACGGTATTATGGCTGCATGTGATGTATTGTCATATCATCAGTATGTTACCTAAAAGGTTGATATAGATTGAATTTCTGAAAATTAAAACTTAGTTTAATAATGATAGGTGATTTCATAAATAGAAGATGGCATAAGCAAGTCTTTCCAAAATGGGAACTGTTTCTTTAGGAAAGCAAGATGTTATTTTTAATATTTGAACACACCAGTGAATTCCTTACTGTGTTGATTTAAAGACTGACACTTTGTTACATTACCTGAAACTTGATTCTGTAGAATGACATACTGCCTAATTAGACCACTGGCAAAGCATAAATTAGAGTTCCAGATCTCCAAGCTATCATTTAGCACATCCACAGATTCTGCTCTCAGGCCCTGGTGCTTCCTCTGAGCACCTTGAAGCTGTGCCTCTGTAAAAGTCTGCACCCTGCTAGTTTTCCATTCTACCTGCTCATTATATACATGGAAGGGCATCAAGGAGATATTCTAACCTCATGTTTCCGGAAAATGTTTTCACTTGACTTTCAGCACTGTGCTCTCCTGGGGTTGTCTCTGATATCCGACCTCTTCAGTTTCTTTTACTATTCTCTTCCCTCTGATGTCAGAACACAGAATGCCCCAGGGGACAGACATGGATTTTCTTCTGTGTCTGCCTCATTTCCTGGGTGATCTCTAGATTCATGGCTTTTAAAAGCCACCTGTAGGCTAGCTATTAATTGCTAAATTTATGTCTTCTGACTGAGTCTCTCCCATATACCCAAATTCCTACATCCAGATACCTGCTTGACACATCTCCTGGAGTGTCCAATAGATAACTCAGACCTAACACGTCCAAAACTAATTTGCTGATCTTTCCTCCAAAATGTAGTTTTCCTATCTCAGTTTAAAGCAACTTACACTTCCTCAGGTGGAAAAGACAACAGTCACTCTGCCCCTCTCATTCACATCTTACATCAAATCTGTAATTTATATTTATAAAGAGATTTATATCTTACAAAATATCTTCAACGATGATTATTTCTTTTGGTTCTCATCCTACTGAAAACTGATAAGTTTTCCACTAGATCACTGGAAAATGAGAGGAAGAAGAACAATTAATTAATTTTTTAAAGACTGAAGTTTTTCATTCAAAGGATAGTTCTTTAACCTTAGATATATTC
Source organism: Okapia johnstoni (assembly GCA_024291935.2). NCBI lineage: Eukaryota > Metazoa > Chordata > Mammalia > Artiodactyla > Giraffidae > Okapia > Okapia johnstoni. The sequence goes on along the minus strand of CM044311.1, from coordinate 77,960,089 downwards.
CTTACAATATTTGATTCATGATGTCCTTTATTTCATAACAAAGGTCATAATATTCATAAATGTCTTAAGCAGGTAAAATGAAAAGTTAATTCCTTTTTGAAAAGTATTATGATCTACAATATGGAAAACCTGGGAATCACTGATCTATACTCTGGTATCTCAGATAAGAAAACTTGAGCTTGGGTGTTCATTAACACATTTTTCTTCTAGTCTGTACTTGGACTTTAGAGATTGCTTATTTTTATGTTTATTTAAAGCAAATGAGAAAGTCTAAGGTGGAAAGAACTAAAAGGACACCTTCTGTATGTGTTTCATGTATGATGCTTTTTTTCTGGCTCATTGTTTATATACAGGCAATGAAATTGTAGTAATTTGGGAAGTGTAAGAAAACTCATATTACTTTGTTAAAACCAACTTGGCGTACACGACTAGAAAATTCAAAGTCAGTGATGGTGTTACCCAGAAACATTATCTCTAATTCCTATAAAAATGCTGTTGAATATATGAATTCATTTATGTTTCCCTCCCAAATCCTACTGAACTGATGTAACAGATATAAAAATAGATCCATAGTACTATGAGTAACTGGAGAAAAGTAACACTAGCTGACCAGAAAAGTGGAGAATTTCTGGAAGATGAACAATACATTCATTGACTTTTTCAACAACTGTTTTTTGAGTACTTAAATGTTAGGCACTGTTCTAGGTGATGGGAATGCTTCAGGGAACAAGATGTTAAACATCTCTGTTCTTAAAGAACTTATACTATTCAAAGGGATATCAAGCATTTAAATATATATATATTTAATATATATATATTTATATGTATATATATGTGTATATATATGTATGTATATGTATAAATGTATGTATGTATATGTATATGTATATGTATGTATGTATGTATGTATGTATATGTATGTATTATATATGTATGTATATATATATATGTATATACATACATATATACGTATATATACATACATATCTATATATAAATATAGATATAATAGATTGTGATAAATGCAACATAAGTAATTAAGATAAGTAATGTGATGAAAAGAATTACTGAGTAGTTGCTCTAATTTGGATACTTATGGAAGGGCTCTTTGAGAAGCTGATGTTATAAGGTTTTGTCAGATAGTATCAGTTCAGTTCAGTTCAGTCATTCAGTCGTGTCCGACTCTTTGCGATCCCATGAACTGCAGTATGCCAGGCCTCCCTGTCCATCACCAACTCCTGGAGTCCACTCAAACCCATGTCCATCGAGTGATGATGCCATCCAACCATCTCATCCTCTGTCGTCCCCTTCTCCTCCTGCCCTCAATCCTACCCAGAATCAGGGTTTTTTCCAATGAGTCAGCTCTTTGCATCAGGTGGCCAAAGTATTGGAGTTTCAGCTTCAACATCAGTCCTTCCAATGAACACCCAGGACTGATCAAGGTTTTGTAAACCAAGGAGGAGCTTGAATTTTATTCTAAATAAGACAAAAAGTCAATTGGAGAATTGTAGACAGATGAGTAGCATAATGTACTGTATGCTTTTAAGATTGCTCTGATTAATTTTTGGAAAATGGGTTGTAGAAAGTGATGTATTGAATTGGATGATTGTGGCTGTAATTATAGAAAACATAATTCATAGTGGATATAAAAATTTTAAAATATATTAATTCAAAATGAAAAATCCACACATAGGACATTTCAGGATTGTTTATTCATCTAAAGCAATGACATCAAGGACTAGAGCCTTTTTAGTTTTTCACTCAGTCATCATTGATGCATTAGCTTTATTTCCATGGCTTCTCCTGTCATAGTTACAAGGTATTATTAGTTATAGTGGTTCCAGACTTTAAGTAAAGATGTGTCAATGCTCAGAGAAATAAGCCTCCCAGTAAACCTTCTTTCAGATCTGCTTTACTTTCATGGCAATAAAGATATGCAGTGGAGTGAAAAAATCTTCATCTGCTCCCAATATCTGTTAACCAGGATTGCAAATGTGCACATCAAAAATCAAGTAACTAAACTCCAAGGTCTTAATTTAGGAATCAGAAGAGAGCTAAGTATAATTAATATACTTAAAGAAATTTTTGAGGATACTCATTCATGGAAATGACCAGACTGTTTTGAAAAAAAAGATCAATTTCAAAAATAAAACAGGATTGCAGAAACAAAAAATAGATAGGCTAAAATAGAATTGAAAACTGAATATCTAAGCAAGAAGATAGAGCCAACAAAAAGTGCGCATGTTTTTTCCACTCCCTGGAGTATTTATAGAATTTCAATAATTCAGAACAGTAAATAATAATGTAGATCAGATTTGTTGACCACAGTTTTATAATAGTAAAAATTAAATATAAAAAAAGACAACCGAAGAGCAAAAGTTTGGTTAAACAAGAGTTGAAAACTAAAATTACAAGTAACTAATTATATAACAGCTATACTTGTCATCTCTCTGAAACTTATTGCCTATTTACTGAACATACAATAGAACCACATAGGAAAATATGTAGGAAGAGGTCAAAACAGTATTTAGAGGAAATTATTTTGCTATAAATAGATTAATTCAGAAATAAAAATGATTTTAAAAATCAACTATGCTTTCAACTTGAGAAGAAAGAGGAAAAAGACACACTTAAAGAGAGTCAAAGTCTTCATTTTGAACTTGATTTTGGGGAAATAGCAAAAGTTAACTAAGTAGGAGCACAGATTCTTATGCAACAATACTTAATTATCAATCTAACTAAAGTGACAATAAAAGATTTTAAAGGCAAATACAGAGATTATATAACTGTGAACAAAAAGCTTTTTTAATATTGAAATGATTCAGTTTTCTAATCAAAGACAACATAAAGCACAGGGAATTATTTTGATAAAATACAAAATCTTTGCCTCTAGGAAGATTAATCAAAAGGTGAAGAAAAGCCTTTTGTAATCTCTTACCAGGTGCTGACCAATAGTTCAAGAAAACATGCCTTTCAACAGATGAAAGAATATTAAGTTTTAGTATTACCTAAGTACACAATTGATATTAAAGTTTACAAAAAAAAAAACCCCACAAAAAACCTGTAACAAATACATCCAATTTTAGCCAATTAAAATTACACATGGTAGGATTACACAAGGTAAGATTTTCACTCTCTTCCCAACTCTCTATATCTATCTGCATGTATTTAATTTAATTGTTCTTAACAATTTTGTTTAGATCACTCATGAAAATTTCATGAGACTTTAAATAGCTAGCCATCATCTTAAATTATTTTTCTTGCCAACAAATTTTGTATTAGGGACAATATGATTTATTTGACTAGTAAACCCAGGCAGAATAAAAAAATATGTGCTTGCATTAAATTTAATGCTGATAACACTGAAGACATATCTATTTTAATTAAGCCAACAAACTTAAACTAGTTTTTATTTACTGAAGATTAATCCAAATCACATGAACTTCAAAAGTATTTGCATTAATTTCTATATTTTGGAGAGTTTTAGGAATACTTAATTCACATAAGAACTTAAGTCAATTAAATGAACTCTTTTTATTTCTTTTTTTTTTAATAAATTTATTTATTTTAGTTGGGGGCTAATTACTTTACAATATTGTAGTAGTTTTTGCAAATTGATTTTGGCAATACCATTAAAAAGTATAAGCATATCATGTATACATAGCAAACACCCTAGACATACATAAACTTATAAAACAGAGAGATATATTTTTATCCCAAAATTTTAGCCACGTATCATGTACAAGAATAAAAAACGTTCACCAGTTTATAAACAATAATTGAATCCAAATTTTGTCATTTAACTGCTCATATGGCTAAAGTTTTTCACTATTTTTTTTACAGACTTTTAAGATTTGTATTCATCCTTGATGAATAATGATATGAAGAGTGTAAGTTAGATTCTGGGTCAAGGGAGCTTCTGTAGCATTCTGTATATTTAAAAACCTGTCCCCTGTTTTATCCATGACATGATAAGATTTAAAACCTCAAGAAACAGAAAGAAAGCTAAGTTTTTCCTTTAGGAGTTTTAGAGTATATTTAGTATATTTCTTTATTATCAGATATAGGGTAATTGTTACTTAAAATTTTTTCTCTGAATTAGGTTTTGGATAGCATGGCCTCTTTGCTCTCTTCACTGTCAACCACAACAACATCTTCCTCATTGCTTTCATTACCTTTCCAGAGTTTCATTTTTTGATGTCTCAATCACGCTTTATCACAAGCACTTAGACTTTTATTTAATCTGCAACAAAACATTCAGATGTTCAAGCTGGATTTAGAAAAGGCAGAGGAACCAGAGATCAAATTGCCAACATCTAGTGGATCATAGTGGAGAAGGCAATGGCACCCCACTCCAGTACTCTTGCCTGGAAAATCCCATGGATGGAGGAGCCTGGTAGGCTACAGTCCATGGGGTCGCTACGAGTAGGACACGACTGAGCGACTTCACTTTCACTTTTCCCTTTCATGCACTGGAGAAGGAAATAGCAACCCACTCCAGTATTCTTGCCTGGAGAATCCCAGGGCCGGCAGAGCCTGGTGGGCTGCCATCTATGGGGTTACACAGAGTCGGACACGACTAAAGTGACTTATCAGCAGCAGCAGCAGTGGATCATAGAAAAAGCAAGAGAATTCCAGAAAAAAACATCTATTTCTGCTTCATTGACTATGCTAAAACCTTTGACTGTGTGGATCACAACAAATTGTGGGAAATTCTTCAAGAGATGGGAATACCAGACCACCTGACCTGCCTCCTGAGAAACCTGTGTGCAGGTCAAGAGGAAACTGTGAGAACCAGACATGGAACAACAGACTGGTTTAAATTTGGGAAAGGAGTACATCAAGGCTGTATATTGTCTCCCTGCTTATTTAACTTATATGCAGAGTACAACATGAAAAAAGTGCCAGGCTGAAAGAAGGACAAGTTGGAATCAAGATTTCCAGGAGAAATATCAATAACCTCAGATATGCAGATGATACAACACTTAAGGCAGAAAGTGAAGAGGAACTAAAGAGCTTCTTCATGAAGGTGAGAGAGGAGGGTTAAAAAGCTGGCTTAAAGCTCAACATTCAAAAAACTAAAATCATGGCATCCAGTCCCATCACTTCATGGCAGGTAGATGGGGAAACGATGGAAACAGTGACAGATTTTATTTTCTTGGGCTCCAAAATCACTACAGACAGTGACTGCAGCCATGAAATTAAAAGATAATTGCTCCTTGGGAGAAAAGCTATGACCAACCTAGACAGCATATTAAAAAGCAGAGACGCTGCTTTGCCAACAAAGGTCCATCTAGTCAAAGCTATTGTTTGTCCAATAGTCTTGTATGGATGTGAGAACTGTATTTTGAACTGTACTTTTGAAGTGTTGAAGAAGACTCTTGAGAGTCTCTTAAACTGCAAGGAGATCAAACCAGTCACTCCTAAAGAAAATCAATCCTGAATATTTATTGGAAGGACTGATACTGAAGCTGAAACTCCATTATTTTGGCCACCTGATGCGAAGAACTGACTTATTGAAAAAGACCCTGATGCTGAGACAGATTGAAGGCAGGAGGAAAAGGGGACAACAGAGGATGAGATATTTTGGATGTCGTCACCGACTCAATGGACATGAGTTTGAGCTGCTGCTGCTGCTAAATCGCTTCAGTCGTGTCCGACTCTGTGCGACCCCATAGACGGCAGCCAACCAGGCTCCTCCATCCATGGGATTTTCCAGGCAAGAGTACTGGAGTGGGGTGCCATTGCCTTCTCTGTGAGTTTGAGCAGGCCCTGGGAATTGGTGAAGGACAGGGAGGCCTGGCATGCTGCAGTCCATGGGGTCACAAAGAGTTGGATGTGACTGAGCAGCTGAATAACAACAAGTTTCACAAAACGGCACACTATGTGCTCCAACTCATCATCCTGAGCTCCCATCTTGTCTGCTCACCAAGAAGCTGGTGGAGTAGTGGACAACTACACATCCTTCTCTAACCTAAGCATATCTTCCAACTTTCTAACTGCAGCTTCAGCCTCTACCTGGACATTGGTGATCAACTGAACTGCCCATACTAGAGGCCAGCCCATCAAGGCAATAATCCATTTCCATTCTTTGCCACAGTGTGCTATGAACAGTTTCTCAGAAAAAAAAACAAAAAAGCATCACACCAGCTGGAGCTTTGGGGGCATCCTGGTAATCACACAGCAATCCACAATCACCTAATTATACAGGCCACCCCTCCCCACATAGAAGTCAATGGCCAATCCAGGCTTTCCCCCATAGGTGTCTCTCTCCCAAGACCCATTTCTTCAGTCTCCTGTGGTACTCTCCAGTTGTTTGATTTCAGCCTTAGAAGCTCCCTGGGTGAAATTTAAAGTGGACCCCCCTTACATAAAGGGCAAAGAGAGACTGGAGAAAGAAGCAGGTAACTCCAGACTGGTAGGAACTTACATTTGAGGTTTGTCTTGGGAAGTCACAAGACAAGTAAATCTTCACACTTGGCTACCAGAATCTTGTCTTAACAGGGTTGAGTCACATATACCATCCAAATAGTCTCAAGATACATAACTCTCAGGTTGTATCCTTCAAATAGCTTTGGCTAAGGGAATGGTGGGCAGAGACATTGCAAAGGCAAGAGAGTGGGTGAGAAGCCTTGGATTGTCCAGGTTCAGTTTTCATGACCTGTGGTCATGTCCTCTGGATGACCTCCTTCAACAGTAATGAAAATGTACATCAGAGTGAGGTAAAATAGAAGTACATCATCAACAAATGATTTTGAGCAGGAAGAAATAAATAGCTACACAAACTAAACTGTGAATTCATTTATGAAAATTGTATGTTGGACACATCAAGCAAGCATGGCTCATATCTTGTATGAAAATTAAAAGATAATGACTAGCGAGCTTCAGATGTCTATTTTTCAGGACCATAAGGTCAAGACCATCTCAAGATACTCAAGTACAGCTTACTTTATAAAGTTGATTAGTCCAACAATTTAAATTTCATAGTACCTTTACACAACTCTTATTGTTTATAAAATGTTGTTATTCTCTTTGGCCCTGGAATTAGTTCCTAATAATAGAAGTTGATGTGCAACTAAATAGCATTCAAAATTAAAAAAATAACCATTCTGAAAGTCTATTACTGCCAAGTGGTAGGAGAACTTCATTGGGAGGTGAGAATTTTTCTGTCCTTCAAAGCATTCATTATTAGAAGATTGCTTATAAGGGATGCTGAAGAGGAAAGTTAGTTTTTAGATGGGATGGGGATTGGTGTGACCAGATGTGCTATTAATTCCCTTCCCACCTTTAACATTCTAAGATTTGTGTTTCTTGTGTACAACATTTACTATAGACATATTATATCAAATGATCCTTCTATTAATTGAGCTTCTAAATAACTCTAAATTTAGAAAACAGCTCATCTGGTATACTTTCTAGTCATTTCTAAGCCTTTCAAAGATCCTACAGTTTTATTGAAAAGTAAATAAGTAATGCATACCTTTATTTAAATATGGTTGTTCCATGAGCTCTGGACTTTTGAGCAATGAATGGTATAGCTCATTTTGAATCTGGAGCTTCTTCTTAGAAGCTCTGCTCAGGTTTTGGTAATGAAGTCAGCATCATCCTGCACTTGTCTTCCTCACTTCATCCCTAATGTTCTTAAGGATACCAATCTTTTTATGATTGACAGGAAGCTCAATATAATAATATCCACTATAATAATCTCATTAATGTAATGACCCTGTATGATTCTTTATGCAATAATTGCTTACATTATTTAATGCTTCTTCTCTATCAAGACTATTCTCAGTGCTTTACATGTGTCTATTTATATAATCTTCAAATTGCCCCATGATGTTGATGTTAATTCTATCCGTATTTTAAGGATAGTGAAACTGGACCACAGTGAGGATGAGAGCTCTGATTTAAAATCAGAATGCTTGGAATCTAATCTCTTGCTCTTGGCCTTTCATCTTTAAGGTATCTTGTTTCTTTTGAAATTTCTACATAGAATAATGTGTCGCACACTAAAAAAAAAGGTTTTCTTTTTAAACAAAAGTAATGAATGAGAGGCAGTGAGATGGAGTGGAAAGAATATTACCCTCAGAGTCAAGACATTGGTTTTCTGGTCCTGATATGAGTCTATTTAACTTTGGGTGAATGATTTAATGGCTGTTCCTCATCTGTAAAATCCAAATTGATTTAATACCTTTATTTATCTCATTCGAGACTTTTCACCAGTCATCTTTACATACATGATCTATCTAAGCATTACAGAAATTCTATCAGACACTTGAGGCTCAGGATAGCCGTGATCCCCCATGTCAGTCTCACTCTGTTGCACAAGTGATAAAGATCTTTGAACAGCAAAGCCAGTGTCTTTTTCTACTATACCTTGTTGGTTTATCTCACGTACATAAAAATGTTTTTCTAATCTATAAAATGATATGCCAACGTTAACTCTTTTTATAAACCTGGTATGCAAAGATGAATTGGTAATGCTTTCCACCAAAGAAGACAGCAAAAAAGGGATACATTTGGAATTGATTTGAAGAAGCCAAACTACTTTATGTAAAAACCACATGCATTCTTAATTTACTTTGTTTAAATCCCGGAACAAACGCTAAACTGATGGAAGAATTTTCTGCTTCTCTGTGCTTCGGTGAATTCCTTATTTTGTAACACGAAATAATAAATGTTTGAACAGCTGCAATTATAAAGTTAAGGAGCCATACAACATAGACACACACACACATTTTTTTTTCCTTCAGGGCTGTTGACTGAAACTGTGCCACAGAAAAGTAATCTATGAGTGATATAAATATATTTTCATTCATTTTGTTGAATCCTTTGCATGGTATAACTCTCTGTGGGAGGTTTACCTCAAGAAAGGAAAGAAAAGAAAAAAATGTGAACAAACCAGCTTTCTTGATTTATTGTCTTGGAAAAGTTTCTGAGATATTGTTCTCCTTTAGTTACAAGTGAAATGCTTTTGCAACCATCAGGGACTAGTGGGAGGGAGTTAGGGTGAGGGGTCAGCCATGGCCTTGGCCCCTGAACAAATCTTTAGTCTCCATTTTATCTTTGTATACTTAAGAAGCATGAATAGAAGTGTTTGTCATTTCTTATTTAATTTCCTATTTAAGCACTTGTGCTCTAAATATATACCATTATGCAGGTGAACCTGCGTGTCTACTTAATCCATATGCAGTCACTGTAAATCCTTTTATTGGTTATATATTTGAAATTGGAGAACTCAATACTCATGGTGTTCCGGGAAGTCACGTGAAAACTCACAATATGGCTTAACTTCCCTGTTGCTTGCTAGAAATAGATGAGTGGACTTGAGCCTGCTCCTACCGTTTATTGAGCTATGCATAGATCATATGATATTGTACTGAATGGACTCTGAGAAACCTAGAATATCAGATTTGGAGGAGGCTTTAGAGCGCATCATCACATTTTATAAATCAGGGAAAGAGAACCACTACAGGTATAATGTGAATAAAGGATTTATTACAAGAATTAGAATATGGGAGGAACTGAAGAAGTGACAGTCTACAGTGGAGTTGGAAGATCTGAGAAAAGGTCATTGACCAGTCCACCTTAATCATTGATGTGAGTGAACAAATAGAAGCTTTCAAGGGAATGCAGGATAATAGCCTGTTCAGGCTGTGAATGAGGACCACAAAGGGCGAAGTAGGAGGGGGGTTGAATGGCAATAGCTGCTTCTCGGGGAGCTCTGCTTCTGTGTAGCTATCACCTTTGTGATTCTGCAGCAAAGTCCCTGCTGGTGGGCCTGGCAGTGGGGAAGGTGAACTGTAAACAAAGTAGAAGGAAAGGCACATAAGCTGAGGTCTACCAGACAACATGCATCTGCTCAACACCAGGCCAGACTAGGACAGTCTCCCAAAAGTAATGGCCTGATTTCATCTGATCTTCCAAATCTCAGGCAAGTTGCTCTTTTAGCAATTCTAGTCTAAAATCATAACAAAGAAAGGGATTCTGGGAAATTTAGTCCCCAGCTTTAGTCAAGTTGCTCAGTCGTGTCCAACTCTTTGCGATCCCATGGACTGCAGCATACCAGGCTTTCCTGTCCATCACTTGAAGCTTGCTCAAACTCACGTGCATCAAATCGTGATGACATCCTCTGTTATCCCCTTCTCCTCCTATCTTCAATCTTTCCCAGCATCAGGGGCTTTCCCAAAGTATTGGAGTTTCAGCTTCAGCATCAGTCCTTCCAATAAATATTCAGGACTGATTTCCTTTAGGATGGACTGGTTGGATCTCCTTGCAGTCCAAGGGACTCTCAAGAGTCTTCTCCAACACCACAGATCAAAAGCATCATTTCCTTGGCACTCAGCTTTCTGTATACTCCAACTCTCACATCCATACATGACTCCTAGAAAATCCATAGCTTTGACTAGGTGGACCTTTGTTGGCAAAGTAATGTCTGTGCTTTTTAATATGCTGGTCATAATTTTTCTTCCAAGGAGCAAGCATCTTTTAATTTCATGGCGGCAGTCACCATCTGCAGTGATTTTGGAGCCCCCCAAAATAAAATCTCTCACTCTTTCCATTGTTTCCCCACCTATTTGCCATGAAGTGATGCCATGATCTTAGTTTTCTGAATGTTGAGTTTCAAGCCAACTTTTTCACTCTCCTCTTTCACTTTCATCAAGAGGCTTTTTATTTCTTCTTTGCTTTCTGCCATAAAGGTGGTGTCATCTGCATATCTGAGGTTATTGATATTTCTCCCAGCAATCTTGATCCCAGCTTGTGCTTCATCCAGCTTGACATTTCACATGATATACTCTGCATATAAGTTAAATAAGCAGGGTGACAATATACAATCTTGACATACTCCTTTCCCTATTTGGAACCACTCTGTTTTTCCATGTCCAGTTCTAACTGTTGCTTCTTGACCTGAATACAGATTTCTCAGGAGAAAGGTGAGGTGGTCTGCTATTCCCATCTCTTTAAGAATTTTCCACAGTTTGTTGTGATCTTAGTCAAGTTGACAAAGCACAAACCAGCCGTGTCCAATGTTTTCATGTTGCAGGAAAGAAATCTGCTGCCTTGAGGGAATTGACCCTATCAAGCTTGATGAACTAGGTAGTGACAGAATCAGAACTTGATTCAAGTTCTCTTGATTTTTGGAGCAGTTGTTTTTTCCCCTACTATGTCTTTTGTCTACTTTATAGCTTACAAACAGTGTCAGATTTTATTTTGGGGGGCTCCAAAATCACTGCTGATGGTGATTGCAGCCATGAAATTAAAAGACGCTTACTCCTTGGAAGGAAGGTTATGGCCAACCTAGATAGCATATTTAAAAGCAGAGACATTACTTTGCCAACAAAGGTCTGTCTAGTCAAGTCTATGGTTTTTCCAGTAGTCATGTATGGATGTGAGAGTTGGACAGTGAAGAAAGCTGAGCACCACAGAATTGATGCTTTTGAACTGTGGTGTTGAAGACTTGAGAGTCCCTTGGCCTGCAAGGAGATCCAACCAGTCCATCCTAAAGGAGATCAGTCCTGGGTGTTCATTGGAAGGACTGATGTTGAAGCTGAAACTCCAATACTTTGGCCATCTGATGCGAAGAGTTGACTCATTGGAAAAGATCCTAATGCTGGGAAGGATCGGGGGCAGGAGGAGAAGGGGAAAACAGAGGATGAGATGGTTGGATGGCATCACCGACTCGATGGACATGGGTTTGGGTAAACTCTGGGAGTTGGTGGTGGACAGGGAAGCCTGGCGTGCTGCAATTCATGGGGTCGCAAAAAGTTGGACATGACTGAGTGACTGACTGAACTGAACTGATGTGCTATATGAACATAATTATTTAAATATGGACTAAAATGTTTATTAAAGTCATTCATCAGATATTTTTATGAAAATGAATATATAACTTATTTATGGACCACAATAGAATTCTAGGTTTTAATTATTAACATTTCAAAGATATTGAATTTGCTAGTGTTTCTTGGTGGTAGGGAGAGGGCATTTTAGGCACATGTACTACATAATCAAGTCATTATATGACTATTCAAAAAATTGTTCATCCAAACTGTGTTTCAAAATAATAACTATTACCAAAGAATGAAAGAGCTACATAAAATCATAACAACTGTATTTGTGATTTATTGAGATTTTACTATATACGTCACTATGCTAAACACGTCACACCTCATATCTTTTTGTAAATGAATTTTCCAAATTTTAAAATTATTTTTTAATAAATATGAAGTCATACATATAAAATTGATTAGGAAGCACAGGTAACTCTGTAAGAAAAGCCATATTGTCATAAGAACAAGAATCTTAGCTGAACATAATTTAGTTGGAATTTGGATTATAGCTTGTTTTTCAGAGTCCTTTTGAGATTAAAAAAATTTCTTTAGGGGGATTTGGTGGTAAAGGCAGTGAATGAGCCTTGGGAAATATAAACAGTTACACAGTTTGGCATTTGTTTGGTCTGAAAAACAATACAGATACTGGATGTGGTTGAGGGTGGTGGTCGTAAGACAACTTGATTATTTTTTTTCCCCATAGAATTCTAAGCTCACCATAGCCAACTCCAGTTCTCAGAAAGTTTCAGTACAGTGGGGTGAATTGACAGTTGACAACAAAGACAGGAAATGTAAGTGGGAACTTCATCAACAGAGACAGGAAATGAAAATGGGAACTTCATCAGCACATGAGCCTGAACCAGGCTCACCAGAGCAGAAGGTAGCTTTGTGCTGACAGCCATCAATGTGCCAGTTTCATGGCTTAGATTTGGACTGGTTACTCTTTGTGTCTCCTGCACAGTTGTCATCCTGGGATTGTCCCTACCTGTCTCCTGCATCGGATCACTTGAATCCTGTATTGAAGTAGAAGACAAAAATCAGAAGCTTTCTGAGAATGGTTCATGAAGATGTTTTGCAAACTAATATATCTTCAGATTAAATTTTCAATTCAATTAGTTTTCCATTTAGATAACAAAATTTTGTGAACTAAAATATTTTTATCTCATCTTCAGATTTAATTTTCAATTCAGGCTAAAATTTTAGATTTTATATTATTGAACTAGGACTTTTGAAGGCATTGATAATTTTTTCTTGCTGCCAGTATTGTTTGTTGAGAAGTCCCATCATTCTGAATACCAATCATAGGCACAATATATAGTTATATTTTTCTCCTCTCTAGAAGCTTGTAAGATCTTTATTTTTCTATCATGAGTTCTTATATTTTTGAATTTGGATTTACGTTCTTTCATCCCTGGCTGTTGCCTGTTCATATTAAAAGTAGGGACCCTAAAGTGGACTGGACTCTCTGAAAGCTTGTGTGGATCTTATTATCTGTGAGTCTGCCAGGACTTTTGGCATGTTATCAGTTGTTTTTCCTTGTGCTTGTCAAATTGGAAAAAAAAAAAGACACTTTAATATTGTCATTCTCTGTTTAATTTTAGTGCATTAAAACATCTTTTTGGTGCATTTTAAGTCTTTGGGCATGTGATCAAATTTTTTTTTTCTAATTGGAGTGCCTTCATTACCTTGCAGAAAACTAAGATGGGCTTATGTGTGTGTAGAATGTTAATCTTATCTCATGGAAGTGAGGTTTACGTGATTATATGAGTTATCCATGTTCTCATAAATATTGAGTGAATTAGTCAAGATTTGAACACAAAGAAAGCTTATTTCATTCATACTGACTAGAAACTTGCAGCTCAGAAAATAGTTTCTTTGATACTTTATGAAAATCTCTCAATTCCCTATATACATGGATGAAGAAAGTATCAAAATATAAGTGTTAGAAATATTGTTACTTAAATACATAGCTTTAATGAGACATTTCCAATCCTTTAACAAGAGAAGTGTATTCTAAGTCTGTTCTGTCTCTAAACTAAAATTCAGGTTTGTGCATTTCTTTCCAACTCCTTGCTATCTTCATACCCTCCAAACACTCATGTACTCTTTGGTTGACACAGCTTAAGCTTTCTACCTGATGACCTCCCATCCTTCTTGTCTACTTTTTAAATGTCATACATATAGAACCTAGAAGAATATTTTTTTATTTTTTTAATGTATTATGTCCTTTCCTGCTTACATGTTGTAAAGATTTTCCATAACAACAAAAAGGTAGAATATGAATCCTTAACATGGTCCACTAGGCGGTCATAGCATGATTTCCACCTGCTTTTCCAACCTTTGCTTTCATTTTACTCATTATGCTTCAGCCATAAAGGTTTTATTTCAAATCATTGAAAGTTTCAAGATAGTTTGTACTTTAGGTATTTTATTTATCCTATTCTCTCTGCCTAGAATATTCGTCCGACTAACATCAATTGTGGCTTCCTCAGACTCATCCTTCAATAATCAGCTTGAATCATTTCTTCAAGAGGTCTGGTAAAGTCTATACCCACCTGTCAGGTAATCCCTTTACACTTCTTATAATGTTTTAGATTTCCTACATGTACTATTTTAGGTAAATAGAAAAATAGCCTGTAGAATGAAAATTCATTCCTTTCATTGTGTGCATTGTATTTAATGCCTGCCACACATTTAGAAGCATATTATCAGATGAGAGGGCTTCCCTCATAGCTCAGTTGGTAAAGAATCCGCCTGCAATGCAGGAGACCCCGGTTCAATTCTTGGGTTGGGAAGATCCCCTGGAGAAGGGAAAGGCTACCCACTCCAGTATTCTGGCCTGGAGAATTCCATGGACTGTATAGTCCATGGGGTCACAAAGAATCAGACATGACTGAGTAACTTTCACTTTCACTGTCAGATGAGAATGTGTTCTTACGAATTCACAAAATGAGGTTTTAAGAACCCAGCTGATATGAGACAATGAAGTGAATCGAAACAGTATCAGGATTCCTGGGCTCTGCACCAAGCTGATGAGTCACCTTGGTCATGTCAGATAGAAAAAGAATGAATATTAGCTATTTCTGAGGTACACGGATTGAACTGGAACAATTTGTATAGGTCTTTCTTGCTTAATTTCTATGGCCCACCGTTCTAAAATTTAGGTTTACGTTGATTTTTAAATATTGACAGACATCACCATAATTTTTTTCAGAAATTTAAAGTAAAACTTAAACATATATTTTTTTATTTTTACTTATGATAAGATGAAATTCCTTGAGTGGGCTCAGATTTTATTTCATATTTTTTTTTGTTTTGCTTTCAATCCAACAATGAAATTAAAAACTGTTTCCTGAGTAAATACTAGTTACTGTGAGAGAAGCAGTGGTCTAAAATTACCATAGGAAGTGAAGAACAGAAAAAGAAAATATTGTCATTAAATGTCCATTGTATGATCAAGCCGTAGTTACTGTGAAGGACTTGAAAATGAAATATCCCCTAAACTGAGAAGAATATGTACTTTCTAAGCATGCAATTGCCAGTAACTGTGTGTAGGGACAGAGTCCAAGATGGGCCACAAACTAATATTAAATTAATGACTGGAAGGAAAACTATTGATTATCCTATTGTCTTATCTGTGATATGGACATTTCAATCTGAATGAAGACACTGGTGAAGAATATTTAGGTTTTACTTTACAGTGATTGACAGTTTTATGGGCAGTCAGATGGCAGTCTTTGTTCATTATAATCTATTAAAGACTTCTTCCTTCTTACAAAACCACCATAGGAAGCTGTGCTTAAAGGAAATCACTAATGGATCTAGATGCATCACACTTGAACTATGACTCCAGAGAGTTCTTTGAAAAACTGTAAAAACAGTAATACTGATTTTAGTATTTCATAAAACCAAAAATATCTAGATGCTGACTACTAGTGATAGTTACAAATTATAGCATTTGTTGAAACCTCATTATTGAAACTAGTACTAACCAAATTTATAAGGACTTAAGACCTGCCTCTTGAGAAACCTGTGTGCAGGTCAGGAAGCAACAGTTAGAACTGGACATGGAACAACAGACTGGTTCCAAATAGGAAAAGGAGTACTTCAAGGCTGTGTATTGTCACCCTGCTTATTTAACTTATATGCAGAGTACATCATGAGAAACGCTGGGCTGGAGGAAGCACAAGCTGGAATCAAGATTGCCGGGAGAAAAATCAATAACCTCAGATATGCAGATGACACCACCCTTATGGCAGAAAGTGAAGAGGAACTCAAGAGCCTCTTGATGAAAGTGAAAGAGGAGAGTGAAAAAGTTGGCTTAAAGCTCAACATTCAGAAAACTAAGATCATGGCATCTGGTCCCATCACTTCATGGCAAATAGATGGGTAAACAGTGGAAACAGTGGCTCACTTTATTTTTCTGGGCTCCAAGATTACTGCAGATGGTGATTGCAGCAATGAAATTAAAAGACGCTTACTCCTTGGAAGGAAAGCTATGACCAACCTAGACAGCATATTAAAAAGCACAGGCATTACTTTGCCAACAAAGGTCCATCTAATCAAGGCTATGTTTTTTCCAGTGGTCATGTATGAATGTGAGAGCTGGACAATAAAGAAAGCGGAACACTGGAGAATTGATACTTTTGAACTGTGGTATTGGAGAAGACTCTTGAGAGTCCCTTGGACTGCAAGGAGATCCAACCAGTCCATCCTAAAGGAGATCAGTCCTGGTTGTTCATCGGAAGGACTGATGTTGAAGCTGAAACTCCAATACTTTGGCCACCTGATGCGAAGAGCTGACTCACTGGAAAAGACCCTGATGCTGGGAAAGATTGGGGGCAGGAAGAGAAGGGTACGACAGAAGATGAGATGGTTGGATGGCATCAGTGACTCGATGGACATGGGTTTGGGTGGACTCTGGGAGTTGGTGATGGAAGGGAAGCCTGGCGTGCTGCAGTTCGAGGGGCGGCAAAAAGTCGGACATGACTGAGAGACTGAACTGAACTGAAGAAAGTCATGCCACATGGATAAGAATAAGCAATTGGTCTTGTTCTGCAGATGTTTTTATTTACAAAAGCTTGTTTAAAGGACAAGCTGCTGGAAAACATAAGGAGTTGTTATGTCATTAACCTCAAAGGTTAACGTGTATATTGTAAGTATTCCTTAAACACTTTTATTGATAATAATTCCTTACAAGCATTTTAGTGTTTTCAAAAGGCTTTCACATACACTATTAACTATATTATAAGACATTAAACAATGCAAAAATATCTCAATTATATTTTTTCATAGCATGATGCTTGAGATATATAAATATGCTGTAAAGATGTTTTGAAAAAAATTGATTTACACAAAAAAATATATGACACATAGGCAAGAACTGTAATGTAATTTGAAATATTTAAAAACAGCTTCATTGAATGTACCTTAACTATTTGATGCAAAGAATTCAAGATCTAAATCTGATGTTTTGGCCTTTAGTGAACTACAGATGAACTGTTGAGGAGGAGAAAGGAAGAGAAATAGTCAATAAAAATCTGTAGACATGAAACTTTTCAAAGAACTCATACCTTTATTTGAATACTCTTATGATATGTTATGAGAATGGATAGATGACATATATGTTTCACATGGATAGAGAACAGCCTCAAATCAGGATTTATTGTTCATTTCTTAGCTCTTACAGTCTGTAGACTATATGTAATTTAGCTCTTTAATTGTTTTTTGTCCACAGTGACCACCTCCACTAACTACTGTGTTCACCTTGTGGCTTTTTCTTTGTCTTTTAGTGCTTAAGAAAGAGGTATTTGCATCTTTCCTCAGTCCTTTTACATTTTAAATGAAGAGAAATTGGACTTGTCTTAAAAGATAAATGGGTATGTATACTGGTTGAAGAATTGGATAAAAAGTGTTTCAAATGGAAGAAAGCATCTGAGCAAAGTCTTTAGGCAAGAGATTGCTGAAGATATATTGGAGGAATGAGTTTGGTTAACACATGAAAGGCATGGAATGGGAAGTTTCTGGGTCTGGGCTCAATGACATAGCACTTTAGGCTAACAGAGTACTTTTTCCATGAGCAATAGGAAGCTACTGAAGATTATTCAGCAGGGAGGTGACAGCATGCATGGGTCAGTAAAAAGGTTCGGTTTTGTTTTTCAACAATCAGGAAGGCATAGCCAAATCTTTGCTTTAGCATGAAAATTTTGATAATAGTGAAAGAAAAATTGTGGGTGTGTGTTGGAAGAGAGAACTAGAGTACAAAATGGGGAGAATTTTCCAGCTCAGAGAGACTATTTCAATAGTTCAGTTAAAATGGAAAGCATATCTACCACTGACTAGGTATATGATACAGGACAAATTGCTCTCCTTTCTAAGCCTCATTTTCTTCATCGGTGTCCTATAGGATTGCTGCTCGGATTAAAAGGGAGATGGTATATACAATTAAAAGCATCATGTCTGGTATATTATAGCTGCTGCTGCTGCCAAGTAGTGTCAGTCGTGTCCAACTCTGTGCGACCCCATAGATGGCAGCCCACCAGGCTCCCCCGTCCCTGGGACTCTCCAGGCAAGAACACTGGAGTGGGTTGCCATTTCCTTCTCCAGTGCATGAAAGTGAAAAGTGAAAGTGAAGTCACTCAGTTGTGTCTGACTCTTAGCGACCCCATGGACTGCAGCCCACCAGGCTCCTCCGTCCATGGGATTTTCCAGGCAAGAGTACTGGAGTGGGCCTCCAGCACCTCCGAGCTGCTGCTGCATATTAGATCAATTAAGATACATAATTTTCATGAATATGTCTCAGTGAAGTATTTTGGTCTTTTCTTAAAGAAACATTTTTCCATAGCTGAGACATCCTGTTGGACTAAGATAAAAATACTCCCAAACAAGGTCTTTCTTTAGACTGTCCTCTTGGCCTCCCTCAGCAAAGAAGTCCTTTTGCTAAAGGGTCCTATGGCAAGGAGGTCGTGTTGTCACTTGGAACTTCTGCTTTTTTGCATCGTCAGCCAGAAAGACAGCAAACCCATGAAAGAACACCCAGTCATGCTTGAGAAGCCAAGCATGAGCTCTGGTGTTTGCTCTCCTCTCAGAGTGAGTCAAGCATGCTGTTTCACTCACCTTAGAGTATTTGTAGACACTTGGTCTTCATTTATTGTCTTGCATTTCTCTAACCCAAGCTGTATAAGATGGAATGCTAGGTCTAGTCTCTGTTATTTGCTGCTTTTTTCCCACCTTAAATGGTTGAGGCTTTCTTCTGATAGAGTTCTGTCGTATTTCAATGACTGGAAAGGGTAAGACTGGAACAGTTATGTCTCAGGAACAAAGTATGCACAGACTTTGACAATCAAGGAGGCTCTATTCTATCTCTGGCATTCATTTTGTCTCACTTGTACCCAAGGCCAATGATAATGTATGAAAGAGAATGTACAATAGGTGCACATGGAATTGAAAGGCAGTAGTTGTTTATGTTGTCATAACCTATTCACAAAAAACTAAGCAGCTGAGTACTTATTATGGTCAGTACTGTATTAAAAAATAGAACACCAAGATGAACAACATTATTTAATCCAAAATATTTACTGAACATTAACTCTGTACCAGGTCTTTTGTGAGAATTCATACATGACTATGTAAATAATTCCTTCCCTCAATATATTCCGTATAGAAAAATTCCGTAAGGATCCTTCTAAATAGCAATAACTAAGTAATCCTTTAGATGTTTGTTTATGATATGTTATGGTTAAAAGCAGCTTCATATCTTCTTTATTTCATTTTATGTAAGAAGGTTCATTTCATCTGAAATATGCATTTTCACATTATTGTTTTGCTCCTCTTTTGTGACACTCTTGTCTCTTATACTTCTGGAAAGAACATCTTTGCTTTCCTTTCTGAAGGTATTCAATATGGTGGTTTCTCCTCAGCCCTACACAGATGAATACTGCTTGATATTAGGTTTGGTGGTCTTTATCACTCAGGCATTGTTGATCCCTGAGTTTCCTTAAATGGAGAAAATAAGGAGGAAAGAGAACACTAAAGAATCTCAGTATGCTACTGACTTAGGAATCACAAAAATAATTTCTTTGATCTCGGGTCTATTTATCACCCTGTCATGAGATACAGCTCTGACTATGTTTGCATACATCTTGGTGGTTGGAAGAATGTTGTTTGGGAAAGCTAATGCATTTCTTTTAATAATGTTTAGTCACCTGAGTCCCTTTGTTATAAGACACAGTAGGAATTCCTGAGCTATTTACGCCAAATTTCCATCACAGGTGTTAAGAAGTTATAGGTTAGGAGGCAAGGAGAAAACACTGATATCTCCATGGTCAATTTGCAAGATTATGTTGAAATAATCATTTGAACTATTTAGTACCAGCTATATTACCAAGAGATGCCAAGAAAGGGCACACAGTTCCTCTTTTAATATGTCATCTTGGGATGTCATGGGGATCCCTGACTGTGGTTCATAGTGGCTGTTTGAGATTAATATTTTGATGCCTTAACTTCCCACAGTCACCTCAGGGAAAGAACGTAAGTTTCCATTCTCCTTGTGATATTTATTACAATTCTGAGATTGAATTATTCAATTCTTCCACCTGAAGATTTGATGTTGGAGTGTGCGCAGCTTCCTAAGAAAAACCCTATAAGTATTCCTGCAGAGATACCGCCATTTGATTCCTTCATTTAAGAAGCTTGTCTCCTTTTGGCTTCTACCATGAAATGGAAAGGGAATTAGATGCTTTAGTCAGTAACTGAACTCACGTGCATATATGCTCAATCGCTCAGTTGCGTCTGTTTCTTTGATACCTCTTGGACTATAGATCTCCAGATTCCTCTATCCATAGAATTTTTCAGGCAAGAATACTGGAGTGGGTTGCTGTTTCCTGTTCTAGGAGATCTTGATCCAAGGATTGAACCCAAGTTTCTTATGTCTCCTGTATTGGTGTGCAGATTCTTTGCCACTGCACCACGTGGGAAACCCTAATTAAATTCATAGTCTCAGTTAAATTAATCCAAACAATTAGTAGGTTTTTTTTTTCAACCAAACAGAGCATGTTAAATGAAACTCAACATTTTGGTCAAATTCTTTTTTTTTTAAACTATGCAGATAAAAGTTCCATCTGTTAAGCTGTTCTAGTCAGTGAACCGGTATGAATTTATTACCTGGAAAAGCCACATGTAATATTTGCACATATATAAGCTTCTAGTTAACCAAGGTTTGACTCTTTGCAACTCCATGGACTGTATGTAGCACACCCGGCTTCCTTATTCTTCACTATCTCCCCGAGTTTGCTCAAAATCATATCCATTGAGTCGATGATGCCATTCAACCATCTCATCCTCTGTTTTCTTTTCTCCTCCTGCCCTCAATCTATTCCAGCAACAGGGCCTTTTTCAATGAGTCGGCTCTTTGCATCAGGTGTGCGAAGTATTGGAGCTTCAGCTTCAGCATCAGTCCTTCCAATGAATATTCAGGATTTATTTCCTTTAGGATTGACTGGTATGATCTCCTTGTGGTCCAAGGGACTCTCAAGGGTCTTCTCCAACACCTTAATTTGAAAGCATCAATTCTTCAGTGCTCAGCTTTCTTTATAGACCAACTTTCACCTCTGTACATGACTTGTGGAAAAACCATAGCTTTGACTAGATGGATCTTGGTTGGCAAAGTAATGTCTCTGCTTTTTAATATTCTGTCTAGGTTTGTCATAACTTTCTTCCAGGGAGCAAGTGCCTTTTAATTTCATGGCTGCAGACATCATCCACAGTGATTTTGGAGTCCAAGAAAATAAAGTCTGCCACTGTTTCCATTTTTTTCCCCATCTATTTGCCATGAAGTCTTGGGACCGAATGGAATGGTCTTTTTTTTTTAACCATATAAAAAGAAAATCCATTCGAACATTTTAAACCTATGGTTTATGTTTCTTTGTCTGACTTCACCAGGTAGCCATAGTGGCTATCTGGTTCCAAGTGTATCCACTCCAGTGAACTGGCAAAAATCCTTTCAGAACAAATATACTGCTTCCTTCTTGTTCTGCTACATGTATGCACAAATGTGATATAGTTAGATGAAATGCCCAGATTAGTAATACCTGGTTCCTTCCATCAAGCTGAATTTTAGTAGTTTCAGCCTAAGACAAGCAGTACCTAGAAGAGCCTTCAGCTTTCATATCAGAAAGTAGCCCATAAGACTGTATTTCATCTTTGCCTCCTGTCCCAGTTTGTTTCTGTATAAATCAAGTCTACTGCTAATGGCTGATGAGAAAAAGGTAATAGTTATCAAATGACTGCTCCTAGGAATACCTTTTACTAGCATCAAAAGGGAAATGGAGTATTCCCTGTGGATTTACCCAAACAGCATTTCCTGTGAAACAAGTTGATACATTTTCTCCCTGCTGGATTACTTCCTTACTTATTTCCACTGCAAAGTAGTGGTATCAGTGAACTTTCCTTGTTGAGGTTGTCACCCAGGACAGTCTTTTTTTTCCCTCTTTCTTTTCTTTTCTTTTCTTTATCAAAAAGAGAGGCAACATATGCGAGGACAATGTTTTGAGACTAATGTAAACTTATTTTGTGCACTGAGAATTGACAATTACCAGAAGGAATTCTGATGACCACAGCACAGATTTAATTACAGAAAGAGAACCATGAGCTCATTGACTTGCATGTTATTTGATGGAACACTCAAATACATCAGGCAATCAATCATATTTTAAACTGTCATATTTTAGTAAAATCAATGTGTCATACAATGACAATAATAATAATAGATAAAATATGTGACCCCACTACATGCTGTCACTGTACTATGTGCCCTACCTACATAATTTCCTTTAATCACAAATCAATATTATGAGGCAAAGTATTATTGATCTGTTTTACATATGAGGAAGGTGGGAGTCAAATAAATTAGTAATAATAACAATAAATAACTATCCAAAGCTTACTATTTGCCAGGCCCTGGTTTTAAGAACACAATCATATTAATTCATTTAATCTACAGTAAAATCCATTGAGTAGATATTACTGTTAGTCTCAATTTTTAGGTGAGGAAATAGAGGCAAAGAGGTGAGTAAATTGTTCTATCTCAGTGAATAAGAGGTGGACCTGGGACTGAAATATTGCTGTTGGGTTTCCCAAATCATGCTGTTACCACTGTGATGCACTGACTCAGCTTCTCTACACACTTAATTACTCAGTGATTTATAACAGTGTTGGGCCTTGATTTCAATCTCTTTGTTCTTAATGGCTGTTTCACTCTACTGCCTCTCATTCACTCAATACACAATCAGTGAGCTATGTGCAAAACTTTGTGGCTATGTTGCACGTGCATGTGATAGCAGAGTATAGAGAGAGAATCTCTGCCCTTGAAAATTTTACTTTTTGGTAGTGAAGCTGCTGCTGCTGCTGCTAAGTCTCTTCAGTCGTGTCCGACTCTGTGTGAACCCATAGATGGCAGCCCACCAGGTTCCCCCTTCCCTGGGATTCTCCAGGCAACAACACTGGAGTGGGTTGCCATTTCCTTCTCCAGTGCATGAAAGTGAAAAGTGAAAGTGAAGTCGCTCAGTCATGTCTGACTCTTAGCAACCCTATGGACTGCAGCCTACCAGGCTCTTCCATTCATGGGATTTTCCAGGCAAGAGTACTGTAGTAGGGTGCCATTGCCTTCTCCAATTAAGAGGCTTACTAACCTCATTAATACCCATAATAACCTCTCCAAGGATCTTTCTGGAACCATTAGAGATCTCTTCATTATGACCCTTGTAACTTCAACTGCTGAGTGAGCCAAGAGGTCTCCCATTCAATACATTCCTGGAGTTTCTTTCTGGAAAGAACAGATTAGTAAGAGGTAAGCTGTTACTAAGGGCTTCCCAGGTGGTACACTGGTAAAGAATCTGCTGCCAGTGCAGCACACATAGATTAGATCTGTGGGTTGTGAAGATCCCCTGGAGAAGGAAATGGCAACCCATTCCAGTGTTCTTGCCTGGAGAATCCCATAGATAGAGAAGACTGGTGGAATACAGTCCATGGGGTCTCAAAGAGTCGGACATGGCTGAGGACATAAGAAATTGTTCTTAAAGGTGTTCCCCCTTACTAAGGAGAGGCATATCAGGATTTCCCTGGTGGTCCAGTGATTAGATCCCTGGGTTGGGAAGATCCCTTGGAGGAAGGCATGGCAACCCGTTCCAGTATTCTTGCCTGGAGAATCCCCATGGACAGATAAACCTGGCAGGCTACAGTCCTTGGGGTCACAAAGAGTCAGACACGACAAAGCATGTGCCTTCATGTGTGTGTGTGCACACCCACACACAGAGGTTACAGTGCAGAGGATGCAGATTCAATCCCTGGTTGGAGAACAAGATCCCACATGCTGCACAGCAACTAAGTCTACACATCACAACTAGCGAGTCCAGGCACTACAACGAAAAATATTACATGATGCAAGGAAGACCCAACACAGCCAAATAAATAAATAAACATTTAAAAAAGAACAAGAGACAAATGGCCAAACCAATAGCTGGACAATGAAAAGAAGAAACCTCCTGTGGAAAGTAATACCAGCTTTCAAGTGTTAGCTTCTTGCTTTTCTAGGTGAGAAAATCATGATGTGGCATGAGGGTATTAATGACAATGAGTCCATACCATAATTCAAGTATTTTATGGTTCCCAAATATTCTCTGTAAGAGATATAGTATACTGAAGGAATTTTTTTTTTCTGGAAACACAAAATAATATTGAGAGAAAAGCAGAAAATAGATTTTGGAAAGAATAATACCTAAAAGTTTTGCTAAGTTTATGACTAATAAGACCTTAAGTGTCATAGAAAATGAGACTAAACCAGAAGTAAGATCCTGAGTTCAAATCCACACTTAAATTTTAATATTCATTCTTATAGGCAAAATATTAAAAATAACGGAGTGGGTTGCCATTTGCTTCTCCAGGGGATCTTCCCAGCTCAAGGACTGAACCAGAGTCTCCTACATTGACAGGTGGATTCTCTACCACTGAGCCACCAGGGAAGCCCATTGCTATAACTAATGGACTTTATTTTTGCTAAAGAAAGTAGCATGTTCTCACAGTCTTTCTCCCTTTGGTTAATAGCAATCTCTTCCCTTTCTAACCTCCTACAGGTTATACCATTCATCTGGACCATCATATACTATTATATACTGGGTTCTATATTATGTCATTTTATTCAACTTTACTGCATGCTATTTAAGGATGAGGCCTGCGAATTCCACCTTTTTACCACCCCTGTTCCTTGCCAAAAGTGGGTGTAATTGTTGAAGGATTGAGATTAGGGCTCCTTTTGAAAGGTATTCTTTTAAAATTAATGCTTTCCCGTCATATCAGCAGAATCCAAACTTATTATTTACTGACGGATTATAATGACTGCATTAAACTAGAGAACTTTAACCTCACACAAACAGTTGCAACTAATTATAGAAATGTAAATATAATGATGGATACAATTACTGAAACTATTGTCCACTAGCACAAGCTTATTATTTGCAAAATCACAAGTAGTCCTTTCTTTAAAGATCTCATTTTTGAGCTCTGGCATTTTCAGTAGGTGGTGTATTTATACTAGTATCATATGGTGAATAACTGGTATTTTTTGAAAGGCTTCTCACAAAAGTAAAGGTGGAAACTAGATTCATGTGACCAAAAAGAATTGTCGTCCCAATACTGTTTCTCCTGGCAAGATTCACTTTCTCATTTCAGCCTGAAGTGAACAAGAGTATTATCAATTTAACTCTTGGAGTTCAGAGGGCTATGGGATCAGTATCATATAGAGTCTCAGTTGTATACTAGGTCAGTGGGCAAGAGGATAACGCTACAGAGCAGGACAGTAGAAAGAGTACTATACTGAGTCTGAAGAGCTAAACCTGATTAGAAGTCCTGGCACTGTTGACAGCTTTCTCTGTGACCTTCAGCTAAGAATAGCTGTATAACATCCTCTTCCAACCAGAGCATATTGTGATTTTTCAAGAAATATGTTTTGCATTCTTATTTCTTAACTTCAGTCTTAAATCTGCTATTTTTCTTTCATCCTGGGACATTATATTGCTACCTAAGAGTTTCTTTTCCTGAAATGAAAATATCCAGTTCAAAAAAAACAAGTTGAAATAGGCTTTTGTGTTGTAAAGAGTTATAGAGTATCAAGAGACATATAGTGACCATGTAATAAATGGTCTTGGGTGTTAGACAGTTAACTAGGTGAAAGTCGGTCTATTCGTTTGATGCTCTTTATCCACTTTTTCATCATACCCTTTTATTTGCCTTGGGCTTCCCTGGTGGTTCAGATGGTAAAGAATCAGCTGGCAATGAAGGAGACCTGGGTTCTCTCTCTGGTTTGGGAAGATTCCCTGAAGAATGAATGGCTACCTACTCCAGTATTCTTGCCTGGAGAATTCCATGAACAGAGGAACCTGGTGGGCTACAGTCCATGGGGTCGCAAAGAGTCAGACATGAGTGAGCGACCGACATTTTCGCTTGGATAAGTTCCTCTTATTTAATGCACTCAAGGGTAGGAAGGGCTAGGAGACGGGAGGAAAATTCAAGAAGGAGGGGACATATGTGTACCTATGGCCAAATCACCTTGATGTATGGCAGAAACCAACACAATATTGTAAAGCAATTATCCTCCAGTTAAAAATACATACTTTTTTTAAAAAAGTGATAAAACTCACATGTAAAAATATACATCTGTACTTTAGATTTTTGTTAACTTGTACAAATTTTACTCTAGTTGAAATTCTCTATTTTTTTAAAGGAAAAAAATGCCCTCAAGTTAGAAATTTAACATCCTATTTCTGCCTCCACTGCTTGATACTCTGTTATACAGGACAATTCACATCTTCAGCCACCTTTTAGCCATCTTTTGCCATCTTTAGCCTTAGTTCCCCATGTGTTAAATAAGAATAGTAATATCTACCTAATCAAATTTTCATGAATGTGAAGTGAACATTTATCTAAAATATACACTACGAAGATTTTTTCAAATTCAAAGGATGATGATGATAATGACACTTTACAGAGAATAAACTAAAAAATCAAGAACGATACAGAAATTCCTTCAAGTGTTTGTCCTTAAAAAGCTGATTGTACAGTGTTCTAAGTAAAATACCATCAGTTTTGAAATGAAGTAGCTTTAAAATTTTATGGAATTTTTAACTTGAAACTTTGACCAAGATTTGCCTTAACAAAAAGGAATCATTTACCTGAATATAACCTATTTACTTTGTAAAAAATTAATACTACTGCTATGACTGCTACTATGAGCATTACAATGACAGTAATAATAATTCTGATAATGTTGACATGATATTTCAACAACAATCACCCTCCAAAATTTTTTGAACCTTACACACTCATTTTGTTTCTAAGAGTGTGGTTTATTACCTAGTAAGAATTATTATACAGATGTTGTAAAACTGAGTAGAATGGTTATTATTTCCATGCAGAGGAAATCAAGAGTGACTCAAAACAAACATATACCTATTGGGTTGAGAGCTGTTAGAAAGAAATTTGGGTATCTTTAAGAAGAGAGTTCCCTTTCTTGTTCAGACTGAAACTGCTTTAGCTTCAAAAGGAGAACTTAGCCCAGTGAAAACAAAGCCCCTAACAGAAATTTACTTCAGGAGTCTAAATTGCTTTACTGTATTTTTCAACACATGCTCAAAAATCTCATTATTTCAAGAATTAGAGTTGAGTCGTAGAACTCCAGAGCTAGTATTTTCACAGCCCAACTTATTCAAATCAGAATGCTTCTGAATCCTGTGCAGCCCAAGGGAGCATGAGTCCATTGCTTGCCTAGACACTCCAGCAATCACACCATCACAACCTAGCGATTTGGCAGCTTGTCTTCATGAGCAGCCATCACAACTGAAATGTGGGACTTATTTCAAGACTTTTGAGAAGTAAATAATGCAAAAATGACTAGAGATATTGAATATATTAATTAAGGAATGAATTCCAACTTTCTTCTGACAGATAGTGTGGAGGGCAGCAGCTGATATCTGGCTAGTCCAGGGTTTGTGGTTACAGTCAGAGAGGGCTTTGACAGCATTAAGCAGCATTGACAGGCACACACGTTGGGGTTTGTGGTGTGTGGCTATTAGATTCAAAAAAATAGGGGCAGAACAAACTTTACAGGCAGTTTAAAGAGATAAAAGAAGAAAAGTCCAGCTAGTGACTAGTCAGCAAAAATATCAGAGGGTATTGCATTTAAAAAAAATGAATTACTCTGGTTTCATCAAGTTCTTTGGGGTATTTTTCCTATGAGATAATTCAATCTTATTAATATAAAAATTACAGATACCATGATGAGGTAGGGAGCTTGCCTTTAAAAGAGAAACTGTAAGTATGTGTTTGCTTATCTAAAGTCAATGAGAGAAGAAAAATGAAGTTAATGAGAGACAAAATCAGAACTTAAGGAGACACTTCTGCTTAAAACATCTACTTCTGCTTCATTGACTACGCTAAAGCCTTTGACTATGTGGGTCACAAAAAGCTATGGAAAATTCTTAAAGAGATGGGAATACCAGACCACCTGACCTGTCTCCTGAGAAATTTGTATGCAGGTCAAGAAGTAACAGTTAGAACTGGACATGGAACAATGGACTGGTTTAAAATTGGGAAAGGAGTACATCAAGGCTGTATATTGTCACTCTGCTTATTTAACTTCTATAGTTAAATAACTTATATTTATAACTATATATAGCTATATAATTTATTTAACTTATATGCAAAATGTTGGGCTGAATGAAGCACAAGCTGGAATCAAGTTTGCTGGGAGAAATATCAATAACCTCAGATATGCAGATGACACCACCCTTATCGAAGAAAACAAAGAGGAACTAAAGAACCTCTTGATGAAGGTGAAAGAAGAGAGTGAAAAAGCTGGCTTAAAACTCAACATTCAAAAAACTAAGATCATGGCATCAGCAACATTACTTTATGGCTAATAGATGGGGAAACAATGGAAACAGTGAGAGACTTTATTTTCTTGGGCTCCAAAAGCACTGCACGGTGACTGCAGCCATGAAGGATGCTTGCTCCTTGGAAGAAAAACTATGACCAACCTAGACAGCATGTTAAAAAGCAGAGACATTACTTTGCCAACAAAGGTGTATATAGTCAAAGCTATGGTTTTTCCAGTAGTCATGTGGGAATCAGATCATAAAGATGGCTGAGTGCTGAAAAATGGATGCTTTTGAACTGTGGTGTTGGAGAAACCTCTTGAGAGTCCCTTGGACTGCAAGGAGATCCAACCAGTCAATCCTAAAGGAAATCAGTCCTGAATATTCATTGGAAGGACTGATGATGAAGCTGAAGCTCCAATACTTTGGCCACCTGGTGCGAAGATCAGACTCACTAAAAAAGACCCTAATGTTGGCAAAGATTGAAGGCAGGAGGACAAGGGGAAAGCAGAGGATGAGATGATTGGATGACATCACAGACTCAATGGACATGAGTTTGAGCAAGCTCTGGGAGATGGTGAAGTACAGGGAAGCCTGGTGTGCTGCATTCCGTGGGGTCACAAAGAGTCAAAATAACGGAGCAGCTGAACAACAAAAGGAGACACACCCTGGGGAAGATCTGGTAGGTAGCTAGAGACAGTGAATCTTGTTTTTGTGTTTCATTTGTTTAAACGGAATGTGATTTTGTCTCATTCACCAAGTTATTACATTGGGTCTTGGTTTACAAGTTATATGAGGATTATCTGTGAAACAAAAAAATAGTGAGGGGGAAGTCCCTGCCCCTAAAAACTCTGACTCATAAATGAAGGTAAGGTCCCAGAGGTGTACCTGGCTAAACCAACTCTCATTTCACAGAAGATTTATCCATACAAAAATACATTTCTTCTGAATTGCTGCTGCTGCTGCTAAGTCACTTCAGTCGTGTCCGACTCTGTGCGACCCCATAGATGGCAGCCCATCAGGCTCCCCTGTCCCTGGGATTCTCCAGGCAAGAACACTGGAGTGGGTTGCCATTTCCTTCTCCAATGCATGAAAGTGAAAAGTGAAAGTGAAGTTGCTCAGTCATGTCCGACTCTTCGCAACCCCATGGACTGCAGCCTACCAGGTTTCTCTGCCCAATATTTTTGCTCAAATTCTTTCAAAACTGAATTTGTTTTCACTCACCTTGTCTCTCTATTAGGCTATAAGAATATGAAATGTTAACAAGTACTTTTACTGAAGTTTTGTGTACAAAAACTTCTCTGTTAATGTATTTACTATCAATTCTAATCAATAAACATTTTCTGAATGTCAACTAGGGATCAAGACACTGCTAGGTTCACAAATTCAAAGATGAATAACACCCAGCTCCTGATCTCAAAGAGCTATGTCTCTACTGCAGAGACGTACACCCAGTATAGGAGCAGACAGAAGTAATGTCTTTATTCTTTGTCACTACCTAGTGCTAGCTAGTACTTTATTACTGATCTCATAATTCTCACTGAACTCTTTTTTATGTCCCTGAGTCCATGTCCATCTCTCTAAGGAAACTGAAAGTTTCCAAAGGATAGAGGAATATCTGCAACCTTACAGATGGAGATTGGCATAAAACAGGGATAAATAAAATAAAACTGATAAAAGAAAACAGGTGATGTTAACAGTACAGATTTGACTTTTCAGAATCATCAGTCAAGTTGTCTCAAGTCTTGAATGATGTTGTCTAATCCACTGGTTTTCCAAACTAAAAAATGCAAGGTAACTTTTTTGCTCTTCTCAGGCTCTATATTCGAATCCAAAGATATTTGTTGCAAAGAGTTCAGAACCTGACATTATATTTTAGGAATTCTGATTTTATCTAGTCTTACTTTCACTGATTTACTTGAAAAAAAAAATCATAATTTCTCACCTGTGCTTCTGCCAAAGAACAGTATATTGAATTTAAGATACTTTTCCCCTTATTATCCTTTGTTTCTTTTAACTAGCTTCCTAAAAAACAGATTTGATCTCCATTTACCATGCTTATAAACCTCTTTGACACTCTGTTACTTACAAGATAAAATCCAAACATCCAAGCAAATGAACCTTTCTTCTTTTTCTGCTGCTGCTGCTGCTAAGTCGCTTCAGTCCTGTCCAACTCTGTGCAACCCCATAGACGGCAGCTCACCAGGCTCTCCCATCCCTGGGATTCTCCATGCAAGAACATTGGAGTGGGTTGCCATTTCCTTTTCCAATGCATGAAAGTGAAAAGTGAAAGTGAAGTCACTCAGTCATGTCCAACTCTTAGCGACCCCATGGACTGTAGCCTACCAGGCTCCTCCATCCATGGGATTTTCCAGGCAAGAGTACTGGAGTGGGTTGTCATTGCCTTCTCCTTCTTTTTGCCTCAACTTATATCTCCAAGCCCATCTGCAGCAACTCTCCACATCCTCTCTCAAATCATCTGGCTCTTTAAGCAACCTGTATCTTCCCACAGACTATTGTTTCTCTGGGGAGGTCCTTCCTCATTTTTATATCTGCTTAAGTTCCAACGCAAACCAATTCTTTGTATCACATTTGTGAAACTTCCCTGAATTAACCCCTCTATAATTTTAGAGTATGACTCAAAGTCCAGTTCTTGCACACTGAGTCCAATATTTCTGAATCTATCAGTAACTTAAAGTAACTACAAATGCAGGAATTTCCTTCTAAAACACAGATAACTTTAGAAGAGCTAGCACGTTAACAATATCTCTAGAATTTACCTAATATTTCATAGTTTGCATTTGTTCAACCTGAAACCAAGAAGACAAATATTTCTACTCAAGTAATATTCAAATAAGAGCTAGTTTCTGATTTTTTTCTGAAGTTAAATGTTTTTTCTAGATGTTTTAAATTCATCAGATCTAAAAACCTGTGTACTAGTTACTTCTCTCCCCCACCCCTCTCTCTTTATATGCGTGCATACTAAGTCACTTCAGTCATGTCCTACTCTTTGCAACCCCATGTACTATAGCCTGCCAGGCTCCTCTGTCCATTGGATTCCCCAGGCAAGAATACTGGAATGGGTTTTCATGCCCTCCTCCAGCGGATCTTTCCAACCCAGGGATCAAACCTGCATCTTTTATGTATCCTGCATTGGCAGTCAGGTTCTTTACCACTAGCGCCACCTGAGAAGCGTATAGATGATCAAACCAAACTTGAGTCAGCTTGTCCTTGAGAAGTAAAACCAGTCTAGAATGCAGTGACAACAGGTTGTGATAAGGTAAAGTACAGCATTTATTGCAGAGCATCCAACATGGGGCCAAGCAAGAATGAGCAGCTCTTACTCAAAAGACTTGATTGACCTAAAGGTTTTCAGGGAAGGATTTTTGAAAGCAAAATAAGGGACAAGGTCAAAGGGTGTGTAATCAGCTCATGGGCATCCTTCTGATTGGTTTGTGGTGAGGTAACAAGGTACTGTTTCAGAGTAAAATCACCAGTCTTCTAGTTCCAACCAGTCTGGAGTCTAGAGTCTACCTACTGGTAGTCAGAATGCAGTTAACTTCATCCAGATGGTGGGGCAGGGGTTTTAGTGACTTCAAAACAACTCAACGACATTGCTCGGAATACTACAGAATATGATCTCAGAATACTACCTTGAGGAGGAACTAAAGGTCCTTAACTTTGTTTTGGGATTCCCTGGTGGCTCAGACGGTATGGCTAACAGCTATTATTTGTCTTGCTTGAATTTTCCTTTGTTTCCACATTTTCTCACTTTGCTGATTAAATCCCTCATTGGAACTTAGGGAAGACCTAGGAGGCTTAAGCTTTTCTACAAACAAGGAGTAAGGGACTTTTGGAAGGAGGGTTGTCCCACAGAGTCTTGGAGATACACATATATTTGTATATGTATATGTGTGTATATATAAATATATTTGTCAATTGCTTATATTTTCCATTTTCTCTTTAGCTCTCTTTCTCTGAGACAAATTTCTCTGGTGCCTCAATTTCCCCATCTATAATATGAATGTGTCAGCCAGAAAAGCCTTATCCACCTTGATAATATAACCAAGCAGGATCTCACAGGACCTTCCTGGGACAGGCCTTCTCCATATTCTCTGCTTTAGTGCTTCTCTGAACTGCCTCAAAAATAGTATTTGATGCACAAATATTTCCTGAGCTGTTTTGCATATGTAAAAAAAAAAAACAAAACCTCTCCAACAAACAGAAGATGTTAACTGCTTGAGGACCTTGAACACATAGCTCCAGGCCTTTGAGCCTAAGGACTGAGAGTGTTTACCCCTGTGATACAAGCCCCCCACCTGGCTTTTAAAAGTGCTCTGTCTAAACCCTTCTGGGAGTTCAGGATTTTAGGGCACAAGCTACTCTTCTCCTTTCATGGACTTGCAATAAATCTCTCTCTGCTCCAAACACTGACTTTTCAATTTATTTGGTTTCACTGTGCATCAGGCATATGAACTTATGTTAACAATATTTCCAATTTTCAGATTGGTTTTCTAGACTGTCATTTAAATATAATCAACCTATTTTTTATCATTAGAATCAAGAAATTTGTCACTCCATTCATTCTTTTTAAATTTTATAGTCTTTTGTTCAATTAATTTCCTAATAGTCACTGCTAGGACTATGATTTTGCAAATAGTTACTATTTTAAGATTTTAAAATTGAAACTCAAATGTAATACAGAACCTTAAACTATACTACTTATTAATAAATTCAGTTTCTTTTAACTCCAGATTCTTAAAACTGGCTTATGGACAAGTGATGTATTCCTAAACTTCTCAGTTTCACTTCTAATGTAAGTCTAGTTGAGATTCATCTTTGCACAATTCACTACTAGGTCATCTTCAAAAATTTTCAAGCCTATATATTCAAATCAGGTCAGCATCTTAATTCTCTCTCTGAGAAGTACAAAAGGATCAAATGAACAACAAAGTTAGATAACACTGTCAGAACTAGAAATAACCTTAAAGTTGATCTCCAACTCTTTTATCGGACAGGTACAGGAGGAATTTGGGGCCCCATGAGGAGAAATATATGATTAGAGTTATGCAAGAAATTTGTATCAAAATCAGAATTGATTCCAGGTCTCCCAATTCCTATCCTAGACCTCTTTCAACAATATTATGCTGCCTTTCTAATGTCAGTTTATGAAAACATCTCTTCTGATAAGTACTCAGAACTGTTCTTTATTTAACATTAAAGGAAATGGTGTGAGGCAACCACGTTACTACTTTCCATCCTCCTGACCTTTAGTTTTATGCTAAGTGATTTCCTGGAAGTGAATCCTACCACATCAAATACATTTTTTTTTTTCAAAAGTCATTAACTTGTTCTAACTTCTGAATTCATCATGACTCACAAGTATAAGATCCTCTTGAGGAATTGCTAAATGTCTCAGACATTTCAGAGATGTTCTGGGTCAAATTACCGTTTAGAAAGAGGACACTTAAATTAGAGGTGAATAAAACAGTTGAAAATCAACTAATTTACTCCCTGAAGGAAGCAGGAATGTCTCAATTATATGCAGTATCAGGTCAGGCTTCTCTGGAGATTTTATAGTGATGTATGCTTCAGTGTCCCTGAAAAGTCAAGCCTTTCTGAATGACCTAATTTGGGTATAAAAATAATGCCATAAAGGGCAATATTCACCTTACTATAGATTAAAGCACATGCCTTTTAAAATTCACTAGTGAATTATTTGACTCACTTAGAAAGCAGATTACTTACCTATTATTGGGCCTTGATTCTTCTTTTTCATTTCCCTGGTTCAAACTCTGTTGACCTTTGAGCTCACAAAATCTTTCCCAATGGAAGGTTTTTATTCTTGTCCAGGAAATCTTATGGCACTTAATCTCTTTCTTGTGCTACTCAGGTTTTGTTTTGCGTGATAACAAATTATATTAGTTTCTTTCCTCCCTTATTACTTCTTAAGCAATTCTATTGCAAAAACTGGGTTCATTCTCTTTCCTTAGAGCCCCTCATACGTCCTGGAGTATAGTAGGATGCCTGAATCTCACTGAACAAAGCTGATACACACTTTTGTTTTGCTCATCGTGCCACTCAGAAGTGCTTGAGGGCTTTCTTGGTGGCTCAGTGGTAAAGAATCTGCCTGCCTATGCAGGAGACACAGGTTCGATCTCTGATCTGGGAAAACTCCATATTCCACGGAGCAACTAAGCCTGTGTGCTGCAGTCATTGAGTCTGTGCTCTACAGCCCGGGAACCACAACTACCGAGTCCACACACCCTAGATCCCATGCTCTGCAACAAGAGAAACAATCTTAAAGAGAAGCAATGCATCACAACTAGAGAGTAGCCCTTGCTTGTCACAATTAGAGAAAAGCCCACACAGCAGTGAAGACCCAGCACAAAGATAAATAATAAAATAAATAAATAAAATTAGAAAACAGAAAGAAATGCTTGAAAATGAGTGAGTTAAGTGTAAAAATAATAACTGTTTTCTTAAAATCTTTTCCAAGAGATTAAAAACTGCTCTACTTGTAATCAAAGAAATAGAAGTTATCAGTTTCCAGTTAGAGGCTAAGAAAATCAACTGATTTTGTATGTGAAGCAAACAAAATTCACAAACCATTTAAACCACCCAGCCGAAAGACAAACAAGAGTGGGCTGTTAGGTATTTACATTAGACTTTACAAGCATTTTCTTTCTTTTTTTTTTTAACATGAAGAAGTAGCGTTAACTCAGTTTCCAAAAAGTGATAATTTACCAGCAAACAGTCTGGTTTGTCCACATGGAAACAGGCTTGGCAGTACTTAGAAGGGGGACCAAACAGAATTATACAAATTACCCAAGTGTCAACCCCAACCTATTTATTTGATTAAATCAATCTCATGGCACTTTCCACTTCCTTAACAAATAAAGGCACAAAAACTGAGTTAGGTCAATCACCCTTCTTGGTTTTTGTCTTAGAGGATTATTTTGTTCACAAGCAAAAGAATGTAAAGTTAGCTTTTCTAACTTGTATTCAAACATTTAACAATGTGAAGAAAATCCAACACATCAGCAGAAACTATTAACTTTAAAATGAACCTTGAAGGAATTTAGATAAGGGCTATATCCTCAAATGATATCCTACATTACAGGTGTGGTATTACATCTGCCAAAAAAAAAAAAAAAAAAACACTTACTGAACTAAAAACTGAAGCAAGGCAGTCATGGGAATGATGATCTACTATATTTTTTTTAAGATC
Source organism: Okapia johnstoni (assembly GCA_024291935.2). NCBI lineage: Eukaryota > Metazoa > Chordata > Mammalia > Artiodactyla > Giraffidae > Okapia > Okapia johnstoni. Next base: position 77,924,105 of record CM044311.1, on the reverse strand, counting down.
ATGAATTTTGTGTGTGGGATTAGAAGAACATCAGAATGAAGAAAAAACTATACAGTGAGTTCCATGCTATCATAGACTTACCATTGAAGGAAATTCAAAATATCACTGTTTAATATCTTATCTGTTTCAAAAATGCCCTTCCAGGTGGTATGGTCTTCTCCAAGGGCAGGGGCTAGCTCACTGCCATCTAGGATAGCCTATGTTATCATTAACTTAATTTATTAAAATACTTTGTCCAAATCTATTGCCTTGAGATTTCTATCCATGGTGCAATTGTATTTCTTATGACAATACATATATCTATTCTGTCTATATGAAAAACTTTCCAATATAATTAATTTATAACTTCTCATTTATGTAGGCTAAATCCTGTTACTTTCCAATTAATTCTCTGTGTGATGCCAAGGACTCTTCACTATTATCGTCTCCTTTTCTACATGCTAAAGCATATCTACATTTATAAGGTTTAGATTTACATAAAAAGTAAAATACATTTTTTCACGCTTTATTTCCTGGTTTGCTTCATTTATTGATGTTTCTTAAAAAATATTTATTAATGTAGACCACATGTACAAAATGAACAATACAAAGTTTTCTTCTAGTGATTAACCCAGTGAAAATATTCATATTTTATATAAATCAGTGACAATTTATTGAATATAAATGGATAAGTCTAATAATTATAAAGATTTCAATTTTCTGAAATTAATTAGTAGAATTAACATAATTTCACTACTAAACCTTACCATTTTTTTTTCTTGGAACTCTACAATGAGACAATAGATATTATCTGGAAACATAAACAGGTAAGGATGTCAAAGAATATTTAAAAAGTAAAAATGGACATAGTTTAAATATTTCTCTAAATTAAAAAATATTGTACTCAATAAAATATATGTACAAAATAGATAATAGTCAATAAAATAGACTGCAAATAACATATTTTGAAGACATCCTCAAATCAATAATGAACTTGGGGGTTATTAAATAATACATCTAGAATAAATGTTTCAAAATTTAGAAAAAAATAACTTCCCAAGATACACCAAAATTATATAAATTTAAAGAGTTAGATACATAAGAATAAATGCAGGTTGTTTTCTGAAGTTATATTTTATAATTTTTGAAGTCATAAATAAATTACAAAAAGTACTTGAAATTTCCTCTTTACCAAGTCCAATTAGCATTGTGGAGCAATATAGTGGACTAGTATAATATTACACAGAATTTTAAGATAACCAGAGTACCTGCCAACTACCGGAATAAAGATCGAAAAAATAACGTATCTCGGGGTCAAAACAATAAATGTGTATTGCTCTCTATCTCATTCAAAACAAACCCTTTTCCTTTGCCGATGAGGATTGATGATAATACATTCTGCAGTTCAATAGCTGGGTACTAAGTGTTAGAGACTATCTCTCCTGGCAATGTGATGGGAAAGCTTCAGGAGCTTTCACCTGGTATTTCTTACCATGATATCATTTGCTCCATAGTCAAGATAATCAATATGAGGGTTCAACTAGCTTCTAAATATATGCATACCAGTTATGTTCTGGGGATCACGATACAACCTGAGGATGTGTCCAAGGACCTGTCCTACATATAGTAAGATGGATTTGGACCATAATTCCGTTTATCACCTGCCTTCCATAAGTCCTCAGCCTAAAATGGCAAATACAAAGCATATGAGAGCTCATGTTTTAGATCCAATGACAGTTCAGATTTCATAATTACCCTACAAACATAGGCTGATTGGTTATGTAACTCAGGGTTACACACCTATATTATCCAGCAAAACTTAAGGTCAGAACTTTATTTAAAAAGATCCCAAGTTGCTAGTGTACCCAGTTATCTGGCCAAAAAAAACAAAATTCTCTTTGGAAGAATGCAGAATCAATGTAGTCCTCAAATTTTTCCATGGATATTTCTCAGAACAAGAGTTTGCAATTCTAAGGTGTTCCCTTCTCTCCAATTTTATTGGAAGAGATTGAGAAAGATCGGTGTTAATTCTTTTTTAAATCTTTAGTAAAATTCACAAGTAGGATGTTTATGATTAACAAGTGGGAGGTTTATGATTACTACTTCAACATCATTACTTGCTATTATTCTATTCAGATTTTCTCTTTCTTCATGGTTCAGTCTTACTAAATTCTATGTTTCTAGGAATTCATCTATTTCATCTAGGTTATCCAAATTTTGTGGGTATATTTTTTCATATTAGTATGAACCTTTGAATTTCTTAAGTTTTAATGTTTCATTCACAAACTTGTTTATTTGATTCTTCCCACTCTCTTTTGTTTTTTTGATTAAGCTAGCTAAAGAGTTGTCAATATACTTCCACTTTTCAAAAAACTAACAGTTATATTTGCTAATATTTTCTATTGTTTTTCTAGTTTCTATCTTATCTTGAAATACTAAAAATTCGTTTTTAAAAGTAAAAACAATATATGTTGAAGCCTTAGGCTCAAGTTGAGCATCAACCACTGCAAAAGTTAAAACCTATTTGAACTCTGCAGACCCAGTTAGATTTTACATGGAAATGACCCTGTTTCACTTTAAAGCTAATATATACACAGTGATTTCAATATCATTATCAACACAAGGAATCTGAGTTTCCATCTTGCATTCAGACTGAAGTCACCAGCAGGGTAAACCCAGAGTAAACAAAAACAGTTTTCTAGGTGTGCCTCATATAATATTAGACTTAAGCAAAATGTGTGTGTGTATGTGCATGTGCTCATGCTCAGTTCTCTCTGATTCTTTGCAACCCCATGGACTTTAGCCAGCCAGGGTCCTCTGTCCATAGTATTTTCCAGGCAAGAACACTAGAGTGGGTAGATGCCTGGGTATTAATTTCAACTCATCTTTAGACAGGTTATCTTCCTTGTCAAAGCCACAGTTTATTCTGATGTAAAATAAGTGGGTTAAAATAAAATTTAGGTATTGAAAATATGACCTGTAGGACAAATATAGTTTGCCTATCCCATGGTAGTGAATCACCTGATATTTTTAGCACACCTTAGAAGTCTTAATTTGCTGTTATAGCTCACCTAATATGGGAGTTTGAACTGATTAAGCATTTAAACGCTAAACTACTGCTTCTGGAAAATGAGAGAAAAGAGAAAGAACTGCAAAAACTTTCCCCAGGAATTATCATCTCTGCAGTGAGAGACATGTTTTCATCTCTGCTTGCCCTGCCTGATGAAACTTATCCCATAAAAAGAGGTTTTAAATATCACTTTTGTTTCACAGTGAAAGTAGTATGTCAATTTTGTACTGAAGAGGCAGACAAGCAGATTAGAGAAATAAAGAGCCACTCATCCTAAATAATTCCAATAGAATGACATTATATATTAGTTAAAGCATTTTACCATTTGTAATTTGGACATTAAATTATACAAGTGAGTGAAAATACTTCATCAGGTGTAATAATAAAACAATTAGGCAGATTTTTAAAATTACTCTCCCTGTCATATCTCAAAAACTCATAATTTTTAGCTAAAGTGAGGAGGGTGACTCATTTTGGACATTTACATTGCATCTTACATTTTAAGGTCTTAGAAAATTCAATTTCATGGGTATTACTTTGTCCCTTAAAATTCAGGTATTTCTTAGGGTCAAAGAAGTCAAATAGTTAAGGAACAACTTGCTTCTTGGACTTACTTTTTGATCTTGCTTGTTTGGATTGCAAGCAAGGACTCGGATTACTTTTGAACCAGCTCATACCAATTTCACAATCTCCTGCTCTGGCATATCTAAGGAAAGTGGTTTTATTAGGTATAAAAAGCTACTCATTCAACTAATCATAGAAGACTTATTTCTGAAAATGTGTTTGGGGATGTTGAGTGTGAAGTTTAAAAGATTTTAGCTCCTTTCAGAATCTTAAGATCAAAGAATGTTTTATAACTTTTGTTCTCCTTAGAGATGTAGCATTTAAGAGTCTCAAGAAGAAAAACTTATTTTTTTCTCATACCTTTAAAACACAGTTTGGAAAATATACACTTAAAAATTTTTTATTTGGAAATAATCTCAATTTACAAAGAGTTAAAAGTTACAAAATAAAAATAGTACAAAGAACATATATATAAATTTAACTCCAGTTCATCGGTTGTTAACATTTTGTCCCATTTGCTTAATGATTCTCCTTCGCTCTCTGTCTCCTCCACACTCCCCTCCCATTCTCCTCTCTTCTGTCTACTTTCTCCTGAAATAAGGGTTTTATTTTCCTGTTCAAGCTGACTGTATTTATTACTGTGGAAATAATAAAAGGAAGTGGGGGCATTTTTGATGAAAACAAAAATATGATCTTGCAAAGCAAAAGTCTCAGACATCTTTGCAGGAACTCCAAGGAATACAGGCATCTTTTTTTATGACAAGGGAAAAGAAACTGCCTCTACAAGTACAGAATATACAGGAGAATCCTGAGGTTAGAAGTGTGAAGCTCATTCAATTAAATGTTCCCACCAAGGTCTCAAGTCTCATTCTTTTTCCATTAGCACCATGTCTTTTACATGAGACCTAGAAAGGTTATAGAATTAGTTGTAACTGTGCTACTTTTATCATTCAAAGTTGAGCCTCTGCCTTGTATCTGCCGGAGATGTCCTTATGGAGGTTTCTTTTTTTTTTTTTTTTTTCAAACCTACCTGAGTCTATTACTTTATTTTTTAAGCTTTGGAAGTTGTAAATAAAAGCCAGTCAAATGACAATCTTTAGAATTACCGTTGCCCCTACCATGATATTTAAATATCAACCTTTTAAAACTGTTCCAGAAGCTGAAGCTGAAGCTTCTGCCTACACCTTATTTTAATCTAAATATCTTTGGTAAGACTCTTACTGAATATAAGGCTGTGACATGCAAGAGTCATCCCATTTACCACTAGCAATGAAGTCCTTACTGCTTACTGGTGAGTATTCTAGTTTTAGAATCAAAGATAATAATTACATCCTGTTTCTCAGATATCATTCAGCAAGAAGAGAGAGAAGTTAAATATTTAAAGTGCAGCGAAAAAAAACATGAACTTAGAATTCTGTACCCTACGAAACACTTCACTTTAGAAGTGAAGGAGAAATTCAGGTTTTCTCAAACAAATAAAAATTGAGGGAATTTCTTGCTTTGTAAAAAAAAAAATGTTAAAAGAAGTTCTTTAGAGATAAGGAAAATAATATTGGTCAGAAACTCAGATCAACATAAAAAAAAAGAGGAGAATCAAAAAAGAAAAGGTGAAAGTAAAATCAAAGCTTTGATTAGTTTTATTTTTAATTGATCAAAGAGAAGAGTGTATTCAAAACAATAAAAGGAACAGTGTATTCAATGATTATAGCTTATGTGTAACTGAAATTAATGAGAGCAATGATACGGGGGATGGTAGTAAAGAATGATAATTATTTGCTATATTTGTACTTGCACTACATGTGAAGTGATATATTGTTATTTGAAAGTGGACTTATTTGTTTTAAATGTATATTGCAAACTCAAGGGCAATCACTAAAGAAAGTAAACAAATTATAACTGATATGCTAACAAAGGAAAGAAAATGGAAAACTATTAAGTGCTCAATCTAAACAGAGAATCAATGAAATAAAAAGCTGATTCTTTGAAAAGATTGATAAAATGAATAAGCCTAATTAGAGAATCAAAATGTATAAATAATGTTTTTGTGAAATTTTTCTTGCAACCCACTCAAAATGCTTCTACTTAAATATTTACATTTCTTCACTATTGCAAAAAAATCCAGGAAACATTTGGTTTGTCCAAAAAAAAAGTCATTAATCTTTTTACTACCACTTATGCTGTTGAAAAGAGATAACTAATATTCATGATGAATTATACAAAAGTACTAGCTGACAGATTTCTGGAATTCATATCTTTTCCATTTAGATGTCTAGCATCAAACTGTCTTGACATCCTCATAAAGATTTGAGGAAAAGTGGCATAAGAATTTGTTTAACTGAAAGTATGATGGGATTTATCTCAGCAGTTGAGTAGGTGGGCAATTCTGCAAATGCTTTGCCATGCAGCAAAGATATTCATATATCCAACTAAACAAAAACTGTTGAATTTAAGTTAACATCCATTTTCTTTTCCATCTTTCCCCTACAAAACATCACATACGTTTTGCTGAACATTCAAAATTGAAAATATCTCACCTTTGGAAAGAAAATTTCTGCTTGAAGTTCTTACTTTATAAATCTTTCAAAAAAGCTTGTTTTCAAAAATACTTAAACAGATCTGCAGATGGCAGAGATTTCACATTTTCGTAGATGACACATGGCTTTGTCAGTAGGAAACTCTTATGATGATATAGCTCATTTTACATGTAGCATTATGAACTTATTCTATAAAACTTATGTGTGAGAAATGCCACATTTACATTTTTTCGCTAGGTTAAATTAACCCTAGCTCTGAGACCTTATCACCCATGCTAGTAGAGTATCTAGTGTCACTCATGATGGTGTATATCAGGCTTAATTGGTGTCAGGACAGTGGAAACATGCATGGTCCTTTTGCTATTGTGATCACATGGTTAGCTCTTCTCCCTCAGCTATAAAAGATCACTTTTGAATGTTAGGACTATATCCTTTCTTTTGCTCAAAGACTGTGCTCGTGCTCAGCAGCACTGCTATTGTTACTTACAAAGAGTGGTACCAAAAGCCATCCTGCACATGCAATGGCCTGACCTCTTACAGGAGTCCAGCCAAATCTCTGTATGGCATAGACTGAAAGTTGCCATCATCTCTAAATTCTCTGCCACTTCCATAATTCTTCAAAGAGAATCCAACTCCTTCCAGGTCTGGCTGTATTTCTCTCACTGACCAAATACTTGTCTCTTTCCTTTCTTTGCCTTCAATGAAACTTCAGCTTAATTTCTTCCTCAGAGACCTGGATAGGGTCGTCCTTCAACAATGAACACATCACATCACATCACATACATAGCCACTAATATCATGTACACCCCAGCAGTGAAAGTGCCAAGTACTAGCCATTGGATCAACTAAGGAAATCCCTATCCCATTATTGAAAGGGAAGAAACCTTTTGCCATCTTCTCAGATGATGAGTTCCTGGTGTATAAAATACTTCAGGTAAAAGAAGGATAAAAACATCAAGGAAACATGAAGATAAAAACATGGATTATAAGACCTAAGGAAAACAAAACTGAAAGTTGCTTATTAAAAGGGTAAAATGTACTGCAAAATGGCATTATTTTTCCAATTCATCACTATGATTTAGAGGGCTACATTTTATAGTCAAAAGATTACATGAAAAAAATCGAATTAAAAAATTATTCATCCCATGATTTTAACTTTAAAAAAAATTAACTTCAAGAAACTTGAGCTGAATCAATCCAGCATATTTGAGCTGTACAATTTGGTTTTGTTCACTTGCAGTTTCCATCTGGGATCGAAATATATGCTGCCAAAGAAAGCCTAGGAAGGTGGCTTATATGGGCTTCCCATCTGGGATCTCTGATACCAGGCCAGCAGTCTCCTGGGAGACCTTGCATTGGGTCACAGCCAGACTCAGGGCTGTTATTTTGAGTGTTTAATGTTAGCATGAAACCAAAAGACAATTAAATGAGGTGTGGAACAGGACAGGGCCTTCTCCGGTGGGTGAGCAATAGTGAATAAGAGTGCATCTTTTGGGATCAGCCATTCGATGCTGGAGTTAGCTATTTATCATGTGTTTGACCTTTGGCCAATTACTTAACTTCTTTAAACTTCAAGTTCATCATATGCAGTTATAAACGAAGCATTATCACAATAGTGTGTGTTAGTAGCTCAGTCGTGTCTGACTTTTCGCAACCCCGTGGACTGTTGCCCATCTTCTGTCTACAGAATTCTCCAGGCAAATATACTGGAGTGGGTAGCCTTTCCCTTCTCTAGGAGATCTTCCTGACCCAGGGATCAAACCTGGGTCTCCTGCATTACAGGCAGATTCTTTACCATCTGAACCACCAGGGAATACTTATTACCTAATAGAGCTCAATAAATAATATATTTGCTAATTAACTCTAATTATTAATGCCAGTGGATTGAATATTCAAGTTTGTCATTTTTTGTCATTTCTAAGGTATTGTCTAAACAATGCTATAGAAATAACACAAATGGAAAGTAAAAAAAAAAGAAATCACCGAAAATTTCATTCACCATCTTAAGTCAGGCACAAGTTCTTATTTTTTAAAAATTATTAATATCAATATGTATGCTAACAATATTTATATAGTGAAATCATACTATAATACAGCTTCAAAAGTCAATAAAATGTCAGTTCCCTGTAAACAGGGAACATATTCAGTGAAATATACCTTTTGTGCAATACATATTATTAAGTTGAATAAGAATTTTAGGAGTAGTCTCTGCAGCCAATATATTTAATGAGTGGTCTATAATTTGCCTAACTAAATTCATTATAGCCATAACTATAGTTTCCAGTCTTCAAAAAAGTGTCCTGATTTATGACCGTTACATAGGTCATTGAACATCTGTTAATTTTTAGTGCCAGTTTTCTCTTTAAATAGTCTCTCAACTTGAATAAATTATTTTGGTTAACTTTTTATTTTATAAATAATGCTGTGAAGGACATCTTTTCATATGTAGTTTTTACTCTTCTGGCATTATTCCTCTGGGAGGAATTGACAAGATTAGGATTTAGTCAAGTGGAGATACTACAAAATAAACTGTAAACTCTTCCATTTTGTGTGATTCTTTTAATAAAGAAAATGATAATCTGTTCATTTTCTTATACTTTCTGTTTAATTAAGTTCTTTCATCAAAGTTCAGATTGAATTAGTCAAATTGTCACTGTGATTTCTCTACAAATGGATTTCAGTATCTATCAAAAACAACCAAGGCAAAAATGTCTATTCTCTATAAAACTTTATTTCACAAGTAGCTTCCCAACTGTGGTTTGATTGATCAATATATGCATGAGCTAAAGTAAGTATTAATTTTTCCAAGTTTCCTTATTTTTATGAATTAAATTAAAATATCCTATAAACTCCCAACTCAAGAATGTCAAAAAGTTGATTATCAGTGTTTAAAAGACTCCTATCCTTCTTTGGCACCTACATGGTCCTAACTAATAGGTACATATGGAGAAGTCTTAATAGTCTGGTTATTTCCATCACTATCATTGTTTTCTTTAGTTTCTCAGGAATTGTGTTGTGAACTATAACTTTCACAGTTGATGTCTTCCTGGAACACAGGGAGCCTCAACTTTCCACTACAGCTGGAGTTCTTTGAGTATAGCTTCTAAAGGAAACTGCATGGCTATTTTCTCTTTGGTTGTCAGGGAGACCACACCTAGTCAGTTTCCAGGGTTACTCTATGTTTTAGTCATCTGTGACTGTTATAACAAATGGCCATAAACTCGGTATATTAAACAACAAACACTTATTTCTCACGGTTCTGGAGGCTGAGAAGTACAAGACCAAGACTTCTGGCTGGCAGACCCAGTGTCTGGTAAAAGCCTGCTTCTTGGTTTGCAGATGGATGTATCCTCATATGGCAGAGAGCAGAGAGAGAGAGGGAGCAAATGCTTCAATCTCTCCTTACCAGGACACTACTATTTATGAGGTCTCCACCTTAACGACCAATTACATCCCAAAGACATTACCTCCTAATCACATTGTCGGTTAGGATTTCAACAGATGAATTTGGAGAGCAGAGACAGAAACTTTCTGTCCATACTTTCTCCTCTTGTCTAGTTCCCAGGGCTTCCTTGTGAATAATTCTACCTAATTCCCTCAAGGGCATTAGTCTTCCAGAACACCATCAATGTATTTTGAGAGTATCTTCCAGAGTAGCTTCAACTCCAGTTGAAGCACATAAAGCACACAACGCTATTAATTACTCTTAATGGGGAAGATAGGCTAGAACTAAATATCTCCAAAGCTTAGTTGCCATCTGGAGGGTGAAGGATGGAATAAATGAGAGATGCTTTATTTTTTGTTGTTGAGATAATATTAGTTTGATAATAATATTAGTGATAATAATGCCTTTAAATGATATCAATTGAATCTCTTTATTTTTTTTGCTTTTTCCTTTACATAGCATAATTTACTTGCCAGCTATAAGAAGCTCTGTTAGGTGCTGTGAGGAATCAGATACGTATGTGGGATGGTGGATGGGACCAAGATAAAACTTTATGAAATGGTCTTAAGAGAATCACTTTCTCTTAAGTAGCTTAGAATCTAGTCTAGTGCCTGAAAGCAGGCACTATGGGTTCAGATCCCAGCTCTCTCACTTACTAGCTGTGGTCAAATCAGTTGATCTCTCCATACCTTAGTTCTCTCATCTGTAAAATGGTTAACAATGCCCTTTTGGGATTGTTATGAAGATTGTATGTTAATATGTATTATAATATTGTTAATATAATGATAAAAGGAACTTAGAAGAATATATGATGCATAATAAATTTTAACTATAATATGGTGTGAAAAGCACAAACAATATATAAAAGGAAAATGAAAGAGAAATTAGATTCTCCTGGGAGGATCAGCAATGTCCTCACACAGGAGATAACTAAATTGATCTTTGAATAATGGGTAGAAATCAAAACAGGTAGAGGTAAGAAGATCATTCCACATGAGAAAAGTATAAGTAGGTAGAGGTTTGTTTGTTTGTTTGTTTTTAATTCTTTAGCCTCATATGCGAGGCAAATAGGATGCAAGAGAAGGTTTTCAAGTGATGCAGCATAATATTATGCTGAAAGTATGAGCTGAAACAATCAAAAAATCTTATACACCAAGTTAAAATACTATGATCTTATCCTCTTAGGTAATAAGACATTATCAGAGCTTTTCTGAGCAAGTAACAAATATAGTCTTGCACTTTTTATGGAAACTATGATAGCAATGCTATGCCTGGTTCGGAAGGAAAGGAGACTGAAGACTGGTAGATTTCTGAAAGTGTTTGTGAGTGATGATGGAGCAGGGAGAGTTAAAGATAATGGTGGCTTTCCGGCTGTGTGACTGAAAGAATATTTATCCTATTAACTAAGCTAAGAAAAATACTGTACACATTGAGAATAATAAGTAAGGAAAGTCTGGCCTTTAGGGCTGTCAATCCTGTATGTTTCTACCAGTCTAAATTTGGCATACAGATGGTACCATTATTATTATTGTTGCTTAACATTTACTGAGTGTCAACAGCAAGCTAAGCCGGGTGTGGAACATTGGAAGGCATGCATATCTCCACATTTCCACTCCCACCTCCATCTGGTCCCTTTGCTTTGTTATTGTCATATTTTCTCGACACTTATAAGCTGGTCACTGGTTTGTTATTCACTTAATAATTATCAATTATGAGATGGCATTCATTTATCAATCAGTAAGTCATAAAAAATGGGTACATGATATGACCTAATATTTTGTTTAAATAAGGGTTGCTGTACCTATATTAAATATTTAGCTTTGCAATTTTGTGACAAAGTTTGCATTTATTGCTCATTTAGATCTTAAGAAAATATAGAAAGCCACTGTTTTGTTTCAAAATATTTAAAATCACAGAAAGATGAATAGAATATTACAGATAAATATTATTAATAATATTATCACTGCTTCAGAAACACACATATACATTTTTTAAATAAAGATAAAGATCATATATTATCAGATAAATTCAAAATCGCTTTCTTATTCTCTGCCCAGTACTAACTACCTCTCTCTATATAGCTCCCAGAAGTAATCATCATGAAAACCCTAATATATCTTATATCTTTCCAACCAATATTATTGTACTTTTATTACCTATATGTGCATCTTTATAGAACTTTTAGTATAGTTTTGTGTATTTTAAATTTTCAATTAAATTATTTTAGTCTGTGTGTTTAAATCTAAAAATTGTTCAGTCAACATTTTATTCATGATCTTTACAATTAAGCTTAGTTGCTGCCTAGTATTAAGTCTCTCAATTCAGGGATAAATTATAAATTATTTAGCCATTTTCCTGTTTGTAATATTTTGATTGGTTTTGATTTTTGCTATTGTAAATATTATTTCAACAAAAATCTTTGTATGTGTACCACGTGGCACATACACAAGGATTTTTTCTAGCTATTAAAATTCAAATTACTAGGCCTTTGGATATTAATGCATATTCACATTTTAAACTTTAGTCAATATCGCAAAATTTACTCTGTAATATAATTGCACTCTTTCACACTTCTAGCAGCAATGTATGAGACTTTTGGTTTTCCACAGCATACACCATGATCTGGTATTGTTACCTTCTTCTCTTTTTGCTAATATTATGGTTGTAAAATGGAACGCAATTACTGTAATATGTATTTCCCTGATTGCTAGTGAGAGTTAATTTCTTTTTAAATCTTTATGGGGCTTCCCTGGTGGCTCAGATGAAAAGAATCTACCTGCAATGTGGGAGACCTAAGTTCGATCCCTGGGTTGGGAGGATCCCCTGTAGGAGGACATGGCAACCCACTCCAGTGTTCTTGCCTGGAGAATCCATGGACAGAGGAGCCTGGTGGGCTGCAGTCCATGGGGCCGCAAAGAGTCAGACACGACTGAGCGACTAAGCACATAAACACAGTATATCCTTAAAGGCCATTCAATTTTCCTTGTTAGTGAACTGCCTTTTCATATATTTTGCTTACCTTCTTATTGAGTTATATTCCTATTAATTTTTAACTGCTTAATTGAAATTTGATTGATATATAATAAAATGCATATATTTAAATCATGCAAGTTCATAAGTTTTGGTGTAAATATATTATATATCCACAGAACTATCAGCATAGTCAAGGTAATTATTGGTAGAAGCTTTTAACATATTCTTAGCAATAATTTGTTTGTTAAATATTTTGTAATATATACTACCATTATCGGGCTTCCCTTATGGCTCAGCTGGTAAAGAATCTGCCTGCAATGATGGAGACCTGGGTTTGACCCCTGAGTTGGGAAGATGCCCTGGAGAAGGGAAAGGCAATCCACTCCAGTATTCTGGCCTAGAAAGTTCCATGGACTATATAATCCATGGGATTGCAAAGAATCAAAGACTACCGAGAGACTTTCACTTTCAGTTTTCACTACCATAATCTAGCTCATCATTCATTTTACTAGGTCATCATTAGTCATAATAATTTAAAAACCTAATCTAGTTGTTTACTCCTTAAATTTTTAATGGATTTTGCTAATTTTGTATATCAAACTAATACTTTTTAAATCTAAGAGTTCAAAGTTATCTTACTATTTTCCTCTAATAGTTTTAAAATAGTTTTTCTCATTTTAAAATAATTAATTCATGTGGATTTACATTTTATGGGTTAAAAAGGAAGAAATTTAATCTTTTCTATACATATAGTTGTTCCAGCACACCATTTACTGAATTCCCTCTTCATTCCTCATTGATGGGTAACATCATTTCTATCATATATTAACAATTTTTTTGCATAAAAAAATTTGTTTTGGAGAAGTCTAAACTCCAAACATTGTATTATTTCTCTATTCCTGTGTCAATAGCAGGGAGATGTGATTGTTAATACCTTAAAATACACTATCATATCAGGAAGGTTTCTCTCCACTTACTGTTCTTCCATATCTTACTGCCTGTTTTTATTCCTCAGTCTCCCAGTTCCATTCCCTCTCTCTCTCTCCCTGTCTTTTTACCTACCTATATCTCTATCTATCTCTTTTTTTCTTATGATCTCAATAAGAAATGCATTAAATTAATAAATTAATTTAGAAGGATTGACATTTTAATATTAGTATTTTTCACTTGAGAATATTGTTTTCTATTTATTCAATCTATTTTTAGAGTCTTCAATTTTCTTTCACATATCCCAAAATGATTTATAATCTTTATGTTATCATGAATGACTTATCTTATTCTATTACATTGTTATTTGGATGTTGCTGAAATGTTTAAATTATATTTATTTTTGTGAGTTGACTAGATAACATGAAAATCCTATTATATTTTCTGTGCCTTATCTCCATATTCTCATTATTCTAAGTAAATGATATTAGCTTTTTATTTTCTAATATCTCTTTTCCTTTTCTTATCTTGTTTCATGAGTGTGAAATGGTAAGATAATGGCTGTTATTGACAATAGCAAGCAACTAATTCTTTCATTAATTAAAATGCACCTACAGTTTCATCGTAGAACATTATGTTTATGATTGACTGTCAGTAGTAATTTCATTAATCACTTTAAGGAAATTTCCTGTATACTTACTTTGCTAAAACATTCTTGTTATTTTAAATTATCAACAAATTTTTAATTTTATTGAGTAGCTTTTTATTTATTAAGCTAATCTGAATATTTCTCAAATTTAATGTGCTAAAACACATAGGTAAATATATCACAGTTTCATTTGACTATAATTTCTCTCTTATGGTAAATCCCACTGATTGATGATATAATCCATACACACACACACAAATACACACACACTATTGTATTAAAGTTGCTTAACTTCTTTAACATGTTTAGATTTTATGTTCATATGTAAAAATGTTCTATAATTTTTAAGTGTCATAGTTTTACCAGTCTCATAAAATTAGTTGCACAAGGTCCCCCTTTTTGATTCTCTGCAATATTTAGTGTAAGAAATATTATGCAACTTTATTTTATTAATTTATGCTTTTGTCTTCTTCATTCTATGTACTTATGTTTATTTTATGGTTCTTTTTCTGGCTTCTTGATTCAAATTTTAGCTCATTTACTTTCAATTTTTCTTTTTTCTTATCACAGACTGTTTTGTCTGCTAGCAAGCATTCAAGAGTTTTAAAAATAATTTATTTGAAGCCTGATAGATATACAGTTGTAAGCTCCATGTATACTTGAAAAGAATTTATATTTTCTTTCTAGCATTCATATAATATAATTATATGTAAATAATTAGATCAATATATACATATTATATAAACACTAAATAATAAAATAGCATGAATATGTACATATTTATATATAATTGTCTTATACATGTTTTTATATCTGCCAAGGCACTTCAGGATAGTCACTTAAACAAATAATACTGAAACTATGGGACATTTTTCTACAAAAGAACTTTCAATGTCACTTTGCACAATAAAATATTAAGCTGATACGAATGATAAACATAAATATCAAACTTAAACATATAAAACTGATAGAAGAACATTCTTGTGATCTTGGGTCAAACAACAATTTTAAAGCTACAACGCAAAAATGATGATTATAATTTTTTCAAAAAATTGATAAAATTGGACATCCTCAAAATAAAAATCTTGCATTTCAAAAGACATTTTAGAAAAATAACAGAATAACTTTAGACTATAAGACAATATGCACAAAATATTTCTGATGAGGGACTTGTATTCTGAATATATAAAGATGTATTATAACTTAATAAAAAAATAGTTCAAAGTGTACAGAAACTTAATCAAAGATGATACACAGGTAGCAGTAAAAACATGAAAATCTGCTCACTACTATTAGTCATCAAGGACATGCAAATTTAAATCACAATGAAATATTATTACACCTGTATAAGAATGACTAAATTAGAACAGAGTACCAGGTACTTGCAAGAATGTGGAGCAACTGGAATATTTATATATTGTTAGTGAGAATGCAAATTAGTATAGACATGTGAGAAATCAGTTTTCTCCAACTTAGACAATGATTTGACTCAGAAATCTCACTCCTGTGTGATTACTCAAGAGAAATAAAATACATGTTCACAAAAAAATACAAAAAAGCAAAAGAACTGTATGGGAAAGTTTATTGCAATATTGATAGTTGCCAAAAACTAGAAACAACGCAGATGTTCATCAACTGTTAAATGGATAAACAAACTGTGGAACAGCATGCAATGCAATTCTATTCAACAATAAATGGAAGGATTTATTGATACATGCAGCACATGGGTAGCTAGCAAATACATGATGCTAAGTGAGAGAAGCCAAATTCAAAAAGCCACAAACTGTATTATTGCATTAATAAGATGTTCTGGCGAAGCCAAAATGGTAAGTACAAAAACAAAAAAGAACAGTGGTAACCAGGGGTTAGATGTGGGGACAGTAGATTGACAAAGGAACATTTGAGCACTTTTGGGGGTGATGTAAACAGTGACTCTCTTTACTGTGCTAGTGGTTACACAACCACATGCATTTGTTAAAAATCATAGAATTGTACTTGGAAAAAAGAAAAATTTATTGCACATGAATATTTCCACAACAGATTTCCCAACCTGGGGATCTGGCAAAGGGCCTGAGAACACCCAGGGAATTTGACTTTGAAGGCCAGTGGGACTTGATTACAGAATTTACACAAGACTGAGGAAACAAACTCTTGGAAGGCAGAAACAAAACCTTGTGCACACCAGGAACCAGGGGAAAGGAGCAGTGACCACACAAGAGTCTGACACAGATGTGCTTGTGAGTGTCCAGGAGTCTCTGGTGGAGGTGTGGGTCGACAGTGCCCTGTTGCAGGGTAAGGGGCACTGAATATCACAGTGCTTGCACAAGACTTTTTGAAAGAGGTTGCCATTATCTTCATTACCCCCACCATAGTTTGGTCTCAGGTCAAACAACAGGGATGGAACACAGCCCTGCCCATCAACAGAAAGTTGGATTAAAGATTTAGTGAGCATGGATGGCCCCACCCATCAGAACAAGACCCAGTTTCCCACAATGTCAGTCTCTCCCATCAAGAAGCCTCCATAAACCTCTTATCTTTATCCATTATAGGACAGACAGAATGAAAACCACAATCACAGAAAACTAATCAAATTGACCACATGGACCACAGCCTTGTCTAACTCAAGGAAGCTATCAGCCATGCCGTGTGGGGCCACCAAAGACAAATGGATCATGGTGGAGAGTTCTGACAAAACGTGGTCCACTGGAGAAGGGAATGGCAAATGACTTCAGTGTTCTTGCCTTGAGAACCCCATTAACAGTATGAAAAGGCAAAAAGATATGACACTGAAAGGTGACCTCCCCAGGTCGGTAGGTGCCCAATATGCTACTGGAGAAGAGTGGAGAAATAACTCCAGAAAAATGACTAAACAGAGCCAAAGAGAAAACAGTGCCCAGTTGTGGATGTGACTGGTGAGGGAAGAAAAATCTGATGCTTTAAAGAACAATATTGCATAGGAACCAAGAACGTTATGTTCATGAATCAAGGTAAATTGAAAGTGGTCAAACAGATGGCAAGAGTGAACATAGACATTTTAGAAATCAGTGGACTAAAATGGACTGGAACAGATTTATTTAATTCAGATAACCAGTGTATCTATTATAGTGGACAAGAATCCTTTAGAAGAAATGAAGTAGCCCTCATAGTCAACAAAAGAGCCCAAGCTGCAGTACTTGGATACAATCTCAAAAACGACAGAATGATCTTGATTAGTTTCCAAGGCAAACCATTTAATATCACAGCAATCCAAGTCTATGCCCCAACCGCTAATGCTGAAGAAGCTGAAGGTGAATGGTTCTATGAAGACCTGCAAGACTTTCTAGAACTAACACCCAAAGATGTCCTTTTCATCATTGGGGACTGGAATGCAAAAGTAAGAAGTCAAGGGATAGTTGGAGTAACAGGGAAATTTGGCCTTGGAGGACAAAATGAAGCAGGGAAAAGGCTAACAGAGTTTTGACAAGAGAATGCACTGGTCATAGCAAACAGCCTTTTTCAACAAAATAAAAGACAACTCTACATATGGACATCACCAGATGGTCAATACTGAAGTCAGATTGATTATATTCTTTGCAGCCAAAGGTGGAGAAGCTCTATATGGTCAGCAAAAACAAGACCAGGAGCTGACTGTGGCTCAGATCGTGAACTTCTTATTGCAAAATTCAGATATAAATTGAAGAAAGTAGTGAAAAGCAGTAGACCATTCAGGTATGACCAAAATTAAATTGCTTATGATTATAAAGTGGAAGTGACAAATAGATTCAAGGGACTAGGTATGATAGACAGAGTGCCTGAAGAACTATGGACAGAGGTTTGTGACATTGTATAGGAGGCGGTGATCAAGATCATCACCAAGGGAAAAAAATGCAAAAAGGCAAAGTGGTTGTCTGAGGAGACCTTACAAACAGCTGAGAAAAGAAGAGAAGCTAAAGGCAAAGGAGAAAAGGAAAGATATACCCATCTGAATGCAGAGTTCCATAGAATAGCAAGGAGAGATAAGAAAGCCTTCTTCAGTGATCAATGCAAAGAAATAGAGGAAAACAATAGAATGTGAAAGACTAGAGATCTCTTCAAGAAAATTAGAGATACCAAGGGAACATTTCGTGCAAAGATGGGCACAATAAAGGGCAGAAATGGTATGGACCTAGCAGAAGCAAAAGATATTGAGAAGAGGTGGCAAGAATACAGAATACACAGGAGAACTTTACAAAAAAGGTTTTCATGACCCAGATAACCACGATGATATGATTACTCACCTAGAGCCAGACATCCTGGAATGTGAAGTCAAGTGGGCCTTAGAAAGCATCACTACGAACAAAGCTAGTGGAGGTGATGGAATTCCAGTTGAGCTATTTCCAGTCCTAAAACATGATGTTGTTAAAGTGCTGCACTCAATATGCCAGCAAATTTGGAAAATTCAACTGTGGCCACAGGACTGGAAAAGGTCAGTTTTCATTCCAATCCTGAAGAAAGGCAATGCCAAAGAATGTTCAAACTATGACATAATTGCACTCATCTCACATGCTAGCAAAGTAATGCTCAAAATTCTCCAAGCCAGGCTTCAACAGTATGTGAACCATGAAATTCCAGATGTTTAAGCTGGATATAGAAAAGGCAGAGGAACCAGAGGTCAAATTGCCAACATTCACTGGATTATCGAAAAAGCAAGAGAGTTCCAGAAAAACATCCATTTCTGCTTTATTGACTACGCCAAATTCTTTGACTGTTCAGTTCAGTTCAGTTGCTCACTCGTGTCAGACTCTTTGCGAGCCTATGAACTGCAGCATGCCAGGCCTCCCTGTCCATCACCAACTCCTGGAGTCCACCGAAACCCATTTCCATTGAGTTGGTGATGCCATCCAATCATCTTATCCTCTGTAGTTCCCTTCTCCTCCTGCCCTCGATCTTTCCCAGCATCAGGGTCTTTTCCAATGAATCAGCTCTTCGCATCAGGTGGCCAAAGTATTGGAGTTTCAGCTTCAACATCAGTCCTTCCAATGAACACCCAGGACTGATCTCCTTTAGGATGGACTGGTTGGATCTCCTTGCACTCCAAGGGACTCTCAAGAGTCTTCTCCAACACCACAGATCAAAAGAATCAATTCTGCGGCGCTCAGCTTTCTTAACCGTCTAACTCTCACATCCATACATGACCACTGGGAAAACCATAGCCTTGACTAGATGGACCTTTGTTGGCAAAGTAATGTCTCTTCTTTTTAATATGCTGTCTAAGTTGGTCATAACTTTCCTTCCAAGGAGTAAGCGTCTTTTAATTTCATGGCTGCAGTCTTCATCTGCAGTGATTTTGGACCCCAGAAAAATAAAGTCTGACAATGTTTGCACTGTTTCCCCATCTGTTTCCCATGAAGTGATGGGACCAGATGCCATGATCTTAGTTTTCTGAATGTTGAGCTTTAAACCAACTTTTTCACTCTCCTCTTTCACTTTCATCAAGAGGCTCTTTAGTTCTTCTTCACTTTCTGCCATTAGGGTGGGGTTACCTGCGTATCTGAGGTTATTGATATTTCTCCCGGCAATCTTGATTCCAGCTTGTGTTTCTTCCAGCCCAGCATTTCTCATAATGTACTCTGCATAGAAGTTAAATAAGTAGGGGGATAATATACAGCTTTAACGTACTCCTTTTCCTATTTGGAACCAGTCTGTTTTTCTATGTCCAGTTCTAACTGTTACTTCCTGTCCTGCATACAGACTTCTCAAGAGGCAGGTCAGGTGGTCTGGTATGCCCATCTCTTTCAGAATTTTCCACAGTTTATTGGGATCCACACAGTAAAAGGCTTTGGCATAGTCAATAAAGCAGAAATAGATGTGTTTCTGGAACTCTCTTGCGTTTTCGATGACCCAGCAGTTGTTGGCAGTTTGATCTCTGGTTCCTCTGCCTTTTCTAAAACCAGCTTGAACATCTGGAATTTCACAGTTCACGTATTGCTGAAGCCTGGCTTGGAGAATTTTAAGCATTACTTTACTACCTTGTGAGACGAGTTCACTTGTGAGGTAGTTTGAGCATTCTTTGGCATTGCCTTTCTTTGGGAGTGGAATGAAAACTGACCTTTTCCAGTCCTGTGGCCACTGCTGAGTTTTCCAGATTTACTGGCATATTGAGTGCAGCACTTTCACAGCATCATCTTTCAGGATTTGAAATAGCTCAACTGGGATTCCATCACCTCCACTAGCTTTGTTCATAGTGATGCTTTCTAAGGCCCACTTGACTTCACATTCCAAGATGTCTGGCTCTAGGTGAGTGATCACACCATTGTGATTATCTGGGTCGTGGAGATCTTTTTTGTACAGTTCTTCTGTGTTCTTGCCACCTCTTCTTAAAATCTTCTGCTTCTGTTAGGTCCTTACCATTTCTGTCCTTATTGAACTCATCTTTGCATAAAATGTTCCCTTGGTATCTCTAATTTTCTTGAAGAGATGTCTAGTCTTTCCCATTGTATTGTTTTCCTCTATTTCTTTGCATTGATCACTGAAGAAGGCTTTCTTATCTCTCCCTGCTATTCTTTGGAACTCTGCAGTCAAATGGGTATATCTTTCCTTTTCTCCTTTGCTTTTTGCTTCTTGTCTTTTCACAGCTATTTGTAAGGCCTCCTCAGACAGCCATTTTGCTTTTTTGCATTTCTTTTTCTTGGGGATGGTCTTGATTCCTGTCTTCTGTACAATGTCACAAACCTCCGTCACAACAAACTGTGGACAATTCTTAAAGAGATGGGCATGCCAGACCACTTTACCTACCTCCTGAGAAATCTGCATGCAGGTCAAGAAGCAACAGTTAGAACTGGACATGAACGAACAGACCAGTTCCAAATAGGGAAATGAGTATATCAGGTCTGTATATTGTCACCTTGTTGATTTAACTTATATGCAGAGTACATCATGCAAAATGCCAGGCTGGATGAAGCAGAAGCTGAGATCAAGATTGCTGGGAGAAGTATTAGTAACTTCAGATATGCAGATGAGACCACCCTTATGGCCCAAAGCAGAGAACTGAAGAGCCTCTTGATAAAAGTGAAAGAGGAGAGTGAAAAAGTTGGCTTAAAACTCAACATTCAGAAAACTAAGATCATGGCATCTGGTCCCCTCACTTCAAGGCTAATAGACGGGGAAACAATGGAAACAGTGAAAGACTTTATTTGGGGGGCCTCCAAAATCACTGCTAATGGTGACTGCAGCCATGAAATTAAAAGACGCTTACTCCTTGGAAGAAAAGCTATGACCAACCTGGACAGCATAAACATTACATTGCCAACAAAGGTCTGCCTAGTCAAAGCTATGGTTTTTCTGGTAGTCATGTATGGATATGAGAATTGGAGTAAAAAGAAAGCTGAGCGCTGAAGAATTGATGCTTTTGGACTGTGGTGTTGGAGAAGACTCTTGAGAGTCCCTTGGACTGCAAGGAAATCCAACCAGTCAATCCTCCAGGAAATCAGTCCTAAATATTCATTGGAAGGACTGATGCTGAAGCTGAAACTCCAATATATTGGCCATCTGTTGTGAAGAACTGACTCATTGGAAAAGACCTTGATGCTGGTAAAGATTGAAGACGGGAAAGGGATGAAAGTGATGACAGAGAATAAGATGGTTGGATGGCATACCAACTTGATGGACATGAGTTTGAGCAAGCTCTGGGAGTTGGTAATGGACAGGGAAGCCTGGCAATCCATGGGGTTGCAAAGAGTCAGGCACAACTGAGCGACTGAACCAACTGCACTGAAATTATAGCCTAATAAGCCCGACTTCTGACTTAATTTTTAAATTTCTTTTTGTATGGAGGTGTCATACATATTTGTCACACCTTATTCTTAAATGCTTTACATTTTTGATAGTATTTATGATGGTACATTTTTTAAATTCAGTATTGCACCATTTATTAAATCATAAAGTTATGGTTAATTTTTATGATATCTATTAAGTTCCAAGAAACATACTGAACTGTTACATTATTCTATTCTATTTTTAAATGCTTTTGGATCTTTCTCTATATACAATTATCTCATTAGTGGATTATAAACATTTTGTTTATTCCTAAAAACTAAACAGAAAAGAAAGTGAATTTCATAGAGTATATGTCATTTACTTAAGTCCACATAGCTTGAAAGTGCCAGAATTATAACTCCAAAACTGTTCTTTCAGGTGAAAATCCCAGAACATTCTTTAATTCTTCGTGTTTTACTTTTATTATTTATTTGCTTTCATTACTTCATTTCGGATGTTTTTGTGTTGGGTGTGTATTGTTTGTGGCTTCCCAGATGGCGCTAGTGATAAAGAACCCACCTGCCAACGCAAGAGATTAAAGAGAGCTGGATCCTTGAGTTGGGAAGATTTCCTGGTGGAAGGTATGGCAACCCACTCCAGTATTCTTGCCTGGAGAGTCCTATAGACAGAAGTCTGGAGGGTTATTGTCTACAAAGTCACAAAGAGACAGACATGATTGATGCAACTTAGCATGCATGTACATGTATTGTTTGGAAATCTCATTTCTGCTTGCCCACTGCCTATTAACCATTTTCTATTAATAAATTCTGAATTTTCATAAAAAAAATACCCAGTGCTGTACTGAGGCATCAAATAAAACACTGGCCTAGGAACTGAGAGGTCTTTCATGTAAGGCATAGATAGCATCAAGGGCCTCACAGACTTATAAAGAGAAAGAGTGCACATAAATTTACAAATTTATTATGATAATAAATTTTCTACATTGCCTCAATGTCTTATTACCTCACTTTTGAGACCATTTGTAAAAATAAATTGTATTAGATAAATGTGAACCATTCTTTTATTCAAGCCAAGAAGCAAAAATATACTTCCAATTCTACCAAATACAGGGAGAAAAAATTGGAGTAAATGCTTATCTGACTGAAGAGATATAGTCCTAAAAAACTCAGATTCAGATTTTATTTAATGGCAATAGCATATTTTTGGACTTAGATCTAGATTCTCTAAGCATTTTGAATGTTAAAGATCAGAAGAAGAAGATATGATTCTAAACATTTAAAAGTAAACAGCTTTAACATCTGTGGGAAAAAGCACAAGATTTTCTAACTAAAGCAGGAAATAAAACCAAGGATCTTCTCAGAATTCACAAACTTCTCTCATTTCTGCTAATCATTCTATTGCCAAATAAAAAGCTGAAAAAAGTCAATCTATGCATTGAAAATACTATTACATAACAGTTTTTAAAATGCCATAAGTTATAAATCAGCCAAAATCTATGGGCTACTTAATCCCAAATGATGTTTAACACTTTCAACTCAGCAAAAGGTTAATTGAGTAATTTTTAGGCCATACCAATGTAAATGGGAGAAGAAATTTAATGACTTTGAGTGAGTTAAATTGTGAAAATTTATGGTTGTAAATACAGATAAAATGCCAATCTCTGTATATAAATAAAGCATATAAATTGACTAAGATCAAGTATGTCCTTGACATATTGTTTTACAGAATTGCATTAGAACTACAGAATAATTCAAAGACAATCGGCATCTTCATAATGTCAAGTGTTATGATCCATGAACATGAATTCATAAATCATGAATCCATTATGTTCTCTGATTTCTTTCATCAATGTTTTGTGATTTTGAGGATACACCTCCTTTAAATGTTTTATTACATTTATGCATAAGAATTTTATTTTGAGGGAACAATTGTAAATTGTAGTTTTAAAAAACGTGGATTTTCATGTGTGTTTTAGTATATAAAAATATAATTGATTTTCATGTGCCACTCATGAATCCTGCAACCATACTGAAGTCACTGAATAGTTCTAAGAATCTCTTTGTAGATTCACTGAGATTTGCAATATAGAAAATCGTATCATATGGAAAAAGGAACAATTTGTTTCTTTCATTTTTTTCTAACTTCATTCCACTGATTAGAAGTTCTAGTTTAATATAAGTAGTGAGTGCAGACATTTTCATCTTTATTCTAATCTTAGAGGGAAAATCTTTGGACTTTCACGCTTTTTTAAATTTGTTTTTATTGAAGTATAGTTGATTTACAATGTTTCATTACTTTCAGATGAAAAACAAACTGATTCAGTTATACATAAATATGTGTGTGTGTGTGTGTGTGTGTGTGTGTGTGTTTAGTCCTGGACTTCTGCTTGTTAGAAGTTTTTAAATTACTGAATCAATTGCTGTCTTGATAATTGATCTGTTCATATTTTCTATTCTTTCTATTCACTCTTAAGAGATTATATCTTTTTAAGTATTTGACCATTTCTTCTAGCTTGCCCATTTCATTGGTATATAGTTGTTCACAATGCTTCCCTGGTGGCTCAGTGGTAAAGAATCCCCCTGAAATGTAGAAGAGGTGGGTTTGATCCCTGGGTTGGAAAGATATCCTGGAGAAGGAAATGGTAACCCACTCTAGTATTCTTGCCTGGGAAATCCCATGGAGAGAGGATACTGGTGGTCTACAGTGCATGAGGTCACAAAAGAGTTGGACACGACTAAGTCACTAAACAACAACAAGTTGTTCATAACAGTCTCCTATGGTCCTCTATTTCTGTGGTGCTGTTGTTGTAGCTTCTTCTTTTTCATTTCTGATTTTATTGTTTTGGGCCCTCTCCCTTTTTTTCTTGATGAGTCTAGATAAAAGTTCGCCTATTTTATTTATCTTTTCCAAAACCAGTTTTGGAGTTCATAGATCTATTTTATTTTATTTTATTTATCTTTTCCAAAACCAGTTTTGGAGTTGATAGATCTATTTTATTTTATTCATTTTTTTAGTGCACCTTTCATTTTTTTCTGCTCTGATCTTTATGATTTCTTCCCTTCTACTAACTAGATTCCGTTTTCTTATTTTTTCTAGTTGCTTTAGATGTAAAGTTAGGTTGTTTATTTGAGACTTTTCTTATTTCCTGGGGTAAGTTTGTATCACTCTAAACTTCCCTTTTAGAACTGCTTTTACTCTGCCCCACAGATTTTGGATTGCCTTGTTTTCATTTTCACTTGTCTCTAGATCTTTTTTACTCCCTGTTTAATTTCTTCAGTGATCCATTGGTTGTTTAATAGCATATTGTTCAGCCTCCATGTGTTTGTGTTTTTTGCAGATTTTTTTTTCTTGTAGTTGATTTCTAATCTTATTGTTTTGTGATCAGAAAAAAAATACTTGATATGATTTTAGTTTTCTTAAATTTATTGAGACTTCTTGTGGCCCATTGTGTGATCTGTCTTGAAAACAAGTCTTCCACTCTTGCTGCATGATGATAGCTGGAAACTTCAGCATCTGCTCTTCATCAGGTTGAGGTAACTCCTCTCTATTACTAATATGTTTAGTTTTTGTCATGAATTAATGCTGGATTTTCTAAAGTGCTTTTTCTTTGTCAAATGATATGTGACTTGTTGACACGGTGAATTAAATTGATTGATTTTCAAATGTTGAGGCAGGCTTTCACACCTAGAGTAGATTTCACTTAGTAATTATGTATTTTTCTTTTTATACATTTCTGGATTCAATATTCTAAGATTTTGTTGACAGTTTTTATGTGTAAGTTCATGGGAGATACTGATCTGTAGTTTTTTTCCTCTTTCTTTTTTTTTTTTTTATTTTGTACCATCTTCATCTGGTTTTGATATCATGTTGATACTAGTTAATATTAGTGAAAGTAGCTCAGTCGTGTCCAACTATTTGAGACTCCATGAAACAAACAATCCATGAAATTCTCCAGGCCAGAATACTGGAGTGGGTAGCCTTTCCCTTCTCTAGGAGATCTTCCCAACCCAAGGATCAAATCCAGGTCCTCTGCATTGCAGGAGGATTCTTTACCAGCTGAGCAAGAAGGGAAGCCCAGAGAATGTGCTGGGAAATGTTCTACGCTCTTTTGTATTCTGGAAGAGATTGTATTGTTGGATTGTATTGTTGGTATTGCTTCAAGAAATTGTCTGAAGAGATTGAGATTGCTGGATCATGGAAAAGACAGCATTCCAGAAAAACATCTACTTCTGTTTTATTGACTATACCAAAGCCTTTAACTGTGTGGATCACAACAAACTGTGGAAAATTCTTCAAGAGATGGGAATACCAGACCACCTAACCTGCCTCCTAAGAAACCTGTATGCAGGTCAAGAAGCAACAGTTAGAACTGGACATGGAACAACAGACTGGTTTCAAATTGGGAAAGAAGGATGTCAAGAGTGTATATTGTCACCCTGCTTATTTAACTTATATGCAGAGTATATCATGTGAATTGCTGGACTGGATGAAGCACAAGCTGGAATCAAGATTTCCAGGAGAAATATCAGTAACCTCAGATATGCAGATGACACCACCCTTATGGCAGAAAGTGAAGAAGAACTGAAGAACCTCTTGATGAAAGTGAAAGAGAAGAGTGAAAAAGTTGGCTTAAAACTCAGCATTCAAAAAACTAAGATCATGGCGTCTGGTCCCATCATTTCATGGCAAATAGATGGGGAGACAATGGAAACAGTGAGAGACTTTATTTTGGGGGGCTCAAAAATCATTGCAGATGGTGACTGCAGCCATGAAATTAATAGATGCTTGCTCCTTGGAAGAAAAGTTATGACCAACCTAGACAGCATATCAGAAAGCAGAGACATTACTTTGGCAACAAGGGTCCGTCTAGTCAAAGCTATGTTTTTTTCAGTAGTCATGTATAGATGTGAGAGCTCGACTATAAAGAAAGCTGAGCACTGAAGAATTGATGCTTTTGAACTGTGGTGTTGGAGAAGACTCTTGAGAGTCCCTTGGACTGCAAGGAGATCCAATCAGTCAATCCTAAAGGAAATCAGTCCTAAATATTCATTGAAAGGACTGATGTTGAAGCTGAAACTCCAATACTTTGGGCACCTGATGTGAAGAATTGACTCATTGGAAAAGACCCTGATGCTGGGAAAGATTGAAGGCAGGAAGAGAAGGGGACGACAGAGAATAAGATGGTCGGATGGCATACCAACTTGATGGACATGAGTTTGAGCAAGCTCCAGGAGTTGGTGATGGACAGGGAAGCCTGGTGTTCTGCAGTTCATGGGGTCACAAAGAGTTGAACACGACTGAGCAACTGAACTGGGCTGAACTGAGAGACTGTATAAAACTGTTGCGTTTAACTGTTTGGTAGATTTTTTTCAGTGAAACTTCTGGGTTTTGTTTTTCTTTGGAGAGCTTTTAGATTACAAATTCAATTTTTTTAAAGTTAATAGGATTATTTTAGTTGACATCTTTATTGAGCCTTAGTATTTTGTGTGTTTTAAGAAATATGTCTATTTCTTCTAAACTGAATTTATGATTGTAGTATTCTCCTATCATGCTTTCAATGATCTGTAGTAATATTTCTTGTTCCATTCTTGATATTAGTTATTTTTGTCTTTGCTATTATTTTATTTGTCAGATGAATTTTATTAATTTTATTTTATTAATTAATTTTATTAATTTTAATTAATTTTATTTTTTCCAGATGAATCAGCTTCATTTCCATTGATTTTCTTATTTTCATTTGCATTGATTTCTTCTTGTGTCTTTATTATTTTTCTTATTCTTTTTTTGTGTATTCTTTTTTTATATATAAATTTATTTATTTTAGTTGGGGGCTAATTACTTTACAATATTGTAGTGGATTTTGCCATACATTGACATGAATCAGCCATGGGTTTACATGTGTTCCCCATCCTGAACCCCCCTCCCACCTTCCTCTCCACCCCATCCCTCTGGGTCATCCCATTGTCCCAGCCCTGAGCATTTGTCTCATGCATTGAACCTGGAATGGTGTTCTGTTTCACATATGATAATATACATGTTTCAGTGCTATTGTCCCAGAACGTCTCACCCTCACCTTCTCCCTTGTGTATTCTTTATTATTCTTGGTTTCTTTCTTTTTAAGAGGAAACAACTTTATTGATTGAAGGCTTTAGTTGAATCTCAAATATTTTAATATGCTGAATTTTCATTTTTATTTAGTTCTAGATATATTTTATTTACGTTGAGATTTCTTCCTTGACCCATAGATTATTTAGGCTGTTACCATGTATAGAAAGCCCTTCCCCAGTGGCTCAGCAGCAAAGAATCTGACTGCAATGCAGCAGACATGGGTTTGATCTCTGGGTCAGGAAGATCACCTGGAAAAGGAAATGACAACCCACTCCAGTATTCTTGCCTGGAAAAATCCTGTGGACAGAGGAGTCTGGTGGGCTATAGTTCATGGAGTCGCGGAAGAGTAAAAAATGACTTAGCAACTAAACAGCAACAACATTATAGAGACTTTCCACTTGGCTTTCTGTTATCAATTTCCACTTGATTATTATTTTAATAGGACATAATATAAACTTTACAAGTAGTTTTCATTTGTTGAGGTTTGCTTGTGGCCCAGGATATGGTTTATATCAGTGAATATTCCATTGTGCTTGAAAAATAAAGTGTATCCTGCTATTGTATCAACATACATATTTGAGTAAATACTAAGTTTAAATCAGATGAAGTAAATATATACATAATTCTTAGTCTTTATCTTTTGAATATCTGATAAAATTGTCCAAGAAAATCTATTGATAACAATAATTATAAAATGGTGATAATCAGAGATTTCCAATTGATTGAGAAGATAAAGTTTTTATAGAAAGAGTGTATTTTTGTCAGACATTAAATGATGAGTGAAACTTCAACATATGAGATTTGAAGCAAAGATATTTTGGGTTTGTTTATGTAGGGCGTGGAGACAGAAAGAGGAGAAGGAAGAAGTTTGATCATCTACTCTTCCAGTATATAGGATTCTACTAATCAACCATTAAACAGAACCAGATCAAAACACTGGACCTTGATACAAAAAGATTCCAGATCTCATGACTCTGATGTTTTGTTTTCCTTCTTGGGGAAGCTCTCTTCTAAGTCTATTAAAAGTCAATAATTTACAGAATGTTAATACAAAATTAGACTTTGAGGAAATAAAAAGTCTAGGTCTGTGAATGTTTCACAACAACAGCTGATTTCCATTTGAAGCAAAAGAGAAAGGCCTGTTACAAACCGTATAAATTATAAAATGCCATGACAGGTAAGAGTTAAAAATTCAAGCCTTTGTGTTAAAGAACCAAAACAATTTTTCTGGTAAATAAGAGGAAACATAATTCCCCTAGAATTTAAACATGTATTAAGAAATTATAGAACATATTAACCATATAATTTTTCCTATTGCTACAAGCAAGTTGAAGTATGAGAATCACTAGAATTAGTCATAGCATGTAGGGAAATTGAAAGATACAGGATACTTTATGCCAAAAGATAAAATTTCTTATTTGCTCACATTTTACATATTCACTATTTATATTTTGCAGATGAAAATGGAGAGTTAAAGACATGCATTGTTTAGTGTTATGGTACAAACAGTACTTTGTTTCTTTTAAATGAACTAAAAAATATTTCACTGAATTTATACTCCACTGTATGTATATTACACTGCGTATCTTCTTTGGTAAGGTTTTTGTTAAGGCCTTTGGCCCATTTTTTAATCAGATTGTTTCTTATTGTGTTTTAAGAGTTTTCCTGTATAGTTTGGACAATAATACTTTTTCAAATATATCTTTTGCAGATATTGTCTCCCAGTCTATGTCTTGTCTTTTCATTCTTTTTGCAGGATGTTTCACAGTGCAGAAATCTCTAATTTTAATGAAGTCAAGCTTATCAATTCATTGAAATTAACTGTTAAATTGGTGGACTGAGAGTAAAGCAGATAGCCCTCTATAATGCTAGTAGGCCTTATCTAATCAGTTGAAGGCCTGGGTTAAACAAGACTGGTTAAAGAACAGATGGCCTTAAGAACTGAACTGCAGCACTGACTCTTCCCTGAGTCTCTACCCAGACTATGCACTCTACAGGTTTGGGCACTAGTCAGCCTCCATAATGATAAACCAATTTCTTAAAATAAATCTCTTTCTATATACGTATATACATGCTATTGTTTCTATTTCTCTGGAGGATCCTAATTCACTCTTCCTGCTTTATGACTTGTCATATATCTTCAGGAAGAAAGTTTGTATAATACAATGTTCACTTCTGTTTGTATTCTTTTTCTCAGAGACCATATTATTGTGTTGCCTGTTGTCTGATGTTTAAAAATTGCATGTTAAATATTTTACCCAGTTTTTAATGTTTTAAGGTGTGAAGATCAAATTCAGTCCCTATTCCTTAAGGCAGAACTTAAACTGTAATACATATATTAAACAGAAAACAACTCAATTTTCATTTCTTTAAAAAATCTTATTCCTCTTTCTCCCATTATTTAAATCTTAATCTTTTTCTTAATTTGTCTATCAGAAAAACATGAATGCTTTTTATTTAACTTGAGGGAAGACAAACATTTGTTTAGAGTCAAATCAATATGAGTTCAAATGATGTTTCCACCACCCCACTAAATGCCATGTGCATTTTATGTACTTTCTCAGAGCTTTTATTTTGTCATTTGACAACTGTGGATAATAACTGCTTCACAGATTTACTCAACAAAAAGCACCTGGGACACTGTGCACTCAATAATTGCTAGTAGGGCTTCCCCGGTGGCTCAGTAGTAAAAAATCTGCCTGCCAGTTCAGGAAACAAGGGTTAGATCCCTGATCCAAGATCTCACATGCTGCAGAGCAACTAAGCCTGTATGCCATAACTATTGAGCCTGTGTTCTAGAGGCCAGGAATCACAACTACTGAGTCTATATGCCGCAGCTATGAAGCCTGAGTGTCCTAGAGCCTGTGCTCCACAACAAGACATGCCACTTCAATGAGAAGTCCACATACTGCAACTAGAGAGTAGCTCCCACTTGCTGCAACTAGAGAAAAGCCCATGTGGCAATGAAGACCCATCACAGTCAAAAATATGTAAGTAAAAACTGAAAAGAAAATTTCTAGTATACTAGCACACATTTATGAGAAATTTCCCACTTTTCTCCTCTATCCAAATGGATACAGAAAGCAATGCAATATTCATTCCAAATCTATGTTTTCAAGCCACATTCAGTCTAGGGGTAGATACCTGGTGGTTATAAGAGATTTAAAACTGAGAATGTTCATGTAGAAACCATGTTTCCTACAAAAATATACCAGAGACAAGAAGACAGAGACAGAGAATTCCCAAGATGGGAAAATATTTCTAATAAATGTTCAATTATTTGGATTCAATTGTTTCTAAGGCCCAGAGACCAGCTGCATTCTATTCCATGATTTCCATAAGACATCTCACTACCCTTACAATTGAAGTAAGAAATGGCAACCTACGCCAGCATTCTTGTCTGGAAAATTCCATGGACAGAGGAGCCTGGAGGGCTACAGTCCATGGGGTTACAAAGATTTGGACACGACTTAGCATACATGCACACACCCTTACAATAAATGTTTACTTTGGCTTAAGTTAGATTAAATTTGGCTTTTGGACTTTCAATAATATTACTTACATTTCTTTAACCTTGATTTTCTTTGTTCCCTTGGGAATTTTAATCACATATTTCCCCTTTTGCAATAACTCAGGTTATGATTCACTCTTTCACTCTTCAATATTGTGTAAGATATAAAGGAGATAGATTTTATACCAAATATATTGTTGTTTTAAATGAGTTGCAGTGTAGAAGTCAGCATAATTATAAGTGATCAGCAAAACTACTCCTCAGATAAATATATTTTATAAGCCTTTCAATGTCTCCACTTGTACTATTTCTTAATTAAGGATTACTTAATCTTTAATTATAAATTATTTTAATTATAGTCTAACTTTTTACATAGAGAAAGTAATGAAATATGAATTTTTTTCACAAAACAAACAAATTCAGTGTAAAATATGTAAATGCAAAAGAAGTTTCCAATGTAACAAAAAATGTAACAGTGATATGCCTCAATTATACCTAAATAAATACTGCATAGAGTACTACTCGACATTAATTCATATCATGAATATCTTGCCGTAATAATAGAAACTCCCAGGGAACATTTTTGATATACCATTAAGTATCTTCAGGAAAGACCCAAACTGGGTTACACAGACTCAAAAATCTAGAAAGAATATAAAGAAAATATCTAATCCAGAATCCTGCTTTCAAGTGTTATTATCAGCCTTTATTTTGCACATGGGTAACTCTGACCTAAAAGCATAAGATGCTTCAATCAAAATCACAAGACTTAAAAATGAAGCCATGGCAAGAATGTATAGCTCATCTATTTATTCATTCAAATATTCACATAGCAAGTATCCATGCAGTGAGTCCTTACTGTGTGTCAGTCACTGTGGTAACTGCTATGCATAAGTAGTACATTAACCTGACAGATTATTGGAACTCACAATTTTTATTTTAAAAAAACACAACTCTTCTACATACATTATTTTAAAAGAACTTTAATTATGCATGATGGACTCACAGATTCTTATTTCAATCAATAGATTATGACTCAGTATTATTACTCCTTAATTTAATGTTCAGTTTCACAGATTTGTTCAGTGAAAGCCTTTAAAACTGAATTTTATGTCCATTTGCCTTACAATCGTGACTAGTAAGGATCTTCATACCTCCTGATATAGCAAATTGTTCCAGGATTCTTCTGAATACTTCCATACCCAGCTCTGGAATTAGGCATTTCTCCAAAGATCCCTGGTTCTTCTTAGTTGATAATAATTTGGGGGAACCAAGATATGGGTGTTTGTTACTCACGTAATCATTGCTAGGTGTCTTCTGGTCAGATACTCTGACACAGATCCAACATCTAATCTATGGTACTTTTACTAAAACACAATATGTTTCTAATCATGAAAAAACATTTGAAAAGCCCAAACTGAGACATTTTACAAAATGAATGGTTCACATTCTTCAAAACATGGTAAGCCAATGAATGAAAAAGAAAGATTGAGGATGTATACTACTCAAAGGGAAACTAAAAGAGATGATAACAATGTACCTTATGATCATGAATTAGATCCTGCTACAGATTATATGAAACGAATCGCCAGTCCAGGTTCAATGCATGATACAGGGTGCTCGGGGCTGGTGCACCGGAATGACCCAGAGGGATGGGATGGGGAGAGAGGTGGAAAGGGGATTCTGGAAGGGGAAAACATGTACACTCATGGTGGATTCATGTCAATGTATGGCAAAACAAATTAAAAAAGAAAAGAAAAGAAAAGTCACTGTTCAAAAAAAAAAAGATAAAATAAATGAATATAAAACTATATAAGTATAGCTTCCCTGGTGGCTCAGATGGCAAAGAATCTGCCTACAAAGCAGGAGACCGGGGTTCAATCACTGGGTTGGGAAGATTCCCCTGGAGAAGGAATTGGGAACCCACTCCAGTATTCTTGCCTAGAGAAATCCATGTACAGAGGGGCCTGGCAGGCTACAGTTCATGGGGTTGCAAAGAGTCAGACACAACTGAGCAGCTTTCACTTTAAAGTATAGTAGTGATTAGTGCTAACACAGAAGTGTATGAGATCAATGTTCTGTATTAATAAGGAAGTGAAAGTAAATAAAATGTATGATAAGAGAAATATAATTTAATATATGAAATTCCCTAGCAGTGGTATGATATACTAAATAGCAGTATATACAGACACACAGAAATGGACACAAGTTCAATTCCCAGCCTTTCCAAATTATCAAATTTCAGCCTCCTCATTTTTGAGTATGTGACTTACTTACATTCACTCTCACTAACTGTGAGTTGTGAAAATGTTTTCAAAGCTTTAGTGCATTTTACAATTAATAATCATTACTAAACCTAGGTTAACTTTGGCCTTGTTCTTTCTTTGACTTAATTCTGGTATCCTAAGCCTTTAGCTCACAATATTACCCAGTTCCCCACAACCCCAAAGTAACTTAAAAATATCTTCTTCATTGGGTTTTTGCACTACAGAATTTGCATTATTTTCTGTATGTTATGGCATAGACTGAAAGTAAATTTATGATAAAAAGTATGTCTTCATTATCTTTATCTCTTCCTAAAAAAAGCACAGTATCTGGAACAAAAGCTGACTCAGTAGTATTTGCTGAGTGAATGAATGGCTTTGGATAGGTGGAAACTCCATTCTATGCAGGCCTCCAAATATCTCACTATTTTATCTTAGGAAAATCAGCATAGCACTCTGATTCCTACTTTCTCACCTATAAAATGAAAACAATATATGCTTTAAATGGTTCTTGAGAGTCAATGAAAATAGTGGACTTGAATGAACTTAACAAGTATAATATGTCATGTGCATCAGTTTCCTGGGGCTATCATAACAAATTACCACAGGCCTGGCGACAAAAAAAACAACAGAAACTTATTTTCTCATAGTCCTAGAGTTCAGAGGGCTTCCCTGGTGGCTCAGAATCCATGGTAAAGAAAAAGCAGGAGACCTGGGTTCAATCCCTGGGTTGGGAAGATCCCCTGGAGAAGGGCATGGCAACCCACTCCAGTATTCTGGCCTGGAGAATCCCTGTGGAAGAGTAGCATAGTGGGCTACAGACCATGGGGTTGCAAAGAACTGAAAACGAGTGAGTGACTAAGCACACAGAGTCTAGAAGTCCCAAATCACAGTGTTGACAGGGTTGGTTCCTTCTGAAGTCTCTCTGGAGGAATCTATTCCGTGCTACTTTCCTAACTTTTGGTAACTTCAACAATCTTTGGTATTCCTTGCTTGTACATGCATTGCTTCAATCTGTCTTTGTCTTGCATGGCTTACCTTTGTGACCCTGTGTCTGTCTCTTCTTTTTTGCCCCTTCATAAAAGCATTCATGATTATATTTAGAATATTTAAAAAAAAAGGGTGGGGGGGAGAAATTCACCCATTTCCTGAATGGAATACAAAGTTGCTTTTATGCTTTAAGTCTTAGCTGTTGATAGTATCCCAGCGTTTGGATGGAGTTGATGTGGTTCTCAGTGCCCCTGGTGGTACCCCATACAAAGTTCTATAAATGATAATCAGTTCAGTTCAGTCGCTCAGTCGTGTCCGACTCTTTGCGACCCCATGAATTGCAGCACGCCAGGCCTCTCTTTCACAGCATCATCTTTGAAGATTTGAAATAGCTCAACTGGAATTCCATCACCTCCACTAGCTTTGTTCATAGTGATGCTTTCTAAGGCCCACTTGACTTCACATTCCAGGATGTCTGGCTCTAGGTGAGTGATCACACCATCGTGATTATCTGGGTTGTGAAGATCTTTTTTGTACAGTTCTTCTGTGTATTCTCGCCACCTCTTCTTAATATCTTCTGCTTCTGTTAGGTCCATACCATTTCTGTCCTTTATTGAGCCTATCTTTGCATGAAATGTTCCTTTGGTATCTCTAATTTTCTTGAAGAGATCTCTAGTCTTTCCCAATCTGTTGTTTTCCTCTATTTCTTTGCACTGATCGCTGAGGAAGGCTTTCTTATCTCTCCTTGCTATTCTTTGGAACTCTGCATGCAGATGGGAATATCTCTCCTTTTCTCCTTTGCTTTTCGCTTCTCTTCTCTTCCCAGCTATCTGTAAGGCCTCCTCAGACAGCCATTTTGCTTTTTTGCATTTCTTTTCCATGGGGATTTTCTTGTTCCCTGACTCCTGTACAATGTCACGAACCTCTGTCCATAGTTCATCAGGCACTCTGTCTATCAGATCTAGTCCCTTAAATCTATTTGTCACTTCCACTGTATACTCATAAGGGATTTGATCTAGGTCATACCTGAATGGACTAGTGGTCTTCCCTACTTTCTTCAATTTAAGTCTGAATTTGGCAATAAGCAGTTCATGATCTGTGCCACAGTCTGCTCCCGGTCTTGTTTTTGCTGACTGTATAGAGCTTCTCCATCTTTGGCTGAAAAGAATATAATCAATCTGATTTTGGTGTTGACCATCTGGTGATGTCCACGTGTAGTCTTCTCTTGTGTTGTTGGAAGAGGGTGTTTGCTATGACCAGTGCGTTCTCGTGGCAAAACTCTATTAGCCTTTGCCCTGCTTCATTCTGTACTCCAAGGCCAAACTTGCCTGTTACGCCAGGTGTTTCTTGACTTCCTACTTTTGCATTCTAGTCCCCTATAATGAAAAGGACATCTTTTTGGGGTGTTAGTTCTAGAAGGTCTTGTAGGTCTTCATAGAACCGTTCAATTTCAGCTTCTTCGGCATTACCGGTTGGGGCATAGACTTGAATTACCGTGATACTGAATGGTTTGCTAAATGATAATAGCTGGCACCTAACTCTGTGTAGTAGAAAAAGTTGGTCCATTGGTGGGAGTGAGTGGTAGCAGGTTTTAAAATTCTGTAGAAATTGCCCACTAGAAATACTTGAAAATAGAACTACCATGTGATCCAGCAAGCCACTGCTGGTACATATTCTAAGGAAAATCACTATCCTGAACAGATATCTGTGCCCACATGTTTAAATAAAGCAGAAAGAATGGATATTTAAAAAAAAAGAAAAGAAAAGAAAGAATGAAGGAAAGAAGGGACGGAGGAAAAAGGAAGGAAGGAGAAGAAAACATGTGACATCAGCATACTCCCATTTTATGCTATTAGGTGTATCACCCTGAATTACATAACTTTTTAAAAAGTATACAATTTCCCAGGTCTCCCACATTGCAGGCGGATTCTTTACCAGCTGAGCCACAAGGGAAGCCCACAATTTGCCTTAGATAACTCCAAAAGAAGACATAATCGACTTTAAGTAGTTTTCTCTGAAAATATTTTTATAAAAGTAGGAAAGTATAATACTATAAATTTTTCCTCATCTTTTAGAGGGGTCTACCATTGCTATCCTCATGGTTGAAAGGAATATCAATGTTATTACAGAAAGAACTTCATGACATTAAAGAACTTAATTCTGAGTTTAAAATCTTTCATATTTTCAATCTTTTAAAGGGATTTGTAAAACTACATTTCTTGGAACTTGAGTTACATTTGCTTTTGAATTAATCGATCATTTTAGCTAGTTCTCAGAAACCTGTATATGCCACCTTTCCATACTAGCAAGTTCTAAAAGCTATTCAGGACATTTCACCCCAAAACAGTGAATTTCACCTTTTTCTCAAGTGCACACGGAAGCTTCTCCAGAACAGATCACATCCTGGGCCATAAATCTAGCCTTGATAAATTCAAAAAAATTAAAATCATTCCAAGCATCTTTTCTGAACACAAATGCAGTAAGATTAGATGTCAATTACAGGAGAAAAACTATTAAAAATTCCAAAATATGGAGGCTTAACAACACGCTGCAGAATAACCAACAAATCACAGAAGAAATCAAAAAGGAAATCAAAATATGCATAGAAACGAATGAAAACGAAAATACAACAACCCAAAACATAGCAAAAATCAACACAGCCAAAAACTGGTTCTTCGAGAAGATAAATAAAATTGACAAACCATTAGCCAGACTCATCAAGAAGCAAAGGGAGAAAAATCAAATCAACAAAACTAGATGAAAATGGAGAGATCACAACAGACAACACAGAAATACAAAGGATCATAAGAGACTATTATCAGCAACTATATGCAAATAAAATGGACAACTTGGAAGAAATGGAAAAATTTTTAGAAAAGTACAACTTTCCAAAACTGAACCAGGAAGAAATAGAAAATCTTAACAGACCTATCACAAGCACAGAAATCAAAACTCTAATCAGAAATCTTCCAACAAAAAAAGCCCAAGACCAGATGGCTTCACAGCTGAATTCTACCAAAAATTTAGAGAAGAGCTAACACCTACCCTACTTAAACTCTTCCAGAAGGTTGCAGAGGAAGGTAAACTTCCAAACTCATTCTATGAGGCCACCATCACCCTAATACCAAAACCTGACAAAGATGCCACACACACAAAAGAAAACTACAGGCCAATATCACTGATGAACATAGATGCAAAAATCCTTAACAAAATCCTAGCAAACAGAATCCAACAATATATTAAAAAGATCATACACCATGACCAAGTGGGCTTTATCCCAGAGATGCAAGGATTCTTCAATATCTGCAAATCAATCAATGTAATACACCACATAAACAAATTGAAAAAGAAAAACCATATGATTATTTCAATAGATGCAGAGAAAGCCTTTGACAAAATTCAACATCCATTTATGATAAAAACCCTTCAAAAAGCAGGAATGGAAGGAACATATCTCAACATAATAAAAGCTATATATGACAAATCCACAGCAAGCATTATCCTAAATGGTGAAAAATTGAAAGCATTTCCCCTAAAGTCAGGAACAAGACAAGGGTGCCCACTCTCACTACTGCTATTCAACATAGTTTTGGAAGTTTTGACCACAGCAATCAGAGCAGAAAAAGAAATAAAAGGAATCCAGATTGGAAAAGAAGAAGCAAAACTCTCACTATTTGCA
This sequence comes from Okapia johnstoni, assembly GCA_024291935.2. Classification (NCBI taxonomy): domain Eukaryota; kingdom Metazoa; phylum Chordata; class Mammalia; order Artiodactyla; family Giraffidae; genus Okapia; species Okapia johnstoni. Next base: position 77,885,678 of record CM044311.1, on the reverse strand, counting down.
GGTGACATGATCCCCTACATAGAAAACCCTAAAGATTCCACCAGAAAATTACTAGAGCTAATCAACGAATATAGTAAAGTTGCAGGATATAAAATTAACACACAGAAATCCCTTGCATTCCTATACACCAACAACGAGAAAACAGAAAGAGAAATTAAGGAAACAATTCCATTCACTATCGCAACAAAAAGAATAAAATACTTAGGAATACATCTACCTAAAGAAACAAAAGACCTATATATAGAAAACTATAAAACACTGGTGAAAGAAGTCAAAGAGGACACAAATAGATGGAGAAATATACCGTGTTCATGGATCAGAAGAATCAATATAGTGAAAATGAGTATACTACCCAAAGCAAGCTATAGATTCAATGCAATCCCTATCAAGCTTCCAAAGGTATTCTTCAGAGAACTAAAACAAATAATTTCACGATTTGTCTGGTAATACAAAAAACCTTGAATAGCCAAAGCAATCTTGAGAAAGAAGAATGAACTGGAGGAATCAACCTGCCTGACCTCAGGCTCTACTACAAAGCCACAGTCATCAAGACAGTATGGTACTAGCGTGAGGACAGAAATATAGATCAGTGGAACAAAATAGAAAGCCCAGAGATAAATCCACGCACCTATGGACACCTTATTTTTGACAAAGGAGGCAAGAATATACAATGGAGAAAAGACAATCTCTTTAACAAGTGGTGCTGGGAAAACTGGTCAACCACTTGTAAAAGAATGAAACTAGAACACTTTCTAACACCATACACAAAAATAAACTCAAAATGGATTAAAGATCTAAATGTAAGACTAGAAACTATAAAACTCCTAGAGGAAAACATAGGCAAAACACTCTCCGACATAAACCACAGCAGGATCCTCTATGACCCACCTCCCAGAATATTGGAAATAAAAGCAAAAATGAACAAATGGGACCTAATTAAAATTAAAAGCTTCTCCACAATAAAGGAAACTATAGGCAAGGTGAAAAGACAGCCTTCAGAATGGGAGAAAATAATAGCAAACGAAGCAATGGACAAAGAATTAATCTCAAAAATATACAAGCAACTCCTACAACTCAATTCCAGAAAAATAAACGACCCAATCAAAAATTGGGCCAAAGAACTAAACAGACATTTCTCCAAAGAAGACATACAGATGGCTAACAAACACATGAAAAGATGCTCAACATCACTCATTATCAGAGAAATGCAAATCAAAACCACAATGAGGTAGCATTTCACTCCAGTCAGAATGGCTGCTATCCAAAAGTCTACAAGCAATAAATGCTGGAGAGGGTGCAGAGAAAAGGGAACCTATTACGCTGTTGGTAGGAATGCAAACTAGTATAGTTACTATGGAGAACAGTGTGGAGATTCCTCAAAAAATTGGAAATAGAACTGCCATATGACCCAGCAATCCCACTGCTGGGCATACACACCGAGGAAACCAGAATTGAAAGAGACATGTATACCCCAATGTTCATTGCAGCACTGTTTATAATAGCCAGGACATGGAAGCAACCTAGATGTCCATCAGCAGATGAATGGATAAGGAAGCTGTGGTCCATACACACAACGGAATATTACTCAGCCATTAAAAAGAATACATTCGAATCAGTTCTAATGAGTTGGATGAAACTGGAGCCTATTATACAGAGTGAAGTAAGCCAGAAAGAAAAACACCAGTACAGTATACTAACGCATATATATGGAATTTAGTAAGTTGGTAAAGATAACCCTGTATGCGAGACAGCAAAAGAGACACAGATGTATAGAACAGTCTTTTGGACTCTATGGGAGAGGGCGAGGGTGGGATGATAGGGGAGAATGGCACTGAATCATGTAAATTATCATATGTGAAATGAATTGCCAGTCCAGGTTTGATGCATGATACAGAGTGCTTGGGGCTGGTGCACCGGAATGACCCGGAGGGATGGGCTGGGGAAGGGAGGTGAGAGGGGGGTTCTGGAAGGGGAACACATGTACACACATGGTGGGTTCATGTCAATGTATGGCAAAACCAATACAATATTGTAAAGTAAAAAAATAAAATAAAATAAAAAATAAAATCTCTTCACATACTTAAAAGATAGTATGATTTAAAAGGTGACAGATAAGTGGTTGCTTAAAACTGAGAGATTTGGAGGGAGTGGGTAATGACAGCTAATGAATATGGTATTTCTTTTGGGGGTGGTGAGAATGTTCTAAATTGATTGTAGTGATGGCAGTACATTTCTGTGAACATACAAAAAAATCATTGAATTACACACTTTAAAAGGATGAACTTTATGGTTTGTGAATCATATCTCAATAAAACTAATAAATTTTTTATTAAAAATTGACATAGAGATTAAACTTCTGTGATTCGTTAAAATTAAAAAAAATAAAATTAATTTCTATTAGAAAACCTTGGTGATTCTGACATCTATATCGAAGAGAATACAATACTCGATCAACATATCTGAGATTTTTGCCATGTAAGGAAAAAATTATTCACATTAAATTATTAGTGTTTTATAAAGGTGAAAACATATCCAGAATGTTCTTTGTTTTGCTAAAGAAGAGACTTCAAGTGGAAATATGGTATCTGTGTTCACAAATATATAAAAGACACTTAGTGAATAATATTTGCGCTCATGCTTCCATGTAAGTTTTCATCAAACTTCCTTTAGTGTTATACCATACTACCATTACATATCCGATCTCCAAATTATTAGCACTGTGAAAAAGTTGAAGCCAGCAGAATGAGGAAATAGTCATCACCCAAAGCTTTCAACTCTGTATTAACAAAGGCAATATATTTGAAAAGAAAGGCCTATCACTAAGGAAACATCAGATCCCTGAGTTTTCCATTTCCCAGAACATACCTGCAAGTCAGTATCCACCTTTCAGTTTTTATTACAAAATAAACTATTGAAATTCACTCATGCAGTTTTTCTTTCAGACATTTAGCTAGGTCAATATTCACTATTTCTTTTTATATTTCATTTTTCAATTCCTCCCAAGACATAATTTAGAGATATGTGGATTGAAAGAATAATGTCATTTTGATTTGTGTATTTGTAAGAATCCAAATATTCATTCATCTACAGCACCATCTTGCTATAATATCAAGAACACTTGTTGCAGTAATATTAATTACCCAGGGCCTGCTACATAATTTATGATGCTGAATGCACAATGAAAGTGTGTTTTCAAAAAGCAAAGGAAATGTGTTATTAAAATTACTAACATTTTCCTTTCTTCAGTTGTTTTTCTCTTGACTTGTCATAGTGTTTTTTTCAATTTATTCATTCAAAGAAAGGACCTCCCTGGTGGCTCCAGACGATAATCCCTGGGTTAGGAAGATGCCCTGGAGAAGGGAATGGCAACCCACTCCAATATTCTTTCCAAGGAAATTCCATGGTCAGAAGAACCTTGTAGGCTACAGTCCATGGCATCATAAAGGGTCAAACACAACTGAGAGGTTAACACTTTTCAAGCAAAGTAATTTAAAAGCATTAGTATGCATTTTATTGTACAATGCCAGATTTAATGCAAGTATAAGAGCATTTAAACTACATGCAGAATCACTGAAATCGCACAATTTGTATTTTGTATATGGTAATGTTGTTTTTCAGTCACTCAATCATATCCAACTCTTTGTGAACCCACTGACTGCAGCACACTAGGCTTCCCTGTCCTTCACCACCTGCCAGAGCTTGCTTAAATTCATGTCCATTGAGTCGATGATGTCATCCAACCATCTCATCCCCTTCTCCTCCTGCATTCTATCTTTCCCAACATCAGGGTCTTTTCCAACGAGTCGGCTCTTTGCATCAGGTAGCCAAAGTATTGGAGCTTCAGCATCAGTCCTTCCAATGAGTATTCGGGGTTGATTCCCTTAGGATTGACTGGTTTGATCTCCTTGAAGTCCAAAGGACTCTCAAGAGTCTTCTCCAATACCAGAGTTGGAAAGCATCAGTTCTTCCATTCTCACCCTTCTTAATGGTCCAACTCTTACATCCATACATGACTACTGGAAAAACCATAGCTTTGACTAGATGGACCTTTGTTGGCAAAGTAATGTCTCTGCTTTTTAATATACTGTCTAGGTTGGTTACAGATTTTCTTCCAAGGAGCAAGCATCTTTTAATTTTTGGCTTCAGTCACCATATGCAGCGATTTTGGAGCCCAAGGAAATAAAGTCTGTCACTGTTTCCATTATGTCCCCATCTATTTGCCATGAAGTAATGGGATCATATGCCATGATCTTTGTTTTTTGAATGTTGAGGTTTGTTTTTTTAAAAAAACTTTTAATACTTTGCAGAACTTTGCTGTTTTCTGTCAAACTTCAACATAAATTAGTCATAGGTAGACACATATTCCCTACCTTTTGTAACTCCCTCCCATCTCCCCCTCCCAGCCCTCCCCTCTAGGTTGATACAGAGCCCTTGTTTGATTTTCCTGAGCCATACAGCAAATTCCCATTGGCTATCTATTTTAAATATGGTAATGTAAGTTTCCATGTTACTCTTTCCATACATCTCACCCTCTCCTCCCCTCTCCCCATGTCCATAAGTCCATTCTCTATATCTGTTTCTCCATTGTTGCCCTGTAAATAAATTCTTCAGTACCATTTTTCTAGATTCCCTATATGTGTTAGAATACGGGATCTTTCTCTTTCTGACTCACTTCACTTTGTATATTAGGTTCTAGGTTCATCCACCTCATTAGAACTGACTCAAATGTGTTCCTTTTTAAGGCTGAGTAATATTCCATTGTGTATATGTACCACAACCTCTTTATCCATTCATCTGTCGATGGACATCTAGGTTGCTTCCATGTTCTAGCTATTGCAAATAGTGCTGCAGTGAACAATGGGATACATGTGTCTCTTTTGAATGTTGAGTTTTAAGCCAGCTTTTTCACTCTCTTCTTTCACCTTCATCAAGAGGCTCTTTAGTCCCTCTTTGCTTTCTGCCATTAGAGTGGCGTCATTTGCATATCTAAGGTTATTGATATTTCTCCTGACAATCTTGATTTCACTTTGTGCTTTATCCAGTTCAGTATTTTGCATGATGTACTCTGCATACAAGCTAAATAAGCAGGGTGACAATATACAGCCTTGACATAGTTGGTGCATGTATATATAATTCATTCTTACTCGAGCAGCAAAATATTGCATGAAGTGAACTTGATTGATTTTATTTCACTTCTTGATATTGCATATTCTACTAATACACTCTACCTCCAGGTACTGATGGGTAACGAAAGATTGAAAGGCAAATGAATTATGTGTTACCCTATCTTTCCCTTTCTTTCTATGTCATTATTTTTAGCACAAGTGATTGACTTAAGCAAGGAAGTAAAATGAGTAAGAAAAGGACATGATGGCTTGATCATTTACTTTTGTTGGGACACCAGTGGCCTTCTTTCTTCATTCAGAATGTTCTGATTCAGTTAGAAAGTATGGCTTCTCAGGGTTGCCAATGTCATCCTACTCTGTTGTAACATAGCACACTTGTATGCACCTTGTCTTTTTTTTTCTTTCTTTATTTTATTTTTTTTTAAATTGGGGTATAGTTGCTTTACCATTATGTGTATGTTTCTGCTATACAATAAAGTGAATCAGATATATATATATATATATATACATCCTCTCCCTTATAAACCTCCCTCCCACTTACCATCCCACCCCTCTATGTCATCACAGAGCACTGAGTTTTGCTCCCTGCACTATACAGCATGTTTCTATCAGCAATCTTTTTTATACATGGCAGTGCACATATGTCAGTCCTAATTTCCCAATTCCTCCCACCTCTTACCCACCACTGGGTCCACATGTCCATTCCCTATGACTGTATCTCTATTGCTGACCTACAAATACATTCATCTATACCATTTTTCTAGGTTTCATATATATGCATTAATATATAATATTTGTTTTTCTCTTTACGACTTCACTCAGTATGACAGACTCTAGGTCCATCAGTGTGTCTACAAATGACCCAAATTTGTTCCTTTTTATGGCTGAGCAATATTCCATTGTGTATTTTACCATATTTTCTTGATCCATTCATCTGTCGATGGACATTTGGGTTGCTTCTGTATCCTGACTATTGTAAATAGTTCTGAAATGAACATACAATGAGATATCACCTCACATCAGTAAGAATGGCTATAATTGAGAAATCCATAAGCAATAAATGCTGGAGAGGATGTAAAGAAAAGGAAACCCTCTTGCACTGTTGGTGGGAATGTAAATTGATATAGCCACTATGGAAAACAGTATGGAGGTTCCTTAGAAAACTATAAATAGAACTACTACATGATCCAGAAATCCCACTTACTGGACATATATTCTGAGAAAACTATAATTCAAAAAGACACATGTACCCCAATGTACAATGTTAATTGAAACTTGTGATTATTACTGTGGTGTCATCACTATTTCCACATAATAGTGCAAAGCGAGTATTACCTTACTGAATTCATTATTTTTGTACAGTAACTAGCAGTGCATAAATTTTTTGTTTGTTTTTGGTTCATTAAGATGCTATTTACTGTGGGGGTTAATTCTAATAGACCTAGAATTAACCTCAGCTATGTTACTGGAATACCTACACAACACTAACACTTGGTCAAGGCATGATGCCATGCTGCTGTGCTTAGTTGCTTAGTCATGTCCAACTCTTTGCCACCTCGTGGACTGTAGCCCACCAGGCTCCTCTCTCCGTGGGGATTCTCCAGGCAAAGCATACTGGAGTGGTTTATCATGCCCTCCTGCAGGGGATCTTCCCAACCCAGGGATCGAACCCAGGTGTCCCACACTGCAGGTGGATTCTTTACCAGCTGAGCAACAAGGGAAGCCCCAAGGCATGATATATAATTGTTAATAGTGTTCCTTTGTGGTCATATGTCCAAAGGAGTTTGAAGATGATTCACACTAGTTTATAAATATTATTTAATCAACCACAGTGAGACTGATGATTTGTATCAGTCAAGACTCCAGTATAGACTCTATGGTTCCAAGATGTTCTGTTCACACATCAATACTTTCTTATCCAAGAAAGGAAGCACTTACACAGCCCTTACACCCAATCAGTGCTCTTGCCTGGATTCTCAGGTTTGAGATCTTTGGCTATGAGGCACACCAATACTTTAATACAGTTTCTCCACTTTACCCTTTCCTTTCAATAAACATGTGATTTCTACACATTGTCATTTTGAGTCCTGTCATCTTTTTCAGCAATTAATCCTGTCTAACTAATACCATTAGTTCATTAACATATTCTAGGTTTCAATAATTTATGAGCACAATATTTAAAATTTATTATTTCTAAAAATTTGTATAAGCAACCCCATAATCAGGATATGCTTCACTTCTCCAGCCTAAAGTGTTTCTTGTGCTTCTTTGCAGCTAACCCCACCTGCCCCATACTAGGCAATCAGGCTTAGAAAGTTCCAATTCACTTCTTCCTTCTAGGAAAGCTGAACAGAACATGACTCCCAAATTTTATACCTATGTGCATTGAGACGCTATAGCTCATTTGCAAGGCTGTATTGAAATATTTCACATATTTGAATAAACACAGATACCACATAAATTACAGCTGTTAAATTATTTGAATCTAACCACTTAATAAACAGAACTGCTAGGAGTTTCTTTGGTCTGAGGCATCATGAAGAAATTACTGATCATCAGTTCTTTGGACTTAAGAAATTTGTGAATGTCTGATATTCATCTCACTGTGAAGAGAAAGGCAGATGTTACTGATGCCTGAATGAGGGGAAGCATATTGTTCACAATTATATTGGCAGAAAGTAGCACAATAGCAACAACTAGAAATGAGTGCATTAGATAGGAGTTGTTTCCTTCAAGAATCAAGATGTTCACAATCAGAGGTTGATGACTGAGACAGCTCCTCAAGATCTCATCAGAGCTGTAGGCTGAACTGATCTGTTATCAGTAGTGCAAGGCTTCCATTGTCATGATAACGATATGACCACCACACTCCCAGCATCACATCTGCTATCCAAGAAGGAAAAAATAAATAGAATAGCTAAGAGGCAAAATGAATAAGACATCCTAACAGTTTAGTCTGAATTTAAAAATAAGTTCCTTAAAAATTAGCCTAGAGAATTCTTTTTGCATCCTATTGGCCCGAAAAAGGTTATATGACCATGTCTAACAACAATAAAGGAAATGGAGTATTTTATTTTCTAGACTTTAGAGGACATCAGTTGAAAATGACTTTTGAGTGCAAATAAATATAAGGCAAAAGGAGAAGAGGGCAGCAGAGGATGAGATGATTAGATAGCATCACTGACTTAATGGACATGCATTTGAGTAAATTCCGGGAGATAGTGAAGGACAGGGAAACCTGGTGTGCCGCAGTCTATGGGGCCACAAAGAGACACGACTGAGTGACTGAACAACAACAAATATAAAACATCAATATCTTAATATCTCAAAATAGTATTCCACTAAATGCTACTGCAACTTACTTGTTTCTAAATATGCTGTGCTGCTTATAAGTAAGCTGCTCTGGTACAGCATAGGAAAAAGTTATGAAACATTGTATTGCTTTTGTTAGGAAGAAAGCATATAGTTGGTGAGCTGAAATAATTTTTTACCATTCTATAAAGGTCTTATATTCTGTGATTGTGTCTTATGCCATCACCTAAAATCCAACTGACTTCACAAGTATTAATAATTGTTGTAGTAAAAATTGTCTATTTGTTAGGGTTTTAATCTTTTCCATTCTTACCAGGATATTGTGTGATACTCCATGAGGCAGACTGCTCATTCCCATTTCTTCCACTTCATTGAATAATCAGATTTCTTGATGTAGAAGAATATAGATGGAAACTTGTCAATGATAGACATTTAATCAACAACTGGAATTGGCTTTACTAGTTTTGGTTTATGATGAATTTAGAAACTACTGACAGGTATCAGAATTTTGAGGTTAAATTTAATAACTAATAACTAAAATTTTCTGAACAGGCCAAATTCTGTAAATAGGCTTGAAAGTTTACTTCATTCTTTTGGTATTAAATAGCATCAAAAAATGAATTTAAGGCAGTGTTTAGATATTAAGTATTGAGCTTTATATGTGACATTTTATGAGACATTTATCACCTTGCTAGATGAATATCCTTTTAAAGAACTTAGAATAAACAGTCTGCATAAGAAACAAGTGTGCTGATAAACCATGACATAAAAAAGAAGATAATAAATAGGGAATGCATTCAACAGTTAATGTTGATTTTAAGTACATTATGAATCTTTATTACATTTCTAAGACATTTAACTCCCACTTGAAATTGGAAGCAATTTTAGATATCAAAATTCAAGTAATTCTGAATGTCTTAGGGAGATTTTTGAATGTAGAACACATAATAATGCATAATCCAGTTTACCTACTCATTTCTTTATAGTACTACTAACCTGAATACCTTGGGATTCCCTGGTGACTCAGCTGGTAAAGAATCTGCCTGCAATACAGGAGACCTGGGTTCGATCCCTGGGTTGGGAAGATCCCCTGGAGAAGGGAACTGGCTATTGACTCTAGTATTCTGGCCTGGAGAATTCCATGAACTATATAGTCCATGGGGTTGCAAAGAGTTGGACATGACTGAGCTATTGTATAGCCATAGTAACTTGAATACCTGTATTAAGTTTCCATTCATTCTGTGTCTTTGGAATAATTTAAATAGAGGCACTATAGCTGGATAATTTTTTCAGCTACCAAAGCAATGATTTTGTTTCATGTTATTCTATTTCCAAGCTCACCTATACCTGTGGGTCCCAATAGTAGGATATCCATTAGCAATTAGTATTTAACCCTGGAACTTAGTGTCCTAGGAAGAAGGAAAGTACAAAGAAATGTAAGATTTATGTCAGAAGAAAGGCAAAATAGACAGCCTGACATTTCTACATTCATGAATATGAAAAGGGAAAAATGGAGACAGAGATAGATGGACAAGGTCAAATTCCAGGACTATTACTCCCCTGCAGTGTTTTCCTTGAAGATACTTAGCAGTTAAATTTTTAAAAATACACAGACAGGTACGGGAGAATCTAGAACCCCTTGACTCTTGGGTGAGAGGCATAATGTGGAATATGAGTAAGAGGAGGGCAAGCTTTTTATGACTTTTTTGTGGTGAAAATACCCTCTTCCACAGGAGTTTCTTGCACTGAAGGGTGTACCAACCCGTTTGGACATAGCTCCTTATTTTGCCCCATGTGCGTATACAAGAGGCTACAGCCTGAAATGCTTATTTGCAATAGAATGTGGTGGAACAGGGTCCATGAGACAGCGCATGTCCTTTCTTAAAGGGTTGGAATTCACTCAAATCTAGGGAACAGTTGCCATAAAGGAGTGTTGACCTAATATTGCTATAGATTCTAATGTTTAAAGAAAAATCATAAATCTTTATCATACTTGGATCTTTTGCATTTTTTAATAAGATCAAATAATCCATTTTAAAAAGAAAAACAGAAGCCAAATAAAGCATATGATTCATTAGCCACCAGTTTGCTGACTTTGTGATAGAGAATATGCTGGTTGCTCCTTCACAAATCAGTTCTTTAAACATGTGAGAACACATACACCAAAAAAACCCTCTAAAATTTAGTTTAACATGCATTTTTTCCCAGATAGGCAGGGTGGATGGCCCATACACATTTTCCTTGTATTCCTGTTTTCATTTATTTTTTCAGCTACTTCAGTTTGAAAGTCTTGAGCTCACCCAATTCATATGAAATGTATGTGTTTTTCTGCATCATTCCATGTAAGCTTAAGCACCAAAATACTTAATCCAAGACTATGATTTGCTATCAAATAAATTTTTTAGGTTTACCTGAAACAATCACTAATGAAGAGAAACTTTTGTTTTCTTTTTCCTAGTTTGTTTATAATATTTTCTTTTGTGTATCTTTGAAATTTCACCCTGATGTCTTTATGTTACATTTTTTTTTAGTTATGAGCATTTTATAGAATACTTTCTTTTCCTCAAAAATTAGAGTAACATTCTGAAATTATAAAGCGGATTTCATTTAGTATCCATTTAGATGAAAAATATCATCAAATTCTTGAATTCACTTTTACCTAATTTCTTGGCATGCAAGAAGACAATAGATAGTAGTGACACTGTTTTATGTTTATTTTACTAGAAGAGTGTACCAAACATATTTTTTCTTATTATTTGCTTTAAAAATATTAGTTCAAAGAAGTCTTATAAATAATGATAAACAGAAGTTGGAGTCACATGGCAAACATGTAGCACCTTACAAATCCTTCTGATAGGAAGTTGAGCTCAATAATAAAACATTAAATCCCCAGAATCAGAAATTGAAGGGCAAAAACCCTCAAAGGCAGTTTGATAAATATGAGCTTACATAATAGTGACTCATGAGCTGGCTAGTTCTAAACATAAGCCAAGGAAATTGATAGTCATACTCTAGTGCCCATAGTGGTGGGGAGGGAAGACTTGACTTGGAATTATTTAAGATAGAAGCATTGAAACTGAACTCATTTATGGTAATTATGAAAAATAAATAGCTATTTAAATCAGTAAAATAGCAGTTTCTGTTTAAAACTCTAAATGTCATAATTGGTTAGGTTTAAAAATATGGAGAATTAAAAATGATGGTATATAATGTGTTTGACATGTATGAATGTGAGAGTTGGACTATAAAGAAATCTGAGCGTCGAAGAATTGATGCTTTTGAACTGTGGTGTTGGAGAAGACTTGAGAGTTCCTTGGACTGCAAGGAGATCCAACCAGTCCATCCTAAAGGAGATCAGTCCTGGATGTTCATTGGAAGGACTGATGTTGAAGCTGAAACTCCAATACTTTGGCCACCTTATGTGAAGAGTTGACTCATTTGAGAAGACCCTGATGCTAGGAAAGATTGAGGGCAGGAGGAGAAGCAGACGACAGAGAATGAGATATTTGGATGGCATCAATGACTCAATGGACATGGGTTTGTGTAGACTCCAGCAGTTGGTGATGGACAGGGAGGCCCAGCGTGCTGCGGTTCATGGGGTCGCAAAGAGTCAGACACGACTGAGCGACTGAACTGAACTGAATGTATTTGGGGAAAATGAAAATAAAGGGTTGTTAAGGTTCTGGTTATAGGCAGAAAAAAGTTAAAAGCATCCGTTAATGTTAGATTTTGTTATGAATGTGTGCTGTGCTCTCTAGGAAAAACCTTAAAACAGGAAGTCTATAATATGCAACTTCTAACCAAAAGAAGAGGAAAATATTTTTAAATATTTCATCATTTCAGAGAGGGAAAATATTTAGAAAATTAAATACAGAGAAAGTGTTAACTGGAAAATTGTATTTTAAAATAAAAGTGTATCAATAATTCCATAATATGCAATATGATTCACTGTTTCCTTTAGGATTATTTAAACTGTATATAAAAGTTAGTCCAATTATATGCTGGTGTAAATAGTGAATTGAAAAATGACGTGATGAGTCTTCAATTGCATGAAGCATTGAGACACATCGTGGTAAAATCACAGAATACCACACAAGTAGAACAAATAAGCAGATAAGTATTTCTGACAGAAGGGAGGTTAAAGATCAAGAGCCTTGCTCACACTGGACAGTTAGCTCCTAAAGAGCAGGGATCAATTCTTGTCTTTCTTTAAACTTTCAGTGTCTAGTAAAGCACCTCACTTTCAAGTACTCTCTGACCTTGAAGAGCTTCCAAGGCAAAAGGAAACTCATGTTATGATAGGAGTATAAATTAAAGTGATGTAAGAGCAGGGAGGGCTTCCCAGGTAGTGCTAGTGGTAAATAACCTGCTTGCCAACGCAGGAAACATGAGATGCAGGTCCAGTCACTGGGTCGGGAAGATCCTCTGGAGGAGGGCATGGCAACCCGCTCCAGTATTGTTGCCTGGAGAATCCCATGGATGGAGGAGCCTAGGGGCTACAATCCATAGGGTCACACAGAGTCAGACACGACTGAAGCAACTTAGCGCGCGCGCATGCGCGCGTGCGCGCACGCACGCACACACACACACACACACACACACACACACACACATACACACAGACCAGAGGGGTGGAAAAAATTCTTTTCAAATGTACAATGGAAAAGACAAAACCAAGCAAACAACATGTAAGATAAACATGAAGGATTAAAAAAGGTAATAACCACCCTAAGAGAATGGCATGAACAAAAATCTGGAGGCAAATACCTACATGAGGAAGGTTGAATGGTTCTATTTGGATGGATTACAGAGGGATGAAAGATGTAGTGACACAGTAAGGACCATACACTGTCCACGACTAACATTAGGAAGAGTTGAAGAGTTGAGTTCTAATTAAAAGAATCTGGAGATTTTCCTAAAAGCAAATAATGATAGTAATAATAATAATAATAATAATAATAATAATCATCCACCAAATTTGCTTTGCTGTTGTTCAAGCAGGGAATTGTTATGATGACATATGCTTTAAAAAAACATAGGATATATTAAAAGAAAGAGTGCAGGCAAAAATCTCACTTAAAAAGTCAAGAGAACAGTCCAGATGATAAAAAGGATATTTTTGTCTTTATGATGTTTTGAGTTTTGAGTACATCCTAAAGAGGTGTGGGGGGAGGGGTGGCAGAGAGGGTGAACATTGGTTTAAACAGCCACAATTATTCTGGCTATGGTATAGTACAATTGATTTTGAACTTTGGAAACTCAATACCATCACTTTTAAGCTAGGTAGTCACAGGAAAAGTATTTTAAAGGTTAAATAACTGGACAGCAACTTTCTCATCTTTATCTTTAAAATTCCTGATTCCTGTGAGAATTAAACAAAATTAATAATTAAACAACCCAGGGGTTGAACCCAGGTCTCCCGCATTACAGACAGATTCTTTACCAGCTGAGCCACCAGGGAAGCCCAAGAATTCTGGAGTGGGTAGCCTATCCATTCTCCAGCAGATCTTGCAGACCCAGGAATCGAACCAGTGTGTTCTGCATTCATTACCAACTGAGCTACCAGGGAAGCCTTAATAATTCAACAGACTTGCATATATAGAAGCTCCAAGCACAGTGCTTAGGACATACAGACAATAATTGTTGGTGAATAATAGAATGAATTACTGGAAAGTAGCTTCCATATTTTCCCATTAGACTTAAACTTTTTCAGAGCTTTTTACTGTTAGGTAGCTATGACCAACCTAGACAGCATACTAAAAAGCAGAGACATTACTTTGCCAACAAAGATCCATCTAGTCAAAGCTATGGGTTTTCCAGGGGTCATGTATTGATGTGAGAGTTGGACTATAAAGAAAGCCGAGCACCGAAGAATTGATGCTTTTGAACTGTGGTGTTGGAGAAGACTCTTGAGAGTCCCTTGGATTGCAAGGAGATCAAACCAGTCAGTCCTAAAGGAAATCAGTCTTGATTATTCATTGGAAGGACTGATGCTGAAGCTGAAACTCCAATACTTTGGCCATCTGATGCGAAGAGCTGACTCATTGGAAAAGACCCTGATGCTGGGAAAGATTGAAGGCAGGAGGAAAAGAGGATGACAGAGGATGAGATGGTTGGATGGCATCACCAACTCAATGGGCATGCGTTTGAGCAAGTTTCGGGAGTTGGCTATGGACAGGGAAGCCTGGCATACTGCAGTCTATGGGGTCGCAAAGAGTCAGACACGACTGAGCAACTGAACTGAAACTGAATGGTAGCTTATCCTCCTAACCATCAGTCAGAGTTGAGCATGTTGAAACACCTTTCTTGGGACCCAGAGACTAACATGTAGAGTTCTACCTGGTATTGATCATGGGCTCTCAGAAGAAGTTCTTTCTTTCTCTTGTATCATCATGCTACGTAATTTACACAATATTGTTCACAAGGTTGATGTCGTTTTTAGAATGAGTTAACATTCTAAGTTAACAATAAGTTCTAATTTGATGCAACAACTTGCAGCTATCTAACTGCATAAATAGAAGCAAAGTATCCAGAGCATAAGATATAAGTGCTCTCTGTTAGACAGAACACAGGGTATTATACTTCTCAGATGGTAAAGAACCCACCTGCATTGCAGGAGACCTGGATTCAATCCCGGGGTTGGGAAGATCCCCTGGAGAACTCCATGGACAGAGGAGCCTGGTGGGTTAGAGTCCATGGGGTCAGAAAGAGTCAGACATGACTGAGGGAATAACACTCTGTATATTATGATCCTACATTGTCTGCACAAATGTCTTGAGCAAAGCAAAACAAAACATTTTTTGTAATGTTAAACACCTTGAACTAGGATCACAGGGTTGATATGAAGACACAATTAGATCCCGAGTTAGGTACATTTTCTAATGACTAAAGCTGCCAGACAATAGAATGGGCTGTGTTAGTACTGAACAATTTCTATGCTAGTGACTCTGCTCACATATATCCTGACCCCCTCTTTAGGAGGAAACTGGAGGAAATATAACCTAACTCAAAGACCACTGATTTTAGTCCTGTGATCTTCAGCAAAACACTTTCCATTTTCTTTCTCTTTGCAGATATGGCTTTGCTATACAGTTTCGAGTATTTTAAACAGAAAAATCATTTCATGTTTATTAGAATCTAATGGAATTGGCATTATATCAGTGATTGCTACTTCTCAGGGGTCATTTTAGGGGGTTTTACCTTTATTTGTTTAGTACTTATAATGACCCTGAAAATATTATTTTCACAATTTTACAACCAGTGCCTAAAGAAATGTCCATGATAGGTTTTTGAATGATGAAAATACACAATATTATGTATAATGTGTTACTAATTATGGAACCCAGTTACATAATTCTCCGCATTTACTCACTTGTGTACACAGCTGTATAAATGATACACAGATGAAAACCGTCAGAATTATACACAGTAAAGTGGTCACTATATGTATGTCTGGGTTATAGATTTTGAAAGCTTCTTAGTTTCTTTCTTGGACTTTTCTGATCCTCTAAATTATCTAGCACTCTGAGCATTACTTTCATACTCAGAGAACAATGACTATATTAATAGTCATATAGCTTTATAGAAAAACAAATAACTCAAGATGACAGAGAGTAAGTAGCCAATTTGGCATCATTTCCTAACGTAGAAGCAGTTGAGGGGAGGGAGTTCACTCTTACCTGAGTCCAAAATTTGGAGTTGTTCTTTGCCCCCTTTTTTTTTCCAGTCCAGTTTCATTGCCACTGATTAGAGCACAGAAGGAAAAAGAATGGCCCGTTCGCTTAATGATGACAAATAGCAGCTTTGGTCTTTACCTGGGAGGCTGTGGTAACCTGGGCCTGCCCTTTGTGTGTGCCCATGGGCAGCAAGCAGGAATTCAGCGCTGCAGCTGGAGCCTGGCTGGACTCCAATCTGGCGTGTGTCTCACATTGTTTGGGGAACACTTTGTACCGGTGGAGACACACTCCTCTCCCGGGGCCCAGAGCTGAGAAAACAAAAGCTCCTGGTGCCAAGGCTACCGGCCTTATCTGTAAATCACATATTCTTTTTTCTTGTCTCCTCGAGGGTGCTTTGACCTTACCTCAGAGCTTGAGCAGACACAAGTCATCAATTTTTTTCACTGACAAGTTAAGAGACCAAGTGAATTTAGCCTGCCTGATTATTGAAACTGTATCAGGTCTTAGATATGACCAATTAGAATACATGCATACTGTGTGTGTATCTGTATGTGTGTGGATGCATGCATATGTTTATGACTGTATATAAATGATCATTCATCAAAATTGTAAATGTACATGAGAATTAATTTTACTTCTTGATAGTTTCAACCACATTAGCTGATTTAATCCTTTCCATGTCTCTGCACACTAGGGTGAAAGTGTTGATAAAAGTGAAGAGAGGACAGTAAGTCTTTATGTGTAATGTCTGCTTACAGTGGCTGCTAAGCTGCTTCTAAGTCGCTTCCGTCGTGTCTGACTCTGTGCGACCCCATAGATGGCAGCCCACCAGGAGAGAGGGCCACTAATGATTTTCAGCTCTACTTTCACATTTATAGAGGTGAAAATGGAAACCACAAAGATGTAAGAGAATCCCTTAGGGTCAAAAAGCTAGTTCACCACAGAATGAGACTAAAATAATAATCTCTCACTTTTAATTCAGTATTCTTTACACCCAGTCTTTAAGGGATGGCTATCTTAGTACCTGCAACATAGTTAGAAAATATAATTTATATAGTGATCGGTATTTTAATGAGAGGATGATGAGGGGAAAGTGTTAACAGGGATTATTTTCGTGGTAGGAGCTGATTGATGATTTTATTATGTTTAATGCTATCTGAATTTTCTAAAATATCAGCTTAAATATTTATTACCTTAATGGTATGCATTTTAACACACATATTAGCCCCTATGTTCTAAGCGTGCTACTAGGGACTTCACACATCAATTTTGTCATTTACCCCTCATAGCCCATCTCGATAATAGGTTCTTATCAAAGTGTGTTGAATATAATAGAATCCAAAAGTAATAGCGTCCAGAGATGACTCTAAAAATCCCTCCTAGAATTCTTCCTGAGATACCTGTGTGACTTGAGGTCCAAGATTATCCTAGTAACAGGAAGTGATTCCAGATAGGTCTCAAACTTTAATATTTTCCTAAGAAGCCATTGAGCAATCTGAAAAGAAGCTTTCTGTTGTGAGTGACTCTAGGCTGCTCACAGGTCACTGGCCAGGAACGTTCACCCCATGGGGTCAACAGACAGGCAGCTGAGTTGGTTGCTTTCAAAAATCTGTGCAAAATAAACAAAGACTTACTATGATCAATTATACCTATACCCATTAGATATTAAACATTAAAGACTCCAAAATGAATAGTTGAAGCAGAGGAATTTTGTGTTATATTTCAAGCCTGCTTTTATTTATTAACATGCCTTCATCCTCTTTGGCATGCTGTCTGACATGCTGTCTGACACAGGGCCCAAGGTTGTAGTTTAAACGACAGTAGAAAGTCACTGTGCTTTGATGGGTCCGGAGCGTGCAGCCAATGTTAATAACTAACAGTACAGACTGAGCCTTGCTACACAGACCTTTAGAATTAACTGTCTCAAGTTGTGTCTAGGACAAGAAGGACCAAGGGCCCCTGTGTCTGGTCTGGCTTAGGCTCATGCTGTCTAGTGACACCTAGATTTATGTATCTAGCAATGGATATGCCTTGCTTGTTGCCCTTGAGTAAAATCCAGACATCCCTGTAGAATTTCTTTTTGATACTGGATAAAATTTAAGGAGACCTGCAGGAAAGAGGTTTCTTTTCCAGAATTTGCATCTCTGGGTTTTAGGATACTTAAACCTGAATATACACACAAGTTGCAGCTTGCTTCTTGGCCTACTGCTTATCGCCTAAGGGTTTTGGCTCCAGAAACAGATACACTCATGGTCGTTGAGAAAAAAAAAAAAGAGTAGAAACAGTCCAGGGAGTCCAGAGACACATGAGATCATACCCTGAGTTCCACATTCTGTGTTTTCACAAGTTCCAGGAGCTCAATGAATGTTTGCTCTATGTACTCTTCTCAGGGGTCAGAGTTAGGCCTGAGTGAAGAAGACTGCTGGTTGCCCCACAGTCTTCTCCACGCCTGCACCCTGAGGCATCTAGGATCCCTCTGGAATGTGAACAGTCTTCAAAACTTAGTGAAATCCCAACTCTGCCTCCAAAGAGTTCAAACATAAGATCAGAGTCAGAAGCTCCTCTTGTGCTCACTTAGAATCAGAGGCTGTAAGAGCTGCTCTTGGTTCAGAACCGCATTTGAAGGTCCCACAGACTCCCTGGTATAGTCTGGAGAAAGTAAGAGAAGAGTATTCTTTACTGCTGGCAAACAGCTCAGATCTGCACTCCTTCACAGAAGAGGATGACTAGTTTTACCCCTGAAACATGCCTCTGGCTTTGCTGCCTAGTAATTATGAGATTTCCACTGCCTGTCTTGGCCTAGACCCTTGGCTATTGCCTGCACACGTGCTGGGTCATCACCTGGGTTATCCTCTTGCTGACCTGCATGACACTAGACACCCATGTGGATGGTTGACATTTGTCTATCTCTGGATCTATTTTCAGCTTTATCAGCCCTTCTTTATTACACACAGCTGGGCTTATCTTTCTCCACTGCCTCTCCCCCATGGACATCCAAGTACCCATCCTTGCTGTTTCACTACCGATGGAACTTCTGATCTATGTTTGTGATCTATGTTTTTAATCCAGGGAGTAGTTATTTGGCCATCGGATGCTATCTGTTTTATGATGTTGGTGTTTAATAATCAGAATCATTCTTTAGAGTATATGTAAATCAAGGAGAACCGCAAAGCCAGGACAACAGCTGCCCTGTCAAAATGAAGCGAACTAAACCAAATGCTTGTTGGGGGTTCAATATATATAGGTCTCTGTCTAGATCATTGTGCTATCAGGAGAAAATTTTTGCTGCTTCTACTCTGGTGATCAGTGGTTTCATCTGTAAAAAACAGAAACAAAAACAAAACAAAAACAAGAAAAGCAATTGAAATTATTTTACACTAGAGTCATAAGCACAACTCCCCCCAAATTTTATTTTCGAAAAGGTAAATGGGCATTAAAAATTAATCTTAAATGAGTAGATGGGCATCAGAGCAAAGGGTGCACCTGTGGTTTGGGGAATAGGATAAAGAACTGCCACCAATCTGTTCTGTTTCCTCTCTGTATGGACTTCAAGTGAAGCCAGAGAATGTAGCTGTACTTAATGTGCATGTGGACCCTCACATAGTGTTTTTGAACACCCTATGGTGAAGCCAGCTCTTTCCAGTTACGCTAGGTTCCTCCTCCAAGTCACTGTCCAGCCCTTGTTGACTGCAGCTTTCAAGGGAATGAGAATATTATTCTTGGAACGATGCTTCTATTTTCCCCAGGACCACAGGTGGATTTATGAATAATCTGTATACTTCATTTTTCTCAGCCCAACAAAACATCGCACTTGTAATTCCTGATTGAAATGGTATCTGAGTCAGATTAAATTGTGTCCTGAAAGGTGAAATCCAGTTTCACTAGCTAACCACGGGGTTCCCTGGTGGCTCAGTGGTGAAGAATCTGTCTGCCAATGCAAGAGACATAGGTTTGATCCCTGGGTTGGGAAAGATCCCCTGGTGAAGGAAATGGCAACCTACTCCAGTATTCTTGCGTGGAAAACCCATGGACAGAGGAGACTGGCAGGCTGCAGTCCGTAGGGTGGCAAAGAGTCGGACGTGACAACGACTAAAGGACAACAGACCATGACTACTCCTGTCACATTTATGTGTTTTAAATTTCATTGACATTTTCACATTGATTATCTTACTTTATTCCCAGAATAGTATTCCAAGGCAAATGAGAGAGATTATCACTTACCTAAAGTAGAAACTGCCACCCAAAACTAAAAGCACTTATTAATAGATTCACACTGCTAAAATCCATATTTCCTGACTCCAGATGAATGCTTTTTCTTCACAGTCTCAAATATGAAGTCAGATGTCAGAGTGCTATCAGCCTACAATATTAACTGACCACATACTATAATTATATGTATTGTAGTAGTTTTTCGGAGAAGGCAATGGCACCCCACTCCAGTACTCTTGCCTGGAAAATCCCATGGATGGAGGAGCCTGGTAGGCTCCAGTCCATGGGGTCGCTAAGAGTCAGACACGACTGAGCAAATTCACTTTCACTTTTCCCTTTCATGCACTGGAGAAGGAAATGGCAACCCACTCCAGTGTTCTTGCCTGGAGAATCCCAGGGACGGTGGAGCCTGGTGGGCTGCCGTCTATGGGGTCGCGTGGAGTCGGGCACGACTGAAGTGACTTAGCAGCAGCAGTAGTAGTTTTATTATTTGCATACACAAAAGCAAGAATATCATCCCGGTTTACCTCTCTATAATTCATAGTTTGTGTCTAATAAAGGAGAAAGCCTCTCACAGTGGTAATTGCTACAGTTCCCTAATACCATTATTTTAGGAAATGTCTAACCAGGGCTAGGGTTAGCCACTGGTGGCTCAGTGGTAAAGAATCCATCTGCCAATGCAGGAGAAACAGGAGACAAGAGTTCAATCCCTGGGTCAGGAAAATCCCCTGGAGAAGAAAATTGCAACACACTCCAGTATCCTTGCCTGGAAAATCCCTTGGACAGAGGAGCCTGGCGGACTACAGTCCATAGTGTCGCAAAGGGTCGGACACGACTATAGCGACTTAGCACAGCACTGCACAGCACAACCATGGCTAGGGCTAAACAAATCTTTTTTATTTTTAAATTTAAATTAGTTTATTTTCTATTTTTTAACTTTACAATATTGCATTTGCTTTGCCATACATTGACATGAATCCACCATAAATGTACATGTCTTTCCACTGGAAACAAGCCTCAATATCTGCGCAGGTAAAAGGTTGGTTTCAAAGTATTGCCAGAAGATGGCGCTGTGCATTAGCAAACATCTTGCCTGGGGACGTATAACAGGATGGGGGGTTTAAGGTGAATGAGACAAGTATGATCTGAGGGAAAAATGGTGAATAGCTAATACAGAAAAAAAAATGCACATTTATGTGGCTTATAAAAGGGAGGTTTAAAATGTGAGTTAACTTTTTATTAAGCTTTTGAAACAACTCTTATTTAGTTTATAACTCAGAATAGTGCTGGTGAGTCAAATCGAATAGAAATTCAGTTCACCCCAGTGGAGAGATTTTCCCTAGTATAGAGAAAGCCTTGTATCCTGTGACATTAACTATATACAAGTGTTAAATGTTGCCCAGTTAGTTTCCAGTATGAGTTGTTTCTTCTCTACCCCTCATCCCTCCCCATCTCTCGGCTCTGTTCCTCATGCTTAAAAACTCTCTTCTAAAAGTCCATGGGGTCGCAAGGAGTTGGACATGACTGAGTGACTGGAAGAAAAAAAAACTATATTTCCGTCTATTATTTAAGAACTAGATGCATCTCATATTTTCTTACAAATGTCTTTTACAAGAGTAGGAAATCAAAGGATTCTATTGATTTTATCTTGATTTCCTAACATTATACTTACACTCAATAAATGTTTATTTAATATTGAATAATTGATTAGTGAATCACACCATGGCCTAGTGATAGAATTTTCTGTACACGTATTTAGTCACAACTTTCAAATGTATTTATTGAGTTCCCATTAGTCTCTTGGTCACAGAAATTATGATCTAGGAGAGGAAATAATAGCTAATTGAACTCTAGTGTGGCAGGTGTATGATAGTGGAAGAATAGGATTCTAGGAAAGTTACTTCTTTTCAAGTTGATATTAGGGGTTGGGAGAGGTTTTTACAAAGAAATGAAGTCTACTTTTCTATCTGAATAATGAGTAAAGAAGTGCTATCTCTTGAGAATATTCCAGAAAAAGAAAACATTTGAGAAACACTAGAGATCAGAAAATATATCACTGAATACATGAGTGACAAGGAACTTAATTTTACTTAAAAAGCACTGTGTGATGAGGAGTGTCAGAAAGTAAGGTGGGAAATTAAGTGATGTTAGGTATTGAAATTTGGCCTAAGAGTAAAATGAAATATTATAATAATTCATGCATGAGAGTGATGTGATCAGATTTATATTTTTCAAAGATAGTTCTGGCTAAAGTGTGGAAACTAAGTTGTGTTTGGTGTAGGTGTGGTGGAACGGAGTATGGTGCAATACTGGAAGCAGAGAGACCAGCTAGGGAACTGCTGCAAAACTGAAATGCTCTGATTGTTACTAGGGTAGTGAACAGATCTGGAGAGAGAGTTAGGCCAGCAAAAAAAGATTTTTAAGGCGCTGTCAATCTAAAAGCTCCTGGTGGCTAAGACAGTAAAGAATCTTTTTGCAATGCAGGAGACAAAAGTTCAATCCCTGGATCAGGAAGAATCCCTGGTGGAGGAAATGGCAACACACTCCAGTATTCTTGCCTGGAGAGTCCCATGGACTGAGGAGCCAGGCAGGCTACAGTCCATGGGGTCAAGCAGAGTTGGATGTGACTTTCACTTTCTTTTTTTTTTTCAACCTGAAAAGAGAAAGTTGAAAGTTAGTCACTTAGTCATGATCGACTCTTTGTGACCACATGGACTGTAGCCCACTGGGCTCCTCTGTCCATGGAATCCTCCAGGAAAGAATACTGGAGTGGGTTGCCATTTCCCTTCGCCAAAAGGATTAAAAAATAATAATCAGTGTGATAAAACTCCTCCTGGGAGAGGACAGTATGTTTTGGGAAGAAATTCTTTGAAAAGCAGCTTAACATGATCATCAGCTCAATCAGTTCAGTCACTCAGTTGTGTCCGACTCTGCGACACTATGGACTGCAGTACGCCAGGCTTCCCTGTCCATCACCAACTCCCAGAACATGCTCAAAGGAATGTCCATCAAGTCGGTGATGCCATCCAACCATCTTATACTCTGTCATCTCCTCCTCCCACTTTCAATCTTTCCCAACATCAGTGTCTTTTCCAAAGAGTCGATTCTTTGCAGCAGGTGGCCAAAGTATTGGAGTTTCAGCTTCCGCATCAGTCCCTCCAATGAATATTCAGGACTGATTTCTTTTAGGATTGACTGGTTTGACCTCCTTGCAGTCCAAGAGACTCTCAAGAGTCTTCTCCAAAGCATCAGTTCTTCGGTGCTCAGATTTCTTTATAGTCCAACTCTAACCTCCATACATGACTACTGGAAAAACCATAGCTCTGACTATACAGACCATTGTTGGCAAAATAATGTCTCTGTTTTTAAATATGCTGTCTAGGTTGGTCATAGCTTTTCTTCCAAGGAACTAGCATCTTTTAATTTCATGGCTGCAGTCACCATCTGCACTGATCTTGGAGCCCAAGAAAAGAAAGTCGTCACTGTTTCCATCGTTTCCGCATCTATTTGCCATGAAGTGATGGGACCAGATGCCATGATTTTAGTTTCCTGAGTGTTGAGTTTTAAGTCAACTTTTTCACTCTCCTCCTTCACTTTCATCAGAGGCTCTTTAGTTCTTCTTCACTTTCTGCCACAAAGGTGGTGGCATCTGGATGTCTGAGGTTATTGATGTTTCTCGCGGCAATCTTCATTCCAGCTTGTGCTTCATCCAGCCTGGCATTTTGCATGATGTACTCTGTACAGAAGTTAAATAATCAGAGTAACAATATACAGCCTTAATGTTCTCCTTTCCCAATTTGGAACCAGTCTGTTGTTCCATGTCCTGTTCTAACTGTTGCTTCTTGACCTGCATACAGGTTTTTCAAGAGGCAGATAAAGTGGTCTGGTATTCCCATCTCTTGAAGAATTTTCCACAGTTTGCTATGATCCACACAGTCAAAAGCTTTAGCATAGCCAACTAAGCAGAAGTAGATGTTTTTCTGGAATTCTTTTGCTTTATCTATGATCCAATGGATGCTGGCAATTTGATCTCTGGGTCCTCTACCTTTTCTAAATCCAGCTTGCATATCTGGGAGTTCTCAGTTCACGAACTGTTGAAACCTGGCTTGGAGCACTTTGAGCATTAGTTTGCTAGCGTGTGAGATGAGTGCAACTGTGCGGTAGTTCGAGCTTTCTTTGGTATTGCCTTTCTTTGGGATTGGAATGAAAACTGACTTTTTTGAGTCCTGTGGCCACTGCTGAGTTTTCTAAATTTGCTGGCATATTGAGTGCAGCACTTTCATAGCATCATCTTTTAGGATTTGAAATAGCTCAACTGGAATTCCATCACCTCCACTAGCTTTGTTCATAATGATGCTTCCTAACATGATGCCTAGTGATGTTTCCTAACATGATGATAGAGATAGTTAAACAGCAAACTCAACCTTTAAACAGGTGGAAAGCAACTTGCCATTTTAGAATGGTGAATCTTATTGTTTACTACGATTTTGCTTTGCTAACAGATACACAGGTTTGGAGTCAGAGATGACAGTTCAAGAAAATAAAAGAAAGGCACAGCACTTGCTCCCGTGGTCATAATTCTCTACTCTCCTTTTTTTCCAAAATGATGGTTGAACAGATATCTAAGAATACCTGTCTAGAGGCTCAGCAAGTAATTAGCCTCCATTAAGTGGTCCCTCAATGCTCACTGGAGAATTATTAGTTGAAAAAGGGTTAAAGAGAAACAGATGACATCAAAATATGTTGACATGATAGTAATAATAGCTCTCTGTAATTATTTGGATATAAGGGAGAAGAAACAATCAACTGTGATAACTTCCAGGATTCAGACCTGGGAAACTGGATTATTCTCTGTGATAAGGAAGAGAAAGATCAGGTTTGAGGTAGAATTAGGAGAGGGCAGATAACGAGTTAAGATTGTATCTTTAACTTAGTGAAGAATTAAGTTTGCATTTAAGTTTGAAATATGTGTGACATTCGAGTGGAAAGAGCAAGTAAAGCAAGTAAGTCTGAAGCTTAAGAAAGGGATTTGGGTTAAAGCTATGTGTTTGGTAATTAAAAAAGTGGGAATGGATTATATCACAAAGGAGAATGTGTAGTATAATATGCAACAGAGGGTATGTGGACAAAAATATAAAACAATACATTTAATAACATCATATTAAGAGATATATTGGGCTTCCCTGGTGGCACAGACAGTAAAGAGTATGCCTGCAATGCAGGAGACCTGGGTTCGATTCCTGAGTTGAAAAGATGCTCTGAAGAAGGGAATGGTGACTCACTCCAGTATTCTTGCCTGGACAAGAGAAGCATTGGAAGTCCGTGGAATGGCAAAGAGTCAGACATGATTGAGCAACTAACACTTTTTTTTTTTAATAAATTTATTTATTTTAGTTGGGGGCTAATTACTTTACAATATTGTAGTGGTTTTTGCCATACATTGACATGAATCAGCCATGGGTTTACATGTGTTCCCCATCCTGAACCCCCTTCCCACCTCCCTCCCCATCCCATCCCTTTGGGTCATCCCATTGCCCCAGCCCTGAGCATTTGTCTCATGCATTGAACCTGGAATGGTGTTCTGTTTCACATATGATAATATACATGTTTCAATGCTATTGTCCCAGAACGTCCCACCCTCACCTTCTCCCTCAGAGTCCATAAGACTGTTCTATGCATCTGTGTCTCTTATTCTGTCTTGCATATAGGGTTATCATTACCATCTTTCAAATTCCATATATATGCATTAGTATACTGTATTGGTGTTTTTCTTTCTGGCTTACTTCACTCTGTATAATGGGCTCCAGTTTCATCCATCTCAATAGAACCGATTCAAATGTATTTTTTTAATGGCTGAGTAATATTCCATTGTGTATATGTACCACAGCTTCCTTATCCATCTGTCTGCTGATGGACATCTAGGTTGCTTCCATGTCCTGGCTATTGTAAACAGTGAGCAACTAACACTTTCACTTTCAAGAGACAGTTTAAATAAAGAAACCAATGTGTGTGTGTGTGTGTGTGTGTGTGTGTGTGTGTGTGTGTGTGTGTGTGTACATAGACTGGATACTGTGAACCTGATAATCAGGGAGACCACAGGTTTCTGCAATAGCAAGTCTTCAAGACTGCAGGATTTTGAAACTGCGAAACTAAAAGACTGCAAGATCCGTTCTGTTATCCAGTGCTACCTCTAGCCTCTGCTTACTTAAAAATTTTCCTATTTAAGAGAAACATTTAACAGAGAAGATCGTCTCTGAGTTGATGTGTTTTACAGAAAGAATACTGGCATACCAGAAGACAGGTTAACCAAAGCTTGGCTTCTCTTCATCTGACAAATTGTCCTTTTTTGGGCACGTTAGTTTTTTTTTCCCCAACCTGCTGCTTCCAACCTTATGCCAGGTATGGAAGCAAACTTCGTCTCTTGTGATCATCATTCTTGAATTTACTTTTATATTTTGAACTATTTAGGTTCATTGCTTTTCAATAAATTTAAAGTTTTCTGTTGCTTTTGTTTATCCAGAGATTTGCTACTGTTTCAGTGATGTAAAGGGATTTCACCTCTTGCATTTTGGTTAGTGCTGCATTCTTGCAGTCTCCAAAGGCTCATCAAGGTATTGCAAACTGAAGGTCTAGCAATATTAAAGTTTCTTAATCTCAAAGTGTAGAAAACACTTTTGTTTTTGAGATCATACCACTTTGTATCATTTTTCACAGTCCTGAGCAAGCTTTCATATCAATTAAGGACAAAGTTGAATGAATCAAACAAAGGTTGCAAATTTCCAGTGACCCAGATAACCATGATGGTGTGGTCACTCACTAGAGTCAGACATCCTGCAGTATGAAGCCAAGTGGGCCTTAGAAAGCATCACTAGGAACAAAGCTAGTGGAGATAATGGAATTACAGCTGAGCTATTTCAAATCCTAAAAGATGATGCTGTTGAAGTGTTGCACTCAATATGCCAGCAAATTTGGAAAACTCAGCAGTGGCCACAGGACTCAAAAAAGTCAGTTTTCATTCCAATCCCAAAGAAAGGCAATGCAAAGAATGTGCAAACTACCGCACAATTGCACTCATCTCACACGCTAGCAAACAAATGCTCAAAATTCTCCAAGCCAGGCTTCAATAGTACGTGAACTGAGAACTCCCAGATATGCAAGCTGGATTTAGAAAAGGTAGAGGACCCAGAAATCAAATTTCCAGCATCCATTGGATCATAGAAAAAGCAAGAGAATTCCAGAAAAACATCTACTTCTGCTTAGTTGGCTATGCTAAAGCCTTTGACTCTGTGGATCACAGCAAACTGTAGAAAATTCTTCAAGAGATGGGAATACCAGACCACTTTATCTGCCTCTTGAAAAACCTGTATGCAGGTCAAGAAGCAACAGTTAGAACAGGACATGGAACAACAGACTGGTTCTAAATCGGGGAAGGAATACATTAAGGCTGTATATTGTTACCCTGCTCATTTAACTTATATGCAGAGTACATCATGCAAAATGCCAGGCTGGATTAAGCACAAGCCAGAATCAAGATTGCTGGGAGAAATATCAATAACCTCAGATATGTAGATGACACCACCCTTATGGCAGAAAGCAAAGAGGAACTAAGAGCCTCTTCATGAAAGTGAAAGAAAAGAGTGAAAAAGTTGGCTTAAAACTCAACATTCAAAAAGCAAAGATGATGACATCTGGTCCCATCACTTCATGGCAAATAGATGGGGAAACAATGAAAAGAGTGAGAGACTTTCTTTTCTTGGGCTCCAAGATCACTGCAGATGGTGACTGCAGCCATGAAATTAAAAGATGGCTGCTCCTTGGAAGAAAAGGTATGAGAAACCTAGATATCATATTAAAAAGCAGAGATATTACTTTGCTAACAAAGATCTGTATAATCAAAGCTATGATTTTTCCAGTAGTCATGTATGGATGTGAGTGTTGGACCACAAAGAAGGCTGAGCATTGAAGAATTGATGCATTCAAACTATGGTGTTGGAGGTGACTGTTCAAAGTCCCTTGGACCGCAAGGACATCAAACCAATCAATCCTAAAGGAAATCAATCCTGAATACTCATTGGAAGGATAGATGCTGAAGCTGAAGCTTCAATACTTTGGCTATGTGATGTGAAGAACTTATTCTTTGGAAAAGACCCTGGTCCTGGGAAAGGTTAAAGGTAGCAGAAGGGGACAACAGAGGATAAGATGGTCAGATGTCATCACCGACTCAATGGACATGAGTTTGAACAATCTCCAGGAGATACT
This sequence comes from Okapia johnstoni, assembly GCA_024291935.2. Classification (NCBI taxonomy): domain Eukaryota; kingdom Metazoa; phylum Chordata; class Mammalia; order Artiodactyla; family Giraffidae; genus Okapia; species Okapia johnstoni. The sequence continues at coordinate 77,857,096 of CM044311.1, read as the reverse complement.
GAAGGACAGGGAAGCCTGGTGTAGTGTAGTCCATGGGATCACAAAGAGTCAGACTCGGCTGAGCAATTAAACAACAACAAAGCGGCAGAAAGAGTTTTGTAATTATTATTTTTGACTTTCTGAAAGGGAAAGAGTTTTTGTCTGTCTCTCTTGGAGCCTCTTTCTATGTTGGTCTCTCCCTTTCTTCATGGTTTTGTGATAACCTGTTACGGTTTATGTCTCTCTGCATGTGGACTAAAGAGAACACTCACCTAGGGCTCAGGAACCCTGGATTCTCTCTTCCCCACTGCCTTTTTATGTACCAGTGTCTTTTCCTCTTTGACCTCCCCAGCTATACATTCAGGAATTTAAGTAAATTATATCTAGAAGCAGTATAATCTTCAGAGTCTGTAAGAAATAGGAAGAACTAAAAGGCGGGTAGTTTGTATGGAACAGGAGGATAAGCTTCTGTCCATGATATAAAATTTAGAGGGAAAAATTGTCCATATCAAAGCATAGGATATATAAATTCCTTCACTCCAATATTTTTCTAAAAACATCTACCTTCTGTAGATGTCTACTACATCTATCACTCCATATTTCTAGGACTTCTTCCCAGATTCACCAAGCCACTTTTGTGGTTTACCACCTGCATGTGGGTGACAGCCTCAGGAGAGTAGTAGTTGTACCCAGTGTTTAAGAACACAGGCTCTGTAATCAGATTTTCCAAGGTTCAAATCCTAGGTCTACCCTTTCCTAGATGCGAACTCTTGGGCACTTTACCTAGTTTCTCTATGTCTCACTTTGTCATCTGCAAAGTGGATACCTGACACCATTGTGTAGTTGTGAGATTACATTCATTAATACATGTAAAGCTTTGGCATCAATGATTCATCAATAGCAAAGCAATTAATAAAGGGTTGCTACTACTGTTTATTTTAACTCAATTGGAAATTGCTCAAGATTAACATTTTATGTAATTCTGTCTCTATGCTCCCTTTTCCTTCCTTCCTTCCCTTCTTCTCTCCCTTCTTCCCAGCTTTCCACTCTTCCTTCCATCTCTCTTTTCCCTCCATTCCCTCCCTCTCACTTCCCTTCCTTTCTCTTTCGCCCTCTCTGTCTCCTCACATCTGTTTGTTTCTCCCTTTCTAGGTAGGTGTTTTAGGCTTGCACTTGTCTTCCAATACCTTGGGCCAATCTGGCTTGATCAAGCAGGCCAAGGGCCAGGGGTCTTGCTGAGCCTCTCCGGTGTCCAAGCTATAGCTCATTGCAAGCTCTATCGAGCTGCTGAGAGTGCCAGACACGGATTTCATTAATCCTACCATCAGTGGGTCTGAATTCATTGCAACTAATACACTACCTGTTTCTCTAATGATGCCAACAATTTCTTGACACTGTGTATGACCTCCTGTTATTTCTCAACAAAAGCTGGCAAGCACAACTCGGCAGTGAAATAATAAGACAGCCAAGCGGGCCACAAACTGCTGAGTGCATCCATGCTGAAATGAACAGCACATTCCAAAGAGATCCACAGAAGCTAAGAAGGGAAAAAAAGTGAAAATACAAAATCACTTAGAGGAGAGAGTAACCCTCTAGGCCCCCAGACTTACATATTTATCTTCCCTACATTGAAAACTAGGGTGACTTCTACCCTAGAATCCCTGATTATTCCAATGCTCGTACTTCATTTTGATATATCATTCACAACTGTCTCCATCAGACTTTATCCTCATATATGGGGTAAGTTTCTAAAATCTTTGAAGTTTCTGCCAGCAACACAGAAAGAGAAAGTAGCATGTCATATGAATGAATAGGTTTAGTTATAGGTCAGAATGGGATGCAATCAGACTGGGAAGGTTGTACATGGTATAATAAATAAGCAAAGAAAGGCATATTTTGTTTAGCTTCAAAGGCTTTAACTTTTTCTTCATGATTTTTGTGAAAAAAAATCGTATATTAAAACAATTTTCCTATTCTGTATCTAGCTCAGATGAGCACAAGGTGAGGTATTTATTTTCTGGACTAAAACACCGTATCTTTGATGAAATCTTAGCAGAATGATGCAAGGAATGTTCACAGAAAGGGGGACCATTGAGGCAAACACTTTGGATGACTCATGTATTCGTTCAACATGGTTTGAGAACAATACTATATCCCAAACAAAGATAAATAATATTGGGGGAAAAAAGGTGAATAATATTGGAAACTTATTGGCCCTCAAAGACTCAGACTGTAGGAATTGCCATAGAGAAAATGTTCAGGGTTCTCAGGGAGAGAAAATCAGGAGAATCTGGCTTAATTTGAGGGGCATAAAAAGAGGTTTATTGGAAGGAAATACTGCATTTGGCTGAAATCTGCAGAAAAAGATAAGAAAGTATAAAAACGGAAACTGCCTTGTGGAGTTATTAATAAATGTATCAATGAGTGTGTTTGTGTCTGTCTGTGTGTGTGTGCACGCACACTCGGTCGTGTCCAACTCTTTGCAGCTTCCTGGACCATAGCGGCCAGGCTTCTCTGTCCCTGAGTTTTCCAGGCAAGAATACTGGAGCTGATTGCCATTTCCTCCTCTAGGGGATCTTCCTGATCCTGGGATTTAACCCATTCTCTTCCATCTCCTGCATTGGCAGGCAGATTCTTCACCACTAGTGCCACCTGCAAAGCCCTTATCAATAAGGGTAACATAACAATTATTTTCAAATAAAGTTAGCTGAGAAGAGGAAGAAATTTAATGGCTTTGTTCCATTCAAGAGCACAAGCCATTCATTATGGTCATTAAAAGAAGGGAGCTAGAGGCCTTGAATGAATTGTTAAATATAGTGATTGTAATTAAAAGTGCTTACTAAGGGATAATGGACTTAAATGTGTAAGAACGTTCTATATGTTCTTCATTTCAGTTCAGTTCAGTCATTCAGTCATGTCCACCTCTTTGGAACTCCACGGACTCCAACGCATCATTCTTCCCTGTCCATCACCAACTCCGGGAGCTTACTCAAATTCATGTCCATCCAGTTGGTGATGCCATCCAACCATCTCATCCTGTCGTCCCCTTCTCCTCCCACCTTCAATCTTTCCCAGCATCATAGTCTTTTCCAGTGAGTCAGTTTTGCATCAGGTGGCCAAAGGATTGGAGTTTCAGCTTCAGCATCAGTCCTTCCAATGAATATTCAGGACTGGTTTTCTTTGGGATTGACTGGTTTGATCTCCTTGCACTTCAAGGGACTGTCAAGAGTCTTCGCCAACACCACAGTTCAAAAGCATCAATTCTTCATCACTCAGCTTTCTTTATGGTCCAATTCTCACATCCATACGTGACGACTAGAAAAACCATAGGTTTGACTATACACATCTTTGTCAGCAACGTGCTGTCTCTGCTTTTTAATGTGTTGTCTAGGTTGGTCATAGCTTTTCTTCCAAGGAGCAAGCATCTTTTAATTTCTTGGCTGCATAACAGTTCTGTGAAGACCTATAAGGCCTTTTAGAACTAACACCAAAAAAAAAAAAGATGTCCCTTTTAGTATAAAAGAAGCCTAAATTCTAATTCTGTAAGATGATTCTTTGGGATACCAATCTGCCATCCTCTCCGTCTGCTGGATTTCTGAATAAAGTTGATATTTCTTGCCCCAAAACTTTGTGTCTCGTTTTATTGGCCTGTCATGCATTGATCAGTATGAGCTTGGACTCAGTAACACTCAGAGAACCAAGAGCAGATAAAGCGATTGAATGGACATGAGTTGGAGCAAATTCCGAGAGATGGTGAAAGACAGGGAGGGCTGGCATGCTGCAGTTCATGGGGTCACAAAGAATCAGACATGACTGAGCGACTGAACAACAAAGTGGCTGAACATTCATTGCTTAGAAACATGAGTGTGGAAATCAAAAGTTGGCAACTTAGTTAAGGCTGATTTTCATGAACCAGCTTAGAACTGAGAGGAAATTAGGAAAACATTTAGGTCCATGCCATTTCTGTTCTTTATTGTGTCCATCTTTGCATGAAATATTCCCTTGGTATTTCTAATTTTCTCAAAGATATCTCTAGTCTTTCCCACTCTATTATTTTCTTCTATTTCTCTGTATTGATCACTGAGAAAGGCTTTCTTATCTCTCCTTGCTTTCTTTGGAACTCTGCATCAAATGGTTATATCTTTCCTTTTCTCCTTTGCCTTTAGCTTCTCTTCTTTTCTCAGCTATTTGTAAGCCCTTCTCAGACAATCATTTTGCCTTTTTGCATTTCTTTTTCTTTGGGATGGTCTTGATCACTGCCTCCTGTACCATGTCACAAACCTCTGTCCATAGTTCTTCAGGCACTCTGTTTATCAGATCTAATCCCTTGAATCTGTTTGTCACTTCCACTGTGGGTTTATATACAAACACTATATGTTTTCATAAGGAGTTCATAAGAATGATTAAAATAATGAATAACAGTATTATTGTAAACCACATCTGGGAAACTGTATTTGTAGCTGTACTTTCATCAAGTAACAATTTCCAGAGTTGAAGCTTGTTCATCTCTAATTAGATGTTCTAACACTTGAATTGTTTTTATAGATCACTTTTTATATGCAATCTCTCAATTCTTGCAGCAACCCTTTTTTACAGGTTTTATCAATCCTATTTACAGATGTGGAAATTAAGATTCAGAGTGTTTGCTTGCTCAAAGTTGCCTAAACAAAAAGAATTACAAACCTTTATCCTCTCGTTCCAAATTGTATGTGCATTTCAGCATCTTATACATCCTCTGAGTATCAAAATTATATTGTATATATTTGAAAGTGCTTGATAAATGGTAAAGTGTTGCATACACATGAGGTACCATGTTAACCTCTAAAATAATTAATTCATTCAATAATTAATGCATTTATTCTTCTGTGATTTTAACAAACCTTCTCTGAATACCTTTTCGATGCTTCCATCACTTCCCCAAATACTACGGGAATATGAAGTGCTACTTTGCTATTTAGATTTAGAGATATATTTGGCATATATTTCTTCGTTATACTATTTGCAAGACAATCTTTCCTTAACAATTACTTTTATAATTTTCTGCAGCACAGAAGGACATTAGCAATTCAAGAGACTGAATTTTAGCCCACAGAAGTCACTTAGTTATTGTCCTTAGAAGTACCTCTGCATTTCACTGTTACTTTTGATTGCATCTATTGGAATAAAAGTAGATCCCTGAATGCTGGTATGTGCTGACCTAGTTAAGTATACATATAAAGGACAGCTTTTTCATTGGAGTGGATTCAAGATAAGCAGCAAATATTTATGTTCAACTAAAATATTGTTCCAAAAATGGCAGCAATGTTTCCCCAAAATAGGAACAATATCTGAGTTAGAGGCTTTGCTTTATTACTCAGAACTGTAACTGTAACTTTACCATCTAGCATATTTGAAATTTTAGAGTCTAATGAAGGTCTCCAAGTGAAGATACACACCTTTGTATGGAGAGGAAAGCTTTTTCATCCAATAAAATCCAAGATAAAGTTAACCAACAAACACATTGTTGATAGATTGGTGTTTTGTAATGATTGTTACTGGTCTTACATTCGGACTAAACTCCAAAGTGTGTTTAATGGTTACAAATTATCTGAATTAGCTGTAAATTTTGAAATTAGCATTATTTTACTATCAAACAATTTCTCAGAAAAAAAATGCATTAATTTCAATTATATGTGAAGTAGTCACTTCTAGGTTTTTGTTTATTTACTTTGTTTGCCAGTTTAATTTGCTAAGCACTTTCACAGATTATTTTTTCATTAAAGTACATTACTGATATCTATTCAGGTAGACTAAATTATATGAAATTGCCAATATTAGACCATATCTGTCCTATAGAAATGGAAATTTCAAGTGAGCCAGTTTAATATATGACCCTGCTGATGAGAGTAAGCTTAGTTGTGCCAGACTCCTCATATCCTTCAAAATTCTTTTTTCCCTTTAATGGAGCCATTTTAATGAAATTAATTAAGAGGTTTCAAAAACACTCTTCCCTTTTATTTATTTAATGAAACCAAAGTCCTATTTTCAAGTGTCCTTGTCAGACTTCTATAAGGACTAATCATGCAAAAACATATTTTAGAGGGAGATTTATGCTGAGGATACATTTTTCTTTTTCTCAAAAAGTAGAAATGAGGAAAGACAGAGAGAGAGGACTATACCCTACATGATTAAACATTAAGATAAAATGCCAGGTTAGAAAAGAAAAAGACACATGTAAATACCGAAATTTCATTAAAATACAGTATTTTATCCATGGTGTTAACAGGAATGTGAAACTTACAAATTCTGATAATAATAAAGAGGCTTAGAATTTATCAGAAGAGATTATCAGTTAGTAATATTTCTTCTAGTATTTTTTTGTAAATGCCTAGTCACAATAAATTTTGCTTATTTCATATCTTAAAGTTGTTTTGGAATTGTCAATATTTCTCATCTCTGCAATAAGGCTTATTTTTCTCTTGTGACTGTGTGACTTCATGATCCTCTAACTTGGCCTTGGTAAATTAGGTCCCAAAGAATTCCAATATTGAATTAGGAATTTCTCTCTTCTCCACCCACTGTATTTTTGGCAGCAAGGAGCTATTTCATCTTAGATAACCCAGACTTAGTATAATTGGTAATGTTCATGAGCTAAAATAGAAGGTAATGAACCAGTGTTGGAAAGGATGATCCATGACCAGATTGTTCTGATCTTTCATGGTACTGTCTGCTGACCTACTTGGCAAGTTGGATTCAGTCTTCTTGTTCATGCATAACTGAGGTCACTTAAACATTAAAAGATCTGAACTCCTCTTCCCCTCATCCTTTGACCTAGTTCAAGCCTATTGTTTAAACTCGTGGGTCCAGAACCGTGGAACCATGTGTGTATGTGTGTGTGCATGTGCTTACCCAAAGGGATGTGCATTTGAAGTGGTGATCTATTGAAAAACTGAGGGCAAGTTCTATGTTTAGTATACCAAATTCAATAAGGGTAAGGACATATGTAAATGGGAAGCATCAAATTAACATAGAATTCAATTAAGTGTGCATTGATTCTTAACATGTTATTATTTATATACCTCCTTTCAATGCTTTGAATGCCTCACCTCTTTTCTTAAATATGCAGAAGAATACCTCAGGTACACATAGTTAAATGGGTCCTAAATGTGTTGGATCAAGGAGAGGCAGAACTTTTACAAGAATAAGTGGTACAAAACCCTGAAATACATCATGAACACAATGTCGAAATGACTATTGGAAGTTAGAAGAAAGTAATGTTCTGTGTGCTAAGTTGCTTCAGTTGTGTCCAACTGAGCAATCCTGTGGACTGTAGCCCACCAGACTCCTCTGTCCATGGGAGTTTCCAAGCAAGAATACTGGAGTGGATTGCCATGCCCTGCTCCAGGTGATCTTCCCTACCCAGGGATCAAACCTGGGTCTCCTTCTTTGCAGGCAGTTTCTTTACCAGCTGAGCCACCAGGGGAGCCCCAGAAGAAAATAATGGCCCCCACCTAAGTGAAGTAGAAATACTAAGGCAGAAGATGAAAGAATGCTTAGTCAAGTGAGCACGCTAGAGTAGATTTATTAAATGAATCCAGAAAGAACAATAGCTGATCATATTACGAAAGAGAGCTCCCATGACTCTACCAAAGTGATTAGCAGTGCTCTGATAAGAGAGATACCAGTATGTATAAAATAGAAAACTAATGAGAACCAACTGCATAGCACAGGGAACTCTACTCAGTGCTCTGTGGTGACCTAAATAGGAAGGAAATTCTAAGAAGAGGGGATATATGTACCTGTATAGCTTATCCCCTTTGCCGTACAGCAGAAACTAACACCACATTGTAAAACAACTATGCTCTAATAAAAATTAAAGAAAAAAAAAGAAAAGCTCATTGATGGCTACCCTCTCCAGTCCAAAGTAGATGACAGGAGGAGATGCTAAGAACTGGGCTCACTGATAACAATGGGAATAATAAGATCCTAAAATAAGAGATGCCAGATAATAGCAAGTTTGAAGTCATTATGGTAATGAGTATCAATGTCAGTGTGCAACCCCAAAACTACGAAAATGTTTCAAAGGATACAGTGTTCCTGTGGGAAAGATGGGTGGTCAGCCAATAAGAGTACTAGTAGCCACTCCAGTAAAATACTCCAATCCCTTGTCTAGTTTCCATATCTGAGCCAGTTCTCAAATTCTATTAATTAACCCATTGATTAATGGAGAAGCTGAGTCTCCATGAGGAATGACTTTGAACATCAAGGCATGTATAGAGTTATATTTCCCTAATCTTCCAGAGGACGTATGGCTTCTTAACCAGATAACCATAAATTCAGAGCATTCATGAAAATGTGAATACTGTGACATTTTGAACCTTGTGGAAAAGTTTAAACTGATATTAACACTTGAGGGTCTGAACCATTATTACAGTCCTGTGGTTAAAGTTGGTGCATGTGAGGACCTGATAGTAAATGGAATTCTAGCCCAAGTGCAGCTGGCATTGTGTCCAATGGATCTGCAGGCATCCCAGAATTTTTTTCTCTGGTTCTCCAACACATAATTGGAATAGACATATTGGTTATTGAAAGAACCCCATGCTGGCTTTTTAACCTTTTGGATCAGGGCTGTTGAAATGGGAAAGTAAAGTGGAAATCCTTAAATCTATCTCCTAGCCTGGACAAGATGATACATCAAAAGCTATGGGTGTGGGCATGGATGTGAAGATCTTTTCATTTCAAGTTAATATTTACCAAAGAAAACCTAACCATGGGAGAAGCCTAAAAAGCACTGTAATGGAACACAACAAGCTGACAAATGTAGCTGTCTTGATGGTGAAGATGACGGCAGTGCATACAGAGACCCACCAACATGGTCTTCAACAACCCAAACCTGATCTAGCTCTAGCATTGTATCAATCTACCATCAGTGGAGACTAATGCAGAGCTTCTGCCACATTTCTCAAGGAGATCAACTAGTTATCTGGTTTCAAGATGAGTATATTGGATCCCTTTCATCAGAACAGGGTAGAAATTCATTTTGACTGAGGTAGATACATGTTTAGGTTATAGGCCTACATTTACTACTCTCTTGGCCAGTGCCACTGTCCAAAAACATATAGATTTTCTGATCTACCACTTAGACTGGTTAGTTAGTTAGTGTTAGTTGCTCAGTTGTATCTGACTCTTTGTGACTCCATGGAGTGTAGTCCTCCAGGCACCTCTGTCTGTGGAATTCTCCAGGCAAGAACACTGGAGTGGGTTGCCATTTCCTTCTCCAGGGGATCTTCCTGACCCAGGAATGAGTGTCCTGCATTTCAGACAGGTACTTTACCATATGAGACTCCTGAGAATACTGATAATATGATTTCAGAAAGAGGAAACTATACCAAAAGAGATATAGGAGTGAGCATACGGCTCATTACATTCCTTCTCACCTGGAATTTGCCAACATCATTGAGTAATACAGATGAAGCAGCAACTTGAAGATGATAACCCACAAAGGCGATATGTTATCCTCCTGGATGCGTTTTACATCATAAATCAGTGATCTATTTTACGGTGCTAGGCCTCCATTAAGTAAAGTACGTAGGTCCCACATCAAAGAAGTAAGAACGGCTTATTTACCCTCACTCTCGTTCATTCGCTTGAAGAATTTGTGCTTTAATCTCCGTTTTCTGGATGTCCTCTTCTTAGAGGAGGGACACCTCCATCAGAGGTACAGTAAGAGCCTCATAGAACCTTATGCTGTGGTTATTTCTGAGTCATTTGGGTTCTTTATGCTAAGAGATTAACAGATAAGAACAAGAAACAATTGTATGGGTAGTTTATCCTAGTTATCAGGAGGAGACTGGGCTACCATTACAAAATGGTTATATGGAGGAAACGCTTGACATCTGTCTGACCGACTGGAATAACAGTACTCTCTTGCCCAATTTAGTGGTAAATGGACAAGAGCACCAGCCAGAGCTATTTATGGTGGAAAGATCATGGTGATTAGCACATCAGATCACATAAGAATACCAGTCTGAGTCACTGCAAGGTAAGTCACCTAGACAAGCAGAGGTGCTAGCAGAAGTTTAGGGTGCACCAAGAATGGATAATAAACCATATAATGAGTATCAGTGGCAGTCCCAAGATGAACTTCTCTGTGAACACCAAATTTTTAAAATTCTTCTGAGTTTCAACAGGAAAAAAAAAGATAAACCAGAATATTATAGGAGACATTTTCATATGAAATGAACTTATTGTTGATACAAGTGAATCTGAGCAGTGCAAGAGGTACATCTTAAGAAACACTATAAATGATCCAAAATCCCTTTCAGGGTTAAGGCACTCATTCTCCTAACTCTTCAAGGATGGACTTCAGCTGAAAGAAGCTGCCCCACCCAAGATTAATCCTCCTTTGAAGGTTGGGGTACAAAAACTAAGTTCTTTACTTTAATTTTGAAGGGCCAGCTCAGCTCCAGAGCTCTCCATGTGTTTGTCTGAGGGCTTTGTTTTAATTGTAACGCCATTTATTTTTTTCTCTTTTCCCAAATGTGCATATAATCCCTTACATGTTTGTTCTTGAGAATATACCTAACAAAATCCCCTGCATGCAAATTTCTGTTTCATAAAGAAAATGACTTAGAATGCAAGGTCGTACAGTCTATAAGTGACAAAGTGAACCAGAAGTCAGACTTCCAGACTGCCCTTACAGTGCTCTTTCCTCTACATCTCATCACTAGATCCTCTCAATAAGTTTTTTTTTAATTTATTCAAATTTTTAGTTACATGTAAGTTATCTGTTTACACATCTGTGTCCCAAACTAAGATAAAAAGTTTTTGAGGACAGGAGAATGCATCATGTGTGTATTTATTTCCTAAATTCAGAAAATTTAGTGTCACATTTTAACCACTCCATTAACATTCTATTTGTTCATTGAATAACTTTTAAATAGTTACCTTGATAGATGAACATTTTCCAGTTTATTTGAAAATTATGTTTATAATAAATCATATTCAAATATCTTCTTTACAGGAATTTCAATATATTGAGCGGATTGTTAAAAATGCAATGTTGGATGGATCTCAATCCAGGATGTAAGTATTCATGAGATAACATACAAACAAATAACAACAGCAAAAAAAAAAACAAGAGGCTGATCATGTGTATCCTGCCTTTTCTGTAGGATTTTAAAATTTTATACACATGACTAGGTTATGATTTATTAAGCACATAATGTCTATCAGCATTTAGAAAACAGCTCCAGAATTCATTCTCTCTCCTCTGCCTTTCTTTCATCTGTGAAATTGAACAAGCTAATACCAATTAGGACAGTTGGAGGATGAGAGAGAGAGCAGTAAAGAATAAGAATTCATACCCAATTATAGATTTTCCCACAGAATTAAATAAGATCAACAAAAACATTGCACATAATAAATACTTCAACTAGAGGTTTTCACCAACACACTTTTCTTTTGATTGTCAAATAAAATCTTATTTTTGTTTCTTCTGGGGAAAAAATACTACATTACTGTCCTTTCTGGCTTTCCTTTCTATTGCTACTGCCAATGCTAGGATATTTGCATAACCCCTTATTCTACTTTCTCCTTATTGCCTCCTATGTTTATTGATATCTTTATTTTCCTAAAATATAGTTATGAGTGGATAATGCTTTTTCCCCAAAGCCTGCATGAACCCTTATTTTCTAAAAGATAAGTCTAATCCCCTTAAAATGTTTCTGGATAAATAGAAAGTTGTCTACACATTTTTACCACCTAATTTCTCAGCTTTGTATACCATCACTCTACTTCATGCACTATAAACTTCTTCCTGAATGATTTTGTTCTCATTATTTCCTTTCCTGTCAAATGTTCTTCCAGCTTCCATTAGTCAAATGCCACTTCATCAATCCTCAGTCCTTATTCATACTCTTGCAATAACTGTCTGTCTTAATATGGAATTAACTCTTTCTATGTTCAGTCTCCTCATCACTATTCACATTGTCTCATGTAATGTATCATTTAAAAACATGTATATTAAGCTTATTTGTTTTGTCTTATCTCCCACACTCATTGCTTTTGCTTTTCCCTCAAAGCATATACTAGTACACAGTGGCTAGTAAGTGATTTCTGCTAGGTGAATGAGATGCAGATGAGTGCTGACGATATAATACCTGAATAACCAGCCACGGAACTAACTTGTCTCCCTTAAGACATAAGTGTCAAGCGTATTTAGTGACACTTAGATGGCAAACCGTGTAAATAATGAGAAGAGAGTTTACAAATAGAAGAGTTTTCAACAGAAATTGAGAGGAAGGAAATTCCAGGGAGAGGAAAGATGTTGGCACAGAAGTCAATTTTTTCCACTTGCCAAAATTTCATACCCAAGTTCAATGATAAAAGCAAGAAATTACAATATAGCATATTTCACAAATTCACTGTTTTATTTAATAATGGCATTAAGGTTAGCATAATTCTAACTTATATCCTGAAAATATCTATCTGTAATCTCTGTTGTGTATTTGTTTGCGTTATGGTCTCTTAAATATGTCATATAACTTTGCTTGCTTTCCAGATGTTCAGTATTTTAAAGTGAGCTATAGTGTGGCTTTAATCTTAATCTTTACTACAACAATGCAAATCAGCCATAATTACACATACATTCCCTCCCTCCCTATCTTCCCTTTCTGCCTCTATCCCATCCCTCCAGGTCATCACAGAGCTCCAGACTGTCATCCCTTTGCTACACAGCAACTTCTCACCAGCTAACCATTTTACACCTGATACACTATATATGCTGATGCTACTTTCTCCACTTGTCCCTCTCTCTCCTTCCTGCATTGTGTCTACAAGTCTATTTTCTACAACTACATCTCCATTCCTTCTTTGCAAATAATTTCATCAATATCATTTTTCTGGATTCCATATATATTCATTAATATGCTATATTAGTTTTTCTCTTTCTGACTTACTTCGCTCTGTATAACAGGTTCTAGCTTCTTAGTAGTTGAGATGCAGTTTCAGGGGCAGATTTCAGCACCTTGGCCAGAGCAATGAGATTAAGAACATTTTAATACATTTGCACACCTTGGATAGAACAGAGCAATCATTGTTTCTCTATACTAACAAATACATATTTAAAAGTAATTGGCAAACAGATGCAATAACCAGTTATAATCATTCTCTCAGTATCCATTAAAATCTCCAACAAGCTTTACCTTAATAATGATCCTTTTAAAAGAAATCATGTCACCCTCAATTTGAAGAAAATATAAAGGTCATCTTATCCAAATTCCTACCTTACTTTATATATGGAAAAAATGTCTACTTAAGTTATTATTTAAGAGTAAAAATATCTAATAAAGATAAAAGAAATGCAATAGTTGAGTATTTGTAAAAAGTACGCATTTGTGTGTAGAAGAAAAGACAAAAAATATGCATATAGACATGTACATAGTGGATTCAGAGCTATGATTGTTCTTTGTGCTTATCTTTGTTTTTTAATATTTCTCACTTAAGCATGTGTGATTTAAAAAAAAAAAAAGAACAAGTGATTTGTAAAAATACATCATTAGCTTGCCCTCACAATGCTAAGGTGAGGCAAGAGCCTTGGTAGAAATCATAGATTTAAATACGTAACATACCTTATGCGTCCAATATATATTGATGGTTGAGGTGATAATATAGGTAAAAAGACAAATCTGAGACCATAATGATGCTGTGAGGAAGACCCAAGTTTGACTGACCATTCTTCCCACTCACAGAGTCTTTGTTCCTTTCTAAGTGATTTACTTTCTCTTTGTACTTGTTACAGGAGTTACACAGGCTTCTCAGGTGGCTCAGGATAAGAGAATCCACCTGCCAGTGCAGGAGACACAGGAGATGCTGCTTCGATGCCTGCATCAGGAAGATCCCTTGGAGGAGGAATAGCAGCCCACTCCAGTATTCTTATCTAGAGAATCCCATGGACAGAGGAGCCTGGTGAGCTACAGTCCATGGGGTTGCGAAGAGTCAGACACAACTGAATGAGTGAACATGCAGATACCCACACAAGCCTCTGGCTTGGTTCTTGTTGTTCAGTCACTCAGTGATGTCCAACTCTTTGCAACCCCATTGACTACAGCACTCCAGGCTTTCCTGTACACCACCAACTCCCAGAGTTTGCTCAAACTCATGTCCATTATGGAGAAGGCAATGGCAACCCACTCCAGTACCTTGTCTGGAAAATCCCATGGACAGAGGAGACTGGTGGGCTGCAGTCCATGGGGTCGCTACGAGTCAGACACGACTGAGTGACTTCACTTTCACTTTTCACTTTCATGCATTGGAGAAGGAAATGGCAACCCACTCAAGTATTCTTGCCTGGAGAATCCCAGGGACGGTGGAGCCTGGTGGGCTGCCCTCTATGGGGTCACACAGAGTTGGACATAACTGAAGCGACTTAGCAGCAGCAGCAGCATGTCCTGTTGAGTCAGTGATGCCATTCAACCATCTCATCCTCTGTCATCCCCTTCTCCTGCCTTCTGTTTTTCTCACCATCAGGATCTTTTAAAATGAGTTGGCTCTTCACATCAGGTGGCCACAGTAATGGAGCTTCAGATTCAGCATCAGTCCTTCGAATGCATATTCGGGGTTGATTTCATTTAGGACTGACTGATTTGATTTCCTTGCAATCCAAGGGGTTCTCAAGAGTCTTTTCCAATACCACAGTTCAAAAGCATCAATGCTTTGGTGCTCAGCCTTCTTTATGGTCCATCTCTCACATTCATACATGACTACTGGAAAAATCATAGCTTTGACAATACTTACCTTTGTCAGCAATGTCCCTGCTTTTTAATATGGTGTCTATGTTGGTCATATCTTTTCTTCCAAGGAGCAATCATCTTTTAATTTCATGGTTCAGTGATGGTCTGCAGTGACTTTGGAGCCCAAGAAAATAAAGTCTGTCACTGTTTCCATTGTTTCTTCATCTATTTGCCATGAAGTGATGGGACTGGATGACATGATTTTAGTTTTTTGAATGATGAGTATTAAGCCAACTTTTTCACTCTTTCACCTAAATCAAGAGGATCTTTAGTTCCTCTTTGCTTTCTGCCATAAAGGTGGTGTCATCATATATCTGAGGTTATTGACAATCTCAGCAAACTTGATTCCAGGTTGTGCTTCATCCAGCCACTCTGCATATAATTTAAATAACCAGGTTGACAATATACAGCCTTTATCTACTTCTTTCCCACTTTGGAACCAGTCCATTAATTGTTCCAGGTCTGGTTCTAACTATCATTTCTTGATCTGCATACAGGTTTCTTGGGAGGCAGGTAAAGTGGTCTGGTGTTCGCATCTGTTGAAGAATTTTCCACAGTTTGTTGTGATCCACACAGTCAAAGGCTTTAGTATAGTCGATGAAGCAGAAGTAGATGTTTTTCTACAATTCTCTTGCTTTTTCTATGATCCAGTGGATGTTAGCAATTTGATCTCTGGTTCCTCTGCCATTTCTAAATCCAGCTTGTATACCTGGAAATTCTCAGTTCATGTACTGCTAAAGCCTAGTTTGGAGGATTTTGAGCATGACCTTGCTTAGCATATAAAATGAGTGCAGTTGTGTGGTAGTTTGAGCATCCTTTGGCATTGCCTTTCTTTGGGATTGAAATGAAAACTGACATTTTCCAGTCCTGTGGCCACTGCTGTGCTTTCCGAATTTGCTGGCATATTGAGTGTAGCACTTTAACATCATCATCTTTTAGGGTCTGAAATAGCTTAGCTGGAATAAACTCAGAGCTCACCACCTCTACTAGCTTTGTTCATAGTGATGCTTCCTAAGGTACACTTGACTTCGCACTCTAGGATATCTGGCTCTAGGTGAGTAATCACACCTTTGTGGTATCTGGGTCATTAAGATCTTTTTTGTATAGTTCTTCTGTGTATTCTTGCCACCTCTTCTTAACATATTTTGCTTTTTTTAGGTTCTTTATTGTGTCCATCTTTGCATGAAATGTTCCCTTGATATCTCTAACTTTCTTGAAGAAATCTCTAGTCTTTCCCATTCCACTGTTTTCCTCTATTTCTCTGCACTGATCACTGAGAAAGGCTTTCTTATCTCTCCTTGCTGTTCTTTTGAACTCTGCATTCAAGTGGGTATATCTTTCCTTTTCTCCTTTGCCCTTCACTCTCTTCCTTTTTCAGCTATTTTTAAGGCCTCCTCAGACAACTCTTTTGCCTTTTTGCAGTTCTTTTTCTTGTGGATGGTTTTGATCACCGCCTCCTGTCCAATGTTATGAGCCTCTGTCCATAGT
Organism: Okapia johnstoni; assembly: GCA_024291935.2. Taxonomy (NCBI): domain Eukaryota; kingdom Metazoa; phylum Chordata; class Mammalia; order Artiodactyla; family Giraffidae; genus Okapia; species Okapia johnstoni. The sequence goes on along the minus strand of CM044311.1, from coordinate 77,840,858 downwards.
TCTTCAGGCACTCTGGGTATCAGATCTAATCCCTGGAATCTATTTGTCAGTTCCACTGTATAATCATAAGGGATTTGCTTTAGGTCATGGCTGAATGGCCTAGTGATTTTCCCTACGTTCTTCAATTTAAGTCTGCATTTTGCAATAAGGAGTTAATGATGTGAGCCATAGGCTCTAGGTATTGTTTTTCCTGACTGTATACAGCTTCTGCATCTTCAGCTACAAAGAATATAATCAATTTGATTTTGGTACTGACCATCTAACGATGTCCATGTGTAGACTCTGGCTTGGTAGAGTGTTAGAATTGTGATAGTAGTGATACAAAGGAAAAAGTTGTTAAAATTCAGGTTTGATATTGAAGATAATATTTCTGAAGATAATAAGATTGAAAGGGAAAGAAAATCACTTTCCAGGCATGGTTGTAATTAATAGGATTAATCATAGGTAAGTTGAAACAGAAAAAGAAGGGGGGAAGTAGAGGGAAAGCAAGAGATGATCAGGGATTTGTTACAACATGTGACTTCTTAGAGAGTAGAAGGAAATGGCAACTCACTCCAGTGTTCTTGCCTGGAGAATCCCAGGGACGGGAGAGCCTGGTGGGCTGCCGTCTATGGGGTCGCACAGAGTCGGACAAGACTGAAGTGACTTAACAGCAGCAGCGAGTAGAAGCATGCTAAAAGAGTAAGATGAATGACAATGACATAAATAATAAAGGTTCTGACCTGCTTTTTATTTAAGATTCTGGATAAAAATTGAGTTCTAGGCTCCCTGCCACACCAAAGTCAACTTGACTCCTTCCCTTAGAAAAAGTTGTATATTATACAATAATTTGTTTATCTACACACATGCACATGTGGATTCCTGATCATTGTATGTTATAGACTTTGGCTGATTTTCATTTTAATCAGTTAATATAAGCAGTATCTAAAACATAATAAATAAAGATTTTGATATTGATTTTAATAGTAGTATTATTTTATTCAAAAGTGATGAAGAATTAGAAATGCATAATTGGATGGTAACTAAAATGACTTCATTAACTAAGGATCTGGAATGCTTATTTCCTATGGCTTAAAAATCATCTCTTCTGGGAAGAAAATAGCTGAAGTATTTGTTGCCTAAATGTTTAACTCTATCATATAACAGGATTTTTCACTTTTATTCCTTGGCAATTCATTGCTTCGGGACAATGAGAATCTATCACATGTTCAGCACCACGAACTCCATTCATTATCTTTTGTTGTCACTTCTCTTTAGCTTTTTTGCAAATTGTTTTGGCTTGGATATTAACAGAAACATAAATGAGAAGAAAACATGTCATCCAAATTTTCCATCCTCAACTGTCCCCACCCAAAAAAAGTTTGTATTGTTTACCTCATTTCTGCTTTTTGCTTTGTTCATGTATACATTTTCATTAAATTGTTTCATATAATGAAGATATAATTATGTTTTATTATAGTATTTTTATTAATTAATATATATTTCTTAGTCATTTCCTTTGTATATAAATATTACATGCAAAATACATAAGCAAATATGCATATGTAAAAATGCAGTGTGTTTTCAGGAAAACTTTTGCAAGCTGTAATTTGAAGGTAACTAATAGTACAAGAAAAGTTATCGATTAATATTTTGCACAGAAGCAACATTTTACACTCTTTCATCAAACTAACAAATTAATTTGCAAGTGACAATAGAAACAGCTTTGGAGAAAAAAACAAATTGATATTGTTTCAAATTTCTAGATGGGTTATCACTTTTTATTAATATTTTAAGCAAATAGAGAAAAAACAAAAGGAAACTTCAAAATGTTCACGCATATAAAGTGAATTTTAAAACACTTAAATCACTGCCCATTTTTGGATATAAATCAAAAAAACTGGTCGTTTCAACTACCTGTATCCGCATAACTTTGTCTTTGAAGGGTCTGCTTGACTCTGTCTTGAGAAATTAAGAGCATTTTTTAAAACAAATCTATAAAAATTGGATTTGTTTATGAGTTACTATATCAACATCATGCAAATAGGCATGAAAATTATGATTAAATTATTTTAAGGATGTAAATAACGTATTTAAATTATTGCTTTTACTCTTTTGAATGCTATAGGTGGTACCCACTTCTATTATTAATAATACATCTGTAGAGTCAGTAGTAGGATTCACTGTACAGAAATTTCTGCTAGATTACAAAAATATAGATTTTACTTCATAGAAAAATCTATTCTAAAGTCACTTGGCTAGTGACCATTCCCTGAAAAGACCTCACCCTTTTCCCTCTGGAGCTTCTCTTCTGTTTATTTTCCTCCTACATCTAGCTTTACTGACTCAATTCTAACTTAATATCCAATAAATGTCTCAACATGCCTCCCATGACTCCTTTCTTAGTTTCTCTCCACTCACCAATTTACAAACTCTTTTGAGACACGGGCCATAGTCCCTGGAACATTAAATTGCACGTTGAACATAAGAGGAAAACAGAGGGCATTTACTGATTTGAATCAATGGAAATATGTAAAAGTGGCTTTAAGATGTAACATTTTATGCAGTATGAAGTTTTTTTACTCCAGAATTAAATTGGACCGACATTTACTCTGTGTGAAGATTGTGAGAAATTACAGACTCTTAACTTACAGATGATTCTTAAAAATTAAAAGATGATGTCACAAACTTATGAGACAGGGAAAACATTGTCTCCATTCTATAGGTGAATACACTGAGGCTGAAGAAGGTCCAATTAATCCCTGAGGCACTACAGTTGTGAGAGAAGAAGCTCCATTTGTTGACTAGAGCCCTTTCTTTTTCCATATTATCACTGAGATGTAGGAAAGAGGAAGGTGATTCTTTTGTCTGTGTTCTGATCTGCTGACACAAATAAATGCTAATCATTAGCATAGATATTAAACAATCTTCCTGAAGTCCTTTCCAAGGCCAGTGGAAGATGTTCTTCACATTTGTTGGAGGGTTATTTGGGAGGTCCAGCCCTTTCTCTTCTTTTGTTAATAACAGGACAGCTCACAAGAAACCTAATTTATTCTTTACTATTTCCAAAGAGAGCATATTCTACAAAGCTACAGTAATCAAGACAGTATGGTACTGGCACAAAAACAGAAGTACATACCAATGGAACAAGATAGAAAGCCCAGAAATAAACCCATGCACCTATGGGTACCTTGTTTTTGACAAAGGAAGCAAGAATATACAATGGGGCAAAGACAACCTCTTCAATAAGTAATGCTGGGAAAACTGGACAGCTACATGTAAAAGAATGAAATTAGAACACTTCCTAAAACCATACACAAAGATAAACTCATAATGGATTAAAGACCTAAATGTAAGACCAGAAACTATAAAACTCTTAGAGGAAAACATAGGCAGAACACTCGACATAAGTCAAAGCAAGATCCTCTATGACCTATCTCCTAGAGTAATGGAAATAAAAACAAAAGTAAACAAGTGGGACCTGATTAAACTTAAAAGCTTTTGCACAGCAAAGGAAACTATAAGCAAGGTGAAAAGACAAACCTCAGAATAGGAAAAAACAATAGCAAATGAAACAACTGACAAAGGATTAATTTCAAAAATACACAAGCAGCTCATACAACTCAATACCAGAAAAACAAACAACCCAATAAAATGTGGGAAAAAGACCTAAACAGACATTTCTACAAATAAGACATACAGATGATTAACAGACACATGAAAAGATGCTCAACATTTCTTATTACTAAAGAAATGTGAATCAAAACTATAATGAGATATCACCTCACACCAGTCAGAATGGCCATCATCAAAAAGTCTACAGCAATAAATGCTGCAGAGCGTGTGGAGAAAAGGGAATCCTCTTGCACTGTTGGTGGGAATGTAAATTGATACAGCCACTATGGAAGATGGTATGGAGACTCCTTAAAAAAACCAGGAATAAAACCACCATATGACCCAGAAATTCCACTCCTAGGCATATACCCTGAGGAAACCAAAAAGACACATGTACCCCATCTTGAAAAAGACACATGTACCCCATTGTTCTTTGCAGCACTGTTTACAATAGCTAGAACATAGATGTCCGCTGACAGATGAATGGATAAAGAAGATGTGGTACATATACACAATGGAATCTTACTCAGCCATAAAAAGGAACACATTTTAGTCAGTTCTAATGAGGTGGATGAACCTAGAGCCTACTATACAGAATGAAGTAAATCAGAAAGAGAAAGATAAATATCGTATACTAATGCATATACACAGAATCTAGAAAGATGGTACCAAAGAATTTATTTGCAGGGCAGCAATGGAGAAACAAACATAGAAAATAGATTTATGGACATGGGGAGAGGGCAGAAGAGGGTGAGATGTATGGAGAGAGTAGCATGAAAACTTACATTACCATATGTAAAATAGATAGCCAATGGGAATTTGCTGTATGGCTCAGGAAACTCAAACAGGGGCTCTGTATCAACCTAGAGGGGAAGGGTGGGGAGGGAGATGGGAGGGAGGTTCAAAAAGGAGGGGATATATGTATACCTATGGCTGATTCATGTTAAGGTTTGACAGAAAACTGCAAAATTCTGTAAAGCAATTATCCTTCAATTAAAAAAGTATTTTTTTTAAATTAGTTTATTTTCTATTTTTTAACTTTACAATATCGTATTTGTTTTGCCATACATTGACATGAATCCACCATGGGTGTACATGTTTTCCCCTTCCATAACCCCCCTTCCACCTCCCTCCCCATCCCATCCCTCCGGGTCATCCCGGTAAATTTAAATAAAAAAGAATATTAATTAAAAATATTGTAGAAATTTGGAGTGAGGACAGTAGGGTGGGCTAGGTGGACTACTTATGATCCTTAAAATCGAAAGAAGAAAAAGACTAAGTCCCTGGCCATATGCTGCCCTGCTCCCACAGGAAGCTGGGATTCCTGGGGTGCACCGCTCCCTCCCAGTGGATGCAGCAGGGACTGCACTGTGCAGATGCCACTTTCAGGTCCCACACTTATCCCACACTCTTCTGTGGGTTAGGGATGAAGGAAGATTGAAGGGTGGCAAATCTCGGGAGACTAACATGAAAGGAGGGTGTGATTCGGCCTTTTGCCTGATTGTAATGAGGCCTTTTGATTTCTCACTTCACACTCATTACAGGGCTTCTCCTGCTCTTGGGTTTCAGAGCAACCAGAGGGCCCTGAGGGAACAGTGCCTTTAGAATACTGATTACAGATCTGAGATCTTGAGCCTCATCCCAGAAGGACCATCCATTGAGTACTAGAGACCCTCTGGAAGTAAGAAAGTTACTTTGAAGCATCTTTTCAGTGCCTTATTATTTCAGATTATAAACCTGGAAAAGAGATGAGAAAGAAACATCTGCTCTGCCCCACCCCTGAAAAAGTATCATTTAACTCCTGATTTCCAGAAGGAGAGAATAGAATGTTCCCTGTGTCTTAGAAGAAGTGGTCTCAGCATTACAAACATGCTTCCTCAACTATTTTTCTGTTCCTTAGAGTTATACTTAAAAGGGTTGATAGGAGAAAAGTGAAAGAAAGTGAAAGTCACTCAATCCTATATGACTCTTTGTGACCCCAAAAACTGTAGTCCACCAGGCTCCTCTGTGCATAGAATTACAGACCAGAATGTTAAAGTTGGTAGCCATTCCCTTCTCCAGGGGATCTTACTAACCTAGGAATCGAACCCAGGTCTCCTGTATTGCAGGTGGATTCTTTACCAAGTGAGCCACCAGGGAAGTTATACTTAAAGAAGAAGGAATGCTGTTATTACTTCAACAGGAATAAAGTCTGTTTCCTGTGCAAATGGAGGAAGAAAGATATTTCATGAGCATTGCTTATAAACTGCTACTTTAAGCTTCTATATTACCAGCACAGAGAGATCAGAGACAGAATTATTTCTCTTATCTTCCTTTCATTTAAGAAGTACATTAATTTTTTTCACTTCTACTCTCTTAATCCCAAATTTCTACAGTAGTTTTCAATTTTTACACTTCCCCCCTTTTTTTAAATGATGTAGGATGAATTAAGTCTTTTGTGAGTAATCCCTTTTAGCATTGGGATTAAGAGAGCTTGGACCACAGAAAGATTTCTGATGAAATAAGCAAAAATCTCTACTTCCAGGCCTCTAGCTCTGAAACCTATAATAGTCTGTAACAGACTGCTGACTGTAAATACATTTACTTGTCCCAAATATCATGATTGTATAATATAGGAAAAAAAATAGAGTTATGTCTGAAGTCAGTGCCCAGGGTTTAGTTCAGGTCTAAATTTCTTGTTACAACTTGAACTATAAAACACTTAGAGCCAGTTTTCTCATTTGTAAAGTGGAAATCAGGATATTTCTAACAGCCTGTACTTATGACATGAATTTTCAAGTTTTTTTAGCATGAGATTTAGAGGTGGTTGTCTCCAAGAAAAAAGAAAAAAAAATCCCTGTAGAGAAACCAAGTAAAATGTGAATTACGCATTACTGGAAATCTGTGTAACAATGATTATTGACATGATATGTGAGTCTCAAATTAATTCTCTTGATATTAATTTTCCCCTTAGGGATAGATAGATATATGGCTTCTATAATGACCTCAGGGGAAAATCTCCCCACAGTTTTTATGTGCAGACACCCAAATATTTTCATAATCTCCCTTGATATGACTGAGATCAGCCTGGAACATTAACTGAGGTTTTATTCATTTTGGAAGGGAGGGGCTACGATGTGAACAATAAGGAGAATGTTACATAACTGGACTGGAGAAGACAATGGCACCTCACTCTAGTACTCTTGCCTGGAAAATCCCATGGACGGAGGAGCCTGGTAGGCTACAGTTCATGGGGTCACTAACAATCGGACGACTGAGCGACTTCACTTTCACTTTTCCCTTTCATGCACTGGAGAAGGAAATGGCAACCCACTCCAGTATTCTTGCCTGGAGAATCCCAGGGATGGCGGAGCCTGGTGGACTGCCATCTATAGGGTCGCACAGAGTCGGACACGACTGAAGCAACTTAGCAGCAGCAGCAGCACATAACTGGACAATAGATCATGGGGTATAACTAGCTGCTCTTCAGGTTCATACTGCCTATCTCATCCTGGTTTCTCCCAAACTTTTGGTGAGTACTATCTTACCATTCCAGAATTCATTCCTAATCATCAGTTTTCCTTGAGACCAGATTCCTTACAATATTGGTTGAGCACTTATATCCAGCCATATCTGAAGCACAGACTTTTACTTATGAAGGCTAATTATTCCCTTGCTTTGATTAAGCTTATTTAAGGTTTTTCTCTCTTTTATAGCCATGTTAGTTGAGCACATATTTCACCCTTATATCTTCCGCAGAGGCTGGCACAGACTACATCTGTCAAATGAGTGACAATTATTAGTCATACCAGTATTTGGAAATTAGAATATGTATTTTTTTATTGCCAAACTCATGGCAGAAATGAATACTGAAAACTTGTTCTTAGCCTGTTGCTCATTCAATGAAAATTTTTCTAAAATAAGTCCAAAAAGTAGGATTCAATTTTTTGTCATTTATTTATTTATTAGATATAAATTCATTACAAAATTGGCACATATAATTAAAAACATTTTAAATCATAAACAAATAAAAATCATTTAAAATATTAAGTGTTAAATTGTATTTTACATTTATAGAATATCCAATGTAAGAATTATAACTGAATGTCTGGTTATGTTCACGTAACAACAAATGTAGACAAAAATATGACAAATATGTTATGAAATATATCATATTTGTAACTTATAAACCAATTTTATTTGGTTTATTAAATTTTTTAAATGGTGCCTTTAATATTTATCTTATGTGAATCTTTTGGTAAACTGAAACAAATGTAAATCACATATCTTGACTTACAGGCAAGAAATAAATGTATCAAAAAACTATCACAGGTTAACTATACTTAATAGGTCAGTTATTGAATTGATTTATCACGCTTTTAAAAATTTTTCCTGTTTTCTTGAAATAGATCAGATAAATTATTTTCACTGATTAACATAGTTTTTTTGTCTTCCAAATTTTCAAAATTATAGTTTAGCATCACTGTAATGTTGAATACTCCCATTCATTAAATGTTACTTGCATAAGTAAATTTTGCAATTGCCTTTATTTTCTAGATGCTCGTGAGATACAAGTATGATTTATTTTCAGATGACCAGAGGACACTGGAAATGTCAGCAGTATTAAAAACTGATACTGGATTCTAATTTTTATGGGAGGCTGGGTAAAGAGTGCTGTACACAAAAAACACTTGACCTTTTAGGCCACTTAACGCCTGAAATATATCCTGGATCAAGAATGAACTCTAAATGCTGAAAACATTGGTCTGGCCACACATACTGTACAAAACAGGTGCACATCAAATGAGTATGCTTAAAATCTAGAAGAAAATGATATGCACAATATAAAAATATTCATTGCAATCACAAAAGTGCTATTTAATTTTTATTTTGCACTTTATATTAGTAAAATATTAACTCTGGTTTACTGGATGGGCATAGTAAAACCATGAAGTTAGAACATATACTCAGGTGAGAAAAATTTCTAATTTTTTAAACATCAGCAAAATAATATTCTATACATAATTCAAGTGAACATCAAATACCTACAGATGTGACTGGGAGAATAAGTGGTAATGTTCTCCCATATAAGCCAGAGCCAGTTATCATTTACCACAAATGTGTTGTAATTTCTTTAAACTGGCCTGAGACCAAGTTTCATTTAAAAGCTATTACATTTTATGTGGCTTTGTTTTATGTACCAAATGTGCTGAGCCTGGATGCTTCCTCATAGTACCTAACACATGATAAAACACATAAAAATGCAAAATAATTATTTGTTGACTAATCAATTTTGTTTTACTGCTTGATCATCTAGACTTTCAAAATGTATATGTTGCTTTGTTGATTCCTACAACTATAGTACAGTCAATTCTAATTCTTAAGTTTGTTATTAAAAAGATAAATTTCACCCATACAGGGAACAGATTCTAGAATGTAAAAGGAACTTTTTTATTTTGGATTTTGTTTTTAGAAAATAGAATGTGTTCTATTTATTCTTAAATCATAAAATATTTAATATATTTGATTTTCCTTCACGGATTATAGATAAAACTGGGTGGTAGCAAAACTTTATGACAAAGATTATTTGTTCACATCACCAAGATAAAGCAAAACCAAACAGCAGCAACAAAAAAAGAAAGACATCTCTTAGTTGCAAAGAATTCCAAAGAGAATACACATGCTCTTAGGCACTGACTGTACAGGCACTTTAATGAAGGGCTTCCCTGTGGCTCAGTTGATAATCTGCCTGCAATGTGGGAAACCTGGGTTCGATCCCTGGGTTGGGAAGATCCCCTGGAGAAGGAAAAGGCTACCCACTCCAGTATTCTGGCCTGGAGAATTCCGTGGGCTGTATAGTCCATGGGGTTGCAAAGAGTCGGAGACAACTGAGCAGCTTTCACCCACTCACTCACTAGGCACTGACTGTACAGGCAACTTGATGAGGGCAGAATAAAGAAAAAGTTGGAAAGGCATTCAACATGGTGGGTTTTATTATCAATTGAAGCTTGGTCCCCCCAAAATAATAGGTGCACATCTTTGAAATGTAAAATATTCTAGAAAGGACAGGGAGCTTGAGGGGTTGGAAAGAAAAACTAGCATGAGCATGAAGAATATGATTAATCTAGAGAGAGAATCTTTTATGTCAATATTTCCATTAAATCTATGCACACTTATTTGAAAAATAATGTCTATATTTTTTGGATTCATGTTGTCACACAATTAGAACGATTTAACCCAAAAATGGATTCATACCAGGAAAAGAATACTGTGATCATAGCAATGATTTCTAGTGTTAACTACAAATGGCTCATAATAAAAAATTATATATATATATAAAAAAGTTCATCCAACATATCTACAGTGCCAATCAAAACTAGAGAATAGTGCCCCAGAATGACAGTTTTAGGATAAAGCTGATGGGACCCAGGCTCGATTTATATAATGTTAGAGATTATTTAGTCTGACTTCTATATTCTATAGCTCAGAAAACTGAATGCTCATACCAGGAAAGTAGCTTTCTCAAGGTAACAGCAGATGAGTGGGTCTAAGTCTCATGAGGGTATCCACAGCGTCTAACTTGTTCACATTTTATCACTACCCCATAGCATGATGCCTGGTACTAACTGTGTTGGTGTTCTACACCAACAACACCAATAGTTGGTGTTCTACAAAGATTTTGGGCATATTGATGAATGAAAAAATTAACACATGAATGACTGAATGGATGAGTAATACAATGTCAGGGCTAGGCTAGACTATACTTCCAGGAATAGAAGTTTATCAGCATCTAAGCAGTTTAGGACAGTGATTTATTCTGTTACCACAAGTCCCTCAAAAAATGTTCTTGTTTGAGTCATGTTGGTTGCAGATACAATGCCAGGTGCACACAGAAGCTGATACACTATGCAGGCATGCATGAATGCATGCAAGTCTCTTCAGTAGTGTCCGACTCTGTGCGACCCCATGGACAGTAGCCCACCAGGCTTCTCTGTCCCTGGGATTCTCCAGGCAAGAATACTGGAGTGGGGTGCCATTTCCTTCTCCAACTATGCAGGCAAGTAATTTTAATTATCTTTTATCTTTTAATTTATCAGTGTTGTTGCTTATTAGTAGAGTTATAGCATTTGAAGAGAGATGTTAATTCCACCATGGGACACTCAACGAACTATCTCATATAACGTTACTTACACCTATATTATGTCTTCAGGAACAATGATGGGCAAAGATAATTGTTTCAACCCCACCCTCAGATATTTGAACACCTAATAGCAGGTACTTTGAGCAATTAAAACACTCATTTCAAAAGCAGTTTTTAGAAATGAAGAGGAACAGGAGAGAAATAAAACTGAGAAGGTGAAGGCTGCGAACATTGAAACTGCCTGATGAAAGAAGAAAAGCTGTTAGACTTGTTATAATTGGAACAGCACATTTAGGTCTCAAAGGAATATTCAGGCAATTGGAAAATACCTTTTCAAGTACAAGGCCAAGGGAGGGAGTCAACAGCAGGTGGGGGTGTGTAAACAAGTCAAATTTAGGTGAAAGAAGAGCGGGCATGTTTCATTATGGATTCTTGGAAGCCATTCCCTGCAGATTTAAGTGGGTAATTGAGAGTGACATTTAAAGGGGCAGGAGACCATCTGGGCAATAGCTTGTGTTTTCCACATAGTCAGGTTCAAGTGCAAGAAGGGTCTTGTAAACAGAGTTCATGGCAGTCCTTTGTGATAGAAGAGGGGGTCACTAAGACTGCTTAGGGACCCAGGTAAACTTCCAGCCCCCCTCTTCATCTCGACGAACAAAGGCTTGTCCCTGGTGGAAGGAGTGCGTTTTCACATTACAGTGAGGGCTCAAGGATGTGGAAAAGGCCATCTCTGTCTTATTGGGTGACACATCAGAAGTATAGTAAGGAAGAGTTTTTAGTCCTGGAGGATTTGAAAGTTGAGAAAGGAAGTGAACATCTTCACTGTGGCTGGCAGTGCCTTGCAAGGGGGTTGTTCTATCACCTCCATAGTCAATTGGCAGATCTTCCCCAGGGGCATTGGGATAATCAATTGCTTCATCCAGAAACTGGGGAAATGTGCTAGTGGTCTGTCTGGCATGAGACAAGAGGGCACTGTAGTTAGCTGATGAGGTGTCATCAATGGTGTTGAGGTCTTTTAACCCCAGTGTCTGAAGAACCCAGGGATCCACAGGGGGTCCATGTTGTCCACAGTTAGCAAATTCACTAGCAAGGCTTCTCTTGGCATTTTTATGGTGGGGAATCTCAGGAGGAAAATGTCTTTGCTCTTTGGGTTTCCTCTTCCCCTTTCTGAATTTTCTACATGCTTTGGAGAACTCATCTGATGACAGCAATTTCTGGGGAAATAGTATTTGAAAATGCAATCAATCACCCAACATCATTTTCTTTACTATTGTCAAATATTTACTAGTTAACATTAATTCCCTAGAAAACTTGAATAAATTTTTATTTTCTCATACAAAGCAAAACGGATTGGATTAACTTGTCTTTAAGTTAAAATCTATGATGACATGTAACCACTTAGAAATTCCAATTCATATTATTGTACTAGTCATTTAAAAGTTGAAGAGAGTAAATGATGTCTTTAAAATTTCAGTTCAGGGAAGTAATGATTATTGTTATTATGGCAATAACAACAACTATCATGTACTGAGGTACATGCATGATCTCATTGTATGTGGATACTATTGAAATCTTCTTTAATGAGGAAGCACATTAGTGACTTGCTAAGGATTGCACAACCTAGATTTAAACCTAAACCATCTGAATCTAGATTGAACCACTGATTAAAATGCTAGGGAACACACTTCCTCTAATTTTGCTACCTTTCATAGCACTCCCACGTGATATGTGTCATATTATTCTAAATCTTGCAAAATTGAGAACAAGAGAGAAAAAATTGCCTAATTAGTATTACTTATTGCTTTAATAACTGTCCTTTTTTACAGAATGGTGGCTGAAGATGGGAGCCTGGGCTAATAACTGTGAACTATACTCTCTTTTCTCAACAAAGCAAACAGAATTCTAAAGAAACTAATATAGCGGGTTTTCTTCTCTGAACTGTTATATCTGGTAAGAGTTGTAAGCAATATGATTGAATTAGATAAATAATGTAGCTTGCCTAGAAGTAAGGTAAAGATTGATGATAAAACAATATTGGTAAGAGAATGGCAAAGAGATAATAAAAAAAAAATACAAAACCTCTCAAAAGGAAGAATAACAAAAAGGGACTAATGGCAAGCTATCCACGAGTTAGAAACATTTTAAAGGGTAAGAACACAGTGTTCATTAAAAGGTAATGTTATTGGCTATGTCTAATGTCAGTTAAGAGATTCGGCTCCAGCCATATTTATAACATTTAGAGCTGGAAAGATTCTTAAAAGATCTTTTTAGTCCATCCACTTGCAAATGAACTAAATGAGGCCCCAAGTGAGAGACTGATTTACCTAAAGTAAAACAGATACTTCAAAGAAACCTGTGTCTCTCAGATCTAATTCCCACTTCAACGTTTCATCCATCTAACTCTCTCTTACAATTAACCTCTGTTGTCTCAGCAACCCCCTTGACTGGTTTTTGATTCTTTAGCAACTCCTTTTGTAACATTATGGCTAAAATCTGTGACTAGATACTTCAGAGAAATGATACATAAACATTCTTCTGAAAATGCTATTTTTCTTTCAGAAAAATTCATCCATCCTATTGAAGAATTTCAAGACACATTGTTTCATACACTTCTTACATTTAATCAAGGACTTTTACTCAAATGGTCTTCCTTCTCACATCACTTCTCTTTCTGTATAAAGGGGATAGTCACATACCTTGGCTTTTTCCTCAAGACATTTAACTAGAGCAGAATTCAGGTATTGTCTGAGATGATTATTCTCTTCATGTAACCTAGCAAGTTCTTCTTCCTTCTGTACCAGAGTATCTTGGAGCTGCAAAAAGCAGACAATGGTGACGGCTGCTCCACTATATTGACTTTGTAACCTTATAATAATACCACTGACCCTTAACCTACTTAAACTTGATTATTATTCTGTTTGTTTTATGAACACAATCTCAGGGAGCCCTTGTCCTCCAAGGCGCAAATTCAGTCTACACCCACCTATTACCTGATTGTTCAGCTTTGTGCTCTGAATTTTTTTTATTCTTTGCAAAGTGTTTGGAGAGATTATATGACTTTTAAAATTGTAACCACAAGGGGATCAAGAAGGTATGTAGGAAAATGAGCTGCGTGCAACTGTTTAAATATAGAAAACAGTGTTTAGAAAGGTTTTGCTGAGCTTCTTCCTTGCAGGTTAAAAAAAAAATAAGAAAGGAAAAAAAAATATATATGGGTTGGATTCCCTCCATCTCAGATCAATCTGTTTGTATGTCCACAAGATTAAATTACTTTCAGAAATAAAAACAAAATATGGGAAATTAAGCAATCGTTGTAAGAATTTTTATAGTCATCATCTCTTCTCTAAGTGATGAGCTATTTATGACTCAAAAATACTATCACACTCATTATATCATTTGACTTTTCCACCAGCCCTCTGAGGTAGACAGTACAAATATCTCCATTTCACAGGTTAAAGAAAAAGAAGATTCAAGAGGTCATACAGCTAACATGTGAGTGTTTAGGGCTTGACTGCAAGTCTTTCTAGAGGGTTTTGACTTTGTTGTTATTTTCTGTCACACTGATCACTTCACTTTGACTTCTCCATGGAAGTCATGTGACCCTAAGGGACGATGTTGAGAATAAACTACTTGGAACATGGCCAATCTCAATGTTCTGATTATCTATACGTACCTGCTTATTCCTGTAGAGCTGAGAGGAAAGCTGAGCCTCTTCCCATGAACACAAATTAGAAACAGGGAAATTCGAGTCACCTGATGGTTCTATGTGAAAACACAAAACGGATAACTGAGAAAATACAAATGCAGTTTTTGTGTAATAAAGAACTAACCAAAGGATTTCAGAGAGGCAGTAAGCTCAACTACCTTTCTGAAGTTAGCCATTGCCTTCACATGGGAAAATGACATATTTAAAGTTTTCAGAAGGGGCAGGCATGCTATGAAAGAAAGACAAATATTTAAAGGCTATCTGCAAGTGTCTACAGAGGTCAATTTTCAGGAGATAAGAGTTCCTATCTGCATTACTAATTCATGCAAATGTTTATTGGCCCCACCCTCAATTAGGCCTACATCGCAATTCCACTATGTTTTTGAAGCTTTTATCTTATTTTCTAAGCTGTAGTGTTTAGGTAATATAGTGTTTGTCTCTAGAATCTAATCCTGTTTTTGATGTTACCATTTTTTTTTTCCCCAGATGAAAATCTCTGTTTATCAGTGAAGTCCGATGGAGAGTATCTATTCAGAATTTTATGGAATAGCACTTTCTATTTCAAAATAATTTGAACTTTTTTTCTCTGAAGAACTCAATGAAAATCTCAAAACTGTACTAAAACTCATATATTTCAAATGTCATTACCTGTATGTTTTGTGCTTTTTCAAAGTGTTTGTTTTTTCATGTTTGACAGCAAATTATGCCTACCAATAAGACTGCTTGGGCATGCTAACTTGGTTTATTTTTATTTTCTTTTCCTGAATTACAGTTTGGAATCTCGATCACCTCTAAGTCAACTAAAATATTACTGAAATAGTTTTTATTAAATTGGAATGATGGACAAGATAGGAATAAAATTTTATACACTCTTTGGTTTCACATTCTTGGGCATTCTGTTTTCTTTGTTTCTTTTGGTAGAAAGCTAAAATTAAATAATTTCCTTCCAGACATATAAGTGTGTTTCAAAAATTGGGGGCTTTTTGCTTGTGTCTTTCTTCAAATCCAACAAATTCATGTGGCAGACATAGCACTACAGATAAAGTATTCTGAGGTGTCTTATAGTTATTCCAGAAACTTGAGTGTTGATACAGAAAATTTGTTTAATATTTATAGACTGTTTACTCAGCCCCACGGCAAAATTAATTGTGTCATTTCCCATAAAAGTTATGCTCCCCTCCAAAGTTGAAGTCTTCTTTAGGCAAAATGGGATTTTTTCCCCCATTTATAAGGCACTATTCATAGAATTTCCTTTTTGAAATTAAAGATTGTTAGTATTTTTGCCTGCTTCTCTCTCATTCCCAGGGAAATATTCCTTAATTAAAACAAAACAAAACAAAACAAAAAAAACCACCACAACAAAAAACTTCTAACTAGTATCTTAATTCCTAAAGCATTCATTAGTTTTGTTTATATAACTTTGACCTAGACCTAAACTTTCTCAATGACTTGGAAATCTCCAAGAACTGTAAAGTATACATATTATACTTTATGTATAGTATAGTATGGAAGAAATACATATTATCCAGTGGGCAAGGAGTAGAATCCCATTTTCACTATTTGGCAAGTACAAAAAAAGCAAGTTATTTAGGCTGCAAAATACAGGAGCCTTTGGGCTTTCTTAAACCTTACCTATTGTTCCTTCTACTACAGAGTTCCAGCCCAGAGTGCCTTGCAACTATGAGTACTGGGAAAGGGCTTCAGATCTACCAGCAAAGCAGAAGAGCAGAACTTACCCTGAGCCTGTGGTGCCTGTTGGGGCTCTCTGTTGTCCAGGAGACCAGCAGCCCAGAAAGAGACCCAAGTCTCCGTGGAAACGTCAACACTAGATTCTGACGTTGTAGCGGAATACGGACAATTATAGCTCTGGCCTCCTACAAAGTACTGGTCTTGGCAAGGCAGAACGGTGTTCTGTAAAATTCAGTATGTAGGTTGGTTTGGGGTGGGGGGGTTGTCCCAAGAGATGTGGTGATGGGCATTTGGAGGGGGAAAAGAGTGGGAGAAAGAAGCAGAAAATACATGCAGTGAATAAAACCAGTAAAGATGCTAAGTATAGATCCCAGATTAATTTTGAGTGATCCAAATATAATTACTAGAAAGGAATCAGCTTCTTGGTTCATCCAGTACTTTCCTTAGGTCCTCTCAGCATAGAACAGGCTAGTATTGGATGGACCAAATTTGTAAATATCTAGGAGTATTCTTTGTTGCTATGCCTCAGTCATCTAACAGGCTACCCAAGATCTAAGCAAAAGAAAGTCTACTTAATGAATGAATCGTGTAAGAACTATTTGGCTCTTTCTTGCAAATATCTTAGTTATATTTCTAATAACCTTAAAAAACTTAGAATGCTAGGGCTGGAATGGACAGAACATACCATATACTCTAACTTATAAATTTTAGTTTCTGAATCATAAA
Source organism: Okapia johnstoni (assembly GCA_024291935.2). Lineage (NCBI taxonomy): Eukaryota > Metazoa > Chordata > Mammalia > Artiodactyla > Giraffidae > Okapia > Okapia johnstoni. The sequence continues at coordinate 77,824,023 of CM044311.1, read as the reverse complement.
CTTGCTCCATCCCTCCCTTCCTCTTTCCTCTCTTCCTCTGACTTTAAATGCTATTGGATCCTCTTGAAATAGGTTAGTTAGGAAAGACAGCAAGCTCTATGTAGGTCTCTCCATCACCAGGTCTCAATGTCTTTCCAAAGTTATCTTGCACCACTAACTGTCTGGCATGTATCCTCTACTGTGTTCTGAGCCAGTGAACACCCTCCTGTCCCTGCCTCCTCAAACCTCAAACACACAGTCTTTCCAGATGTCCAGTCAGGGGCAGGTATGCAGCCTCCCTGGGTTAATTTGTACAACAGACCATTCCTAATTATTTGTCAATGTTTAATCAGGTAAAAGCCATTCATTTCATCAGAGCCTAGCTTTGGACAAACTCTTTTTGACCACGACAAGTCTTTTGTTGACTTGTGAACTTTCTTGGAAATAGCATAAACAGAGAGAAAACAAATAAGAAGAGGAAAAAAGAAAGTTAAGTCAATTAAGTCATACTTTGTTAACATTCCTAATAAGTTAAGTTTTGAAAAAGTCCAGTCTTGAAGCAAGTCCAGCGTGGGCATTGCAGACCAAAGAAATTCGGCCAAAAGTTTATCAAGTGCTATTTTCTTTTATTCTAAAGGCATGTTTGCAGGATCTTTCACTGAGGTTATTATTGGAATCAGAGCTGTGCTATTATGCAATTGACACCTGAGAAGAAAACAAACCCTAAATAACCCTAGCCTCAAGTTCAAGTGTTTGCAAATATGTGCATAATCTAGAGGAAGAGGTGGAATGAAAAGTGAGTGCAGGTGTAAAGGAAAAATTGGGAGAAAGTCCAGAATAGAAATAAAGGACAAAAGGATGAGAGAGGTTGAGAATGAAAGTGAGAGACAGAGAGGCAGACATAGAAAGCCAAGAGAAGATAGCGGAGAGGAAAAGGGAGATGGAGCAGCAAAGAAGGCCCGTTTTAATTGGCAGGTAGCAGAGAAATCTTGTTTCCAAGGTGGAAGAAATTCCAAAGGCAAAGCTTTCTGGTTCTCAGAGCGCCCCCGGTTTCGCCAGGGAACTAGCTAATGCCAGCTCCTCACTTACCATCTTGCCCTGGAAGAAGGCGCTGAGGAAACTGAGCCCACTCTTAATTTTCGGATAAGCGGGTGGGAGCTTTAAATGGGGCTGAGGGGAGGAGCTAGGAGAGGCGAGTTCTAATCTGCAGGAGCTCCCGGTGACGAGCGCCGCCCTCTGATTTGGTGCGAGGCTGTCAGGCTGGTGACGTGGGTCAGGAGACATCCAGCCAAAGCCCAAGTCACTGGCACTCTCGGCGACCTGCTCCCCAGACCCAGGATCAACGGCTCGGGGTTCCGGGCAGTGTGTTCACGGCGGGCCCGCGCGGCGCTCCGGGTGTGCAACGCGGCTTCAAAATCCACGCGGATGCGGGCTCGCTGCGCGTCCCACTGACCCGGGCATCAGGACCCGCGGTGACCGCCCCGCCCTGACCGATGGGGCGCACCAGCTCCTGCCCGCGAGAGTCTGCAGCTGCCGGGCGGGGCGGGGCACACAGGTTGGCCCCAGAGCCAGAGCGTGTTGTCAGAAAAAGTCCACACCAGCCTCTCAGGCATCAGAGCAGCACTTGGGGAAGACTTCTGACCCCCAGGTGAATACTGCTCCTGGGTATTCTCTGGCTGCTTGGTAAATATCAGCTTGCTGTATGACATTGCTGATTGATTGGCTTTTTCCTACTATTAAATACGTCTCATTTCCCCCAGCTTCTGAAGTGGGTGTGAAATGTGGAGGTGATCTAAATTCATTCTAGGAAGTAAGCTTCAGGGGAATAGCCTTTTCTGACTATTTTGTTCACTGCTGTCTCCCAAACTCCCGGAACAATTTCTAACGTATAATGAGTGCTGAATAAAGAATGAATTAAACTATAAATTTGGAGTCTCAACTGTGTCTCTGTGTTGGTTTTTCTTCACAACTATTATTATATAGACTAAATTAATATAATAAAGAAATTTTAGTGTGCTAATATTTCTCAATTAGAGTGTTTTATTTCTGCCATTTTTCCTCTTGCATTTTATTCTCACCATTCCTATGGTGTTATATTCAGAGGAGAAAAACAAATAATGTCATTTTTAAAACTATTCATCTACCACTAATAATCAACTCTTGTTTCATCTGCAATAACCCAGGAAGTCAGTACTCTTGTTGTCCCTGTTTCAAAAGATAGTGAATAAAGCACTGAAGTTAAATTTGACCAATGTTCACACAATTAGAAAGTGGCAGACTAGAGATTTGAACTTCTGGCTCCAGCATCTATGCTAATTATCATAATTATAGTTTCTGACTCTCTTTGACTTGTTTCTACTGTACATTAATGGCCATGTATGTAATGGGCATTTCTATGGATTGAATTGTGTTCCCTTCAATTTTATATGTGCTGAATCTCTAACCCTCAGTGTATTTGAAGATAAAGCCTCTAACAAGATCATGAAGGTTAAGAAGTCATGAGGATGGCATGCACAGAGAAATGGCCTTGAGAGGACACAGAGAAAAGGCAGCCATCTGCATGTCAAGGAGAGAGGTCCCAGGAGAAATCAAGAAGCCCACTGACATCCTGATTTTTGGACTTGCAGCCTTTAGAATTGTGAGAAAATAAATTTCTGTCATTTAACCCATCCAGTCTGTTGTTCTTGTTATGGAAACCCTAGCAGACTAATACAGACAGGAACTCAGAAGGAACTGAGAAAAGTTCTGATTCTGATTTGCAAAATCCTTTCTCTAAACCAGTTTTGACCTTTATTCATTCTGCCTTGTATTTACCATACAAGCATTTAGCAGTGACTAACATATAAAGGCAATGGCACCCCACTCCAGTACTCTTGCTTGGAGAATCCCAGGGACGGCGGAGCCTGGTGGGATGCCGTGTATGGGGTCACACAGAGTCGGGCACGACTGAAGTGACTTAGCAGCAGCAGCAACATATAGCAGGGGCTTCCATGGTGGCTCAATGGTAAAGAATCTGCCTGCAACACAGGAGATGCAGGAGATGCGGGTTCGATCCCTAGGTTGGGAAGATTCCCTGGAGGAGGGCATAGCAACCCACTCCAGTCTTGCCTGGAGAATCCCATGGACAGAGGAACTTGGCAGGATCAGTCCAAAGGGCTGCAAAGAGCCAGACACAACTGAAGTAACTTAGCACACACATGCACACAAAACATATAGCAGATGCTCATTAAGTTCTGTGTCCAAGATTTAAAAAAAAAAATGGAAGAAGAAGGTACCAGATTCAGTATAGTCCCTTTCTGCTTTTCTAATACTGTTGATTCACTAGCATTTTTAAGTGACTGATACCAGGGTTGAGAATCACTCCCTGAAAGATATTGCCAGAGTCACTCAAGAGGACTCATCTCAGACAGTGATGTGAGACGGTTGTCTCCTCTCTGCTCTTACTGCATAAAGGGCAAGGATGTCCTGGCAATGTGACCCTGACACGATGGGGAAAATAGACCAAAATCCATTTAGGTGGTAAGAATCAGTGGTCTTGTTCAGGGCAAAGAAGATCCTAATGAGCTGTGCAATGAGCACCAGGGACAAGAAAAAGGAGGAGGGAGTTGTTTTGTTTTGGGAAACTATCATAAATAAGACATGGAAACCTTTGGAAGATACAATTTCTTGACTCCAAAAATGATCCAAATAGGTAATTAAGCATGTGTGTGTGGTAAGTTGCTTCAGTCATGTCCAACTCTTTGTGACCACATGAACCATATAGCCCATCAGACTCCTCTGTCCATGGGATTCTTCAGGCAAGAATACTGGAGTGGGTTGTCATACCCTTCTACAGGGGATCTTCCCAACCCAGGAATTGAACCTGTGTCTCTTAGATCCCCTGCATTGGCAGATGGGCTCTTCACCACTAGCACCACCTGAGAAGCCCTAAGGAAATATGGAATGATATAAAGGGCAGAGCTTTGTTTACATCCAAATATACTTGCATTCAAATTCCTGCTCTATCCTCTGAGACTGAGTCAGCTGAGGCTATATTATGGTCTCCAAATCCTCAGTTAGCATCTCTGGTGAATTAAGAAAGTACCTACTTGAGAGGTTTGTTAAAAATCTGATTACTAATGGCTTGAAAATCCCTAATTCACTGCCTAAATCATGACTTGGAGCTATTATTATTGTTAGGTATAGAAGACTCTTTAAACACATAAGCTGTAGTGCCTTGCCTACTAAAAATAAATAAAAATATGAACTACATTTGTAAAATTCCCGGGTCTCTTATTTTGAGGAGTAGAAATATTTTTTTAAAGTGTTGGATGGATTTTCAGCACACAAATATTTCATAAATCCTTAACTACTTTAGCTTAATGGTGTAGGAGTGTGTATGATGGCAGAGAATCTTTAAACAGTGAAAAGCTATTGAGAGTTTAATATAAATCAGAAGATAAAGCTTTCCTGAAATCATCAACTACTAGAAAAAATTTCCAAATTCTTAAGGTCTGATTTAAGCTCATATTTTTATTTAAGGTCTACTGCTTATATAAACCTTGTTTCTTTGTTAGATTATTTTTTGAAAAAATGAATCAATTCAGCAGTAATGTGAAATCCTTTGGCTATTTTTTATTTATAAGTATGAAAGAAGAAGGTGCACCTTCCTTAGTGACTGCAACCCATGAAGATTTTTTTTCTTCAATGGCAAATAAGATCAGTTTAAAACTGCCTTTTGTATAGTGGCTGAAGGGATGGTGTTAAAAGGAAGGTGGCTAATAACAGCCCAATTGTTGAATCAGGGCACTGCCTCCTGCCAGGGTAAAAATATAACAAAATAGAAGGTAATTTGATCCACACTCAAACCAAGTCTGCAGACAAAAAAAAAAGAGAGAGAGAGAGAGAGAGTATGATCAGAGGTGGGCCAAGGAGATAAATAGATTGGCATATGGAATGTTCTTTTATTTCACCCCTGGAGGACTCTTTATTTGGCTACCTCATTAGTGAATTCACACTAACACTTTAATGAATTCAGTAGCACGTATAATAAAAGAACAATTTTAAAATTCTCTTTAAAACATAACCTTTCCCTATAGGTTTTATAGCTAAGTCTCCAGAGAATAGAAAGATACTGTGCCTGCTTTTACATACAGGTAAAAAAAAAAAAGCAAAACCCTTAGAGAAAATTCAATGCAGTAACTGATTTATAGTAGGAGATTTAACATTTGCATGTTTTATTGCAGCATGCCTGGAGAACCATGACATATTAATTTTAGTGTTGAATATCACTCCTCCAGAGCGATACACAGAAATCAATCATGTCGACATGGACAGAATCTTGCCTTCCGTTCACCCACCACTTACCCAGCATAGCTTTTAGTAACCATCACATATGCAATAGCTTGCATGCATGCGTGCTCAGTCACTTCAGTCAATGTTTGACTCTTTGCAACCCCGTGGACTGTAGTCTACCAGGCTCCTCTGTCCATGGGATTCTTCAGGCAAGAATACTGGAGCGGGTCGCAATGCCCTTCTCCAGGATATCTTCCCAACCCAGGGACAGAACCCGTGTCTCCTGCATTGCAGGCAGATTCTTTATCTACTGAGCCACCTGAGAAGCTCACACAATAACTTATGCCCTGGTAAAAGCTATCTCTACATGAACAAAGAGTATAAAAAAGAAAGGCAACTGTTAGTATCAGGTTATTAGCCAGAAAAGACAAATTATAGAGTGCAGTGTTCTATCAGGCCTGACTCAGATTAGTGCTATATAGAAAGAGGGGGCAGGAGAATGGAGATATATGACACTATTTTATTGGATGTTTCAGCCAGGATTTATTCCAATAGCTTTATAACCAGCCTTAGACCTTTATTTACTGACTCATTGAGTGATTGCTTAATTTTTCAGTTGTATTGGATTGTATTAAGAACCATCATATACTATAATAATATTCACAAATCTTTCAAATATCAATTCTTTACTTCATAATGAAGGATACATAGCAAGTGAATGCAAATCTGTATTCACAGTGTAAGTGAAGCAAACCCCTTTTGTATTCTGTAATATTGCTTTTTTTTATTTTTCTCCTAACGTAGCACTTCAGAAAAGAATATTTGTAGACAAATATCCTATTCCTCCCAGGCCCTGTCAAGTCACTATGAGGCCTGGAGGCACTGCTGTCTCCCAAGGCTTTAACTCATTGTGCTTTGGTGTACTGTGCTCTGTGACAACCTCTCTCATCAAATCGGAATAAAATAATCTCCATACGACTATAAAAATACATGAGCAGTGAAAGCTATTTGCATTAACAGAAAGATTAGAAACGTGGAATCCTAAACAACACAAAACAAACGCAACTCTAACCATCATTTCTTCACTCCAATCACATTAGTAAATCATGGAAACAGTGAATTATTACGATTACTATGTATCAGAGATATGCTGGTCCATTCTAACCTGAAATAAAATGGATTTCTGCTTCAGGAACCTTAGTACTTTCATAAATTAGACTTCAGTATCTTTGCTGCTCATTCAATCTCTCTTACGGATTTTTGATCTTGAGGTTAGTGGCTGGATTTCTGACTAGGCATTAAAGAACTGAAAGGTGCATTAGCACAGATCGTCGAATCTACTTTTATCCTAATGAGAATAAAAATAAGGATATCACTGACTGGTTTCTTCAAAAAGTTTAGTTCAGAGCGTAATAGCAAAACAAGACAACCAGGACCAGACTCCTTCTGCCCTGGAATGAAGAATCTGAAATAATATGACATCTTTCATGAAAAGAAGACAAAAATATATGTTTAGATATAAAATATTAAGCTAAAGTGAAGTTATAATCCCATCTATTTTTGTAATCCATAAAAATCCAGAAGTGTTAGCTGAATTCTTTTTGACCCAATAATTTGTGGCAAAATCACATTATTTACAATCAAAGAAATTTACTTTGAAATTTGTAATAATCAGATTTGGATGTCTCTAGTCAAACTTTTTTCCACTTTTTTTTTTATTATTAAATGAAAGCATAATGCCAACCTCTAGTTAGTAGAAGCATTTATACATTCAAAAAAAATCTGAGGAAAATACAGAGAATAATGAAATTGTTGTTGTTGTTCAGTCGCTAAGTTGTGTCCAACTCTGTGACCCCATGAACTGCAACACGCCAGGCATCCCTGTCCCTCACTATCTCCTGGAGTTTGCTCAAACTCATGGTCATTGAGTTGGTGATGTAATTAATAATGCTAAACAACACTTAAATGAATAAACAGAAGCATTAGACTATGAATAAGGTACCATGACAACGATCAAGTAAAACTCCAAAACCCGCTGTGAATGTATAAATAGAGGGTCATGATGTGCAAATAATCTGGGTTTGCTTCCTCCAAACAGAAACCTTCATACTGTCTGCCTCTGGAGCAGCAGTATTAGCACTGCATGACCAAACTATAGCTAATAATCTTAAACGCAATAAGTTTCCATAGCTTCATTTAAAGGTGAGAGGGTATCATACACAAACAAGTGACTCGACTGAGCTCTTCAAAAATATAGTTTATCGTCCAAGAATACAACTGGTAAGAACTCAAGTTGCATATTGCAGAACTTTTATCTTTTAAAAAATTACTAGCAATCATTCTTTGGGTATTCTTTAGTATGTATCTATTTACATGTATATAAATGTACATGTTTATATGTTTGCTTATATATATATTAATATATCAACGTATCTGACAGAATCAATGAAGCCCATTGCCTTAAAATACTTACAGAGTAAAGTGAAAAAGGTGTTGGGAAACAAAGACTTGTATTCCTCTTTTCACTTTTCTATAAAGGGGCAGCTGTTCCCATGAGAAGAGCTTTATTTGATTGGTGAGATTGGAGAAAGGAAAGGAAATGAATTACCCACATTTATGTCAGCATCTACATAGCACATACTATTTCTGCTTTCTCTGAGGAAAGGAAGAAGGGAGGGTTCCATCCCAATTGGAACTGTGTGTGGCTGGTCAGTGTCACCGTGATAGGGCAAATAACTATTAGGAAGCCAATAGTCATATTTGACAATCAAGCTGCTTTTTTTTCAAGTGATAAAGGTAACTTTTATTTCACATACCTGCCTTTTTGTGTCTATAGCTTGTTTTTAGGTCAAGAAAGAAAGAAAGGATTGTTATTTACTGCAATACATACATAGGCACACACACACAAATTCTATGCTTTCTAATAAAACATAAGTAATCAGAAAAAAATTATATGAAGTCAACCATATATGTATATTTTAAGAATTTTAAAATATCCATATCAGGACTTCCTTGCTGGTCCAGTGGTTAAGACTCTGAGCTCCCAATGCAGGAGGCCCAGGTTCGATCCCTGGTCAGGGAATTAGATCCCAAATGCTGCAGCTAAGACCTGGTGCAGCCAAATAAATGAATAAATATAAAAAATTTAAAAATCCATATCTTTTAGATAAGCAGCACAAAATGATCAATTTATAAAAATAATAAATTAGAACAAAAATAATATACCACTTTGATTATCATATTGGTATAATAAACACTGTAAAAACTTTCTAAATGTCCAATAAGAGACTCTTTCAATAAATTGCTTTTGAAAGGACTTTCAATAGAGTCCATGTATGTTCATAGCACAGACTATGTATTCACAGAAAATATTTTTGGAAAAGTGTTACAGACATGGACAAACAGCATTATGTTAACTATTAGGATAATACAAATATATTCATACAATTGAAAAAGTAAGGGAAAAATCACTAGTGATAATTTTTTGTGGTATGACATCATATTTAAAATAAAAGCAACTTTAACAGTAGTAATAGATAATATCTGTGTGTGTACTGATTAAAATAAGTATTTCACATGTTTCTACTTGAATCCATATTTGTAGTATGAAGGAGGAAGTAGGGGCAGAAAGATTCTTTCTTTTATTTCCACAGCTTCAAAACTATTTTAAAAATTGTACAAGTCTACAGAGAGGACAAAAACACTTTACAACAAAATAGGCACTTGATTTATTTTATTTATACTGCATTGCTCCAAAATGCCAAAATTTACAAAGATTTAATGAGGCTTTGATACTAAAATAAGACATCACAAAATATAAGAAGGTTTGGGTCTTTCTTAAATATATAAAAGAAGACAATAAATTATTATAATCTTTAAATGAGCACAAAATATTAAAGGGATTAAATAGAACTAGTGCCAATAGGTAGAATTAATAAGTTAGCAGATTTCAGTTTAAAAAAGAAGGACATTCTAACACTCAGTACTATGTAAAGATAGAACTAGATACTTTGTGAGTAGTGAGCTCTTGGTCACTAGAAAAATTCATAGAAGGGCCAGATTACCAGTAATCTCAGATTTTTTTTTTCATTCATACCCTGGTAATACTAAGAAGATTTGCTCCTTAAAATTATTTCCAATGATGAGAATTTAAAATACTATGGGATTTTGAGATTAAGAATCTTTGTGATTAATTTCCATGCATATCTTTACAAGGATAGAGAATAGAGATTTAGAGTTTTGCTGTGATTTAGATGAACTTCCATGGGGCCCAAGGGTGATTTGGACTATGGCAAGAGGGTGACATTTAGTTGGTTGTAGGGAAGGGTCACTGCCAATCCCCATTCCTTTAGCATCTTTTCCTTCAATCTCAGGGTCCCTACACATCCTGAGAACTAGTCATAATAAGTGAAAGAAGTACACTTAGTGTGAGGATATATTGAGTCCATCCCAGGTTTTAAGGGGTTAAGTTTTAAGGAAAACTAAGAATTTCAAGTGCAGAACCTTTATGAGTCAGGTTATACTAAGTCATAACTTACCAGGGCTCAAGGGAAAATTAAAGGTTACCAGGCTGAGCTTTAATTTCCTAAAGGAAATTAGTCCTGAATATTCATTGGAAGGACTGATATTGAAGCTGAAACTCCAATACTTTGGCCACCTGATGTGAAGAGCTGACTCATTTGAAAAAACTATGATGCTGGGAAAGATTGAGAGTGGGAGGAGAAGCAGATGATAGAGGATGAGATAGTTGGATGGCATCACCGACCCAATGGGCAGGAGTTTGAGTAAACTCCGGGAGTTGGTGATGAACAGGGAAGCCTGGTGTGCTACAGTCCATGGGTTGCAAAGAGTCGAACACAACTGAGCAACTGAACTTAACTGAACTGTAGGTGATGATATCTTAATAAATTGTAAAATTTAATAAATAAATAAAAGCCAATAAGGAGAAGATTGATCAAAAAGTGGCAATCAGAAAAGAAGGAGACTGTGAAAATGGATTTACTAAATCCTTTGGTTTCTTGAGGCTAAAAAAAATCACACGTTAAGTAAGTATTTTACTTTTCACTGTTGGTGAAACAAAAGATGACCTTTCATCTTTTGCTCACCTTTATTTAGTCATTTTGCTACAGATATCATGTTCTGTATTCATTTTGCATTGGAAATTTGAACTATATTCTAGCTGAAAATATATGTACAGAACAGAGAAAGTCCTACAAATTTGATGAGACTCAAGAATCACTCATTCTACATAAAGTCAAAAGCCAAAAGAGAAATGAGGTAGAAATTACAGGGACACAGATTTAGTTTCAATAGCTGAAGATACTTTTTAAAAAAGCTGTCAAAACAGAAATAACTTTCTCTTTTCTTTAAGCAATAGTGGGTGCTTCATCCCTGGAGGTATTCCATCAAAGGCAGAAAACAGAAAGGTTATTTAGTGAATGCAGTAGGCATTCATTCAAAAGGTAAATGAGTTCCTCTTCCATTTTCTTCTGTTTTATATATGTAATGGGGATAATAATCTCTGCCTTAATGATGTTTTTGCTCTAGGAGGTAAACATTGTGCATATATTTACCTAAATTGAAACTGTGGTAAGTGCAATGAAAGGGGAATTACAGGGTGTGGGAATGTGGAACCTGTGTTCCTAACTTACTTACCTGGAAGAAGAAAGCTAGTAGTAGACTGAAGTGTCAAGATATATTTTCTTGAGGAAATGACATTTTAGCAAAGATCTGAAGGAAGAGTTGGAGTTGAACAGGTGGAGGAGAGGGAAATATAAAACAGGGAATGTAAAAAGCACATGCAAAGATACTGAAACACCTATTCTGAATCAAAGTGATGAGTAATGGGGCTGTGGAAGTATATGAGAACAGGCCATGACGTCATTAAGCTCTACCTTAAGAGTAGTGGGAAGTTGTTGAGGGTTTAACTAGATGAGTAAAGTAACATTTGTTTCCAAAACACCAGTTGTTGGATAAAATAAGGGTCTCCCAAATTCAGAATTGTATAAAATGGGGGCCCTTCCTCCAACCAGTTACACCTGGGCAATTCATGTCCCTATATCCTTGGGCAGAACATGTTCTCCTGTAAAAACAAAACCAAAATATTATTTTTCTTGATCTTGGGTTGTGCCTATAACTTTAAATCTCTGGATTTATAATTTTTAAAATAGAAAGAGGCTTTACATATAATTGCATCTGATCTCATCTCCTGAGGAACATCCAGAAGGGTTCTGCAGCTTCCCAAGACCACTTGTTAAGTGCAAAACTAGAACCAGAAACTGAATCTACAAATTCCACCCAATCTTGCTACTAATCAATGTTGTTTTTTAATAAATGATTAGTGATTATAATAATTCTTCAACGTTTAAGAGCCAGTCACATTTTTCAGTTTGAGATCTTGAGCTATGGAGCTTTTATTTTACAGTTTAGAATGGTTAAAAAGTTATTCTAAAGGCCTTCTTCAGGTATTCTAAATTTTGTGAGAAAAACATAGTACTCTGAAATTAAATTACAGTTGTATTAGCCATATATGCCATTTGTTTTAAGCATCATTATTCAGTTGTAACATAAAATGCTACCATATTCTTAATATTAATCCAAACTCTGGTTGCATGAGGGCTTTTTAAGCATAAATGCATACCTTTTACAGATCTACTCTGATATCAACTTTCAAATATGCAACAGTGTAATGAACTACAGTCACCATGCTGTACATTATATCTCCATGATTTATTTGTTTGATAGTTTGAAGTTTGTACTTTTTGAGTACATTCAGCCATTTTGCCCATTTCCCCACATCCCTCTCTGGCAACTACCAATATGTTCCTTGTATTTATTAGTTTTCATTTTGTTTGTTTTTAATTTCTACATAAAAGTGAGGTCATACCGTATTTGACTTTTTCTTGCTGACATTTCATTTAATATGATGCCCTCAAGGTCCATCCATGATGTCGCGAATAGCAAGATTTCTTTCTTTTTTATAGCTGAATAATATTCCATTACGTATATTCAGCTGCTGCTAAGTCGCTTCAGTCATGTTCGACTCTTTGCGACCCTATGAATGATAGCGCACCAGGATCCTCTCTGTCCGTGGGATTCTCCAGGCAAGACCACTGGAGTGGGTTGCCATTTCCTCCTCCAGGGGATCTTCCCACCCAGGGATCAAACCCGCATCTCTTATGTCTCCTGATTGGCAGGCAGGTTCTTGACCACTAGCGCCACCTGAGAAGCCCCATTACACATGTATGTACATGAAATTACATACAAAGGAACAGACATGCAATATTTCAAAGGTTTATTTTTCTTATTGTACACAGATATTCCTCAACTTAAAATGGCATTACATCCTGATAAACCCTAAGTTAAAAATATTAAGTTGAAAATGTATTTAATGCACCTAACCTACCAAACATCATAGCTAGCCTGCTGCTGCTGCTGCTGCTAAGTCGCTTCAGTGGTGTCCGACTCTGTGCTATCCCATAGACAGCCGCCCACCAGGCTCCGCCGTCCCTGGGGCTCTCCAGGCAAGAACACTGTAGTGTGTTGCCAGTTCCTTCTCCAATGCATGAAAGTGAAAAGTGAAAGTGAAGTCACTCAGTTATGTCCGACTCTCAGCGACCCCATGGACTACAGCCTGCCAGGCTTCTCTGTCCATGGGATTTTCCAGGCAAGAGTACTGGAGTGGGTTGCCATTTCCTCCTCCAGGGGATCTTCTGGACGCAGAAATCAAACCGATGTCTCTTGCCCATCCCGCATTGGCAGGCGGGTTTTTCACCACGAGTACCACCTTACCCTTGTGTTTACCCTCACTGCCACTGGCCAGGATCACAAGAAAATATTGTACCATATATTGTTAGCCTGGGAAAAGACTGAACTCAAAATTCAAAGTATGGTTTCCGCTAGTGTATATCATTTTCGCACCATTGTAAGTGGGTCAAACTGCTGTAAGTCAGGGACTGCCTGTATTGAGTAATTGTGGTTTGTCATTGAAATTGCTGCAATTAATTAAATATTGTATTATTTTCTCATGTTTCCTCCAAAATCCCCTGACTAAATCTGTTCTTTATGTCAAAATAAGTGTGTACATTGAGAATTGGTTTAAGTTTCCCTCTTCCCTGTGTTGCTGTGTAAGTGTAGAGCCTATATGAAGGTAAGGGTTTTTATGGCACTAATTTTTAACCTCATCTGGTTCTTATTTGATGTCCTTGCATTTTCTTAATTTCTTCTATCTCTCCTATTTTTTCTATGCCAACTTCATGTATTTTTCTATTCCTCTAAGGAGTTTAAGTGTTTTCTGGAAAGAGGTGGAGAATAGTTAACAATAAAGAGCATATACAAGTAAATAAGGAAACTCTAAACTAAACAATAGAAAAAATGTGCAATGGGCTTTATTCATAGAAGAAAATAGCAAATGCTTACTGACGTGTAAAATTGTTAACTTTACCAGGAATGCTAAAATACCCACACACACTTATAGATAATTTTACAGAAGTAATTTTTTAAATGTGTATCTTTCATTATTGTTGTGTGGCAATTTATAACTTTCAAAAGTGGACAATACGGTATTTCCATCTGTACATATGCTTTTAGAACTTTGCACTCCTGTCAGGAGGTGGGGTCTAGCATCTAGTTTGCTTCTTCTTGAAACTACTAGGTTCCTTGAACTACCTGAACCAAATAAACATCATAAGATGATATGATTTCTGTGTGTGTGTGTGTGTGTGTGTGTGTGTGTGTGTGTGTGTCTATCTCTCTCTGTTTCTGTTTCTCTGTCTCTCTCTCCCTGGAACCTAGCCACACTGTTACGAGAAAGGTTGGGTGCTCGCATGCCTGTTGACTGTCTAGGGTCTCAGCCCACAGTCAACAACAAAACCAAACCATATTAAGTGAGAGAGTTTTCAAATGATTTCAGCCTGGCCTTCTAGCCTGACGTTGGGTAGAGCAGAAACGAGCTCCTCTTATTCATTCTTCCTGGACCAAACTGCAGATTCATGAGCCAAATAAATATTGTCATTTCTTTAAGCCAGAATTTCTCAGCTTTGTCTTACTGATATGCTGGACAATTCTTTGCTGTGGAGAGCTGTCCTGTGCATCAGAAAGATGCTTAACATCATCCCTGTCAGCAGCGATCCCTTCTCAAGTCGTGACAATCGGCAAAAACACCCCCAGTTAAGAATCACTGCTTTAAGCCATGAAGTTTTGGGGTTGTTAAGAAGCCATAGTGATCACTTGTTTCTCTCCATCCTGGACACTGACTGCTACCAACATATCCCACATAAGTAGTTTATCCATGCCCATGTTATTAAGTGTATGTAAACATGGATAGACAATACATCCACACATGCTATGTAAGACTATTTTTAACATTGTTTTACATTTTGACGTCATTTTACAGAAGAATGGGAAGAGATATAGATTCATCTATATGATTTTCTCATTCTGTGTTTCTTTGTAGAAACCAAGTAAACTGATTTTAACAGAAACCAGGTAAAATAATTTTAACAGGTTTATTGGCCATAAAATAATACATTGGCTATATTATATCTATCTATATATCATGGGCTTCACTGGTGGCTCAGACAGTAAAGTGTCTGCCTGCAATGCAGGAAACCCAGATTTGATCACTGGGTTGGGAAGATCCCCTGGAGAAGGAAACGGCAACCCACTCCAGTACTCTTGCTCGGAAAATTCCGTGGATGGAGGAGCCTGGTAGGCTACAGTCCATGGGGTGGCAAAGAGTCGGACACAACTGAGTGACTTCACTTTCACATATTTCATACACAATTTCATACATACTTCAAATATATATATATGTGTATATATATATAATATAGCTCCTACTCCACTCTTGGTTTCTAAGTATTTTCAGTTGTGTATGTGTGCTATTAGCGATGAGGTTTTATTTTTCTTTTTCCACTTCTATATGCTTCAGAGCAAAAGAGAAAACTATTACTTTACATCTATTTATACTCACATTTTTTACAAACTCTCATATTAATTTTAATAGATTTTTCTAGAACGTCCTGGGATGGATACAATCATATCAACAACAGAAAGAAGTGAAACTCTTTTTTTTTTCCAATATTAATATGATTTTTTTCCCTTACTCTCTTGCTTTCTTTACATATCCAGAAAATATTGAAAACTAAAGACAAAAGCAAACCTCCTTGTCCAGTCTGTGACCTAAAATATAATTACTTTAAAGCTTTACTATTTAAAACAGTGTGCTGTTTTGCTTGAATAGTCAAATATTAAATTTAATACTTTCTTTTCTTTCTGATTTTATTTCTTATTATTAGTATTAGACAACTAAATTTTATCACAACTAAATAGACAACTAAATTTTATCACATTTATTTTCATCTCTATAGATTTTCTAATAGTTTCCATATTACTGTAATGTACTTGAAGTATCTGCAATTTAAATATTTGATAGAAATCACCTATGAGTCTATCCAGCCCTTCAATATTTTTCAATAGTTGCAATAGAGATTAAAACTGTGTCCACATCGCAAGGTAATTATGATGAGTATTAAATCAGTTAATGTTCAGGAAGTACTTAGCTTTACTCAAATTTCAAAAGAGATCTATTCAAGGTTTTTAATGAAATTATAACCTTATTTTCATCAAGTTGCTGATATTCTAATATATAACTCTTTGTGTATTTAGCTCCTGTATTGTTTGTGCTACAAAGATCTATGCCTGTATATCTTCTCAATCTACTTTATACATTGTTTAGTGCTTTCAATCATAAGGTCTACTTTCTGACATTAATATTGCTATCTCTTTTCTGTCTCTCAATTGCATTTACTTTCAGATTTTCATTACTTTGTTTTCACTCTGACTCTTGTAAATATTTAGTGAGTATATACTATGTGCCTGTTCTAAGTGTTAACAGTCTGTATTATCTATGATTATAGTTAATCTATAATAATCTGTATTACATAGTTCTGTCGTCATGGACTAGAGGTAGACATAATTCTCTAGGGTAGATATAATTATCATATCTAACTACTGAGGATTTGAGCCACTTCTTCAATGTCACACAGGTAAGTGGTGGAACCAGTGTTTTTCAAACTAGGTGGACTAAGTCTAGACAAAGCTGTGAAACTCTAAATGATATGGACTGTCACCAGCTCAATGATTTACCTTAGGAAAGCACTATATTTCCTCATTTCTTCTTTCCATTTCAGTGAGATAATACTTAAAAAATATTTTCATTTCCCTCAAATTTATTCTCGTTTGCCTCTCCTAGGAGATCTTTAAAATACTTTTACACTCGATTTGCCTACTACCTATTCCTAGATTTTACTGAAATAATTTAGAATATTATTCACAAAGCTTCTATTATTATGAAAAGTAGATATTATTTTTCATAACAAAGCTTTTTATTATTATGAATAAAATGTAAAGAATATTTACATGATTTTATTTTCTAGTTTAAGAACATGTTATAAATAAATATTCTAAATTAAGTAAAAGTGAAATTAAAATATATGTTGTCAATAGCACAACAGTGTAATATAAAAAATAAGGTATGTTAAAGTTATAATACCGAGGTAGTCATGTGGGAAACCAAATCAGTGTTATTGGCCTCATAAGAGTGAACTCACTACAGTTTAATAAGGAACGTGTCCCTGGTAGAAATAAAACATAAAGTTTACAGAAAAAAAAAAAAGTATTGTGATTTAAACAAATTCAATTATTTAAAGCATTGATTCAAATGTGACTAATCAATAATTTTGAAAAATAAATAGAAAAGAAAAACGTTAGTTGTAGACAATTTGGTATTCCCTTTGTAAAGGCAGTGTGTGTTCTTTGCCCTGCGTATAGCACTTGGTAGATACACAGAGAGATTCGTTTAGTGCCAGAGATGAACATTTGAGCCACTTTGGTCCATTTCTTTTATTTTATAGGGAGAGAAACACAGCAGCAGAGGGCTCATGGGACTTTTCCAGGTTTACCCTGGGGAGACCCTAGCAGAGCTCTTTCTTGGGCACATTTCTGCATATACCTAGGCCAGTACAGTCTTTCCATTACACAGAAATATCTCTTTTCTGTTTCTGGGCTATATAATGTCTGCCTGTTATTTCTTGTCTCCTTATACAGGACTTTTTCCAGATTATCTTTTCTTCTTTGGCACTGAAGTTTTCCTTTCCTCTCTGCTTTCCTTTCACCAATGCCTCAAGCTTGCTTAGCAGTTAGATTCTCCAAATTCAAGAACCCACTGAAGGGTTCTATGGTATAAATATGATACTCGAATCTCTTTCTACTCAAAACTTGTGATACACAACCTAAAATATGTCTGTATCCAGATACTGAATAAAGCCAACCTAGACATAGAGAATTTGGACTTTGGATTCTTTAAGTCACATCTCTGTCTCCTATTAGAAGTGAGATTGTGAGCAAGTCACTAAATCCCTCTGAGTCATTTTCTTTATAAATATGTTACCACATACTTTGTATGATTGTGGGGAAGAACAAATGAAATAATGTTTTTAAAGATCCCAGTGAACAGGATCCTGGGCATTTAGTAGATATTTAATACATAGTTTCCAAAATAATAAAATATTTAATGAGAATCCAAAATTTATCATACATTAATCCTATCAAAATTGATTATTTATTTCATAATAAAATATTTTCATATATTTCTGTATGCTGTTTTTGTACTTCTATTGGTATATTTTGATGTCCAGAAATTCTGGATTTTAAAATAATTCAATTGGTCACTATTTCCTTTAAGTTAATTATTTTGTCTTAATTTTTTTTAATATTTGTCTACCCCAAAGGTCATAAAGATAGCCTTCTATCTTTACTTCTAAAAGATTTCCTGCTTTACTTTTGCATCTGCAATCTGATGTAATGTTCGTACTAGGTGAGGAAGAGTTTAAGATTCATCTTTTCCTGCATATCTAATTGATCCAATATATTTATTAAAAGTTGTTATTTTCCTCCACTGCACTGCAGTGTTAGTGTTGCTATAAATCATAAATCAAGTGATCATATAGTTGAGTCCACATTGTACTTTCTGTTCTTCTATTCATGTCATCTTTCTTTTCCTCCAGCACTACATTGTTTTAATCACTGTAATTTTATATTAAGTTCTTTAAACCTTACAGCTTTGTTTTTTTCAAGAGAAGTATATATTTGAACTATATACTTGTCCACTTGCATCTTCACTGTCCGTTTGTCATTTTTCACTAAAGCTGACTAGGGTTTTGTTTGGTGTACGCTGAATCTCTGTATCATTTTGAGAACTGTTATCCTAACAATATTGAGCTTTATAAACATAAACATTATGTATTGAAATACAAAATTACCCTTGGAGATAGGAAGAAAATAGGATTCAGCATCCAGAGAAAAGATAAAGATTAGAGGTTCAATAAGAAAAAGGACTAATTGGTGATAAAAAAAAAAAAGATATGGAAGAATATTGATGTGACATACTTTCTGAGAGAAAACTGAGAAAGTACCTACTTGGTAATTTCTATTTTCTCTCTAAAGGAGACAATCAATCCATCAAGAGACAGAAATACAGGCTTGTGCAAAGCTATGAAGGTTCAAAATTGCCACAAAGGGGAGAGATGAGGGAACTGATCATCAGATAAGGGTTTAAATGAAGAGAATGACTATGGAGGTATAGTACCTAAATTATGTGATCAGTACCATAAGAGGTAGAGACAAATAAAAAGAATGTTTGAACTGATCCATAATTGAGGGTTTGTTGAAAAGTTTTATAGGAACTTCAATGTAGTGACAGACAAAGGTTTTTGGTAAAGAATTTCCCAGTGCACGATTCTTAGTACATTTACAAGCACTATATATTCTATTTTAAAAAAAAAATCACTGGCAGGCAGAATCTTTACCACTGAGCCACCAGGGTAGCCCTTAACTCATATAGTAGCTTCCCTTAAGCCCTGGGAATTGCCACTTACTCCTTGGAAGGAAAGTTATGACCAACCTAGATAGCATATTTAAAAGCAGAGACATTACTTTGCCAACAAAGGTCCATCTAATCAAGGCTATGGTTTTTCCAGTGGTCATGTATGGATGTGAGAATTGGACAGTGAAGAAAGCTGAGCGCAGAAGAATTGATGCTTTTGAACTGTGGTGTTGGAGAAGACTCTTGTGAGCCCCTTGGACTGCAAGGAGATCCAACCAGTCCATCCTAAAGGAGATCAGTCCTGGGTGTTCATTGGAAGGACTGATGTTGAAGCTGAAACTCCAATACTTTGGCCACCTCATGCGAAGAGTTGATTCATTGGAAAAAACCCTAATGCTGGGAAGGATCAGGGGCAGGAGGAGAAGGGGACAACAGAGGATGAGATGGCTGGATGCCATCACCAACTCGATGGACATGAATTTGGGTAAACTCTGGGAGTTGGTGATGGACAAGGAGGCCTGGCGTGCTGCGATTCATGGGGTCTCAAAGAGTTGGACACGACTGAGCGACTGAACTGAACTGAAGCCCTGGGAATATGTATTCAGGGAATACATGTCCAGAGCCTTTAGCATCACATTCCAAGTTGCTAAGACATAGAAAAGGCTGAAACCTGAAAGGTACTAGAAATAACATGTTCCCATCTTCCCTCCTGCGCTTTTGTGTTTTCCCCACTAGACTATGAACAATTTGATGCCTCTCTGTACCTCCACCAGTACACTCTCACATTCAAAACTCTCTAAAAAGGAACAGCTGAAAATTTTTTGCAAACTAACTCTTAGCAACAGTATACAGGCAAAAGTCATACACTTAAGGATAAAATAACCAGACTATTTCAAATTGACGTCCTTAGAGGTAGTCCTTGGAGTATTTCTCTACAGAGTTTTTGCCCCTTAGATATTCTGAAGGAAGGCAGGGAGGCCGAAAATTGCACATCCTATTTAAGGATAATACACCATGACTGTTTTTAAATAACAACCCCACTGCCAGTCCGTTATCATGAGCTGGAGTGGGGCAGGAAATCAAGGTTTATTGCTTTGTTATGGCATTTTCATGTTGTGCTTGTCAGTAAATTCTATTCATATTGGTGACAAGAATAAGCAAATAATTGCTGTGACTTTTTTTGTTTGTTTTACTACAGTTCCCTAAATTTGTATGCTAACCATCTTGTTTTTTCCTTTAATCCCAGTGACCCTTCCCTCATTTCTATATTCCTATCTTTAAAAAAAACCCAACCCCCCCCCCCAGTTCCTTGCTTTTATCCTACCCTGGGCCCACTTGGCCCCAATCCAAGTCCACAAGGTAGAGTAGAGTGTTCTGTGAACTGAGTCAGGAGATTTGGGTTGACATACTTGACATAACATTGACTGTCAGTGTAACCTTAGACAAAACACTTCCTCTCTGGACCTTTAGTTTTCCTATTTGCAAACAGAATAAATATTGGAATTGATAATCTACAATATCAGCCACTTTAGAAGAGAAACTAAAATTCTCACATCTTTGTCTTTCTCAAATCTTTGCCAGTGAGCTGTTGCATCCTTCAGACACTAGAGGGGGCTTCCTGAAGACTTTTCCAATATATCCTGATTTAAATAAAGGACGAGGGCCTCTTAATGGTAATCCACGTTGTTGACTTCACTTTTTAATTTAAAGTAAATGTGAAAGAAATATATGTTGCAGCAATTGTAACATTTTGTACAATATGAATTTCTAGCATGAGGCTAATTAAATTTACTTTAAATACCAACTAGATCTAGAATTTCTATCCTCTATCATTAAATTTATGAAAATACTTAAACCAATGGAAGAGCAGTGAAATCATGAGTAGGAGTCTGAAGGCCATTATCCATAACTAAGATATCTTTTTTTTTGATGGTATTTTAAAAGGAAAGTTATTATGACCATGTGTACTTTTTAAGAGTATGCTTTAGAAAATAAAGAAATTTGATATTCACTTAAAACTAAAAATATCATGAACTCATTTCTTAAATTCCAAAGAAAGCAGGTTTGTGAAGTTTGTTGAAGAACAAATAAAGATCTATCCATCATCTTAAGAATAATATAGGTTGATATGAGATATTAATTTGTATCTGTATTATTTTTTAATTAAGAAATAGCCCAACATATCTTTAGATCAAGAAGATCTGACATTAATCTGATTCACTGGTTCTTTTGTAGACTATTTTTTTATTCTATTGGAATATGTTAGGCTATATCTCGGATATTCTTATATATCAGCATGTTGTTAGGTGTTGGGATTTTTATTTCTATAAGGGTTGAAACTTTACAAAGCTTTTCAGTCTGAGAACTGACAGCATCACTATGAGGAATTCCAGTTATTATTGTCATTTATTGTTTCCCTACATTCTTTTTCATCATTTCTGGTATTCCTACTATGGGAGTATTAACAAGTCTCTATTAATTTCCATTTCTTTATTGGGCTGTATCTATTCTCTTACCCAATCTTTTCAGTTTTTTTTTTTTTCAGCTAATACATTTTTGATAACCTATATCACTGATTCTTGCTTTCTGTTTCCCCACATCCTTCCTTACATTTCTAAGACTATTTATATCTGTGTTTTAAATATTTGTTTTCCCTGCTCCGTCAGCTCAATGCTCTCTAGTATCAGATATTCCATTTACTATCTTCCAGAATATTTATACTCCTCAGACGTTGGAAGGAATTTTCCCATGAACTCATCATCATTCACATGAGACTATCAGTTTCCTTTTGTGACTACAATATTTCAGGATTAGGATAGCTATGGCTGTGTTCTATTCATTAAGTGTGACTCCGCATGTGTTTTCTTCTTCTATTCCGATTTTTAAAAGTTTTGATGTGGGAACATAAAACAGAACCCCACATTTTAATAATGTTTCTATAAAGATGACAAGCCAACTGATTTATTTGGTAGGTATGGAAATTATGTTATGATTTAAAGTTTTTTTAATGGAATTATTGATGAATACAAATATGACATAGATTTTATAGATGGAAAGATGTATGTTTTGATCAATCAAAGTATTGCATAGTGACAGTGTGAAAAAATATAGACTGGGTAAAATAATACTGAAAAGAAACTGAAAAGATTTGGACTTAAATCCTCAATTTATTTTTTATTAATAGCTTGAAATTGGTTAAGTTCCAAGACCTTAAACTTCAGTTTTTAGATGTATAATAAATGAATAGTGATGCATTTCTTCTTCTCTGAGTTTGCTTGTTAAAGTATACAAAAAGAATAAGTCAACGAGGGAAAAGTATGTGTGTGTTTTGTGCGTGGCGTGCATTAATTTTGGTGTTCACCTGATAATCCCCAGTACAGGATTGCTCTGGTAAAATATAATGGAGGAATGCAGTTAGGTTCGGATATCTAAGTGAGCTCTGGTGAAGGAAATGACAACCCACTCCAGTATTCTTGCCTGGGAAATGCCATGGACAGAGGCACCTGGCAGGCTACTGTCCATGGGGGTCACAAAAGTCAGACACAGCTGAGTGACGAAACCACCACCACCACCATCTGAGTGAGACACCTTTGAATCTATTATAGAATGGCTAGTTTTGTAGTACTAGCTCCATTAATTCATCTAGTTATGTAAATATCTGTAGCTGTTTTGGGCTTTCCAGGTGGGGCTAGTGGTAAAGAATTTGCCTCCACTGCAGGAGATCTGGGTTCAGTCCCTGGGTTGGAAGTATCACCTAGAGGAGTGTATGGCAACCCCCTCCAGTATTCTTGCCTGGAGAATCCCATGGACATAGGGTTGCAAAGAGTCAGACACGACTGAAGAAACTTACATTTCTAAATAATAAATGAACTAAAGCAAAAAAAACCACAATGCATATCATAAAATTTTTGGAACTGCATAAAATAATTTTGTATAAAAATTTTTTAGAAACAAAGATTTAGAAGCTGTTTCACAACTCAAATTAAAATACTGGGAAATGAGAAAAATCAAAAGTTAACTAACTTTTTAATCTAAGATTAATCTAAATTAAGATAAAAAGAATTTTAAAAATTAGAAGAGAGTAAATGATTTTTTAAAAATGGGAGGAATTGAAACAAGAACTAAAAAAAGGTTGAGTTAATCCTACAAACTCAATAGTAATTTTTTGAATGACATTAGTCTAATAGACATATATAGATCCCTGATTATGAAAAGAAGTAAATATTAGAAATAAGAAGGAAATTATAACTTTGGTTGAGGTTTTTTTAAATGTATTTATTTTTAATTGGAGGATAATTGATTTACAATATTGTGGTGGTTTCTGCCATACATCAGCATGAATCAGCCATAGGTGTACATATGTTTCCTCCCTCTTACTTCCCACCCCATCCCACCCTCTAGGTTGTCACAGAGCACCAGGTTTGAGATCCCTGCATCATATAGCAAATTTCCACTAGCTATCTGTTTTACGTATGGTAATGCATATGTTTCAACGCTATTTTCTCAATTAGTCTTACTCTCTCCTTCCCCACTGTAACCAGCAAGTCTGTTCTCTAGGTCTTTGTCTCCATGCTGCTTGAGTTTTTAATTATAACATAATAAATTTGTTAATTCAAATATTTTTGGAAACTTAGAAGAAATGACCATTCATAGAAATACAAACCAAAATTACTCAAGGGAGTAGTAGCTCAAAGTATTATGATGACTTTTAAAGGAACTGAATGCATAGTCAAAAATCTCCCTCCAAGATATACACTGGGTTCAGATGGTTTTATAAGTGTCTTTTTAGTCAAACTTTCAAAGGATTGGTAATCTCAATTTATATTACAAATAGTTGCAGAGAAGAGAAAAAGAGATAACATACTCCAATTCTTTTTATGAAGCTAATATAACTTTCATATCAAAATCTTAACAAAAATAACATGAGAGGAGAATTATTGACAGCTCCCCTTGTAAGCATAGTTGTAAAATACTAAATAATACATCATAAAATGTTGCTTGTGTTTCCTTATCACTGTCTCCACATTGTTTGGACACTTTGGCTCCCATATTTCGCAAATGGACTTTGAAAAATGCAAGTGATGTTTAACTGGGCTTCACTGGATTTTTAGCCACTTTCTTTATATTTGACCTCTATGCTCCACAAGACGTTTTTACTTTGCCTTGATTTTGAGAATATCATTTAATTTATTAGGTTCTGTTACTGACTCTTTTCTTAAAATTCTTCCTATGTTCTCATTCATAACTCCTTCCCTCCTGCCCCTTTACTCTGGGAGTCAACATATAGATGGCAGTTCAGTCGTTCAGTCATGTCCGTTCTTGTGACCACATGGACTGTATTCTGCCAGATCCTCTATCCATGGGATTTCTCAAGCAAGAATACTAGAGTGGGTTGCCATTTCCTTCTCCAGGGCATCTTTCTAACCCAGGAATTGAACCCAGGTCTCCTGCATTGCAGGTGGATTCCTGCATTGCAAGCAGATTGTTTACTGACTGAGCTACATGTAAGGCCTGACCTGGTTTTCTTGATTTATCTCCCCTCCCTTGAAGAACACACCATTTACATGTATCTAGTAATCCTCACCATCTAACTCCCGAACTGAAATGTTTCCAATCTTCTCATCAGAACCCTAGATCTGTCAGGTGCCTATTCCTATTATGCATATCATGCCTCAAATGTAATTTGACTAAAACCAAATTCAATATGTTCTCTGACAAAAAGCTGACTTCCAAACTTATTGTCTCTCTTCACATCACTTTTTCCACTGTCATATTTTTTTTGCTGCCGAAGTTTGCCAATTTGATCTTATCATCTTGAATCTCGCCTTTGTTCGTTAGTTATGGTAATCTGATTCAGTCTTTAATAAGTCTCATATTTATCTCTTTCTATCCAGTCCCATTTTCAATGTCCTTGGCCAAGTGCATATCACTGATATGGAACACAGCATCTACAATAAGCCTCTTGTTTTCCTCCAATCTGCACTGTTCACTACTGCCCATATTTTGTTAAAGCATCCTATCATCACGTTAGATCACTACTTACTGTTCTACAATGGTCCACTATTTCTTATTGCAACAGGGCTAGAAGATTTTTAAGATTCCTCAAAATCAATTCTTAAAGACTCAGTCATCATTGTTTCTTATTTCTAGTATGCATATCTTCATGCTCCATAGCATAATACTCTGTGCTTAGTCACTCAGTCGTGTCTGATTCTTTGTGACCCCATGTACTATAGCCTGTCAGGCTCCTCCATCCATGGGATTCTCCAGACAAAAGTACTGGAGTGGGTTGCCATTTCTTCCTCCAGGGGATGTTCCCCATCCAGGGATCAAACCCAGGTGTCCCGCATTGTTGGCAGGAAAAGCCCAGTATAATACTCATTAAGGTAAATCTCATTATAAGTTAATCACACTGAAAGTTAAAATAAAGACCTCCCCTCATTATGGAATTATAAATATCCTTGGCTATGGAAACAATATTTTATTTTAGTCAATTCATATTCTATCTTGTTTAAAACATATCAAAGTTGAAGATTTGGAGAGAATAAACTGAAAAGAGTGCTCATTTAACTTATGGGCATTTTTCAGCAAGTTACTTTATTGTTCTTGTTTTAATAAAAGAAATGTGCTACTTGCATAATGACAAGTTGTAAAAAATATTTTTAAGGAATATTTTAGGATGGCAACTTTTCTTTGAAAGCAAACATTTGCCTCTGATTGTAAATTAGTTTGTTCCATAGAGGGTAGGGAAGATACTGGATGTGTCATGTCTGATATTATTATAAAGGGGTTATTAAAAAAATTGCCTGTAACTTGTACCAATCTGTGGTCTCTGCATTTTCCCTTTGGCTTATGTTTTCTAATTCCCTGGTCACAAACCACATCAGTTGTTTCTTAATTCATTTTAAGCCGCATAGCATCATGACAATGTCTGTTACTCAAAACCCCTGAGTCCCTGCCAACCTCAATGGCTTTTTAATATAATAGCAGAGATTATGTGATTGACAATGAAATTAGAGCTCAAGCTGATACTTAAAACAATAACCTATTCTCAGTAGATATATAGAGCTTGAGCATGCTCCAGTTCTGTTCTATACATTGTCCAAAGTTCTTAGAATGCATCATAGGAGGATTTCATGGTAACATCAACTACAACAGTAGTTGTAGTTGAGACCAACATTGTTTAATGTTAATGTTAATGTTCTTTTAATTCTGAGACAAACATTGTTTAAACAATAAACTGATTTCTACTTAATCACTTTTAACACAAATTACTTAATCTCATTATTTTAAATGTAAATGCTTTATCTTTTTGCATGTTTATAATCCACATTTTGGTCTCATGAGCATCATTTATAAAAATATAAGTACTGCTTTTTTACACAACTGCATTTAGGCACTCAATTTTTGCAGCAATTTTTATTTTAAGAGTATATATTAAGAATACATATCTTTGCTTAACTAGTTTTTTCTATTCTAATTTTAACAATTCATTAATTTATATAAATTTTAAATAAAGTTTATAATATTTATGCTATAGGAAAACATCCTTAGGGTTTTTCAAGTTTAAACAGGTATTCATCATAGTCTTGAAACTAAGAAATGACATTGACCAATTTTGTCTACTAAAATTCAGGATCATATATGCCTTTAGTATTAATTTTTAATCCTTTAAGAAGAATAATATTGATAAATTTATTCAAACATTATATAGATTCTTTAATTGAAAACAGTACAATCTATTTGTTACCTTCATATAAATAAATTGAGTGAAAACGTATTTTTTCAGAATAGTAGACATTTCTTCCTTAGTCAACGAGAACAAAAAGATTTCAGAATTCTCTGCACCCTAGAACTTTTTGAAAGATATTTGCCAACTCTTTCCCATAAAGAAAACCACACACTCAAGAATTTATAGGCTCAAAGAAGAGATTGCAAATTTAATTTTATACGCAGCACTCTTACCTTGAGATGAGATTTCTTAGCCAGCATCGTACACTGCTGTTTCTAATATTAATATCTCATTGCTTGGTAACCTCACTACTACCTAAAAATGTGTTCCACTGGCTCACAAACAATTATATCATCGATCCCCTCTGTGTGTAACAAGAGACCTTAACCACAGAACTGGGAAATAAAAGGAAGAAGTACGCCAGAAGCAACAACAGTGCCAGAAACCTGCTTTGCAGTGATTGGCTAAATGAGGCCAACCAGTTGAGGTTCATTCATCAGATTTGTTGAGTTAACCTACAAGCATTTTTTTTTTTCCATTTTCTCTATTTTTCTCTTCTGGGGTCTCCTTTGATTTCATGCTGGCTTTTTAAATTGAGGATAAAGTTAATTCACTCAACAAAGCCACAGCTGGAATTAAGTATGCCTCTTCTCCTACCGCAGAGGGGAGGGGTAGGTGCTAGTTGGTGGTGTCTTATTGGATGCCCAACACCCTTGAGGGCTGTTGCTG
Organism: Okapia johnstoni; assembly: GCA_024291935.2. NCBI lineage: Eukaryota > Metazoa > Chordata > Mammalia > Artiodactyla > Giraffidae > Okapia > Okapia johnstoni. The sequence goes on along the minus strand of CM044311.1, from coordinate 77,796,424 downwards.
AATCAGTGGTGCCTCTAGCGACAGGCAAGAAGTTAACTAATTATGAACATATGGTTTGGCAGACACCTAGTTAGCTTGCTGCTGCGTAGGTGTTTGGAAGGAGGTGAAGGGGAAAGTTTGAGGTAGAAGGTGTGGTTAAAAGTCCCACTGACAAGCCTCCAGGAGATTTGATTGATCCTAATCTATTCTTTTTGTCAGGAATCAGCATGCTTCTGGCAGCAACAGCTTGGTAATAACAGAGATTTGTGGCCCTTAAGCTCTTGTGGTGATAGCCGGCACACGACCAGTCAACTGGCTCCGTATGAGACCCTCATTTAATTGGCCACAGTGGTGGGAGCAGAAATGAGACGTTAGGTCAAGGTACAACACATGGCCTACCTGAGTGGTTCACAATGATCTGGGGCACAGATGTCATCTTTTATTGGTGTGATTGCCACTAGAGGAATAACAGAAGCCTTGAGAAAAGAACTACAGAAAAGTCTTTAGTGAGAGCCATGTAAGTGCATTATTTATACTTGAATTATCTAAGAAAAAGGCAGATGTATGAAAAGGAGGAGAAATGTTAGACTGGGCCATCACTGGGTCTGAAGAAGAATAAAGAGATATTCTATTTTATAGACCCAAAGGTTTCTTGGGAAAGTAATAGTAGATAGTTCAATTTTTTTTTGAATTTTATTTCTGTTAGATAAATTGAAAAATCACATATACTCCTGGTATTCAACTGAACAGTGGTACCAAATACATACTTTTCATCATTCATAAATTGGTATGCAGAGCTCGTATCTGGCACCCATCACAAGTACCCAAATATTTAGAGTTATGCAGTCCGTGTACTCAAAATCAGACACAATCAATAGAGATTTGTTTATTGACTCTAAGATCTATTGATTGTCTAAGTTTTATCAACTTCATCTAGAACTCAACTTTCTGGATACCAAAAAGAAAAATAAAACCTCTATGATGTCTATGGAGAATGAGTCTACCAACCAGGAATCATTTCCTCTTGAAAGGTTTGCTAAACAGGTTCAAACCCTACCTTTTATTTACTGATTTTCTTATATTAATTGCTCAGGATGGTATAGATATTTTATATTATCATTTAAATTAGAAATAGTAATTATATAAAAGTGACTATGTAGTCTCTCTTACTAGATGGTCACCAACAGCTTCACATTTCTTCCACAGTGTTTATCAGTGAACTCAGATGGAAGAAATGTTATAAATAAGACCAAGTAGGCTCACCTGCACATTCTGCCATTACAAAGAATACACGTGAACAGTGTTGCATGTGAACGAATGTGTGTGTGAATGTGGTTAGTTGTTTTATATTATTCTGATAATTGTTTATACAGTTTTCATTTTTTAAATTAGCTAGCTAGCTACAGCATGTTCTTAAACACCCAAAACTATAAATTGCTACAAATATACCTAGAGGAATCTTGGAATAACAAAGAAGTGGGACAATGTTGAGCATGGAATCTGTAGTTAGTTTGGAACTATGCTTTGACACTTAGCTGCAGTGTGACTTTGGGAAAATTGCTAACTTCTTTAATTTACAGTTTATTTATCCATAAATAGAACCTGACCTACCAGATCTACCACAGGGGGTTAGTGTATGGATAAATTGAGTAAAACTTTATGTAAGGTTTTTAGCGTCAGCCATGGCAGAATTTAAATGCTAGATATGTGTTTGTTAAAAATGAGATAGAGAGAGACCTATAACACTCTTATATAGTTCTAATTGTCTTTAGGTGACCTGACACTTCAGCATAAATTTCATAGAAATGGTGAACCCAAACCAAGAAGGTAAGGCTCTATAAAGGGTAAAACTAGAAATTATTTAAGTCATTAGTTAAAGAAAGCAAACAAAGCAAAAGAGTTCCAAGACATCTGTTCAGTGAAGGGACAGTTGCTTCAGTGATAAAAGCTTCCTGCCCCACACTGAGAGATGACCTCTGCAGCTCATATATCAGAGTTCTCTCTCTTTAGAACTTCTAGTTTTTTGAAAAGCTTATGCAATGTGGCCAAAATGGGATGGCTTTCTATCAGAGGCTACCTGTGTTCCAGGTCTGATTAGCTGACTGGGGCCACTCCCTTGTGGTGGATGTACAAGGGATGTTATATATTTGGTCACGAAAATAATTCTTCCTTTCAGCTGATGGAAATTTTTTGAGCAGATCAATAATAAGATCAGACCTGAAAGAGTTCTAATTTCTTAAATCCACATATTTTTATTTATTTTGTTATGAATTATGAGCTAAGAATGCCTGAAATGTATTGTTTTAAGCTCTGGATTCATAATTTGATTCACTTTCTCTTCTTCACATAAACAGCCATCACTTAGCTACACCCTGGTACTTTACTTCATTGTTTGATCTTTTAGATTAAGCCAATTCAATGAAGATAGTTTATTTTATAGGGGGAAATGTCTATTAAAACCTTGCATAAAAATAAAACTTTCTATTAATATTAAGAATACCTGTGTGGTTTCCATTGGAATCATATGTAACACTGTTTTGCATGTTTTTCATGTAAAAGATAAGTTAAAAATACCCTTTCCTGGGTATTTTCTCATGTATTTTTATTCACTTAAACATCTACCATTTATTTGGCACCTTAGAGATAAGTACAGATTGTAGCAATAAGATTTTACTGGGATTTACTTTAAACTAGAAGTGGGAATTTTAGAATCAAAGACTGTGCCAGAGGACATTTAGACCATCTGATTCACCAACATATTTTAATTATTTCATGATTACAGAAGAGCCAAGCTGATAAGAGTGGTGTGACTTGCCCAAGTTCATACAATTGAAAATGAAACCCAAAATGTATGTCTGTCATATGATTCTTATACAAAAAGTTCTATTTGTATGCTTACATTTTTAGAAGAAGTGCATAGACATATGTAATGCTCTTTTCAAAAAGTTTTCTTAAAGTATTGTTAATTTAGAGTGTAATGTTAGTTTCAAGTATACAGCAAAGTGATTCAGTTACAGATTCTTTTCCATTATAGGTTATTACAAGATAACAAGATCATTACCTTGGCTATACAGTAGGACCTTGCTGTTTCTCTATTTTATATACAGTAGTGTGTATACACTAATCCCAAACTCCTAATTTCTCTCTCCCCTCCCCCAACTAAACACAAATATCATATGATATAACTTACATGTGGAATCTCAAAAATGATACAAATGAACTTATTTAAAAAACAGAAATAAGCTCACATAGAAATATGCAATATGCTTATAAAAATTAAAGCTGTTGTTACTATTACAAATATAAGAACCTAACTTTGCTTAGGGAATATTGTTTTAATGCTTAGCAGAAGCAGTCATTCTTAAATTAAACTTCCTACTTTTATTAATTATTTCAGAATTACATGAATTCATGGTTAGTAGAACTTTTATTACATTGAAGACTAGACAGAACTAGGACCTTCAAATTATGTTTCATATGATATTTAAATGAATAACGTGCTTCAAGGTAAAATTTTATCAGAATTCACAAAAAAATTATAATCTATGTTAAAGCAGATGATGAACACTACATTTACTTGAAATGCTAACATTTTCCACATTGAAAATTACCTAGGCAAGTAATTATTTTAAACTCCTTTTTGAGGGAGCCTGGGTTTCCATAATGAAATCTTAAAGGTGTAGTGAAAAATAAGGAGGTGACCAAGGTAGCAGGGTTCTGAGCTTCTCCACTCACACTCAAAAGGGCTGTGTAGTTGGTGGTTCAAAAATATGCCGACAGCGTCTCTGACACTGCTCCCTTCAATAGGGGCAGCTCAGTGCCTCTTCCCTTGAGTCCTCTGGACTTAGTGACTCTCTTGGAACAAACAGACTGTGTTCAAAGTGGTCAATGTAAGACTATGTTATGAAAAACAGTGTATTCTTTCTTGCTGTCTCTCTGGGATCACCCACAGAGGAAGCCAGCTGCCGTGTTGTGAGGGCACTCAAGCAACCCTGTGGAGATGCTCCTGTAACAAAAGACTGTGGTCTGTGTCAGTGGTCATGTGGAAGCAGGTCAGCCAGCCCCTGTCAAGTCTTAAGATGACTGTAGCCCTGTCCTTTGGTTTTATCCAAAGTGGAACTCTAGGTACCACAGTTCTATTGCTTATTAGTAAGTACTTCATGGCAAAAATGCCTCAGAGGTCAAATAAGTGTAAGGAAGCAAGAATAAACAGAATTAGGAGGGCTTGTTTCCTGTATATTAATATACACACATAGGCATATACATTGTTTTAAGTATTATGTATATGTATATGTACATGCAGGCTGAGTTGCTTCAGTCGTGTTTGATTCTTTGCAACCTCATGGACTGCAGCCTGTCAGGCTCCTCTGTCCATGGGATTCTCCAGACAAGAATATTGGAGTGGTAGCCATTTCCTTCTCCAGGGGATCTTCCCCACCCAGGGATCAAACCCAGGAGAAGGCAGATTCTTTACCATCTGGGCCACCAGGAAGGACCATCCATATGGCTATAGATTCTATTAATTAAGATCTAGGACTCCCTAATTTCTCATTCTCCTTTTCTTCATTTACTTCCAACTATTTTCTCCAATAAGGAGACCAGGTCTAAGACAATAAAAACTTTCTTGTTCTCATATGTCTTCCATCTGAATAATTCTGAGTGTAAAAATGGCTTCTTGTCACCTTGACCGAAGGATCATTGGATGAGTCTATATTGAATGTGTGAGCTGAAACACACTCTTTTTATATATCTGTCCTCAGTTTGGAGAAGTATATATTGGCTCTCAGATTTCTCAGCATTTCTCCATTACAGAGTAATTGTTGAGAGACAGTATAAAGAATTTAAACACTAGAACCAGACCCCCCAGCTTGAAATCTGTCTCTACCACTCACCATCTACGAATCCCTGGATGTATTTCTTAGCTGCGCCTTGTATCATTTCTCTCATTTGTGAAATGGGAAACAAAAATAGCATTTAAATCATATATTTGTTCTGAGAATTAATGAATTACTTTACATAAGGTGTTTAGATTAATTCCTAATCTATACTATAAACAGTGCATATCATGATTTGTTTGAACTCATGTTTATTTTATTGAATATGCTTTTTATTTCAATTTAAATCCTTATTTTTCTGAGTTTCTAGAGAAGATAGTGGACTAAAAATGCCTTTTTAAAATGCTATACGTATATGTTTTTTTTACAAAATTTTGATTTCCAATATTTCTACATACATTTCCTAAATAGTGAATATGCTGCCTTGGGCTTTGGGAGCTTTGTATCTATTTTCTTAAACTGGTGATTAACAAATAAGTGCAGTTTCTAATTTTATAGCTTTGAGCTCTTTCACTATTCATATGCATTCTTCATATTCAGACTTTGTCGAATCAGGATGAGCCTCTAAATGGGAATTTGGACACTGAGTCAGTATTTACTGGGAAACTATTGAATACATGGGAGCCTTTGGACTTGGGTCAATATCAGTTGTTTTTTTAAAGGAAAGTATTGCTTTGTCACTACTTTGGTCTAGTAATATCATTTTAACACCTAAATCCTCTTTAGGTTTTTACTTTTTAGCCAATAGAAACACCATGAGTAGTTGTCTCTCTTCCTGGCCTATTTATCTCCATTCCAAAATAAGTATTGAAAGGATCCAGGTCCTAATATTCAGGGACAGTATAGAGTTGGAAAAAAAAATTAGTTATTCTTATATGAGATTATGGGATCTTTGAGGTAATGGGCTCTTTCTTGCTCACCTTGTGATCGCTTATGATTAGTGCAGTGTTATGTGGCTTATTTAATACATGCTGTATAAAAGAACTTGACTATATATGTGTTTGAATGCATATCTAAAATGTAAGAGAGCCTCTGTTCTGGAATACCTATTTTCAACTATTCTGGTCAAATCATTTTGCTATTGTCTATAGCAACTTTATCAAACCTACTCTACTTTATTCATACCTCCAACCACCCCGACCCCTACCCAGTGGGCTAATGAACTCTGCCTTGAAATTCATAAAATGAATATAAATAATCACAGAGGAAATTCCCACTTTTCTTAATGCCAAACATCCATCAATTTACTTATAGCTTTTGTATTTCCTTTTTCTTGCTTCTGTAAAGAAACCATCCCTTTTCTTATTTAAGACTCTTAATTCTTATTGTTCAATCACAATTGCATTATTTCTTCTTAGGAAGCTTTTGTTATTAATTGTCTCAAATGGATTTCTCGTAGGAACTTTTAAAAATTCTGATCTCTTTCATTTATAAAAAAAAAGTAAACGTTGGCAAGGGCTCTCAAATCCACATTCTTCTCTAACTCTTCTCTATTTCCTCTCACTGCTTTAAATACTTGGGAAGCGAGAGGAATGGGGAGCTAGTGTTCAAGGTACAGGCATTTCAGTTTGGGAAGATGAAAAAGTTCTGGAGATGGATAATAACAATCATTGTATAAAAATGTAAATGTACTTAATTACACTGAAATATGCACTTAAGATGATTAGAATGGTAGATTTTATGTTATGTAGATTTACCACAGTTTTTAAAAAGTCACTTATATTCAGTGTTTCTATATCTTCATCATGCACTAACTCTTAAGCCCATTCCAATCTGACTTCTGCTTCTATTACTCTACTGAAACAGATCTGGTTAATGTAATGGACAAGCTCCATGTCAATAAATTCAATGTATTATCTTCAGGTTTTGTCTTAATTGATCTCTCAGCAGCATTTGTTAGCTCTTTTCATCTACCAAAATTTCTCCATCCCTTGATTTCTTGACTCTATCCTGCTGGAGTTATTCTCCATCTCAGCCACTCCTTTTTGGTGGTTTAGCTGCTAAGTCATGTCCGACTCTTTTGCAACTCTATGGACTATAGTTTGGCAGGCTCCTCTGTCGTTGGAATTTCCCAGGCAAAAATACTGGAGTGGGTTGCCATTTCTTTCTCCAAGGGATCTTCCCAACCCAGGGATCAAACCTGCGTCCTCTGCATTGCATCAATCTCCTGTATTGCAGGTGGGTTCTTTACCATCGAGCCTCCTTCTCTCCTTACCCACTCTCTTTTTTCCCTATATCTGAACATTATGTGTTGAGGTTTTTCAAAACCTAATCCTAGATGTTCTTATCTTTACTTTATACTCTTTTTCTAAGTTTTCTCATCAATGTCCATGGCTTCACAACTACTAACTATGTGAAGATGACTATAAATACATAGCTGTATTGAAATTTTGTTTAGTTGTAGACTCAAAAATCTACTGCTTCCTTGCATCTTCAATCAGGTATCTTCAAGACACTTCAAACACATGCAAAAAAGTAAACTCAAGAATCCACATAGTACCAGTGTGTTCACACTCAGTCAGTGAGTCCATTATCCAGAAAAATATGAAAGCTAAAAATCTTGACCCATCTCTCATCCCAACCTTGTTTCACATACAACATGTTATATTATTTATATTAAACTTAGTTGGAAAGAGAGCCATATAGCTGGTAATATACCTGTCTGCTAGTTTTACATAGGAACTTCTAGGGCTGATCTGGACAGACAATTAACTAGGCAGGAGAAAACATAGAGTACAAACAGAATAGAAGACACAAGAGAAATGGGTTCAATCCCTGGATCGTTAAGATGCTCTGGAGTAGGAAATGACAACTCACAGTATTCTTGCCTGGAAAATTCCCTGGACAGAGGAGCTCGGTGGGCTACAGTCCATGGGGTCACAAAGAGTCAGACATGACTGCACATTCATCTACAACTACCTACAAACAGAATAGAAGGAGATGTGCTTTTGGCAACCAGTGAGGTCCTTGTTATAGTGGTACCAATAGGTTTCCAGCACAATTGTAGGAAACCCATATTCACAGAATTTGAAGACTAAGCAAGTATCTACTATGTGTCATGCACTAGGCTGTATCTTGGTCATTTCTTTAGTGAAGGAGAAGAATTAAAAGGGAAGTAATGTGATAAATACTACTATAGTAGCGCTAAAAAATTCCTACAAAATTTGCATAGACAGTTACTCCTTCCAGAAAAATTCGAGAAAGATTTCACAGAAAAGATGCTATCTTATTAATTTCTGGGGCTGGAAGTTGGAAAGGCATTTGCCAAATGGAGAAGGGCAGATTGAATTCTGACGGAAGGAGAAAAACTCAGATGAAGTCTAGATTTAACAATGCATTTAGTTGAAGAACAAAAGTCTGAATATCTGAAATTTTATCTTAAAAGTAAACAATTTATCCACCTGTAGATAGTATTGAGAATAACTTTACAGTAAAATAATACCATTTATATTATTTACAATCCAAAACCTTGTCCCATTTGTCCCTTTCCCTCCAAAGAAGATGATGCCATTAGGGTGACTTGCATCCTGCTGAAAGCAGAATGTCTGATGTTCAAGGCACAAAGACATTGTTTAAAGAAGCCTTATGATTCTAAACAAACTGGCCCAGCAGGGAGATTTTAACCTGCAGTCTCTAACAGGCACAACAGCCTGTGTTTGTAAACAAAACCTTATTGCACTAGTGAGAGCGGACACAGAACAGTGTCAGCTCATTAATTGGGTGTCAGCTCCCTGCTAGGAAGAAAGTTTAATGAGTCATCTCATCATAAAGAACTGGAGCTCTAGGGAGGGGTGAATGGCTTAGAGAAAGGGAGAAAGATTTGTCCAGTAATAACTGCATGTATAGAAAAGCTTGAAGCCCACCTGTTGGGATAAAGAGAGAGCACCATTTGGGAACGGATGGTTTCTTTCTATTTTGCTATTCAAAGGGAAACATGAGTTTATGAACTTATAAATGCCCCGATGACCAGTTTGTATATTCATGTTTATTGTGATAAAATAAACTGAAATTATTCAAAATATGTTTTTGTATGAAATTTGTGAAGTATTTCTTTTATTCTGTTCAACATGGAAATATTCTTCTCCTTTCCCACACAAAATCTATAACAAAGTACATGTTAATCAATGCTTAAATTGAAATTCAAATATGTTCCTGATGCCAACATCAAATACTACAGAAAGATGTCAAATGTGTGCTGCGTATTTTGTAGTCATCAGATATTAAAAAGCTAAAAAAGAACCTTAAAAATGAAAAAAGTCTTTGTTATTACTTATTTTCGAATTAGTACCAATATTCACATAAAAGGATATGCCAAGTTTTCACATAATGCTGCAGGCTTATATGTAATATTAGTTCATTTTTCGAACACTATGTTCTTCTACCTTGGGCCATCGGTCTTCCGATTTGTGAGTATTTTAATCCTAAAAATGTTAGTCTATCATTTACTTTTTTCCTCAATTTGTTGTTTACATTTTTACTTTACTCACTGTGTTTTTATCATGTTTGATTAATAAATTTTATTTTAAACCTTTTTCTTTGTTGGCAAAGTAATGCCTCTGCTTTTAAATATGCTATCATGGTTGGCCATAACCTTCCTTCCAAGGAGTAAGCGTCTTTTAATTTCATGGCTGCAAGCACCATCAGCAGTGATTTTGGAGCCCAGAAAAATAAAGTCTGACACTGTTTCCACTGTTTCCCCATCTATTTGCCATGAAGTGATGGGACCAGATGCCATGATCTTAGTTTTCTGAACGTTGAGCTTTAAGCCAACTTTTCACTCTCCTCTTTCACTTTCATCAAGAGGCTCTTTAGTTCTTCTTCACAGCATATTAAATAGCAGAGATATTACTTTACCGACAAAGGTCCATCTAGCCAAAGCTGTGGTTTTTCCAGTAGTCATGTATGGATGTGAAAGTTAGACCACAAAGAAGGCTGAGCACCAAAGAATTGATGCTTTTGAAACTATGGTGTTGGAGAAGACTCCTCAAAGTCCCTTGGATTGCAGGGATATCAAACCAGTCAGTCGTAAAGGAAATCAGTCCTGAATATTCACTGGAAGGACTGATGCTGAAGCTGAAGCTCCAATCCCTTGGCTATCTGATGCGAAGAACTGACTCCCTGGAAAAGACCCTGATGCTGGGAAAGATTGAAGGTAGGAGGAGAAGGGGATGACAGAGAATGAGATGGTTCGATGGCATCACCAACTCGATGGACATGAGTTTGAGCAAGCTCTGGGAGTTGGTGAAGGATAGGGAAGCCTGATGTGCTGCAGTCCATGGTGTCACAAAGAGTTGGACACAACTGAGCAACTGAACTGAACTGAACTGTGATTAAAAAGACGTTTAATTTTTCCTTCTACAATCTGGATGACATTTATTTCTCTTACTAACCTAAGTATGAGAGAAAGGCGATGGCACCCCACTCCAGTACTCTTGCCTGGAAAATCCCATGGATGGAGGAGCCTGGTAGGCTGCAGTCCATGGGGTCATGAAGAGTCAGACACGACTGAGTGACTTCACTTTCACTTTCATGCATTGGAGAAGGAAATGGCAACCCACTCCAGTGTTCTTGCCTGGAGAATCCCAGGGGCGGAGAAGCCTGGTGGGCTGCCGTCTATGGGGTCGCACAGAGTCGGACATGACTGAAGCGACTTAGCAGCAGCAGCAGCAGCAACCTAAGTATATGGGCTAGAATTCCCAATATGATGCAGAATAGTGGAGGTTATAGAAAGTATCTTTTTATTTTTTTTTCTTTTTATAGGTGAAAAATATTCAGTATTTTATTAATACCATTATGTATGATGCCAGGTTTTTCATAGATTGATTGCCTTTAGCTGGTTTGAGGATGGTCTTCTTTATTTCTAGATGTTGAGTACCTTAACAAGAATGTACGTTGGGTTTGGCCAAATGTCTTTTCTGTGTCTATTGAGATGATCATGCAGTTTTGTGTGTACGTGTGTGCCTATGAAGAGGAAGAATTACCTTGATTGATTTTCCAAATGTTAAATGACCCTTGCACTATTGGGATAAATCCTACTCAGTCACCCATACCACTCTTTTTAATATATTGCTGTTTTTTGTTTGCTAAAATTTTATTATGAATTTTTGTATCTATGTTCTTGAATAGTATGGCTGTAGTTATCTTTTCATATTAGAGTAATACTGGCCCTGTAGACTGATTCAGAAAGTATTTCCTCCTCTTTAATGTTCAAAAAGTGTTTGTATAGAATTGGTGTCCTTTTAATTTTTCTGAAATGTTCAGTAGAATTCACCAGTGAAGCCTCCTGGGCCTGGAGTTTTCTTTGCTGGACTTTCTTTGCAATTGCAAAGTCAATTAATTAATGTATAGCTTTAATTGTCTATTTCTTCAGTGAACTTTGCAATTTTGTACCTTTCAAAAAAATTTTGTTTACTTCCAAATTGTTTAATTTCCTCATTATTTTGTAAAGTTTCTAACATTTGTTGCTAATATTTGGATATACAAATGATTTCTGTAAATTGACTTTGTAACTTGTTTTGTCATTGATATCAGGTTGAAGAATTTCCCTTCTACATCTCGTTTGTTTAGAGTTTTATTCACAACTAGGTGTTGTGTTTTTTTCAAATGCTTTTTCTGTGTTTCTTGAAATGATAATGTACCTTTTTGTCCTTTAATAATATGGTATATTAATAGAATTGATTTTTGAATAGTAAACCAACCTCATATTTGTGGGATAAATCTCACATTTTCATCATGTATAATGTATTTTTATATTGTTAGATTAGTTTTGTTTGTATTTTGTAAAGATTTGTGCACCTGTGTTCATGAATGTTATTCATCTGTTTTATTTTTTTCATTTCTTATGATGTCACTGGTTTTGATACCAGAGTGATACTGGCCCCATAGAATGAGCTGGGAAATGTTCCTTCTCTGTTTTCTAAAACAATGTGTAAAGGCTCGTTACTAATTTTTCCTTTATTATTTGATTTACTTTACCTTTGAAGCCACGTAGGCCTTAGCTATTTTTTTGTGAGAAGATTTTTAATTACTTAAATATGTATTTGTTATCAATCTATTCAGCCTTTTTATTTCTGCTTGAGTTAGTTTTGCTGTTAATTTTAGGCTTTCCAAGAATTTGTACATTTTGTTGAAGTTGTCTAATTTTTAAATTTTTTCATGGTATTTTCTCATAATTCTTTCCATTTCTCTTAGTAATAGTGTCCATCATTGATTTCCAATTTTGGAAATTTGAGTCATCATTTTTTGTATGATTTGTTTGACTTCCATATAACAGCATACAACTTCCCATATAGTATGAGAACCTTGCAACTGTATACTTCCTTTTTACCTATTGTGGCTTTTGTGTTATTTTTCACTTATTTTTGACAATTATCTTTGAAAGAGATTTTAAACTAAGAGGACACCATCAAGGTACCCAGCTGTCATATGTATGCACGCATGCTAAGTCGCTTCAATTGTGTCCGACTCTTTGAGACCCCACGGACTATAACCTGCCAGGCTCCTCTGTCCATGGAATTCTCTAGGCAAGAATACTGGAGTGGATTGCCATTTCCTTCTCCAAGGGGATCTTTACAACCCAGGGATTGAACCCATGTCTCTTACATCTCCTGCATTGGCAGGAGGGCTCTTTACCACTAGCACCATCTCGTATGTACTCTCCTTCAATTGTTTAAAGACTCTAAGTCACTTCTTCAATAAACGAGTTCCCATCCTGAAATCCTAGGCTTTATTTGCAGTTTCTTTATGTCTCTTACAGCATAAAATATGGAACTAAAGAACTAAATGTATTAAATAGAAGCTTTCCTTCACTATTTTCCTTTAATTGGCACAGACTTTACCTACTTTGTTTTTCAAATATTCATATTTAGCTAAAAATAGTAGCACTTTGATTAACTTTCCTTTACCCTGTCTGGATGGACTGGTTCCTCCTTGGGACACAGTGGCACATTCTCTGTCCCTTTCTATTGGTATTTGCACTTCACCATGTATTTGTGCACATGTCTTATTGACCATGGGCTTCCCAGGTGGCTCTAGTGGTAAAGAACCTACTGCAATGCAGGAGATGCAAAAGAAGCAGGTTCAGTTCCTGAGTTGAGAAGATCCCCTGGAGAAGGGCATGGCAACCCACTCCAATATTCTTGCCTGGAGGATCCCATGAACAGAAGAGCCTGACAAGCTATGGTCCCAGGGTCACAAAATTAGACACAGCTGAAACGACTTAGCACATGTACACTTATCGACCAGTCTAAGTGTGTCTTCTTTAAGCAGGATAATATTAATAGTGCTGTTTCAATCTTTGTAATTTACAAAAATTATTCAGACACATCATTTTATTTGATTCTTATAATCGATGGTGTAGCAATTTTATCTCCCTCTGAAAATTCTATTCAAAATTCTTTGTCATTCAAAAAGGCTGTTCCAAACCCAGATATACCATTATCTAGTAAAACAGACACACAGAAAAGTTACTTATTCTCTCTGAACTCTACCTTCTTTACTTGTTGCTCAAGAACATGAGAATTAGGTAATGTAATGTGTTTTGCTTAAAGCTTGGTCTATCATTATATTTGGTAAACTATAGTTACTATTATGGGTGGCAGCAATAACAGAAAAGTATATCAAGCTTGAATTGCTCATGCATTTTAAACCAGAAGCCAGTATTTGCTTCTCCTCCCTATCCCATAATTCTAAAGTAAGAGAAAGTAAACTATATAAAATAATATCTCAATCCTATTCAAATTTTGCCATTTGCTTCCCTGGTGGCTCAGATGGTAAAGTGTCTGCCTACAATGTGGGAGACCCAGGTTCAATCCCTGGGTCGGGAAGATCTCCTGGAGGAGGAAATGGCAACCCACTCCAGTATTCTTGCCTGGAAAATCCCATGGACGGAGGACCCTGGTAGGCTACAGTCCATGGGGTTACAAAGAATCGGACACAACTGAGCAACTTCACTTTCACTTTCTTTAAATGTATAGTTCTGAATGTACCTATGGTATATTCTCCATGTATTTACCATTTGACACACTGGGATTATGTAAATATCATTTAGGATAATCAAATTAGCTAATTTTAGTATCCTTTCATGTGGAGAAAATTTCCAATCTACTGTCAGAGTGCTTGTTCTTTGAATTATAATCATGGTTCTTTGCCACAAGAATGTCACTATCTTAACTAGCCTATGTTTTGGATAATAAGATTGGGAGAAGCCAGCAGATACCTTTATAGAGGTCAAATCTGTGACATGGAATTTTTAGCATCATGATACATCTAACACAACTCTATCAGTGACAAATGTACTTTCTAGAAACAGTTTGTGCTATTGACTTCAACTTCTTTCATGCTGATGGTGAAGCACGCATGTCAATTTGATTTAAAATATTTTTATCTGAGTCCTTGCTGGTATTTTCCTCATCTGAAAAACTAATGTATAAGGTGATTGTGAAGAAGTATAAAATAAACAAAAGGAGCTCTTTTCCAAAAAATTTTACATTTTGAACTTTTTTTTTTTTGGTCACACCACAGCCTGTGGGATCCTAGTTCCCCACCAGGGATCAAACCTGCATTGACTGGGCTGCCAGGGAAGTCCCACATTTTGAACACTTTTAAGAATCTTCCAAACTTTTAGTTACTGAATTCATAAGCTTTTTTCTTAATAAATTTGAAAAGGAACATTTACTCATACAGTCAACATCACAAGAATATAAATACCCAAATGCCCATATCTTCTGAGGGGGTTATTACATATAAAATACAGCATCCTCCAAATATAGGTCAGCCTGCCTCATGCTTCTCTTTCAAAAGTTTTGACTTGGGATTCAACTTTAAGAATTATGAGAGGTAACATACTTCATAAATTCCAGCTAAGTAAATAATAATTACAGCCCAGATTCCAATTAGGAAATTGCAGCATTGCTAAGCTGAGGAATGAAGCTTAAAGATACAATTAATATGAGCTTATATTAAAGGCTTTAGTGGAATTAATAAACTCTATAACAGTAGATTATTACTAGTCTTGAACACAGACAACAGGCTCTTATTGTCAATAACCAACCAAATAGCCTTCTTTCTATTTGCTTCTTTTGAATAGTGGTATTTTATCAAATAAAACCCTGTAACCAATGTAATTAGGAAGGCCTTGGATAGTTTTAATGGAAAAATTTTAAACAGCACTTGGAATCCCACAGATTAAAGTTTCCATTTAACTCTCAAAGTATGAGAGGGCTTCCCGCATAGCTCAGTTGGTAAAGAATCTGCCTACAATGCGGGACATCTGGGTTTTATTCCTGGGTTGGGAAGATCCCTGGGAGAAGGAAATGGCAGCCCACTCCAGTATTCTTGCCTGGAGAATCCCCTGGACAGAGGAGCCTGGCGGGCTACAAGTCCATGGGTTCGCAAGTCGGATACGACTTAGCGCTTATCTTTCTTTTCTTTCTCAAGTATGAATAATTCAAGTACTGATTCTAAGGTAAGCAATCTGGAAGAAAGGAGAGTGGAAGGAGCAAAAGAGTAATTAAGGAAAGAAGATGCTATTCCTGAGAAAGATTAAGAAGATATAGAGATAGATGATCCAAGAACAAGAAACAAACACTGGATTTCAGTTAGAAAGGCAAGCATGATGTATTGGCTACTTCTTTACCTGGCTCATTTCTTAACCATACAGAGATAAATTGAGAGGTTCCACTCAGTGACATATTTTTGATAGAATTTATCCAAGCAATTCATTGACATAAATTCAAAAATCTGTCTTTATAAAAACTCCAACATATTCAGTATTTTGGGCATTATTAAAATCATATTTTTCTCTACCCCTAAAACTGTCTTTCTCTGTGAATATCAAATCACATTATTATTCAACTGGACAATACCTTTTTGCATTAAAGATGGTTATTTTCCATCTTTCTTGTTAAATACAATTTATGTTAGACTTCTTGTTGCATTTCCCATTCCAAAGCCCTAAAAGAGAAAAAAAATAATTTACTCCTTAGGACCTGGACGTTGAGGAATAATGGGGTATGGCTTTTTAAAAATGCTATTTACTTTTGAGGCTTTTGGAAATAAGGCATATGGATAAAGTAAGCGAAAGTCTTCTTGCCTGCCTCCTCTGTCCTTGCCCAACCCCCAAAACCCTACCCCTTCACAACAATTAACAATTTCAAAAGACCTGAACCACGCATATGATTCTTGTCCTAGTTTGGGTTACTCCAAAAGCAGAACCTCAGATAAAAATTAGAGTGAAAAGGGGAGTTGAAGGAGACAGTGACGTGGGTTGGGAAGACAGGAAAAAGACAGCGGCCAACAAAACATAAGTCTCCAAGCCCAATGTAAACAATCTCAGTGGAGAAACTGAGAATCGGCATGGAACACACACCTCTCAAGGGACTGGCTCAAACTGATGGAAGATAGTAACAAAATGTATGTAGATATGTGCTCTGTGCTTAGTTGACTCCATGGGCTGCAGCCCGCCAGCCTCCTCTGCCCGTGGAATTTCCCAGGCAAGAATACTGCAGTGAGTTACCATTTCCTCCTCCAGGGGCTCTTCCCTATCCAGGCATTGAACCCATATCTCCAGTGTCTCCTGCACTGGCAGGCAGACTCCTTACCACTGAACCATAGTAAAAAGACTAGTGGCTTAAACACCACACATTTATTTGTCGCAGTTCTGGAAGCTAGGAAGCCCAAGGTCAAGATTCACACAGGGTCCAGTTTCTGGTGAAAGCTCTCTTCCTGGCTTGCAGATGACTACTCTGTCCTCACATGGCCTTTCTGTTGAGCACAGGCTAAAAGAGATCTCTGACGTCTCTTCCTCTTGTTATCAGAGCACTCCGTCTATCAGATTAGATCTCAATCAACTTCTATCACCTCATCACAGGTCCCATTTCCAAATACAATCACACTGGAAGTTAAGGCTTCAACATCATGAATTTTGAAAGGACACATACATGCTGTCCATAACAGAAGCTGAAATATTTACATACCAATTTCCATCACTCTTGCATTTCTGAACTGCTGCATGGTTGAACAAAGAGGCTTTAGCTCTCTGGTAAAGATGTACACATTCTGTAAGTGGGGCAGATATACACTGAGTGGAAAGATAAGAGAATGTGAGTGAGATGTCAACAGCAACGCTTTACTTCTTAAATTAATGTTTTCTGAATAGCCTCCTATAAGTTACCTATTTAAATTAACTTAGCTGTATAGTTAGGAACTCAGAAATTCTGCCTTCACTTCAAATCACCAATGGAAATGTGTTTTTTTTTACTGAATTCATTTATTTTATACTTTTGTTTTTCTTAATTATATACTCGTGCTTTCTTCCTACTGTGTCAAAATAAAATAACCCTAGAATCAAGAATCAATTTCAAGTTTTGATTTCTCTATGTGAAAGTAGGAAATTCTTTTCACTTACCCATATTTTCAAAGGGCATCTTGATTTTTATTGTACTTTTATTGTTTGCTGTATTGAATTTCCCAACATCTTAAAATCAAAACTATTGTTTTGAGCCCTGTACCTTGGCATCTTGCTCCTAGGTAATATGATCCTCTGCAGTTATGATCACTTAGAAATTCTTATTAGAAATGGTAAGCTAGCAGTATAAATTTATTTTCTCTTTTTGCGGATACCACTGTAAAATAATAGTGATTTTTATATATAGAAAACATTATTTGTGTATATAAGTATTGGACTTCCCTAGGAGCTCAACTGGTAAAGAATCTGCCTGCAGTGCAAGAGACCCCAGTTCGATTGCTGGGTCAGAAAGATCCCCTGAAGAAGGGATAGGCTACCCACTCCAGTATTCTTGGGTTCCTCTGGTGGCTCAGATGGTAAAGAATCTGCCTGCAATGTAGGAAACCCAGGTTCAATCTCTGGATTGGGATGATCCCCTGGAGGAAGGCATGGCAACACACTCCAGTATCCTTGCATGAAGAATCCCCATGGACAGAGGAGTCTGGCGGATTATAGTCCATGGTGTCACAAACAGTTGGACACACGACTGAGCGACTCAGCGCAGCATGGCACATGTATGTATGTGTATATATATCCCCAACATAAATAGAAAAATACAACTCAGGGTCATTAGTAAATGAGATATTTCAATAAGTTTCTGAATGCAGATGGAGGAGTAGGTACAGATGTCAGGGGAAACTGGAAACAAAAATTTAAATTGCACAGAGGAGTTTGCCTCACACAAAGAAGGCAGCAGCATCAAGGAAGGGGTCAATTTTTAATGCATAATCTAATAGAGTTTCAGGAATCACAGGGAGCTGATGGGAAACATATTTGGATGGAAAGTTTGGATGAAGTGAAGAATATATTTCTCAGATATAATGCAATGAAACAAAATAGACTTAAAAATGATAGGATCATGGATGCGATCACTGCTCTGCATGATCCATATTCACATAATCAAAGCAATGAAAAACATTCTATTGACATGCCACTTTTAGAATTCACCTGTAGATAGACGTGGAAATGCAAACACACTTATGATTATGCAGAATTCAAGTGTCACCAAATCAGAGCGGGTAGGGGAGGTGAGAAATTGGGAAAACCATGAGAATTGGAGGGATGCTGGTATCCTCACTTCATAGACTGAGGAGGAGAATAAATGCATTAGGAATTTATTAAGGAATACATTCTTTAATAAAATTTCATAATATTATATCTATTAATTCCAAAATCTTTAAAGCTCTGAAAATCAGAAGTTTGTTTTCCTCTAAATCAACTGGCTACAAAATTTTACTTGATCTTAACTCACTTGATGATAAAATATGAACAAAATAACATGAAGCTATTTATACATTTTGTCACATTTATTATGGATAGCTATGCTTTTTCCTATAGAAATATTAAAAGATTTTAACTGTAGGGTTTGCTCCAGACTCTTCAAAGAGTGTCATGTAATATGTAGTATCTATAAAGGTACAATTTTTAAAATACCAAAAGTTCTAAATTCCAAAATGCATATGATTTCAAGGATTTTGAATAAGATGATGTATAGGTATTAATAAAAATAAAGAGTCATATGAGAATAACAAATGAAAAATTTAAGAGCTGGTTACCTTGAAGGAATAAAGAAGGAGACTGTTGTTATAAGGTTTATACAGAAGATTTCAATGTATTGTCAATATTTTATTTATTAAGCTGTGTAGTGGTCACAGATGTAATTGATACATTAATTTGCAGTCTCTTTTGCATATCTTTAATATGTTGAAGCTGAAACTCCAATACTTTGGCCACCTGATGTGAAGAACTGACTCATTTGAAAAGACCCTGATGCTGGGAAAGATTGAGGGTGGGAGGAGAAGGGGATGACAGAGGATGAGATGGCTGGATGACATCACTGACTGGATGGACATTAATTTGAGTAAGCTCCCGGAGTTGGTGATGGACAGAGGGTGCTGCGGTCCATGGGGTCACAAAGAGTCGGATACAACTGAGCAACTGAACTGAACTGAACTGAATACTTCTAATGATAAAAAAAGTAGCCAAAAGAATAAATAGTGATATAGCTATATTAGAAGTACATGAGAAGAGGAGATGAGAAGGTAGTTTAAATGTAATAAATCTTGTTTTGGTTATAGAAGGAAGACCATAGACAATGAACACATTTTCATAAAACAAAGAACAGCTGTGCATACATAGTTTTTATGGAGGTAACTAATATAATAAACAACAAGAATAAACTAGAAATCTTTGCCTTTGGAATTTGGTGTTGGATTGGGGCAGAGTGCTGTTGCTTTTAAACCTGTCCATATATTACTTGGATGATAACTTTAAAAATCAATGACAGCTGATGTATTTTAAAGAGATAATGTGAATGAATAGCACCAGTGTTGAATTGTTTTTATAAGACAATTTCTGGTCTTTTATAATAAAATGGAGTTTATTAGAGGGTTATTGTGATTTTAAAAAATGCTATTATAAAATTAAAATGGAGTGGTGAATGTGAAATTGCTAAGTAATCTGTAAATCATTATATTTGTATATGTATATGCATACAGATATTTTGCTAATAAAATACAAATTCCTCCCACTTAACAAAATATAAGCTCCTTTAATGCAGAAATACTCTTTAAATACTATATGAAACTTGTATAATTTTACTAAACATTACTAAAAATACATATAAATACCACCACAGAGCTTTTTGATAGATATGTTTTTCCAGCTGAGGTCCTTGCTCGCCTTTTCCTTAACTATTAAGAATCATCTAACTTCTTCCAAATCATCACTTCCAGGGCTTGCTGCCTTCTCACTCAAAATCTTTGGCAGAATTAATATTAATTTGGACTTCATATTTCAGGGACTCAATGATATAATTTCAAAACTACATAAAGACAGAATTAGGTTTTATACTATTCTGCATTGTCCACCTATGCACAGTCTGGTATTTTTTCCTTTATACCTCAGTGTTTGATATATTATTGACCTGGAATACTTCTACTTCATTCCATTCCTTTCTAACCAAGAACTCCAAGGCCCAGCTCAAATGCCTTTTTTGATCATTCTAAGAAATTTGTTTAGAGGTTTATTCCAATTTGAAACAGAGAAAAGAAAACCTAACGGTCTCTGAGGGCTATGCCGAAGAGTACCCGCAATTAAGTAGATGTTAGTGTATGATTATAAGGTATAATTTGTTGGCTCACTCATTCACACATTCAATCAGTCAAAAAATATCTCAACAAATACTTTGTGCCAGAATTAACAAGAATTCACTTTCTATGTTTCTACAGAGAAAATAAAATAATGCCACTTGTAGAAATGTCCAAACTCTATTACTAGGGTCAAACCATAGAGTCATGAAAATAGTAAATATTCTAGTTTTAGAATTTTAGCTATGATCAAACAGAAGATGAGATGCAGTGAATTGAAACTAATGGTCACAAGACTCAGAAATTGGAAGATGATGCTGCATTTTGACCATAGGGCATAGACTTGATCTTCCTGATCAACTCTTTCCCTCTCTGGAGAATTTTTTTTTAATTATGGGCAAAAATAAATAACATAAAAATTATCCTCTTAACAAACTTTTGATTGTTCAATACAGTACTGTTAAGTATAGGCACAATGTTGTCCAGCAAATCTCCAGGATTTAATCAGCTTGCATGGCTGAAACTTTATACTTATTCAATATTTATGTTCTTGAAGATCTTTGAGGTCAGCATAAGTTTCTAGCATAAAAAAGGTTATTAAAAACAAATAGAGTTTTTAGTTTTCCAAAAATATTTCTTCTGAGTAATCACATTAAGTATTGTGAACGTCACAGTGAGTTAGGGGATGGATGGGCCCCTGGGCTGGACAACTGCTGTTTGCCAAGTGTAAACTTAAAGCTTTGTTTTCACCCAGATACTTCAAGAATAAAGACAGTGGCAGAAGCTGAGCTCTGCTGAGGTAAAGAGATAAGATGACCACTCTTGAGGTCAGGGTAAACTTCCATGTCTGCACATGAGCAGGAAGGCTCTTTGGGGATCAAAAAAGGTAGCATCATCCCACGATAAATGAGGACATACATCCACTGGCCTCTGTGGTGGGATCTATCTTAGAAAAAAGTCATGAACATATGTTGGGAAGGGTACTAGGACAGGTGTGAAAAAAGAAACAAGACACTGGCCAAAGATAATATCTTTGATCAATCAAAGACCCAGAAGAACTGTCCCATGTAAGTGATTTTGAGCTTTGTGCTCAGCTGCTAAGTCATGTCCAACTCTTTTGTGTTGGACCCCATGGACTGTATCCCACCAGGCTCCTCTGTCCATGTGATTTCCCAGGCAAGAATACTGGAGTGCGCTGCCATTTCCTTCTCCAGGGGATCTTCTTGACCCAGGGATCAAACCTGCGTCTCCTGCTTTGCAGAAGGATTCTTTACCACTGAAGCCCATATAAGTGATTTAAATCACCTCTTTACTGAGCTCCTCCTCATTAGAGAGAACACTCATACCCTTTCTCTCTAGGTGTGTATTTCTGCCTTGCTTCTAACTTCAATAAACAAACTGCTTCTCTGGGTGCTCTCTCATACTTTACACTGTCTATAATAATCAAATTTGTACCTGTTTGTATAATTTTTGCCTCCTTGAAACATGTTTGCTTTCAAATGGGGAAAGAGTCAGAGTCATGTCACTTCTAGACTTTAGCCCCTGGTGGTCTAGTGGCTAGCATTCCTGGTTTTCATTTTGGCTACACAGGTTCAATTCCTAGGCAGGAAACTAAGATCTCTCTTCAGAACTGCTCACTGCTCTCTCTCCAAGATCATTAGGAATGACATTTACTTCATCTATGAATTGTACAATGGGTAGTAATATCTTCTTATTTTTGTATCTCTTGCAATATTTAGTTGGGGCTGTTACACTGTACATAATAGGTCTTCAACTAATTCTTTCCCTAAAGGAAGGAGAAAATAAAATAAAATATTTTTTTCTTCTCTGTATTGAAGTCCGCATTCGAAACTTGACTCTAATTCTTATAAATATTAATTGAAACAAGGATACTAGTGAGGATTTGAAGCTACTATGTTGTTGTTCAGTCACCCAGTCGTATCCAACTCTTTGCAACACCATGGAGTGCAAAGGCCCCCTGTCCCTCACCATCTCCCAGAGTTTGCCCAAGTTTATGTCCATTGCATCAGTGAAGCCATCCAGCCATCTCATCCTCTGATACCCTCTTCTCTTTCTGCCCTCAATCTTTCCCAGCATCAGGGACTTTTCCAATGAATCAACTGTTCACATCAGGTGACCAAAATACTGGAGCTTCATCTTTAGCATCAGTCCTTCCAATGAGTATTCAGGGTTGATTTCCTTTAAGACTGACTAATTTGATATAAACAATATTAAACAATCTAATTAAAAGATATGAGATTTGAGAGGGCATGGACATTTAAATTCAGCTTTCTCTTTCCTCTTTTTTTGTTTCTTTTCCAGTTTAATTATGAAATAACTGACATACAGCACTGTATAAGTTTATGATGTACAGTATAATGATATGACTTGCAAACATCATGAAATGATTACTACAATAGTGGACATTTATCATCTTATATAGATACAAAATTAAAAAGTAGGGAAAAATTCCTTGTGATGAGGTTTACTCTCAAGAATTTCCCTATATAACATGCAACAGTATTAACCATATTAATCATGTTGTACATTACATCCCTGACACTTATTTGTCCCATAACTGGAATTCTGTATCTTTTTACCCCCTTCATCTAATTCCCCCTTTCCCCTCTTTTTCCTCTTTGAACATTTTGTCTTTGAACTTTCTCTTCAACTGTCTTTAAGGAATGACAATAATGTTCTGACTATAATGAATAAGCATGAATAAGTTAATTGCTTTATTTTCATGAACAAGAAACAAAAGACTATAAGCATATTCTTTGATCTAGTTCATCTTTGTAAATGTCTTAATTTTAAGCCTGTGAGTACAAAATTATACCAAATCTTCACATTCACATATATAGATGCTAGATTAAATAGATAGACATAGGAGGGAACTAAAAGGAAGAAAGTATGAAGGAGGAAGAAAGGGATGGGGGCAAGCAGAAGATTCTAATAACCATCATTCAGTCATCCTACCATTTCCACGATTCCTTATTTAAGTCTTAATATCTACCTCTCCCCATGTCTCAGCCTTCTCTTAGTGTTTGCAAGCAATTCTTACGTTTTTTTTCCTTTTTTCTTCCTATTTTGCTATTTTAACTATAGGACTGTTATCTAAACCCAATTTTTTCCTGGTTACTCAGAGCACTCACCTTTACTGTCCTACCTTTTGACTAGAGCCATATCCTTTACTAATACAGCTAATCTAAACAAATTTCTATTTTTTTCAATTTTAGAATCTCACTGCCTTCATATCTCATTTTTAAGGAACACTTGAAATAGCTATTTTAATGCAGGAAGCTATATAAAGGAAAATCTCATGACAATGCTATATCTATAAATACATATTAAATTTACTCCTACATGTACAGCACTATATAATCACCAGTGTACAAAGTGCAGATAGATTATCATGTAGCATCTGATGGCTGCCCTTATGCTGCAAAATGTGTTTTCAAAAATAATTTCCTGCCACATTCCTGACTGTATTTGCAGGCTTAGTTGATCCCCTTCCCTGCTGTTCCCTGATCTGCCCCTGGGTTACTAACAGCCCCAACAGACAGACTGGCTCGTGCTACCTGCTGCTCAGACACAGATTAACTCACTACCAGCCATATGGGCGAGCGACTTCATAAATTCCTCTCCTTTTGCTTTTGGCTCTTAGGGAAGTTAATGGATGGTTTACTGGTGGAGAGAAAAACAACCTTGTGGTGTGCAGGCTGGGCAGTAATCACCTACACCCGACACAACTGGCACCTCCATCTGCCTTTGGGCAGCTATTTGTGTGAAGGGAATAGATTACTGCCTTTGGTGCTACTCCTGTGTGTCAGCCGCTGCCATTTGCCTCAATTACAAAGTCAGATGATTAAACACTGAATTCATATTTATATTATTTACAATGATTACTCATTGCATCCATTGTTAAAGAGGGCCTCAAACTGTTTCTACAGTTAAAAATAAATAAATAATTTTGATCAACTTTAGCAAGCATATTCAAACACCGATGCTTATTTTTCAATGTAGTAAACAAAATGTTCTAACAAATAATGTAGTGAAATTGAGAGATCATAGTGTTTAAGTTTCTGATTTGGGTTTATTGTGACTTAGTTCCCTTTCTGCACCTTAAGTCCTTCTGAAATATTTAAATTTTTAAAAGTATGTTGTAAACTGTAACAAAGCATAATTAAAAATACATGTATTTAACCATAAAGTACTGTTGTTAAATATTGAACTTTTGGAATTCAAAATCAGAGACTATCAAGGAATTTTCATTTTAAACATCAGAAGTATTAAGTATTTTTCATTAGCAAGAGATCAATAATATGATCATAATGTTAACAAATCCAGATATTTAGCACTGCATCATTCTTCAGCTTATCTTGATCCCTGTTCCTTCCAAAAAGCCTTTAACTGATTTTACAGACAGAATAATGGATATCGAATGACTGGCTTTAGAATTAATAACGAATTTAAAATGTTTTATTTTATAAAAAGTTTTTTTTTCTACTCTAAAGGCATAATTTTCTCAACCTTTTGATAATGTAATAACTACACACCAAGGCATTTAATATTTAGTCATTTTTTGCGGAGATGATTTAGAATGATACAAATAATTAACATTTCTAATGGTTCTTTCCCTCATTAAATCTCTGATTTCTTAGAATCTCCAGAAGGAATGTTTTTAAATGAATAAAAATTCTGTTCTTCTACTAAAGTAATCTATCAGCTTGAATATTTTTACATGGAAATATGATATATGAAACTTTATTTATAATTACTTTTTCTGAAGTTTTATTTTTTATTTGAATTTGCTGGTTTTTAAGGCCACAATAATAACCAGCAATAATAATCAGTTGTGGAAGTCACATTAATGTTAATTTGATATTCATTTCCATAGGCAAAAACAATATTACAATATCAAACATTTTCATTTTTATTTGTTATATATAATTTTTTCTATATTATGTGTTGTATGATGTTTATTTGGTCATATACATGTGTGTGTACACATGTGTACATGTGTCTTTAACAATGTATCTTTGGCCAGGTACCCAGTATTTTGAAAAACTTGTAGGTACTCAAAATAAATCAGTCACTCTTTCTAGTGGGAATGTATTTTACTATTCTCCTACTCTTTATTTTTAAAAGATGAGATACACATCTTAACTGACTTTGTATATCACTGTCAGAATTTCACATTATTAATTACAGTGTAAATCTTCTTTAATTGTCAAAAGATTGAATGGGAGCAACCAAGAATAAAGGAGATTTTTGCGTTCTCTTTCTGTTATAATACAAGGAGTTATTACACTTGTTTGGTACATCACAAATTAGAGCAAGCTGATAAATTAGTGAGAGATTTAGTGAACTGTAAAAGCTTATGAAGAACAGAGTGGCTAATATCATGAACAGTAACCCCAGCTAAAATTTACTGGGTCCAGTATTTATTTTAAAGTGTATATGATATTTCCACTAAATTGCAAGAAGATTTTTGATTAAAATTTGAAATTGGCCACTCGCTTTATATTATTTTTAAGCAATCTTAATGTTCAAAAATAATCCACAACTTCTTGCTGGACAAGATTGAATGCACCCATTTCTCTCTGCTCCTCTCTAATAAGTAAAACTAAAACCCTGGATATAACGTAAGAACTAAAGGAGAATACTGAAGGGTGTTAAGAGGAAAGCCAAATAATATCATATCCCAGGACTGATTGGGCAACTTAATGAATGACATGAAGACTTATGACCACCCTCTCACACACAGACACATACACACACCCCACACTTGGAGTGGACCCAGAAGTTTCCCAGCCTCCAACTCCTGCAACAGAAAGCAGCTCAAGTTGGCTCATTTCTTTCTATGACTGAACAGGAGTTCAGTGACAACGCCACATTAGTGTGGCACCAGGAACAAGGGGGACAATAAGCAACCGGGGGAATCACTCTTACCAGCTGGGCAGCAACAGCTAAAAAAGATGCTGTCACCGTAAGTGATTTGCAACAAGGGAAGCCTTTTTTATTCCTGTGAGCCTGAGATTCCATTTTTAAAGTAAGAGTGATGTGGTCAGTTGAACAGTACCAGCAAATGGAACCCTGCCAGAATAAGCAGTCAAACCCAGAAAGCTTCTTTGTTCCTGAGAGTCACTCCCTTGCTCAGAGACACTGGAGTAGGAGAGGAGGAGTACTGGTAGGAGGAAATTGCACTACAACAGTGTCCTTTATTCAACCACCCTTGCAGGAAATCCCAGTACAACAAACTCTATCCACAAAAACCTCTTCACCCCAAGAAGGCTTGAGACTTCCCACTTCCATTGAGAGACACTTAGAAGTTCTGGTGGAAAACATCTCCTGCCTTCCTCAGGCAACAGTCACAGAAGCCAGTGGGCACACCAGCAATCCAATCAAGTATTAATTTACTCAATTCAACCATACTCCTGTAGAGTTGTTATATTGTTGTTTAGTTGTTTAAGATTTTTGCGACCTCGGGACTATAGCCCACCAGGCTCTATCCACAGGATGTCCCAGACAAGAATACTGGAGTGGGTTGCCATTTCTTTCTCCAGGGTTGTTGTATACTTATCTCCATTTTACAGCTAAAAGGTGGGAGCATTGAAAATTTCCTTGTCCATATTGATGGCGAAAACTCAGCCTCCACACACTGGTGTTGAGTCAAATCTCAGAGACAGCATCTTGGGTGAAGTAAAGAATAGTTTTATTGCTTTGCTAGCCAAAAGAGACACAGGGGCTTGTGCCCGTCAAAAACTGTGTGTCCCAACCTGAGGGAATTTTGTGAGGAGTCGTAGAGCAGTAGTTTGAGGGCAAGGTTGCTAATAAGGATCAGGGTGTGTGCAAGGCCGTTGATTAATCAAATAAAAGCTGATTTAAAAAAAAAGAGATAAAAGTGACATATTACTAGGGAGATGGATAAGAAGAATAGAGAAGCTCAAAATACTAGGAAAGGCAGATGGATATCACTCTCCTCAAATATGAAAAGGATAGCAAGATAATATTACGAACACCTTTATGTCAATAAATTTGACAACAACAATGGCTGTTTGTGTCCCTCCAAATTTATATGTTGAAATCCTTACCCCAAATGTGATGATATTATGAGGTGGGTCTTATGATTATGTCATAAGGGTGGAGCCCTCATGAACGGGGCTTTTGCTTTTCTAAGAGGGTCCCCTCTAGAGAGCTCTCTCATCCTCTTTTTCCACCATGTGAGGATATAATGAGAGGACTACAGTCTGCAACCACGAAGGGGTCCTTCACAGAACTCAAGCATGATGACACTCTGATCTCAGACTTCCAGCCTCTAGAACTAGAAGAAATAAATTTATGTTGTTTGTAAGGCATCCTGTCCATGGCACTTAAATGACAAGTGAAATGGACAAATTACTGGAAGATATTGATATTAATATAAATAAAGATATCTGCAAAATGGTTAGAAATTCTATACAGTTCAATATGGTTAAAGAAATTGGGTTCAAAATAAAAATAAATTTAAGCCCAAATGGCATTGTTGATGATTCCTAATATTCTTATAGGATAAAAACAATATAAATCCTTCACAAATTCTTTCAGAAACTTCCCAAGTCA
Organism: Okapia johnstoni; assembly: GCA_024291935.2. NCBI lineage: Eukaryota > Metazoa > Chordata > Mammalia > Artiodactyla > Giraffidae > Okapia > Okapia johnstoni. Next base: position 77,768,414 of record CM044311.1, on the reverse strand, counting down.
TCTTATGATATAAAAAACAAAACAAAGACGTTACTAGAAAAGAAAACTATAAGCTAGTATCTTGGAATAAATAAGTTAAAGTTTAACCCAAAAATGTAGGATTGATTTAACATTCAAAAACAAATCCATGTTATTTACCAGATTTGGTAATATTGACAGAATAAAGGGGAAAAAACATGTTATTATCTCAATATATGCAAATATACTCTCACAAATTGTATAATTATAAAATTATACAACCACTTTGGAAAACAGCTTGCAATTACTTATAAAGTTGGAAATACTCAGGCTGTATTACCCAGCAATTCCATTTCTAGATATTTACCCAAGACAAATGGAAAGTATGTTCCTTCAAAGACCTGTACACAAATGTGCATAGCAGTTTCATTCATAATAACCAAAAATTGGAAGTAATCAAAAGTCCAAAGCCAAGTGAACAGCATAAAAATAAGAGATTCTAATGAAACCAAGCAAGATCCTGTGGGGCTCCCGGGTACAGAAGCCTTTCTGTGTCCCTCACTTCTTGATAACACGAAATAAGCTTCATTCAGCTTCCATGAACTTCCCTGAGTTTTAATAATGGTTTAGTCCCTAAGTCATGTCTGACACTTTGCTACCCTTTGAACTGTAGCCCGCCAGGTTCTTCTGTCTGTGGGATTTCCCAGGCAAGAATACTGGAGTGGGTTGCCATTTCCTCCTCCAGTGGATCTTCTTGATCCAGGGATAGAACCCACAGGCCTGCATCTCCTGCATAACAGGCAGATTCTTTTACTTTTCTCTGAGCCACCAGAGAAGCCTGAGTTCCAATGAGCAGGCTCAAACAGTTGCTTATTAAGGAAGGGAGTGTATGCTGAGATAAGGGAAGAATAGTCAAGAAACAATAGTGCAGCCTTGGGGCAATTTCCTGGTTCCCCCTCAAGGAATAAACAAAATAATATCTTTGAAGTGTTTTACAGATATTAAAACCCCCACCAGGTGGAAGAAGTTAACTCTATGCTTCCCATAAGCTTGTAGATCTCAGACCCAGACCACTTGGAAGCAGCAGGTTGACAATGGTGACTCCCACTTACTTCACCACCAACCAATCAGAAAAATGTCCATGGGTTGACCATGCCCTTTTTGAACCATTACTATAGAACTCCTCACTACCCCCTCCAGGTTGGGATTCAGTTTTGAGGGCATTAGCCTGCTGTGGCCCCCTTTGCCTGGCAAAGCAATATAGCTATTCATTTCTACTTCACCCAAAATTCTGTCTCTGAGATTTAATTCAGTGTCAAGGTCTAGAGGCCAGATTCGGCTTCACTAATACATGGCCTGCTGCAGTCCATGGGTTGCAAAGAGTCAGACATGACTGAGTGACTGAACTGAAACTGAATACATAGAATAGCATGAATGAATCTCAAAGCATTATGCTGAGAGAAATAGCCAGGCACAAAAAGTGTATAGTGGATAACTCTATTTATATATAATTCTAGAAAAGGTAAAACGAATCTATTTTTATCAAAAGCAGATCATTGATTGTTTTTGGTCTGTAGTTGGGATGGATTGACTGCAAAGTAGCATGAAGAAACTGTCTAGGATGTTGGAAATATTTGATTCTGATGGCATTTATACCAAAGATGTTTGTTTTCCAAAACTTATCAAACTATACTTAAGTGGTTCTACTTTATGCAGACTTTATCTTAGTAAAGTTGACTTTAAAGAATAGCCACAACTAGAAATTCTTGAGGATTCTTAATGCCCAAAACTACATGGTCAACGTTGTACATGGCTTCTCCGTTTCCACAGAGTAAGAAAGCTCTTCTCATTCGGGTGGCAACCAGCTCAGTCAGTTCTCCAACCAGGGTGCTGAGCTCTTAATGAAGCTAGAGGCTAAAAGGTGATCCCAAACTGCCCCATAACTGCCTACTCTGGAGAAAAAGGTACCACTACCCCTCTAGAGGTAATCCTCTTAAGGATATAAATTCACAGAAAACATTTTTGTGGAGCCCTTACCCTGTTCAGACATTCCTGTAGTGTCTGCTTTTTCTTTTTTTTCTCATTCTGAGGGGTCTTTTTTTTGTTTGTTCTTAATCCTTCTCAGTATGATGATAGATTTATAGGCTGGTAGGGCGGGAAAGTAGGTAGATTAATGAATTAGTTTATTCAATACCTAACAAACTTTACCATGTTCCAAACATTGTGTGGCCAAAGAGTAGTAAATGGACAAATGAGGCTCCTAAGAGATGAAAAAAAATGCAAATTGGAGGGAGACCTGGTGCCCTATCTTTATATCACTCTTATTCATGTCTCTTTAAATCACTTTGCAAAGGACAGTGGCCAAGGTAAAGAAAGGATTCTTTGTGAAGTATGAGTGCTCAAGGAAGAATATTTGCACTAAGAAGTGGTAATCTGGGCCATGTCAGAATTGGTTGTAGTAGAAAAACAACCATTGTGGCATCACTGGATATTGAAAAGCAAGAGAACATTTTACTTCTGTGTGAAAATACAAAGCTGGCTCTTAAATAAAGAGAGTATAGATTTTAGGGAAATGAAAACTCTGAAGAATGGCTAACTAATTAGCAAATCAAGGTATGTAAAAATAAATATACATTACTTCCCTGGCCCTCATGGCTCATGGCCTTAGGGAACAAGCCATAAGTCCCCCAACAACAGTTTAGAAGACACTCCTCTTACTTAAATTCTCTTCTGGGGTTCCCAGGTGGCGCAGAGGTAAAGAATCTGCCTGACAATGCAGGAGACATGAGAGACATAGGTTCTATCCCTGGGTCAGGAAGATCCCCTGGAGCAGGAAATGGCAACCCACTTCAGAATTCTTGCCTGGGAAATCCCAATTTAGAAGAGAAATAATAGTTTAGAAGAGATTCCTCCCACTTAATTTCTCTTCTAAACTATACTCATACAGACATATATGTGTAGTTGTAATATCCAAGAGTCACCAGTTATTAAATGCTTTCATATGACAGATACGTTCCTAATAGTTTTATATGTATTTGCTCAATTTATGCTTACAACATTCCTATATGGAGAATATTATCTGCATTTCTATGTATAAGGAAATAGGAGCACATGAAGGTTCAGTAACTTATCCAGGATAATACAGCTAGTGAGTGACAGAGCCAGTTTTCCTGCTTCTTTAATCCATACTCTTATTCATTACATCATATTACATACCTTTTGCAGTACGTTTTAAACTTTTTACTAGAATAATCTTGTATCTTTTTTCTTCATAATTTAAAAAACAGGTGAATCTGGGGAAGTATTCAGAATAAGTTACCAAAAGATTATGTCCAGCCTGAGTCCACTTAAAAGAAAACACAGACATATACACATATAATTTTCATGTCTACGTAACTAAGTTTTTGTTAGCTTTTCCCAAGATTATATTCATTTAAATAACTTCTGGCCATGAGAAATTTCTTTAGCTTATTTACAAACATATACCTTACACTTTTGTGTTAAAAGCCAATTTGTTAATGGCAGCTAAATTTGCACATAAAGTTGGTTGGAAATGCAAAACACAACTGAATCAAAGACTTAGCTTCTGGTTTTGTCTAAGACCCTACGCTCAATAAATACATCGCTGGAGGCGAGGATGGAGAAAGGCTGTTCGCGCTGGCTATGCCATGCCTCATCTTACGCTAGCACCTCTAGTTTTCTAAGCATTTGTAATACATTTAATATATTACATTGGGAAAGAGAGGTTAGTTTTCTAAGAGTAAAAGAAAAGCACTCTCTTTAAAAGTATCACAGTACATAAGATAGAATGGTACAGTAAATAAAACCGGACTCTTCATAACATTAAACTTGGATTTAAATAGTCATCATCCTACTTACAAGTTATGTAAACTTGACCAAGTTTTGTCTTGGTTTCCATATTAACATCAGGATCAAAGTTTCTGATAGTAATTGTATAAAATATAAAATTTAATTTTACCCCCAAAATGAAATAGCAATTTACTTGTTGATTTCCTTTTTGAAGACTTTAAGGACAATAAATGTACTTTTCTTGAAGGACTTTTTATTTTTCATTATATTATTAGGCGATTATCTACATGAAATAGTAGTTCTAAATTCAAATAATAAACCTCTATTTGTCCAAACACCTTGGTGCTTACATTATTTCCCTAGGGCAAGAGAAGCTCTTTACTGAAATATAAACAGTCAGCAGATTTTAGTAATATATTGTGAATCCAAGAAAAAATTGGATTAGGAGGCCTTAAGGCAGTTTTAATTAAACAGAGCAGGGACACCTTCATAAACCGAAAGTCCGAGTTATGCTTTCCTTCAACTTCTTCTTCATCTAGGAGAGACTTCATTTTAAGAAGATAAAATAATTCCGGAGATATAAAATACCAGCAGCATCCAACCTAGGGAGCCTTCTCCAGGAATGCAGAACTTTACGTATAGTTGATCGTGACATTTCTCAAAAGCAGAAAAAACATTACTGTTCTGTCTAGAACCTCAGGTGATAGAGTGAAGAGAAATCAATCGGCTCTTGGCAGGACTTAGGCAATGCCGAAGAGCCCAGGTTTAGGTATAAAAATTACCAAAACCTCTAAGAGATAAAGTCCCAGAAGGTCACATGCCTGCATGATACAGTCAGCCTAGTAAGTAACCATCCCACATCTCCACCAGGGGGAGGCAAGATGCTCTACTTCTATAGTCTGATCTTTAAAAAAAATGTTAAAGGGTAGGGGTAGGAAGTGATTTTTTTTCCCTATTGTTTAAATAGGTCCAGTGACTAGAAGACTCCCATTCACTAAGACAGCCCACTATAAAATAGGACACCTCTGTTATTTCAAGGGTCCTTCTTTATTCTGACAATCTCTGTGTATGGGATGAGGGGAGGGGGTTCTAAACACAAGAAGTCTTTAAAAAAAAAGGTCTGAGAACCAGGATGAAGATAGGCATTTGCTTCACAAAGAAAGGATGGAAAGTTTTAAAAGGGAACAAATATATAAAAGTGGATGCTGTATACTTTAAAAACAAGCACAAAACTTTTGTAACCCAACCATTTTACCAGGGATATGCTCTACAAGGCAGCCTCAAAAAATGTCATTTTTCTCTGCTTCTCACTTATACCTTTCTAGCCACTCAACCTTAAGTTATTATATATTGTAAATATATTTCAGGTATGTACTGTGATTACACCATAGATGCCTAAAGTTTTAAATATTCTTTGAAATTTTAATCAGTATTCTGAGAAATCATTGCAACTTTCCAACTTAAGTGGAACATGAGAAAACCAGCTAAATTATATCAGAGAAGGAAACCACACAGTGAGTGGAAAGAGGACGACATCCAGAGCTAAAAAATCGAGGTTCTCACAGAAGCTCTCCCACTTAGCAGTTGTATGATCTGGTTGCGTTTCTTCACTGCTCTGGGTCTCTGTTCCCTCACTTCCTCACTTGTCAAATGGGTACCAGTCCACAAAGAGTTAAAGTACAGCAGGTAGAGCAGTCATGGGAAACCTCACTGTATCTACAAAACACTATATAAATCGTAGGGTATTTTTTCTTACTTATATTGATGTTTTTCTTTATTCCTTATCTTTTCATATTGTTCATGGGGTTCCCATCACTTCATGGCATCCAGCCCCATCACTTCGTGGCAAATAGATGGGGAAACAGTGGAAATAGTGGGGGACTTTATTTTGTGGGGTTCCAAAATCACTGCAGATGGTGACTGCAGCCATGAAATTAAAAGACGCTTGCTCCTTGGAAGAAAAGTTAAGACCAACTTAGACAGCATATTAAAAAGCAGAGACATTACTTTGCCAACAAAGGTCCATCCAGTCAAAGCTGTGGTTTTTCCAGTGGTCATGTACGGATGTGAGAGTTGGAGTTTAAAGAAAGCTGAGCGCCAAAGAATTGATGCCTTTGAACTGTGATGTTGGAGAAGATTCTTGAGAGTCCCTTGGACCACAAGGAGATCCAACCAGTGCGTCCTAAAGGAAATCAGCCCTGAATATTCATTGGAAGGACTGATGTTGAAGCTGAAACTCCAATACTTTGGCCACCTAATGTGAAGAACTGACTCATTTGAAAAGACCCTGATGCTGGGAAAGATTGAAGGCCGGAGAAGAAGGGGATGACAGGGGATGAGATGGTTCTATAGCATCACCAACTCGATGGACATGAGTTATAGTAAGTTCCGGGAGTTGGTGATGGACAGGGAAGCCTGGTGTGCTGCAGTTCATTGGGTCACAAAAATTCGGACATGACTGAGTGACTGAACTGAACTATTCCTTATCTGGTTATGTTAATAGAGAAATGTGGCCATGGATTGGTTGTCTCTTGCAATGCTCATTAAGTATTGTCGCATACAAATGCACAGACTTGACTAAATTTCTCATTGGGTGGCAAGAAAAATTTTGACTTTAAAAACAGAAAAAACTTGAGTTCAAACCATAATATTTTTTCTCAATCATTTGAATTTATTTTTCATTTTTATAAAATGTTATAGGATTACCTTCAAGGTTTGTTATAAATACATTTGTGCCATAATAGAAGGCTACATGAAGCCCACATAGAAGGCATCCTAGAATATCTGGTTCTGGTGGCCAGGCAGTATTGACTAAAAAGAAGGTAATAGGAAAAAAGGTATCACATACAAATGAAAATGGAGGGAAAAGCCTGGATTAGCTATACTCAAATCAGACAAAATAGACTTTAAAAGAGAGTGTAATAAAATACAAAGAGCATTGCATAAAAATAAAGGGGTCTATCCAGCAAGAAGATTTAATGCATATAAATAAAAGTTATCCAAATTTCAAAGGAAGAAATAAATTGCTACTCTCTGAAGATGGCATAATAATATATATAGAAAACCCTAAGACTCCACCAAAAAATTGCTAGAACTAATAAATGAATGTAGTAAAATTGCAGGATACAATATCTATATATACAGAAATCTGTTGGCATTTCTATACACTAATAACAAACTATGAGAAAAAGAAATTATGAAACCAATCCCATTTCCAATTGTGTAAAAAAGTATAAAATACTTGGGAATAAATTTAAACAGGGAAATGAAACACCTGTACACTGAAAACTGTAAGTCATTGATAGAAGAAAATTAAAGAAGACACAAATAAAGGGCATGATATTCTATGTTCATGGACTGAGATAATAAATCTTATTAAAATATCCAAAGCAATCTATAAATTCAATAAAATCCCTATCAAACTTTTAATGTTGTGACTCACAAAACTAGAATGAATAATTTAAAAATTTTATGAAACTACACAAGAATCCACTGCAGGAATCTCACATATGTCTCTGATTTCTATATGGATCTTCTGTCTTCAGACTCTTACCATTTGAAAGAATCCACAATCATAACTTCTAACTTCCGCTTTATGAATCTACCTTATCGTCTTAAGTGTTAGTTGCTCAGTCATGTCCGACTCTTTGTGACCCTGTGAACTGTAGCCCACCAGGCTTCTCTATCCATGGAATTTTCCAGGCAAGAATACTGGAGAGGGCTGCCATTTCCTTCTCCAAGGGATTTTCCCAACCCAGGGATCAAACCTGGGTCTCCTGCATTGCAGGCAGATTCTTTACCATCTGAGCCACCAGAGAAGCCTACCATGCAGCCAGTAGAACTGGTTTCCCTCTAGGACCCACTCTCATTTCTTGAAAGCCTAAGTTATTCATTAAAGTACACACTCCACAGGGGTCACCAAGACAGTGTACGTTGGCCTTTGGCATTCCTAGACCCACAGGATAGTCCAGGGTTGTGAGGTTGCTTAGATACCCCAAGACTTGGAGAGCATTCCAGAGCAGGCATGAACATGCCAAGTCTGCTCTTTTGGGAAGTATGAGCTGCACACAATTTTGGTTTTCTTCATGTCCAACTGGTAACCCACTTGATCTCTTATAAACATACACACACTTACACATGAAGACATCACCTCTCAAAGATATGCAGAGAATAGCATATAAATATGCTTTTTGGAAAATATTTTCCTAAATTCCTGCCAAGTATGTAAGATTGTCTACATCACAATGAAGTTAGTATTTCATATAATTATTTAGATTCTTAGCATTGTGCATTTCTCTCACTCTTACCCCCATTCTCAAATTGCACACTGGTGCCAGAATTAAGAAATAATCCTGGGTCAAATACTACCTGGTGGTTTCTACTTTAGCTTTGAATATACTAAGCTAAGGGCTTCCCTGGTGGCTCAGTGGTAATCCACCTGCAGTGCCGAAGCCACAGGAGATGCGAGTTCAATCCCTGGGTTGCAAAGATTCTCTGGAAGAGGACATGGCAACCCACTTTGGTATTCTTGCTTGGAGAATCCCATGGACAGAGGAGACTGGCCGGATAAAGCTCATAGCATCACAAAGAGTCAGACATGACTGAAGCAACTGAGTATGCATGTAGGCATACCAAGCTAAAGTTTTTGAATGCCAGGTAAGAACTCAAGTTGTTAGATAAGATGTATTCTCAGAACTTCTGCAGGTGGTTGGGAAGGGAATGTTTGGAGAAGGAAAGGTATCCTCTTTAGTTAATTGTTGTTATTGCTATTACTGTTTTTCATTATGGTTCTCACCATGGTTAATCATAAAATTAGTACACTTTTCATTTGGCTTTATCAATAAATTTACTATAAATTTTACACAATAATTTATATATCCTTGCATTTTTTCTTTTTATGTATTTTTTATATATGATTATACCTAGAAATCTGTATATGATGCTAACTGAATGAGAATCAAGAGATTTACATTCTAATTACTCTGCTTGGTGTGTCACAGAGGAATAAATATTCTGATTACACCCATACATACAAGCATTAAATATGGTAATGACACAGAGAAGCAAAAAGAGGTTGATAGAGGGAGATAGACTAAACTGTGAAGATTTGATAGGAAATGATGAGGCATTCATTCTCAGTCAGGCCAAGACCTTGTCCCAGTTTTAAGTCAAATTGCTATCAGAAGAGAATCTGTTCACCCAAAGCCAAACCATTGAAAACCAAATGGATTAGACTGGATGAATGCCATCTTCACTTGAACACAAGTGATATTATCCAGGCTTTTGCATTTCAGGTATGCTACTAAAAATATTGTGGCAGGAGAAGTAAGAACTCAAAAATTAGACTCTACTTTTAGAAACTGGCAACTAATCATCCCTTCTTTTGAAAAGTAATATTTTCTCCTACATAAAATGTGTTTTACTGCAATTTCCAAAACAGCCATCCGTTTAAATTAAATCATTGTTTATCAAGGGAAAGTTAATTGAAAAACACGTTTTTCTAACTAAATGGAAGCCCGCATCATGCAGGCAATAAACATTCTTACTTGAAAGGAATTCTTGCTCCTTCCTCTAAGACTGTCATGGGGCTAAAATAGGAAAAGAAAAAGAGAGAGAGAAAGCCCCACACAGCCCTAAAGTTGTGTCTGGCTTAGGAGCCAAATGGGATTTTGAAGCCCTAAAGTTTTCTGTTCACTTCTAAATTTAATAACCACAAATTTCCCTTTTGGCAAATTGTGTTCCCCCAACCCAGGTACAAGCCATTTTTGAGGAATTCTAAGTCAGTAGCTCCTTGTTAACAGCCATAGCTAATCCTGCTCTACTGGACTTTTGGCAAAAGTTTATTTTATAGTTTCTGGATGTTCATTCAGTGCAGAACGAAAGTGAAAGGAAACAGCTGGTCTATACCACCAGCTGAAATGTGGAATGGAATTATTTTCAAATTTAAACTATCTGTGGATCAGGACTCAGGGGAAGGTAGCCTTTTTGTCTCAGTGCTTAAGTTTTTCAGTCCTGTCTGATTCTGCAGCACCATAGACTGTAGCCCGCCAGGCTCCTCTGTCCATGGGATTCTCCAGGCAAGAATACTGGACTGGGTTGCCATTTCTTTCTCCAGGGGATCTTCGCAACCCAAGGATCGAACCCAGGTCTCTCACATTGCAGGTGGACTCTTCCGTCTGACCCGTCTGATCAGGGAAGTCCTTTTAGTCACAGGCCTATTGCTAAAAAGACCACTGTTTTTTTCATTCTTTGGAAACACAATAGCTTTTCCTCAGCTTGTGCTTAAACTCACCTTGTGCTTAAAGACAGGGAAATGAGTTTCCAGTTGCTACAAATTTATGCTCTAGTGTCAAAGGATTACAAGGTCTATTGTGAAAGAATACTAACAGTATTTGGTTTGAGAAGAAAATTACATCTGAGGGAAGTAGGAAGTCAAAAGAAGGTCAGAAGATGGAACTAAGAAATAAATAAAAAGCATTATTAGAGGGGAGCCTCAGAAGCCCAGGAGCTGAACTGAGAAAATTTGCTCAAAATGGAAGGAGATTTGCAGTCCATTAACGGCCAAGGCAGTGGATCTAATCAAAGTGTACTGTAATAGGTGACCTTCTAGAGATCAGGAAACAACTGGAATTGCTTCCTATTTGAAATACAGTATTCTTTACTTGTTTGATATTTTCTTCCTCTTTTCTTTACCTGGTGAAATCTTTCTTATTCTTCAAGAACTGGCTCAAATGTTCCTCCATGAAACATTCCCAAGCCCCCAAAGTGAACTCTAATTTCTGATTGACATGAGCTTGCATGGGTGCTAAGTCACTTCAGTCATGTCTGACTCTGCAATCCTATGGACTGTAGCCTGCCAGGCTCCTCTGTTCATGGGGTTCTCCAGATACGAATACTGGAATGGATTACCATTACCCACTCCAGGGGATCTTCCCCACCCAGGGATTGAACCCGCATCTCTTACATCTCCTGCATTACATTGGCAGGCGGGTTATTTACCACTAGCACACCCTGGGAAGCCCAGATTACTATGTGACCACCCTATAATATTCATTTAAAAGACCATTTATCACATCTTATTTCCATTGTTTATGCCTAAAGAAAATGACCTTTTAACATGTGAGTTTTTTTTTTTTTTAATCTTGGATTGTTTGTTGACTACTGCATACTTTGCACATGGTAGATGAATAAGACATGCTCTACCTGGTACCTTAGCAATTACGGGCAGTGAGAATTGGGCTTGGTCCCAACTCCCTATCCTATCCGTACGGGTCAGTTGAATTGAGAATTGTTAACTCCACAGTCTTAAAGAAAGATACATACATGCAAATATATATATATATATATATATATATATATATATATATATTTGGATAGTGCAGACAGCACAGCAAATAGGGGCACCAACTCCTTACCCCTTCAAGCAGGACGCTTACATTAGATTCTGGAAATTTCCTGCATGACTATAGTTGATGCCAGAATTTCAATGCTTTTTCCTGGACTATGTACTACCTGAGCCCCATTTTCAGTTGTATATTTAAAATGAAGAGCTTAAGAATTAAGTTGGATCTCAAAGCATCATCCTTATAACATAATGAAGTTAGAATTTATTTCCTTCTTGTTCTTGCTACTCATATACTATACAGACATGATTTTTACTGACGTATTTCTTCAAATATTTTAGGTTACAGGAAGGGATTAATTACCATTGTCTTTTTTATAGAATCAGCATTCTAATTTTTATGGGTTTATTTGCCTAACTGACCTTATGAAACAAAATTTCAGTTCAGTTCAGTTCAGTCACTCAGTAGTGTCCAACTCTTTGCGACCCCATGGACCAGAGCAAGCCAGGCCTCCCTGTCCATCACCAGCTCCCGGAGTCTACTCAAACTCATGTCCATTGAGTCAGTGATGCCATCCAACCATCTCATCCTCTGTCGTCTCCTTCTTCTCCTGCCTTCAATCTTTCCCAGTATCAGGGTCTTTTCAAATGAGTCAGCTCTTCACATCAGGTGGCCAAAGTATTGGAGTTTCAGCCCCCGCTCACCACTCCAGTGCCACACAGCCCGAAACAAAATTTAGGACCAAAGGAATTAAAACACTCCAGGAGTCAACATAGATATCTCAGGAATTCTATCTTAGGAATAGAATATTATTATTATTTTCCCTCAAACAATATTTATTGTATTTCCTTTACCCAAGAATGGGAAATCACAAATGTATTTTTAAAATTTTCCTACAATACATAAATATATAGCACAAATACAAAATTCAGCATGAGAAAGACATAAGAAATTCAGGTTAATAGTCATAGCTGGGGAAGAAGAGAAAGAACTATAATCAAAGTTGAGTACAGGGGTGGTCACAAGTACATTTACAATTTTCTTGTTTTAATAAAGATCTAGCAAATGCTAGTACTTGTTAAGCTAAGTAGCTGGGTCACAGATATGGCCATATTACTATCAATTCTTATCCATGTGTAAAATATTTAACCACAAAAAAAATAACATTTTCACTTAATTAAAAAAAAATTATGTTTAAAAAAAATTAATTCCCTAGGCAGTGAATTGTGGCTGGTAATACTTGTCTACGCAATGGCCATCTTCTTTCTGTCTAACAGATCTCTAATTTTTTTTTTACTCTCCTTTGAGCAACCTCATCCTTCAAGTGGTCTGGACCTCTCCCCATCTGTACAAACTGAAACATCATCTTCTTGCTAATAATTGTTTTAGGTAAAGGAGATAATGAAATTTGGACCGATGAAGGGGCATCAGAGGGAATTCTGGGAAAGTTTTCTAGATTTTAAATACAGTCAAGTGAAGCAAGCTCTCTTTTCTACTTCTGGGTTTTGCTGTCTACATGTGATTCCTGGAACTGCGGCTGTCATCCTAAGTGAACACATGGAGGAAGGCAGAAAGATGGAGAATTAATTATGGGATTAACTAATCATGTAACTCTTGTCTTTACACTTCTTGTAATATTCTCAAAGGTAATTACTCTTGATTGTTCTTGAAATATATTTTAAATTCCTTTCCAATATAATAACATTAAAATTTAACAACATAGGAAAATGCAAAGACTATGAAAAATAATGACCATAATAATTTTTGTGAGTAACAAACCATATTAAAAACTGTTGAGCTATTGATCTTCTATCCAAAAAAAGGTATCACCAATGGAAATGAACTCACAATATTGTCTAAAATTTCAAGGATACTGTGGTCTCCCAGAGTTAGTTCCCTGTCTATGAATTTTAAGTTAAGAATCCCTGATAACAGAGTTTTAAATAACATAAAATATTCACAACAGTTACTTCATCTAATAACTAGGTATGCTGATTTTTAAGAAAAATTTATGCCAATTCTTATCTTATTTACAAATATCTTTTCTCTCCCAACAAAAGTTAGGTCTTTGAAGTTAATGTAATGCCACCTCCTTCTTCAAAATCAAAACAACTTCCTCTGCACTGTTCTTTTTTTAAACTTCTTTGAATTTTCCAGTCAAAAATTGCTAATATGGCTACTGCCGTTACACTTATATTTTTATCTTTTTAAGTTGAAGAATGTGGTTCTAGAATTGTTGACAAACACCAGGAATTTTTAATTATCTTTAAGAAATTGTTGTGACCAGAGCAGATAAAAGAGCCTCTGGTTGTCAGAGCTATTAATGCTGATTAAAGTAGGCTGTGTGGGCCCATAGAGCAAGTTTGTTTGTTTTGAAGCATTCATGCTGTAAGGAATCCAGGCCATCCTTTCCCATTTCCATGGCAATACCTAGGTTTTCTGTATATATGATGGGTGAAGCATGCTTTGACAACTCAAACATTAGCCTGGTCCAAAATTGTACTGGAACAAATAAATAGGGGAGAAATGAAAAGGCATGTATACTTGAGAACCTTACCAATTCAGTCTCTTTATAGCCAATAGAAGAGACACTATACAAACACTCCCGTCTTATCTTCACATTATTATTCCCATGCACTAATATTGATGAATAGTCAGAATGTGTTTGAACAAACTCTCTTATCTTTTCCCCTGAATGTCTGTTTTGGTGAAGACTTTTTATCTATTTCATTGATTCCTTTTGTTCTTAACAGATAGAGTCTTAATTAACACATTGCTGCTGCTGCTGCTGCTGCTAAGTCGCTTCAGTCATGTCTGTCTGACTCTGTGCGACCCCATAGACTGCAGCCCACCAGGCCCCGCCGTCCCTGGGATTCTCCAGGCAAGAATACTGGAGTGGGTTGCCAGTTCCTTCTCCAATGCATGAAAGGGACAAGTCAAAGTGAAGTCGCTCAGTTGTGTCCGACTCTTAGTGACCCCATGGACTGTAGCCTACCAGGCTCCTCCGTCCATGGGAGTTTCCAGGCAAGAGTACTGGAGTGGGGTGCCATTGCCTTCTCCGAATTAACACATTACAGACAACAAAAAGGCAGTAAACTAAGCTAGTGATAAAAAGAAGATACAAAATATTAAGAAACATTTGGGCATTTACCATGAACATGTTACAGTACTAAATCCTTTATGTATGTGACATCATGTATGTGATGTTATGTATGTGATGTCACTTAATCTAATAATTTAAACAACTCTATAAAATAGGAATTATACTCATTTTACATAGAAGAAGGTTATAGTTTAGAGACACTAATTAGATAACCCAAGCTGACACAATCATATACAACCAAACCAAGATTCAAATCCAGATCCACACTATACTGACAAGTTTCTATATTTAAATATATATGTGTGTCTACATTCTATGTCTTACCTCTATTAAATGAATATGTCTCTGTGTTTGTATATCTCTCTCCATTTTTCATCTCATCTTTTGTATCAAAGCCATTTTTTATTGTGGTATAATAGACATGTAACATTATATTAGTTTCAAGAGTACAATATAAAGATTAGATACTTGAATATATTGCAAAATGATGACCATGTAAGTCTAGTTAACATTCATCACCATAGTTACAGAAAATCTTTCTCTTGTGATGATAACATTTAATATGCACTCCCTTAGCAACTTTCAAGTATGCAATACAGAATTATTAACCATACTCACAACGTTGTCTAGTTATATCTTTTTAAACCTCTTCCTTATCATACAAATGACTCTTCAACTTCAATATATACATCTGTGATTAAGTCACTCTCTAAATTTCATAGATTACTTTATCTCATAGGTTGTAAGGATAAAAATTATTATTCTGAACTTTAATAATACAAATGAAAGTCTACTCAAAATTAATTATTTTTTTACTTAATTTAGAATCTAAGAGCTAGTACGCATAAAAGCTTTGTATTTTAAAGCTAGCATTGAAACTTTAAGCGTACTAAGTATATATATATATATATATATATATATATATATATATTTGTTAATGTGTGGCATTGCCTTTTTCTTCAATTTTCCATCAATGGTCAATGAATGTTTCTGTCATCACCCTATTCTAGCTTAATAAGAAATGAGTTTCTTCACAAATACATAAATGTCACCTTTCAATATTTTGTTCTCACAAACATAATGTCTTTGTACTTCAAAGATTCAGATTACTGAAGGGGATTTTTATTCAAATTGTTCTGATTCAGATATCAGAGAAGGTTCTAGTTCACACAAAATATCCAAACCCTGACTGTAACTGCTCCTCAGTATCAGCAGCCCCCACCAGCCGCTCTTGTGCAGTTGGGCCCACAGCCCAGCACGTGAAGGGGCTGATCCATCTCTTCAGGACCTGGTCACTCTTCCCCTCACCGTCCACACAATTTAGGATGGGTGTTTTGCAGAGAGAGTGAATATTTGCTTCTTTTCATTTTTCATTAATTTGATATTTAAAAAAAAGTCTCCCTTAATAAATTCACTTTCTTTCAGGGAAAAGAAAAGTAGTACGTCTCTCTCGCTTTATGCAGGTTTCCTATCTCTCATATATTCAGGTTCCAGAGGAGGAATTGTCATCTTTCTTCTCTAATTCACACTACACGGAGCCAGAAATAATGGTGTTTTCTGCTTGAATGCAAACCAATCATTTATCTGAATGTCCCTGAAAGGACTTAATTTGCTCAACTAGTCAGTATTCCGCCTCCGTTAAAGGAACCCAGACGCACACTTGGATTTTTCTTTTAACTCACGTTTCACCCCCTGTTCACCCCACACCCCACCTCCTGCAGATTTCCCAAGTGGGAACCGGCTGCCAACCCCTTCGCTTCACCTTCTTTAACTTATTATTTTGTGCTCTAGTTACCACTCGAGCTGTGTCTCGAGCCTAAGATTTCACATTTGCCTAAAATAAATAATAAGCAGAGGGAACAATCAGCTTGTTTGCTACCTTTTCTGAGAGCATGACGTAACGCTGTACTATTCAGCAAGTGCGGCAACTGGTTGACAGACATTTAAAGAATCTCAGTGGTGAGAGATGAGGAATGTCACAGCGAGGCCTGGCAGCAGAATCCAAACTCACACACAAGAAGTTTTTTAAAGCCATAGTGGGAAGAATTTTTAATGTTTCCATTCAGAGGGGGATTTAACTGCACGTTGACAAACCACCTAGACACTTTGTGCTCAGAGCTAGAATGTGGCTTTTCTTTTTCTTGTATCCTTATGCTATTCCGCACAGCTCTGAACAGGATCAATACTAATAAACCTCCACTTGTTCTGTAGGCATTTCTTACTTTCCAGCCTTATTATAAAGAGAGAGAAAGAATTAAGAATTTGAAGAAGTACATTTAAATAAAGTTCCATTATCTATGATTGATTGGAAGATACCATCTATTTATAGTTTGGGAGTCTTTATAAAATTATTTTGTAAAAGTCTCCAAATTAATTCAATAAATAAATAAATAAATAAATAAATAACAATAAATAAATAAATAACACTGGATTTTAGGACTGAGGGAGATAATGAAACACTCAAGATGACTAATCAAGAAAATATATTACATACCTATATGTTATGTGCATATAAACATGCATAATTGCATATATGTAACCAAACATATGTGTGTGTTAATATTAACATTTAAACAACACATGTGATGTGAAATTATATACCATTCCCATCTATCTCAGAATTCCTTCTGTAAAATAGGATTGGCAAGCTAGAGGTCTCCAAGTCTTCTTTAAAACTTTTTAATCAATTTGCAACTTTGAAAATTTTAAGTTCCAGAGCCATTTAAGGGAAGAAGCTAATATGGACTAGCATGGTCACAAAAATCTTTATGGAGGAAGAACTCAAGCAGTCTATTGAAGGGTAAATAGAATATGCTAGTGATAACAGAATAGATTTTTATGAGACTAAGCTTTCTGAAATGTTATCTATCCAGTAGTGACAAATATATAATTAAAAATTTCAGTGGTTAATGCAGTTGAGTGAGCAAATGACTGCCCTGGCAAAGGAGAAGACCTGATCTCTGCTCTTTGTCACAGAAATTTGGGTGTGTCAGGATTTCCTTGAGATCAGGTCCTAAATTCTAAATTGCTCCAAGGAATAAGTTATAATCACAGATTTGTGCACCAGGTAGAGATATCTGGAAAATTAGAAAATTTTTCAGTTGATTCCTTGGCTCTAGACTAGAGAATTGAGCTTGATAAGAGTTCACCAGGTTTCATGTCCAAAAATTGCTCTAGGAACTTCAGTTCAGTTCAGTCGCTCAGTTGCATTCTACTCTTTGTGACCCCCATGGACTGCAGCATGCCCAGCCTCCCTGTCCATTACCAGCTCCCAGAGCTTGCTCAAACTCATGTCCACTGAGTCGGTGATGCCATCCAACCATCTCATCCTCTGTCATCCCCTTCTCCTCCTGCCTTCAATCTTTCCCAGCATCAGGGTCTTTTCCAATGTGTCAGTTCTTTGCATCAGGTGGCCAATGTGTTGGAGTTTCCGCTTCAACATCAGTCCTTCCAATGAACATTCAGGACTGATTTCCTTTAGGATTGACTGGTTGGATCTCCTTGCAGTCCAAGGGACTCTCAAGAGTCTTCTCCAACACCACAGTTTGAAAGCATCATTCTTCAGCGCTCAGCGTCCTTTGTAGTCCAACTCTCACATCCGTACACGACTACTGGAAAAACCATAGCTTTGACTGGATGGACCTTTGTTGGAAAAGTAATGTCTCTGCTTTTTAATATGCTGTCTAGGTTGGTCATAGCTTTTCTTCCAAGGAGAAAGTGTCTTTTAATTTCAGGGCTCACCAAAACAACTCCATTCCCCTCCCCAGCTTTATATCACTGACATATAGCATTGTCTGAGTTTAAGGTGTACAACATGTCAATTTGATACACATATACCACAAAATGATTATCATTACAGTGTTAGCAAACATCTCCACAATGTGGCATGAGACAATTCTCTATTTTTTTGTGTGTGTGTGGGGAGAATATTTAAGGCTTACTTTCTGAGCAACTTTCAAATGTAGAACACAGTATTGTTAGCTACAATTGTCAAGCTATACATTAGAGCCCCAGAACTTATTTGTCTTATACTGGAAGTTTGTCCCCTTTCACCAACATCTCCCCATTTCTCCCACTCACTCAGCCCCTAGTAACCACCATTCTACTTGCTGTTTTTTAAGTGGTCTTTATCTCTATTGAATGACTCCAAATTCATTTAATCTCCATAGTAAGTAGTTGCTCTCTTTGTTCTGTGAATCATCAGATCATCTCAATTCAGAACCTTCAGATTTACCTTAGAAGAAATAACAAGGAAGAAAAGATTGATGGTCATTTTATGTATAACATAGAATTCCATGATATATTTTTAAGTGAAAAAGAGTAGATTACAGAAGATAGTACTCTGATTTATACTGTGCACAGACACAGTATATCCTACAAACTACCAAAGTGAGCTTGAAACTGGTCTTTGGTAGGATTACAGAGGGAAAGTTAGTAACAATACAGTATGAGATTCTCCAAAAGAAGGAAATGGTGATAATGTAAAGCTGGTATGGGATGAATTCAGCTAAATGTCAATTGTTTTCATAGAATTATTAACTTTGTAGATATGGGGTTTTATAAACAATTAGCAGAGACAAAATGGAAACAGAATATTTAGTCTATTTATGAATCCAAGTATATCAAAATTTGGGTTGTTGACCAAGCTGGTGTTATGTCTGGAAGCAAAACCTTAGGTCAAACTTTAGGCCCAAATGATATCAAATGATCCAAGATATTCTAACCAGGTGGTAAAAATAGGTCCAACTGAAACAAATAAATGTATTCCCAGAGAAAAACGCAAGAGTAGGATTTAAAGCTAATGAGAGCAGAATGGAGGTATAAGTGAGGCTGGCCAAACACAGGGCAGCTAAAAGAATTCTTCCAGAAAGCTTGGCATTGCTTCTGCTTTTTCCTGAATGTTCAATGTGCAAATGATTTAAAAGCTCTGCCCATGACTGCTGACAAAGGAATAAAATAGTCATCATCTATCCAAAATTTAATAATATTTCATGTAATACTTGAGGCAAGATGGAGAAGTAAGGGCTACATGAAAATTCATATAGATGAATCCATAATTAATTGAGTGAACATATCCAGGAAAGGGGCTATAGAATCTTCAAATCGACTCAAAGCTTCTCTAGTGGTTGATCTAGTGATCTATGGGTGCTTCTGCTCCTTTTTATATTTTCGGTAATAACTTGAATGGAACCATTAGAAAGGAGAACTAACACAAAAGTGGATTGCTATCACAGGCAAAGTAAAATATGTTTAAGATAATCAGAAACTACTTAAGATTCTATTCTCGTGTTCATGCTCAGTCACTGAGTCACATCAGACTCTTTGCAACCCCGCAGACTGTAGACCACCAGGCTCCCCTGTCCATGGGATTCTCCAGGCAAGAATACTGGAGTGGATTGCCATGCCCTCCTCCAGGGGATCTTCCCAACTCAGGGATTGAACCTGGGTCTCCTGCATTGCAGGCAGACTCTATCATCTGAGCCACAAGGGAAGTATAATCCTAGTATAATATTCTATACTAGGGTTTAATTTTGAGACAAATCAGGGAGATCTAAATGGCAGGGGGAATATGCTATATTCACAGACTGAAAGGTTCAATGTCACAAAGATAACATTTCTGTCAATATAATCCCAATTGAAATACCAGAAAAAAAGTATTTTATTCGAGTGTCTTTTTCTCCTAGAAATTGGAAAATGATTCTAAAATGTGTATGGAAATGCAAGGGATCTAAATAACCAAAATAATTCTGGTATAACGTATGTCAAAGTATAACTTACAACAAAACTTACACTGAACTTGATATAACAGGAGCAGTATCTGTACTAAAAATAAGATTTAACACACACATACATATATGGATAAACTAATACTACAAAATGGGGGGGGGGGGAGAGAGATGTGGTATTCCCAACACATGGTGCTGGTTCAGTTGAATATCCATGTTTTCAAAATACATGAATATTGACCAGTATCTCACATCATGCCCAAAACTCAACTCCAGAAAAATTGTAGATCTAAAAGCAAACAGTAAAACAATAATAAGAAAGAAGCTTCTAAAAGATAGTATAGAAGAAATGTTCATGTCCTTGAAATAGTTTTCTTAAGTAGATTTCTTAAATACTAACCATAAAGTATTAATAAATTAGGTTTTGTTAAAATTAAAATTGTGGTTCATCAAATGACATTACTAAGAGTGAGAAAACTCAGTTGAGAGGTTGGGAAAATATTTGCAAAACATGTGTCCTAATTATTCTGAAACACAAAAACTGTTGCAAATGAATAACAAAAGGACATAAAACTCATTGAAGAAATGGGCAAAATACTAAACATAACTTTAGAAAACAGGATATACCCAGTAAGTATATGAAAATGTCTTCTAGAGTTTTTTACATGATAGCATTAATGTAATTGTATGGCATCATAGTCTATAGACATGAACAAAACCTCTGCAGATGATGGTGTGACCAAAAATGGGAATTAATATAGCCATTAGACAAGACAGTCAATGTGTATTTCTTTCTTTCCACACAAACATGAACTGTTTTTGAGCTTCTTTACCAATGAGGACTAAGAGTAATGCATTTCCCAGTCCAGAAGTTATAGATTAAATGCCAAAATTTTGCAGATTCCTTTCAGTAAAGACAACACATTTACCAGAGCAGCCACACTTGAGACTGAGGTTGCTCACCTTTATGGCAACTTATGATGATCTGCCACAATTTACCTGGTTTTTTTTGTTTTGTTTTTAGGAGCCAATTAGGTAAATTTAATAGGGAATAATGAGGACTCCATAACTTGTGTTCTTTAAGTTTTTGCTTTGTAGAACTAATCTCTTCAAATATTCCCAGGGCATATTGTTTCTGTTTTACTACCTTGGCTACAAACCAAGGAGGGAGGGAATAGTTTTAGAGATTTTCACTTGACCCTTTCTCTTATAATGGTTCTTACTAAACAGGTCAAGGCCATGTCAACTGATACAAATTTCTTTCTTTTTTTTTTTGATACAAATTTCTGTTTGTAAGCCAGTCATCATTGTTAGGGGGAAAAAAAGTAGAAGGAAGCAAACCTAGGGGATAAAATAAGCTTCCCAGCAGGATGCTGCTCTCAGGAAAAAAATAAATAAACAAAAATGACAGGAAGGAGATTTTTTCTCTGCAACGGGACAAATGGTACGATACCCCAAATTCCCAAAATACATTCTTTGAATCAAACTTCAACCAAAATGATCATCTCTATGTTTATATATCTGTTTAAACTGATTGAACCTATCTAACATTAAAAAAATAATGTTGAAAGTCTCCCCTTTATAATGATTAAAAAGCATTTTTAATGTCTATAAAAAATAAACTGGTCAAATACAAAGCAAATGAGGGAGCAAGCTATATAGAACTTGGGGGCAAAAGCATTCCATATCCAAATAAGGACCTTGACTTTTGAATATGTTTGGAGTCTTTAAGAAATGCAAAGGGTCCAGCTTAACTGAGTGAGCAAGGGAAGAGTGATAGTGAAGACTGAAGATTTTATTACACATCTCACAGAATTTGATAGGTTATGCAGATTAAATATTCAATATTCAGTAAGAATATTGAAGATTAGAACAACAATAACCTTGATCTATTATTCATATACATTCTCTTACATTGAAAAATTGGTGAATGCACATTTATTTAAGGCAAATATAGAACACTCATGCAATCTGATAACCATAAAGCAATCTTGTTTATTGTAAAAATATCATGAAGTTCACATTCTATGAAATTAACTTAGAAATATAAAACATTGAAGATAAATTCATCAACGAAAATAGTACAGTTGGAACTTTTAAAAAAATGTAAAGTAACTAATGAACCAATTAATACATTATAAAGAATAAAGAGTGCTTAGAACTGAAAGATAGTTAAAAAGCTATTTAATGAAACCTGTGATAAAGCAATAATGCAAAAGAAAATTGTAAGTTTTAAATAATTAAAGTTGGGAGAAAAAGGCTAAATATTAATGAGCTATGTTAGGAAGATGACTGAGCAGTAAAAAGAACAGTAGGATAAACCCCAGTGTGATAAAGGTAAGAATAGAAAGTAATGAACTAAAGAATTAATCTACACTTCAGAAGGTAAACAAGTTAAGAATCATTGCTTAAGAAAAACTAATGCAATTGACAAATCTCTGAAAATATACGTAAAGGAAAAAATCAGATTTGCAAATAGTTGATTGCATTATCTCTGATCAAGGATCAAATCCTCAAACAGCAAGAATAGTTAGCTTTAAAAATATTGTACATGATATCATTCTCCATATTCTGATTGTTCATCCCTTTTATGAATATTAAGTGGGTTTCTTAAATATACAAATTAAATTTTAATGGACCAATTTATTATTAATAAAGAAACCAGAAATATGCATAAAAATATGCAAAACACCTTTCAGTTTACAATTTTAGATATGAATTTTCAGCAATTAAACATACATACAATGTGCAAATGTATAACTGATAACAGACAAAAAAGTTTAGAAAACAAAATTCCTTAAACATCTCATATTTTATCCTGTTCAATTTTAGATTATCTTGGGAAAGAGTTCTAGTTGCTTTCTTCACATCAAGAATAAAACTTCTACTCTTGTTTAACACATTTCAATTCAGTTCAGTTCAATCGTTCAGTCGTGTCTGACTCTTTGCGACCCCATGAACCGCAGCATGCCAGGCCTCCCTGTCCATCACTAACTCCCTAAGTCCACCCAAACCCATGTCCATCAAGTCGGTGATGCCATCCAGCCATCTCATCCTCTGTTGTCCCCTTCTCCTCCTGCCCTCTGCTATTCAAATTCAAAATTGCAGGCCCTTGTTGTTGTTCATGTCCGACTCTTTGTGACCCCATGGACTGCAGCACACCAGGCTTCCTTGTCCTTCATTATCTCCTGGAGCTTGCTAAAACTCATGTCCATTGAGTCAATGATGCCATCCAGCCATCTCATCCTCTGTCATTCCCTTCTCCTCCTGCCTTCAGTTTTCACAGCATCAGGGTCTTTTCTAATGATTCAGCTCTTCACATCAGGTGGCCAAAGTATTGGAGCTTCAGCTTCAGCATCAGTCCTTCCAATGAGTATTCAGGGTTGATTTCCTTTAAGATTGATTGTTTGATCTCCTTTCAGTCCAAGGGACTCTCAAGAGTCTTCCCCAATACCATAGTTCAAAAGCATCAATTCCTTGGCACTCAGCCTTCTTTATAGTCCATCTCTCACATCTGTACACAACTACTGGAAAAGCCATACCTTTGATTATATGGGCCTTTGTTGGCAAAGTAATGTCTCCACTTTTTAATACACTGCTTAGGTTTTTTATAACTTTTCTTCCAAGGAGCAAGTGTCTTTTAATTTCATGGCTGCAGTCACCATCTGCAGTGATTTTGGAGTCCAAGAAAATAGTCAGTCACTGTTTCCATTGTTTCTCCATCTATTTGCCATGAAGTGATGGAAATGGATGACATGATCTTTGTTTTTTGAATGTTGAGTTTTAAGCCAGCTTTTTCACTTTCCTCTTTCACCTTTATCAAGAGGTTCTTTAGTTTCTCTTTGTTTTCTGACATAAGGGCGGTGTTATCTGCATATCTGAGATTATTGATATTTCTCCTTGCAATTTTGATTCCAGTGTGTTTCATCTAGCCTGATATTTTGCATGATGTACTCTGAATATAAGTTAAATAAGCAGGGTGACAATATAAGCCTTGATGTACTCCTTTCCCAATTTGAAACAAGTCTGTTCCATGTCCAGTTCTAACAGTTGCTTCTTGACCTGCACACAGGTTTTTCAGGAAGCAAGTAAGGTGGTCTGGTATTCCCATCTGTTTAAGAATTTTCCACAGTTTGTCGTGATCCACAAAGTCAAAGGCTTTAGTATAGTCTTTGAAGCAGAAGTAGATGTTTTTCTGGAATTCTCTTCCTTTCCCTATGATCCAACGGATATTGCTAATTTGATCTCTGGTTATCTCTGGTTCCTCTGCCATTTCTAAATCCAGCTTGAACATCTGGAAGTTCTTGGTTCACAAACTGTTGAAGCCTAACTTGAAGAATTTTTGAGCATGACCTTGCTAGCATGTGAAAT
Source organism: Okapia johnstoni (assembly GCA_024291935.2). Classification (NCBI taxonomy): domain Eukaryota; kingdom Metazoa; phylum Chordata; class Mammalia; order Artiodactyla; family Giraffidae; genus Okapia; species Okapia johnstoni. Next base: position 77,744,103 of record CM044311.1, on the reverse strand, counting down.
GAGTGCAAATGTGTGGTAGTTTGAACATTCTATGGCATTGTCCTTCTTTGGGATTGGAATGAAAACTGACCTTTTCCAGTCTTGTGGCCACTGCTAAGTTTTCCAAATTTGCTGGCGTATTGAGTGCAGCACTTCCACAGCATCGCCTTTTAGTATTTGAAATAACTCAGCTGAAATTTCATCATCTCTACTAGCTTTGTTCGTAGTGATGCTTCCTAAGATCCACTTGACTTCACTCTCCAGGATGTCTGGCTCTAGGTGAGTGATCACACCATCGTGGTTATCTGAGTCATTAAGATCTTTTTTTGTATAGTTTTTCTGTGTATTCTTGCCACCTCTTCTTAATACCTTCTGCTTCTGTTAGGTTCATATCATTTCTGTCCATTATGTGCCCATCTTTGCATGAAATGTTCCCTTGGTTCAAAATTGCAAGCCCTATTGTCTATTAAATTAAAAAAAAAATGTTTCCTTTATCACTAAAATTTAATTTTATGTTATTTGGAATAAGACATAGTATACAATACAATTTTAAATTAAATATACAGTGAATTTATCATGTCTCAATACACAAACAAACTTTTATCATCTATTGCTCTCCAGACACAGGCATGGCAATGATAATAAATCCTTATATTTCTCTTGCACAGTAGAGTTCATAAGATATTTTACAAACTTTGTGTCATAAAACTCATCTAACCCAATTTGTTTAATCTTCATCAAGGGTGAAGAAATTAGGAACTCTGTTAAAATCATACTATGGTCCCCACCTAGGCCATCTGCATGGTGGATAAAGTCCACCAAAAAATTAGCCAACTCTCAAGTCTCCATGCTTCCTCCTTTATATCCAGAAATTCCTCTTTTTTCTTTCCTCCTTTTCTCAGGGTTCTTTGTTTGTGGACTCTAGTCATCGTTCTACTCCCCCCACCCCTTCCATTTCCCTCCCATTTGTGCACAGCCCCCGGGACTTGGAGACAGTCCAAGCACAGTGAAACCATGACGAGATCACCATCTTCATCCTGGTTTAACACTCCATCCACTCCCCTACCCCTCCCTTCCTATTCTTAACTCCCCTCCCTCCTTTCTCCTCACTATTCAGACTTAGTTCTGAGACAAAATAAACCTTGGCATTGATCATCAGCAATGCTTTTTACCCTGCCCTCTCAGCCTTACCACCCTTTCTCCTCTACCCCAACCCTTCCCAGTGCTTAGAGGCTTGTGAGAGGAGATTAAACTAATCCTATCCACGGACAAGCTCACTAAGCAGTTCCTGAGTAAAGTCCAAAATTCCTGCCAAGCAATAGAGCTAAGGGAAGAATTAATGTAACAATCAGCACATTATAGCAATAGCTTTTCCATGAAAATTCTTTCTCATTTAATAATCCCATGCAAAGTCAAGAACAAGCATGAAGCATGGAGGCTAAGTAGGGAGGGGGGATATAAAGGCAATTAGTTGCTTTTTTTTTTCTTATTAAACATAAATTAAACAACTAAGTATTTTGGCACCATGGCACCTTTTTTAAAGTAATTTAACCTACCCTTTTTCTTCACAAAATGGGAATGAGTGTGTAAATAGCCAACATTTAAGTGGTTTGGGGTTAGTTCATTTGTTAATTAATACTTAAGAAAATAGAATTAGAAAGACTAGGCAGGAGTAAGGCAATTTCAGAGAGTTGTGCCTGTAGCATATTGATGCCTCTGCCCATAGCTCCAGTCCTGAGAGACTAGAAAAGCCATAGTCATCACTCCATCTTTAAAAGGGAACAGACCACTCTTACTGTTCTTCCCTGGCCTTGGTTCACTTACCCTGTATACATAGGTTTCTCTAGAAGACAAGCCTAAAAATATAATCTGATAGGTAATAAATAGGTAATATTTCAATCAGTATCTCAAATCCCTTCAGCTTTCCCAGCATTTTTTTTTTTCAAGGAACTAATTTGAAATGAATTTGAGTCTCAAAAGCTGAGGTAGGCAGAGGCAATCATTGCCAGTGGCTGTGTAGGGGGTAAGAAATTTCTATTCAAGGAAGGGTGAATGCAACTGGTAATGTTTAACAAAAAAGTGGGAGGGGTTCAAGGGGAAGTTTAGCCTCAAGGGTAAATCCATGGTTTATATTCTTGGCATTCATTGTGCCTAGGAATTCCACGTTAAAAGAAAAAGAAAGAGTTTTTAAAAAATAAAAGAAGCAAACAAAAAGAGCTCCAAAACAACTGAATGGCTGAAGGCACATTGAAGGTAACATCAAGAGAAGTGTTAAATATTATCTTCTAGAACAAGTAGAGGAAGTCCTAACCAACTCCACTAGTATTTAAGAAAAGGTACTTCTAAATGTGTCCCCCAAAAGTGAATTGTGTTCAGAAAGGCATTTAAACCATAGTTATGCAATGTCAGACCTTCAAAGTAATAGATCTTTTCCAAGCATCCTCATGGTTTCCAGAAAAATTTTAGAAAAAAGAAAGCACTGAATTTGATATTTACTTCATTTTATACACACACACACACACACACACACACACACACACACACACACAACAAATACACACATATGAGAGCTTCCCACATAGCTCAGTCAGTAAAGAATCTGCCTACAGTGCCTACAATGCAGGAGACCTGAGTTCAATTCCTGGGTCGAGAAGATTCCCTGGAGAAAGAAATGGCAACCCACTCCAGTATTCTTGCCTGGAGAATCCCGTGGACAGAGGAGCCTGGCAGTCTACAGTCCATGGGGTTGCAAGAGCTGTACATGACTTAGAGCTATTTTTCTTTTTCTTTCTTTCCTTCCTTCCTCCCTCCCTCTTTTCTTTCTTTCTATACACACATATACACATACATATATGATAGTTATTATATATAAAATAAAATGCATACATATGTATGTATATATGTATATATAAATACACACACACACACACACACACACATGTGGCTTGCAGGGTCTTAGTTCCCTGAACAGGAATCAGTTTAAACCCATGCTCCCTGCAGTGGAAATGTGGAGTCCTAATTGCTGGGAATGACTGTGGCTCTGTTTTTATGACCGAGAACTATCCCATGTACATAGTAAGAATTTAGTAGACTATCCACTATATTACTTCTCGTACACTGTCAAACTATTCTGATTGCCATTTTGACTGTGTTATCCATTTAGAAACCACACCCACCTTGCCTTCAGCAACTAAGTATTGCCACTTAGCCCCTGCCACTCTGAAGTCTGATTATCCTCATCATACTTCAGCTTCCCTAATTCAGTGATAGCAGTTCTCACGATAATTTCTGACCTACAGAAAAGAGTGATCAAGAAGCTCTTCAAAGATGCTAGGGTTTCCCTCACAAACTCATCTCTTAACAGTCATTTTGAAAGGTGTGAACTCTGGACCCTGCAGGGGTAAATAGGTCTTGCATGATAAATTAACAATCTAACATTCCAGTTCCCCTAAGCCTTTGGAGCATTTTACCATATACCTAAACAGTTCTGGCAATTCAACTTAATTTAGTGTAGGCTACATTTCGGTCTGTGTTTTGGTCTACACATCAGCCAAATCAAAGAGAAAGACACTTTCTAACCCTGTAAGTTGCAACATTTAATTCAGAATCTCTGCTTCATAGGTCCGTATCAATAAAGTCATCCTGATTTAATTTTATGTTCCTTCTTCCATTATCCAACACCTTCAACATCCATTCCCATACATATTCCCTGGATTTATGTCTGTATAAATTGGAAAAAGCTTGTAGTTCTTTTGGAGTATGGCACACATCTACACGGAACACAGTTCATATCTCAACTTTCAAGGCCTGCTGGGACTTGAGTCTAGTTATCAATCTAGATGGACAGGGAAGCCTGGCTTCCTGAACTGAACTGGTAAGCCTAGAAGCAAAGAGGCTTGGGGTTTGGGTCCTGAAGAGAATCTATGGTGGCTTGCAATTATTTCAGGGAAAGCCACTATAGTTTCTTTAGGCAAAGCAGGGTTAATCTTAGACACAGATATAATGGAAACTTCTACTGGAAAAGAAGACTCATCAGAATTTATGAGTTTAATGTTTCCAGCTTCCTCAGAAGCTTCCCATGTCCCCATTCCCATTTTGAGGATCCCATTCTATCCTAATCAATGCCCTTCTTGTAACAATAGAACTCTGTGAGGTTGAGTATTCAATTTGCATTATAATTCACCCTCTCTCAGGATGAGGCTCTGGGTTTGGTTTTCAACAATTTCAGTTCTGCAGCTGAACAACCATTAAGTGGCCAAATCACTAGACTTCACTTTATATGAAATTATAAGCTGGGCTGGAAGAAACACAAGCTGGAATCAAGATTGCCGGGAGAAATATCAATAACCTCAGATATGCAGATGACACCACCCTTATGGCAGAAAGTGAAGAACTAAAGAGCCTCTTAATGAAAGTGAAAGAGGAGAGTGAAAAAGTTGGCTTAAAGCTCAACATTCAGAAAACTAAGATCATGGCATCTGGTCCCATCACTTCATGGGAAACAGATGGGGAAACAGTGGAAACAGTGTCAGACTTTATTTTTTGGGGCTCCAAAATCACTGCTGATGGTGATTGCAGCCATGAAATTAAAAGACGCTTAATCCTTGGAAGGAAGGTTATGGCCAACCTAGACAGCATATTTAAAAGCAGAGACATTACTTTGCCAACAAAAGCCCATCTAGTCAAGGCTATGGTTTTTCCAGTGGTCATGTATGGATGTGAGATTTGGACGGTGAAGAAAGCTGAGTGCCGCAGAATTGATGCTTTTGAACTGTGGTGTTGGAGAAGACTGTTGAGAGTCCCTTGAACTGCAAGGAGATCCAATCAATCCATCCTAAAGGAGATCAATTCTGGGTGTTCATTGGAAGGACTGATGTTGAAGCTGAAACTCCAATAGTTTGGCCACCTCATGCGAAGAGTTGACTCATTGGAAAAGACCCTAATGCTGGGAAGGATTGGGGGCAGGAGGAGAAGGGGACGACAGAGGATGAGATGGTTGGATGGCATCACTGACTTGATGGACATGGGTTTGTGTGGACTCCGGGAGTTGGTGATGGACAGGGAGGCCTGGCGTGCTGCAATTCATGGGGTCGCAAAGAGTCGGACACGAGTGAGCGACTGAACTGAACTGAACTGATAAATATTTTTTACTGTGTCAGGGTCTTTGAGTTTAATCTTATTGGGGGGCTTCCCTGGTGGCTCAAACCATAAGGAAAACTGCCTGCAATGCAAGAGACTTGGGTTCAATCCCTGGATCTGGAAGATCCCCTGGAGCAGGGAATGGCAACCCATTCTAGTATTCTTGCCTGGAGAATTCCATGGACAAAGCAGTCTAGCAGGGTACAGTCCATGGGGACCCAGAGTTGAACATGACTGAATGACTAACACACATGCATGCATTAGATTATTTCAACCAACGATACAAATAGTACAGGAGTTGACAGGAAATATTTGAGTCAACACATTATAGTGCAGGAGGAAACACTTTGGCATCATATACCTTCCTTTGGAATATTGTTATGAAGCAAGCTGTTGCAGCACTAGAACTAGAATCCAGATAATCCCGAATTTAGGTTCTGTGTTCTTTCTTCTGCATTGCTCAGTGTCTGAAATTCCTAAATATCTTTCATTGTTCTGATATCAAGGGTCTGTTAGTCATATGTGATGGCCTTCAGTTCTTACCTAAATGATTATCTAAATCATTTAAAATTATTTTTCTGATTAGTAACCAGTGGTTTCTAAAGATGACATTGTCTTATTGTTCCAAAGAGGTTAATTTTTTCTCCATATCCTGACATTATATATAAAAAAAATCTTAAGTGAACTCCTACTATTTCTTAGCTATCCATCTCACAAATGTGTTGTTCAAACCTATCACCTGTTTCACATAGAACACATCCATCTAGTTCCATAAAGGTTTCAGAGAACAACCCAAGCTGAACTGAAATTAGCTCTTTGTCACAGCTTTCAAATCTGTCAAATTTCAAGGGTAAAAGATGATTGGCAAATGTGTGACTTGTCAACTTCTCAATAAAACACAGTAAAATTTGGAAAGATAGGGGTTGTGATAACCAACATTTTCATGTACTATATTTTACTACTAAACAAACATCGACAAGTTTAAATAGTTTTAAATATTCAGCAGATATTTAGTTATGTTATTTTTCTCAAATTTCAAGGCTTTTCTATCCTATTGAATTTTCCCATTTAGAATCTCACACAAAAAGGAAATATAGAATATTAGACATGATTTGAAGACTAGAGATCACTGAATTCGGCCTGCCGTTTTAAAGTTGAAAAAACTGAGGTCTGACAAGGTACATAGTCACAGAGCTGGTAATAGGTAAAGTCATGACTTGACGCTTAGAATTTTTTAACTAATAGTAGGCAGACTATTGAGATATTAAATCTTCCCAAGTTCTTCCAGTTAAAAAATGAGAAAGTTAGAATTTAAAAATAAGTCTCTGATTCCCAAGTTCACATTTCCAGCCATAAAGCTATTCCAACCTAAAATTGTTACATTTTACTATTTGAGTCCCAGTAATTAGTTCACTTGGGAAATAATTGTAAACCTTTTAAGTTCTAGACTGAGCAAAATACTAGGTATCTAATGGTGAATAAACAATCGTGGTCATTAGACATTAAATAGACAAAGTGTGTAGACAGTGGGAGAGGTGTGGAGCCAGTGGAAACAGTAAATAAGACAATGTTGTCTGTAAAGACCAATGTAAAGTGATATTTGTGACACCAGAAGATTAAGCAAGAAGAGTTATGGTTTTGATTTACAGCATGAAATGGATGAAAGAAGAAATAGTAATGGAATGCAGTGTATCGGAGAGAGAGAATGGTATATATAAAATGCTCTGAATTTTAAAAGGGTTTTATGTTGGATCAACTTTATATGCGTGGCTAACACATAATGGGCAGTTGAACAGCGGCATGGAAGGAGGTTGGAGAGACAGGAAATGAAAATACCAGGTGAAGATTCATAGTCATTAGCTAAAAGAGAAGTTTGGAAGAGATAATACGAAATATTCAACAGAGAGTAGATGTACAGTCATCTTGGAGAGTTAGTAGATATAGTAAGATTGCTAGGCAATGTAGAGAACCTATTTAAAATTTTAGATCACGAATTTAAAGTGCAACTATTTGTGGTAGATTGGTAAATAGTCTCCCACAGGTATTAAACCCTATAGCTTAGAACTTATGAATGTTAACTTATATTGTAATATTTTTTCAAGATGTGATTAAGTTTAGGATATTGAAATGAGAAAATTATCCAGGATTTTCCAGGTAAATTCTAAATGCCATCACAAGTATCTTTATACATACAGAAGAGGAAGATTATACTCTTACAAAGAAAAGGAGGAGGCAATGTGACCATAAAGGAAGAAACTGAAATGATGCAGCCACATGGCAAATACCAGAGAAAGCAATGGCAACCCACTCCAGTACTCTTGCCTGGGAAATCCCAAGGATGGAGAAGCCTGGTAGGCTGCAATCCATGGGGTCTCTGAGAGTAGGACATGACTTAGCGACTTCACTTTCACTTTTCACTTTCACGCACTGGAGAAGGAAATGGCAACCCACTCCAGTGTTCTTGCCTGGAGAGTCCCAGGGACGGGGGAGCCTGGTGGGCTGCCGTCTATGTGGTCGCACAGAGTCGGACACGACTGGCGAGACTTAGCAGCAGCAGCAGCATAGCAAATATTGCCAGCACTCACCAGAAGCTGGTAGAGTCAAGGAACATAGTCTCCACAACAGTCTCTGGGGGAGTATGGTCCTGACAACACTTTGATTTCAGTTGATGATAATGATTTCAGACTTTCGTCTTCCAGATTTGTGAGAGAGTAATTTTCTGTTATGGGGGCTTCCCAGGTGGCACACTGGTAAAGAATCTGCCTGCCAATGCAGGAGACACCAAAGATACCAGTTCGACCTCTGGGTCAAGAAGATCCCCTGGAGTAGGAAATGGCAACCCACTCCAGTATACTTGCCTGGAAAATTCCATAGACAGAGGAGCCTGGTAGGGTACAGTCCATGGGGTCACAAAGAATCCGACATGACTGAGTGGGCACTCGTGCGCACGCACACACACACACACAGGCACATCCACTTTTCTGTTGTATTTTAAGCCAACTAACTTGTGATTTGTTTCAGTAGTCTTTCTACCCATTTGCATGACTCTTTCCAACTGCTGTGGTGTTGTCACAGAAATAATGGATGGTTGAGTTATTTTTGCAGTGATTAGGAAGGCAGAGAGAGAAATAAGATACTGGGTTTTTCAAAGTAATGACTGAATGATTGTAAGAGTGAAACGTGGAATATAAGCTGGTCATGAGGGAAAATGAAGATAAAATGGAGCTGGTGGATAACAAAAATATGAAAGCATTAAAGATTAGAGGTTATGATTTGGTTGAAGAACCACTGTGAGTATACCTGTTAGCATATCAATTTAATGCTGAATTATATTAAATCAAATATCAAGGTCAGAGTTTTTGTTTATTGCCAAGTTCAAAACTTAGCACTGAACTGTAGTTAGTAGAGGCTATAAAGTTGGAGATGTTGCAAATTGGAGAGTTGACTGAGGATGTCATTTCCCAGGACTATATCAGAAACTTCATTCACCCTGTGATGCCATCCAACCATCTCATCCTCTGTCGTCCCCTTCTCCTCCTGCCCCCAATCCTGCCCAGCATTAGGGTCTTTTCCAATGAGTCAACTCTTCGCATGAGGTGGCCAAAGTACTGGAGTTTTAGCTTCAACATCAGTCCTTCCAATGAACACCCAGGATTGATCTCCTTTAGGATGAATTGATTGGATCTCCTTGCAGTCCAAGACCATCAAATTACTTCTGTTCATAAGCAGTTATTCTAAGCACATTATCTTTATCGTCCTTAAATCATTTGTTTGTAAATTACTAGACATAAGCTTTAATTCGATTCCATATAGCTCAGTTTAATTCAACTTAATATTACACTTACATAAAATATTTACTGAGCATCTATTCTTTGAAAGCCCTATGTTTTACCTAAAGAATCTTCAGAAAGAGTTGACGTTTGCCCACAGTATGCCTATATTTCAGTAAAGGTGGAGATTAAAGGAGTATGATACTCATGGACTGATAATATTATAAATTTGTTCTCCATCTTGGCCAGCTAATCTTTATTTTCCTTGTTACTTCACAGGATCATCAAGAAAAATAATTTACAATATGACTCATCTAGGGATTAATAATCCTTCATTACTAGGAATTATAATGAGCTGCTGCTGCTGCTGCTTAGTTACTAAATCATGTTTGACTCTTTGTGATCCCATGGACTGTAGCCTGCCAGGCTCCTCTGTCCTTGGGATTTTCTTGGCAAGAATGCTGGAGTGGATTGCCATCTCCTTCTCCAGGGGATCTTCCTAACCCAGGGATCAAATCCATGTTTCCTGCATTGGCAGGCATATTCTTTACCACTGAGCCATCGGGGAAGCCCTTAATGAAATATAGTCTTTACCAAAGTCACTAAGAAATTTTCATTCCAAAAGAAGTTGGAATGGAAGTTTTGGGTTAGGATATGGATTTGCAGGTCCTATACCATATCCATATCTGAATCCCTTGTCCTACCCTATGAATATTTTTCCCCATCCTCAAATTCTCAAGACCTTTTACTATCATCTTATTCAAATTTCATAGCTATAAAGATCCAGTTTGTGCTGCTTTACTGTAGGGCATAGTGCCTTGAAATGTAAACTTTCTACCTGCCACCAATTATGTGCTAAATATTTAACAACCAGCACTGTCATGTGGATTGAGCCCCTGTTTGTAATATTTGCCAATTCCCATAGTGCAAATACTCCCTACAAGGCTAATTTCAGACTGCTAGCATGAAGTCACTGAATGCATGACTGGAATGAGATGAGCTCTTTTCCATGAGTGAAAAATGAGTTCACTATTATCTACCATAGAGATATACATAAATAACCTCAAGAGCATAGGTAGTAATAAACAGCAGTAAAATAACTAGGAAGTAATGTTTAGAGTATTCATTATCTGTGTTTTAAATATAATTTATTTAGTTGTAAATTTATATTATTTTATTCTGAAAAAGTTGGCAGTCAGCTCTTACGAACTGGTATGAGCTGACACCAGAGTCCACTGATTGTAACCTTATGATTGTAACCTCATTCTCTTGGTATATGCTCACTCTTTATCACAACTCCCCATTTGTTTGTTTGTCATGTTTTGTAAGATCAAATCTGAGATAACTTGCTCTGAAAAGGCATACCCTGTATGGTAGGGAGAATTCTAAGATGATCCTCAAATGAGTCAAATCTTTATATAATTCCTTTCCCTTGAGTGAGGATGGGAAACTGTGACTTTCTTCTAAGCAAAATTAATGGTATAGTCAGGATAGAGACTAAAATATCCTAGAAGATTTTCTAGAGAGATTATCCTACTGATTATGAAGAAATAGACTGCCATGTTGTAACAGGACCTATGGGATGGCCACATGGCAAGGAATTGAAGTGTCTTCTAAGAGCTGAAATAAGCCCCCAGCCAAGAGCAGAGAGGAAGAGGAGATATCAGTCCTATAACTGAATTCTTCCAACAACCGTAAGAGTTTGGAGAGAACCTGGAGCTCCAGAGCAATATAGCCTAACCAGTATATAAATTATTCCAATGTGAGACCCTGAGCAGAAAACCCCATTAAGTCAGGCTGGGCTCTTGGAAATTGATCAGTATAGATAGTTTTAAGATGCTAAGTATGTAGTAATTTGTTATGCAACATTAGGAAACTAATACAGTATTTACAGTTAAATTAGAACATTCTAGTATAAAAATCAAATTGAAAATTAACTTTTTCTCCAGGATTTTGAAATCATATCTCCTTCTGTTATTGCTTTTTTTAGGCCTTGCTGATTCCTATTCCTTTACAGGTAACTTCTTTTGCCTTTCTGAAAGCTTCTAGAAGTTTCATAGTTATCCTTGTATTTCTGAAATTTCATCAGAAAATGTTATTTTAAAAAAATAGCAGCTTTATTGAGATATAAATTGCCGGGAGCCAGCTCACGGGATCCCACCCATGACAGAGTCATGAGGCAAAGGGCTGATTGAGCACGGCTTCTCAGCCCTCAGAAATTCTCGGAAGGCTGCCCCAGCACTCACCTTAAAGATGATATCTGTCTTTCTGATGTTGCTACAATAAACCTCTTCTTATTTTCTGTGATTTAGAAAAAAGGCTTTTCCTGATTCTCTTCTAAAATAGATCAATCTGAAATCTCAAATCAACAAGGCCCCTGAGTGGTAGCACCCTAAATAAAATTATCTGGGATATAGAGTATGCTGATCTAAATTCCTTTTGCTAACATATTGGTTTGTTTAATAAATGTACATGTGCCTTTGGAGCTAATGTACATAACTGCTCCCTAGTAATAAAACCGCATTGAGAGCCTCCGCACAGACAGCCCCTATGGGCACAAAACCTTTCGCAGGAAAAAAGGCTTGTTAGGAAATACAAGAAATATTGCTTTATGAAACTGTTACTTAGTCTATATTTACTCACTATGTTTTTACTCTTAACTTATTTAGCCTATAAAATGAAAGCATAATAGTTAAAAATTTATATAAATAGAAGTTTAGGTTTAATACAAATAATAAGACAATTGTTGAATTAACTGATGATTCTTACTTAGAGCTGACCTTCAGCTTGCTGTTCTATGACGTTATGGGACCACATTCTTTTCTGTTAAGCTCAAGGCGTAGAGTAAATTACCGAAAACAGGTTTTACCTTGAAACTTTCTATTGATAAATTCTTTCCTGCTGTGCCTGATACAAAGGTGTTCTGACTGATCAACCCTTATCAATGGAGAGTCACAAGATGTTAGCAGGCCCCCAGGCCGGAAGATGATGTAAACAAAATGAGGCTTTTTGTAACTAAAAACAGGCAAACAGTTTCGATGAAGGTCAAAAACTGCTGGCCTATTAAGCTGAATTGATAGGCCCATTAAGCTGAATTCATATGCCCATTAAGCTAAATTGGTATGCCCACTAAGCTGAATTGGTATGATTCTATACTTTACATTTGTTTCTATGTACCACAAAAAATATAAAAACTGTCTTAAAAACAATAAAGGCGGAAGACACTTGGAAACACCACGACTCGCTGTGTCTTCTCATTCGTATCGCCGACGCCGTCCATCCTAAGGGAACCCTGACCAGCTGGGGCAGGACTCCGGCAATAAATCATGTAATTCACATATTCAAAGTGTAAAATTTAATGTTTTTAATGTATTCACAGAATTGTGCAACCATAACTTCAGTTCCTTGTAAAACATCTCTCTATTCATAAAGAAACTTCATCTTATTAGCAGGTTGACCTATGTTACCCCAATCTCTCCAGCCTTAGACAACCAGTGTTTTACTTTATGCCCTATAGATTTGCCTGCTCAGGATATTTCATATAAATGGGATCATACAATATGTGGTTCTGTTACTGGACTCATTTTGTATAATATTTTCAAGGTTAATCCATGTTAAACTTTATATGCACATGTATAAGTACTTTATTTTTACTGATAAATAACATTCTATTGTATGATTATATTACATCTTATTTATCCATTTATCAATTGTTGGACCTTTAGATTGTTTCTACTATTATTAATAATGCAGCTATGAACATTTGCATATAAGCTTTTATGTGGATGTGTTTTTAATTGTCTTTGGTGTATAGACAAGTAAGGGTGAAATTACTGGGTCATATGATAAACCTAGTAGTTACGTATGGATGTGAGAGTTGGGCCATGAAGAAGGCAGAATTGATGCTTTCGAAATGTGGTGCTGGAGAAGTCCCTTGAGAGTCCCTTGGATTGCAAGGAGATCAAACCAGTAAATCCTAAAGGAAATCAACCCTGAATATACATTGGAAGGATTGATATTGAAGCTGAAGCTCTAATACTTTGGCCACCTGATGTAAAGTAGACTCATTGAAAAAGACCTGGATGCTGGGAAAGACGGAAGGCAGAAGAGGGCAACAGAGGATGAGACACTTGGGTGGTATCACTGATTCAATGGACATGAACTTGGGCAAACTCCAGGAGATGGTGAGGGACAGGGAGGCCTGGTGTGCTACAGTCCATGGGGTCACAAAGAGTTGAACACGACTTGGCGATTGAACAATGACAACAGATGGTAAATTCATGTTTAAGTTTTTGAGGAACTGGAAGGTTGCTTTCTAAAATGGTTGCACCACTTTTCATTTCTACCAGAAGTACAATGATGGTTCCAGTTTCTCTACATTCTCACCAACACTTGGCCTGTCTTTTTAATAATAGGTACTTTTATTAGTATAGAGTAGTTTCTCACTGTGCTTTTGATTTGCATTTCCCTAGTGGCTAATGAATTTGCTTATTCAACATTTATTTTTGCCCTTTGGAGAAATGTCTTTTCAAATGCTTTATCTGATATTAACTGGGTTGTCTTTTTATACTGAATTATAGAGGTTATTTTTCTATGTACTCTAGGTTAAAGTCTTTTATAAATATATGAAAAAAAGTTTTCTCTTATTTAGTGTGTTGTCTATTCCCTTTCATGATGATTACTTCTGAAGCACAATTTCTTCTTAAAACATGACTATTTTTCTTCTAAGGATTTTATAATATTAGTGCTTACATTTAAGACTTTGGACCGTTTTGAACTATTTTTTTTTTTTATGTGATATGAGACAGGAGCCTAAATTATTTGTTTTGAATGTAGCTATCTAGTTATCTCAGTATTATTTGTTGAAAATACTATTCTTTCTTCACTGTATTATTTTAGCATCCTTGTCAAAAGTCAGTGGACCATGAATGTGAGGGCTTGTTTCTGAATTTTCAAGTCTATTCCATTGATCTATCATATCAAATAGCTAAAACAAAACATGCAGGCCAAAGGAATACAAGAATGTCCATGTTTATGGTCAATTGATTTTTGACATGGGTGCTAAGATAATACAATGGGAGAACCCTTGGGGTCTGGGATGTTTTTGTGGAAAGTTTTGTTGTTAGTAATTCAATATCTATATTTGTTATACATAATTCAGAATTTGTCTTTCTTCTTGACTCAGTTTCAATAATTTATGTCTTTCTAGGAATTTGTACATAATATCTAAGTTATATAATTTTTTGGCAAACACTTTTTTATAGTATCCCCCTTTGTGCTGCTATTACATGTAGTACATCTATACATATTACAAATCCAACACATTACTATGATTATCAATTTGTATAATTTTATGTTTACTAAACAAACTGACAAAAGAAGAGCTAAGTATGTATTTATAGAATTTGTAATACTCATCTTCTTATTTTCAATTTATAGTCTTTTCATTCATTACTTGGGTTCAATTTACCATCTTCTGATATTTCCTTCTACAAACTGCCTTTTCTCTCAAATACTTCTTTTGTACTATTAGTGCCAAATATATTACATTTTCATATTTAGTAGGTCCAACATCATGTTATATGCATATTATTTTATATGATTACTTTTAAAATCAGTTCAGAAAGAAAAAAGAAATGAATACAGTCTTTAACCAATACAACATAACATTTAACAGCACTATATATTTGCGTGCGGATTTAAATTAACATTCAGTTCAGTTCAGTCGCTCAGTTGTGTCCAACTCTTTGTGACCCCATGAATCGCAGCACGCAAGGCCTCCCTGTCCATCACCAACTTCCGGAGTTTACCCAAACTCATGTCCATCGAGTCGGTGATGCCATCCAGCCATCTCATCCTCTGTCGTCCCCTTCTCCTCCTGCCCCTAATCCTTCCCAACATCAGGGTCTTTTCCAATGAGTCAACTCTTTGCATGAGGTGGCCAAAGTATTGGAGTTTCAGCTTCAACATCAGTCCTTCCAAAGAACACCCAGGACTGATCTCCTTTAGGATGGACTGGTTGGATCTCCTTGCAGTCCAAGGAGTCTCAAGAGTCTTCTCCATCACCACAGTTCAAAAGCATCAATTCTTCGGTGCTCAGCTTTCTTCACAATCCAACTTGCACATCCATACATGGCCACTGGAAAAACCATAGCCTTGACTAGACAGACCTTTGTTGGCAAAGTAATGTCTCTGCTTTTTAATGTGCTGTCTAGGTTGGTCATAACTATCCTTCCAAGGAGTAAATGTCTTTTAATTTCATGGCAGCAATAACCATCTGCAGTGATTTTGGAGCCCAAAAAAATCAAGTCTGACACTGTTTTCCACTGTTTCCCAATCTATTTCCCATGAAGTGATGGGACCAGATTCCATGATCTTAGTTTTCTGAATGCTGAGCTTTAAGCCAACTTTTTCACTCTCCTCTTTCACTTTCATCAAGTGGCTTTTTAGTTCTTCTTCACTTTCTGCCATAAGGGTGGTGTCATCTGCATATCTGAGGTTATTGATATTTCTCCCAGCAACCTTGGTTCCAGCTCGTGATTCATCCAGCCCAGCATTTCTCATTATGTACTCTGCATATAAGTTAAGTAAGCATGGTGACAATATACAGCCTTGACATACTCCTTTCCCTATTTGGAACCAGTCTGTTGTTCCATGTCCAGTTCTAACTGTTGCTTCCCGACCTGCATGCAGATTTCTCAGTCTCTTTCAGAATTTTCCACAGTTTGTTGTGATACATACAAAGGCTTTGGTGTAGTCAATAAAGCAGAAGTAGATGTTTTTCTGGAACTCTCTTGCTTTTTCGATGATCCAGTGGATGTTGGCAATTTGATCTCTGGTTCCTCTGCCTTTTCTAAAACCAGCTTGAACATCTGAAAGTTCACGGTTCACGTATTGTTGAAGCCTGGCTTGGAGAATTCTGAGCATTACTTCACTAGCATGTGAGATGAGTGCAATTGTGAGGTAGTTTGAACATTCTTTGGCATTGTCTTTCTTTGGAATTGGAATGAAAGCTGACATGTAGGAGCCATGTAGGGCAGTGGCTAAAAGGTGATATTTGGACTAATCTTATTGGGCCTTCTCTAGCTTTGCCTGTTCTTCCCGGTTATTGAAAATTTTAAAGGGTAAATTTAAAAGTCTCCTTGAGGGGTTTGAAGGCCTTCTTTTTGTAGGGCTCCCACTAAACTGGCTAGAAATTGTGCCAGGTTTTCATCTAGTCTTTGACTTATTTCTTGGAGCTTATCAAAGTTGATGGCTTTATCCCCTGTCTTTTGAAGGCCCACAATAAGGCAAGCAACCACATGATTACGGGCTGCTTGTCCAGATCTCCCTGCCTGATAATCCCAGTTGGGATCATCTTGGGGAACAGCCGTTGTCCCTATGGGCTTAGTGTCATCTGTCCTGTGTATCTCATCAGCATGCGCCTGAGAGGCTTGCCATACTCGTTGCTTCTCTTCTGGGAGAAGAGTGGAGGAAAGTATGATGTAAATATCATGCCAGGTTAAGTCTAAGACTGGGTAAGATATTTGAATTCTTTTAGATAATTATCAGGGTCTGAGGAGGAGAAGGCAATGGCGCCCCAACTCCAGTACTCTTGCCTGGAAAATCCATGGACGGAGGAGCCTGGTAGGCTACAGTCCATGGGGTCACTTAGAGTTGGACACGACTGAGCGACTTCACTTTGACTTTTCCCTTTCATGCACTGGGGAAGGAAATGGCAACCCACTCCAGTATTCTTGCCTGGAGAATCCCAGGGACGGCGCAGCCTGGTGGGCTTCCGTCTATGGGGTCTCACAGAGTCGGACATGACTGAAGCGACTTAGCAGCAGCAGCAGCAGCAGCAGCAGGGTCTGAGGAGAAGGAGCCAAGATGCTTTTCAATTTGAGATAGATAGGTGAGGGAGAATGGGACATGAACCTGAACAATGCCTTCTGCTCCAGCTACTTCCCCTAAAGGGAGGAGTGGAGCGGGGAAAGGAGCGGGGTCCTGTGGTGAAGTTTCCTGTTTTAATGTTGTTGGGACGGGTATGGGTGGGATCTAGGGAGGTCGGGGTAAAACCTTGGGGCCCCTGGGGTAGAGGGTGGGGCTGAGGTCTCAGAGCTTGCCTCTGACACAGGCAGGGGAGGGGGGTTGGGAGTTGTGGCGATGGCTGTGGCCTATGCTTGAGAAGGAGGGAGGGAGGAGGGGTCGTAAGGTGGAGGCTGTGGAACTGGGTCTGGAGCAGCTGCAGTGAAATTGGGAGCGATAGCGGGGTGGTCTGGGATCAGGAGACATCGTATTAGGAGGATGTGGCCCAGAGTGGGCTAAGAGTATTTGAAAAGTAGAACAGGATTCACAGAGGGAGAATTGAGAGCGAAGAGCAAAGAAAGCCTTGACATAAGGGATTTCTAACCACTTGCCGTTGTGGCGGCAGAAGCTATCCAGGTGTCATAGAGTATTAAAATCGAGAGTCCCGTTTTCTGGCCATTGGGACACATTATCAAGTCTGTATTTTGTCCAGACAATATTAGAGGGCCTGAGGACCATAGGGATCCTCCCGCCTAGCACTAGGACTTGGAAATGAGGTGAGAGAGGGAGAGAGAGAGAGAGAGAGGATCCGAGAGAATGGGATTTCACTCACCCTTGTAATCGATGGATGAAATGTGGGCTGGTGTGTGGATGTCAGTCCAGCAAGGCAAGTGGAGAGCCCTGTCCTGGAGCTTGTCTCAGTTTCTTGGCAAGGTCCAAGGGAGGGGACCACCAGAGGTGGGCTGGTGAGAGGAGCCTACCCAGTTAAGGTGGATCTTCCCTCCCGGGTTTGGCACCAGAATGTCAAGCGAGTGCAGAGAAAAAGAGAGCGAGCCAAGTAGTCAGGCAAGAAAAGAAATTTATTACAGGGAAATTAGAGGGTGACTGGTCCTTAAGGAGAACCAGTGTCCTCCCTTTCTGACGGGGTCTTTCTTACATCCCACCAATGAAAAAGTCTCTGAAGGGATGGTTAAATTTTAGCCTGTAGTTGAGTCCTGCGGTCACCTAGCTGGAGGTCTGGAATCTGATGGTCTCACAGCTTTGAGAAGATAGGCACCAGTGAGAAAATAGAATGTCATTTTGGGCAATTTAGTCAGTCTCAAGGATCACTGTGATTTTATTCTTTGTTTGTGAGGTCAATATAAATGAGCCATCTTATCAATGAGATCCCATGTGGGCCCTATCAGTTAAGAGGATTTCACTGATGGGATGGATGTTGTAATGAAATACTGTGCGTCATTGAGTAAACATCATTTTCATATGGTTGGGTGAAGGAAAAGTTCAAAAATTTGAAGCATTATTTATTAGATTGATGCAGCAAGATTTTGGCATATGTATCTTAGAGTTTTGAATAAAAATGAGGTGGTATTAAAACCTTTCGTGTTTGAGAAGTAAAACTATAAAAAGAGAATGTAAGGAAGTATGTCAAGGGGTTTAGAGAAGACTGTTGAAGTGAGTCAAAGACAATCTACAAAATGCAGTCTGTATCAGCTATTCTCTATTCCTTGTCCTAGGACTGTTTTTATGTTTCTTTTTACTAGTTTGTCATGGATCATTTACAAAAGGAATGTAACCCCAGTATTAATTCAAAGTATGTCTGTCTTGGGGAGATTCAGAATGGTGAGATCTCTATCAGGACACTTAAATGAGAGAGAGAGAAAAAAAAGAGCACATTAATAGTAGGTAGGAAGCAGTATTTAAATAGTCGACTTCATATCAACTGGAAACCTAGGGCACTATGCAGAGGATGAGGCTGGCGGCCACAGTTGCAGAAGGTAACATCTGATGTGTGTGTGTGTGTTTGTGTGTATTGGAGATAGAACGAATTTGCAGAGGAAACCTGAAAACTTCAGACAGAAAACCATAAAGTCAACTCTGAAATGGTGTTGGGTAGGGTTACTGGAACTCTCATCTGTTTCCTGTCCCCTCCCTCCTCCATTATTGAATGTAAAAACTAAACTAAATGAGAATCATCCACTTCTTGGAACACTGCAAGTAGACTTCACAACTGCCTTTCCCTACGGCTCTACCCCACTTAGAAAGCTCTATTTCCTGTCTCCTTTCATGCTAGTTCCTTGATTTATCTTGATCTGAGATAACATAGAAACATCTGAAGAAGCTCCAGTTCTTACTGCTTCTCTTCCTGAGATCCTTATGGCCCAAAAGTCACCCTCTTTAGTCATCAGGTGCAATCTTTATCTTGATCCCATTGTCTTGTGGATGCTTTGTCAGTTCCAAGGGTGCTTAATGACCAAAAGAGTGCTGTAATGTGGTTCATACAAGTTACCAAGTAGATGTCATTTGGATTTAGACATTCCCTGTGCTAAATCAGCATCAACAAAAACTGTTCATGTGCAATACTAACATCTTCCATCAGTAATTCAAGTCTTGTGGTTATTTTACCTTTCAAATGTCTCTAAGTGACTAGATTTTCTGGGTAAATTATCTAAATAATTTATTTCATACTCTGGATTTAAATTGCTTTATCAAAGGAAAAGTACTATGTTGGGTTATTTACTTTCTTCTTTAGCACTAATTTTCAAATAAACTGTAAAATGGCACCACCATGTGGTTGAAATGTACATCGTTCTCAGAAATCCAACATAGAAACAATAAATCATACAGTTATTCATTAATTCATTCAACAAATCGTCTCTGAGAGCCTACCTTGTGTCAGGCTAAATTATTTGTACTAGGAACACTGTAAATAAAACAAATACAATCTCTGACTCCTTAAATCTCATATTCATTGTCCACTTTTCTTTGGTTAAGTAAACTGTATTAAACATTAAAATGCAAAAGTGCATCCTTTCAGTAGTTCATATTGGTATAAAAAAAGAGAGAACAAAAGAAGTGTTAATTCTGGAACTGTGTAAAATACTTACTTTTTCCTCTATGCTGCTCAGCTTTTTATGGATTGTCTCGGATAAATGGCTCCTAATTGACAATGCAATACAACAATAAAGATGCTTTTCTAAGGAAAAAATTTTAAAAAGACCGTATATTAACATACTCCAAAGTTTGCCTACAAGGCTGGGGATCTATAATCTCCCTGAATTTTACCTATGGTGTCTTTAGGTCCATCTACACATAAAGTTAAGGTCTGTTGATTTTAGTGGTTTCTAGTGTCCCTTCTGCTGCTGCTAGCTAAACAATATTTGGTTCTTAAGATCAGAAATACTTGATAAAAAAGCTAATCCCACAGTAAACCTACAAATTATATCCAAGGCTCCTGACTTCCAAGCCCTCACAATACATCCACTGGTTGTTATAGCTGCTTTATTATAGCACTGTCTCATGTTATTGCAACTTCCTTCGCTCAGGGATATCTTGAGCGAGGTGACCAGATAAAGTATTGTCCAAACCAGGACGCTTTGACAGTGAAATGGGGGAAAGCTGCATCAATAAACATTCACCTCATAAGTTTATTATAAAAATTATTTAATGTACTAAATGAGATCAGAATAGTGGTCGACACATGAAAAGCAGCCTATAAATCTTAGTCCTTAAATAGTAATCATGGGCAACTAGCTGTATCTCTCTACTGGTTTTCCTCTCTTCAACTCACTTTCCACTCTGCTTCCAAAAGTATTTTTGTAAAGTACAAACATTCTGTTCCTTTTCTTACTGACAAATCTGTAAATGGATTTTCCATGGCACACAGAACACACAAATTCTTTTTATTTGGGATTCTGGCTAGATTTCAAATTGTTCCTCCCCATCAATCCTTCCTTGAGTTTGAGCAGGCTCTTGGAGATGGTGAAGGACAGGGAAGCCTGGGCATGCTGAAGTCCATAGGGTCTCAAAGAGTCAGACATGACTGAGCAACTGAACAGCAGTAGCATCAGTCCTTCCAAGACTCACCTTCCATTTAGCTATAGTTTTTCCAAGCCCCACCCTCACTGTTCTACCTGCATGCTTTAGTATCCCACCTTGGTTATTGTTCCTACTAAACTTTACCTATCAAAATCCTTCTCACATTTTAAGTCTTAGTTCAAGTTCTGGATAACATAAAACTGAAATTTGTTTTTCCTCTCTATTTTAATTTCTAATAATATGAGCTATTATTTATTAAATTCACATTATCAGACACTATTCTAAATAAGCTCTTCAAATAACATTATCTCTCCACATGTTGGAAAGAGAAACATAGACATGCGTGTGCACGCGTGCTAAGTCACTTCCATCGTCAGGCTTCTCTGTCCATGGGACTCTCCAGGAAAGAATATTGGAGTGGGTTGTCATGCCCTCCTCCAGGGGCTCTTCCAGACCCAAGGACTGAACCTGTGTTTCTTATGTCTCCTGCATTGGCAGGTGAGCTCTTTACCACTAGAGCCACCTGGGAAGCCCAAACATAGCCACATATAACTATAATGCAATGCATGGAACAGAAAGCAAGGCTTATGACAGAAATTAGAGCTGTGTTTGATGAAAGCAGGATAGTGTGGCAGTTGAACACGTGGGCTCCAAAATAAGATGACCTACCTGGTTTATAATTCTGGCTCTATAATTTGCTAGTTTTGTGACTTTGGGGATATATTTCCCTCTTTCTTTTCCTTTTTTTTTTTTTGTGGGGGGGGGAATCCTCATGAAACTGCTTGAAATTGTTTATTATAAAATTTTGTCACAGTGACAATTTTCACAAATACAATTATTGTGGCACTTAAATTGTGAATATCTGAAACAAAAGATTAAATTTTTATTTTCTTCGCTGTGTTTCCCACAATGTAATCTCAAATGTACTGCCTACACAAGAGAAGTACTTTTCGACCATGTCAAATATTCACCTTGCCACCACAAATTCACACTGAATATTAATGGAGGGATTTGTGAATGTTTCCTGGGTAGGAACATGAAAATAGCTGAGAAAAAAGTTCTGTCTTCAAAAGGAAAGCTTCTAAATTCAGATGTATTCAGATTTGGGAGACACAGTTAAGCTGACTTGATTGTTTTAAATTTGTGATTTCTTCACATAGTTTTCTTTCCTGCTTGCAATGTGTCCAATTAGACAACTGCATTTTTTTTAAGGGACAATTTCCTGAGAAGACCAAAAATTGATTTTCAAAGGTTACAAAGTCCTTCACAAACTCATTAAGAAGAGACAATAAAAAGAACTGCAGTTGATTGACGGACGGTTTCAAATCCACACAATGAAAACAGTATACCATTCAATGTCTTTTGGACATGAGTTTGAACAAGCTCAGGGAGTTGGTGATAGAGAGGGAAGCCTGGCGTGCTGTAGTCCATAGGGTTCCAAAGGGTCAGACATGACTGAGTGACTAAACTGAACTGACGGCTGGAACACGGCAGGGCAGCTGAGGCAGGAAGGTGTGGAGTGAAAATCTTTTCTATGGAGGTTAGATCTTTATGTAAATAAAGACAGGGTTTCATTGTGTGATTTTTTTCTTCTCTTCTGACACTCCGAAGTGTTAAACCTTGCCTAACTCCATGCACATCTACAGGTATCTTAGGAAAACATCCTGAGATAATCCCCAGTACATAGCACTGGATGAAAGCAGAATCCTTCCAAATGATTTTCCAACCTCCTGTCTCTCCACCTTCCTTTCTATGATGCCAGAGTAAACTTTTTCATGCAAACCCTGAGCATATTGCACCCCTTCTCAAAAACCTCACAGCCTTTGAAAATTAGGCTAAAAGGATTCAGCCTGGTATTTAAGGATTTTCTCTGCAAGCCCAGTCCCTCTTTCTCAGTGGTGTTTCCTCCATCTCCCCACTAAGTACTGTACATCTCAGTCAGGTTTTATTTCACTCTCTCTGGTCACACCTCCACATTTTTCTTCAACACTCTCAGGACTTTGTTCATGCCACTTCTCTTACCTGAAATGTACTTGTTGCTATCTGCTGTCTAGCTTTTCACATGCAGGGTGGAGCAGCTTATAATTTTAAAAAAATTATGCAAGTGTCAAGTTGAACTGTGTGAAATCACCACATCAGAAATAAAAATTCAAATGCTGGAAATTTATTAAGGTTCAGCATATTAATTTATAGTGTACAGGTATTTTCACAGATATTATTTCATTGGATCGTCACAATAACCTGTGAAATGGGTAGAACGGATGCTCATCAATATTCATTGATATTCAGTGTCATTGGGTGGTAAAGGAATGGAGCTGAGATTTGAAATCAGCTCTCTTGAGACAATAGGGTCCAATTTCAAAGACTATACTCTTTCCAGACTGGAACACTGCCATCCCTTCCAGGAGGACTTTTCCAGTTTTTCCAAACTGTATAATTCCTCCTTATGTTTCTCTTTTATATTTAAGACCTATGTGATACAATTATAATATTTAAATGAAGAAATGTAACTAAGTGTTAATAAACAATTTTGACTAAGAGTATCTTTATATTCAAATTTTATTTTAGTCTAAATAAATCCTACATGTCCAATACAAAATACAATGTATTATGTACAAAGAAATATTATACATGCTTCTAAGAAAATTCAGTTAAGCTAAGAAAATTGGGTAGCACAATTAGATCATGAAAGTAAATTAAAAAGGCACCTTCAAGAAGCATCTTCACCTATATTCTCTAGGATTCAGCCTTGCCAGTGGTGACTCATGGAGCAAATTAAGCAAGTCACACATCTTCCCTTTGCCCTAGGAGCAGCTGTCCACCAATGGCAACTGATTAAAAAGTAAATATGATGAATATATTTTTCAGTTCTTAGAACTCTAGACTTTTATTGAAAGAGAAGATGCTCTTGCATACTTATGTAAATGGTTATTACTTTCTGAAAAAAATCTAAAGCAGATTCACAGATTTCTAGTTTTCCTGAAATTGATTTTTATAATTTTAAAAAGTTTATTGGGATACAGTTTACTTACAATAAATGTTGATAAATATTCACAGTCATATAAATACCACCAAAACTATCAAATCAATCACCAAAAAAATTTCCTTGTCTTTCTCAGTCAATATCCTTCCTTCATATATGGCTTATAACCACTGATCTATTTTCAGCCACTATAGTATTGAGTGTTCTGGAATGTCATATAAATGGAAGCATATACATAGCATTTTGCATTTGGGTTCTTTCAGACAGCAACTATTTTTTCAACTTTGTTGTAGAATTATTTAGATATACTTAAGATGGCAAAACTTGTACAAAGTTAGCATATATGTTACATAACACTTCTCTGACTATTAATATCTTACATTAGTGTTACATTTTTTAACATTAATGATCCAATATTGAGAAATTTGTATAAGCTAAAGACAATATTCAAATTTTCTTCATTTTTATTTTTGTCCTTTTTCTGTTCCAAGACCTCATCCAGATACCAAATTACATGTAATAGTCATGTCTCATTAAGTTTTAATTTGTTGTGAAAATTGTCAGACTTCCGTCATTTTTTTAAACTGAAGTATAATTTATTTACAATATTATATTAGCTGCAGATGTATAACATAGTAATTCAATATTTTTATATATTATACTCCATTTATAGTTATTATAAAATATTGGCTTTATTCCTGTGCTATACAATATATCTTATAGATTATTATATACATAGCAGTGTGTAACTTTCAGTCCCCTACACCTAGCTGGCCATTCCTCATATCTTTCTCCCCTGGCAAATACTGGTTTATTCTCTACATTTATAAGTCTGTTTCTGTTTTATTATATTAATTTGTCTGTTATATTTTTTAGATTTCACATGTAACTGGTAACATACAGTATTTGTCTTTCTCTGTCAGATTTAGTTTCCTTAATATACTCCAGGTCCATCCTTGTTGTTGCAAATGGCAAAATTTTATTCTTTTCATGGCTGAGTAGTATTCCAGCATGCATATTTGTGTTTGTTTATCACTTCCTCTGTATCCATTCATCTGTTGATTGCTTCGATTGCTTCTTTATCTTGGTTATTGTAAATAATGCCGCTATGAACATTGAAGTACACATTTTTTCTTTAGAGTTAGAGGTTTCATTTTCTTCAGATGTATGGATCATATGGTAGTTCAAATTGCTGAATCATATGGTAGTTCAAATTCTTAGTTTTTTGAGGAATCTCTATGCTGTTTTCCATAGTGGCTGAACCAATTTATGTTCTCATCATGAATGTACAAGGATTACCTTTCCTCCACATCCTCACCAACATTTGTTATTTGTAGCACTTGAACGTTAGCTGTTCTCACAGGTGTGAGTTTTCCTAGGGAAGATTCAAGGGTTTTGATCTAAGAGTAATTTAGCCATACTACTGAAGTGGCATTCATTTCCAAGTGTAAGGTCTTTCCATTTTGGTGGGAGCAAGAATTATTCCTAGCCCATTATGGGATCTTGCTGTTGTTCTTCTTTCCCCTGTAGGTTGCTTTCTCTGATTGTGTCTTCTGATGTGTGTACAGATAATACACAGCTGAAGACCTAAGGGAACCTCTTTGAATATCTCATGTGATTTCCCTCTATGCAGTGCTGTTTTTTCTAGTGTTCTTCCCCCAGACTCTAATCGCTTTAATCTTTCTGAACTTTGATGTCTGTTTAAATGACTAAATTCTTAACCAAGTAAGAACATGAAGTTCTGTTTGGTTTCTTTATCCTGAGTGTCACTTAGACACTTAGACACATATTCTAGACATTAAGTTAGTGAAATTTTGTAGCTTACTTGTTTCCCTTTTCAGGAAAAACAGTTTTTCATCGGTTCATGTATTTTGTCCAATTGTCAAGTTATTTAAATATAAAGATAAATCTCCTCTCTGTCTTTCCATCTTAGTTCAAATGAAAGTTCACATTAATATTTTATGGGCTTTTTACAGAATATTAAGTCATTTTAGTATCATTATATTTATGGATTTTTTTCCCATGTAATGTTAGTTCACATAGTTTGCTTCACACTCTGCTTACATCTTTGTTAATTTTATCAAGATGTGCTATCACCCCCTGTATTAAATCTTATGAGTTTCTTTGCCAGTTTGAAGGATGGGAATATACAATAAATTTTACTAGTGAAATGGAAAAAAGAAGAGATAAAGTTTAGGAGATAGAGACTTAGGTAAAAACTAACATACCATGAGCTTATGCAAGGGAGAGAACTAATTATCCTTCACATTGCCTACTACATGCCTTGTGTATAACAGTTGGCTAAATTGAATTAAAAATATGGAAAAAATAATTTATGATCCTGCGAGATTTGGGTCAAGGACTCCATGTATCCTTTGTTTTAATAAATGCTTTGAAATTTGAGGATTATAACAATGTATGATTAGAAATGAAAAAGGATTAATCACAGTTACAATAGGCTTTGAAATGCTTTAATTATATTCGATCTAAAGTGTATGTTGGGGGGATGTCATCAAGAGGATATGATCTCTGATTGATCCTAGAGCTAGATCCAGGCAATCCAAAACTCCTCATCTCGTACCCTGTCCTCAGGATGTACATTCCCTCACTGTTCTCAGGATGAGAGCAGTTTTCAAGGACACAACTGTGGGAGAACCCTGTGTTGTTGAGACCGTCTGACTGTGTATATGGCTGAACCCAGTTAAGGCCTAGATATAGAAACTTGTAAGATTCTGGCAGGCTGATACAGAGATTTGCTTATTTTATATCACCCAAGGCAAGCCTCATATGGAAGTTCCGTTGCTTATTAGACCTGTTACCTACCAATTTGGAGTAGTCTGCTTCTTTCTTTGTCTCTCCTTGCCTTCCACATTAGTGGGTGGGAGGCATTTCAGATTTCATCTGGGAACTCCTGAGTTTTTGAACTAACTGTGTAATTTGAGAAATTCTAATTATGATGCTTAAAATCCTTCAAAATCATGGCCTAAGGAAAATTTGTGTCATAGCAAAAATTTAAAAGGTGTAGGACTTTAGGAATATAGATAGATACATGTATACATATATATTTTACTTTACGTGCTTCAAAGTGCTAATTAAATAATATGAAATATTGACAGAAACTCTCTCAGATTTCCCATTTATGAGATAATTGACCTCTTCTTTTGTGCTGTATAATTTGCACAAGAATCAGAATGGTTATGTGGTTATTTTCCCTTTTATTATTCTTTATTATTCTTTGAACTTTACAAATATGCAAAACTTTTACCATTTCATAAGAAGGATGTTTCTTCTATTTATAGCAGTACATGAAGGATGTTTCTTCTATTTATAGCTGTGTCAGTTATCACAAAAGAACAAAATATGTTTTGCCTTGCAAATGGGCATGACAAGTTTCCTCAAGTGTTAATAT
This sequence comes from Okapia johnstoni, assembly GCA_024291935.2. Taxonomy (NCBI): domain Eukaryota; kingdom Metazoa; phylum Chordata; class Mammalia; order Artiodactyla; family Giraffidae; genus Okapia; species Okapia johnstoni. The sequence continues at coordinate 77,717,000 of CM044311.1, read as the reverse complement.
CATGGTCTTCGAATGAGAGATTCATTCCTGCTTTGAGTTAATATTTTTGTCATCAGGAGGAATTCACCCCTTTGCCAAGACAAAATGGAATGGCATGGACAAAATTCCAAGCAAATAACCTTTCCTAAAACTTCAATATTTCTGATGAAAAAGATGAACAAAGTGTAGAGATAGATGTGAATCTAAGATAAGAACATAAACAACTCTCCTTTATTTCTACTTCTCCAGCTTAACTTCTCAAACAGTGAAGCTATCCTTTTTAAAGTTTTACTAATGCTTTCAAACCACAAATTCAACAGTTTCCTTCTTTATAAAAGGAATCATAAATATAGAAGGAAAAACAATGTGGTCACAAACATTTCAAGTATTGTTGTCTCTTCCATTTATTTACTTGTTAATCGGTTTGGTGTTTATTACTTGTAAGCACGTAATAGGTTCCTGGGATACAATATTCTGTAAAAGTCACATAGAATCTGCTTTAAGATTCTCTCTAGTAGATTTTAAATCTTCATTAGTCACAGATTTTTAACTCACACATTTGCTGCCCCTTAAAATGTCTAGCATTAGGCTTTGAATTTATTTTTTTATCCTTTTTGGAAAAAAAAATTTATTTTCGTCCTTTCAGAGGAGATTGCATCTTCCCAGGATTGAGAACATATGTATTTTGCTTGCTTTTGCAAACCTAAAACCCAGAAAAGAGCCAAGAAAAATCCAGCATATACTGGGCACTCAATAAATACTGCTTAAATAAATAGATGAATTAATGGAATTTTCATAAAAATTCTTAGCATGTGTGTCCAATCTATCCCAATCTTTTCTCTTATGAGGAAGTTGAAATCAAGATAAGTAAATGATTTGTCCAAGGAAATAAGTTCGCCAGTTGCTTTGAAGAAGAACCAATGGCCCTATTCATAGTAATGAACACTTACTACTAGGCTAATAACTTTTGTTTATTTTAAGTTTCAGAGTCTTTCATACATAGTCTATAGAGAATAATAAATGACACTTACTAAGAAACTGAGCAATTTCTGAAGACTGAGCACTGACAAATTGGTGTTTTTGAACTGTGGTACTGAAGAAGACTCTTGAGAGCCCCCAGACAGCTAGGAGATCTAACCAGTCAATCCTAAAGGAAACCAACCCTGACCATCCATTGAAAGGACTGATGCTGAAGCTGAAACTCCAATATTTTGGCCACCTTATGCAAAGAGCTAACTCATTGGAAAAGACCCTGATGCTGGGAAAGATTGAGGGCAGGAGGACAAGGGGCAACAGAGGAAGAGATGTTTGAATGGCATTACCAACTAATTGGACATGAGTTTGAGCAAACTCTGGGAGATAGTGAAGGACAGGGAGGCCTGGCATGCTGCAGTTCATGGGTTCACAAAGAGTCAGACATGACTGAGCAACTGAACAACAGCATAAATGGAAGAATAAAGTGTGTTCATTTTCTTTGTGACTATGAAGGGCTTTAACTCTCCAGGCAAAATTATCTTTATCCATACATAAATGATTAGAATAAATTATCTGGAAGGTCTCTTTTGGTTTCAATATTCTATGAACCCTTGATTAATTTATATCTACAGAAACAGTTATGTGAGTTAGAAAGAATCTACAACAATGCATCTAACACTACACTCTTTGTCTAATACTAGGAAGAAAATGACCTCCCCAAGGGTCACATAATCAGTGGAAGGACTCTGGTGTGAATCCCATTCTTCTACCAATCAGTCTGAAATATCTTCCCTCATACACAGTATCAACCCAGGAATCACCTTGGTAAATTTCAGAGATGATATTTTGTTAATTATAATTTTAACTGATTTAACTCTACTAAGTTGAAAGTGAAAGTTGCTAAGTCATGTCCAACTCTTTGTGACCCCACGGACTATACAGTCCAGGGAATTCTCCAGGCCAGAGTACTTGAGTGGGTAGCCTTTCCCTTCTCCAACCCAGGGATCTTCCCAACCCAGGGATCAAACCCAGGTCTCCAACATTGCAGACAGATTCTTTACCAGCTGAACCACAAGGGAAGACCTACTATATTACCTTATTCTACTAGGTTACCTTATTCTTAAAGTAAAAAATGGATAATTGATTTCTTGAACACTGTACTAGGAAAGACAAAGTCCCATCCAATGGTATCTATTTATGAATTTTTAATCATATTGAAGACTTTGGTATTGAATGCTTTTCTCTTTTGGAAAAATACAAATTAGATGGCACAGTGAACACTGGACTTGGAGTCAATGGACCTGAGTACTAATCACTAAAACTGTGAGTTACTAGCTATTTGAACCTGTTTTTATTTACTTGTGTCATTTCTAATAAAAAATAAAACTATTAGCTTATCAATAAGTTTTAAAGTACATGAGATAGTGAATGGGAAAGCAGTTTATAAACTCTAAATTCTTTTCCAAATCTCTTAGGAATGAAGTTATGTTTTGAAATTAAACCAAACTTTTAGAAGCATTTGATATTCAAATGAAAAATATATACCTCTATAAATGTAAATTTATTGTAGTAATGGTCCTCAATATGAGCTAGATTTTCTTGCATGTATGAATGTTAACTTTAAGAAAAAGAACTGTGGCCAAAAAAAAAAAAAAAAATCCTTTTTGTTTTCTGTTACTCCGTAGATTCAAAATATCTCAATCGAGTCAGCAATTTTTGTGTCTTATTAGATTTTCATACTATATCCTATTAATTGAAATATATTATGTCTATAAACTTTAACTTTAGTCCATCTGTATTGAGAATTACTATATATAAGAAATTAATATATCATTTCAGTGTGATCCCATTATAACTGGTATCTCTATAAAATATGTAATTCATTCTGCCTTGAATTGGAGTTATATGTCTATCTTCCTCTACCTCCCTCATTGTATATTAATGATCTTTAAAGAGAGTATTTCTGTATTTTACTGAAATTGTTGTTTATTGTTGTTTAGTGGCTAAGTCATGTCCAACTCTTTGGTGCCCCTGTGGACTGGCAACCCCTCCAGGCTCCTCTGTCCATGGGATTTCCCAGGCAAGAATACTGGAGTGGGTTGCCATTTCCTTGTCCAGGGGATCTTTCTGGACCAAGGATCAAAACCACCTCTCCTGCATTGGCAAGCAGATTATTTACCACTGAGCCACCAGGAAACTTTTCTGAAATTAGCCTACTTAAATTAGTGTGTAAGAAAATTTAGAGATAATTTAAGCCAGATACTTCTTTTATAATTCAAGAAAGTTTAAAAAAAAAAGGGGAAGGTCCATTATGGCAGAAACTGCCTACAAAGAAGCCGTTCCACCTTTCAGAACTCTGATTCATTGTTTTTCACACTTATCAAAAAGCCGTATCAGAAAAGATAAACCTTCTATTGCCCCAAGTGTCTAAGACAACCATTGTAATCCCACTTTATTTACCAGTGATTAATTTAGACACATGCCAAAGACATAGTGTTGGTCAATATTTATAAGGAAAGTCTGTTGGAATGCTCTGGAAAATAATCTCCTCCCAACAATAAGAGATAAGGGAGATACAACTGTTCTCCTTCCTCTTTCCCTCTCTCCCTCTCTCCTCTACCTGGTATCATTGTGTTACTGAATCAGCAAACAGCTTATTCTCCAGAATTATTTTTCTTGGGCTTCCCAGGTGGTGCTAGTAGTAAAGAACCTTTCTGCAATGCAGGAGACATAAAAGAGGGTTTGATCCCTGGGTTGGGAAGATCCCCTGGAGGAGGGCATGGAAATCCACTCCAGTATTCTTGCCTGGAGAATCCCATAGACAGAGGAGCGTGGCAGGCTATAGTCCATAGGGTTGCAAAGAGTCGGACACGACTGAAACAACACATAATAGGTTTATAAATTCCTATGGTTTATGCCAATTGAGTTTTTTCTTATACCCAAAAATACACTGAAAATAAAATTTAGATGATAGAGAAGTGTATCATTGCATAAGGCATAGACACATTATGGTGGATGGGGTGTTGTAAATGTTTTGAAAAACAGGAGGTATGATAAATTTGGGCAATTAAAGAGGATGTATAAAGTAGATATTTGTAGGGAGTTTTGCCACTCAAAACCATACCTCCTTTCCTATGTTGGGTAATCCTCCCTCTTATATAAAGCAGAAATTTCTGCTGTGAAAGCCAAAAAAAAAAAAAAAAGGCTACATATGGATTTCCTCAGACTTTCTTATTAAAGAGATTAAAGTATTGAGCACAGGACCTTGTATATTGATCCAAGTCTGGACTCTGAAACTAATTCTTTGAAACAGATGAGGAATCCATTCTTGCAAGGGAGGTGTTCTGCTGGCAGTAAATCCAGTATTGATGGTATTAGAATCTGGTTCTTCAGAGTGTATTCATGAAAATCATTCTGTCACATGACTTCAGGCTTGTTTTGGTTTCATAGTCTCAAACACTAAATCTTTAGTTTTCCTGGAGTTATCAAATATGATTTTATCATTTCCTTTTTCATTTTAAATTAGTCTTATTTAATCTCTGCTGCTTGCAAAAAAAAAAAAAGTCTTAACTGATGTATTAAATGAACTTCTGAGATCTTCAAAGGAAGTTATTCACAGAACTCAGATGTTCGGATAAGAATCTGGCTCCTGCTTAGTTTAACTGAACCCAGAGATTAAGCTGTTGAGATTCTGCCTTTTTTTTTTAAAGAGCAGATTCTGTAGAAGGAAGGCAAGTCAGGCTCACCAGTATCAGTAGAGCAAGGTAGTGAGGTAAGCATGTTCAAAGAGGGAATGGACTATGGTACACTTTAATGCTGATGTTTTGAGTGAAAAATCACATCCCAGAGGAGATTAGGGTGGTTTTCACGCAGGACTAAATTTTACTTTGAAAGCTTTTCAAATGTCTAATTGCACAGATTTTAATAAGAGTGAAATAACCATTGTAAAGACACAAATTAAATTTAGGCAAAAGCTCACTTACTGTGGCTGAATTAAGATACCTGAGTATTCTTTAAAAAAAAAAAGTAATTACTCTAAATGTATGACTTTTGTCTCTTTTAAATTATCCCCATTTCCATCTCCTGTAACTCCTTGAATACAAGGAGCTTGGACTGTGAAAGTATTTCCTAAAATGAACCATTACAGCATGAACAAGTTACAGTGAATATAGTAACTATTAAACTCAGAACTGCGTTCCAGTTAGTATTTTTAAACATATATAGCATACACATTTTGAGGTATCTCTTTCAAAATGTTGTAATGCTCAGGAAACTATGAAATACCCCATTGAAAGGAAACTCACAAACTGGTATATCACAGTAAAAAAGAATTTACATTTTAAAATGAACCTGCCATAGGCTGAGAGTTTAGGATCATAAAATCTCAGAGTTGAAGAAGAACCTAAAAGTCCTCTGGTCTGTTGGTTCCTATGACTATCTCCACACCAAAATGAATTTGGGAGCTTAAAAAAACACTTTAAGCTTCAACTTAGATTAATTCAGTGAGATTTAGGAACTACTAATCCAGCTAGCTCCAACTCTACAAGTTTCAGACTCATAGTAGGTCAAAATTAACAGCAACACATATTAATTGATGGTCTAAAAGTATATAAGAAAGATCGTTTGGGATAATTTCCTGTTATTTTGATGAGGTCATAAGAATTAGCATGGAGGGAGAAAGGAAGACAGTAGTCAAACAACTAGCAAGCTGAAAAGATATGGAACATTCAAGTGTTTCTTGTTTTTAAGAAAGTACTTGAGAGAAGCCAACTCTAACACAGCTTAATCTTTTTTGCATGCAAAATACATTTCAGATCCTGAGGGAAAAAAGTCTGTGGAAATTAAGTGGGAAGTTTCTAAGCTACTTTTTGCTGTTCTGGAAAAAAAGCCACAATTATTGTATTAGACAGAATCAGCTGTAGAAGGAAACAGGAGATTCAATGTAAACTACTTGATTCTCTCAGCAAATGCCAGAGTTGAAGAAAGATAGTCAAGATGGAAGGAAAAGAAAATGAAATGTCAGCCACACAATTTTCTCTCTGAATGGAAAGTTTTCTAGCTCTTGTTTCATTGGTAAATTTTTTCAGCCATATTATGTGGTATATGTTTCCAAGTCTTCATCTTAGCTATTTATTCAATTAGTAGAGTAGAGAAGAATCTGAAATACATTAACATTAACTCATTTCTTTCTAGAAGGGAATCAGTGATAGAATACTAAGCTCAGTTTTTTCAACACATTCAGAATGTTTATCAACTATAAAATTGAGAATAGGATGGTAAGGGATAAAATTATCCAAAGATTCTCAAAAGCTGCTGTATTCACTGTGTTGTTCTTAACTCAGAAACATGAACAAAGAGGAAAATGATTCTCTTTGAATGTATGCATATAGCAGCTGTTGCACAGTAGGATTTCCTCATTTTTGTAACTGAATAATATTCCATTATACATATATATATATAGTCAACTACAAGTTGGCACTTGCCAAGATCGTTGCACATGACTGAAAAACAAGGGCATTTGCCATCTGCCTCTGCAGGGACTGAACCCTGCACTGTTGCAGCTGTTGACCTTCAACACGCCCTGAGGGAGTTCACAGTGGAGTAAGGCAATCTGTGCTCCAGACAATCTGGTAGGGCAGGGCTTTCAGTTCAGTCTCTCAGCCCTGTTCAACTCTTTGCCACGCCATGGACTGCAGCACGCCAGGCCTCCCTGTCCATCACCAACTCCAAGAGTTTACTCAAACTCATGTCTATTGAGTTGGTGATGCCGTCCAACCATCTCATCCTCTGTCGTCTCCTTCTCTTCTGGCCTTCAATCTTTTCCAGCATCAGGGTCTTTTCAAATGAGACAGTTCTTCACATCAGGTCGCCAAAGTATTGGAGTTTCAGTTCAACATCGGTCCTTCCAATGAATATTCAAGAATGATTTCCTTTAAGACGGACTGGTTGGATCTCCTTGCAGTCCAAGGGACTCTCAAGAGTCTTCTCCAACACCACAGTGGGAGGCATCAATTCTTTGCTGCTCTGCTTTCTGTATAGTTCAACTCTTACATCCATACATGACCACTGGAAAAACCATAGCTTTGACTAGACAGACCTTTGTCGGCAAAGTAATGTCTCTGCTTTTTAATATGCTGTCTAGGTTGGTCATAGCTTTTCTTCTAAGGGGTGTCTTTAATTTCATGGCTGTGGTCAACATCTGCAGTGATTTTGGAGCCCAAGAAAAGAAAGTTTGTCACTGTTTCCACTTTTTCCCCATCTATTTGCCATGAAGTGATGGAACCAGATGCCATGATCTTAGTTTTCTGAATGTTGAGTTTTAAGCCAACTTTTTCACTTTCATGAATAGGCTCTTTAGTTCTTGATTGCTTTCTTCCATAAGTGTGATGTCATCTGCATACCTGAGGTTATTGATATTTTTCCTGGCAATCTTGATTCCAGCTTGTGCTTCATCCAGCCCAGAGTTTCTAATGATGTACTCTGCATATAAGTTAAATAAGCAGGGTGATAATATACAGCCTTGACATACTCCTTTCCCTTATTTGCAACCAGTCTGTTGCTGCATGTCCAGTTCTAATTGTTGCTTCCTGACCTGCATACAGATTTTTCAAGAAGAAGTTCAGGTGGTCTGGTAGTCCCATCTCTTTCAGAATTTTCCACAGTTTGTGGTGATCCACACAGTCAAAAGCTTTGGTGTAGTCAATAAAGCAGAAGTAGATATTTTACTGGAACTCTCCTGTTTTTCCAATGATCCAATGGATGTTGACAATTTAATCTCTGGTTCCTCTGCCTTTTCTAAAATCAGCTTGAACATCTGGAAGTTCTTGGTTCATGTATTGTTGAAGCCTGGCTTGCAGAATTTTGAGCATTACTTTACTGGAGTGTGAGATGAGTGCAATTGTGTAGTAGTTTGAGCATTCTTTGACATTGCCTTTCTTTAGGATTGGAATGAAAACTGACCTTTTCCAGTCCCATTGCCACTGCTGAGTTTTCCAAATTTGCTGGAATATTGAGTTCAGCACTTTCACAGCATCATCTTTTATGATTTGAAAGAACTCAACTGGAATTCCATCACCTCTACTAGCTCCGTTTGTAGTGATGCTTCCTAAGGCCCACTTAACTTCACATTCCAGAATGTCTGGCTCTAGGTGAGTGATCACACCATCATGTTTATCCGGGTCACAAAGATCTTTTTTGTATAGTTCTTCTGTGTATTCTTGCTGCCTCTTCTTAATATCTTCTGCTTCTGTTAGGTCCATACCATTTCTGTCCTTTATTGTGCCCATCTTTGCATGAAATGTTCCTTGGTATTTTTAATTTTCTTGAAGAGATCGCTAGTCTTTCCCATTCTGTTGTTTTCCTCTATTTGCACTGATCACTGAGGAAGGCTTTCTTATCTCTCCTTGCTATTCCTTGGAACTGTGCATTCAAACGGTATATCTTTCTTTTTCTCCTTTGCCTTTTGCTTCTCTTTTTTCACAGCTATTTGTAAGGCCTTGTCAGACAACCATTTTGCCTTTTTGCATTTCTTTTTCTTGGGGTTGGTCTTGATCCCTCCCTCCTGTACAATGTCACGAACCTCTGTCCACAATTCTTCAGGCACTCTATCAGATCTAATCCCTTGAATCTATTTGTCACTTCCACTGTGTAATCATAAGGGATTTGATTTAGGTCATACCTGAATGGTCTAGTGGTTTTCCCTACTTTCTTCAATTTAAGTCTGAATTTGGCAATGAGGATGTTTTGGTTGTGGTGGTTTAGTTGCTAAGTCATGTCTGACTCTTGCAACTCCATCGACTGTAGCCCACCAGGCTCCTCTGTCCATGGGATTTTCCAGGAAAGAATACTGGAGTGGGTTGCCATTTCCTTCTCCAGGGGATTTTCCAGACCCAGGAATTGAACCTGGGTCTCCTGCATAGGAGGCAGACTACTGCATTGCAGTGAATTCTTTAACAACTGAGTTAGAAGGGAAGCTCTAGATATTTTAGGAACAGATTTTATAATCTCAATCTTTGCATCTCCTCATATCTAGAAAAGCAATAAATCCCTTCATGGTGACATCAGATCTTCGGACTAGCAGAAAACTTTTTGCAAATGAATGCTTAATGGTACTGAACTCCCTACTACACTGGAATCTTATATATTGACTTTCCCCTACTACCTCTTTGGAGCAGTCTCTCAGAGCTATCTGAAGTGCTGCCTCCTGGGCTGCAGTCCTCATTTTGCCCCAAATAAAACTTAACTCGCAACTTTCAAGTTGTGCATCTTTTTAGTTGACAATACACACACACACACTCACACACACATAACACAACTTATTCATTCATCTGTTAGTGAGCATTTAGGTTGTTTTCAGGTCTCGGATATTGTAATCAACACTACTATGAACATGGCGGTGCAGATGTCTTTTCAAGTTAGTATTTTTGCTCTTTTTGAATAGATTGAAGGCAGGAGGAAAAGAGGATGACAGAGGATGAGATGGTTGGATGGCATCACCGACTCAAAGGATATGGGTTTGGGTGGACTCTGGCAGTTGGTGATGGACAGGGAGGACTGGTGTGCTGCGGTCCATGGAATTGCAAAGAGTCAGACGTGACTGAGTGGCTGAACTGAACCGAACTGAATCCTACCCAGCACTGGTCACGCTGGAGACCTTGGAGACACACAACTCCAGCCCAGGGGTCCCAGGAAGTCGACCTGCCTGCCTCGAACTCCCCGGGATCTGGTCCCTGGGAGGATGTCATGCCTCAACCTGCTCAGGGATCCTCCAGTTCAGGGGCCCCAGGAGGTCAACATGCCTCAACCTGCCCAGGGATCCAATTCTCCTGAGGCCAACCTGCCTTGACCTGCCTGGGGATTCAATCTCCAGGAGGCTGTCATGCCTCAGCTTGCTTGGGATCTGCACCCTGACCCAGGGACTCCTGGCTCTCAAGTTGCTACAGTACTGGGTAGGATAAACTTCAGAAAGACTCACCCCAAAGGAAGTCCACCCATGGAAATAGAAGGAAGCCTATTATTGTGGGAATGCCCAGCCTCAGCAATAACTCAGGAGCCCAGTGAGAACCCCATTGCCTTTCTGGAAAGACTAAAAGAGACCCTCTAAAAGTTTATCAATCTGGACTTAGACTCTTACGAGGGACAGGTGATTTTCAAGGACAAATTCCTGTCCCGATGCGCATCAGGCATCAGGATAAAGTTACAAGAGCTACAGCAGCAGGACCCTGCTGCCTCTTTAGATGAGATGGTCCAGACAGCCACCAATACCTTCTATAACAGAGAACAGGAGAGGCAGGCCAAGGCCCAGTAAAGGGAAAAAAGGAAAGAGACAAGTCATGAGCAGATGCTGACCACCCTCCAAGGAAGCCCTATGGCAAAACCTGAGTCCATGAAGGACAAGGTATGAGGCAAATGCCTAATCTGTAGACAGGCGGGGCATTGGGCCAAAGAGTGTCCAAACCATGACAAGTCTCCGAAAATGGCTTGCTACAAATGCCATCAATTGGGACACTGGGCAGCACCCTGCCATCAGGATCCAAGAGCCTCAAGGTCAAGCGCCAAGCCTTTCCTCATGATGGTGCAACAGGACTGAAGCAGCCCACTCCAGCCAGCTCTTCTGTCACAGATAACCATCACAGGGCTGAAGCCAAGGGTGCAACTGGATGTGGCAGGTAAGTCCAAGAATTTCTTGGTTGACACAGGGGCTACCTACTCTGTGCTGACCTCCTACTCCAGAGCCTTCTCCTTCCAAACTTGTATCATTTTGAGTGCTACAGGAAAAACAATTACAAAAGATTCACCCAAGCACTTCTTCATTGCTGGGATGGACAAATATTTTCCCACCAGCTTCTGGTGGTCCCTGAGTGTCCTACTCCCTTATTGGGAAGAGATCTTTCCTGCCTTTGAAATCTTGCAGTTATTGCAGTCCTAATAGAAGATGCTTTAAAACTCCCTTTTGGGGGCAAACTATTTTTGCCAGCCACCAAGTGAAACAATTCCTGAATGGCAGATGCCATTTATGGGTGTGTGATCAAAGGATCCTCAAATATCAAGTAGTGCTGATGGAAAATCCAGGCCTGACTATATCCCCTTGTGAGGTTCTTAACCCAGCTACCCTCCTGCCTACCCCCGAGTGCTCTCTCTGCTTTCACTCTTGCCTAGAAACTTTGGACCACTGGACAAAACCCCAAGAGGGATTGTCAGAAGATCCTCAGTCCTGAGGAAATCTGGTACACTGATAGAAGCAGCTATGTCTAGGATGGAAAAAGAGCTCAATATGCAGTAGTCTCCAATTTTGAGGCCATAGAGGCTAAACCTTTGCCACCAGCTACTTCAGTGCAATTAACTGAGCTCATAGCCCTGACTCAAGCTTTAGAGCTGGGAAAAGGAAAAAGAATAGCCATTTACACTGACTCCAAGTATGCCTTTCTGGTGCTACATGCACATGCATCTATTTGGAAAGAAAGAGGCCACTTGACCACTCGAGGGTCCCCAATCAAATATGATGATCAAATCCTTAGGCTCTTGGAAGCAGTTTATCTGCCCACTGAGGTTTCAGTCTCCCACTATAAAGGACACCAAAAAGGGAGCACGGAAGTGGCATGAGGGAACCAAGCAGCTGATCAGGCAGCTAAGAGAGCAGCGTTACAGAACAATGACATAACAAGGGTTGCCACCTTAGTTCCACAGACTAATTTGCCAGAAGCTCCTTCATATACTGAAGGTGAGACTCTTAAAGCTAAGAGTGAGGGCTTTCAAGAAGATCATATGGGGTGGTTCCAAAAAGAGGGACTCCTTTTTCTGCCTGGGAACCGCCAATGGAAGTTGGTTAACTCCTTACATGCCACCACTCATTTAAGGGAAAAGGTCTCCAAAGATTACTAGAAAGGTCCTTCAGAGGAACAGACCTCCAAACGACTGTAAGGCAAGTGGTCTCCTCTTGTCCCACTTGCCAATTAAACAACCCCCAAGCAGCTCAAAGACCCCAGCTGGCCCAGCCTGTCCAAAGATGTGGGACCTACCCAGGAGAGGACTGGCAGATGGACTTCACCCAGATGCCAGTTTCTCAAGGGTATAAATACCTATTAGTCATGATGGATACACTCATAGGATGGATTGAAGACCTGCCCACCCAGACTGAGAAGGCTGAGGAGGTGGTAAAAAAGACTGCTCCGTGAAATCATTCCGAGATTTGGTCTGCCCAGGTCATTACAAAGTGACAATGGGACATCATTTACTTCTAGGGTCACCCAAGGGGTCTCTAAAGCATTGGGCATTACTTATTATCTCCATTGTGCCTGGAGGCCTCAGTCTTCAGGAAAAGTAGAATGAGCCAACCAATTCTTAAAATCAGTGATAAAAAAGATAACCCAGAAGACCTCCCTGGGATCGAAGGAGGCTTTACCAATAACTCTCCTCTGCACTCTTATTGCCCCTAAGGAATAGGTTGGTCTTAGTCTTTATGAGATGCTATATGGGGGACCTTTTGTTTATGTCAATGACCTCTTCCTAGATCCAGAGGCTCAGACCCTCCAGTCTTATACCATGGCCATTGGGCGGTTCCAAAAGGATATACAATTGTACAGAGTCAATCAGGACCCAAAAGATTCTAAAGAGTCACCACTATATTCTCCAGGGACTCAATCCCTGGTTAAAGTCTGGAAAGATGGGTCCCCAAAGGCTCAACTCCAGCCCACATGGAAGGGCCTCTACCCTGTAATAGTTTCTATGCCCACAGCAGTCAAGGTACCAGGACATGATTCCTGGATTCGCTACTCACAAGTCAAGCCATGGAAGAAAACAGAAGAGGACACTCAGTACACCTATGAGCCCCTGGGAGATCTCAGATACCTATTCAGAATTACAAATGAGTGCCATTCTAATGAACACTCCCAAAATTAAACTTCAGGGGATAAAATTTCTCAGTTCAGTTCAGTTCAGTCCCTCAGTCGTGTCTGACTCTTTGCGACCCCATGGGCCACAACATGCCAGGCCTCCCTGTCCATCACCAACTCCCAGAGTTTACACAAACCCATGTCCATTGAGTCGGTGATGCCATCCAACCGTCTCATCCTCTGTCATCCCCTTGTCCTCCCACCTTAAATTTTTCCTAGCATCAGGGCCCTTTCAACACCTAACTGTTGCTTCCTGACCTGCATACAGGTTTCTCAAGAGGCAGGTAATGGTGACCTCCTTCAAAAGATCCCATGCATGTACTGCTACACTCAGTGGCCCCAACCCTGAAGCAGGCTACCACCGACCCACACCTCCACTGGAGACTCCTGCACACTCACAGGCAAGTGTAGGTCAGTCTCTTGTGGCGTCACTGCTCCTTTCTTCTGGGTCCTGGTGCACAAGGTTCCGTTTGTGCCCTCCAAGAGTCTATCTCCCAGCCCTGTGTAAGTTCTGGCAGCTCTAAGTGGGGTTAATGGTGACTTCTTCCAAGAGGGCTTATGCCATACCCAAGTCTGCTGCACCCAGATTTCTCAGATACAGCTTGGCAGGGGTTCTACTTCAAAACAGAGAAGAGACAGATCTCCTGATACCTGAACAAGGAGGGACCTGAGCCATCTTGAATGAGGCGTGTTGTTTCTGGGTAAATAACTCCAGCTAAGTTAAAGAAAGTCTCACATTCCTCAAGAAAAACATTCAGACCCTACAGGATGTCAAAGGAAGAGCTGAAGAGTTCTCAGGGTAGCTACAATCTCTCTTTGGTAGATCCTCCTGGTGATGGGAAATTTGGAGTAGATTAATGTCCCTACTAGTCCTTGTTATCACCATATTGATGCTGCTTATGATTGCCCCATGTATTATCAATCATCTAACCCATTTTGTCTCTGCCCAGGTCAACAAGCTACAACATGCAATGCCAGTTCAACAAGGATATATAAAACTATAGCCAACCATGGAAAATATCACTCACCCTTAGATGGACACCGCTATAAGGACTCTGAGGCTTGAGACTAGCAAGAGGGGGAGGCCCAATGCCCCTCGCTGTCCCAGTTCAGCAGGAAGAAGCCAGAAAGACGTTGACACCCCCTATTTCCAAAGAATTGGGCCTCCCATCTCTTGAGGGGGGAATGTTGGGTAGTTAGAATAGGAAAAAGGAGTCCAGAATGGCAATGGCTAAAAGACAAGAAAGGGAAAAGCCCACAAAAATAGAACAAAGAAAAGTCTGAGGACCAAAGTGAAGACCTCAGGTAAAACAAATAGCCCTCCTGACTAGCCCAATTTACATAGGGCAGGCCCAGAGGGAGGAGAAAAGAACATAAAAGAAGAGCAAAAATTGGGCTGGGGGCCTCTCTTCTCTTCGAGTCTTTTTGGTGAGCATTCCCTCATGCCTTGAGGATGTGTTTTCTTTTACTTTCGAAATAAAACTGCGCTGTAATATGGAGCTGTAACACTGGCCCATCCAAGGGATGTAACGCTGATCCATCCATCACTTCAAATTTTTGTTTCGATGAGACAGAACCAAGGAAATTACACACTCCACCAACATACTTCACCCAAAACTCTGTCTCTAAGATTTAAGTTGGTGTTGGGATACAGAAGCCAGATTTAACTTCCTTTTGATCAAGTAGCTACTAAATCAGAGGTTCCCAAGACTCCTGCCTTGGGTTCAATTAATTTGCTAGAGCAGTTCACATAGATCTCAGAGTAACATGTTACTAAATCACCAGTTTATCATAAAAGGATAAAATTCAGGAACATCCAAATGAAAGAGATGCATGGGGCAAATTATGGAACAGAGGTGTTGTGCTTCCACAGTCTCTCCAGTTACTACTCACTTCTCCATGTGTTCACCAACCTGGAAGCTCTTATAATCCTATCCTTGTGGGCTTTTATGGAGGCTTCAGTGTATAAACATGGTTCATTAAATCACTGGCTATTGGCACCTGAACTCAAATTTCAGCCCCTCTTCCTTCTCTGGAGATGGGAGTGTAGGTGGAATGAGACTGAAAATTTCAACCGTTTAATCATATGATTGATTCTCCTGGCAATCAGCACTCATTCTTAGAAGGGAGTCTGAAGGTCAACTCATTAACATAAAAAAAGACACCTTGATTGTCCCATCATTTAGGAAATTCCAAGGGTTTTAAGAGTTCAGTGCTAGGAAGGGAGTCAAAGACCACATTACTGTTTAGTTACTACGTTGTGTCCCACTCTTTGCGACACCATGGACTGTAGTCTGCCTGGCTCCTCTGTTCATGGGATTTCCCAGGCAAGAATATGGGAGTGGGTTGCCATTCCCTTCACCAGGGGATCTTCCTGACCCAGGGATCAAACTCTTGTCTCCTGCATTGCAAGCAGAAACTTTACCACTGAGCCACCCAGGAATCCCAAAGACCACATATATATTTCTTTATTATAAATCACAACATCACAGATGGAAATATAAATCTGAGATTAATCAGATGTGATTGGAATTTTCGTATGGGTCTCTCCTGCTCCTCAGGAATAGAGAGAATAGTAAGTCTAATGAAGGAATTCATTATTGAATGGCATCTCATTTAAAAAAGGAAAAAGAAGACAGAGAGCTAAAAGAAAAGTTGTTATTTTAATATTTTTCAGTTCAGTTCAGTCACTCAGTCATCTCCGACTCTTTGCGATCCCATGGACTGCAGCACGCCAGGCTTCCTTATCGATAACCAATTCCCAAAGCTTGCTCAAACTCATGTCCATCAAGTCAGTGATGCCATCCAACCACCTCATCCTCCTTTGTCCTCTTCTCCTCCGGCCTTCAATCTTTCCCAGCATCAGGATCTTTTCCAATGAGTTAATTCTTCGCATCAGGTAGCCAAAGTATTGGAGCTTCAGCTTCAGCATCAGTCCTTCCAATGAGTATTCAAGACTGATTTCCTTTAGGATGGATTGGTTGGATCTCCTTGCGGTCCAAGGGACTCTCAAGAGTCTTCTCCAACACCACAGTTCAAATGCATCAATTTTTCAGCTCTCAGCTTTCTTTATAGTGAACTCTCACATGCATACATGACTACTGGAAAAACCATAGCTTTGACTAGATGGACTTTTGTTGGCAAAGTAATGTCTCTGCTTTTTAATATGCTGTCTGGGTTGGTCATAACTTTTCTTCCAAGGAGCAAGCATCTTTTAATTTCATGGCTGCAATCACCATCTGCAGTGATTTTGGAGCCTCAAAAAATAAAGTCTGACACTGTTTCCCCATCTATTTCCCATGAAGTGATGGGACCAGATGCCATGATCTTAGTTTTCTGAATGTTGAGCTTTAAGCCAACTTTTTCACTCTCCTCTTTCACTTTCATAAAGAGACTCTTTATTTCTTCTTTGCTTTCTGCCATAAGAGTGGTGTCATCTGCATATCTGAAACAAGCCTTCGGGAGAAGAACATCTTTAATAATTTAAGACAATGACTACAGTCACTGATATAGTGATTTGCAGCCTAGATCTCCCTTTAAGAAAATTGAACTCACTCCTCCAACTTCTGGAATACTGCCAGGAGAAAGTAGTTAGCAGTTAACTCCTTTGTTGTGGTCTATGTGAGGCTTGGAAAAGAGTTTCCAGGCAGGATGAGAAGACAATAGCGCTTATTAGAGCAGGAGATGCTGTTAGAACAGCAGGATGGCTCAAGGGAGAGTTGACCCCTTTCGTGGGCTAGCAACCAATTTTTATAGCTAGAGAAAATTCCTACTGGCAGGGTGGCATTAGGTGATTAGTTAGGATGCTACAGGGTGGGTAATAGCCTTCCCTGGTAGGTCAGCTGGTAAAGAATCTTGCAATTCAGGAGACCCTGGTTCAATTCCTGGGTTGGGAAGATCCCCTGGAGAAGGGATACTACCCACTCCAGTATTCTTGCCTGGAGAATGCCCATGGACAGAGAAGCCTAGTGGGCTATAGTCCATGGGGTCACAAAGAGTTGGACATGACTAAGCACAACACAATTTACCTAATATGGGATCAGGGAATTGGCTGGTTTAGGTCACTTGGTTCATGGCAACAGTTGCTATGGGGCTTGGTTAATTCCGGAGATTTTTGTCTTGTGACATTATATAAGGCTCCACATCTGTGATCTTGGCATCAGGCTTCTCATCCTTAAAGAGCTTGACTATGCTGAAGAGGATCCCCTAGCCTAAGGTCATAAGCTCTTCCTCAAGTAGTGTGTTTCCAATAACTAATTACATGGAATATGAAGTCCTCTCCCTTTGCCCCATCTCAGGACAACTCTAAACATTCATCTCAGTTTCAAAATTTTAAACATTTTAGCTGAAATCTCTATTGAGACTATCAGAGTTAAGCTTATTTCCAAGTGCAATACTGCTTCCTACCCTTCTAAGGATCTTGAACTCAAGGATGTACGCATACTTAGTTGCTTCAGCCATGATTGACTCTTTGTGACTCTATGGACTGTAACCCACCAGGCTCCTCCAGATATAGGATTTTCCCTGCAAGAATACTGGAGTAGGGTGCCATTTCTTCCTCCAGGGGATCTTCCCAATCCAGGAATGAAACCCATGACTCTGACATCTCCTGCATTGCAGGTGAATTGTTTACTGCTGAGTCTCCAGGGAAGCAGAATACTCCCTAATAAACTTCCTGAACACTAACCTCTGTATGTTGTGTACATCAGAGTATGCTTTCCACGGAACATAGGCTGCAACATTTGGTATCAGGAGTGGTCAGAAAAAACAGACACTATTATGGGATCTTAAAGCTAAAGGGTGAGCACTCATCACCGAGCTCGCAATAAAGACCTCATCCCTGGTGGTCAGTGGTACACAGAGAGCCATGGTATATAGTAGAAGTGCAATTGCTAAAACTGCCCCTTCGATGAGCTAGCATATTTTACTATATATCAGTGGAAAAGAATGCATTAGAACAAGTTTTCCCAACTGCAGCACCACTGACATTTTGGGCCAGATACTTACTGTTGTTGGGAACTGTCCAACACACTGAAGGATTCTGAGCAGCACCCGTGGCCTTTATTCAGTAGATACCAATTGCACACTCTCCCTCCCTATCCCACGAGTTTTGATAATCACAAATATTTCTGGACATTGCCAAATGTCCTTTCCACTTTTCATGTCCATGCCTTTGCTTATCTAAGCCTTCATCCTAAACATGTTTCCTTCATCTCTGCCAGTCAATTTCCTATCATTTTGGGAGTAAGAGGGGTCCCTAATTCAGTGCCAACTCCACCTAAAATCTTTTTAGATGTCCAAGATATAATAATTCTTCATTGTTTCCCAACTATGCTTAATATCCTTTTATAATCTGAATGAATCATGCTTCACAAGTACTAATGCTGTCCATGTACATTAATGTTCCCTTTACTAAGACTCTGAGATTTTGTATACTTTACTTATAAGAAATCCAGTATATCACAGACTTCTCCTTACTAGATGTTTCATGAAACTCAAGGATGTTTCTGTAAGTATTGGTCATCTTGTTGCAGAAACCAGTACTTGAGAAACCAAGCACGATACTTCGGAAAGTTGGAGAACTCAGGTTTATTATGCCGACAGGCCCAGAGGAGTTAACACTCCAAGCTCTGAGCCCTGAACAAAAGGGTTACAGAGTTTTTATACATGGACAGGCATGATTAAGCACATTCACAGGTTTGCGAGGGCTGGGCGATTGCAAAGAGCAGGACAAGGGTGAGTGAGATAAGCTCCAGTTCCTAGTAATGTGAGTCCCCACCTTCTGAGACCTACATGATCCAGATTTGGCAAGGAGCAAGCTGAATTACAGAAGCAGAAGGAGCAGGAGGTTATGTAAAATTTTAACTTCTCCTCTTCATTCCCCCCTCTTGATGCTTTTATCACTCATTGTAGAAAGCATCATCTCCTGTTTTGGTAGGACATTCAGAGCTCCTCGTAGTTTAGGGGGCTATATTGAGCTATTATCATTTATAACATTATGGATTCAATTTGAGAGGTTATGAACTGTGTAAAAGCATTGAGAATACAAGGGCCAAACAAGAGCACCACAAAGAACATAAAGAGAGGACTAGTTAAAAGGTAAAGCCACAATGCCCAGCTCCAGATATTGTTCCAATTACCCCAGGAATTTGCTAGTTCCTCTCTCCTTTTCAAGATTCGTTCCCTTAGCTGTTGGGCCATGTCCTTGACTATTGCTGATTGGTTTACATAAAACCAGCATTCTTCGTTCAAGAAGAGGCAGAGTCCTTCCTTTTCAGCTGTCAGTAGGTCTAGCCCTCTCCTATTCTGTAAAATCACCTCAGCCAGGGCACCTAGTTGGTCCTGTAAGGCCACGAAAGTTTTGGCGACTCTCTCAATGTCATCCATGAAGTCCTTGGATAGTGTATGGTAGATGTTGGTTAATGAAGAAATTCCTCCTATTCCCATACCTATCCCAGCCATAATTCCCAGACCAACTAGTAAGGATATAAACTGGATGGCTCTTTTTGACCGCGTATGTGCTGCCAGAGGTACAGTGAGAGTCTGGTTGTTAGGGAAAACATTCATCTGGGGAATGAGGAAAGCTAAGGTGCAGATACCCATCCAATTGACTAGTAGACATAAATAAGCATCTGTCCCACAAACAAAGAAAAGGCCTTGGTGGGGGCGGCACCATATTGTGTTTGTGGGAGGATAAGTGGGCCATTCACCTTTCAAAGTTTGATTACGTTCGTCCCTAGGTAAATTGCCTACAGGTTCAGTTCCTCCATCATTTGTAAAGCGTTCTGGAGCCTTTTGAGTTAACTCAGTTGTCCTTAAGACTGGTCCTTGTTAGGGTGGATCTATAGGACTTCCCATGGTTGTTGCATTATTCAATGGTGCTGGTGTAGCTAAGTATCATGGAGCTCCTAAGGATAAGCAAAGCAAGCAATTCCTGGCCAGCTGGGGGCTGGCGTCATTAAGAAGGCGATGAGTTGCACTGAGAACCTGGTACAGACGAGGGTCTAAGGAGGAGTTAACTTTGTAACCTGGGTCATACTGCCAATGAGAAGAGCCTGATTTTTTAGGGCAAAGTTGGTCTATGATTTCGTTTGTCTGTACTACTGTCCCTGTCCAGTAGTTTTTTGCATTTATTTGGCAGACAGACACCAGTTCTGGGTTGTAACATCTTCGTGGCATCTGGGGGTAGATAGAGGCACAGGGGCATGATGGCAATGCCATGGTGTCGGGATACTGACTGGGGTTTAGATCCTCTGGTGGGGGAAAGGTACCAGCATAATTGGAAAACACTTTTCGCACCCAGGTCCCTGGATATACATCGCATGGTTATGAATACAGTAGGTGATCGGCCTGTAGGATTGGCTATCTATACATTGTTCTAACTGATGGTTAAGTAAGCAATTTTCCAAGGGTTGACTGTAATGTTGACAGGTACATGATGAATAAGGAATGGCACCATCTGTTACAGCAAGGGACACCAAAAGGCTGCAAAGCAGCCTGCACGTAACACATAACTGGACTCTGAAAGTGAAAGTGAAGTTGCTCAATCATGTCTGACGCTTTGCGACCCCATTGACTGTAGCCTGTCAGGTTCCTCCATCCATGGGATTTTCCAGGCAAGAATACTGGAGTGGGTTGCCATTTCCTTCTCCAAACTGGACACTAGCAAAAGGTTTTCTCCCCATCTTTGGGTTGTCACAGCTATAGCAACTGAGCCTATCATGAAGGAGGGTCAGCTATACTGTGAGCAATTTAATTAGTAGGGAGAATCGATCATAAGAGACATCTAATAAGAATGAGGCTTCCCACTACAGTGAGATAACAGACAGCTAACCGCAGCTTCTGACCCAAATCTCAGTCCTGGGGTGTGACTGAAGCTAGTCCTGTAGTGAAAAGCACAGCAATAATACCAATCAGGGATAGAGGCCAGGGTTGGCAATGAAAATCCATTGATATTTTGACAGCCAGATCCTAAAGCTTCCACCGTGTGTTGACAAGACAGCTTCCAGAGTGTGGCTGGAGCAAGACTGAAGAATCCTCAAGCTTCTGCTGTGTTGACTAGTTAGCTTCCAGATTGACTGGAGCAGGGCTCAGCATCCTTCGTGGGTGAGGGCTATTAATTTTGGAACCAGACCTTGAGGAGATTTTTGGTATCCTGAACTTCTTTCCAAGTGTCCTCATCACAGGAAGCTGCTGCCTTCTTGACTCTGGTGTGGTGGATCCAAGGGATGGTGCCTGTAATTCTAACAGCAGTAGGGGTTGCCAGGACAACCTTGTGAGGGCCTGTCCAAAGTGGTTGAAGTAGTTCTTTTTTCTAAACTTTAACCCGTACCTCATCTCCTGGCTGATAGGGATGAACCCAATTGCCCAAAGGAATGGGTGTCCTTTCTAAGGTTTCTCTGGCAATATGGAGGAAGACTTTTCTTAGGGCCTGGAGGTGTCAGGACATTTCCAGGTCAGCTAGTTGTTGGGGATTTCCCTTGAGTTTTCCTATCACTAGGTGTGTTCTCCCATATAAGATCTCAAAGGGAGAATAGCCTGACAACCTCAGGGTGCATTGGGCTTGGAGTAAGGCTAGGGGTAACATGTTGACCCAAGATAACTGGGTCTCCTGACAAAGTTTAGCTAATATAGTCTTGAGGGTCCAATTCATATGTTCAACTTTCCCTGAGCTCTGTAGCCTGTAAGCAGTGTGAAGCTTCCATTTGATTCCCAGTGTCCTGGATAAAGTTTAGATTATCTCAGACACAAAAGGTGACCCATTGTCAAACCCTACGGAGAGAGGCAGCCCATATTTCAGTATTATGTCTCTTAGTAGGGCCTTGGCCGCTTCTTATCCCTGTTCAGTGTGCGTGGGTTAGGCTTCAGCCCATCCCGAGTAGGTGCAGACTACAACAAGTAAATACTTGTAACCCCTATAGGGTTTGACTTCAGTAAAGTCCACTTCTAGATTTCCAAAGGACAGTGTACCAACTGTCTGCACCCCTGTGTTCGGTCTTGCCCTTGGCTGGCAATGTTTTGTGCACAAGTCACACATCTAGCACTGATCTGGGCACACAGGGTTGGGAGCTTAGGAACAAAATCATAAGTTCTTCAGCACAATTTTTCCTAAATGAGTTATCTCATGATGTTGTTTTACCAGCTGGACTGCTATATTTCTGGGGACAAACAGTCTTTGGTCTGCGAGCTTCCACCAGCCCTCCTTTGCTTTTATTCCTCCCTCATTTAGAGCCCATTGATCTTTCTTGGTTTATCTCAGGGAGAGAGGAAATTCTGGTGCCAAGAGGACCTTAAAGATTGACTCGGGGTCCACTGTGGGGCTCGGTTGGGCCGCTGCCTCTTTGGCTGCCTTGTCAGTCAACCGATTTCCTTTGTTGATTGGATCAGTTTCTCGCTGATGGCCTTTACAATGGATGACTGCTACTTGCAAAGGCTTCCAGACTGCTTCTAACAGCTGAAGGATTTGGTTTTTGTTTTTAATCTCCTTTCCCCCTTGCTGTCATTAGTCCCCTTTCTTTATAAATGGCTCCATGAACATGTAAAGTAACAAAGGCATAACCTGATTCAGTATAGATGTTGACTCGTTTCCCCTCAGCTTGCCTTAGTGCCTGGGCGAATGTCCATGGCTCAGCCCATAGTGCTGATTACCCTTGTGCCAAGGCCTCAGCCTTCACTATCTTGTCAGTTGTTGTTATGGCATAGCCTGCTTTGTGCTGCCCGTCTTGGATGAAACTGCTTCCGTCAGTAAGCAGTTCCAGTTCTGGCTTCTGGAGGGGAATGTGTGTCAGGTCCAGCCTGCTTGAGTAAATTTCATCTATGACCTCCTCATAGTTATGATCAGGGGTTCCCGCTTCTGTAGGTAAAAAGGTGGCGGGGTTCAGCATCCGCACAGTCTCGAGTTGGACCTGTGGGTTTTTGCAAGGCAGTCCCTGATTGTGAATCATCCTGGAGTTGGTCAGCCCCTTATGCCCCTGGCTGTTCATCAGGGCAGTAACAGCATGGGGAACCGTTACATTTATATTTTGTCCTAGAGTAAGCTTTTCTACTTCTCTGAATAAAATCACAGTGGCAGCTAGTGCCCGGAGGCATGGCGACCATCCCGCGGCCACTGGATCCAGTCATTTGGACAGGTATGTGACCAGGCACTGCCATGGTCCAGTTGTTTGTGTGAGGACCCCCAGTGCAGTGTGATTTTTCTCATGTACAAAGACCTTAAAGTCTCGTGTCACATCTGGCAGCCCTAATGCTGGTAAAGAGTCTTTTTATCTCCTTGAAGGCCTCTTCCTATTCAAGTCCCTATTTCAGGGGTCCTTACCAGGCCCTGCTTCAGCTTTAAACAAAGGCTTGGCCATTCCAGAGAAAGCCAGTATCCAGATCTGGCAGAATCTGACAGCCCCAAGGAACTCATGGACTTCTAACAGGTCATCCACATCCTGGAGCAGGGTGCAGTTAAAAGTTTCTCTGAAGCAAACCTAATATCTTAGATGTCAGCTCAAGGAGTCAGTCAACAGAAGAATAACCAGTAACCAATAATTTCTCCCTCCCTGTGTTTCCTGCCCTGAGTTGGTGGCACAAAGACAAACAAAGTTGGGTACCACCTCAAAAGAGGAGACCTTTCAGGTGTCCACTTGGCCCTGGCCCTAAGGGGAACTTAGGTGCCTCTTAGCATTGACAAATCAGTATAAACCCCTGATCCGAATCTGTCTCTCAGGGAGGGACTAGGTCCCCCAGTGACAGACACTGCTTCGAGCCATATGAGGTCACTACAGAAGTGCAAGATAGGGCCCACTTGGACTCCATAGCCACGAAGGCCGTGAAGCCACATAATTGAGTCTGAAACGCAAGCGAATCAGGCTGCACACTCATTCACATTCATTTTTTAACTGCCTGGCCGCTCTCCTGAAGGAGATTTAAAACACCTCTTAGCATTGGCAGGTCGGTATAAACCCCCAACCTAGAAAAGCCTTGCAATGAGAGATCAAATCCCCCAGAGATTGGCACCACCTTTCAGCCTTATGAGGTTGTCACAGAACTGCAGGTTTTGGACCCTCTCAGGCTCCATAGTCTGAGGACTGTGGAGCTCACTTTCACTCCCTTCAATCAGCAATCATGAATATATAATCACTCAGAGGTTATCACAATACCTTCCTTTTCCCGAGTCCCCAGTTCTCCCTATCTGATACTCCCTTCCTAGGAGCTCCAAGGAGGTGATCAGTCTCCTCTTCTACCCGTTCGGGTAGGACTTGACTGGGGACTGTCCCCAGGGCCTTACTTGATCCTGTGGCTGTTCCTGGTGAGTTGGTCAGTCCCTCCAATGAGTCTGGTCAGGGCACGGCCATCCAGAGAGTCAGAACGCCGGTCGGAAAGAGAACCCGGAATACAATCAGGTAGCATGCTTCCTCGTTTGTCTTGGTGCACCTCTGCTCTGACCCAGCTGAGTCATCAGTCCAGCAGCTCAAGGAGCCAGCATGGTTGGAATTTCGCTGAAGCCTACCAGAAATGTTGCAGAAACCAGTACTTGAGAAGCCAAGCACCACACTCAGAGAGTTGGAGAACTCAGGTTTATTATTCTGACGGGCCCAGAGGAGTTAACACTCCAAGCTCTGAGCCCTGAACAAAAGGGTTACAGAGTTTTTATTCAAGGACAGGCATGATTAAGCAGGTTTGAGGGTTTGCAGGGGCTGGGCGATTGCAAAGAGAAGGACAACGGTGAGTGAGATAAGCTCCAGTTCCTAGTAATGTGAGTCCCCACTTTCTAAGACCTACATGATCCAGAATTGGCAAGGAGCAAGCTGAGTTACAGAGGCAGAAGGAGCAGGAGGTTATGTAAAATTTTAACTTTTCCTCTTCAATTTCTCACTGTTAGCTGTACCTGCCAATAAATCAGGGACTCACTTCCTCTGATTACCAGAAGTTCAACAGCTAGGCTTCGATCACAGATCAATTGCCCACAAGTGATTCCAGCAGTTCTGGTTGTGTGATGCTCCTCTTGCTTCTTGCTTTCTCAGTACAAATATTTAACAGTTTTCTGAAGCCAGTGTTGCTCTAGTGACAGAAGGGGAACATATCAGCAGTTTGCCTGCCTGAACATCTCCCAGCAAGTGCTTGAGCACTGATGTTTTACAACTCTCCGTGGTATAGGTCTGTTAAATTACATTCACAGCTATCAGTTCTTAGGAAACACACATGTTGCAGGCATGTCTGGCACAGAAATTATTTCTTTATGAGCAATCTCCTAAATACAAAACCAACACACCTTTGATCTTTGTGCCTCAGTTCAGTTCAGTTCAGTAGCTCAGTCGTGTCCAACTCTTTGCGTCCCCATGAACCACAGCATGCCAGGCCTCCCTGTCCATCACCAACTCCCTGACTCCACTCAAACTCATGCCCATCACGTCGATGATGCCATCCAGCCATCTCATCCTCTGTCGTCCCCTTCTCCTCCTGACCTCAATCTTCCCTAGCATTAGGGTCTTTTCCAATGAGTCAGGTCTTCACATCAGGTGGCCAAAGTATTGGAGTTTCAGCTTCAACATCAGTCCTTCCAATCAACACCCAGGACTGATCTCCTCTAGGATGGACTGGTTGGATCTCCTTGCAGTCCAAAGACTCTCAAGAGTCTTCTCCAACAGCACAGTTCAAAAGCATCAATTCTTCGGCACTCAGTTTTCTTTATAGTCCAGCTCTCACATCCATACATGACCACTGGAAAAACCATAGCCTTGACTAGATGGACCTTTGTTGGCAAAGTAATGTCTCTGCTTTTTGATATGCTGTCTGGGTTGGTCATAACTTTCCTTCCAAGGAGTAAGCCATCTTTTAATTTCATGGCTGCAGTCACCATCTGCAGTGATTTTGGAGCCCCCAAAAATAAATTCAGCCACTGTTTCCCCATCTATTTGCAATGAAGTGATGGGACCGGATGCCATGATCTTAATTTTCTGAATGCTGAGCTTTAAGCCAACTTTTTCACTCTCCTCTTTCACTTTCATCAAGAGGCTCTTTAGTTCTTCTTCACTTTCTGCCATAAGGGTGGTGTCATCTGCTTATCTGAGGTTATTGATATTTCTCCCGGCAATCTTGATTCCAGCTTGTGCTTCCTCCAGCCCAGCGTTTCTCATGATGTACTCTGCATATACGTTAAATAAGCAGAGTGACAATATAGAGCCTTGACGTACTCCTTTTCCTTTTTGGAACCAGTCTGTTGTCCCATGTCCAGTTCTAACTGTTGCTTCCTGACCTGAGTACAGATTTCTCAAGAGGCAGGTCAGGTGGTCTGGTATGCCCATCTCTTTCAGAATTTTCCACAGTTTATTGTGATCCACACAGTCAAAGGCTTTGGCATAGTCAATAGAGCAGACATAGATGTTTTTCTGGTACTCTTGCTTTTTCGATGATTCATCGGATGTTGGCACAGAAATGGTAGGGACCTAATAGAAGCAGAAGATATTAAGAAGAGGTGGCAAGAATACACAGAAGAATTATACAAAAAAGTTCTTCACGACCCAGACAATCACGATGGTGTGATCACTCACCTAGAGCCAGACATCCTGGAAGGTGAAGTCTGTGTTCCTTTTTTATTATGGAAATTTCCTTGTGCTGTGTTCCACATTGTTGTTTAGTCACTAAGCCATGTCCAACTCTTTTGTGACCCCATGGACTGTAGGCCACCAGGCCCTTCTCTCCATGAGTTTTCCAGGGAAGAATACTGGAGAGGGTTGCTATTTCCTACTCCAAGGGACTTTCCCAACCCATGGATCAAACCCAAGTCTCCTCCATGGCAGGCAGATTCTTTTACCTCTGAGCCATGTTACCTTTGTTCATTTTGGGGGCTGCCCTGCATATCAGTCATGTGTGAATATCCTTGAAACTCACTGGTGGTAGGAAGAGTACAGAGATGATTCAGACTGTCAGAGCTCCATCTCTTTTTCCTCAGGAGAGATTTTTCTTCGAAACAGATGGTGATGCAGGTGAGTTTGTGAAGAGAGAATTTACTTTTAATTCTTCCTGCCAGAAATGAGGCACTGTTTTAAACTACGTTTTTCCATGTTGTCACGGACCACAGAGATGAGCTGCATGGCTTTTGGGACTTAGTTCTGCATGTTCTTTGACACTGCTAAAATGTATCTGATTGATTTTAAATACTAAATTGTAAATTTCACTAATTTGACAAACCAAAAACTGAAAAACTAAAATTCTTTTAAGATCCATTCCTAGAATAAACTCAGACATCAGGACCTGTGATATAATTTGTATTCTTATTCATCTGAAAAACCAAAAATAATAACAAGGAAAACAAAGAACAATAAACATTATATATATATATATATATATATATATATATGTATTTACTCAGTAAGAAGTTACTGCTTTCTTCAAAGAAAAAATAATTGAAAAGATTTTATTCATCCATTGATCTATTCATTCATTCATTTATCCTTCCAATGAGAATTTGTCAAACACTCACTAAGAAGGGTCAGGAATCTATTGAACCACTCTAATATCATGATATTTCCAAATTAATACAATAAAAAATCAAAACTACATTGATATTAAAACAAGATGACCCAATCTCAAGAAGTCTCATGTTCATAATGAATGGCATCTTCCAGGAAATTGATTGTGTTCTGTCTTATAATATCTGCTGCCGATGAACTATTTAAGAAGGTATTGATTTAGAAAGACCTAATCCATAATAACTCCTACATTACATACACTACCATGTGTAAAATAGATAGCTAGTGAGAGGTTTCTGTATAGCACAGGGAGAAGAGCTTGGTGCTCTGTGAAGACCTATAAGAGTTGGATGGTGGGGGTGGAAGAGAGGCTCAAGAAGGAGGGGATATATGTATACTTATAGCTGATTCATGTTTTTGTACAGCGGAAACTGACACAACATTTTTAAACAATTTTACTCCAATTAAAAAATAAATTAAAAAAATAAAGATTTGGCAGATTGTATACAGAGTCATATGCTTTTCCTTTGCCAAAATTATCCTTTCACTTTATTTCAATGTCTATGTAGAGGTAGCCATATAGCTCATAAAGGAATGAAGAGAGAAGATTAAAGTATATGAAAAAGAACCTCCTGATAATTTTGGTTCCACAAGAGATGCAGATATTATTGCTAGAATAATAAGAAGAAGAAATAGAAAGGTAAAATTCTTTTTACAAGATAACATATACTTTCAAGTTTTAAGCTGTTTTGTTAGCAATATACTTAGTATTTTTAAAAAATCTATCATGAATCTTAATGCATTTAGAAATTAAAATTAGAGTTCTGAGATATAGATTAAGTTGAATACCCTTTCCATAGATTGTGGGTATAAGGCTGCAGCTCATGTCTTCTCTGACTCTCTTGAATGAGGCCTAACATTCTGCACCAATGTACTTTGCAAATGAAGTTATTAAGTCTGATAAGCATCATTTGATGGATAAGGAGCCCAGAAAGGGGAAAAAGATGTATTTGTTTCCTCAATGGTGAATTTATCTTACTAAGAACCAAGAGCTTATCTCCTCTTTCCTTCCCCCTCCTCTGCTCTACCTGACATTATTTCAAAATAGCAACATTATTTTGAAACAGCTTAATGAGATTTTAAATGAGTGTGTAATTTATTATGTAATTATGTTTACATTCTTTAGAGAAGGGACTGTATATTTCAGGCTGCCAACTTTTCTGTAGCCTGTGCCAGTTTGTGGGGGTAGAGACCCAGTGTGTCAGGTAGGTGGAAGCAAGTCATCTATCTTGGTGTCCCTGCAGCTGTTCTGGGTGTTGGAGAGCACTCTACAGTTAGAGACAGGAAGCTTGGTTTTACTGCAGCGTTGGGGGAAAAAATCACTTAACATCAGTGAAATAGGAGTGATAATATCTTCTTTGCCTTCCTTATAGTGCAATTATGTGGAGCATTTAATTATGACATTAAAATACTCTCTAAATAAATTTTAGACAGATTATTACTTTCACTCTAAAATTAGAAGAAACCAGAAATAATATTTAAGCAGCACATCTAGAAGTTCTGTTAATAATTGAGGACAAACACAGTAGCCCCTGCCAGAGATGCTACAGATCAAAGACTCTATCTTAGCTGACGGAATGAAAGGACACGTTAAAATTAAAGAACTTAATTCAAAAGTGGGAAGACCACTGGATTCTAAGTTTGAATCCCTGATCTGTGATATCAACTATGTGGCCTGAAACAAGCTAATATCTGTCACTAACCCTCTCAAAAAGACAAAAGGAATGATCAAAATAGCTTCTAATCAACATTTTTAGCTTTTTGACACAATAACATCCAGCTCCCACTCCAAAAAATTTATATACCATGATATTATTAATGTAAGCAATTTACATTTATATATCTCTTCTCAAGTCTCCTCTTCTGAATTAAGTGAATGGCATCCAGTCCCATCATTTCATGACAAATAGATGGGGAAACAGTGGAAACAATGGCTTATTTTATTTTTCTGGGCTCCAAAATCACTGCAGATAATGATTGCTGCCATGAAGTTAAAAGACGCTTACTCCTTGGAAGGAAAGTTATGACCAACCTAGATAGCATATTAAAAAGCAGAGACATTACTCTGTCAACAAAGGTCCATCTAGTCAAGGCTATGGTTTTTCTAGTGGTCATGTATGGATGTGAGAGTTGGACTATAAAGAAAGCTGAGCACCGAAGAATTGATGCTTTTGAACTGCAGTGTTGGAGAAGACTTCTGAGAGTTCCTTGGACTGCAAGGAGATCCAACCAGTCCATCCTAAAAGAGATCAGTCCTGGGTGTTGATTGGAAGGACTGATGATGAAGCTGAAACTCCAATACTTTGGCCACCTGATGCGAAGAGCTGACTCATTGGAAAAGACCCTAATGCTGGGAAAGATTGAGGGCAGGAGGAGAAGGGAACAACAGAGGATGAGATAGTTGGATGGCATCACCCACTCAATGGACATGGGTTTGGGTGGACTCAGGGAGTTGGTGATGGACAGGGAGGCCTGGCGTGCTGCGGTTCATGGGATCGCA
Source organism: Okapia johnstoni (assembly GCA_024291935.2). NCBI lineage: Eukaryota > Metazoa > Chordata > Mammalia > Artiodactyla > Giraffidae > Okapia > Okapia johnstoni. The sequence continues at coordinate 77,687,139 of CM044311.1, read as the reverse complement.
AAGAGTCAGACATGACTGAGTGACTGAACTGAACTGAATATCTAAATCCAAATCTGACATATAAGTACAGAAGGAAGTTAGTCTGGAACTATTGCATTAAAGTTTCAGCCACATAAATTGTCTTCATTTTAAAGATAATTCAGTTAAAGCCCTGAGAGGTTAAATCACTTGCTAACAAGATACAGCTACTAAATGAGTGAGTACTGTTATCTGCAGTCTAGTTATTTCTCAGCATAGATAAAAATTTGTCATGATTAAGCAATCATTGTTCAGATACTCATATAAATGCATGGCCAAAAGTCTCCAAATTATTAGCCTGAATATGTTATACCTTCATGATATTTTTATTTCAAAGAACTCTGGCTTGCCATTTAAAATCAAGTTAGCTATGACTCTTGACGCCCAGGTGTTTTTAAACAAATAGATTATGCAGATTTTCTGTGTAAATGAACTGCTTTTTTCACTGGAAAGAAGGTTCAGAAGAAAGAGCTTGGGTTAGCTGAGATCATGTCTCCTAAAGTGCATACTAAGCTTCCCTAGTGGCTCAGAGGGTAAAGCATCTGCCTGCAAGGTGGAAGACCCAGGTTCAATCCCTGAGATCTGGGTTCGATCCCTGGGTCAGGAAGATCCCCTGGAGAAGGAAATGGCAACCCACTCCAGTACTCTTGCCTGGAAAATCCCATGGACGGAGAAACCTGGTGCAGGCTACAGTCCATGGGGTCGCAAAGAGTTGGACACGACTGAGCGAATTCACTTTCACTAAAGTGCATACTGAAGAACAATTATGGGCTTCCTTGGTCAGGATTGTTTTGTTTAGTGATAGTTCTCAATAGTCAATGGAAAAGCCAGAATACTTTTTCATCTTTGGTCTTTCTTTTTGTGAAAAGGTCCTGATGTCCAAGTGGACAAGCAGGTTAAATTTCAGGAAATCTGTAATGGAAAACTCACATTAAGAGTTTCACAGATTTTAGTTGTCTTTTATTTTCTCCTCATCCAAGTTTGCTCTTAAAGGGAGAGAGAATAAAGTTTACAGTTAGATGTATTGAATGTGTAATTCCAGACCTTCCTAGAGAATTGTATAAAATAATTGTTGTCTTGCTATTCTTGCCGACACTCCATCATGTTTCTCCTTTTCACTTTCTTTCTCTTTTCCAGTTCATTACATTGATGTCAATTTTATTTAATGAATTGTATTTCTGTTCTTCAAGCCCCTTAAAGTGATTTTATTTCCATTCCTGCAAGAGAAGAATGTCCAGAAAAGCTTTCTTGATTATTAGCACTAAAACTGGCTTTTCCATTGACTATTGAAAACTATCACTTTGCTTAGTTTCTGAAGGAAAAGACCACTTGCCTAATTTTAACTTCACTTACCTTTCCTCACATTGACTTCCCTGTTACTATTTCATCACTTCTATCATTGGCATAGCATCTACGGTGGGTTGGAAGGCTGTACCTACTCTGGTTTGGACGCTAAGCTACTTACACTTGTGCCAATGTATATATAAAGTCTCACTTGTTCCTTAAATACACTTAAGTCACTATTAGGCCCAGTTGATAGATGAAGTAAATGAACCTCACAGATTTTAAGTAGTTTTGTTAAAGACATATACCAGATGAGAGACAGAAATAGAAACAATATTTAGTGTTGTTTTTGTCATTATTGGAAGAAATAAAACTATCTTCTCCTGTGTCTGCATCCAGATCTGGATAGGTAATATTCCAGGATTTTTACATATTCCTTCAAAATTCATTTTCAGACTTGGAAAACATCTGACTGAAAAATAACCCCAAGAAATAAAACCGCAAGAAAACACGAATTGCATTGTTTTCCCTTTCCCATAATTTAGTATAGAGAAAAGTATAAAATGTCATCAATATTTATGTTTTAAAATCAGAGGTTGTTTAACACAATAATATTCGATGAGTAAGGAAACTATTCTTCCTTAAATTTAGGTACAAGCTGTGATTATTGTTGCCATTGTGATTACCTCAAAATCTTAGAGTCATTTCAGCTTCTGTTTTCCTTTGTTGTATATGGTTAATTACTAAGTCCAATTTTGATTTCATATTCCAACAAGCACCACCTCTATTTCTTTTCCAGGGAGTATATGGTTTTTCTGTATTGGGGATTATGTGTGTGTTTGTGTTCAGTTATGTCCAACGTTTTGTGACCCTGTGGACTATATCCCTGTGCATAGAATTTTCCAGGCAAGAATACTGCAGTGGGTTGTCATTTCCTACTTCAGGGGATCTTCCTGACCCAGGGATCAAATCTGCATTGCTTGCATCTCCTTCATTGACAGGCAGATTCTTTACCAATGGGCCACCTGGGAAGCCCCATTTGGGATTATACCGGTCTGTCCAATATGGCCAAGCCATGTTTTTCTTAACTAGTATTTCCTTCTTCCTTATATGAACCAAGTGTGCAAGTAAAACTATTCTTCCAAGAAGATGTGAATAATCTACTCACCTAGATTTTTTTTTTTTTAGGATATTTCTTCTTACTGGAAAGCTTTATTCTATTATAAACTATTGTCTATCAAGCACACACTTGTCCACATTTCATATATCCCTTATATTCTAGGATGACTGCACTAAGTAGACTACTTAAATTTTACCAATTTTCTATTCTGGTTGCCTGATGCTTATCATTTATCTCTTTTACTTATTATTTCAGCTCCAAAATGAGGTTAAGACAATATAATTTTAAGATTCTCAGCTACAAATGCCCAGGGGGGCAGACCTGAGGTTTACTTTCTACACAATTGTTTACCAAACTCTCTGAACAATATTACCCATTTGTTTGTGAAACCATCAGGAATCCTCTTAGAATACTGGAATTAAATAATCATAGAACATAAGAAATTGGAAATTTAGAGATCTGATATTTCCTAAAGTTGGATAGATACTCTGAAAAAGAAATAAATTTAAGGTAGAGAGCACTCTTCATTTTATTCACTCCATTTCGTTCACACTAAATATTTATTTCAGTTAATATTTAAATGCCATTTTATTAATGCTTAAATACTTGAACGTCATTTTATTATCATATATTATCAAGCTATAATATTATACAATAGTAGTAGTAGTAGTGTTAGTCACTCAGTCGTATCCAACTCTTTGGGATCCCATGGACTGTAGCCTGCCAGGCTCTTCTGTCCATGAGATTCTCCAGGCAAGAAAACTGGAGTGGAGTGTTATTCCCTTCTCCAGAGGATCTTCCTGACCCAAGGATCAAACCCGGGTCTCCTGTGTTGCAGGCAGATTCTTTACTGTTTGAGCTACAGGGAAGACCCTATTATACAATAGAGACATTATCTATTACATGCTCCCAGTACTTGCCAAATATTATTTATAAAAACAAAAATATATGAAATTGATCAGATTATTATTTTTCTCTCCAAAGTTCAAATTTTCCCAACTAAGATAGGAAATATCTCAGGAATTATATACCAGATTTTCTAAAGGTAAGAAAGGGTTAAAATGGACACAATTTTAAAATTATACTTTCCCTTCATATGGGGGTAAAAGAAGTGGATTCTAGTTCATCAACTGTGAATCCTGGATTAAATATCCTTCTATACTAATCTTTGTGAAAGAAACATTAAAAGCCCATTTGGTATTTTATACTGTAACATGTGATTCTTTAAGGATTTATTACTTTGTTTCATCTATACTATCTTTTTTCTTTCTGTCTTAATTATTTTAAAGCAAAACTCAGCCTTTATGATATTTTACCCCTGTATCAGTCAGAATATATATACTTAAAAATTTATCTGGATATTTTCCTATATAGCCAAATTTCTCCAATTGCCTCAAAATATGTTTTTACAGTTGATTTTTTCAAACAGAAAACAAGTAAGGTCCACACTTGCCAATTGGTTATGTTGTGTACATCTCTTTGTATCTAAAACAGTCATACATCCCTTTGCTTATTCATTATGTACTATTGATCTGCTGAAGACAACAGATCACTTGCCCTTTAGAATTTCCAGTCTTCTAAATTTTCTTTGCTGTTTGCTTTGTGATGTTGGTTAATTTGTTTCTCTCTCCTTAGTATTCTTAATATACTAATTATTAGCCCTGCAGATATGGTAAAATTTAGGATTAGATGTTCTATGTATTTTTGAAAAAAATACTTAAGTGGTATTATTTATCCTGTAACATATTTGGAGGCTTGCAGTGTCTAATTGTCCCTTCTTAGTAATGTAATGATTGATTGTGCAGTTGATTCAGTGAGACAAAGAACTCAACGTTAACACAGCTTTCTGATTTCTGGCCACAAATAGTCTAAATCCTTCCAGCTAGTGACATCAAGGTGTGGATTAAATGACTGTGCATAATCCCTTTCTTGGGTTCTTAGCCTGGAGGCTAAGGATCTGGGAAATTAATTTAGGAGTTCATGTGTATTCTAACACAGGCATACTGACCAGATTTTAAAAGTAAAAACTAACTCATAAGGTTTACGAAGAGTACCAGAATCTGAGAACCACCCCCACCCAGTAATTCTCCATGAACAATACCCCTGAAAGGATATAGATAAGAAGGAAAAAGCAATGATGATTCCAGAAGCTAAGGATGAAAAGAGTGGAAACAGCAAAATTCTGGAGGAATATCTTTAAAACTGGATGACATCACACAAAAGTCATTGAGAGCTGATATACATTTTAACTCCTGAACTAAAAGAGCACTTATAGAAGTTTAGGCAAATTCCATTCATATACCCTAAATAATGAATGTTAAATTTAATTTTATATAGATCTGACCTTAGATCTTGGATTCTTGCCACTTAGTTGCTTTATAATTCTGGGAAATTTACTTCATCTCTATAAGTTATTATTTCTTTATCTATGTAATATGGAGAAGATTTCATTACTTTCCTCAGAGTTTGGATGCTAAAATTAAGCCAGAGAATGGAGGTGTATATAACAGCATCATGTTGTTTTAAAATAGGTTTTATTATTATTTAGAAATGTTAAGGCTAACAGAGACAACTGTCATTGAAAATATAGTTTATTATTCTTACAGATGCCAAGAGAAAGGGCACATCAAACTGTGGCTCAATCAGGAGGTAGAGAGAGAAGAGGAAATTGTGAAGAAGAACCTTTATTTTGGTTTCCATGGGAAGGAAGAGGCAAGGCAGGTTAAACATTTTTAGGATGAACTAGCTTGAATAATTCCATGGTCTCTGGGATATAGGAGCTGTCCCTAGTTATCTGGTACCTGACCCTGGGGTAATTAAGGCAGGTGAATAATGCCCCATAACATGAGAATCCAACAGACAAGTTAGCTGGGGTGTGGACTTTGGATTGCATTAAAAGGCATATGGCTAAATTATTTATTGAAATTTTCATCTCTTCCCCACTTATCTAAAATAATGTTGTTTCATAAATCAATTTCTTCTTAATTCTTAGATCTATTTTTCATCTGTGCCTTCTTTCCCATGGGTCTCCTGCATCCTTTTACACAGTCTGAATTGTAATAGCTCTTCAATATATACTAATTATTTTAAAGTTTTTGTTCTGAAATAATTTTAGACTTGCAGAAAAGTTGCAATAATAGTTCAGACTTCATGTGTATGTTTCAACCTGTTTCCTATGATGACATTATTTTTTAATTTTTAAAAAATTTTATTGGCATATAGTTTATTTACAATGTGTTAGTTTCAGGAGTACAGCAAATTGATTCAGCTGTATGTATACATATATCCATTCTTTTTCAGATTCTTTTCCCCATAGGTTATTACAGAATATTGAATACTATTACAGAAAACTATGCTATACAGTATGTCCTTGTTGATTTTCTATTTTATAAATAATAGTGTGTATTTGTTAATCCCAAACTCTGAATTTATCCCTCCTTCCTCCACTTATGATAACATCTTCAATAAGCATAGTATATATAATATGATAACATCTTAAATAAACATAGTATATATAATTGTCAAAATAAGAAATTGAAGTCGTTATGATGCTATTAACTAAAGACAATCTTTTTTCAAATTTAACCAATCTTTTGTCCTAATGTTCTTTTTCTTTTTCAGGATCCAATTTAGGATCTTATATTGCTTATGTTGTTGTGTCTCCTTACTCTCCCCCAATTTGTGACTTTTCCTCCTTTTTCCTTGTCTTTTGTGATATTGACATTTTGAATGAGGGCTCATCTGTTATTTTCACTCATTTTGGATAAATACCAGTTTGTTATTTTGAGGGGCTTCACTGGTGGCAATGCCAAAGAATTCTCAAATTATTGCACAATTGCACTCATCTCACATGCTAGTAAAGTAATGCTCAGAATTCTCCAAGCCAGATTTCAACAGTACGTGAACCGTGAACTTCCAGATGTTCAAGCTGGTTTTAGAAAAGGCAGAGAAACCAGAGATCAAATTGCCAACATCCACTGGATCATCGAAAAAGAAAGAGGGTTCTAGAAAAACATCTATTTCGGCTTTATTGACTATGCCAAAGTCTTTGACTGTGTGGATCACCACAAACTGTGGAAAATTCTGAAAGAGATGGGACTACCAGACCACCTGACCTGCCTCTTGAGAAATCTGTATGCAGGTCAGGAAGCAACAGTTAGAACTAGATGTGGAACCACAGACTGGTGCCAAATTGAGAAAGGAGTACGTCAAGGCTGTATATTTTCATCCTGCTTATTTAACTTATATGCAAAGTACATCATAAGACACGCTGAGCTGGAAGAAGCACAAGCTGGAATCAAGATTGCTGGGAGAAATATCAATAATCTCAGATATGCAGATGGCATCACCCTTATGGCAGAAAGCAAAGAAGAGCTAAAGAGCCTCTTGATGAAAGTGAAAGAAGAGAGTGAAAAAGTTGGTTTAAAGCTCAACATTCAGAAAACTAAGATCATGGCATTCGGCCCCATCACTTCATGACAAATAGATGGGGAAACAGTGGAAACAGTGACAGACTTTCTTTTCTTGGGCTCCAAAATCGCTATAGATGGTGACTGCGGCCATGAAATTAAAAAACACTTACTCTTTGGAAGAAAAGTTATGACCAACCTAGACAGCATACTAAAAAGCAGAGACATTACTTTGCCAACAAAGTAAAAGCTATGGTTTTTCCAGTAGTCATGCATGGATATGAGAGTTGGACTGTAAAGAAGCTGAGCGCTGAAGATTTGATACTTTTGAACTGTGGTGTTGGAGAAGACTCTTGAGAGTCCCTTAGACTGCAAAGAGATCCAATCAGTCCATCCTAAAGGAAATCAGTCCTAAATATCCATTGGAAGGACTGATGTTGAAGCTGAAACTCCAATACTTTGGCCACCTGATGTGAAGAGCTGACTCATTTGAAAAGACCGTGATGCTGGGAAAGATTGAAAGCAGGAGGAGAAGGGGATGACAGAGGATGAAATGATTGGATGGCCTCATTGACTCAATGGACACCAGTTTGAGTAAACTCTGGGAGTTGGTGATGGTCAGGGAGACCTGGCGTGCTGCAGTCCATTTGGTCGCAGAGTTGAACACGACTGAGCAACTGAAAACTCCCTGGTGGCTCAGTGGTAAAGAATACACCTGCCAATGCAGGAAATGCAAAGATGTAAATTCGATCCCTGGGTCATGAAGATCCCCTGGAGAAGGAAATAGCAACCCATTCCAGTATTCTTGCCTTGGAAATCCCATGAATGGATGAGGCTGGTGGAATACAGTATACAGTTCATGGGGTAGCAAAAGAGTCAGACATGACTTAGGCACTAAGCAATGAAAACAACAGTCTGTTATTTTACAAAGTATTTCTCAATTTAGGTTTGTCCAGTGTTTACTCATCATTTTACACTTAAAAATATAGTATACAGAAGTAGCATTGTTTTCTTCTCACAGCATTGTATCAGTATGTCTTCTTACTGGTGATGACATTTGTAATTTGGCTAAGGAGGTGTTTGCCAGATTTTTCCACTGTAAAATTATTATTATATTTTTTTCCTTTATAATAAATACAATGATCATAAGTATGGAGTTCAATGAGTTCTGACAAAAGTATACACCTAGATAACCCACACAGCTAAGATACGGAACATTTCCATCCCTTCAAAACATTTGCTTATGTGGCTTCCTAGCAACCACTCCATGATAACACCCCCAAAAAGTAACTCTTCTGATTTCTTTGGACGTACTTCTGGATTCTCTCTGCTAAAATTTGTTAAGGATATTTGGATATATGCCCATGAATTATATCAGTTTATAATTACACTCTTTTAATGTTCTTGTCTTATTTTGGTATCAGAATTATTCTGGCTTCAAAAGTAAGTTGAAAAATCCTACCTTTCTGTTTTCTGAAAGAGTTTATGTAACAGTGTTATTACCATTTTCCCAAGTATTTAATAGAATTAGTTACTGAAGCTATTTGCACCTAGAGTTTTTATGGTGGGTAGGTTTGTAGCAATGAATTCATATTGTTTAATAGATGCATGGTTATCAAGAGTTTCTATTTCTTTGTGGGTATCTTTTGAAAGTTTGTGTCTTTAATTTAAATTGTCAAATTTATTGGCACAAAGTTGTCCACAAAATTGCCTTCCTGTGTTTTAATGTTTGTAAGATCAGTAGAGATGTTCTCTCTTTGAACTCTAATATTGACACCTTGTGCCTTTTCTCTTTTGTCTTGATCTGTAGAGCTATGCAGTCCTCTTGCCTGGAAACTCCCATGGACGGAGGAGCCTGATAGGCTGCAGTCCATGGGGTGGCTAAGGGTCGGACATGACTGAGCGACTTCACTTTCCCTTTTCACTTTCATGCATTGAAGAAGGAAATGGCAGCCCACTCCAGTGTTCTTGCCTGGAGAATCCCGGGAACACGGGAGCCTGGTGGGCTACCGTCTATGGGGTCGCACAGAGTCGGACACGACTGAAGTTACTTAGCAGCAGTAAAGCTATGATGTTTTCCAAACTAATGATTTTTTAAAATTATTAACATGTGAGTATGTTTTTCTTTTTTTGGTATTATATTTTCTATTTTGCTGGCTTTCTTGTTATTATTTTCTTCCTCTTACTTATATTTGGATTTCTAGCTTCTGAAGGTAAAAGCATTGATTGTTAATTTTAAAATTGCACTCATTGTTAATGTAAGTATTTGAAGATTATAAATTTCTCTTTAAGTGCTCTGTTAGTTGCATTCCACAAATTTTGCTATATTTTACCTATAAATTGCTTTCATTACTTCATAGTATCCCACATGTTTTTCCATTTACATTACTGTCTACAACTCTTAAGGATAAACAGCTTTTGTTTTCTCCAATACTCCACTGACCAACATAAATACTGCTTCAGTCATTTCTAATATCATACCCTTGTATTCTGAGAATTTCTTTGGGCTACATATACTGGAGCAACATTTTTATCGCATATTCAACTACCTTAATCATCTGAACAATTTACAAAATATATTTTTCCTTGATTTCTATGTAAATATGTTTCACTTGTGTTTAAAGTGATGTTTCCTTCTTTTTCAATCCACATATCTTTATTGAATAGAAGTGTTGTAGCATGTATTTTTGTCTTAACTAGTTTTGAAAAGACTGTATCTTAGACATTTACTCTGTTTTCAGACTAAACTCCTTCCTAATATACCATGGTTTTCATCATTAATGAATATTAAACTTTAACAAAACATTTGTAAATATACTGAGTTTATTATGTTTTTTCTTTAATATATTTTTAAAATGATTTTTTTCCAAGTTGAATCCAATGTACATTGCTGGATAAATACAATCTTGTTATAATGTATTTTTAAATATATTGCTTTATATGTTTTACTCTTTTTTGGAATATATGTTCATAAATGAGATTAGTTTATTCTATTTCCTTTCTCATTCTATCCAAATCTTGTTTGGGCGTTAAAACTGTACTGGTCTCATAAAGCTGTGGAACAGTCTCTTGTATTTTATTCTCTAGAAAAGCCTTTAATTCTATCCATTGAATATTTGGTATATTTCAACTCTAAAAATAGCTGGGTTAAGCAACTATACTCTAATAAAAATTAATTAAAAATAATTGGGGTGTATGAAAGAGTATGTGTGTATGTGTTTATTTAATGGTAATAAACCAATTTTTTTCTTTTGCTCTGATAAAGTTTTAGTAAATTTTATTTCTCCAGAAGTTGTTCATTTGTTTAAAATTTCAAAATTAGCACATACAATGTTCATTTTGTTTTAGTGGTTAATCTCTGTTTAATCTGGAATTATATTCCTTTTATTTCTGTTATTATTTTTAGTGGGTTTCTCTTCTTGTCATAAACATTTAATTTTACTTTCTGTTATCTCAAAAAAACATCTTACAATTTCTGTGATTATTTGGTTTCTACTTTTTTATTTTCTTCTAATTTATTGTGCTTCAGTTATTTTATTCTATGTAACATTAAACTGAAGTCTTTTCTCTTTCTGTTAATCAGACAAGGCTGACTACCACCAACAAAAAGAATCCCAGTCATTTGTTGTTCAGTTCCCAGGTTGTGTCCAGCTGTTTGCAACCCCATGGACTGCAGCACACCAGGCTCCCCTGTCCTTCCTTGTTCTGGAGTTTGCTCAAATTCATGTCCATTGAGTCAGTGATGCTATCTATCCATCTCATCCTCTGCCATCCCCTTCTCCTTTTGCCTTCAATCTTTCCCAGCATCAGGGTCTTTTCCAATGAGTTGAGTGTTCACATAAGACAGCAAAGTATTGGATCTCCAGCTTCAGCATCAGTCCTTCCAATGAATATTCAGGACTGATTTCCTTTAGGATTGACTGGTTGGATCTCCTTTCAATTCAAGGGACTCTCAAGAGTCTTCCCCAGGACCTCAATTCGAAAGCATCAATTCCTCAGTGATCAGCCAGTCAGTAGATTCCCAAAATAGAAGTCTCCTTCTTTCTCACTTTATATCCAATTAGCTTACATTCCTCCAATTGATTTTCAACCTCAAACCCCTCTGCTTATGTAGAAGGTAGGTCTTCAGAGTCCTTCACAGAATTTTTGTATCCAGGCTTCAAGGGAAAAAGAGAGAGCATGTGTGGAAAAAGCTCTTCATTCCTCAGGGATAGCAGTCATCACAACCATTCACATTTACTCATGAGCCCTATTGTTTGACCACAAGTCTGTGTAGTAAAGTTGGGAAACACAGTCTAGATATGCACCAAGCAAAAAGAAAACATAGATATTGGTCAGCACTGGGCCAGTTGTGCCAGAGTGCATACTTGTAGTCACAAAATATCCACTTTCTCCTTCTCTCTACACTCACATCCTCCTGAGAAACATCCCAAGGACACATCCTATCACTGTATACTGCTCAAAGTCCAGGACTTTAGGTGATTTTCTTCCTCTTCTTCAAATTCAGACATGATACCTGTTCCAGCAGGCTTTAAGTAATAAAATTAGTTATCTTCTCCTTTCCACAAATCTTGAACAATGTTAAACCAGGGACAGAAAAACCACTCCACAAGCTCTGATTCAGAAAGAATAGGAGATATAAAACAACCATTATTCACCTCTCCCTGATTGCCTCATCTGAGCACACTCTTACAGGCAACACTAGTGGTTAAGAATCCACCTGCCAATTCAGGAGACACCAGAGATGAAGGTTCAATCCCTGGATTGGGAAGATGCCCTGGAAGAGGAAACAGCAACCCACTCCAGTGTTCTTGCCTGGAAAATTCCATGGACAGAGGAGCCTGGTGGACTATAGTCCATGGAGTCACAAAGTGTCAGACACAACTGAGTATGCACATACCACCACTCTTACTCTTATTGAGACATAAATGATGATGTAAGCAAACCTGACTTTGAATTCAAACTCTGCCACTTGCTTTAAGGACAGATTTTGTGACATAACTAGTGATTATTTGGCACTAAATTGTTTTGCATGGTGTAAATCTAACAGCATTTCTTGCCCTTGAGCCAAACTAAAAGTAAATATAGCATACAGTTTCTCCAGGTAGGAGGGGGAACTTCCATATCTTTAAATAATGTTTAGCTTTGGTTTTCCCTAAAAGCAGAGCTTGAGATAAAGTCTTACATGTGTGAAGTGATCCCAGGTCATTGGAGACATAGAATTGTAAGAGTGAAATAGGAAAGAAAGGAAGACTAACCTTGATTCTGCTATGAACTAAATTCCCCTGCAGAGTTTCTGAAAAAGACTGAGAATATGTCTTAGAAATATCAGCCTGAGACTTCCTTGGTGGTCCAGTGGTTAAGTCATTGCTTTCCAATGTAAGGAGTGCAAGTTCTATTCCTGGTAGGGGAGCTAAGATATCACATGCCTTGAAGCCAAAAACCTAAAACCTAAAACAGGAACAATATTGTAACAAATTCAAAAAAGACTTTTAAAATATGGTTCACATCAAAAAAAAAAAAAAGAAGAAGAACTGTCAGCCTAGGGAGAGGGATTTTTATCCCCTGATTCCTGTCTACTACATGTCAAGGAAGATACTGTCTCTCTGGCTGTTTCAGAATCACAATGTCAGCTCCCACAGCATCCCATATTAAGATAAAAAGAACCCGTAGGGCAAAAAGCAAGACATGAGGAAGAGGTAAGATATATCTGAAGACTGCTGGTTGTCACAGCAATAACCAGAACCAAAAGGTGGTGGGAATTTATCAACTGGCATAAAGTAGTCCAACCTAATCCCACCCGCCAATTTGGTAATTTATACACAGCAGGGTCAATTTGCAGATGTTTGTTCAATGAGAACACGCAAACTGTTCTTTCATAGGTGCTTTAGATTTCATTCCTCTAGATAAATACAGAATTGTCAAACTTCTATTCAAGTGAGAATCCTGAATTTTGAGCTAGGAATCTTGATGCTGGGGAAAACTACAAGGATTGTTCTCTGGATGCCAAGACATATACTGTTCAAATAAACTGTGACAACCATAAATCCTGCCTCTGAAACTTTATGATTTATATTAGTTCTGTGTATTGATCCAGACTTGCATTTTCCATTTGCTTGATGATTATAGTAATTGCTGCTGTGGTTGTAAAAAATGCCTGTAACACAGCTTTGCAGAACACTTGAAAATTTTTTTAAATGAAAAATGTGTATGTGTGACTTTTCCTTTACCTAAGTTTATTTCTAAATTTTAGGACTAACATATAATCTAAGATCTTCTCTTTGACCTCATCATTCAAATTTCTAAATTGCCACTCCTCCCCACCCCACTTCTGTCATAATCTTTAATAGGATTCATCTAAGATGTGACAAAGTCATCTAAAAATAGATATACGTGTTTTGGTTTGGGGTTTTTGGTCAGTATTTAAAAGTATAAATTCACATTTATGAAGGACATATAAAATGTTATAACGCAACTTAATTTAGTGAAAGCGGACACCACAAATAACCTTTCTTGATAGTTTTACAGAAATAGATGGCTTATAGAGACATTATGCTTTGTTACAGGTAATACAAATCTTCTGTTTGTAGATTAAATTCCATTTTTATTTTAAGACCTGGAATTGTTTAATTAAATCTAGGAAACCAGAAATGCAGAAGTTATTAAACTCTTAAGTCATTGGGAGTGTTTTAATTCATTTCAGATTAGTGATTAGGCATTTTTCATGTCTATTCTCAATACACAAATAATGCATGCCACCTACAGATGACTAACTTGACAGCAAATTCACACTTTCAGCCTCTCATATCTTACTTCTTCCCAATGATCACAGGATATATTCTTTTTCTTATCCTTCTTCCAACCACTTTTCCCATTCAAGATGCATTTCATTTCATAAATTACCAAAAACTAATATAAGAAGAATCAGAAAATCTGAACATCCTTGTGTGTTAAATAAATTAAATTTATAATTATAAAATTTCTCACATAGAGAACTCCAGGCCCAAATGGCTTCATTGGTAAAATCTATCAAACATTTAATGAAAAGAAATCCAAGAATACACAGACACCTTTAGAAAACAGAGAAACTGTGTACATTCCACTGCTCTTTTTATGAGTCAGCATCACCCCAGTATCAAAATCAGTCAACGATTTTATTTGAAAAGAGTATTAAATATGAACATAGATACAAAGTGACTGAGATACAAATTTTAGTTTTATTGCTTGTAAAGCTGTGTGACATTCATCTCTCAAGTCTTTTAATCTCTCAGGTCTTTGGTTTAGAATCACACGCATCTTTAATTAAAACAGGTGTATTTTTTACATGTTGTTTTATAATATTTTTATTAAGTTTATGTCATGTTCATGTCATTAAATATCCATCTATAATTTTTTAGCTCTTCTTAAAGTAATGTTTCTGTTTAAGCAGTCTTGATCAGCTTTACAGAAGTACTACTTCTAAGTATTTTACACATTCTTTGTTTCATGTATTAAAACACACAATATAAAAAATTCCTTTTAGTGTTGAATGTAATATATTTTCTTTTAAAAATCATTTTGGTATGTTTGATCTAAGTTAATCTCTATTCTTTTTAAAAGTGTTAGCTTTAAAAGAGTTTTACCTGAGGATTTTGAAAAAAAAGTATGACATAAATCTTTCAGGATAATAATAAACAGGCCAAAACTACTGGAAAGATGAATAATAAGCAAAAGATCTAATTATGTTATAAATGTTATAAAAAGCATCAATATTTGAAAATTACCAGATGCTGGTCTAGGGCTATGCAAAATTTAAGTACATAGTATAAATTTGGGGGAAACCAAGCCCAAACTCTCTGTATGGCTCTCACTCTCTGTCTCTTTCTAAGAAGAAATTTGTGTGATTCTATAACTCATTTAAAGTTGTACTACATCTCTCAGTAATGTCCAACTCTTTGCAGCCCCATGGACTATAGCTTGCCAGACTCTTCTGTCCATGGAATTCTCCAGGCAAGAATACTGGGGTTGGTAGCCACTGCCTTCTCCAGGAGATCTTCCCAACACAGGTATCAAACCTGGGTCTCTTGCATTGCAGGTAGATTCTTTACTGTCTGAGCCACCAGGGAAGCCAAACTTTTAACCAAACTTTTAAGTGAAACTTTAACAGTTTGTTGACAACTCTGTACAGAACTGTCAGCTAATTAATGAGCATATATTACCTGTGTAGAAATAAGAGAACATATTATAAAGATATGATGATTTTTCAAATGTATTTATATTTCTTCCATAACCCAGGAATATTATGAAATAGCTACCTTAATATATTTCATGAAATAAAGATTGTTTCATATCAAATGGAACCATGTATTTAAAAAAGTTCCCAACTAGATTCATTCATTAAATCATTCATTCATTGAAGACTCCTGATATCCTTTCAATCTTAATATCGGTTTAAATGCTAATCAGGAAAATTGACAGTCTTTTCTAATTTGAGTTCAGATTTTGCTCATGAATTTAATAGAGCATTTTCCCTTTAACCTTGACCATACATAAATATTGTATATTCATAAAATTTAATGAAACTTAACTTTAAAAATGTACCACAAAAGAGAAACAGCTATAAATGCCAAGGTTTTCACTGACTAATGTAACAGGAGTCTATAATCACAGACTCCAACTGCCCCCAAACAAATTACACTGTGACAAAAACTGTCTGCAAAAGAAAAGTCCAAATGAATTTAATATGGAATCAGCTTCAGTGGAGTTATACAACAGAATAATCACTAAAGATTAAAATGAGATCTGACAGCAAGGCAAGATATGACTCCTGGATCCAGAGTGCAGAGTTTTATTGCCAATGCTGAGCTGGAAACCTGGCCTAGAAAGGGGGGATGTCCAGAAGGAAGCCACACCGGGATTGGAAAGCAGGCTTTTACCCATAAAGGTTAGTGATGTTGAAACCTCAAAAACCTCAGAGGTTCAAACTGGGTAAGTCAGTATTTCAGAGTGGTAGGGTGGGGTGGCCTGTCTGGTTCTTCTGGGTAGCCGAGAACACAGCATACTGGAGCAAGGCATTTGAAGTTCTGTTCCCAAGCAGTGGCTCTTAATTTTCCCAAGAAATCAGTGTCAGCCACTTAGCATTCTCTGCCCCAGTTTTCTTCTAAGTATAATCAGATGAATACATTGACCACATATTGAATTTACTAGGATGTTACCAGTTAGTGTTTTAAAATAGAAGAGAATAAAATAGAACAGGACAGAAATTATAGAGCTATAAGAGATTTTACAGATCCACTAATCCACTTCTCTCAACACTATTGAGAAGAGACATATTCCAAATCTAGTTAGTGCTTTGAAAGCTTCTGTTTTTCAATTTGGAAATAAAGACTAGAATATGTCCTTTGAATATTTTATTGTATCTATGGTTGGAAAAATAAGTATTGCTTTGTGGAGAATTAAAAATAACGATGTAGATAGATATGCAGTGACCTGAAAAGTATTAATGATATATATCTTAATGAAAATTGAAGCTTCAATTCTTTTGCCACCTGATGTGAAGAGCCAACTCATTGGAAAAGACCCTGATCCTGGGAAAGATTGAAGGCAGGAGGAGAAGGAGATGACAGAGGATGAGATAGTTGGGTGGCATCACCAACTCAATGATATGAGTTTGAACAAACTCCAGGAGATGGTGAAGGACATGCAAGCCTGGCATGCTGCTATACATGCAGTTGCAGAATTGGCTGGACACAACTTAGTGGCTGAACAACAACAACCTTAATGAAAGATATTAAACAATAATATACATAATACAAGTCTGTTTCTATTAAAATTAAATAGATATGAATATACCTCTAGGAGAAGGACATGTTGTCAAGTAGTAACAATAATTTTATGGTGGGATTATAGGTTATTTTTATTTTCCTTTTTTGGCTTATCAGTGATTTCTAATATAAGGAATATGCATTTTGTTTATAGTAGAAAAAATATTACATTCTGTGTCCTAAAATGCAAAATTTAACTACCTCAGATCTTCACTGTTAGCTTAGACCTCTCTTTTAAGCTCCAGAAACATTTATCCAAATTTTCTATGTATAATTTAGAGCCCCATTGCTCTCTAGTTAAGTCTTCCTTGGGACATTAGCTCTCAGTCAGTCTTATTACTACCCTACCTTTGGAGTGGTAATTGAGTACTTTATATCAAGGCCTCAGGCCCACTTTTGATAACAAGGGAAATGAACAGGTAGGTCCCAAAGTGCAAACCTTTGTTTGTCAGCACATAAGCTAGTTTACCTTTCAGAACAATAATAAATACAGCTCAGATTCTAACCATAATCTTCTATAAATTCCAGCTTATTGGATCATTTACCCTCAGTACAGCTGAACTTCAACCTCAGTGGAATCACTGATTTATTAAGTCCTCTGCTTTCGCCCATCTGTCAGTTCTTTACTCTCTTCCTATCCAGGTTAGAGTCTGTGGTTATTATTGCAACCCCTCTTTCCCCTGCCCTCTTTATCTTTCCATTTCACATTTCCAGCAAATCACATTCTCCAAATCAATGTGACTTTTTGACTTTTCTAAGCATTATAGGGGGAAAAAAAGTTTCCTTATAGATTCACAATCATTAATCTTAAGTCTGCAAGACAATTACTTGGCCCTCTACAGTCTGATTTTCCCCTTGCATTCCACCAGAACTGTTTTCATCATTATTATCAATGTCATCTATTTCATCAAGTCCAGGAGGAACTGTTTTCTTCCTTAGCTTATTAGATCACTTAGCTATCTCCAATCAACAATTAGTCACTTTCTCTTCTTTAAAATATTCTGTCCCTTTAGCTTCTAAACCTTAAAGAATTTTTATTTTCCTTTTACTGGCTGTTTAATCTTAGTCTTGCTTGAAGGCCCATCTTCCCTAATGGAGCTATAAGAATTTTCTCAGTGATCTGTGCTAGGCCTCTTGTCCTCTACTCTGCATTCTCCATCTAGGGCTATATCACCTTTTCCACTCCTTTGATTTCAACGAGCACCTATATTCTTGCTGCTGTTTCGTCACCAAATTGTGTCCAACTTTTTGTGACCCCATGGACTGCAGTATGCCAAGCCTACCTGTCTCTCATCATCTCTCAGAGTTTGCTCAAGTTCATGTCCATTGAATCGTGATGCCATCCAACCCTCTCATCCTGTGTCACCTTCTTCTCCTTCTGCCTTCTATCTTTCCCAGCACCAGGGTCTTTTCCACTGAGTTGGCTGTCCACATCAGGTAGCCAAAGTATTGGAGCTTCAGCTTCAGCATCAGTACTTCCAATGAGTATAGAGGGATGATTTCCTTTAGGATTGACTGGTTTGATCTCCTTGTAGTCAAGTCTCAAGAGTCTTGTTCATCATCACAGTTCAAAAAGATCAGTTCTTTGGCACTCTTGGATATCAAATCTATACCATTAACCCACACCTCTCTTTGAAGTTCCAGGCCATTTATCCAACTGTCTACTTCACATCTATAATATTTAGTTGCTTCAGGGACACTCAAGCACAACGGATATTAAAAACATGATCCTCTTCTTGAAGCAGTATTTAGTCTTCATTCAGTGCTGCTCAGGGCTGCTTAGTCAATGACATCTCCTACCAGATATTCAAGGCAAAACCTGCTTGTCATCTTTGACTCCTCCTATTCCCTTTTTCCCTCCAACTAGCTTCACCAGCCAATTAATGCTATCTCCAAGACAGGTCTTAATCCACACATCTTTCCTTATTTCTGGCACTCACACCTTAAAGTATGCTATTGTTATTTTTCACCTGTAATAAAGTCTGATGGGACTTCCTCTTCCTACTCTTATTTTCTTCCAATATATTCTCCACATTGTTGTTAGCATGATCTTTTGAAGTTAACATCTGATCATTTCTTTTTCCTACTAAAAGTCTTCATATAGCTTCCCACTGCCCATAGGGCAAAGGCCAAATTCCTTAACCCTATCTGCAAGACCTTGACTGATCTACTTCCTACTTACTTTGCTAGTCCCATTCAATGATAGTCACTTGTATAAAACTGTAACAGTGGACAAGAATTATTATCCCTCTTTTAGAGCTGAGGAAACAATGATCAGAAAAAGTTAATTATTTAAATTTAAATTATTTTCTCACCGTCAATGCTTAGAATTTAGTAGAGTCAAGATTCTAACTTAATCAGTTTGATTCCTATCCTCTTTTACAGAATACAACCTTATCTCTATAGCTCTAAATTCATTTAAAATAGTATATAAGTTTCAAAAAAGGATCATATTGAAATTGAGCAAATACTTCACATTAAGGAATGTGTTTCCGGGATAAGACAAAAATTCACTGAAATAAAACATGAATTATGGATTTTTGTTTTACCAAATACTAGTAGATACAATATTAATAATAGCCAGCATGTATTGTGCACTTATTCAATATGACTAGTTTATACTCATCTATTCATTTATGTCCCATAAAAACTTCAAGAAGGCCATAAAATTATGAGCCCCATTTGACAAATATCTAACCTGAGACATAGAAAGATAAAATTTGTCCAGTATTACATACAAAGTACAGGAGCTGAAGTTTGAACGTAAGTTAAAGAATTCGTCTGCAATGTAGGAGACACAGGAGATGCAGATTCAATCCCTGGATCAGGATGATTCCCCTGAGGGGGAAATGGCAACCCACTCCAATATTCTTGACAGGAAATCCCATGGACAGAGGAGCCTGGTGGACTACGGTCCATAGGGAAGAGTCTGACACAACAGAGCAATCAAACAACAACAAAACAACCAATATCTACCTCCAGATCTTATTTTTTCTAATAGTCTTACCTTTCCTAAAAGTTTTTCCTAATATTACAATCTCAATTTTTTAAAATTATGGAAGATGGGCAGTAGGCTTCATAGGGCAGGATAAAAATCCAAGCTCTTCACTCACTTCTCTAGATTTTTCATCACCATAAAACCTCACACTGACACTCTATAGACTTTCAGCAGGATACAGCACTCATAAATCCTTGACAGTTCCTGCAACTTTCAGTCTGTGCACATGATCACATTGTTCGTAGATAACATGCTGCTCCTTTTTATTTTCATAATCTTAATTATAAAATATAAGCCCCTTAACATAGATAACACATTTTAAAGTGACAATAAATCAAGGTGTGTTGAATTGAATTGGTCCTCCAAAGATAAGAAATACATATCTCTTTAAATGCACATATTCGTGTCTTAAGGTAAGCAACTGAAATTCCCCATCAGTGTTTCAACTTATGCCATAAAAGTGGATCAAAACAATTATCTGTATCTCAATCAGAAGAAAGAAAGTTACAAAAGTAGTATTAAATAAAGATTTGAAGACTATAAAGCAACTTTTGTAGCATATTCAGAAAAATGAAACTAATAATTATATTTAATATCAAAACTGATTTCTTAAATCTTCACATAGAAATGAACAATACGTCTTATATTCACAGTTGTCATGCTACCCTTTTCATAGTATTCATTGGGCTCTCAAGGCAAGAATACTGAAGTGGTTTTCCATTCCCTTCTGCAATGGACCACGTTTTGTCAGAACTCTCCACCATGACCCATCCACCTTGGGTGGCCCTAAATGGCATGGCTCATAGTTCCATTGAGTTAGACAAGGCTGTGATTCATGTGATCAGTTTTCTTAGTTTTTTAAAAAGTGATTCTGGTTTTCATTCTGTCTGCTTTCTGATG
This sequence comes from Okapia johnstoni, assembly GCA_024291935.2. Classification (NCBI taxonomy): domain Eukaryota; kingdom Metazoa; phylum Chordata; class Mammalia; order Artiodactyla; family Giraffidae; genus Okapia; species Okapia johnstoni. The sequence goes on along the minus strand of CM044311.1, from coordinate 77,666,607 downwards.
GTTGAGGATAAGAGGCTTGTGTAGATTTCAACAGTACGTGAAACAAGAACTTTCAGAAGTTCAAGCTGCATTTAGAAAAGGCAGAGGAACCAGAGATCAAATTGCCAACATCCATTGGATCATAGAAAAAGCAAGAGAATTCCAGAAAAACATCTACTTCTGCTTCATTGACTACACTAAAGCCTTCACCTGTGTGTGGATCACAACAAACTGTGGGAAATTCTTCAAGAGATGGGAATACGAGACCACCTTACCTGCCTCCTGAGAAACCTGTATGCAGATGAAGAAGCAACAGTTAGAACTGGACATGGAACAATGGACTGGTTCAAAATTGGGAAAGGAGTATGTCAAGGCTGTATATTGTCACCCTTCTTATTTAGCTTATATACAGAGTACATCATGTGAAAAACCAGGCTGGATGAAGCACAAGCTGAAATCAAGATTGCCAGGAGAAATAGCAACAATTTCAGGTATGCAGATGACACCACCTTTATGGCAGAAAGTAAAGAAGAACTAAAGAGCCTCTTGATGAAGGTGAAAGAGAAGAGTGAAAAAGTTGGCTTAAAACTCAACATTCAAAAGTAAGATCATGGCATCCAATCCCATCACTTCATGACAAATATATGGGGAAACAATGGAAACACTGACACATTCTTTTCTTGGGCCCCAAAATCACTGCAGATGGTGACTGGAGCCATGAAATTAAAAGATGCTTGCTCCTTGGCAGAAAAGCTATAACAAACCTAGACAGCCTATTAAAAAGCAGAGACATTCCTTTGCCAACAAAGGTCCATATAGTCAAAGCTATGGGCTTTCCAGTAGTCGGATGTGAGAGTTGGGTCATAAAGAAGGCTGTGCATTGAAGAATTGATGCTTTTGGACTGTGGTATTGGAGAAGACTCTTGAGAGTCCCTTGGACTGCAAGGGGATCCAACCAGTCAATCCTAAAGGAAATCAGTCCTAATATTCATTGGAAGGATGATGGTGAAACTGAAGCCCCAATACTTTGGCCACCTGATGCAAAGAGGTGACTCATTAGAAAAGATGCTGATGATGGGAAAGATTGAAGACAGGAGGAAAAGGGGACAACAGAGAATGAAATGGTTGGATGGCATCACCAACTCGATGGACATGAGTTTAAGCAAGCTCTGGGAGACGGTGAAGGACAGGGAAGCCTGGCATGCTGCAGTCCATGAGGTCACAAAGTGTTGAACACGATTGAATGACTGAACAACAACATGCTATCCTTACTAATTATATATATAATAAGATTTTATTGTATTTTTTTACTTTATTTAAAAGTGTTATAAATAATCGTCTTCCTGTCTTACATGCTATGGATACACCATAATTTGTTTTTTGATATTTTGCCCATTTTGAATTTGGAAATGAAAGAAGCTTAAATTTAGATATTTTACATATAACACTATATTTGTTATCTAGTTCAAGCAGTAAGTATGATTTTTTGGGCTCTTTATGCTGTAAGAGACTTTCTTAGTATAGTAGCCAAGTACTTAATCACAGCTTAGTTTTCTGGAGGCTGAGAACATGTCTTATGAATAAGTAGGGTGTGGTTGGAAGAGCCCTGGGCAAGCACTAAAGATCTTTGTCTTCTATGCTCAGCTATTCAATGCCTCAAGGCAAATATTTTCTCAATTTTTAATTAGAGAGTTTGTAACGTATGATTTTAAAGTTTCCTCCTCTTTACCTTAGGTGCTATGATTGTGGGTCAAGTAGGGAAATTTTTACAAAGCTAAATTCTTCAGCTCTTGTCTCTACCATTGTTTGAGAGGGATTATAGGAAAATCAGGACTAAAATTCCAGTCTGAAAAGCCAGAATTTTAGTAAAACTTTGATACTGGTCATTTCTTTTGTATCATTGTAGCTTGTGTTTCAGTGCATCAGCAGTTTATCCAGGAATCCAAAAGTATATGAACACGGCAGGCACCCATAGCTTTAATAAAGACTTATATTCAAGCTGTGAAGTATGCAAAGAAAAACTTTTATTCTTTTTTAGAACTGTGAAGGATCAGAAAAGGAGCTCTGAATTCCTTAACAGAGGCTCTGAGATGGAAAACGACTTTGGCTAAATCCCTTAGAAAGTAAAAACAAACTTTACTTTCTCTCAGGGGTACCGTGTGACAGCCTGGTTCTAAAGATGACTTCAGTCCAGAGTCCTTTATATGTGACCCAAGAAAACCAAGAAAGTGTTCTTCACTCAAAGTTGCAAGAAGAAGGAAAATAAGAAACCCAAAGTTAAGCATGACCATCCAGCTGGCAAATGTGCTTGGGCCACAATTGGCTTTGGCAAGTCCTCATCCTTAAGGTCTCCAATGGCATGGAGGCACTCACCACAAGAAAATCATGGGTTTTAAAATACAAGAACTAAAGAACACATTGATGTAATTTTGGTGCAGGAGAGTTCAGAGAAATGTGTGTTTGTCTTTGAAGGTTTACCAACCTTGTGAATGCTTCATACCTGTAATGGGACTATTCAGCTAGGAGATGATACTTCTGTCCCTGAAGAGATGAGCCACATGAACCATCCCCACAGTGCAACCTTGAGCCTTTGCCCTTTCACTCTCCCAGGCCAGGAGGAGAAATTTCTACCCAAACTCCTTTCTAAAATCAGAAGTTTCTTTATGCATATAGACTATCACCTAGAGTCTTAGAATAAGCAGAAATCAGTTTTTAAATTTACTTGGAAGACTTTCTCTCAAATGATTGTATAATCTCTGCTTGATTAACTTCTTTGTGAGGGAATTCTTAAGAAGTTCATCCACATAACAGAGTCAAATTTGTCTCCCTTTCTCTACCCATTTATTCTTGTTCTCCTCTAAGGGCCACAAAGAATAAACTACCCTGCCCCAATCTCTATTCCAGACTAAATATTCTAACTCCAATTATTTCACTTAACATGGTTTCAAGTACTTTACCATCTTAACCATTCTTTCCTGCATGAGACCAGCTTAATTTTCATCTTTTAATAGTACTTACTGTAATTAAAAAAATATTTTCTCTGGGTTGCATTGAAATACTCCTACAAAATAAAGCAGAATCTTGGTGTTCTAGGGAATTAGGTTTACTCATATAATTCTGGCTTTTCGAAAGAATTTCCCAGGTGGCACTAGTGGTAAAGAACCCTCCTGCCAATGCAGGAGACATAAAAGACTTGGGTTCAGTCTCTGGGTTGGGACTATCACCTGGAGGAGGGCATGGCAACCCACTCCAGTATTTTTGCCTGGAGATTTCCATGGACAGAGAAGCTTGGCAGGCTACACTCCATTGGGTCACAAAGAGTCAGGCACGATTTAGCCAGTAAACAACAACATATAATTCTGGCTTCTAGAATAATTTCTAGATAAAAATAATTAATGTTAATCACCAAATCTCAGTCATGACAGTCTTATCCCCCATTGTTATCCCATATAATCACACAAACTAACTTTTAGAAATTTAAAAATTATATTTGTAATCCTTCATTACATTATGAAACTTGTTTAAGAGAAGAAATTAAAATGGATGTTCAATCTAACATGTGAGCCTTAGTTATTTAACTAAGTCCAGACTCTTAGCATTTGATTAGACAGGAATTTAGAGGTCAACAGGTTTCTCCCCATCTGTTTAGAGATGAGGAATCAGAGACTTGGAAGAGTAGGTAGCCCCAAGCCCTTGCTTACGCTGTCAAATCACTGGGAGAAGCAGGATTTTTTCTCCAATCCAAACCTTTTTCTCATGAACACCGTATGTTCAACCTGCCATAAATTGCACTTAGACCCAAATGTCAGCTTAGCTCATTAAATGACTTTCCTTATATCCTATGCAGAGAATATAACATAAGACATGCTTTATTATGTTATTAATAAACATGACAAAACCCTATAAGCAAAATGTTATAAGAAATAGCATATAAGACATTGGTTTATGGGCAAAATCCTATTTTAAGAAATAGCATATATAGAAATGGGCTTCCCTGGTGGCTCAGTGGTAAAGAATCTGCCTGTCAATGCAAGAGGCAGGATTCGATCCTTGAGTTGGGAAGATCCCTTGAAGAAGGAAACGGCAAACCCACTCCATATTCTTGTCTGAAAAATATCATGGGCAGAGAAGTCTGATGGACTGCAGTCCACAGGGTCTCAAAGAGCTGGACACGACTGAGCAACTGAAAACACACAGAGAGAACATCAGCTCAGCTAGAATGTCCCAAATTGTCTCACCGAGCTGGGACGGCTGAGAGGACTGGGCCTCTCTTTTCTTGCGGTGTCAGTAGGGCTCCCACACATGTCTGAGCCCTCAGATCTTCCTCACATGGCCTTTCTCTCAATTCACATATATAACCTGGACATCTTATGTTGTGTCTGGGTTCTTCCTGAGCAAAAGCAGAAGATTCACCTACTACTTTTAAGACCTGGGTTTAGAAGTCCCAAGGGTCAATTCCATTGTATTCTATTAATCAATGCAAGTGGCAAGTCCAACTCAGATTTCTAAGTTTGGCAGAATAAAATCTATTTTTCAATAGAACATGGAGTTTATGTGAACAGAGACAAAAACCTCATACAGAAAATCTTTCCATCTGCTATTTACTTTGTAGTTGGCAAAAGGCGAGCTGGGTTCAGCTTTGATTCTGCCACCAAGATAAAAGAACTCAAAAAAACTCATCCACCAATACAAAAACTAGCATAAACAGACACAATGAAGAAATAGTAGACAAAGATATAGGATACAGCATTGTTCACATGGCTTCTCTTCTTATCCTTATAGAGTAGTTTCACATCAAACTATATTTTTAACCACATTACTAAAAGTTTTATCTTTATCTCTGAGATACCAGTTTAGTTCTTATCATTTTAATAAAATTGCTTCACAACCAAATAATACCTATGTATGTCCTAAACGATTTGATGTAACATACAAACACACATTCACACATCAGTTTTAGAACCTTTAAAGTTTATCATATTTCAGTAACATTTTACTCCATAATTACATCATGCTCCACTTCACAATGGTCCATAGCAGCACCTTATCACATCACACAGCCATATCATCGTTTACTTAATTAGTATTTAAAATCATGCTGCTTAAAATCATTTAACATTTGAAATATTCAGTTCAGTTCATTCGCTCAGTCATGTCTGACTCTTTGCGACCCCATGAACTGCAGCACGCCAGGCCTCCCTGTTCATCAGCAAGTCCTGGAGTTTACCCATACTCATGTCCATTGAGTCGGTGATGCCATCCAACCATCTCATCCTCTGTCATTCCCTACTCCTCCCGGCCTCAATCTTTCCCAGCATCAGGGTCTTTTCCAATGAGTCAGTTCTTCGCATCAGGTGGCCAAAGTATTGGAGTTTCAGCTTCAACATCAGTCCTTCCAATAAACACCCAGGACTGATCTCCTTTAGGATGGACTGATTGGATCTCCTTGTAGTCTAAGGGATTCTCAGGAGTCTTCTCCAACACCACAGTTCAAAAGCATCAATTATTCACTGCTCAGCTTTCTTTATAGTCCAACTCTCACATCCATACATGACCACTGGAAAAACCATAGCCTTGACTAGATGGACCTTTGTTGGCAAAGTCATGTCTCTGCTTTTTAATATGTTGTCTAGGTTGGTCATAACTTTCCTTCCAAGGAGTAAGCGTCTTTTAATTTCATGGCTGCAATCACCATCTGCAGTAATTTTGGAGCCCAGAAAAACAAAATCAGCCACTGTTTCCACTGTTTCCCCATCTATCTGCCATGAAGTGATGGGACCGGATGCCATGATCTTAGTTTTCTGAATGTTTAGCTTTAAACCAAGTTTTTCACTCTCCTCTTTCACTTTCATCAAGAGGCTCTTTAGTTCTTCACTTTCTGCCATAAGGGTGGTGTCATCTGCATATCTGAAGTTACTGATACTTCTCTCGGCAGTCTTGATTCCAGCTTGTGCTTCCTCCAGCCTAGCATTTCTCAGGATGTACTCTGCATATAAGTTAAATAAGCAGGGTGACAATATACAGCCTTGACGTACTCCTTTTCCTATTTGGAACCAGTCTGTTGTTCCATGTCCAGTTCTAACTGTTGCTTCCTGACCTGCATACAGGTTTCTCAAGAGGCAGGTCAGGTGGTCTGGTATTCCCATCTCTTTCAGAATTTTCCACAGTTTATTGTGATCCACACAGTCAAAGGCTTTGGCATAGTCAATAAAGCAGAAATAGATGTTTTTCTGGAACTCTGTTACTTTTTCGATGATCCAGAGAAATATTACTTCAGTGAATTTGTGTATTCATAAAGTTTTGTATATATTCATGTCAGTTCCTTTTTATACATTCCTGGCTTATAGTAAAACTGTCTAGGAAGCTTTTGATTGTTCTAAAAGATGTTAACATGAACACGTTTCTACCAGCATTTGCCCATATCCTTAAACTTTTACAAGCCTGGATATCATCATTAATTGTTAGCCATTTTAAATTTATTAAATGAAATGTAGTTTCTTATTATTTTAAGTTATTTCTTTGACTACTAGTGAAGTTAATCTTCTTGAGTTTCTAAGGCATACAACAATATAATCTTCTAAAGGGATGATTTTATGTATATATGCACACACATTCACACAGGAAACTAAAATTTTTGCAAGATACTTTGGGTCTTTTTTTGTTGAATTATAGGTGAGTGCTATTTTTTTTAAGTATATTTTCTATACATTTTCAAAAATTCTCTGATTAATGTGAATAGATAAAATCATACAATGAAGTATTGTCATCTCTAGAGTTCATTCCTCAGAAATATATTACAATGAAATTCTCTAAAAACCACTTTAAAAAAATCTCAATAGACTAGAACTCAAGTGGGACCTGTCTATATTTATTATCAGTTGGACTTGTTAGGCATCATACAGTGTAACCCCGTCAGATAGAAAGCAGAAGTATAGGCCTTTATAGCAATCATTGAATGCTGCCTCCCAACTCTGAACACAAATACCCAGAATAGAATATTAAGCCTGCCAGTCATGCCCAGATAAAGATGGTTTGGACCAAGAAGTTCTTTCATTCTGACATTATTTCAGTTCTGAATCTCCTTAGTGGTAGCTCTGGTGAGCCAGTTCCTTTCCTTTTGCTCTCTCGGTTATGTTTTTTTTTTATCAAATTTCCTTCTCAGCTAGGTTTGGTATCTTCATCGTATAATCAGTTCTGCTCCATCCTTCAGCTGCCAGCTTTCCTTGGCAACTTGCCACCATCTTTGCTCTTTCCAAGGAAAATTCTTTGAGTCTCAGTCACCATTCCTCTTTGAAGCTTTGATTCTCATGGAATCTCCCCAGCCATGGAATATGTTTTTTACTTCTAATAACTTATAAACTGATCCTTCAAAGAATATAGCATTTTTGTATTAGAATTAAAATCATACTGGATATTTGTATTTATTTTTTCAATTGATGTATAATTAATTTACAATATTATATTAGTTTTAAGTGTACAAAATATTTTCATAGCTTATACTCCATTTAAAATAATGGAGTAATAAAATAAAATAATGACTTTATTTCCCTGTGAAAATGAAAGTGAAAGTCACTCAGTCATATCTGACTTTTTGAGACCCCGTGAACTATACAAGTCCATGGAATTCTCCAGGCCAGAATAATGGAGTTGGTAGCCATTCCATTCCCTTATCCAAGGGATCTTCCCAATCCAGGGATCTTCCGAACCCAGGTCTCCTGCATTTCAGGCAGATTCTTTACCAACTGAACCACCAGGGAAGCCCTTATATTTCCCTGTACTGTACAATATATACAAGTGTGTGCTAAGCTACTTCAGTTATGTCCAACTCTTTGTGACCCCCATGGACTGTAGCCCAGCAGGCTCTTATGTCCATGAAATTCTCCAGGCAAGAATACTGGAGTGGATTGCCATGCCCTCCTCCAAGGGATCCTCCTGACCCAGGGATAGAACCCAGGTCTTTTATGTCTCCTGCAGTGGCAGGTGGGTTCTTTGCCACTAGCGCCACCTGGGGAGCCCTGTACAATATATATTTGTGGCTTACTTATTTTATACATTAATAGTTTATATCTCAATCCCATATCCTTATCTTTCCCCTCTCCCCTTCCTTCCTCCTACTGGTAACCATAGTTTTCTCTCTGTATCTGTGAGTCAGTTTCTGTTTTGTTATATACATTCATTTGTTTTATTTTTTAGATTCCAAGTTTAAGTGATAACATAGAGTATTTGTCTTCATTAAGCATAACATCCTCTAGGTCTATCTATGTTGTTGTAAATAGCCGAGAGAAGATTAAACCATATTCAGTACCTTACTGTTATCAGAAGCTTACTATCTTACTTTTGATGATAGTAGAGGTACTGAATATGCTTTAATCCTCTCTCTGTGATTCATCATGCCCAGCTGTGCTTTGCACATAGAAGTTATTCAGCATATATTTGGCTGAATACCTGAATAATGATGTCTGTGTATCCAAGACCTAGATGGTTCTTCCTAGGCAGAATGAGCTTCTCACTTAATCACGGGTTATTATTATTAATTAGCTTGGGTGGCTAAATTGACACAGTTAATTTTAGAGGCAGCGGAAACAGAGGTGCATCCTGATTTAGGAAAGAAAATCATGACCTCATTTTCCTGAGTCTTGAAAAAGTTACCTACTCTCTCCGGAATTCAGTTTATACCTATGAAAAGATAGTGGTCAATAAGCCAGTCTTCCTGACTTCTTGTAGTGGGGGAATTCTTGAACTTTTTTCTTATATTTTATTTAGTCTTGACCTAAAATGAACCTGAACATAGGGATCATCCCTGCAGCCAAATGAGTTTTAGGGCCAAGAGCTAGAAATAAAGAGGTTTCTATTATTCTTTTCTTAATCTGCATACTAGAGCCTATGTAAGAATGAATTGTACTCTACAAATGTTGAGCTCAAATTAACTTCTTTCAGAATTATCTCCTTACATTCACTATGCTAATAGAATTCTCTTTCATAAAAAATAATAATCTACTAAATCAAACACTTCAATAGCATTGTTATTGTAAAACACTAACAGGTGTTGTTCTAAAAAGTGTGCAAAATAAATGTATATAAATTAAATTCATTTTCTGACGGAACTACCTTTAATTTCCAAGATTAAATAAACCTTTTGATTAACTGTCAAAGGAACGATTTTTGAGGTTAAATTTCTTTGATAGACAGCCTCTCCATGAAATACGTCTTTTAAAACAAAGAAACAAATATATTAAATCTTCCCTTAGAGTGATTTCTAAAGGAAAAACTCTAGTTTCTGGGAGATAACTCCTAACTAATCAGCTCTATAAATCTGAATGCTAAGAGTTCTGATCCCTTTAACATAGAAGATGTTGGACCAACTATTATAACCCCAACTCAGTCTTTTCTATAGTACTTAAATAAAAGTTTCTAATTACAGAATTCAGGTAGGCTCTATAGTATTCTTGTAATTCATCACTTTTGTCATTTGGCTGTAAGCTAATGAGGCTGAGTTGAAAATTTTAATTTTTTCACATCTCTGATTTTTCACTAGATTACCATAATATTTTCCATATAATCATTGTATTTAATTATGACTAATAGCAATAATTTTGGAAGAAAACAGAACACAAAGTTAGGACTGACTTTATGGAATAAAAATTTAGTGGTCAAATATTCACGTTATATATTCAAATTCAATTAAACTGATGCTGTTACTGGGAAGAATATAATGTGAATTCATTAGACACTTTGCCTCTGACAGAACTGTCTTGATCAGTTGTTATATTTAATGCAATGTTAGAATATGTTGGGGTTTCCCAGTAGCTCAAATAGTAAAGAGTCTTGCTGCAATGCGGGAGACCCAGGTTTGATCCCTGGGTCGGGAAGATTCCCCAGAATATATTGTGCATCAGAAAATCAGCTTGTCTGCTTGCATTGACCTCTTATAACTGAATTCTAGACTTGGTCAAGAAAGCCCCATATTTTAGAGCAGTACCACTTTATGAGTGGACCCATGACAAGCTAAGAAATTTGTATCAGAATATTAATTAGTGTTGGCTTCTTTACCAGGCCATCCTAAAGACAAAAATAAAAACGTCAGCAAAAACAAACAAATGCTTAGTGATGTAGCTCATTTGCATTCTGGTGAACCATCTTATCTCATTGTGGACTAGTAACAAATAGTTCATGGTGTCAGTTGCAGTACTGTTCTATGAGTAATATTGCTTTAGAGATCCTCTGGATTTCCACTCTGGCTTTCCTCCAGCCATGTCCCTCCCATGGGGTGAGGAATCCAAGGGACCCAGGAGACACACCCAACCAGAAATACACCCCAGTTTCTAGACCCATGATCTGGGCACACAAGACCTTGGAATTCTTTGTTCAAACTGACTATCTAAGTTTACGTGGGCCTCCTCCCCCTGTCCTTTCTCCCAAAGATGAATTACACTATCGGGTGCCATTTTGTAGCTACATAATGAGAAGTTGGGTGTGTGGGCTGGAGTGTCCTCTTTCATGCACAGCCCCTCATGGCAAGGTCAATGGAATTTGGGGTGGGGACAGAAGAGAGTGGTCTACTCTTTAGGGGCAAGAGCCAGCTCTTCACGCATCACCACTTTTCCAGTGAGTAGTAATTCTTAGCTTCAACCTGGTCTTCTAGTTCATTTTAGGAGAACAACTCCCTATATGATATGTATGCCTCCACTGTACTCTTGCCCCAGCCCTGCAAATGTTAGGGAAAGACGACTTTCAGTCTATGGGCATACTTTTGAAAAACAATCAAAGGGATTTCAAAAAACTTACAACTTTAAAGTTTTTTCAAACTTATCTTCTAGTAGCATTTGCTTACATTGGTGTGAAGTTTTTAGAATGCTATATATGGGTTGGGAATATGTCCTGGAGGAGGGCATGGCAACCCACTCCAGTATTCTTGCCTGGAGAATCCCCAGGGATGGAGGAGCCTGGTGGGCTACAGTCCTTGGGGTCACAAAGAGATGGACACGATTGAGCAACTAAGCACAGCACATACACACACGAACACACACACATAAATATATATTACTAGATTATTTATATGCCTTCATTTTTCAAATAAAATTATCTTTTCCTATGCTATTTCATTTACCAGAAATTTCTTTTCCTCTGCCATTCCCTGATGCGTTGTAGGCTTCCCCAGTGCTGTTCTCCCCCTCACTTCTCATACCTTTTACTGTCACAACTTAGTGATAAGATCGCTCATCCCTAGAATTGGCCAAATCCCCCAGAATTCTGACTGTTTCCTTCAGTTCTGTGTTTTATGGGACATTGTTTGAAGTATTGTTTCTTAATATCCTTCTTTTCAACTTCTCTATTTTTTTTTTATTTCATCTCTATCTTGAATATGCATTTGTTGTTATTGCTCAGTCACCCACCTGTATGCAGGACTTTGCAACTCCAGGACTGCAGCAGCCAGGCCTCTCTGTCCCTCACCGTCTCCTGGAGTTTGCCCAAGTTCATGTCCATTGCATTGTGATGCCATCCATCCATCTCATCCTTTGAAGAGATGTATGTATATATTCAGATATTTATATGCATGTAATTTCTTTTTATATTCATTTATTCCTCCTTAGTTGTAAGTTTCCTTCAGGCCAATAACTATATCTATTTATTTCACTTTTTCATAGCACCTAATATAGTGATTGTCACATAGACACTGAACAATTTATGCTATTTAAATACTATAATAAAATTGTTATATACTAAGGTTGTTATATACTGTTAGAATAATTTGGGCCTCCCTGGTGGTTCAATGGTAAAGAATCCATTTGCCAATGCAGGAGATGCCAGTTTGATTCCTGGGTCAGTAAGATCACATGAAGAAGGAAATGGCAATCCACTTCAGTATTCTTGCCTGGAAAATCCCATGAACCGAGGAGCCTGGAAGACTACAGTCCATGGGGTTGCAAAAGATTCAGACATAGTGACTAAATAACAACAAATAGAATAACTTACAGAGAGAAGGAGTTTCCTGGATATTTAAGATTTTCAACATGTATTTCAATAATAAAAGAGCATAGAAAAGAGCAAAGAAAAGTCTATAGGAAGTAACAACATTTCTTCTTTACCTCTGATAAAGTTGAATGTCAAAATAAAAATTAAAAAAAAAAGAAAAAAAGCCAATAAAGAAGTAATGTCTAAAAACTCTGGAGAGGCATTAGAATGGGAAAATAATTTTATTGTCTTTGTCATTGTTTTTCAAAAATGGGTGTCTTCATTTTTTAAATGTATTATTTTAAGATCTACGGGTTTCCTGCTAATGCTAAGTTATCTTTTTTTTATACTTACATCTGGCTTACCATTGAAACCAATTCATTTATTCTGTTTCCATAAAACCCCTAATAACTATTTAAATTTTTTCTGTTCTTGGCTCTCTTCAAAATCATAAATACAGGTTTGAAAACTAAATTTGATTTCTGTGCAAATAATTCTCCTCCCTGTGTCCATCCCCACTAATTGCTAAGGAACTGTGACTATGTCCATCAGTTTTATTTATGATAGGGTTATTCCTATCATCTTATTCCCCAGGAAATGGAAAGCTTGCTATGTATCGGATGATACTGAATCATTGTAACTACCTTCTCTCCAACTTAAACCAAAGAAAATAAGTGAAAATAAGAGTGAAAAGAACATTGCTTTTAAATCAAGAAAATTAAATGTAATTTTCAAGTGGCTCTATTATGCTTGCTTGTTTGTCATAGCAAATAGCTAAATATCCTATTTTTTAGGATATTTGTAGCTAATGTAAAAGCAACTCATGAGCAAATTAAGCTAATAATATGGCAGTTCTTATGTTGTTTTATTAACTATTACATGGTCAATTTTTTCCACAAATATAGGTGCATTTCTAAGGTATAAAGTCACTGTTAAAATTTATATGTACCAGAGAGAACAAGATGGTGGAGGAGTAGGTGGATGTGGAATACATCTCTCTCCACGGATACATCAGGAATACACCTTCTGACACAGAAGTGCATGTAGAACATGAGCTGAAAGTGGGCAGGAGTACCTGACCAGTGGAAAAGAATATATAGAACCACAAAAACTTGGTAGGAAGAAGGAACTAGGGGGAAAACAGGAGTGTTAGTAAGACTGGACCTGCCCTCGGCAGGTAGGGGAACTGAAGCAGGGATCTGATCCCCACATCAGGGCAATTGTCTGAGTCAGAGGAGAAACATTTAAGGCTGAGAGTGAAACAGCTGATCTATGGCAGCCTAAATGGAATGAGAATCAGACAGTCCTTGCCACAGCTATACATACCCCGGACAGGAACGCTGGTCCCCTAGAAGGCGCAGCGGCTGGGAGTTGGAATTTAGGGATTATGGAGCAATTCCAGGGCAAGGGCAGCTGTTGACTGTGGAGAAACAGATTGAGGGGATGTGAGGGAGGAGATTATGGTGGGAAATGCCAGCGAAGGAAAGCCAGGCAGCCATGGAAGCAAGGCGATACTGCTGAGTCACACACAGGGGGTGGAGCCATCACCCCTCTCTCTCCCCACACGCCAGCATTGGCAGCTGAACAATAGAGAAGATGGCCCATCAAACGCCTGATGCACTGAACTACAGAGTAGGACCCCACCCAGGGTGCCCCTTTAAGTGCCTGACGTGCCAAACAACAGAGAAGGACCCCAGGCAAGGGAAGCCTCCAAGTGCCTGAACGGCAGGGCTATGGAGAAAGACTGGCCAAAGAGGCCTTCTGATCGTCAGCTATAAGAGGCTTGAAAAAAGACTCTGATAGGGCCATAACTCCTGTGGTGGAAGCAGTCCGTGTCCCTGAACTCTTGGTGCCGCCAGGGTCCCCGCAAACCAAGCAGCTGCACCACTTTCACGCTCAATCTCACTGGGGCAGAGTTGCCACAGGCAAAAAAAGTCTTGCATCTATGCGGGCAGGGTCACTTATGTCGTGTCCAACTCTGTGACCCTGTAGCCTGTGGCCTGTCAGGCTTCTCTGTCAGGGAGGGAGTTCTCCAGGCAAGAATACTGTATCGTATTTGGCCAATACTGGTTGCCATACCCTTCTAGATCACTATATTTCCTGCTGCTTAGCCTCCAACCCCGCTGAGTACCTGGTGCTGTCAGAACCCCTGCGACCGAAGCAGCTGCACCACCTCCACACCTGGCCCTCACAGGGGCAAACCCAAATCCTCCAGGGCAGCCTCAGGAGCAAACCCTAGTGGACAACCCACATATAGAGGTGGAAAAAAAACCACAATTGAAACCCAGGGGTAGTGTGGCTAAGGAAGAAGACCCAAAACTCTTCCCACCAGCTGTACAAGCTGCAGATTAAATCCACACAATCAACTAAGCAGACTCTGTGTCTATGGAATATATAAAAGGCCCTTGAGAGCTCCCACAAAAGTTCTGATAGCTATGGACATTGGAGGCAAGAACACACAGGAGTAGGACCAGATTAGAATCTGAGCTGCCCACAGCAGGTCCAGAGATCAGCATAGTGTTGGAGGGCATCTTAGGGAGATAAGGTAGACTGTGACTCCCAGCGAGGGAAAGGACTCGGACAGCAGTGACTCAAGAGAAACATTTATTATTCTTACATTTTGACTTGTTCTGTAGATTCTTTTGGATTTTTTTTTTTCTTTTTCCCACCTCTGTTGTAGTTGTCAATTTTATTGACACTAAGAAATCCAATTAAGCTTTTGAGCTTTTTTTTAATTTCTTTTCTCAGTCACATTTTTTTACTATTGTTATAAACCTCTGCCTCTACGTTGGGCTTTTGCAGTTCTGTGGAGTTTTCCTTTTTTTTTTTCTTTTTCTTTTTTCTTTTTTTAATTTTAATTTTTTAAACATTATTTTTTCTACATTTATTCCTTTGTTTGTTTTTCCTACTATTCTTTTCCCCTTGCAGTTAAAAGCTTAAAAGCTTTTGCACACCAAAGGAAACTATAAGCAAGGTGAAAAGACAACCCTCAGAATAGAAGAAAATAATAGCAAATGAAACAACTGACAAAGGATTAATTTCCAAAATATACAAGCAGCTCATACAACTCAATGCCAGGGAAACAAACAACCCAATCAAAAACTGGGAAAAGACCTAAACAGACATTTCTCTAAAGAAGACATACAGATGGCTAACAAACACTTGAAAAGATGCTCAACGTTGCTCATTATTAGAGAAATGCAAATCAAAACTACAAAGAGATATCACCTCACACTGGTCATAGTGGTCATTATCAAAAAGTCTACAAACAATAAATGCTGGAGAGGGCGTGGAGAAAAGTGAACGCTCTTGCACTGTTGCTGGGAATGTAAATTGATACAGCTAGTATGGAAGATGGTATGGAGATCCTTAAAAAACTAGGAATAAAACCACGGTGTGACCCAGCAATCCCACTCCTAAGCATATACCCTGAGGAAGCCAAAATTGAAAAAGACACATGTATCCCATTGTTCATTGCAGCACTATTTACAATAGCTGGAACATGGAAGCAACCCAGATGTCCATCAACAGATGAATGGATAAAGAAGATGTGGTACATATACGCAATGGAATATTCAGTTCAGTTCAGTTCATTACTCAGTTGTAAAGAGGAACACATTTGAGTTAGTTCTAATGAGGTGGATGAACTTAGAATCTATTATACAGAGTGAAGTAAGTCAGAAAGAGAAAGATAAATATCGTATTCTAATGCATATATACAGAATCTAGAAAAATGATACTCAAGAATTTATTTACAGGGCAACAGTGGAGAAACAGACATAGAGAATAGACTTATGGACACGGGGAGAGGGGAGGAGAGGGTGAGATGTATGGGAAGAGTAACGTGGAAACTTTCATTACTGTGTGTAAAATAGATAGCCAACAGGAATTTGCTGTATGGCTCAGGAAAACAAAACAGGGGCTCTGTATCAACCTAGAGGGGTGAGATGGGGAGGGAGATGGGAGGGAACCTCAAAAGGGAGGGGATATGTGTATACCTATGGCTGATTCATGTTGAGGTTTGACAGAAAACAGCAAAATTTTGTAAAGCAATTATTCTTCAATAAAAAATAAATTAATTTAAAAAATTATATGTGTAGTATTCTTGAGATTTTTATTAATTTCAAAAATTGACCATAAAAGGATACATTAACTGTTCTCTTAGAAAATGAATATTTTCCTAGTGTGTGGCTTCAATTTAATTTCTAGCTACTTTAGTCTATTACACCGACAACAGTTTGTAGGCAAATGTTTTTAAATCTTTATATCTCAGAAACAAAAATATTCCCTGGGAGAGAGGCAACACTTTTTCTTTTAATACTTATATTTTTAGTATGCTTAGAATCAGTAAAAACCTGTTAAAATATCACATTTTCATTTTATTCTTTTGCAGAATTTATGAACTTTTCCTTGCAAAATATAGCCAGTTATATGAACAGTAAGGTTTTGTCCTAGTCATTAAGTAAAGTATTTAAAATATCAACTATGAATATTTGCAACATAATAATAATGAATATTTATTGTATGCTACCATGTAGCAGGCCTAGCACTAAATACTATACCAATCTGATCTTATGTAACCATCAAAACTACTTTATAAGATAGTCATTGCCATTTTCTACATTATCTGGATCCAAAAATGAATACCTATGAGAGCTTAAATAACCTCATAATGTCTCTCAATATTAAGTGTATTTGTCTACTAATTATCAACTACATCACAAAGCTGGTAGACATTTCAGTAAAATTAGGGTTAGCAAATTATTCAATGTAACTCCATCTTAAAATATATGCAATTATATCAAAATTTGTTGTTGTTCAGTCACTAAGTCATGTCAGACTCTTTGTGACCCCATGAACTGCAGCACACCAGGCTTCTGTGTCCTTCACTATCTCCCTGAGTTTGCTCAAACTCATGTCCATTGAGTCAGTGATGCCATCCAACCATCTCATCCTAATACTAAACACACTTACATTTGGTGAATTCCAAATACTTAAAAAATATTATTTGTGTTAATTCATGAAAATATATTACTTGTGTTAATTCATGAAAATATTATTTGTGTTAATTCATGAAAATTTTGGGGCTTCCCTGGTAGCTCAGCTGGAAAAGAATTTGAGACCCTAGTTCCATTCCTGGGTCAGGAAGATCCACTGGAGAAGGTATAGGCTACCCACTCCAGTATTCTGGCCTGGAGAATTCCAAGGACTGTACAGTCCATGGGGTTGCAAAGAGTCAGACAAGACTGAGAAAACTTCACTTTCATGAAAATTGTTAATGTAAATTTCTCATCCGACTTGTATAAATGATTGTGTACTATGTCATAGCAAATCATAGAATTCTAAACAAACAAACAAAAATCCTTCAAAATTCATATTTTTTAACCCCAAACTTGGGAGGAAAAAGCTTTCATTGTAATTTATTTATGTTGCAGCTGTTCCACAAATATTTGTTCTTGGCTGCTTTCTTAAAACTCTCAAGGAAATTTTCTTACCCACAACAAAGGTCAACCATAAGACTTAACTTCTTTAGGGCTTTCTCATCTCTGATATAAATCTCTCTTTCTACAGTTTAAACATCTTCTGTCTCAGGCTACAATATTCAATCAATGAATCAATCTACCCAATGCCATCCTTATAATAATTTTAACACACTCAGTTTTAAATTTCTCCAGAATCAATTACCTAGGTCACAGTTGGATTAAATGATAATAAACAAATTCACTGTCCACATTACTGAAGTGCCATAAAAATAAAATTATGACTCAGAGTTACTTTAAAAGATTTGAGAGGTTAAAAATGCTATATTTTATCATTTTTGTTTTGACATACTGAGGTTATTTAAATCAGAATTATTGTTGATTATTATAGTTATTCATTTTATACTGCTATAACTTTACTGCTTTTTTAGGTAGAACCACTTCTTTGTCCTGACAAATCACAGAAGAATAATTGTAAGAGCAAAGGGTACTGTGTACTAAATAAAAAACTTCCCATTCAGAAACCTCCTAACATATTAATACAGGAATTGAAAGTCATTTACCAAGTGGAGGCAATGAGACAGTCGCTCAGTTGTGTCCGACTCTTTGAGACCCCATGGACTATACAGCCCGTAGAATTCTCCAAGCCAGAATAATGGAGTGGATAGCTGTTCCCTTCTCCAGGGGATCTTCCCAAACAAGGGATTGAACCCAGATGTTCTGCATTGCTGGAGGATTCTTTACCGGCTGAGCCACCAGGGAAGCCCAAGAATACTGGAGTGAGTAGCCTCTCTCTTCTCCTGCGGATCTTCCCAACTCAGGAATGGAACCTGGCTCTCCTGAATTGAAGGTGGATTCTTTACAGCTGAGTTACCAGATGTATATACATTGGGCCAGGCTATATTCTAGGCACTTAGGTTTCAGCCACAAACACGACATAAAATTTCTTGTACTCGTGGTTCTGTTAAAAAAAAACAGACTTTAATAAAGTAAAATGTAAACCAGTGTACTAGAATCACTGGACATAGGTTATACATAAGCTCAGCTTTAATCAATACTAACAAAGAGTTGTTCAAGTAGTTGTGACTGTATATTTCCATCAGTAGTGTATGAGAATTCCCATTGCTCCACATCCTTACCAACAGCAGGTATTGTCTATCTTTTGATTTCTAGTTATGTTGGTCAGTGTGAAGTAGTATTTTATTTGATTTTCATTTCCTTTTACTTGATCACCATTTGAATACTTTGTTGTCTGTTTGAATATCCTCCTCTGAAGTGCTTGGCCAGTAATTTTATTGTCTTTTTCTTACTGAATTATAGGAACTCATCATATATTCTGAATATAAACTACACTGTCATAGGAGTTACAAACATCGTATTCAATTCTGTGGCTTTTCACTCTATTAATACCTCCTTATGAACAGAACTCCTAAATTTTAATAGAGTTCAATTTTTCAAGTCTTTAACCTTATGATTATAATCTTATTGTGTTTTACTTAAAAAAAATCTTTGTCCATTCACAGTAATGAAGGTGTTCTCCTGTTGTTCTGTATCATAACATGTATTATCTTTCACATGTATGTCTGCAATCCATTTGGAATTGGTAAACTCTAAGGTATAGGTCAAATTTACTTTAATACAGGTTTCCAGCTGTCTCAGTATCATTTATTGGAACAGTAAAAACACTTTGTCCTCTATTGCTGTGGCACTTTGTGTAAAAGAGATATTTGCTTAAAACGGTACAAGTCTCAGCAAGTTTGAATGCTGATAGGAAAATATCCAGTAGAGAGGGGAAGACGATGATGAGGGAAAGAGAAAACAGAATGAACTGGAGTAGGCTGCTGTGGATGTGAATTGAAGTGCAAATGGAGACGGTGACCTTAGCTAAAAACATAGACAGTCATTCATAATGGCAATTTTAGTGATAATAATTAGTAATGCTTATGTTATTTACTATAAACCAGGTATTTACTGTTCAAAGCACACACACACACACACATATATACCTATGAATTCATATAGGTATATATATTTTATGTATAAATGTTTATAAACTCATATACATATATTTATATAAACTAATTTCATTTTCTAGCAACACCATGTATATATGTACACAGATGTACACATACAGTATTGTTAGATAAAATATATGTGTAAGTGAAACCAGCTCATATATTCTATTCTGCATTTAATTTAAAATATACTATGCTATAGACATTGATTTTATTCAAGAAATATCTTAAGCAGAGTATAAAAGTACTTTGGCCAAGAGTGGTGAAGCTGGAGCTGAAATCCTGGCAAACACATTCAAAATCTCTAGGTTTAAAATTTTATGCTATATTTACCTATAGATATATTTTTAGTCAGATTAGTTAATAGTAAATTGATAAATACTTATTAATCATCTGTAGCTAACAGACATTTAGCCAAATATCTAATTTTGGCTATTTTGGCTATTTAGATATTTTGGCAAGTATCTAATACCTATTTTCCTGTGTTTTGAGACATGTCTTACTAAGTTTAAATCTCATTTCTAGTATAACTTTCATAAATTTAGCTATTAAAAGTAATGGGAGAAATGAACTTGATCAGTCACTTTGAATTTCCTATGTAGTGTATTTTTTAAGGTGAATATTCCTCCTTTATCTGAAAACTGCCACTCACAAAAATACATGCCAGTTAATAGATTCAGCATTCAAAATTCCATATTTGTTTGTATCTTGCCACACTCTTAAAATGTAAAGTGAAAACTGTGTGGGATGAATCCAAACACCACGTTGGTATCTGCTTTAAACACATGCACAGTTGCTTTAGTGCTACTTGTTTTATCTAATATCACGTTTGGATGGAACATACACATGGTTTTTTAAACACACATTTTAGTCAAATTGTAGACACTAACGTCAGCATAATGTTTGTGTGGTTTTGCAACAGCAAATTCCAAATAAGCTCCTTAGATCTCTAACCTCTGGAAAGCAAACTAGAGCATGATGCCCATCAGACATTATATTTCTCTGTTGCCCATTAAATCACTAGCATTTATCAGCCGGTTCTGTGAAATTCAGACCAACTCAAGCAGGATGAAACTTGAACTTGTGTTTAATGTCACATAGGTTTGAATCACTTCCCCTAGTTTCCCTACAATTTCTCTGAGGCTTGTCATTTATATGTCCTTTAAAAATATATACATTGGTCATTGCATTTCAAGATTTAAAAATACTGCCATAAATAGACAGTTGCTAAATATACCACCTGCGGTCATGTATGGATGTGAGAGTTGGATGGTGAAGAAAGCTGAGCACCGAAGAATTGATGCTTTTGAACTGTGGTGTTGGAGAAGACTCTTGAGAGTCCCTTGGACTGCAAGGAGATCCAATCAATCCATCCTAAAAGAGATCAATCCTGGGTATTCATTGGAAGGACTGATGTTGAAGCTGAAACTCCAATACTTTGGCCACCTCATGCGAAGAACTGACTCATTGGAAAAGACCCTAATGCTGGGTAGGATTGGGGGCAGGAGGAGAAGGGGACAACAGAGGATGAGATGGTTGGATGGCACCACTGATTCGATGGACATGGGTTTGGGTGGACTCTGGGAGTTGGTGATGGACAGAGAGGCCTGGCGTGCTGCAATTCATGGGGTCGCAAAGAGTCAGACACGACTGAGCGACTGAACTGAACTGAACTGAAATATACCACACATCCACTACTAATTTTCAAAGCAGAGAGACAACATTCTAAGTTAAGAGAAAGGCCCAAGAAAAGGAATAAGCATGTCACAGCATGTTTGGGAAACGAGGCAATAAGTTAGCTGGCACTGTGGGTGGTTGTTTAAAAACAGAGTAGGAAAAAAATGCAGAACTTGTATGAAGTCAGGTTATAAAATCGTGGAAATTAAATTGAGGTATTTAATTAATTAGCTAATTAATTTTAATAGTATTTGGAGTACTTACTTCAGAAGGCACATTGCTATGTACAGATGATTCAGATTTGAGCATGATATATCTGCTCTCAAGGAACTTGGAATTTCATAGGGAAAAGATGCGTGAAAACAGGTAATACTATATGATAAGAGCTATAAAAAGAGCATGTTTAAAATGCAGTGAGGATTTAAGGTTAAGGCTTATTCAATCTTCCTAGGGAAATGAGAGGAGAAATGTTTCCCAAACAGGTTGCAGTTGGTCTGAGCATTAAGACCAAGTAATGGTTTACTGTTCATTTCTTGTGGAGGGATCAGCAGTTACAAAAATCCAGAGGCAGATCCCTCCAGAGGCAGATATTTGAATTCAGATGGCACACTGTCCCGATAACACTTTCTGTTGCTCCTTTCCCTCTAAATATCACAAGGACTGATAAATATACATCTAAAAACTTCAAAGAGAAACAAGTTTGTTTGATCAAAACAAAAATTTGCAACTGCGGACTTCAGCCAGTGTTTTCTACGCTCTGACACCAGAAATAGACTGAGACAATAAATTTCACCAGCTACAGGGTATATATGTAAGTCAGGTGACATAAGCCATGTTTATTAAATCAGAAGCCAGAATTGGTTGCTCCAAGAGAAAAGCTAAAACACTACGCCCAATTGTAATTACTTCTCCAGTAGAAATGGGTTGGTGAGAGAAAGAAAACAAAGCCATACACATGGGACATGGGTCAAGCGATCTGGTGTTCAGTGAATGCATAAGTCTTTTCATGGTTTTGTCACAGGAGAGAAGGGCCCAGTTGTAAATATTGGATCTCATACCAGACTGGGGGATGAGGATACAGAAGTGCATCTGCAAAATGGCTATATTGGATCCAAGGACTACAGAGATCAAGAGAAATATAACAAATGACAAACAAAAACCTCCTGTTCAAACTGAGCCTAAAAACAAAAGATCTAAAGCACAGAAGGAAAATTAAGAATAAGAGTCACTCTTTTACTACAGCATCGATAGGCAGGGTGACCTTTTTGAATAAAACCATATAATGATGAAATGCACATGTACTCACATACATGCACATCCACAGGCATCTTTTAAAATTAATTTTATGAAATTTCCCTGGTGGTCTAGTGGTTAAGACTTTGCCGTCTAATGCAGGTGGTACAGGTTCTATCTCTGGTCGGGGAGCTAAGATCCGACATGCCTCATGGCCAAAAAACCAAAACATAAAAAGCAATATTGTAACAAATTCAATAAAGACTTTGAAAATAAATAAAAAAACTCATTTTAAAGTGGTCTGAAAAATAGGAATATGTTGAGAAGGATGAACAAATAAAACAGAAATTCTGGGATGCATAGCATTAATATAGTCGTTTACCCTGAGTGTGTCTGCCAAACCTCAGAGAAGGCACTTTGATGACTACATGTGATATGGGGGCACAAGGTGAATTTCAGGAAACTCTCACGTTGACATTCTTCAGATAAAACTAGGACCCCAAAGAGCTCTACAGAAAGTAAGGGTGAATCAAAAGCAAACACATGGCACAGTCAATAAGAATTTGAATTTATTATCTCTGGCACTAGATGGAAGGGAAGGAAAAAGTGAAATCCCCCTAGAAATCTTTTTTTTAAACATTTTTAATAGAAGATAACATGAATATATTAAATTTCACAAATCTAAAACGTACAGATATTTGAATTTCACATTTAACCACAGCAGAGATGAGAATACAGAATATTTCTATCACTCCAGAAAATAACCTCGGCTTCTTCCCAGTCAATCCAGCCTCTATCCTTGGGGTAACTATTATTCTGGCTTCTAGCATTATAGATGCCTTTTTGCTTGTCCTTGAACTTCATATAAATGAAATCATACAGTGTGTCCTATGCGTGTCTGGCTCCCTTCACTCACTGTGATAGGAAGAATAATGAACCTTTAAAGGTATCATCAATCACTTCAGCTAAAGTCAAGGACACATTTCTTATAACCTTTTCCTGTTGAAGTTAAGATGCTTGCAACAGTGTGGAAGAGTCTTATCAGGGCATTTTCCTTCATGAGGAAGGTGACAATGATGGATATTAAAGAAAAAAAGATCATTAAATTATCTCTTTCTGCTATCTTCTGGAGGTTTTCATCGTTCCTTCCATAAGTATCTGGTTTATTATTTCACCATCATTGCCGCAAAGTTGGTTTAGCCCATCGCTGTAACACTTATTTTTCAGCAGTTACCTGTTCATGCCACACCTGTGATCAAGAGAGTTCAAGTGCAGGAAGGACCAAGACATTTTCGTAAAACTTACAGAAATCCACTTTGGCTCTTGTACATTACTAAGGGGCATTCAGTGAGCAGCATATTTGCATTTTGTTTTAAAAAATTGCAATTTGTTTCAATAATTCATAGTTCCAAGTAAGTGTCTTAAATCTGCTAATCTGTATTTCTTCAAGTGGAAGACCTAACTGCTCTACCAGGGCCAACTGAGCCAAATATAACAAGGTTCCTTTGGGGGAATATGGCCAGAACTATGAGAAAGGACTTGATTTCTGCCCACAGAGAGTAGCAAAGAGAGGCAATTTGGAGTCTCCATTTCTAGCAACAGTGGTTGAACAGTTGCAGCAGCCCAGAACACACTGTTGAAAGCAGTTTAGCTCAACTGGCAGTGTACCTGGACTAGGTATTTAGGAGACCTCTGTGAATCAAGGGCTTCATTAAGCTAGCGACTTTGCATGAGACAGCAGAGTGTAAAATAGACTTTCTTCCAAATGCAAAAGGTAAAGCTGAGATGCCTTTGGGATGAAGCTAGCTGCTTTCTTTGATATACTATTTCCATTTGATGAGCAAGATCTTTTGAACCCTTCCTACCATATTATTCATTGTGTTCAAGTTGACACAACTTATCAGACTATCAGGCTGAAGAGTAACAAGGAACCCATGAATCAGGTGTTTCTATAGACAGTTAATAGCTACTTTTCAAAGTGGACATAACTGTTAGATATGAAAGAGGGACATTTAGTCCAAAATCACAAGGGGAGCCTCAAAGTGGAGCTGCTTCACTTGCCTGAGTCTATAGTTGGCAAAATCATCAGTCACAAAGTAGTCATTAGGACTCTGGGACACCAAAGGTACTAGCACTTCTCTACATGTTACTCTGTCCAGCTGAGAGAATCCACTTGGTCACAGATGGAATTGGGAAATAAAAGCATACAAACATCAATCCCTATCATATATTTAGTTGTATGATAAACAACAAAAATTCATTGAGTTGGCCCAAAGATACTCTTCCACAAGGTCACCTTAGTTTCCCTTCCACATCATGAACTCTGCCCAAACTCCCATAAAGTGAATCTAAACACCTCCTCCCACAATGGGACTGGGTAAGATGCTGACTTCTGGCACCTGTGGCAAATAGAGTTGTAAAAGTATGAGTTTCTCCTTTTTCTGATATTTTTTAACATATTGAAATCACTGCATTTGAACTTTAGTCCACTTTGGGGACAGGGAAAACGTGTCCTGCCTCTAAGTATTATTCTTTTTATTTATTTATCTATTTTTTATTTTAATTGGAGGCTAATTACTTTACAATACTGTGATGGTTTTTTCCACACATTCACATGAATCAGCCATGGATGTACATGTGTTCCCCATCCTGACCCTCCCCATACCATCCCTCAGGGTCATCCCAGTGTACCAGCCCTGAGCACCCTGCTTCATGCATTGAACCTGGACTGGCAATCTATTTCACATATGATAATATACATATGTTTCAACGCTATTCTCTCAAATCATCCCACCCTCGCCTTCTCCCACAGAATCCAAGAGTCTGTTCTTTATATCTGTCTCTTTTGCTGTCTCTCATATAGGGTCATTGTTACCATCTTTCTAAGTTCCATATATATGTGTTAATATACTGTATTGGTGTTTTTCTTTCTGATTTACTTCACTCTGTATAATAGGCTCCAGTTTCATCCACCTCATTAGAACTAATTCAAATGCATTCTTTTTAATAGCTGAGAAATATTCCATTGTGTATATATACCACAGCTTTTTTATCCATTCATCTGCCGATGGACATCTAGGTTGCTTCCATGTCCTGGCTATTGTAAATAGTGCTGCGATGAACACCAGGGTACATGTGTCTCTTTCAATTCTGGTTTCCTTGGTGTGTATGCCCAGCAGTGGAATTGCTGTGTGTCATATGGCAGTTCTATTTCCAGTTTTTTAAGGAATCTCCACACTGTTATCCATAGTGGCTGTACTAGTTTGCATTCCCACCAACAGTGTAAGAGGGTTCCTTTTTCTCTGTACCCTCTCCAGCATTTATTGTTTGTAGAATTTTTGATAGCAGCCATTCTGACCAGCGTGAGATGGTACCTCATTGTGGTTTTGATTTGCATTTCTCTGATAATAACTGATGTTGAGCATCTTTTCATGTGTTTGTTAGCCATCTGTATGTCTTCTTTGGAGAAATGTCTGTTTAGTTCTTTGGCCCATTTTTTGATTGGGTCGCTTACTTTTCTGGAATTGAGCTGCAGGAGTTGCTTGTATATCTTTGAGATTAATTCTTTGTCAGTTGCTTCATTTGCTATTATTTTCTCCCATTCTGAAGGCTGCCTTTTCACTTTGCTTATAGTTTCCTCAGAGAATTCAGTATTATTCTTTTCAAAGTGACTGAAATCAGGATAAAATGGTAGGCGAGAGCTACTATATGCCAGGAAGCAAGTGCATCCACTTTCCATTTTGTGCTACATGGCGACTGCTTGCAACCCAACCAAATGAATTTCCAATGTTTTGTCCACCCAAAACTCTATATATTGAGAGACAAGGTCATGATTAGTGACACCATCTATTCCAGCTTTGAGAGAACATTTCATTCGGTAGTCACGACCATTTTGCTTCCATCTGAGACTAGGATTTTGGCTCTTTGTCTTATTTGAACTTGAATCACAGAATGAGAGCTTTTCAAAAAAGAATCTACCTTAATATAGGGCATTTGCTAATCCATTTTCATGATAGTATCTTTTCATTCTTCATCAGTTTTAAACATAAGGGCTGTCAGGAAGCATTTAACAGGAGACTTCCTGTGTGCTGTTTTCGGTCTTGCATAAATCCTCTGTCCCTTATTAGCTCCTGAATGCAGGTGCAAGAGGAGCCGCAAGCAGTTCCCAGGAATGATAGGAATCTATGCATTTCCTTCGTTAGCTTTTCCATATGGTGAAAAGTAACCATTTACAACTCTCCTCCCTTCTGATATGGAAAGTAACTATTTACAACCCCCTCTCTTTGAGATTGAGTCTAGCCTCATGTTTCCTGGATGACTTGTAAGATTTTTGATCCTTATCTCTACTGAGAAAAGCTATCTTGTAAGACAGTATATATATATGCCCACAATATGTTGAATAAACACCCTTGTTCCATCAGAACATCGGTCCCTGTGTCTTTCTTCATTTCTCTCTCTCTCTCTCTCTTTCTCTCTCTCATTCAGGATGCTTCTATGGAGCACAGGTGTCCGCTGTGTCTACTTACTTGCCCGGGCTTTCAAGACCTCCTCGAGAGGGCGCCCTGAGCCTACATAGATGGTGCTAACTCTTTGTCTTAGAGTTATATTGACACCCTGTGTAAACCAGAGAATATCAGACTCTTTTCTTCCTTCTTTCTTTTACTTTCTTATCGTTGACTCCATACAACCAAGTCCATTAAAGGACCCCAACAAAGGGCTAGAGGACTTTTCAGTGTGGTGGATCTGCCTGCAAACATGTACCTATATTTCTTTGGGTAGTTTCTCCTTCTCCAGTGAGTCACCATCATCAACATTGTACCAAATATAGGGCAGTAAGAGCTCAAATACTAGCCAATGCCTTATTTATAATTTCCCATGGGAAATGGTCTCTATAAATCCTCCCCAAGAGGGTCAAAATTTACTTATAGCCATCAGAACTTGAAAGCTGCACAACTTTGAAAAGTTTTACTCTTACAAAATGTATATTAAATAATATTATTGCATTACAGATTACCTTAATTTGGAAATTATGCTTTAGTAATGTAAATTAAATATGCTTTTCTTTGGTAATACACACTGAATTATTTAGGTGCAAAAGGTCATCATGCCTGTAACTTACTTCCAAATGTTTCATTGATAATATGAAGAAGGAAGAGGAGCAGAAGGAGAAAAACATATACATGGAGAGAAAGAAAATGTGACAAAATGTTAATAGCAATTAATCCAGATGAAAAGACTATGAGAGGTTATACAGTTTTTGTAGGGCCAAAAGTTTCTAGGTAGACTGGAAGGAAGGAAATATATAATGTATAGCATTTAAATTTTTTCACAAATACACGAGATGCATTTGCCAAGAACACTTGATAAATGACACACAGTTAAATATTATTGTAGGTTAGGGTAAAGAAGGAAGAAAAAAATAGTAATATAGTTGAGAAAAATTATGGAAAGAAGATGAAACTTTCACCAAGAGTTGATAGATGGCTTCACCAACTTGGAAAGTAATTTTACCAGATTCCTAATTTAGAAAACATAATTCTGGTGACAAACAGGGTGACTGGAGATATGTTGAAGTTGGAGAGAGGAAGACAAATTAGAAGGATATTATAAAAGTTCAAGTATGATATGATGCAGGCCTACATTAAAATGAGTACAAAAAGGGAAAAATGTCAGAAGTTATTTTAGAGGCCTCATTTTTATTTCTCTCTCACATGATAGCATTTCAAGACTCCTTAATAGTACAGTGATCATCTTCTTTGCACTTGCTTGTAGTCTAGAGCACCTAGATATATTAAACTTCCAACCACCTTTCTGGAAAGCTAGGTCTTATCACTGGCAAAAGAAAAGGTCATAGCTTAAGTGCTTTTCTAACATTAGTTCTGTTCCTTTAGAGATTGGCACGGTTGTATTTTTATTTTTTTATTGGAGTATAGTTGATTTACCATGTTGTGTTACTTTCTGCTACACAGCAAAGTAAATCAGTTATACATAACAGAGGGTCACAACGTATAAAACTATCTTCTGGTTTGTTTTCAAGAGCCTGAAACTTAACTTCTCCACCAAATAGAATTGAAACCACTGTAAAACTTCCCATTTATAACATGTACTTAATCCAGTACCAATAGAACTTTAGATCTGTGCTATGAAGTCACTTGCTTGGCTGAAATCCATTTAATTTTATTTTTCATTTAAATGTATGTTGTAATAAACACCTGAAGATGTATACAACATCTTCTGTATAAGAGAGAAAAATTTCAAATATGATTAAAGCATATTTATGTCAGAATCATTGAATGAAAACACAGGCTACCTAGACAGATTCTCCTTTCTAAATTTATTTTGTAAAATGAAAGGAATGCAAATACTTCTTTTTATTCTTTAGCAGGAAGTCATGGCAGTTGGGAATTATTTTCAGTTATGATTTTTTTATATATAAATTTACAGTGGCATATACTGGGGAAAATAAAAGTACTTGTTAAAGGAAAAAAAGATGCATGCTTGATGAATTAAAAATGGGGAAGATTCACCAAACCATCCAATTCTTTCTTCCCACATTTGAATTCAGGAAGACACTTTTGCACAGCAATCATAAATTTTACACAATGTTTTATAAACATCGTCTTCAAACTCAACGAAAAAGCATGTGATACCTATTTTTTACTTTAAGAAATTATGTTATGCTTAGAATTTGTCATCTAGGAGCTACAAGAATCAAAACATTGGCCTAGAATTTGGATATACATAGTCACATATTTAAAAAGGCATCTTTGGAGAGGACTGAAAATTCATTTTTTAAAATTACTTTGGACTTTGTAATAAATAGTTTATCAAACTCTTGGTTACAGACTCTTGTTAACTAAATTTATAAGATTGGCCAATAGAATAATATGTTAAATTATATCATTTGTGGTAGAGCATTTTAAGTACCTAGCTTCTATTTAAACTCAGAACTAGTTTATAGATCATGCAAAATTAATTTTAGCATATTCAGGCATCTGCTTTCCCTGTAGAAAGGGGGCTGAATACCTGTGCCCAAACTCTGCACCTCCTCTCAGTGGGGGTGCTGCATGAACCCATACACACACACACATGCACACACACACACACACACACACACACACACACACACACGAATCAGCCAGGCTTGATCTAATTTCTTTTTTGCTCTCCCTATCTCTTTCTCTTTCGAGAATGATGGTGCTGTCACAACCTCATGAATTTGCTTCTCTAAATGCTACTTTGTTGTTACCCTGGGCTTTACGTTAGTGTGGCATTTCTTCAGAGTTTTAAATAACACTGATTAAGCCTAGGAGACATTCTGCCCTCTTCCAATAAAGGATGGTTAGTTTTAGCTAAAGAACTACTTTATCTTTCTTATCTCCAAATCCTTGGTGGAAGGAGGTATCTATCAGAGCAGATGTCTATGGTTCATAATAATTAGAAAAAAGAAGAACCAAGAGTAAGAATGGGCCAGAATCATTAGGAAAGAGATCTGTGACAAAACTTTCTCCATTAGATGTCTATTTTATTGCTAGCTTCATTTAATATCACACACTCTGTGCTGGCTTCATAATCAAGAAAATATCTGACATCAAGTCAGTTTCCCAAGCACATATCTCTACTTAAAAGAAAATAAACTCACTGACTGATCCAGATATATGCACAAACTTTCCAAGTTCTGGATTCTTTCTACTGTACCAATCATTCCAAATTTACCAGTGCAAAAAGTTTAAAATGCTTGTCAAAAATTTTCTTTAGACAAAATATAGTAATATGTTGAATATTTTGCGGTAATACTTTTTAAATGTATTTGAATGCTACTGTAATTAATAACAAAAATTACTTAAAACTTTGCTGAGAACATAATTGCCAGAACTTAGAAGCAATCATAATGGTCTTCAGTAGGTAAATGGATAAATAAACTGTGATACATCCAAACACTTAAATGTCATTCAGTGCTAAAAATGAGTTTTCAAGCCATGAAAAGAATTACATAACATTCTGGAAAAGGCACAACTATGGAGACAATAAAAATCTCAGTAGTTTCCAGTGGCTAGGGCATGGGTTGAGGTGGGCGATGATAGGCAAAGCACAGAGAATTTTTAGGAAAGTGAAAATTTGATACATATAGCAATTTCACATTGTGTGTGTCAAAGACATTGGTAGGGCCTACTTATTGAATGGTGATTATAGCTTTAAAGATTAATAACCCAGGTACAATTCTGAGTTTTCCTTAAAAATTTTCCTTTTCGAATATATGATATGTCACTGTTGAAATATATTGAGCCATTATTAATGATCATCATTCTATTATTTATCATGTTACTTCTCAAGGTGACAGCTAACTTTGAAACAAGAGGACTCGGGATTAATTTTGATAGGGAGAAAAAAGTTTCAATCTGTATTATCAGTTACAGAGAATTGTCAAACAACAATTAGATAAATGGATGGATAGATTTCCTTTTCTACAAAAGGAAAGCAGAAGAGTTTTGTTTTATGTAACAAAGTAAACTCTATTATTCTAGAGGCAAAATTCCAGTGGTCTTAGTATCTAATACTGAAATATTAACAGTACTATTATATAATGCTGAAGCATTAATATTAGTATCTAATACTGAAATATTAACAGCATTAATATTTAAGTAATAGTTAATATTTGTCTGCTTTATAAACTCTTAAGAAATTTGAAGAGTACAATAAACCATCATGATGTTGAACATACATTTAGTGTAAATACCAATTGTTAACTAGAATGGTCATAAACTGTAAACTATTAAGGTCATATTCAGTTTTCTTTGGATCTCGAAGTACCACTTATGCTTAAATATCCTGCCTACTGCAATATGCCATTTTACAAGTTCCTCTTTAGCTCCCATTGCTGTGTCAGGCACTGGGAATTCAAAAAGTAAGTCACAGTTCTAAAGCAAGGCGTTCTAGACCTTGTGGTTGTCATGAAAGGAGTACCCAACATAGCCTGAAGTGGTCCAAGAAAGAGAAACTTCAATGCATACTCAAAGCATAAATAGAAGTTGGTCTTCAGAATAAGCTAGTAAGTTGAAAGCCCTTTCATGCAAATATTCCTTAAATATCTGACAGTCTTAGCAGTCAATGTGTTGAGTGGTTAATAACATACACTGGACTCAGGTTGTGCTATGCTCAATCGTGTCCAACTCTTTGTGACCCTGTGGGCTGTAGCCCAGCAGACTCCACTGTCCATGGGATTTTTCAGGCAAGAATACTGGAGTGGGTTGCCATTTCCTTCTCCAGGGTATCTTCCCAACCCAAGGATTGAATCCAAGTCTACTGTATCACAGGTAGATTCTTTATCAGACTCTACTCTACATTATCTGTGTAACTTTGGGCTAGTTACTAAAACTCCGTGGACTTCATTTTCCTCGTCTATAAAATGGAGATCATAATACTAGTCCCTACCTCAGAGGTATTTCTGTGAGGATTGCAAGAGTTAATACATGTAAAAACTTAGAACAGTTCTTGCCACATAGTAAATGCTGGTCAGGGATGGCTGTTACCATTTATTTTCAGGAGCTGACTAAGTACTCTCTGGGAGACACTCACAAAAGAAACCAGCCACTCCTCTGTTGCCATGAGCAATCTGGCTCTGTCTCCAAGTTTTAATATTTCACACAGAAATTTATATCCCTTGCATTTGTCTGGACTCACTGTCCTTAGAAAGTAATGTAGAACTCTATTGGTTTAGGACTTTGTTCCTTGGGAGCCCCATCTTTACTCCCACCTCTAGTGTTCATTGTTCCTACAGACTATAAACATTACTCACAAGAGAAGACTCTACACATGGACATCACCAGATGGTCCACACCAAAATCAGATTGATTATATTCTTTGCAGCCAAAGATGGAGAAGCTCTCTACAGTCGGCAAAAACAAGACTGGGAGCTGACTGTGACTTGGATCATGAACTCCTTATTGCCAAATTCAGACTGAAGTTGAAGAAAGTGGAGAAAACCACTAGACCATTCAGGTATGACCTAAATCAAATCCCTTATGACTACACAGTAGAAGTGAGAAATAGATTTAAGGGACTAGATCTGATAGAGTGCCTGATGAACTATGGATGGAAGTTTGTGACATTCTACAGAAGACAGGAATAAAGACCATCCACAAGAAAAAGAAATGCAAAAGACCAAAATGGCTGTCTGAGGAGGCCTTACAAATAGCTGTGAAAAGATGGGAAGTGAAAAGCAAAGGAGAAAAGGAAAGATATGCCCGTCTGAATGCAGAGTTACAAAGAATAACAAGGAGAGATAAGAAAGCCTTCCTCAGTGATCAGCGCAATGAAATAGAGGAAAACAATAGAATGGGAAAGACTAGAGATCTCTTCAAGAAAATTAACGATACCAAGGGAACATTTCATGCAAAGATGGGCTCAATAAAGGACAGAAATGGTATGGATATAACAGAAGCAGAAGATATTAAGAAGAGGTGGCAAGAATACACAGAAGAACTGTACAAAAAAGATCTTCACGACACAGATTATCACGATGGCGTGATCACTCACCTAGAGCCAGACATCCTGGAATGTGAAGTCAAGTGGGCCTTATGAAGCATCACTACGAACAAAGCTAGTGGAGGTGATGGAATTCCAGTTGAGCTATTTCAAATTCTGAAAGATGATGCTGTGAAAGTGCTGCACTCAATATGCCAGCAAATCTGGAAAACTCAGCAGTGGCCAAGGACTGGGAAAGGTCACTTTTCATTCCAATCCCAAAGAAAAGCAATGCCAAAGAATGCTCAAACTACCACACAATTGCACTCATCTCACACGCTAGTAAAGTAATGCTTAAGATACTTCAAGCCAGGCTTCAGCAATATGTGAACCGTGAACTTTCAGATGTTCAAGCTGGTTTTAGAAAAGGCAGAGGAACCACAGATCATATTGCCAACATTCGCTGGATCATCAAAAAAGCAAGAGAGTCCAGAAAAACATCTACCTCTGCTTTATTGACTATGCCAAAGCCTTTGACTGTGTGGATCACAATAAACTGGAAAATTCTGAAAGAGATGGGAATACCAGACCATCTGACCCGCCTCTTGAGAAAACTGTATGCAGGTCAGGAAGTAACAGTTAGAACTGGCCATGAAATAACAGACTGGTTGCAAATAGGAAAAGGAGTACATCAAGGCTGTATATTGTCACCCTGCTTATTTAACTTATATGCAGAGTACATCATGAGAAACGCTGGGCTGGAGGAAGCACAAGTTAGAATCAAGATTGCTTGGAGAAGTATCAATAACCTCAGATATGCAGATGACACCACCCTTATGGGAGAAAGTGAAGAAGAACTAAAGAGTCTCTTAATGAAAGAGGAGAGTGAAAAAGTTGGCTTAAAGCTCAACATTCAGAAAACTAAGATCATGGCATCCTGTCTCATCACTTCATGGCAGATAGATGGGGAAACAGTGGAAACAGTGGCTGACTTTATTTTTCTGGGGTCCAAAATCACTGAAGATGGTGATTGTGGCCATGAAATTTAAAGATGCTTACTCCCTGGAAGGAAAGTTATGACCAACCTAGACAGCATGTTAAAAAGCAGAGACATTATTTTTCCAACAAAGGTCTGTCTAGTCAAGGCTATGGTTTTTCCAGTGGTCATGTATGGATGTGAGAGTTGGACGGTGAAGAAAGCTGAGCACCGAAGAATTGATGCTTTTGAACTGTGGTGTTGGAGAAGACTCCTGAGAGTCCCTTGGACTGCTAGGAGATCCAACCAGTTCATCCTAAAGGAGATCAGTCCTGGGTGTTCATTGGAAGGACTGATGTTGAAGCTGAAACTCCAATAGTTTGGCCACCTGATGCGAAGAGCTGACTCATTGGAGAAGACCCTGATGCTGGGAAAGATTGAGGGCAGGAGGAGAAGGGGATGACAGAGGATGAGATGGTTGGATGGCATCACCGACTCAATGGACATGGGTTTGGGTGGACTCTGGGAGTTGGTGATAGACAGGGAGGCCTGGGGTGCTGTGGTTCATGGGGTAGCAAGGAGTCGGACACTACTGAGAGACTGGACTGAACTGAACTGAACTGTGGTAAAGTCATTTTTTTTTCTCATATGTTACAGTTTTACTGATTATGTCTAGTTCCTTACAGTCTGGGACTCTAGAAACAGTCTGACAGGTCTGCTCATCAAGAGTTAGGCAAATCTCAGAGTGTGAGTCTCTCAGAAAGGGGAACAAAGGGTCCGGGGGGAAGGTGGGTAAAGAGGGAAGTAGTGGGATGAAGGAGAGGGCCTTAGCATTCTAAGGAGAAGGAACTGATTTTTTATTTTTTTTTAATGAAGCATTGCAACTTGGACTTAATTATTTCTTAAGTTTGAGTTTAGTCCTGAAACATTCTGGTAAGTTCCTATTTGTTTCAGAGGGTAACTCACTTAAAATTGGGTAGTTGAGTTCACATTTGACCTATCACAGCCCTCGGTTCTGTTTTTGCTCCCATCAAAATCCAAGAGCTATTTGTCTGACCTAGGAGCCATGCATTGGTGTGCATTTGGCTAAAATATATGAGAGAATTTTTTAAATCTTCAATAAATTGAATTCTTCTGGAGGAAGGCTTTCGTATTTCTTATTCATCTCTTTAACCCCCATACCTAAAAGAGGTTCAGTTCAGTTCAGTCGCTCAGTCGTGTCCGACTCTTTGCGACCCCATGAACCACAGCAAGCCAGGCCTCCCTATCCATCACCAACCCGGGTTCAGAGAAGACATTAAAAATAATGCTTTCTAAAATACTGACTGAAGGAATTAATTAATCATTTCTCTCACCAAAAAGGGAGCCAAGCTCCCATTTCTTAGTTTATATGGAGAATTTATCTTGTTTCAAAGCCTCCAACTCAGACTGTGTTTAACGACTGAGTGACTAACACACACACAAACAGGGGAAAGGAAGTCTTGTCATTGCTAGAGGAGTTTGCAAACTTACTCTTCCTGCAAAAGAGCAAAATGGCAAGTAATCAAAAATGGAAAAAGGTGGAAAAGATAGGTAATTCTTTGTCTTATGTAGGTTACTACTCTCCACCATGGAAAAGCAGAATGTCCTGTAACCACAAAACGGTTCAGAACCAATATCTCAATGCAATTACTTCCCTATCAATTAGCAGCAGACGTTTTTTTTTTTTTTTTTTTTTTTTGAGATATGTACATATCTGCCAGACCTCAAAATATGAAGCAACAAGTGAGAGTGTACATTCATCAAGAAAATGGAGGCCTAAGAGTTAGGCTTATTTTTCAGAAATGTAGAACCAGCATTCTCCTCATGGAAAAAGTGTCAGTGAAATCTGTATAGGAAGCATCATTACATCTCTGAAGGTGCCAAGGTGAAATCAAGAACTATAGTAGCAACACCTACTGTTTAACCATGATAGTGCTTCTCATGTGCTTTGCCACATGATATTGTAATAATTGCTTTATAAATATTATCCACTCTTCATAACATATGAGGAAGTACTACATTACCACCCTCCTTTAATATAATAAATAAATAATAATTTTTAAAAAAGTAACTCCAAATTTTCCACAACTAGTAAGCAGCAGAATCTAGATACAAGTCCTGGCATTTCGGTCCTATATCTGTGTTCTTGACCACTACAAAAATGAAAGTGTTGGTTGCTCAGTCATATCTGACTCTTTGTGATCCCATAAACTGTAGCCTTCCAGGCTCCTTTGTCCATGGGATCCTCCAGGAAAGAATGTTTGAGTGGGTAGCCATTCCCTTATCCAGGGGATCTTTCTGACCCAAGGATCCAATCCAGGTCTCCTGCATTGCAGGCAGATTCTTTACCCTCTGAACCATCACTATACTAAAGAAGAAATATAGTGTATGCTTACATTTTGGAAAACAAATTATACCTCTGAAGCTTTTGAACTAAATTAATTGATAATGTCTCTTGAGCTCCTACCAAAAAATTTTACAAACGTATATGCCCAGCAATATATTCAGCAGTATGTGAATCTCATGGTGATGAGTAAGGAATCATCTCTGTGCAACTATGAGTGATGAGCTATAAGGGGCAGGTGTGTATAAACAATGGCAAGAGGAGTCAAATGAAATAAACATGGTAATGGAGAGACATTTTTTGATGCAAGAAGGAGGCCAGTGTTAGAAACAATTGGCAATGGGTTCCAAGGCTTTTAATTTATCTCAGATATTTATTTATTTGGCAGTACAACATGCAAGATCTTAGTTCCCAAACAAGGGATCAAACCCAGGCCCCCTGAAGTGGAAACACAGAGTCTTAACCACTGGACCATTAGGGAAATTTCTAAGATACTCGTTTAAAATTAAGAGTTCAGCATTTGAGGGCCAAAACTATAAACAGAGGGTCATAATATTTGAGTAGTGGAGAGAGCACAGATCAGAAATTAAAAGATCTTTGAGACTAATTCTTTCATCAATTAACAATCTGAGTTTCAGTTACCCTATCTTTTATATAGATATATAAGTCTTCCTCCCATATTTATTTACCCTTTTTTTTTGGTTCATTATTTTAGGCAATATTCAGGTAGAAAATGTGTGAGGATAAACAGAGCAATCAGTAATATAATGTGAGTGTTAGTATCACCAAAATTCTTTGCTTTTTTTCTATTTGCTATCATGCAACAAAACTCACTGTAGCCACATGGGATGAACAGTGTTCACAGCTTCAAGGTAGCATTCATATGGTTAATGGAGAGAAGGAATAGATCAAATCTCTTACTATATTGATTTTTTAAATTATTTAATCACTCAATTGCTTACTTGAAATTATTTGGTAAAAGATGTGATACATATATACAATGGAATATTACTCAGCCATAAAAAAGGAATGAATTTGAGTCAGTTGCAGTGAGGTGAATGAACCTAGAAACTGTTATACAAAGAGAGGTATGTCAGAAGGATAAAAACAAATATCATTTATTAACACATATATATGGAATCTAGAAAAATAATAGAGATGAACCTATTTGCAAGGAAGAAATAGAAACACAGATGTAGAAAACAGACATGTGCACATGGCAAGGGGGGAGAGGAGGGTGAAATGAGTTGGGAGAGTTGCACTGACATATATACACTAGTCCAGTTGCTCAGTCATGTCTGCTCTTTGCAACACCAGGGCCAGGCTTCCCTGTCCTTCACCAATTCCCCGAGTCTTTTCCAACACCACAGTTCAAAAGCATCAGTTCTTCGGCACTCAACTTTCTTTATGCTCCAACTGTCACATCCATACATGACTACTGGAAAAACCTATGGTTTTGACTAGATGGACCTTATATATACACTACCATGTGTAAAACAAATAGCTAGTGTCTATCTAAAACAGATAGACCGAGATGTGGAGAAATGGAATCCTCATACATTGCTGGTGAGAATGGTAATACACAACTACTGTGAAAAGTGGTATGACAGTTTCTCAAAAAGATAAACATTGCATTTCTGTATCATTCAGAAAGTCTACTTCTGGGTATACACTCCAAAGTATTGAAACCGGTATTCCACAGGTATTTGTACATACATTCATAGTAGCATTATTCATGATAGCTAAAACATGGAAGCAACACAATGAATAAACAAAATATGGTATATACATACAATGGAATATTATTCAGCCTTTATAAAGAGGGAAATTCTGACACATGCTATGACATAGATAAACCTTGAAAACAGTATGCTAAGCAAAACAACCAGTTACAAAAAGACAAATGCTGTATGATTCCACTTATATGAGGTAACTAGAGTAGTCAACCTTCTACAAACAGAGTGTAGTGGCGGTTGCCAAGGGCTGAGGGAGAAGGGAATAGGAAGTTAGCATCTAATGGGTATGGAGTTTCAGTTGGGGAAGATGACAAAGTTCTGGAGATGGATGATAATGTTGGTTGCACAGCAATGTAAATATATTTAATGCCACAGAACTGTACACTTAAAGTGGTTAATTTTTTATTATATCTAGCATACCACAATTAAAAATACTAAAAAATTTTTAAAAGTCAAGATTAAAGGACTAAGGTAAATTTCATGGCATATACTCCCCCAACTAAAAATAAATACAAAGCAAAAAGATAAGCTAATACTGGTTGATGCATGTGTTGATAAGACAAAAAAATAATAATAATAAAATAAGCTACTAACCCTAACTGGAAACCTATGACTTCTACCCTAGTCTCTTAGGTATTTCTCTTGGCAAGGTTCTGTAGCACTTTATATCTGACAAGAGATCAGAATGTAGTAGTGATTCAATAACAGTTTAATAAAGAAGACTTTTTCAGTACCTAAATTTTAGCTTTGAGCTATAAAATCTATAAAATCTATTCTCTTAATATGTCCATCCTTTCAGAAAATAACTAAATATATTACTAGCCTTGTATATGGAAGCCCAACTGGGCTTCCTCGGTGGCTTAGAGGTAAAGAATCCGCCTGCAGTGTAGGAGACACAGGAGATATGGGTTCAATCCCTGGGTCAGGAAGATCCCCTGGAGGAGGGCAGGGCAACCCTCTCTGTATTCTTGCCTGTAGAATCCCATGGACAGAGGAGCCTGATGGGCTACAGTCCATAGGGGTGCAAAAAGTAGGACATGACTGAAGCAACTTAGAATGCACGCATGCACATATGGTATAGTTAACTTGATTCGTTAATTAAATCTTCTTGTCTGATACCTGTTTTCTTTTGATAGTAGGTTCTTCAAAAAGCTGTGAAAATCCTTTATTTTGAGGATGGACATCACATCTGACATAGTCACATAATGCTAAATCGTTACTCTAGATCAATTGCCATTAGCAATTTTATAATGAAATTTTCTAAAACAAAATCAGATGAAATTCAAAATTGATTTTGTGACTAGGGCTCTGAGTCATGCGATCCATTAAAACAAAAACTTTCTGATATTTATACCTAGGATCTAAATCTTATATACTGTCAAATGCTCTAATCTGTAAGTCTAAGTAGCCAGCAATATTTCTAACAAAATATAGCTATATACATGCATGAATACACAGAAAAATACACATATACAATCCATTCGTCATGTCACTTTTCCCTTGGATGTCAAAAAGCAACAAAATCTTAGTTCGTATACTTCCCCATATGAAAAAAATTACTTGAAATATTGCAAAAAGCTTATGAAAAGGTTTTTCGTCAGTTGTCTCTAGCTGACTTATCAAGCATATACTCCCTGATTTTCCGAAAGCACGTCTTTGATCACATCACTACCCTGCACAGAAACCATCAAGAGTTCTTCATGGCCTGAGAAGTGAACCCAAAAACCTCACTCAACCAGTCCAGTGCCTGTAACAGTCTGCAACTTCCTTCTCCAAGTGCCCTGGACTGTTTTTCTTTATTCAACCTCCTCTCTAAACAAAACAGGCAACCTGCCATTCCTGAACAAACCTAAAATTTCCAGTCCCTAGAACTATTGATTCTGCTTGGTTGCAATACAATTCTATGTATTATCTATATTCCACTCTTCCACATCTAAGTGTGCTATAATCATCTTGCTTAGCATTGTACTAGCGTATAGAAAGGAGTACACATACAAATGGGCTTTCCTCCATTGGTTTATAAATTAATATAATACTAAGTACGCTATGTTATTTGTTTAAAACTTACAAGGCTAGACAGATATATTGGCTTTCTAGGAATCTGGAAATCAATGTTCTACATGATTTTATGTAAGTTTCTCTTTCTGGAAGTAAATTTAATGAAAAAAAATGCGATCATTTTCAACTTGTTCCTCTGGAAACTTTGACCTTTGAGGGATAAAAAGAAACTGCATACACAAATATTACTTGTATATTCCACAAACATTTATTGAATACCTTCCATGTACTTCAAATTATAGATGGTAATTGAAAATGATGGAAAAAAATTAATAAATTCTTTGGAATAAAGAGACATAATTATAATACAAAGTAGACAGTGACATTGTAAAAAGAGAGAGAAAGAGAGATTGTGCCTGCTTGGGAGGATCCCAGAAAGCTGCGCGTTAAAGCAAGTTGTTTCCACTTGTCTTCAGCAAATGTCAACCATGATGGAAAAACATTAAAACATCTAAGTATAAAACCCTTCATCATGAATCTGTTTCCATGGTGTCAATTCTATATGTTTATATAGACTATTTCTTGGTCTCATGAAAAAGATTTTAATAAATTTATGCACACAAAAGCACTGAAAGTTGCATTTGCCACAAGATAACAGCATTCTTTTTCTTTTATTTTTAATTAGTTTATTTATCTATTTTTTAACTTTACAATATTGTATTTGTTTTGCCATACATTGACATGAATCCACCATGGGTGATAACAGCATTCTTAAATATTAGTAATTTGGAATATTACTGTGTATATTCCTATCCCAGAATAGTTCTCTTTTTGAGATTTGGAGAATTATTTTCAGATTATCTTGTCCTCAGAAACTATTGATGTTGTCTGACTTCACCAGCACAAAATAGGTGCATGAGTAGGAAGGTTAAGTGCTTATTTCAGGAACTACACTTTGTCTTTCACACATGGAAAGGGCTAGAGGTGACTTTATGAGTCAATTACAACTCATTTCAGGGCTCCTCTTGCCTTTACTGTGTTTCTTAAGAGATATACTCCAGATGCACTTTCCTTCTTTAAAAAAATATATGAATTCCTGTGATGAAGGGAGAAGCAACCAAGAAATCCTGCTCAATTAATACATGCTGGAACATTGCCATTAACGAAGGATAAATATAGTCGTTCTGTCAAGCAGAACAATGGATTTTTCAAAAAATAACAAATGTTTATTTAGTTCCTAAAAGTGCCACAGTGTTAGGCACAAGGGACATTGCAGTGAAATAGGCAAATGGTCCGTGTTATCCATACAAAACACGTTGCAGGTTTATGATCTATGGGTTACAAGAAGAGAGAAGGTAAGAGGTTGGAGAAGAGAGGAGATAAAATACAACTGATTAACAAGCAAACAAATTTCAAAACATAATTTCAAATAGTGACGAGTGCTATGAAGACAATAACTCAAGGCTATCTGATAAAGAGGAAATTGGCAGAGAGCTTTAGTTAGGTGGGTATGAAAGGGAGTCATATACAAGAAGGTGATATTGGAGCTGTGCTTGAGTAACCAATTTACAAAACAACAGCATGTAACAATCCAAGCACAAATGCAGTTAGGGAAAAGATCCTAAGGCAGAACATAGATTGGAAGATTCCAGGAAAAAAAAAAAAAAAGCTAGTAGAAGCGTGGTGACTGAGATGGGGGGGTGCTCAAAGTGTAATTGTGGGGTTTAGCAGGATCATTTAAGATGATGTAAGGAAGATCTTTTAAATTTGTGTAGTATATGTAAGTAGTTTGGATTTTATTTTGTAAAGACCTGATTTGAAGTCACGGTAAGGATTTCTGTATACTTTTGCATACATTAGTGAAGTGAAAGTTTTATGTTTATATTTATTCAAGCAGCAATGGATGAGGAGCTCCCATGTGCTAGAGTCTGGAATTAGAGTGGAAAGTAGACAGGAGGATAGACTTAGTACTTACTCTCTAAGAATTTACAGAGTGATAGAAGAAAAGCACTAAAAGTTCCAAGCACATTATATCACATTTATAAAATGTTTTGGATCATCTAAGGACTGATATAACTTCCAGTCATATCTTTTCATATAATATGGCATATAAATTGAGCCTTGAAATATAGATGAGTTGAGTATGGAAATGGGGGCATGAGGAGGTTCGGGAAAATGGATTATGACACAAGGAAAAATACAAGACACTTTATGGAATGCAGTGAATAGCATTTAACTAAGTGTTGTTGATACTGGCCTTATATATGAGACAACGAAGTGAAATTTGTTAATTCACTCATTTATTCAGTGAATATTGAGCGAGTACTATGTAAGAGGTGCCATACTAGCTGCTAGTGAGCAGTAGTGAATGAGATAACGTTCTTGTTCTTATGGAGCAGTTCAGTTGGTGGGGAGGGGGGTAGATAGACAATAAATAAATAATACAGACTGCAAGGTGATAGTAAATGCTATGAAGGAAAATCAAGCAGCGAGCAAGAGAAGGTAGTTTGTAGGTAGTTAAACTTTCACAAAGGGTGATCAGAAAGACTTGTCTAATAAATGACATTATAGCAAAGGCCTAAAGGACATGAGTGAGTGACTCATGCAAACACCAGGGGAAGAGTATCAAAGCAGAAGAAGCAATCAGTAGAAATGCCCTGAAGTGAGAGCATGCTAGGAATGTTCAAGTACAGAGACAGGTGTAACTACAATATTGGATGAGTTGAAAGTGATAGGAAATGAGGTTGCAGAAGTGCTTTGGGAAGGAGAGGATATAGACATGAGCATCTGGTAGGTGATAGCAAGTTGGGAAGCCAATGAACAAAATGGTAGAATGCTCTGACTTCCATTGCCAAGAGACACTATATGACTCATGCGGTGAGAAGATGAGCATGAAACAGAAGCAGAAGGCTATGGACATTATCCAGATGAGAGGCAGCGGTGACATGGATCTGGATCTTGATGGAGGAAGTGATGAGAAAGGTTAAACGTGGAAATACTTTGAACAATAAAGTTTAACAATGGGTCAAATACTGAAAAAAGTAGCGTCAGATTGACACCAAGTTTTTTAGCTGAAGTAACTAGAAGGATAGAGTTGACATTTCACTCAGAAGAACAGGGATTTGTTAGACGATCTAAATGACAGTTATAAACACAGCTTAAGATGCCAATTTGTAACTAAGTAGAGATTTTGATGTGTAGTTGAATGTATGGGTCTCGAGTTCAGGGCAAATGACTGGGCTGGAAATAAAAGTTGGGGAGTCATCAGGAGATACACGGCCTTTAACACCTTGTGACTGGATTATCTGAACAGTGGGGTAAATCTACCGAGAAAAGACGAAGTTTGAGTCCTGAGGTACTACACATTTAGAGGCCAGACAGAGGAGGAAAAATCAGCAAGGAGAGGAGTTCTAATGATGAAGGAAGTAAAAAGTGAGTCAAAAGGAATTAGTGTGTAATAATTAAAACCTCACCAAAGTAGGATTAAGACAGAAAAGATAGAGTAGAAATAGTGAAAATTAACTCCTCTGAGGGGGGCTTCCCTGGTGATTGGTAAAGATCTCTGGGTATTCAGGAAATGATTTGATCTCTGGAGAAGAAAATGGCAACCCACTCTAGTATTCTTGCCTGGGAAATCCCATGGACAGAGAAGCCTTGCGGGTTGCAGTCCGCAGAGTCGCAAGAGTTGGACACAGCTTAGGGACTGAGCACACACACAGATGGGGTAGCAAATGTTTGAGAAATTTTTTTTCTAATTGCTTTTTGCTGCTCAATGAAATAGAAGGCAATTTTATCAGCTGAGAGCAAGGCCAGAAAGGAGGTGGTTATAGAGAAGATTTAGAGGAGACCTCTAAAGAAATAGGAAGAAAAAATGGATGTTTCCCTAAATGGACTATAAGTCAGTGTAAAATGTCTAAGATTAGCAGGCATGTATTTAAAAGTGGTGTCATTAAGTAAAGAATATGTTTTACTCATTGTGATTGCAGAAGCAGTAATGAATTTATCAACTTTAATTTTGTAAAATTAGTATGATGTGAGGGGAAGTATGATATATGGAAGAATTCTAAGCTATTTGAAGA
Organism: Okapia johnstoni; assembly: GCA_024291935.2. Taxonomy (NCBI): domain Eukaryota; kingdom Metazoa; phylum Chordata; class Mammalia; order Artiodactyla; family Giraffidae; genus Okapia; species Okapia johnstoni. Next base: position 77,622,653 of record CM044311.1, on the reverse strand, counting down.
CATAGGGGATATAAGTACAGTGAAAACATGATAAGATCTAAAAAGTATAGTTCCTGGAATACTGGAGTTTAGATTTAAAAAAGACTGATTTGGAATTGGTGGGTTTGAAGATATTATGATTACTCATATTTGATAAAGTCTCGTTGTTTTCCTCAAAGTGACTAATCAAAGTTGGACAAAAAAATGAAATCATTTACAAAGCAGTAAAGAAATCAGGATAAAATGATTAATTTCCAGTATATGAAATAAGGGCCACAGATTTCATCTTAGAGTATGTGAGATACGCTGAAATGTTTAAGAAAAGTGCCATGATAAGTACTTTGAAACAGGTAATCAGGGGAAGGGGATGTGGACAGAAACTGAAAGCAGGAGAGAAAAATGAGCAGTCTGATAACACCTTACAGAGCAAAAACGCAAAGGCAAAAACTGAGGAGAAGCTGGGTTGTGTAAAGAAACATAAAGACCGGACGCATGGTCTCAAGAATTTGGCATTCAAATCAGGTAGATAGGCTTGTAAGTAAATAATTTTGACCAGATGTGATAAACGCTGTGTCACAGGTATGCACAAAATGTTATACAGACACCAAGAGGGAATTGAACGATTCTGACAGTTCTGCAATGAGCAAAATTGAAGGATAAAGGAAAAATTTAATGAAGACAAAATTGTTAGTTGAACGCTGAGTAGTCATTTTCCAAGCAGAGGATGGTAGAACTGGGTGTGCTCAGTAGAGAGAAGAGAAAGCATAATATCTAAGCAGTGTAATAATATGACATGTCTAGTAGATAGTGCTATTTTGCATACATTTTAGCCTGGATGCTAGAGGGGAAATAGTGGGAAATAAGGCTAGACTTAGAAGTTAAAGCCAGTTGTGAGTAATTTTGAATGACAACCTAAGGGATTTGGACCTTTTTCCTATGGGTAACTCAGATATGCGGATGACACCGCCCTTATGGCAGAAAGTGAAGAACTAAAGAACCTCTTGATGAAGGTGAAAGAGGAGAGTGAAAAAGTTGGCTTAAAGCTCAACGTTCAGAAAACTAAGATCATGGCATCTGGTTCCATCACTTCATGGGAAATAGATGGGGAAACAGTGGAAACAGTGTCAGACTTTATTTTGGGGGGCTCCAGAATCACTGCTGATGGTGATTGCAGCCATGAAATTAAAAGATGCTTACTCCTTGGAAGGAAGGTTATGGCCAACCTAGATAGCATATTTAAAAGCAGAGACATTACTTTGCCAACAAAAGTCTGTCTAGTCAAGGCTTTGGTTTTTCCAGTGGTCATGTATGGATGTGAGAGTTGGATGGTGAAGAAAGCTGAGCACCGAAGAATTGATGCTTTTGAACTGTGGTGTTGGAGAAGACTCTTGAGAGTCCCTTGGACTGCAAGGAGACCCAATCAATCCATCCTAAAAGAGGTCAATCCTGGGTGTTCACCGGAAGGTCTGATGTTGAAGCTGAAACTCCAATACTTTGGCCACCTGATGCGAAGAGGTAACTCATTGGAAAAGACCCTAATGCTGGGTAGGATTGGGGGCGGGAGGAGAAGGGGACGACAGAGGATGAGATGGTTGGATGGCATCACCAACTCGATGGACATGGGTTTGGGTAGACTCCGGGAGTTGGTGATGGACAGAGAGGCCTGGCGTGCTGCAGTTCATGGGGTCGCAAAGAGTCGGACACGACTGAGCGACTGGACTGAACTGAATGAGTATTCATTAAAAGTTTTAATTGTGTACTTTCAGAGGTTTTTTCTGTATGTGTGTATGTTTGTTTGTATACAGTAAGCATGTTTGTCTGTGTCTGAGACAGTGAATGATGTTCTCTCTCTTTTTTTTTTTAATAAGTCTGAACTTATTTTGTCACACTGATCTCCCATGAAATGAGTGACAACTTAAAATTGATGTTGCAGTTAAAATACTTGCCCATTAAGAGTATATAATGAGCCTTCCTTTCTAGTAACCCAGTTGGAAACATTGGCCTCATCACTATTACATTCTCACAACTGAAACTGATTGACAATTATGTGACAGGGGCAAAAACCAGAGCCTGGTCAATATCATCTGGCGTTTAGATTCGCTTTGAATCCGGTTCCACATTTGTATAGTGGCAGATTGGAGATGGAAATATTTGATAATTCTATGATTTGTTCCATGTCTGAAAGTGTTATGACTCCATGCAAAGAAGGAAAAAGGCAAACTATAACTAAAATTTCACTATGAATATCCACATATCAAAAAAATGAAAGCAGTTATCCTGTTTTTCCAAATCAGGAATAAAATGTAAAATACTGTTGCCCAAAATAGAAGTTGGTTAATATACTACTAGGCCAACATTAAATAGGTACAAAATTATTAATATATCGAATGCTAGTACCTCTAGATTGATTTTCAAGGTCAGTTGTGGCACATTGGTGTCTGTTCTGGTTAGCATAATTTTCTTGATGTTCAGTTCTTACTGGATTTATTTCATTTGAACTAAAACAAATAAACCAAAACTTTAAAACAAAATTGGCCAGTTTTTCCTGTGTTTATACGTTTTTGTAAATTTTGTGACAAAGTTTTGTAACAAAAGCATAGCTCTCAGTGGGTGCATGAGGTTTAAGTGGTTTCATCTCAAACTGGAACCAGATGTGAAGACCGGTGAAGTGACCAAATGTCATATTACAAAACCAAAACAAAACCACTGTTCACTGTCTTCGTCTCTGCTAAGCACCAAAATGATGTGTTTCAAGGACCAGCAAAGGTCTGAATGAAATGTGTCTTCATTGGGAATTGGGATTTAACCCAAGACCAGCAAAGAGTAAAATCATCAAGGGATTTGGGTGAAAATTTGCACCATAGATTTCAGAGGAAACTAACTGTTGGCCAAACCCTTGGAGCCTGATAGATAATGATATGGAGGTATTTTCACAATTCTACATACCTTATTCATATCCTTTTTAATATTCTGCTTCTTTTATGCCCCCAAGTGAGACAACTTTCACTTTTCCTCTCTTCCAGTTTCATCACTGCTCATCACTAGCACTTGCCATGAAGGTTCCATTCTTTCATTAGAAATCATTGAATCCCTTTACTGTAAAAGTGGGAAACTATGTCTCAGAGATATTTATTATATTATTATACATAAATATTTGATTATATAAAGATAAATTATATATCTAATTTTTGGTGAAGTCATACCATTTATTGGAGGCTTAGAATTCCTCTAAATTTCTACAGCTTTAAGTATCTATAACCAAACAATATTTACCATAACTAGAGAAGTGCACCTCTCAGTTTATAAACATTCAAGCTTGAACAGTATAATCCCACATTGAACATTGAGGGAGATACCTATTAAAAATTCTAGGATGTGATAAATGTCCCCTGAATGCCACAGTGTTACCTACACTGATGCTTTCTTCATAGGTCCAGAAATATGGAGAGAAGCAGCACTCTTTTTCATGTCTCTAAATGGTTTCAAAATCTGAAACTAGCACTTTAGTTTCACAGGTTCTCTATTATTGCACCAAAAGATATTTTTATTCTTGTAGCATTCAAACAACCTAAATTTTCTAATTCCTTCTCATCAATTATTCAGCCAGAGAAGAGTAGAAAGATAAAGTGTACTGTTCTTTTAACATGAGTAAAGTTTTCAAAGTAGGTAATGGGAAGTCACTTGGAAACAAGTAGTGACCTAGGAGATAAACTAATACAGCAGTCTGAAATCTTGCATATCATATACTCCAACAACACTAAAACTCAGAAAAGGAAAAAAATTGGATAAGATAACCCAGCACCTAGCTAAGGTTGGAAACCCACTTGTTTTTGTTCAAACATTTGGCTAAAACAAATGTTGTCCACTTCCCATCTACAAGAATTAGTAGCTCTGCCAAAAGCTGCAGTTTCCTAGGCCAAGATTCTCCCACATCTCATAAATCTTCTAACTACTGTGGTGAAAAATTCCTTTTAAGGTTGTAATTGGTAAAAAAGGTCTGAAAAGGAAGACAAAATAATTGTTTCCTCTCCTGAAAAATGTAAAGGGCTTACAGGAAATGGCATGAAATTAGGATACCTAAACAGCAATAAATATCTATAGATGAGTAAGCCTTTTTACATCCTGGAAGCCATGGTATGATATATTCAGGATGTTGTTGAATTCTCAAACACTCTCTAACTCAAACTTATAAATAGCTCCCAAGTGATTGTTTGATTTCCTGACTTCCCCTAAGGGTAACTGGCTTCGATACATAGTTCTTCAATAAACTGGCAAAATTTAGAAAACACCAAAGTTGGCAATAGACAAGGATATATGGATTCAAGGTAATAATAGCACCAGCATATGAGGCCTTCAGAAGCAGGGATTAATATTCTAGTAACTGGCTTTTCACCTCTTCTACAATGATCTTTCCATTCTCTGAATTTATAATCTTAGTAGATATCAGTATCATCACTTATATTGACTACTATTCAAAAAATATTAAATTGAACCTGCATTCTACACTTTGTCAGTTTATAGCTCAAACATATATTGATCACCTAATATATTCCCAGTACCATACTAGGCTCTGAGAATATAAAATGAAAAAAAAAAAGTGGTTTTCTTTGAGAAGTTTGCATGACAGAAATTCCAGAAAATGTAGAAGACTGAGGCAGAGAATTAACAACTTGCATTTATTAATTTGTAAGTAAGAGGAGCAGCAACAAAAAAGAGTCATACCTTACTTCCACGAGGCATACATTCAGTTGCAGAAATCAAATGCCCCCTGAATAAGGACTTCATAAAATAGTTTGCTTATATAAAATTCCAAATGCCAAACCTAGCAGGTGAAAATACATAAATTTTCATCCTCTCATATCTCTAAAGAAAAGAAGGCTACAATTTGTTCTATAATATTGGTTCCGTATGAAATTACAAATGAGCAAATGAGACACTACTCCTTTAAACTTTATTACAATATATTTTAAAATTTAGCAAAATATATGTTTAAAATATAGAAATGTTTCTCATTTATAGCTATGTATCTATATATACTTAAATATATAATATATACTTAAATAGATATAAATGAGTAACATTTATACCAAAAATGACTGTAAAACTGAAAATTCAATACCATAGAATGAACAGGAAAGTATATTTAAAGATATATTCTGACCCAGAGAAACAAATAGGTCCTATGTTTACATAAACTTTTCTAAATCATAAATTGTAGACAGAAAACTGCTCAATCATTTTAAGATACTAGGTATCAAAACCATCAACATGCACACACACACCCTAAACAAAATCCCATTTGTATGCTTAGATTCAAAACCTCCTAAAATTAGTATACTTTTAAAAATCTGAAAAGTAATAAACTCAAAGAGTAATATATTCTGAAGAAATAAAAACATTTCCAAAGAGAACAATAAAAATATCTTCTTTCCCTCATTTGATGTTTCTGTATTTTGTTAGAATTTGTTAAATATAGATTAGAATTTGCCTGACATATGGTATATTTTGGAGAAAGAAACTGCAACCCAATGAGTATCCTTGCCTAGAAAATCCCATGGACAGAAGAGCCTGGCATGCTGCAGTCCATGGGGTTGAAAAGAGTGGGACATGACTGAGAGGCTAACACACACACACACAATGTTATATGTTAACTTCGTTTTCAACTTTTAAAAAGTTACAAGTATTCTTCAGAATAGTGTTTAATTGGTTATTTTTGTTAGTTGTTTCATTAACTTATTAACCTGATTTAACCCAATTCAAAAGTGTCTATTTTTGGAACAGGAGAATTGATCCTTTTATATTTATTGTAATCTTTATCTGTTAATTTTATTTCTCTTATCTATTTATTCTGTAAGTATATGGAAATCTGGAAAGGGGTTGTATTTTTTTTCCTTTCATATATTTTGCTGAAATTTATAGAACTTTTTTTCTTCAATATGTGTAACTCTGGTGACAGATTTATATCATTGTAATATAGTTGTATATCTAGCCTAGGGCCTCCTTACTTTAGTGTGAAAGCAAATAGCCTTTACGAGGTGTTAGTGCTGAGTCCCTTCCTGATGGCAGAAAATAAGCTGAAAGATCTCTTTTGTCTGTGTCTCTTAGGTTGAAGGACTTACATGAGAAATGTGGATCCAGAGGAGTTTAGAGAAAGAACATGGATAAATAGTACCACATTCCATATCTGATATCGAGTCCCATTCAAAGAGCAATGTAGATATCAGCCAGTGATCTGCAAGCACCAGGACAAAGGACTTGAAGGAAAAACAGGACAACATACAGTTACTCAGGTTAATGCAGGTTTTGGGCAAAAACTCAAGCCCGAGAATGTCTCACCAAACACAAGAAAAATTATAGTTGCAATTCTCGTTTTTCAACTTAGTACTTGACCTTGAGTATACCTCTTTATCTTTTTAAACATCATCAATTAAAGTGATAATCTCAATGATTTTACAATTAACTAGAACCTCTAAAAAACTCAAATTCTTGACAAAAATTATCTTCCCAGACTATGCTGTTTTTGTTTATCACTTAGGGCAACACGAACTGGAAATTCCCTTGGAGGAGAGGCCAGGTTTAGTCTACTCTAGGTTTGTTTTACCTGATTATCATTTTATCCCATATTTGAGAAGCCAGAAAAGTACCTGGTATAGTACTCACTCTTTCCTGTTCCCCTCCAGTGACTCTGAAATGATTGCACCAGACACAGATCACGGGTTTTGCTTAAGCTTTCAAACAATAAAGCTGTAATTTTAGATACAGAAGAGAAGTTACCCTATTTTTGTTCTTCAATTAGCTAGAATGGTTGGGACTGAAAATTTTTTTGGAACAATCCCTCACACCAGTTAGTCTTGCTTGTCAGTTTATGTGATAACTGTTAGCATGCCACAAGACCATGTCAACCCTGGAACATGATTTTATGAGGAAGCTCATTTAACTTTTATGTCTTTACCAGGGCAGTTATTATTTCTACTAGTTAAAGATTTCTAAATTGGATTAAAATGTCAAGCATCACATTTAGGATGTAAGTGTTTTGGTGGTCTGAATAGTGAATAAAAGGAGTTAAAAACATCATATGTATGCAGTTGTTGATTGAGCTACTGGCTTGCAAGCATGGCATGCTTTTGAATGTCAATTCAACTTGTAAAAATAACTTGGACTCTTAAACACTTAGGTCTGTATAATAATTTATAGACACAGATTAGAATCCCATAGAGTGCTTTGGAAATTTGTTTAGGTAGACTTTATTCCAGGAAAATCTCATCATGTAAGTTTGATAGCTAAAACAGTGTGCTAAATATTCCAGGCAATTGCTTGCTAACTTGAAATCTTGTACACTCAATATAAAAATTATGGGCATTGAATTTTCAAGGAAAAAATGAAAAAGCTTTTTTAAAATTTTCTTCTTTTAATTTCATAGTATATTTACACTCTAAACTCATAGATTTAAGAACAAGAATCAGATACCATCTGGCCCACTCTCTACTTTTTATATAAGAAAACTAAGGCCTTGAACAGGGAAATGGATAATTTGGTTATGCAGATATTTATTGCAGATTTAGGGAATAGGACTAAAAAATGATGCTGTGAAAGTGTTGCACTCAATATGCCAGCAAATTTGGAAAACTCAGCAGTGGCCACAGGACTGGAAAAGGTCAGTTTTCATTCCAATCCCAAAGAAAGGCAATGCCAAAGGATGCTCAACTACCACACAATTGCACTCACCTCACACGCTAGTAAAGTATTGCTCAAAATTCTCCAAGCCAGGCTTCAACAGTATGTGAACTGTGAACTTCCATATGTTCAAGCTGGATTTAGAAAAGGCAGAAAAAACAGAGATCAAATTGCCAACATCTGTTGGATCATCAATAAAGTAAGAGAGTTCCCGCAAAACATCAACTTCTGCTTTACTGACTATGCCAAAGCCTTTGACTGTGTGGATCACAACAAACTGTGGAAAATTCTGAAAGAGATGGGAATACGAGACCACCTGACCTGCCTCTTGAGAAACCTGTATGCAGGTCAGGAAGCAACAGTTAGAACTGAACATGGAAAAACAGACTAGTTCCAAATAGGTAAAGGAGTATGTCAAGGCTGTATATTGTCACCCAGCTTATTTAACTTATATACAGAGTACGTCATGAGAAATGCTGGGCTGGAGGAAGCACAAGCTGGAATCAAGATTGCCAGGAAAAATATTAATAACCTCAGATATGCAGATGAAATCACACTTATGACAGAAAGCGATCAAGAACTAAAGAGCCTCTTGAAGAAAGTGAAAGAGGAGTGAAAAAGTTGGCTTAAAACTCAACATTTAGAAAACTAAGATCATTGCATCTGGTCCCATCACTTCATGGCAAATAGATGGAGAAACAGTGGAAACAGTGACAGGCTTTATTTTGGGGGGGCTCCAAAATCACTTACTGCAGCCATGAAATTAAAAGACACTTACTCTTTGGAAGAAAAGTTATGACCAACCTAGACAGCATATTAAAAAGCAGAGACATTCCTTTGCCAACAAAGGTCTGTCTAGTCAAAGCTATGGTTTTTCCAGTGGTCATGTATGGATGTGAGAGTTGGACTATAAAGAAAGCTGAGTGCCAAAGAATTGATGCTTTTAAACTGTGGTGTTGGAGAAGACTCTTGAGAGTCCCTTGGACTGCAAGGAGTTCCAACCAGTCCATCCTAAAGGAAATTAGTCATGAATATTCATTGGAAGAACTGATATTGAAGCTGAAACTCCAATACTTTGGCCTCCTGATTTAAAAAACTGACTCACTGGAAAAGACCATGATGTTGGGAAAGATTGAAGGCAGGAGGAGAAGGGGATGACAGAGGATGAGATGGTTGGATGGCATCACCAACTCATTGGACATGAGTTTGAGTCAACTCTGGGAGTTGGTGATGGACAGGGAGGCCTGGCATGCTGTAGTTCATGAGGTCACAAAGAGTTGGACACGACTGAGTGACTGAATTGAATTGAACTGAGGGAATAGGACACAGATTTCCTACATCTAAAATTCTTTCAACTACACCCCAGATTACACTCTGCTAATTATACGTAAATGTGGTTTTGCCCAAGAATACAAAGTTTCAACTTCTAGTTCTGGTATACCAAATACTAAATGAGACAAATTCATTTTTCACTAAAATATGGTAAATCAAAAAACAAAGGTTTTGAATGAAAATGTAATTTCCAACATATAATCTTCAGTTGTCTCACTGATCAAGAGAAAAACAACCAGTTTATCTTTGAATGCTAATAAAAATCAGATTTTTAAAATAATGAATTTTAGGCATGAAAGGAAAATACCCTAAAAAGAGAGGAAAAAGTTCCCCTTCTGGGGACATTTATTCAAATGTAATCGAGTACCCTTTTTTTTTTCTTTTTGATTCTTTTTCCTTTTGATTTTTTAAATTACAAATGTATAATAATACATTTACATAAGACTTGGAAAATAAAGAACAAATTTACATGTAGTTCTTCTACATATTACAGTTATTTTTTAAGTAGATAAATTAAGATTTTTAGTTGGGTTTCAATATCACACTCTCAAAAATTATGGAATTATGTTAGAAATCAATATCAAAAGATATTTGAAAATAAGCCACATATTTTCAAGTGCACTGTGACATTTACCAAAAGAGATCTTTCACTTAGCCATTGAAAGCCTCAAGTTAGAAGACTGAAAAAACGCAGAAGGTGATTGTAGAGAAGAAAGCATTGAAATGAGAAATTAATATCAAAGATACTTTAAAAACCCTATGTATTTGAAAATTAAATATCTACTTTTAAATGTTAGGTGTATCTAAGAAACCATACAAAGGAAAATTAGAAAATACTTGTAACAATAAAAATAAAAGGGAGTTATTAACTAAAGTGCAGATTTTGTTAAATTTCACAAAATTTCATGTTAATGCCAGTATTTGAAGCAAATCATAGGAGTACATTAAAACAAATATTTGCTTTTGAAATTAAGGAGTTTATAGATTTTACTAAAAGTTTGTGAGAAGCTTCTAAATAACATAATCAGGATTCTTTTGTTGGAATAATTAGTTTTGAAAATGAAAGCTATCAATGAGCCACAAGGGAAGAGAAGCAATTCCTGTTGGGTCACAATCACTATTTCCGCTCAACAGAGTGTTAGGGAAGATGAACCTGTAAGAGCGACAGCAGAAAGATGTGATCTTCACGTTAAATCAGCTATGCTGCCCTAAACTAAAATGACTGAGAAGATACAAATAATCATTAAGTAATGGAAGAGAATTCTGTTCTATGAGGGTTTGCTGTGAGACATAATGACTTTCATGAATGTAATCTGACTCAAATTAAATATATCCACAAATTATGTCAAACATGTTCTACAAATGTATGCTAGCTGACACTGCCCCCTGTGCCCACTTCCACCCCTTCATTTCCCCACTTAGCAAATAATAAGTCTGGATGGTGAACATTCAGGTGATAATGCTGCTGCTGCTGCTAAGTCGCTTCAGTCGTGTCCGACTCTGTGCGACCCCATAGACGGCAGCCCACCAGGCTCCGCCATCCCTGGGATTTTACAGGCAAGAATACCGGAGTGGATTGCCATTTTCTTCTCCAGATGTGAGTTCTAGTTATGTTTAAACCAAAAGATAAGGAAAGCAATAAAACAAGTAAACAATGTGAAATAAAGAACATATTGACCTTATTCATCTTACACCTGAAAGTCTGTACCCTTTTACCCACCCCTTCCCCAGGTCCCATCAAATAATCTTTTATACTCTTATCATACTGAATTTAACTTTTTTAAAACTGTACATTCTACATAAAAGTGATACCACGCAGTTATTTTTCTTTCTGGGTCTGGCTTATTTCACTGGGCATTTCCTCAAGGTAAACATGTAAAATGATGGGTGTGGTTAAATAACTAGATGAGAGGAATCCTTTCACTAAATGGGAGGATTTGCAGGTATTGCAAATCACCACATTGTATCTTTTAAATAGCTTACAATTTTATATGTCAATTATACCTCAATAAATCTGAAATTCTAAAAATACATACATTACTATTTTAAAAAAGGCTTCCTTATAGGGTTTTTATAAGAATTAGTTGAACTATGCACTTAGAATGTTGTAGGCTAAGTAGGGTAAGTGCTCAGTAAACCTTATTTATTATAAATACATATCAGAAAGGAAAACGTGCACCCCTTAGTAGGTGGTATTGTGCATACTGTTTCACTATCTAGTAAAAAAGACACTAAGAACTCCAGGTGAATTTTTAAACTAAATATGAACAATAAAAGTATAAAGGTAATGAAGAGTTTTTTTAATTTTAAAAATATAAATCATAAGGTATATATTTGATAAACTTGACTAGCTTAAAATTCAGAAGCTGTGTTCACGACAGATGTCATGCCATGTACCTTGTACTCAGCCGTGCCCGATTCTTTGAGACCCAGTGGACTGTAGTCTGCCAGGCTCCTGGGTCTACAGAATGTTCCAGGCAAGAATACAGGAGTTGGTTGCCATTTCCTCCTCCAGGGGATCTTCCTGGCCCAGGGATCAAACCTGCATCTCCTGGGTCTCTTGCACTACACACAGATTCTTAACCTGCTGAGCCATCAAGGAAGCCCGACAGATGTCATAGGCAGAGTTAATAGAAAAGGAAAAGGCTAGGAGGAGATATTTGCAACATGGGCATCCCTGATGGCTCTGTAGGTAAAGAATCTGCCTGCAGTGCAAGAGCCCCAGTAGATGTCGGTTCCATCCCTGAGTCAGGGAGATGCTCTGGAGGAGGAAATGGCAACCCATTCCTGTATTCTTGCCTGGTAAATTCTATGCACAGGGGAGCCTAGCGGACTACAGTCCATGAGGTCACAAAGAGTTGGGCACAATTGAGCACATGGCACAAAACTATCTCTAGAGTATAAAAAGAGCCCTTAAAATTTATTAATATCAAAACCCACCAAAATAAACAATGATCCCAAATAACTCTAAATGGGAGAAATTATGCTACAAAAGAAAACTATATAGGTACAGAATTATTTTAAATATTAATAATATTAAACAGCTTTGAAAATTATGGTTATTGAAAAGGATGTACCCTGCCAACATGCCACTAAAAAAATTTAGATGATGGAAGCAAGCAGAGGAGGTAGGAAGATATATGTACACAAATCTCTCATTCTTTTAAAGCAAGAAACAGTAGATAGTGTTCAAATTTTATAAACTAGGGAACTGTTTTAAATAAAGAAATAATTACAATCAGAATACAGCTGCCCAAATTAACCAGAAAAATATAAAAACAAAAGCACATAAAGCAACACTAACATGGACTAAAAGTAAATGAGATCAAAAGAAACATTGAAAATAAAGTCAAATATAAAATTAGAAATCAGAACTACAGAACGTATGCTAAATTTCCAAAGCCTGTCATATACAATATTCAATATTTTCCATGTTTCCTACCCTACTGTCAGCATCTTGAGAGCTGGTTTAATGATTGATACATCTTTCTGCCAAGTTACGTGCATGCAAGTAAGCACTAAAAAATAAATTCTCAATTTATAATGAATGTATATATAGTTCATCCTTGAACAATGCTGAGATTATAGGTACTGACCTTTCACACAATCAAAAATCTGCCTTTAATTTATAGTCACTCTTCCTTAGCGATTCTTTATCCACAGTTTTACATCTTCAATTCAACCAATCACAGATTCAGATGAACAACGTAGTACTGTAGCAATTACTACTGAAAAAAATCCAGTAAAAGTGGAACCAAATAGTTCAAAAGTGGACACTTTTTTTCAAGGGTCAACTCTATTTTGAAACCTAGTTAGAGGACTGCAAAATACTTTAAACATAGCAGTTAAGATTGATTAAATACCATTTCTGATGCCAATATTTTAAAGAGGTTTGAAGAATAATTAAGAATAATGTATTAACCTTTATCTGAGTAGTTCAATCTAGAGTCTTAGCAGAAAAAAAAAAAGGCACTTTCAAATTAAGTAAATGGTAGGGAAACTGTAAGGGAGAGCACAATATCCTAAGGCTAATAACAGTGGAGTTCTGCCACCATCCTGCGTCTTGTGGGAAAGAGATGTAGTGAGTTTCGTGAGAACAGGAAGGCTAATTTTCAGGAGGTGTGACCTGCTGGATAGACAGCTAGCTCATAACAACCCCTGAGGAAAACTGACTGGGGCAATAAAACCCTGAAGATACTTTTTTCCCATTCACCAAATCTCCTGGAGGACAAGATACCCCTCAAAATCAACTGAGTGCTAGAGAACAGGGAACAAACAGATAGAGCTTAGAGGTCAGCCTCCCTGCCAAAGTGCAAATGGAGAAAGATGAGTAGAGGTTCTGGAGGGGCAAACAAACTACCCAGCATGGACTATACTTTCCAAGACTGGAAGAATATGATCTATGTCCACTGTTTTCCATGGTAGGCAGATAAATACTTTTTTATTAGTAAATACCATGTGTTGGTTCTGAGCTTCTATTTGACCCCAAATTACAATCTCTATCTTCTGTGTATCTAGTATATTCTCAAATAAAATGGAAAAACTACATTCTATTCACTCAGATAGAGTTCTCATTCACAGGTTTGTTTTATTTTCCCTGGTTTAGAAAATTAAGTCTATGATCTAGTTTCTGGTCAATAAAAAATAAGTCATGAATGACTGAGATAGTTTTCTATGCAGCAAAAATTTTCAGACCATGCAATTCTCAGTGCAGCAAAGGTATATATATATGTGTGTGTGTGTGTGTGTGTGTGTGTGTGTGTGTGTGTGTGTGTATACATATATAATTTTTTTTTTTTCTCAGCAAATCAGATCCAAAAAACACCTGAAGAGTATCTTCTCTTTTGGCTTTTAGGGAGTCAATCCTTTGGTGCCAAATCTTACATGACCCATTTTATCACATTATTAATAAAGACAGATGTTTTGAATTGAGAATCAAACACAAGCCAAAATATGCTCTTGACCTTAAAATACAGGATCAAACTTCCACTGTATTGTAATGTTTTTTCATCCAGAGACATTTATTTGGGGATGCATTCTTGTTGTTAGAAGATTTCTGTCAAATGAATTCAAGTACTTTCTTTGTCCTTCTTTGCTAGTTAAATCTGAGCACTGCAGATTTATTTAACTGGGCCTAACATTTCAACTGGGCTCCAGACAGGCAGAGAGTGCTAAGGTAGAAGGTATTTTTACCAAAGTATTGAAATTTAAATCTCATGTTAAAAAGAAGTAGCCTGACATGACATCTTAACTCCTCTCATTTTTATAAGAATTCACATTAAAAAAAAAAACATGTGCCAAATTACAGTTCTTCACAGTGGAGTTCAGAGCTTATGCTGTGTTTTCATATTCTAGTCAATTTATTTCCCCAACCATTTAATCGTTATTTCAAACACTAATCAGTTCTCTAATTCCCTTACCTACCTCCTTTGCTCTCAACCTCCATGGTTTCTCTCCTAAAATGCAGACCTGAAGAGCTAAGAGATGCCTGAATAACTCCTTAATTGTCACATGGGCACTTCAAACTTCATTTTAAAATATGCCTTCTTTTTTTCAGGGATTCTCTATCTCATTAAATAGCCTATCTATTATCCAGTTTTCAAGACAGAAATCTTGAAAGTTTTCAAGACCAAAGTCTATTAAATTATCACTCTTCCTTACACTCTTCAGCCTCATAACCAATTGTCACAGGTTGGGTTCCCTGGGAAGCAAACTCTAAGGCAGAAACTAGCCTTCAGAAGTTTACTAATTTTTTTGGCTTAGTTTAGGCTAAATAATCCAGGTCATTTTTCAATTTTCACCTGCTTTTCATGTTTAAATATATTTAAAAAAGAATGCTGAAGATTGCCCATGGTAATATGTGTGGAAATATCTCCTTAAGCAATTATACTTGCAAGGTTTTTCCACTTTTACCCTAAGATTTGGTAGTAGATGGAAAAAAGAGGGCCAGTAATAACAGTTGCTAGTGGTAACACATCATGAAGACAAACAAGGAGATCCTGGGAAGTAGCATGAAGAAAACCAAAGAGTTAAGAAAGGATATCAAAGTAAAAATAGAATAATTTAGAAATCACCATCTTTCATTCAATGGATATCCTGGTAGTCAAAGTCCACAAACAGAAGCTGCTTGAGCCAAGACTTCCTTTGAAACCACATCTATTTCATGGAAACTAATTTTTTAAATGCTCAGTGGTTTAGGAACATGAAGAGTCAGTTTACAAATCATTATCCACTTCATGAAAAGAAAAAGAAATCATCAAGAACCCAGGCTTTTAAAACCATATAATGGAGTTAGACATTAAGTCATGTGACAAATTAGAGGGGCACCAGAGTAATTTCAACACAGTCAAATCATCAGCCTTCAGTCCTCATAGTGATTATGCTCTCAGCTTACATACATCTCTGCATTACTGTGGTGTCTTAATAACATCTGTTAAAAATCCTGACATGTTAGTAATGTGAGGAGAGAACATCCTTCAGTGTACCTATGCCAATAAGCAAATGTCTGTTCTAGTTACTGAGGTTTTTAGTCTTTCCGACTATATATAGCTCGTACTTCTCTAATCTCCTGACTTCAGAATGGAGTGTATTAGGTAGCTCAATGAAAATAAGCAAGTTGTGATTATTGATCAGTTCACAGGTTGGTTTGAAAACCTAGGTCTATGATAAAATGTTCTAATAATAGCCACAAAGCAAGTGCGCATTAAATATGGACTTGGTAGGAGAGGTGCGTTAAATTTATCTTAAATATTAGGTGGCCATCTTGTCATTTGTTAAGATTTTTTAATTTTCCATTTCTGATATTAAGAAATTATGAAATTATGGTATATTCCAGCCCAAATATAATACCCTTTTCCCCTAGAATGCACACTTTCATCCACAGATATCTCTCTGTGGTTCTCATCACTGAGTACTGTACATATCCTTCATATCTTAACTCATGTACCTCCTACATTATGAAACCATCCTCCACCCTCCAGGCAAAGGCAATTAAGTGACTTCCTTCATGTTCCCCCTGAATTTACAGCAGCCATAAGAGTGTGCTTATTTTTCTCTTCTCTTGGATTGAGTTTCTCAAGTGCAGAACTGGCTTGTTTAGCCTAGCTCTGGAACATAGTTGAGAAAATTTAGAATTTGTTAAATGAGCCAATCTGCCTTCTGGATCTTATCTCATAATACCTCACTCCAGTGCCACATATGCATTTCATTATGCTTCAGGCACAGAGGAATAGGTACCATTTCATATTTTTTGTTACACAATTTGGTTCAAAGAGTTGTTTCAGTCTGCATGGCCCCTCTCTTGGTTATGACAGAAGACATTCATTGATAGACAATACAGGAGAACTGTTCTCTTTTGTCTTTAACAAACTCTAGAGAGTTGCCTCAGTTGCCAGAGTCTCTTCCATCAGAGTGTCTTTATTTCCATCACTGCTTAGCCCTACGTTAACTTGCAGTTACTTAGAAAAAGATCAACCATTTAATTTCTCTGCGTGTTAGAATTAAATCAAACCATTTAATTTCTCTTTCCAATGTGCACATTACCTGAGAGAGAGAACAATTTGCTTAAAGCTCAAAACAATCTCTACACTTTACTGAGTATCTGTTTTGGAGCTGACCATTTATCTTCACTTTGTCTTGAGTCCTCAGTGGAAAAAAATCAGGATAATGAGAGTAACTACCTCAAAATACTACCTATTTTATAAAATTCAATTGAATGTGAAACTATAACGATAGTCACCATTTATTGAATACATATTAAGTATTTACATTTGCTTTACATACATTATTAAATTTAATCATTCCTACAGTATTACAGAATAAGTATTGGTATCCACTTTCTACAGAAATATGTGTGTGTGTGTGTGTGTAAGAGACTATATCTTCTTGAAGATCTAGTCTTTTCAAAGATATTGATGTGCTGTATTCTATTTAATGTTTATCCAAAAGACACATCCCCTCAAGATGGAATTCAAGGCAAATGTAAGGTATTATTATCATGTGACCAAAATATATTAATCATCAGAATTTAAACCACAGAACAAAATCCTGTTTCATAATTTATCTAAAAAGTACATCCCCAGATAGAAGTGAAACCTGTAAAGATACAAATTTAGCTTATGATTTGCATTTCTTCCTGAAATTCAGCCAAGTCTGGAGTGCAAAACAACCATACCTGGTTTCTCTATTATTAAGATCTATGCAATAGGAAATAAGAAGACTGTTTTTTTGAAGGCAAATTAGTTATGGAATTAAATGAAATTCCATCAGTTCAGTTCCATTGCTCAGTCATGTCCGATTCTTTGCGACCCCATGAACTGCAGCACTCCAGGCTTCCCTGTCCATCACCAACTCTAGGAGTTGCTCAAACTCAGGTCCATCGAGTTGGTTCCATGATTCTAATTAAATTCCATAATTATAACTTAATATTTAGTGAATAAATTAAGCTTCTCACATTAGTTCTTTCCAAACCCTACCCCTGTACTTTCTTCACATATCTTACTCCATGCTGGTGAAGAAAACAATAACTTCCCTCCCTTTGTCAGATGGAGTATGAGTAAAAGGTGATTCCAGATGGGATACATTCCCTGTAACTGTAATAGAGCTAGAAATGGGGGACTTTTACCTTGATAACTTGCAAATAGAGGAAAGATCCCAGAAGTCAGGAATCAAAGATTAAAATTTAATGAAATTTAAAAACCAAATAGTCATTCCAAATAACAAGGTGACCAGTGACAATGAGTAACAAAACTAACTTGTGATTTGAGAAACCAGAAAAACTAAGGATAAAAGGTTGTGGAGGGGACAAAACGGAAGTGATCTGGAAATGCTCCTGAAATGGAGCAAGGTGGGGTCTGGTAGCCAAACTCAAGGCAAGTAAGGATTTTGTATGTCAGGAGCATCTGATAGAATCTCAGAAGAACAGAAAGTTACTCATTCTTCTTATTAGGAGATATGAGCAATATGCCAGAAATAAAACCACCTTTTACATTTGTTTCCATGTATTAGCTTAAATCTACTTATCCTATTTATAGGGTCCTTAGAAGCAAATTTCTTCTTGTAGTAGGTGCAAACATATCTTTTAAAATAAGCATTTGGAAAGTCAAAAATTTTTATGTGCCCCAATAAGGGAATGTTGATAGAGAAAACAAGGTTTTTGAGAAAGTAAAATCCATTTTTTAAGATATTATGTTTTGATCCCAGAATCAGTATTTTTAGATGAGCTAAAAAAAAAAAGTCCTAAATTAAAAATCAATTTTTCCTTACTGAGTTAAATCAATTCAATCAACACAATTTTAATGTTAAGACACTAAATGTAGAAGAACATTTCCAACAGACACATTTCAGAGTAGTTTGATATATCAATAGCCCTTGCATTGGTAGAGAGCTTTCTCCTTGGGATCTTGAATTCTTTGGACCAAAGTAAACAGACACTGGGCCAGATTCTACAGCCCTACCTCCAATTTTTCCTTCCTTAATCTAGCCAGCCCTGCTTCTAAAAAGAGATATTTATACACATATGTGATCAGTATATCCTCTTCCATACACTTTCTCTTAATTTTTGCAGATGCTTTCTTCATCCTAGCAGGTTTCTCAAAAGAAAAGAAAGAATGAAAAGATACTTTCTAGGTAACTTGCTCTAGTTTAAAGGGTGAGTAGAAATTATTTATATTTAGGAGGCTAATGATGTGTAGTTAGAATATAGACTGTGAACACATCAGGTTTGAATCCTCCCCCTGCTCCCTCCACCCCACCACTTACCACTTACTAGCTGTGACCTCTCTTAAGGCATTTAAGCATTCCATAGCAAAGTTAGTGCTTTGCAAACTTATGGCTAATAATAATAATATCCATCTCTTAAAACTACTTGAAAATGAAACAAGGAATTTGACACTATTAGCAGAGTGCTGACTCTGAGGAAGAATTAAATAAATGTTAATGGTTATTATGATTATTTCTAGACATTTATTTTGGTAATATGGAAATGAGCTATTCTTTGTTCCAATTTCCTTAATCAAAATATCACCCTTCGGTCCACAGGAACAGGGATGGGGTATCATGAGGCTTTTAAATAATCATAACCAAATAGATAATTAAATAGATAGATAGTTTTTCTTCAATGAGACAAAGTTCAATAAATCATAGTTATTTAATAAGGTTATGCTCAAAGATCCATGAACAAAATAATTAAGAGAAACATATTATTGGAAGTTTTGTTGCTTAACAAACTCAGAATCTTGAAAAAGTATTTTAAAACTTTTAATAACTGAACTAGCTAAACATTATTTTTAATTTTTAATTAAGTAATTAATTAAGTAATCTTTAATGCAGTAATAGTTAACTTCAGTGTTTATCATTTTGAATGATTTTTACTTCACTCTGTTTTATGTAAATAATGAAAGTAATTTTTCTTCCAATGATTTAACCTATTTTTGTTGTTATTTCATACTAGACTTTAAATATGAGTAAAAAATAAATATGAGATTTTAGTGCCCCAGTACTGCTCAGAGAGGATTGGATGAAACTGGGAAGTATTATGGGACAGACTGGGAACAAGGATGGTTTTACTCACAGCCTTGATTTTCACTGTCAACTCTGCAAAATCAAATTCCACAGCTTTATGTTCAAGTTCATTACCGTTTTCACATTTATAATTAGATTTAAGGCTAAAAGGTACGTTTTAGTGAGAGGTATATAGTTCTGCTTCGCATTGGTAGGTAAGTGAATTCTAATATGTTGCAGAAGAGTGAGTGAGAGTTTATTGGAGATAATGAGCAAGATTCACAAATGCTGAAACAAAGGCTCAATGTGAAGAGTAAGAAAGAGCATTTGGGGACTTCCCTGGAGCTCCAGTGGTTAAGAAGCCATGCTTCCAATGTGAAGGACACAAGTTTGATCCTTGGTCAGGGAACTAAGATCCCACATGCTGGGTGGCATATCCAAGAAAATTTTTTTAAAGAAACAGAACATTTTTTCATATACTAAAAAATATAAAGGAAGAAGGCTAAGCACATTAGATTTCTATTCAAGAAAATAGTTCATGGTGATAATTGTTACTGCTAAGTCACTTCAGTCGTGTCCGACTCTGTGCGACCCTATAGATGGCAGCCCACCAGGCTCCGCCGTCCCTGGAATTCTCCAGGCAAGAATACTGGAGTGGGTTGCCGTTTCCTTCTCCAATGCATGAAAGTGAAAAGTGAAAGTGAAGTCGCTCAGTCGTGTCTGACTCTTAGCGATCCCATGGACTGCAGCCTACCAGGCTCCTCCATCCATGGGATTTTCCAGGCACGAGTACTGGAGTGGGGTGCCATTGCCTTCTCCGGGTGATAATTGTAGGTAAGATATATTAAGAATGGACTTTATAGCTTCATTTTTTTTTTCCGATGGACCCTGAAAGATAATATGGATCTTGAATATTAACAAAGTTACTTTTGTTCATTTACAATCATAGTAGCATGGACCTTGAAGGCTTTTTCTAGTCTTAGCTTGCGGATGGTAAGATACATCCTTATTCAGAACACATGTGTGCACATACTTAATGTTAGGGGAGACCTGTCAGTCACTCTTCAGGCACCCTGGCAACTAAAATAATATGACAGAAGGTAAATCTCTCAAATCAAGTTTAAAATATGCTTCCATAAAACTGTTCTTATACTATTTGTATAGCACTAATCACATTGAAATGTCATTATTTTTCAAATTAACACTCTTCTCTGCAAGACCTTAAGTTACTTGAGGATGTGGGCTATCCCATACAAACTCTTTATTCTACACTTTGACTTTCTAAGGACCTGGTCCACAAAAGACTCTAAGGAAATATTTGTGGAAATGAACACCCTACACTTGCAGATAAGCGGTTACCTGACTTCGTGAGTCAAAGACATTTGAAAACTGGAAAATGCCTTAGGGGTCACTTGATAAAGCTCCTTATTTCACAGATGAAGAACTATAGGCCCAGAAATTATAAGACTTGTCCAGGGCCTGCACAGGACAAAGACAATCTTACTCTTCAATCCCAACTATGCCAGTCCATGGAAGACCAAATGGTAGCCAGGGGTAATTTTTCCAGTGAGTATCTGACTTCTAATATGCGAAGGGAAAACCTGTGGAATATTCTTAAATTAAATCATGCTGGCAGCTGAAAGTCCAGTTTTGTAGAAGCCATGGAATATAAAGATTCTGTGTGAAGAAAAAGATAACTTGCTTGCTTCTGCTAAATATCTACTGCCTCCAGTGCACAGAGTTATAAAAACATTAAAAGTGCTAGAGTATGTGTTTGTGTGTCTAACAGAGAGAGAGAAAATGAAAGAAAGAGAACAAGATTGGATGAGAAATATCCCCACAAAATTATATTAATTTTGTGAAAATATAAAAATAAACAATAGCATATAGTCATAAATATCTTTTAAAAACAAAAAGGAAAATATTACCTTTACTAATTCCTAATTTTTATGGCTAAAACCTGTTGCTATTCCAACTAAAATTGTCACTTGTCACTTTATTAGCACAATGCACTTTCTCTATCAATAAAAAATGACAGCCAGGATTCTGGTCTCTGAACCAAACTGAATCTGTTAACTAACCTAAATATATCTCAGTTTCCTTATTTTCAAAATGAATACAATAAAAGAATTAACCTCAAGAATTATTGTGATGATTTTAAGTAAGCTGATACATGTAAAACACCTTGGAGCAGTATATGGTTCATGGTAAGTATTCAATAAATTTTAAATATGTATTTAACCTGTATTTAAATATCTATTTTCATAAATAAATACAGAGTGTATTTTTAAATGTATTTCTGATTCCTAAACACTGAATCCTTCAATATACCTCCTAATTTGAAATTTGAAAGGAAAGGAAAGGAAAAGAAATTTGGTGTTTAAAGAACTTCAAAGTCACTTGTAAGTCATCCCCTCCTCCTTCCTCAATTTGAATTCATTATTAAAAAGACAGAGGAAACTAAACTTATATACTTTTTTGCTTGAGAAAACAATTAAAAAGCGAAAAATGATTACTGTAGAACTATCTGCCTGAGGTTAAATTACTTTTATTTAATATATGGAGGTAGTAACTAGGAAGATGAGTGAAATCTGATAAGAAACATTCTTGACTAGGACTTACATTCATGCTTATACCTATCTACTCCCATTTAGAATGAAAATATTTATAATTTTGTGAGCAAATATAACAAGAGAACTAATTCTGAAGCAAAAGAGAGTAATGATTGTATCACATATTACATGTATGTTTTATGCAACTAGTGTATTTGTTTAGGTAATAAGATATAAATTGATTTTAGGGCAAAGATGGGCATTATCAAATGAAAATTTATTTTAACTTGTCCAATATGTCTGGCAACCACACTAAGGAGTGTGTTTTATATTTTAAAAGTTCCACATGGTAATAATTTTGATCAATATATGACATGATATAAACAAGTCACTGTATATTTGAATATGTTTGTACCAATATATATTTTTCAATTTTTGTTAAGAGAATCACAGGTTTAGAACCTTACTAGTCCTCTAATCTAAGAGATTAGAAGTATAATCCTTTCTTCAACACACTCAACAGATTCACTTTTCCTTATTGATGTAGGGACTAACTGTTCTTTGAGGGAAATAATTCTATTGTCAAAAGATCTAAATAAAATGTTACTGACAGTATTTTGTTCCTATTGAATTAAAATCTCTCTTCCTGTGTTTTATGACCCATAATCAGTATTAGGACCCTCTATAGTTTGTTTGTTTGTTTTTATTTTTTGCCCCTCAAATTAAACATATTCATTCTTCTATATGGTTTTTAAAGCAACTGTCTTCCAGATATCACCCTGAGCTGGGTCCTCATTTTGGGACACTCTAATTTGTCTGCAACTCTCTCAAACCTCTCAATCTGACAAGCATAGAGTATAGTAGGATGATTACCTTCATCCTTTGGATACTATGTCTATGTTAGAGGTTTTTAAGCATTCCTACTATAGTTAATTTGCACTGGATATCTTACTCAAAATCTTGCTTTATTGGTGCTTTTGAATGGTGGTGCTTGAGAAGACTCTTGAGAGTCCCCTGGACTGCAAGGAGATCAAATCAGTTAATCCTAAAGGAAATCAACCCTGAATATTCATTGGAAGGACAGATGCTGAAGTTGAAGTTCCAATACTTTGGCCACCTGATGTAAAGAGCTGACTCATTGGAAAAGACCCTGATGCTGGGAAAGATTGAAGGCAAAATGTGGCAGGGTTGGGCGGGGGATGGGGGAGGAGAATGGGGGAGGTGCAGAGGATGAGATGGCTGAATAGCATCACCAACTCAATGGACAAGAATTTGAGCAAACTTCCAGGAGATATTGAAGGACAGGGTAGCCTAGTGTGCTGCAGTTCATGGAGGTGCAAAGAGTCAGATACAACGTTATGACTGAGAACAATAATCAACAAAGAGAACTTTAATCAATCTTGGTTACTCGACTGTATAGTCAGGCACCCAAGGTGGCTGTTCCTCTCGCTCCTCAGCTACAAATCCCCAGCTCAAACCAGTCATGCCTCACCATACTCGCTCACAAGACTGACCTTTCTACACACCTTGCCCCAGGCTCCCGCTAGTAATAATTCTACCAAAAGGAAAGTAAAGAGGCATGCCTCTCTCTGGCTTTTCCAGTAACCAGTGAGCCCACTGTTGTTGCTGTTGTTTTTAAGTTGCTATCCATGCCTATGTGATATCCCAGATGGACACGTTTTTGTGATCTCATAGACCCTGCAGGTTCCTCTGACTACAGGACTTCCTAGGCAAGAATACTGGACAGGGTTGCCATTTCCTTCTCTAGGGATCATTCCAATTCAGGTGTTTGAACCCTTACTTCTGTCATTGTAGGGAGGTTTTTCCAACCACTGACCCACCAGGAAAGCCCAACCTTTGAACCCACTGATGTCAGTTCCCTCAGAACTGGTAACTTCTACTACCCTCGAGAGGAGAGGCAATCTCCTTCCATGTCCTGGCCCATTTGGCATACAACACAGTGGGATTCACTCTAGGACCTATTGCTTCCGACATGTAAGCTCTCTCCATTGCACTAGCCATTGCACATCTCAGTCCCTCAGACTCCAGCTCTTTCGTTGGTCCTGAAGCAGGAATCAAGTACAAGGACATTGTATGCCTGAAGGGTGTAGTTAAGACAGTGGCATTTCCTTAATTACTTGAGAGGTTTGCTAATTAATCTTGTCTTATTTACTATTCGCATATTGAGGCCAAATTTATTTATTTTGTGATACCTGAGTCTCCCTTCCCAGTGTCAATTTGTAGAGATAAAATTATAGGGTCTATAAATTACATAGAGACGTGACTCTCTCTACAATGATGAAAGTGATGCCCTAAATAGATCATTCAGAATATCAGGGATACCCAGGACTGTCAGCTGTAATGGCACATGAAAGCAGTATTGGAAGAATTTTTGTTTTTTGTTTTTTGATTTTTTAATTTTAGTTGGGGGCTAATTACTTTACAATATTGTAGTATTTTTTGCCATACATTGACATGAATCACCCATGGTTTCACATTGGCTCCCCCTCCCAAACCTCCTCCCACGCTCCCTCCCCTTCCCATCCCTCTGGTCATCCAACGCTCCATCCCTGAGCATCCGTCCCATGCATAGAACATGGAATGGTGTTCCGCTTCACATATGACAATATACATGTTTCAATGTTATTGTCCCAGAACGTCCCACCCTCACCTTCTCCCTCAGAGTCCACAGGACTGTTCTATGCATCTGTGTCTCTTATTCTGTCTCACATATAGGGTTACCATTACCATCTTTCAAATTCCATATACATGCATTAGTATACTGTATTGGTGTTTTTCTTTCTGGCTCACTTCACTCTGTATAATGGGCTCCAGTTTCATCCATCTCAATAGAACCGATTCAAATGTATTTTTTTTAATGGCTGAGTAATATTCCATTGTGTATATGTACCACAGCTTCCTTATCCATTCGTCTGCCGATGGACATCTAGGTTGCTTCCATGTCCTGGCTATTGTAAACAGTGCTGCGATGAACATTGGGGTACACGCATCTCTTTCAATTCTGGTTTCCTCGGTGTGTATGCCTAGCAGTGGGATTGCTGGGTCATATGGCAGTTCTATTCCCAGTTTTTTAAGGAATCTCCACACTGTTCTCCATAGTGGCTGTACTAGTTTGCATCCCACCAACAGTGTAAGAGGGTTCCCTTTTCTCCACACCCTCTCCAGCATTTATTGCTTGTAGACTTTTGGATATGCAGCCATTCTTGACTGGTGTGTAATGTAGCCTCATTATGGTTTTGATTTGCATTTCTCTAGTAATGAGTGATGTTGAGCATCTTTTCATGTGTTTGTTAGCCATCTGTATGTCTTCTTTGGAGAAATGTCTGTTTAGTTCTTTGGCCCATTTTTTGATTGGGTCATTTATTTTTCTGGAATTCAGCTGCAGGAGTTGCTTGTATATTTTTGAGATTAATTGTTTGTCTGTTGCTTCGTTTGCTATTATTTTCTCCCATTCTGAAGGCTGTCTTTTCACCTTGCTCTAGTTTCCTTTGTTGTGCAAAAGCTTTTTAATTTTAAATTAGGTCCCATTTTTTTATTTTCTTTTATTTCAATATTCTGGGGGTGGATCCATGGAGGATCGCTGCCTGTGATTTATAGTCAGAGAGTGTTTTCCTCTAGGAGTTTTATAGTTTCTGGTCTTACATTTAGATCTTTAATCCATTTTGAGTTTATTTTTGTGTATGGTGTTAGGAAGTGTTCTAGTTTTCATTCCTTTTACAAGTGTTGAACCTAGTTTTCCCAGCACCACTTGTTAAAGAGATTGTCTTTTCTCCATTGTATACTCTCCTCCTTTGTCGAAGTATAAGGTGCCCATAGGTGCGTGGGTTTATCTCTTGGCTTTCTATTTTGTTCCATTGATCTATATTTCATCCTTGTGCCAGTAACCACACTGTCTTGGATGACTGTGGCTTTGTAGTAGAAGCTTGAAGTCAGGCAGGTTGATTCCTCCAGTTCCTTCTTCTTTCTCGAGATTGCTTTGGCTATTCAGGTTTCTATACTTCCATACAAATTTGTGAATGATATGTTCTAGTTCTGTGAAAAATGTCATTGGCACTGATAGGGATTGCATTGGAATCTATAGATTGCTTTGGGTAGTATACCTCATTTTCACTATATTAATTCCTCCGGAGGAGAGGGGCGCGAGGTGGGCGAGCACGGGTATATTTCTCCATCTGTTTGTGTCCTGCCTTGATTTCTTATCATCAGTGTTTTATAGTTTTCTATATATAATCTTTTGTTTCTTTAGGTAAAATATTCTAAGTATTTATTCTTTTTGTTGCAATGGGGAATGGTATTTGTTTCCTTTAATTTTCTCTTTCTGTTTCTCATTATTGGTGTATAGGAATCTAGGATTCTGTGGTGTTAATTTTGTATCCTGCAACTCTACTATATTCATTGATTAGCTCTAGTAGTTTTCTGGTAGAATCTTAAGGGTTTTCTATGTAAGGATCATGTTTCCAAAATCAATTTCTGCAAACAGTGAGCAAGTTTTACTTCTTCTTTTCCTATCTGTATTCCCCCACCCCCCCCCCCCCCCCCCCCCCCCCCCCCCCCCCCCCCCCTTTTAATTTCTTTTCTTTTCCTGCTCTGATTGCGTGCCAAACTTCACAAACTATGTGAATATAGGGGTGAAAGTGGGCATCCTTGTCTTGTTCTGACTTTAGGGTAAAGGCTTTCAGTTTTTCACCAATGTGAGATAATGTTTGTCTGTGGGTTGTCATATATAGCTTTATTATGTTTGAGTAATGTTCCTTCTATTCCTGCTATTCTGGAGAGTTTTTATCAAAATAGATGTTGAATTTTGTCAAAGGCTTTCCTGCGTCTATTGAGATAATCAATATTGATCTTAATCTTCGATTTGTTAATGTGGTGAATTACATTGATTGATTTGCGGATGTTAAAGAAACCTTGGCAATTCCTGGGATAAAGCCCACTTGGTCATGATGTTATGATCTTTTTAATATGATGTGGATCTTTTGCTAGATATTTTATACGGATTTTTTGCCATCTATGTTTCCATCAGTGATATTGGCTGTATTTTCCTTTTTTTTGTGACGTCTTTGTCTGGTTTTGGAATTAGGGTGATGGTGGACCGGTGGCCTCATAGATATGAGTTTGGAAGTTTATTACCATCTTCGCAATTCTCTTGGAAGAGTTTGAGTAGGATCGGTGGTTAGCTCTACTCTAAATTTTTGGTAGAAATTCCGCTGTGAAGCCGTCTGGTCCTGGGCTTTTGTTTGCTGGAAGATTTCTGATTACAGTTCCGATTTCCGTGCTTGTGATGGTCTGTTAAGATCTCCTACTTTCTTCCTGGTTCAATTTGGAAAAGTTATACATTTCGGGTAAGAATTTGTCCCATTTCTCTTTCTGTCCTTTCCAAGTTGTTTTCGGCATTTTACTTGGCATATAGCTGTTGGTATTAGTCTCTTATGATCGCTTTGTATTTCTGTGTGTCTGTTGTGATCTCTCCATTTTGCATTTCCTAATTTTGTTTATCTGATTCATCTCCCTTTGTTTTCTTTGAGAGTAGGGCTATGGCTTGTCAATTTTTGTTTTATCTTCTCAAAAAACCAGCTTTTTCGTTTTGTTGATTTTGTGCTATGTCTCTTTTGTTTCTTTTGCATTTATTTCTGCCCTAATTTTTAAGATTTCCTTCCTTCTACTAACCCTGGGGTTCTTCATTTCTTCCTTCTCTAGTTGCTTTAGGTGTAGAGTTAGTTTATTTATTTGATTTTTTTCTTGTTTCTTGAGGTACGCCTGTATTGCTATGAACCTTCCCCTTAGCATTGCTTTTACAGTGTCCCATAGGTTTTGGGTTGTTGTGTTTTCATTTTCATTCATTTCTATGCATATTTTGATTTCTTTTTTGATTTCTTCTGTGATTTGTTGGTTATTCAGAAGCGTGTTGTTTAGCCTCCATATGTTGGAATTTTTAATAGTTTTTTTCCTGTAATTGAGGTCTAATCTTACTGCATTGTGGTCAGAGAAGATGGCTGGGATGATTTCAATTTTTTGGAATTTACCAAGGCTAGATTTAAATAGGCCAGAATGTGACTATCCTGGAGAAAAGTTTCCGTTGCACTGAAAAAAGGTGAAATTGCTTGTTTTTTGGGGTGGAAAGTCCTGAAAAATATCGATTAAATCTAATTTTGTCTATAGTAATCCATTTAAAGTTGTGTTTCCCTTGTTAATTCTGTTTAGTTGATCTATCCATTATGTGTGAGTGGAGTATTAAAGTCTCCCAACTATTATTGTGTTATGTTAATTTCCCCCTTTTCATACTTGTTTAGTATTTTGCCTTATATATTGTGGTTGCTTCCTATGTTGGGTGCATATTATATTTAAATTGTTACATCTTCTTCTTGATTTGACCCTTTGATCATTATGTATGTCTTCTTTGTTCCCTTTTCACATGCCTTTATTTTAAAGGTCTATTTATATCTGAAATGAGTAATTAGCGACACCTGCTTTCTTTTGGTCTCCATTTGCATGAAATATATTTTTCCATCCCTCACTTCAGTCTGTATGTGTCCTAGTTTTTGAGGTGGGGTCTCTTGTAGACAGCCATATGTAGGGTCTTGTTTTGTATCCACTCAGCCATCTCTTTGTCTTTTGGTTGGGGCATTCAACCATTGACATTTAAGGTAATTATTGCTAAGTATGGTCCAGTTGCCATTTACTTGTAGTTTTAAGTTTCGTGTTTTAAACATCCTTTCTGTGTTTCCTGTTTAGAGAAGATCCTTTAGCATTTGAATGGAGAGCTGGTTTGGTGGTGCTAGATTCCTCATTCTTGCTTGTCTGTAAAGCTTTTGAATTCTCCTTCCATATCTGAATGAGATCCTTGCCAGGTCTACAGTAATCTGGGTTGTAGATTTTTCTCTTTCATTACTTAAGTATGTCTGCCATTCTCTGCCTGAAAAGTTTTCTATTGAAAGATCAGCTGTTATCCTTATGGGGATCCCCTTGAGTGTTATTTGTTGCTTTTTTCCCTTGCTGCATTTTTAATATTTGTTCTTGTTGTTTGATCTTTTGTTAATTTGATTAATATGTGTCTTTGGGTGTTTCGCCTTGGGTTTATCCTGTTTGGGACTCATCTGGGTTTCTTGGACTTCTTGTGACTATTTCCTTCCCTCATTTTATAGGGAAATTTGCAACTATATCTTCCTTGAGTATCTATTCATCGGCCTTATCCTTTTATCTTCTTCTGGGAACTCCTATGATTCGAGATGTTGGGGCGTTTCATATTGTCCAGAGGTCCCTGAGTTTTTCCCATATCCTTTTGATTCTTTTTCTTTTTTTCCTCTCTCTGCTTCGTTTATTCCACCAATTCATCTCTCCTCACTTATCCTATCTTCTGCCTCTGTATTCTACTGTGGTTCCCTCCAGCGTGTCTTTTATCTCCTTTATTTCATTATTCAATATATATTGACCTCCTTTTTATTTTCTTCTGAGGTCCTTGGAAAACATTTCTTGCATCTCTCTCAATCCTTGTCTCCAGGCTATTACCTGTAAACTCCATTTTATTTTCCATATTTTGATCATTTTTACTTCATAAATTCTAAATTCTTTTTCAGATAGATTCCCTCATCCCTCCTCTTTTGTTTGGTTTGGTGGGCATTTCTCATTTTCCTTTTACTTTGTGAGTGTATATCTCTGCCTTTTCATCTGTTTAAGATTGCTGTGGTTAAGGCGTGGCCTTATCTGTAATTCTGGTAGTTTGAAAGTTCCTCTTTTTTGTGGAGAGTTTCCTCACATGTGGGTTGGGTTGGATGGGTGGCTTGTCAAGGTTTCCTTGGTTGGGGAAGCTTGTGTCGTGTTCTGTTGGGTGGGAGCTGGATTTCTTCTCTTTAGAGTGTCAAATGGAGTGCCACAATATTGAGTTTTGAGATGTCTGTGGATTTGGTGTGCCTCTGGGCAGCCTGTGTATTGAATGCTCAGGCTATGTCCTTTCCTGCGTTGCTGGAGAGTTTGCGTGGTATGTCTTGCTCCAGGAACTATTTGGCTCTTGGGTGGAGCTTGGTTTCAGTGTATATGTGGAGGTTTTTGGAAGATCTCTTATTAATTAAATTGTTTCCTCTGGCTTTCAGTCTTATTCTAGCAGTAGCCTCAAGAACTACTCCAATCCATACAGCACAATAATAAAACTTTGTAGTTAAATGGTGAAAAAGATTCTCCACAGTGAGGGATACCCAGGAGAGGTTCTCTGATTACATGGAGAGGTGAAGGGGAGGGAGGGTTGAGTGACCAGGAGAGAGGAGTGGGACTCAAACGTGGGAGAGCAGTCCTAGCCAGTAAGGCACTTCCCTCTGCTGCTCTCCACAGTCTGAAAAGGCCCTCAGAGAGGTTTCACCAGCGATTACATAGAGAGGGGAGGAAGAAGGCAATAGAGGTGAAGATGAGTAGGAAGGGAGGAATCAGAGGGGAGGAGAGAGATTCTGGGCATTATTCTGTTTCCCGAAGTGTTCTCCGGTACCCAAGATCAATCCCTCAGAGATCACAGAATTCGGTTGATAAGAGAAGATGAGGGTGGGAGATAGAGGTTCCTGGGGGAGAATAAAGAGCATCAATATAGGAGAGAGTAATCAAGCCATAATCACACTCCTGAGTAAAATGGGTATAAAGATTGGTATTCTTTAAATGCACAAAATTGATATCATAATATGTAAACCAAAGATTAAAAATCTAGAGTAAAGGTTAGACTCTTATAAATCTACAATATAAAAAAAAGAAAAAAGAAAACAGTATAAAAAAAAAAAAGACAGTAAAACAGTATAACTGTAAAAAAAAAAAAATAAAAACTGGAAAAAACAGTAAAAAAATAAAATAAAATAAAATAAAATAAAGAAAACACAAAAAGTAATAAGATATATGTAACGCGGTTTTTTTTAAAAATAAGGGTGTATTTTTTTGTTTGAAGGTAGTAGTGGGTTATGAAATGAAAATCAAAGGTGTGATAGAGTCTTAAAAAGAAAAAATAAAGAAAATAAATTAAAAAAAAATAAAAAAAAATGATAATAGTAAAAATATATATCCCAGAACATTTCCTCTGGAGCAGTTGTGAGCCGTGTGGGGTCTTCTCTTCTCAGTTTTCAGATAATCTTGATCCTGCTTATACTTTTCAAGATCTATAGCCCCCCTTTCAATGCATCAGCTGTTTAACTACAGAGATTTTAATCTGTTGGCCTGTCCCTTCCAACGCGCTTTCCCTCTGTTTATTTGGCTTTTTTGTTTGGAGGTCTCTTCATTGTCCTAATTTTTTCCGCCCTGCCACAAAGGGGCGGAGGTGGTCTTCTTTAGGTTCCACTTGGCTCATTCCTGCAGTTGGGAGGAGAGGACCACTGCAAACAATATCACTGCGTGTGTGTGAAGCTCGCATGTCTTGGCCACAATGGGTTCACCCCCGCTCCACAGGCGTGTGTGCTTCCCCGTCTACCCTGCCTCAGAGCTTCAGGTTACTCTGCCGGGGGTGGGCTCCTGAGATGCGCGCACTTCCCAGGTTTTAAAATCTGCTCAGGTACAGTTTCCCGGGTACCCACAAAGGCGCAGGACTCGGTAGGGCCGCGGTTTTTTGCGCCGTTCCGGTCGGCAGCAGCTCAGGCAGCCAGGAGTTTGGCGAGCACACTCTCCCCTGTTGGGCGATTGCGGCTTATCACCCCTCCCTGGTCCCCCGCCTCAGTTTACGGGCACCTCCCGGTACTCCACCAAGGGCGCAGACTCTTGGGTTCGCGGGGGGTTTGGCGCGTTCCCACGTCGGGTATAGCAGCTCAGCAGCCTGGAGTTTGGCGAGCGCACACTCCCCTGTTGGGCGGTGCAGCTTATCAACTCCTGGTCCCCCACCATCGGTTTCGCGGGCGCGCTTCCCGGGTACCACTTCCCACAAAGGCGCAGACTCGGTTTGGGCCGGCGGTTTGCGCGTTCCCTTGAAGTCGAGCAGCTCAGGCAAGCCAGGAGTTTGCGGCGCAGTCTCCCCTGACGGGGAGTGTGCGGCTTATCACCTCCCGTGGTCGCCCCGCCTCGGTTACGGCGCGCCTGGCTCACTGCTCCGGTGTGCTTTTGTTTGTCAAGTTCTTTTCTGGGAGCTGGTCCTCGTGGCTGCGACCCTCCCGGCGCTGTAGACCCTCCGGGATCTCCAGGCAGTCTTTGCGCGGTTAAAAATGGGAGCCTGTTTGCAGTTTGGAGGCCGTGCCCTCGCTGGAGCCCCGAGTTTGCCCGATCCGGCTCTGGCTGGTCCCCACCGCCTTCCCCGCTGTGTCCGGCGGGTGTTGGGGCGGTCCACAGCGTCTAATGCTCATTCCCCTGTATCGCTCAGATCCCTTTGTTCTGTGAGCGGGCCGGCAGTGCCTTTAGCTTTGGGCTTTTCGCGGGATAAGTTCTCTCTGGCTGTCCCACAGTTTAAGTTACTATTCTCACCTTAGCTCCGTCCGATTGCCCTCAAGGGCATTCGGCGCCCCAGTCCCTTACACTAAGCAGTTGCGCACCGCACTTCCCCACTCCGTTCAGCCCCCACTTGCTGGTGGAATGCAGGTGTGGGCGTCATGGGGTTTCTTTACTGGAAAGTTGCCTTTAGGCATCGTAATCCAGTGGTTTTATTTATTGATTCTCCCGGTTATGTTGCCCTCCGAGATTCGAAATCTTCCCCCAAACCCGCCAGTGAGAAGGTTTCCTGGTGCTTAGAAATTGCTCCTCTTTTACGACTCCCTCCCCGGGACGGGTCTCCGTCCCTAACTCTTTTGTCTCTCTTTTTATCTTTTATAATTTCTCCTACCTCCTTCTGAAGATAATGCGCTGACTTGATTAATGTCTGACGTCCTCTGCCAGCGTTCAGAAGTGGTCTTGTGAACTTTGCTCAGCTTTCAGATGTTCTTTCCATAAATTTGTGGGGGAGAGAGTGATCTCTCTGTCCTATTCCTCCGCCATCTTAGCCCCGCCTCTCTGAAGAAGTTTTAAAGAAGAGTTTTGGAGGAGTCACTCACAAACACAAATCCCAGCTCTCACCTTTATACCTGCGTGACTTTGAACATATTCCAAACCTTATTTCCCCATGATTTAATTATGGATAATTCCTACCTTGTAAGATGTGTCAAGGATTGGATGAATAAAAATACTATGAGAAATGTTGAAGAATTTTCTTTAAGCAAAAGAAAAATCATATTACTTAGAAGTGTAAATCTAAACACACACAAACACAAAAAGCAGTATCATCAATGGTAAATATAGGTAAATATAAATTTAAAAATGTTTGCTGTTAAGCCTTCCAGTCTATAGTATTTTCATTATAACATCCTGAATGAGCTAAGACAAGGGCATAATTCTTCCCAATTATTTTGTGAGACCACCATAATTCTGATACCAAAAGCTGAAAAATACATTTTAAGGAAGTAAAAAGCCTATCTCCCTCATAAATAAATACCCTTAAATGTATTCATTGTGATCAAGTAGAATTTATCTCAGAAGAACGAGGTTATAATTCACTTTTCAGAAAACTAGTAACAGAAGGGAACTTCTGCAACCTGACAAAGGGCAGTTATAAAAACCCTACATTATCATACTTAATGGTGAAAAATGAATGCCTTCTTAATCACAAGATCAGGAACAGGGTGGAGATATTCACCCTCCACTTCTATTGCACTGGAGGGGCTGGATGAGGCAATAAACAATTACAAAAATATGAAAGATATACAAGTTGAAGTAGAAGATACAAAACAGGTTTCCTTCCTGAACCAGAGGATTTTATATACATACATAAAATCCTGTTTAATCTATAAAAACCTACTAGAACTGATAAATAAGTTTAAGAAGGTCACAGAATAAAAGATCAATAGATAATAATCAATTGTATTTTTGTAAACTAGAGATGTCCACTTAGATATCGAAATTTTAGAAGCTACATTTGTAATAGCACCAAAAATATCAAACAATTAGTGAAATATTTAACAAAATAAATACAAGATTAGTACACTTGTGAAATTTAAAAACATTGTAAAGAGAAATCAAAGAGCTAAATAAAAGAGAAGCATGCTAAGTTCACACATCAGAATACCTGAAAAATGTCAGTTTTCCTCCAATTGATCTATAGATTCAAAGAGATCCCAATAAAATCCCAGCTAGTTCTTTGTACACATTGATAAGATGATCTTAAAACCTAAATGGAAATGGAAATGACTTAGAATAGCCAAATAATTTTGAAAACTTCGAGAAGGAAACACAAGGAAAAATTACTGCAAACCTGAGTGAGGAAATGATTTCTTAGGGTATATAAAGCATGCTCTGTTTTTTAAAAATGGCAAATTGTACTTCATCAAAATTATAAATGCCTGATCTATGAAACAAAGCTGCTACGAGAGTGAAAAGACAAGCTATAGAATGGAAAAAAGTTGCAAAACACAAATCTCATTTAAAAAATCTTGTATCTAGAATGTATAGAAAAGTCTCACAGCTGAACATTGAGCAAAAGATCTGAACCGACACTTTACCAAAGAAGATGTACGAGGGGAAGTAAGTGGATAAAAAGATTATCAACATCCCTTAGTTTTTATGGAAATACAAATTAAACACAGTAAGATAGTATACAGTATAGTGCTTGTGCTCAATCGTACCCGAATCTTTGTTACCCCATGGACTATAGACCGCCAGGCTTCTGTGCCCATGGGATTTTCCTAGAAAGAATACTGGAGTGGGTTGCCATGCCCTCCTCCAGGGGATCTTCCCCAACCAGGGATTAGACCCATGTCTCCTACATCTCCTACATTCCAGACGGATTCTTAGCGCTGAGCCCCTGAGAAAGTCCCAAGTACATCTAGATACCAGTATACATTTATTAGAAAGGCTAAATTTTTGGAAATGGCAATGACTGTCCAACACTAGCAAGGATGCTGAATAACTGGAACTCTCATATATTTCTGGTGGAGATGCAAAATGGCAGAGCCACTTTGGAAATCATTTTGGCTATTTCTTATTAAGTTAAACATACCCTTGCCCTGTGATCTAGAAATCCCGTTTCTTTGTATTTGCCCAGGTGAAATTAAAATGTATATCCACTCAAAGACTTCTATATTAATGACTATGGCAGCTTTATTCATAATCACCAAAAATTAGAAGCAATTCAAATTTTCACCAAATGGTAAATGATTAAGCAAATGTGGCACAGCCACTCAATAGAACATTCCCATTTTTAAAAAGAAACCAAGTGCTGATACATTTAGTAATATGAATTATCTCAGAAGCTTTACTCTGAGTAAAAGAAGCCAGACACTGAAGACTACATACTGTGTAATTTCCTAAAGCCTTCTGGAAAAAGCAAAATTACAGAGACAGAAATCAGATGGGTGGTTACCAGGACGTAGGAGTGGGATAGAGGATTAACTGTAAAGGGCAGTGGGGGTGGGGGTGGCTCTAGAGATGGTCTTTATCTTGATTGTAGTGGAGGCTACATACTGTCTACATTTGTCAAAACTCATCAAACTGTGCACTTTAAAAGGGTGAATTTTGTTTGTATAAATTACTCTTCAATAAACCTGACTTAAAAAAAAGCATCAGGAAGTATGGCATAACAGTGTGGGTAATGGTGGCATTCTTTCCAAGGAATGCCATTTGTATGTCTCTTAGTACAATTTTGAGGTTAAACAACATGCTGAGTCCTTTATCTCTCAGGTTTGACTAGAGGTAAATACAACAGGAGATTGTGTCCAGGAAGCAGAGTGAAATCTCAGTGTTTGTTTCCTAGGTTCCCATCCCTGTAGATCACTCTTAACTGCCTGTGTCCCTTGGTGAAAAGTTACACTTCTGCCAAGCAACTTTCTCTACCAAGATCCCTCTGTTCTGGGTCCCTGTAATCTCACTTTTAATCCTTCAGGTTTAGGATTACCTGGCTATTATTGGGCGCTCAGTATACTGCACAATCCTTTCTGGTTCCTCCACACCCTGCCCACAATAAATTATTCTCAAATTATTCAATTTGAATGTACCATTTCTTTATTGCCAGAATCCTGAACGATACAGAAAGCTGTCCTCTGGCCTCATCACTTTAAAAAAAAAAAAATTTATTGGAGTGTAGTTGCTTTACAATGTTGTACTAGTTTTTGCTGTACAGCAAAATGAATCAGTTATATGTATACATACATCCCATTTTTTTTTAATTTTCTTCCCATTTAGATCACTTCAGCTCATTGAGACGAATTCCCTGTGCTATAGACTAGGTTCTCACTAGCTATCGATTTGATACACAGCAGTGTGTATCATTTTAAGTGTGAGCACTTTGGCTACCCTTTCACATATTTGATATTTAGTTTCTCCATCTGTTATATAATAATAATAATAATGCCTCATTAGCAAGGTTATTATGAGAATTAAATAATGATGTAAGTTTTAATAATACTTTTTCTCTTTTTCATCTTAGTCTCTCTGTTACTGGCTGTTTATTCTCCTTCAGTGTCTTCATATGCTTCTATTTCTACTCTCTCTTTTAAGTAACAATTCCTTTATTATGTATAAATGTATAAGTAATTTACATAGGGCTTTATAATGTTCAGAAGCCTGTATAAATGGCTTAAATGTACCGTGGTTATGTTCCTGGAATAAACTGTTGCTATTTCTACTGCTACAGAACAGTTAAGTCAAATTTTTGAATTAGGTCAACAAAATCCACAAATAGGGTGGAATCTTTGGACTGTCTAAGCAGGGATAGATCTGGAATAAATCAGCCACAGATATCACTTGTCAGCACTCTAAGGGAGGCCTTTCAAAGAAGGGTGGAAGGTACATCAAGAATATCAGCTTCTAGTAGCATTACGATGAATCCATTAAATCTATATTGAGAGTTTTCCATCATGTGGATTCAAGTTAACATAATCGTTTTATTGCAGTAATGTCTAAACAAGGATCCACAATTAGGCTGTATTTTTATCTTGACTTGTGAACTATTGCTGCCAACTACTCAAATTTCAAGCTTGTTGAGACATATGTTATCCCTGGAAACCCTTCATAAAAATGAAGCATTTTACTGTCCCACCAATTCAGTATAGTCTGGTCAGTTCTCCGTCTAGATCTAAGTAAACCATGTAATAGTTCCTACACTAGCGAATAGTATTTTAAATGGCTTTTAAAGTAAAACCAAAAAGAACAAATTTATTTCTATTTGTGCCAGTTAATCTGGTTTGGATTCTCTTTTCCAGCTTCTTAAATAATGAGACAGCATGAAGTTGTGGGAAAAGAACTGGATATGGAATTAAGAAGAACTGTATTTGAAATCTAGCTCTAATGCTGCTTCCTAGCTGTGTGATCTCATTAAATTACTTATCTAGCCTCAGTCTCTGTCAAATGGGGATCTACTGGTGACTTAAGTGAGCTAATAATGATATGACAACATATTCCTTTAAGTACTTACTAACATTTTTTATAATTCATGTTTGTAAAGTTTAAAATGTGATTAGTAAAAAATGGGAATGAAGGAAACTTTCAGACAGAGGCAGGAATGTTTTGGTTAAAAGTTAATTAAAATACAAGAGAACAAAAGCAAGATAAAAATGAGTACAATGTATGCATTTATAGCCCACATGTCACAGTTCAGTATTTATAGGTTTGTAAGTGACAGCCTTCCCAGTATAGCAATGTTAATTATGAAGTAGCTGTCAATTTCAAACTGTGCACCTGACTGAGGCTGAAACTATTCACCATTCCCACACATGATCATTTAATTTAAGAGTCCAAAATATACATCAATAAATCAGTTTGTGTTTCTGATTTTGTTTCCCTAAATCTTCTTTTGAAATGGCCTAGTGACTTTCTATTTAATGAATATTAGTGCATTTTATTTCACAAATGTGATTTGTAATTATCAGAGCTGGACTGAAACCTCAGGATGAGGTGATGAGTCTAAGACTGAACACAATACTAAATGTATACTTAAATTTTCCAGAGCTCATGCTCCCATTGCTACTTAAATTTCATGGTCAAAGCAATAGATAGAATAAATATGAAAAAGAAGAATAGGAGAGGGAAACAGAGAAAGAGAGACAGAGGTGAGGAAAGAGAGAGAGAAAAGAATGAGAGAGAGAGAGATTGAGAAGAATCTTGGGAAAATGTTCAGTGGAAAATCTGTAGAAATGATGTAAGAGAAAGCAAAGGCAGGGATTGGAGTGAGGGGTGTATAACTGAGACTATAAAAACTCAGAGAGAAAACTCACCATCAGAGCTGAGTTTGGGAGAAACTGCACAGACAAGACTCTAAAGTTAGACTCTCCTGATTTTTCACAAGGTAAGCTAAATATAAAAGCTGATAAAGAGTTAAACTTTTTCCTTTTAACTGTTTTTTAAAAAGTTTTTGAATACTTTTCAAATGCTTTGATTATATCTTGATTTTGTTAAAATTAGAAATGTTTTTGGGAATATTATCCTCTCTAAAAATGAGTAAAATATCTAAGATATTTTGTAATGCAAACTTAGGGTAGAGATAATTGTTTACTCAGGCATTTTATGTTTATTATATTGATTTTGCTTTTATATTCTATTTCAAAATAAAGACAAAGGGAACTCAAAATAATGATCCTATAAGAGTGTTAGATATATTAATTTTGCTTTTATCAAATATGTCCAGTGTTAGGAAATTTTCAAAGTTACAAAGTGGCCTGATTCTAAAAACTTAGGTAGAAAAGAAAGTTTGTCTCATATCTTTGTTTCTATTAAAATTAGAACTTAACAAACATCCCTAAGTTAACCAAATTATATGTTCTATGTTCTTCAAACCTATACTATCCAGTGCTTTTATTCTTATGAAACTCAAATAGACAAATATGATACTAATAACCTAGTTTAAAATAGACTTAGGTCATGTTTATTCTTCAGTATTTGAAATGCTCTTGCTATTAATGATTGAAATAAGTGTTAATCTGAAACATACGCTTGAGTTCTGTTTAAGAAGAAATTTAAAAGGTTGTTTCAACTTTTGATCTGTGGAAACTGTGTACAGTCTACAAATTGAGTTCTAGCAAAACAAAATATGACTCCTTTGAATTCCAATTATAGGTTCTATAGGTTTAGGAAAGTGATTACTATATATTTCTGAGTTATCTTTCTAGAAATTAGATAAACAATGATTTATGATGATTTCAGTGCTCAGGTAAGCTATAGAATTGATAGCAGTATATTTAATGGTTTCCCACAAACATCAGGCACATTTTGCATCTTCTCTTTAATTTGGTATTACTCTTCAGCACTCTTACAGAACTTTTCTAAGGAGAGCTTTCTGTAGATATGCATTCAAGTCTCCTCTTTATAAGTTAATTGGATATGGCTTCATTCAGTAAGTTACTTAAGGTATTTAAGGTTGTTTGCTTTCTCCCTTTATTTCTCAGGGTTTTTAACTGATTCTGATACAATTAATCATGAGCAATAAAGAAGCAGTTATGTTTAGAGACTAGGTTTGGGGACCTTAGGGGTACAATTTTAACTTATTCAAATATTTTCATGATTTGAACATTAGTTAATAATTTAGATTGGAACAGAACTCAAATTGAGCAGTCTCAAAATACTACCCTAACTCTGTCATTATGCAGTTGTGCAACTTCAGGCAAGCACAGCACAGAGTATTATTGAAACAGACAAAAGAACTAAAAGTGCCAGTGATATTGAATGTGAGACTGACCTGGGACGCTCCCACATCCATCACTTTACGCTATATTAGAGAATGAAGAATCAGTATAATAGAATCCTGGGGCTAATCCGTAGACATCATCTAATTTAACCTTCTTACCAACAATTCATCCACTGTGATCTGTACCCACCAGACAATCTTTGCTTAGATTCAATGTTATCAGAGGAACACAAGCTTTGGAGTCAAGAAAACAGCCTTCTAATCTCAGTCCTGACTTCATCAGCTTTTACTCAGCTTCCCAGGGGCTTCCTTCTTTCTTAGTAAAACTAGAGTTTGTGTGTATGCAAATGGAGAGTCACAAGTTCCCTCCTAGCCCTGGACATCTCTCTACATGGGCCAACTTCTATGTCCCTGAAGATCTCTCTAATTAGAGATATTTTTAGCTGAGTTCTCCTCCTTTCTCCAAATAATTCTCACGGCACCTCACAGGAGCAGTGGTTAGCATCACTGGCCAGTAATTACTGGTGCTTTGGTTGGCATGAACTGGCTGTTGCTTAGTTTTGCCTTTTCTCCCTTATCTACGACGCCTCATCAGCTCTGGTCTCAGCAAAAAGCACGCACTCCTTCCAGAACCAACTCTTCTGCCATGCCTCCTTCTGCTTACCCTCTCTTCATCCATTTTATATCTCCCTTTCATCTCCTCTTCCTTAGATAAGTTAATTACCTTTGAGTCTGGCTCTCTCCATTTACTGAGAATGAAAGTGAAAAGTGCAAGTGAAAATTGCTCAGTCGCATTCAACTCTTTGTGACCCCATGGACTGTATAGTCCATGGAATTCTCCAAGTCAGAATACTGGAGTGGGTAGCCTTTCCTTTCTCCAGAGGATCTTCCCAACCCAGGGATCCAACCCAGGTCTCCCACATTGCAGGCGGACTTTTTTTTCCATCTGAGCCACAAGGGAAGCCCAAGAATACTGGAGTGGGTAGCCTGTCCCTTCTCCCAGGGATCTTCCAGACCCAGGAATCAAACCAGGGTCTCCTGCATTGCAGGTGGATTCTTTGCCAACTGAGCTATCAGGGAAGCCCTCACTGAAAATAGTAAATTCCAGTTTCTGATGATAGCCTCCTTCCTTTCTAAAACTCTGTGTCCCTATGACACAAGGCTCTAACCACTGTGAAAAATTCACCTTTAAAATATCAGCTGGGCCACCACTGATAACTTGGCTGTTGGCCCACCAAGTAAGAGCTGTGGCTTTCCATGGTCCTCTCCAAGAGCCTTCCCATGGACTTCTCCATGACTTCCCTGTGTTCCCACATTGGTGGTTGCATTTCCTTGCAAACTCTGACTTGTCCACCCATGCCAGGGCACTAAGACATTTAAAAAGTGACATCTCTTCCTCTTCCTCTTCCACAGTCCATCCCTTCCTGGCTGCTCTCATGTTTGTGTACAGTCTAGTTCCTGTAGTGAAGTCCTTAACTACCATAACACCCATGCTGGCTCTGCTTCCATTACACACCCCGACTATGCTATACTGTCAACATTACAAAAACTGTGGGAAAACCATAACTCAACATAATCAGTGATTTTTAAAAAAAAATAAAATTAATAGAAATATTTTATGAACCATAAAACAAAGTATAAATCATTTAAAATTCAATTAAAATTTTACTTCGGTTAATATAATAAGAGTTTAAAGAATAATTATGTTTTAAGTATAACAGATTTCTTCCCTTTGCTTTCTTTTCATTATGATATTGTTCATGCGTGCATGCTTGCTAAGTTGCTTTAGTCATGTCTGACTCTTTGCTACCCCATAGACTGTAGCTCACTGGGCTCCTCTGTCCATAGGATCCTCCAGGCAAGAATACTGGACTGACTTGCAAGGGATCTGCCTGGCCCAGGGACCAAACTCACATCTCTTATGTCTCCTGCATTGGCAGTCAAGCTCTTTCCCATTCGTATCACCTGGGAAGCCAGATATTGTTCATAGTTTTATGCTATATTTTAATAGAAATATTATGGCTGAAATTAAAAATAATGCATAGTATACTATAACGTTAAATGTTAAAAGTGATTGCCATTTATAACTCTCTTTAGTAAAATTTCCTTCCCTCAGTCAATATTATTTTATTATATTTTATTTTCTATCACTATGTTATAATTCTAGATTCCAAGGTCCAATTTTATTCCTTAAAATGAAAAAGGATAAAATTTTTTCATAAAAATAAAAGAATAAAAAGAAATATTTTGACAAGTTGCCATTTTCAGAAGGCAATATTAGGATATGGTGGT
Organism: Okapia johnstoni; assembly: GCA_024291935.2. Classification (NCBI taxonomy): domain Eukaryota; kingdom Metazoa; phylum Chordata; class Mammalia; order Artiodactyla; family Giraffidae; genus Okapia; species Okapia johnstoni. The sequence goes on along the minus strand of CM044311.1, from coordinate 77,580,716 downwards.
TTCGTCGCTAAGCCATTTCTGACTCTTGCAACCCTAAGGACTGTAGCCTGCCAGGGTTCTCTTTCCATGGGATTCTCCAGGTAAGAATACTGGAGTGGGCTGTCATTTCCTTCTCCAGGTGATCTTCCCAGCCCAGGAATAGAACTCAGGTCTCCTGCACTGCAGACAGATTCTTTACGAACTGAGCTAGGAGGGAAGCCCTTAGTATCAGGATAATAATAGCTATTATTTAATAAGTTATCACATTATGCCTGTCCCTTTACCTGTATTATTTCTAGTCCTTATAATAAACCTAAAAAGTAAGTTTTTGCCCCATTTTCCTGGTGAAGATATTAAAACAATAAAGCTAAGTAACATTTCCAGTCAGGAGTCATATTCAAGTCTGTGTAACTTAAGAACAACCAATATCTTTCTACTAACTCACTTTTCTTGGATTAGAAAATATAACTACAATACCAGAAGTCAGGAGATGAGGAAGTAACCTGAGTTGAGTCAGCTCATCTATTAAAAAATAGAATTATAATATTTTCCATATAAATCATAATTTGACTATTAGGAGGATGAAAGGAGATAGATTTCAAAATAATAAATTACCTTGAAGACATTAAAATAAAGAAGATTATTTACAACAACTGTACTTGAAGGAAATGAAAGCATTACAGGAAGAGTCTGCTCTTGCAGGAGGAAATCATTGGCTGGGCAGCGCCAGTGGCCAGGGAGTTTTCATCCCCGCCAGGCTGTGAGCAACTGGATGACAGAAAAAGTGTCTCATTCATGTCTATATCCTTGATGCCTGATAACAGAGTATATCTAATAAATGCATCTTGTTGTTGAGTATTATAAAATATATTTGGGGCTTTTATTTATATTTTAGAGTATTTTTTCACTGATTATATTGTCTAATTTAATGTAATTGAAATGCAATTTACTATTTTATTAAATAGTATTCATACATGCTAAGTCGCTTTAGTTGTGTCCAAATCTGTGTGACCCCATGGACTGTAGCCCCCCAGGTTCCTCTGTCCGTGGGACAAAAGCAAGAATTCCAGGCAAGAATACTGGAGCGGGTTGTCATGCCCTCCTTCAGGGAATCTTCCTGACTCAGGGATCAAACCCATGTCTCTCACGTCTCCTGCATTGGAAGGTGCGTTCTTTACCACTAGTGCCACCTGGAAAGCCCATTAAACAGTATATGCAAGTACGAAGTGGAGTAAACAGTGAAGGAGGTGGTAATAGTCCACATTATCCTGATGCATATATATGCCATGTTTAACTTCATTTATCCAACTTTACTCTCTGAATGGCTTTTCACATCACATAAAAGTGGTTTGTATCAAATGACCAAATAGAATGTGTATGTACAATTCTATTAACATTTCACCATCTCTAGTTTTGAAGATTCTTTTTTCTACCATTTATTAACTGTTAGAATTAAACAACAAGTTCCCTTACCAGTATTGTACACAATCATACACGAAGTTCTCTTCTATTTCTAGAGGACATAGTTTTCTATGAAGAAATTTAAAATATTTCAGGGATCAAAATGCAAATTAGTGTTTGATAAGGAGAAATCTTAAACTTTACTGGAATAATGATTAGGAAGGACACATGTCCCTCTCATTAGAATGAGAATCTGTAATGTGAAACATGAACAGACATACCAGGAGTTTGGCATAACTTCATCACATATGGACAAATCTCTTCCCATGATTAAGCCTTAGTTTCCATATCAATTAGTATCTGTCCCACATTTCTGTTTACCTACCACAAGGGACTGCTTCATTCATTCATTCTTTCAACACTGACTCCCTGCCAGGCATTGTGTTGGGTGCTGACGTAAAATACTAAACATGACATAGTTCCTACCCTCAAGGAGTTTACAGTAACATTTATATACTTTACTTATCTGGGTGTTTTAATAACGTGATGTTACTAATATCATGGTAGGTTTCTACCTTCCTAAATTTGTGCAAGAAAGATACTAGCAGTATGGTTGAAAATTCAAAATAGAAAAAAAAATTGAGGTATTCAACAACAAAGTTTTATGATTTTGGAAGGCAATAGTGTCTGAAAAAGAACAAAAACGGTGCCAGACAGAATAAAGTCAGTTAACACATGTATACTAGTAAATTATCATTCTTCCTGATTTGTAGCACTCAGGGAAAGTCATTTTAAAATGCAGGTGTCTGTCACATTAAGAACACCTCATCTGTACACATCTGACTTTATAAGCAATTTGTTTTGGAGATGGGAAAATGCTTTCAGTTCAGTTCAGTTCAGTCGCTCAGTCGTGTCCGACTCTTTGCGACCCCATGAATCGCAGCACGCCAGGCCTCCCTGTCCATCACTAACTCCCTAAGTCCACCCCAACCCATGTCCATCGAGTCAGTGATGCCATCCAACCATCTCATCCTCTGTCGCCCCCTTCTCCTCCTGCCCCCAATCCTTCCCAGCATTAGGGTCTTTTCCAGTGAGTCAACTCTTCGCATGAGGTGGCCAAAGTATTGGAGTTTCAGCTTCAACATCAGTCCTTCCAATGAACAACCAGGACTGATCTCCTTTAGGATGGACTGGTTGGATCTTCTTGCAGTCCAAGGGACTCTCAAGAGTCTTCTCCAACACCACATTCAAATGCTTTACACTTCCATAAATAAGTTAAACTTGAAAAAGCGTGAAACTGAGAGGCTGAAAGCATTGCATTGTTGTTCTGGCTCTTTTAACTGGCTTTGTGACTTTGGAAAATTGACTACTGCTGATGCAAGAACAATGAGAAATGAGAAAGAATGCATTCCTGACATTTTCATTTCTTTAAAAAAAGGAAATGTTAAATTTCTGAGTCTCAATTTGCACCTTCCTTTCAAAATCATACTCAATATATCAAGCAAATGCCCATCACACAATCTACTGAAAAGAGCAAATTTCACAAAAAGCATTTTAAATAAAATAAACACCATGTGTATTTCTCAGATGTATTTCAGTGAGAATGAAACAGACAATGTATATGCTAGTGATAGAAGCAACCAGTTATAGTTCAATTGCTCTTTGGTGAAAATCTTCAATGACTTTAAATTTAGTATTTGAGTTTAAGAGGATCTAAAATTAATCCCCACTTCTGAAGTTCTAAGTGCCTTAGCCACGGTTAGTTCTCTTGTTTGTGGAGCTGACTGCACCAAAGTTTGTGGCATGGCAGCACCAATCAAGAAGAAATTCCAGCGTCCAGGTGTCTGCTTTCCAGCAGGAAAGTGTCTCAAGCATCTGGTTTCTTCTCTCATCAATGAAAACTGGAAACAACCTTAATGCCCTGTTCAAATGTCACTCATTGAAACATTAAGATTATACCTATAATGTTGAACTGTTATGTATCCTCTTGACTTTTAACATAGACTTTAAAGATGGCTCCAAGTTCCCTATGTCACCCTGCATATAAGCTTTACTTTCCCTGGAAGAACTTGACTTCAAATACCTACCTTGTGCTCAATAATAATCATTTTTATACAAAATGGTTTCATGCAAAATTTAGAGTTTCCATTGAAAAGTTTTACCTATGATAAAATAAGAATGACGCAGTGTTTTTTCACAGATAAATGTATATCTTTATACATTCTCAATAATAATATTAAACATAAAAGTACATGTTTTATTGCTCTTATTCGGCAAACAAGGCAAATCCATAATGATTTGTGCTATTTGTAAATTAATTCTAAATTAAGCAAATTTAATTAATTAAAATGTGAGATCATACATGAGGTTTATTAGACAACTTGACAGTTTAGGCATCTTGCTCAAGGTTAACTAGCACAACAAAGACAGTTATCCCTGTCCTTCAAGTCTGATTCTGAGTTTTCCTCACCATCACAGAAATATGTTTTCTATATATCTGAAATTTTCTATTATCAAAAATTCCTATTTTTGTATTTAAAATAAGAACTTTTGATAATGGTAATAGTAATTTTGTATCCATTAATATATGAAGTAGGAAACAGCAACCCACCCCAGTATTCTTGACTGGAGAATCCCATGGTCAGAGGCACCTGGTGGGCTATATATAGTCTATGGGGTTGGTGGAGTATAGTCCATGGGGTCGCAAAGAGTCGGACACAATGAAAAGACTGGGCACATACAGTAACACTAAGACTTGTGAGTACTCTGAAAATATTCAAATGATTATTTTACCTGATTATTTTATTTAGACACACTGTTAATAACAAATGCAGAGGAATAGGAACTCAGTCAAATCTTTAAATTTTTTAACATTCTGTGATTTAAAAAAAAATTTACTCATTTTCTGGCTGCATCAGGTCTTAGTTGCAGCATGCAGGATCTTTGTTGGGGAACACTGGCTGTGCTTGGGCAACACTAGTTGCCCCGAGGCATGTGGGACCTTAGTTCCCTGACCAGGAATTGAGCCCACGTCCCTTGCATTGTAAGCTGGATTCTCAACCACTGCACTACCAGGGAACTCCCAACATTATGTGATTTTTTAGAATTTATAGCTAATAATGCATTAAATATTGCACAATCCTTTCTCTCACCCCCAAAAAGTAGATATAACTGCTGCATACTGGGGCATCTGGATCTTCCCTCAGCTCTTAACATCTTTGTTTCTATAGTGTAGGGGAACTGAGTATACTGTCTTAAGAATGATGAGAAAAAAAAAACTTCAAGTAAATATTTGAAGATAAATAGATATAGCATATTTCATCCATTCTGTGCACATTTAACATCTCTAAAAATGGAATGCCTTACCCTTGATTGCTGTTGTTATTTAGTCGCTCAGTCTTGTCCGACTCTTTTGCCACCCCATGGTCTGTAGCCTGTCCGGCTCTTCTGTGCATGCAGTTTCCCAGGCAAGAACACTGGAGCGGGTTGCCATTTTCTTCTCCAGGGGATCTTCCAGACACAGGGATCAAATTCGTGTCTCCTGAATTGGCAGACAGATTCTTTACCACTGAGACACAGGGAAGCCCTTCCACCTGATTGCATGTCATAACTTAATTGATAGCATTTTTTTTTCTTAAAATACACTTATGAAATAGAATCGCTGCAAATGAAATCTTAAAATCAAAGACTTGAAGGCCCTCTCTTTTCAGCTAAAAATACTTAAAATTCATGAGGAGTATTTTTATGTGAAAACCTAAATGCAAAGTCTTATGCATAGACTCACCTGATTTGAGGGAAGGCAGAAAGGTTTTCTCAGCCAAACCTACACCAACAACATACAGTGTCTGTGCTTCCATCAGAAAAGAGTCAGATTCAGCAACAGTCTTTATAAAAGCTAGAAGCAACTTTAGAGGTCGTTTGCCCAAAATCATACAGTGAAATAGCAGCCAAGTAAGAGCACGGCCTGAGTCTCAGAACCCCTAGCTCAGGTCTCTATCATACAGATTTTGTGTTAACCATTGTCCCTTAGACTCGCCTTTACAGTAAGAAAAAAGGTAGTTACTCTATTATCTACTATGCTGGAAGCTTTCCTCTATTATTAAAAAGACTTGGGTGAGCATGACTTTATGGAGAAGGATAAAGGCTACACTGTAGAAGTGGCCTACAGTATCGGGCTTCCCAGGTTGTGATAGTGGTAACGAACCCACCTGCCCATGCATGAGACATAAGAGACTCGGGTTGGATCCCTGGGTCGGGAAGATCCCCAGGAGAAGGGCATGGCAACCCAGTCCAGTGTTCATGCCTGGAGAATCTCATGGACAGAGGATCCTGGGGGGGGGGGGCTACAGTCCACAGGATCACACAGAGTTGGACACAACCGAAGCAACTTAGCATGCAAAGGGCACTTTAGAATTTACTCTGCTTTTCAGTTTTACTGTGGGACCAACCTGACCCACCACTTGCCTAGAAGACCATCCCTGTTTTCAGAGAAACAAGGTTTGAGAAGTGTTATGTGCAGGCTCACAAGGCCATTTCCCAGTGACAGAACTAGGGACCTTTCACAACATGTCCTGTTAAATCTCACTTAAATGCCTTGCAATGTCACAGTGGGAGAGGATTTTTAAGTTTAATTACTTTTTTAAGTACTTTATATTTAATTAAGACTTTAATTTCTGTTGAAAGTAAGGTGGGTAGAGTCTATCTTGTATATTTCCAATTAAGAAATTAGTAAATTAAAACATCCAAAAAATTATCTAGTCTCAACCTAAAAATTTAGTCTTCTCATGAATTTCTAATGGTTAGATCCACTATCTCTAAGTCAGACCTTGTTGAGGAGAAATTTCTTTAGTCATCTGAGTGATTTGGTTTTGTTTAACATCAGCCCTCAAAGACATTGGCAACCATCAAAGAATGGTTGCCAATCTTCTTTTCTTAGCCTAGCCCACTTTAGAGATTATTTTTCATAATAACTATGACTCACTGCAGCACTGATGGTCAATAATGCAAACATCTTTTTTCGTCTTAGCAGACTTCTCATTTAATCCTATTTTAAATATAATTAAACCAGAATTTTTAATATGCCAGTGTGTACTGTCAATGTTGTAAAGGAATATATGTGAAAGTGAAATTTGCTCAGTCATGTCTGACTCTTTGCAACCCCAGGGACTGTAGTCCGTGGAATTCTCCAGGCCAGAATACTGGAGTGGGCAGCCTTTCCCTTTTCCAGAGGATCTTCCCAACCGAGGGATCCAACCAAGGTCTCCCACAGTGCAGGCAGCTTCTTTACCAGCTAAGCCACAAGGGAAGCCTTGTGGCTATAATAAATGTCTATCTGCAACCCAAACTTCAATGACAAAACATCAGGTCTTCCTCCTGCCACCACCACTCTAGCCACAGATTGGATGATCCCTTCAGGGTATAGTGAGTTCTTGCATGAGTCTTTGAAACAAAGGTTAAGATGTTACACAATGTAAGATGTTTGTTTATTCAGCAAAATCATTAGTGACAATATGTGCACATGATAGACCAATTGACTGAAAATGAAGTACACACCTAATTTTATAAGGTAGATCTCATGCCCACCGTCTATTTGGAAACTCCTCACATTAGAGGACTATTATTCAAAAATTTCTCAATGAAAATTATGACTGTACAAAAAAAACTGCAGGTGCCTCCACTGTCATATATTCACACAATGAACATCCTTTGAGTGTTCTTTCTATAATTCGCAGTGTACACGGTGCTGAGTAGATTTTTAGTCATGGACTATATTTATCCACTATCAACAAAATAGGGAAATGGAGCTGAACCTGGTCTTTTCCTTCCCTCCCTATAATTTCCTCTGTTTCTAATTTTGCAGCAATCAAGTTTCAACTAGTTAATCAAATGTCTTTTGTGTGGCAGGTGCCAGGGTGTTTGTTTTCATTAGTGTACCAAATGCCATATTTAGGAACTTGGCCTTTTGGTTAACTGGCTATAAGCATGGCTTTAAACCATTAAGTGTGTATATTTAAACTCAACATTTATTTTTATTTCTCCCTATCCAAATAATCAGGATGTGGTTATCTGTAAGATGACACATTATGACTTTTTTCCTATATACACCCAAGAACAAAAATATATACCTCAGACATAATCATCAATATTATAAACACCCATCATCCTGTGCTGTTTATAAGATTGCAGAGATGAAGAGAAACCTGGTTAGTAAAATGTGCATAAAAATAGATGAAGAAAGTCCACATGGGAAAGCTTAAAAAATTGAAAAAGTCACACTTTGAAACTGTTTCTTTTAAGATGATTTAAAAAAAAAGTGGAAAGAAAACATCACAATTATAAGCTTATCTTTGAGTGAATGGAAGAGTTATTTTTTTAAAGATATGCCAGAAATATGAGATCATTGTTTTAAAAAGTTACATTTTTAATATATCTTACCTTCTGCTGAGGAAAGTCAAAGACATCAGCAAAATCAGAAGGAAAAATAAGATTCAATGCTTGATTTTCTAAAAGAATACGTAATGCAGTTTTTGGTTGGTATTTTTTACCAGATAACTTTTACATTTCTTCCTGTTAGTTTTCTTCTGTCCTAATTTAGAGAAATAATCATGATCAGCTCTTTTTAGATGCCTAGGTGCTGTTTTAGAAGAGAAGCTATGGGGCAAAGGAGAAAAGAAAAGATATACCCATCTGAATGCAGAGTTCCAAAGAATAGCAAGGAGAGAAAAGAAAGCCTTCCTCAGAGATCAAAGCAAAAATTAAAAAATAGAGGAGAAAACAATAGAATGGGAAAGACTAGAGATCTCTTCAAGAAAATTACAGATACCAAGGGAACATCTCATGCAAAGATGGGCACAATAAAGGATAGAAATAGTATGGACCTAACAAAAGTAAAAGATATTAGAGGAGGTGGCAAAAACACACAGAAGAACTACACAAAAAAGGTCTTAATGGTGTGATCACTCACCTAGAGCCAGACATCCTGGAAAGCAAAGTCAAGTGGGTCTTGGGAATCATCACTACGAACAAAGCTAGTGGAGGTGGTGGAATTCCAGTTGAGCTATTTCAAATCCTAAAAGATGATGCTGTGAAAGTACTGCACTCAATATGCCAGCAAATTTGGAAAACTCAGCAGTGGCCACAGGACTGGAATAGGTCAGTTTTCATTCCAATCCCAAAGAAAGGCAATGCCAAAGAACGTTCAGACTACGGCACATTTGCACTCATTTCACGTGCTAGCAAAGTAATGCTCAAAATTCTCCAAGCCAGGCTTCAATGGTATGTGAACCATGAACTTTCAGATGTTATAGCTAGATTTAGAGAAGGCAGAAGAACCAGAGATCAAATTGTCAACATCTGTTGGATCATAGACAAAGCAAGAGAGTTCCAATAAAACATCTACTTCTGCTTCATTGACTACGCCAAAGCCTTTGCGTGGATCACAACAAACTATGTAATTCTTCAAGGGATGGAAATACCAAACCACCTTACCTGCTTCCTGAGAAATCCGTAAGCAGGACAAGAAGCAACAGTTAGAACCAGACATGGAACAGCAGTCTGGTTCCAAATTGAGAAAGGAATACGTCAAGGCTGTATATTGTCACCTTGCTTATTTAACCTCTATGCAGAGTACATCATGAGAAATGCTGGCCTGGATGAAGTTTAAGCTGGAAACAAGATTGCCAGGAGAAATATCAATAACCTCAGATCTGCAGATGACACCACCCTTATGGCAGAAAGTGAAGAGGAACTAAAGAACCTCTTGATGAAAGTGAAAGAGGAGAGTGAAAAAGTTGGCTTAAACCTCAACATTCAAAAAATGAAGATCATGGCACCCTTTCCCATCAATTCATGGCAGATAGATGTGGAAACAATGGAAACAGTGACAGACTTTCTTTTCTTGGGCTTCAAAATCACCGCAGATGGTGACTGCAGCCATGAAATTAAAAGACTCTTGCTCCTTGGAGAAAAGCTATGACCAATCTAGACAGCATGTTAAAAAGCAGAGACATTACTTTGACAACAAAGGTCCACCTAGTCAAAGCTATGGTTTTTCCAGTAGTCATGTGTGGATGTGAGAGTTGGACCAGAAAGAAAGCTGAGCACCGAAGAATTGATACTTTTGAACTGTGCTGTTGGAGAAGACCTTTGAGAGTCCCTTGGACTGTAAGGACATCAAACTAGTCAATCATAAAGGATATCAGCCCTGAATATTCATTAGAAGGACTGATGCTGAAGCTGAAACTCCAATACTTTGGCCACTTGATGTGAAGAGTCGACTGATTGGAAAAGACCCTGATGGCTGGAAAAGATTGAGGGCAGGAGGAGAAGGAAACAACAGAGGATGAGATGATTGTATGGCATCATTGACTCAATGGACATGAGTCTGTTCAACCTCTGGGAGTTGGTGGTGGAAAGGGAGGCCTGGAGTGCTGTAGTCCATGGAGTCTCAAAGAGTCTGACACAACTGAGCAACTGAACAACAATATATGCAGTGAAGAGTTTATACATGAATTAATCCAAACCTCTCAAAGTTCTTTTGACGTCAGCATTGCTCCTCATTTCACCAATATGGAAAATAAATTGCAACAGGTTAAGTAACACACACTCAAGATCATACTATTACTAAGGCAAATATGAGTCTCAAATCAAATTATTCAGAATGAATAATTCTTCTTTTTGCTCCCTGCAGGTTTCCAAATGATTTTTTTAAGGAAACAGAAGTTTGATGAGAATTCTTATTAATGCTGAACTGGGGGACTTCCCAGTGTCATGTGCTAATTGGAGAAGTCAAGCCGCTTTTATTGGTAGCCCAGAGCCAGAGATCTTCTCCCAGCAGGGCAAGCCCTCCCATTTTAACCAGCAGTCAGACTGGCAGCCAGAAGGTCTAATCTATATTGTAAATAAGCTTTAATTGGATTTATAATGCTTTATTAATGTAAAAATTCATAAAAGTATCAATGACACACGTTTGTGCTTACTACACAGAATTAATAAATGTAACCTTTTGACTTGCTGGCTTTCCTCTGTTTATATAGGTAAAACCTGAATCCCTATGTTTTCTTCATGATCTTATATTCTCACCCACTTTCCTCAGAAGCAATCAGTCATGAATCAACTTCCACTGGTCTCTATTTTAATTATAGGTTAGATTTCAAAATACAGGAAATTGCTTTATGTATTTCCAATTTAGGTAAATGGTAGCATGGCATATATACTGTTCTAGAATTTCTAATTTCCCCTCAAATCTTCTCTATTTTAAATCCATGCATATAATTACACATATTGTTTGAAACATAGATAACACATATATTTAAATTGTTTGCTTTAATTCTACAGTATGTATGTACCTCAACTGACAAATCCATTTCCTTCTTAGTAAGGTACTTGGGTTGATTCATTTTTTCACTGCTATAAACAGTGAGGCTATGAACTTTCAAATACATGTTTTCTTATAAATTTTGGCCCATTTTTATTTAATTGTGTCTGTTTTTTAAATTTTACTTATCAGAGTTACTTAAATGTTTCAAATGCTAATCTTACTTTTTTATATCTGTTCAAAATACATTTCATTTGTAATTTGTTATTTATTGCAATTTGTTTACTGTACCTTATCACGTGAAAAATTTCAACTTTGATATAGTGTAATTTGTTAATTTTTTCTATGAAGTTCACCTTTTGAATCTTATCAAAAAATCCTTTTAAATCACAGAACATAAAGATATTCTACTATTGGAACAGTGGTGTTTTTGAAATGTCATATAAAATTGCTTTTAGACACAGCACATTCTCTCTTGTTCACCGCAAACCCCAGCAGGGGTTGGTTTATCATACTTAGTCAATTTAACACATTTCTCCTTAGGTACATGATGTTGTAACCTGTGGATTAGACACTCAAAGAATAAGGTTCCACAAACTAGATTTCTCAGACTTGGGTTTTTTTGAGTTAAATTATGATTATAGCTGTACAACTCCAGTCTACGTTTCCATGGAAATGAAGCCTTGATAGAATTCATTCTGGGAGATTGACAGCCTCTATTAAGTATAATTTAAGTGTTGCAAAGGTGCACTCCAATGTAGAGAAGCTGAATAATTTAGTTTATTACCTGCCTATAACAAGCTTTACATGCATTTTTGTTTCCTATCTTTATATGTCAAACTAATGAATGTTAACCCTGTTGTGTGTGGCCCTTAGATGCTGGACTGGAGATTAGCAAGTGCACATTTCATCCTGACCATGACACTGATGCTCTGGAGCTCAGGAAAAGTGCTTTCAGTGGGTGTCACAACAGAGGTAATGGAAACTAGGGGCCATATTTTTTAATGAACTTAAATCGTTTTTCCTAAGGTCAGTAGCAGGTGCTGTTGACAAATATGGAGAAGTTTCAATAACACAGAAATCAACTAAATAGATGTTTCTTTCTATGCTGTGTCTTCACAATGGATTCAGAGAAAACATGGTTATCTAAATATTTAAAAGAAAAAAAAACTTTAAATAACAACAAAGATTGATATTCCATAAACCAAAAACTTTAAGAGAAAATTCATTATAATTTTAGGCATATATATATATATATATATATATATATAAAATTTAATGAATTATATAAAGATGAAGTGCTTTTATGTGAAATTTAAAGTTGTTCATATGTCAGGATTTGAGTCGCTTGGCCAAAATTTTATCACTCTACAAATGTTTACTTGCTGCCAATATTAAACTACAAAGGAAAAGAAATGTGAGGCTATCTTGACACAAGAAAAGTTAACTTGGTTCATTTGATCTTAAGAGAAATATGCATTCTTTTTACTTTCTTAAATAGCATGAAGTGAGAATCTGAAATGCATTTTACTGAAGGGCAAGTTTTATAAAAGGGTTGTGCCTTTTTTCCTGAGGATTGAGAATATCTTTAAAAAGAAAGAAAAATTGACTGTGTATGTATAGCAGTAGGAAGAATGAACACATATTTTTTGGAGGACCCGCTGAGAGATAATAAAAGATCTCTTAACTTTGCCCTTTGGTTTTTCTCCTGATCTTCATAATTTCTTTCTCGTGATTATTCCCTCTTTAGTTTCTATCCTTCCAAGTTTATGTAAGGAAGTAAAAGAAGTCAAGATTTTTTAAAAGGAGTTCTGGACTTTGCACTGTAGGTAACAAAGGGTTATACAGATTTTTAATTTTTTTATATGATGAAAGTAGTGTTTGAAGATAATTTACTTCATGGCAGTACTCAGGACAGAATAGAGAAGAGACAGAGAGAGGGGATAAATAAATTATATGGGGATTCAGAGTGTGCCCTGAGTGAAGAGGTTGTTGCTGTTGTTCCGTTGCTGAATAGTGTCTGATTCACTGAGACCCCACGAACTACAGCATGCGAGGCTCCTTTGACCTTCACTGTCTCTCATAGTTTGCTCAAATTCCTGTCCATTGAGTTGGGGATTATATCTAACCATCTCAGCCTCTGCTACCAAGAGGATCTGATATCAATCACTCCTGATAGGAATCAGAAAGAGCAGGGCAAGAGGGGTTTTCCAAGAAGAACTAGCCATACTTAGAGCAGATTTGATTTGTTTAGGAAAGAAGTTCAATGGCCATTAGTCTCAAGAGCTTTGAGGCAGACTGGAAGTATTCCAAAAGAGAAATGTTTGAGTCGATGATGAAAAGGTTTAGAAAGTGCTACTCTTTCATTTTATTGGGGAAAAAAAATGAACGGAAGAGAAAGAGAATGAGATAAACAATTCAAAAACAAAGACAGGATGTGAAAAAAAATGAGTCCTGCTCACACCAAGAGTCTGGCTGTAGTTAACGTTTCCGCTCGGAGGGGAATATTCTCAAACTCTTGGGAAAGAAGTTACATCCCCTGGATTACAGAATGACTCCAGATTGTTAATAGGAGCATTTTTTAAAATGCTGTGATTGGGCCTGAGAAAGGAAGACAGGCTTCATAAACCAGACACTTACACTTTTATGACTTGGAGGGACTAACAAGTGGCAATATGTGTAAATAAACAAATAAGAAATTTGACATGGGACAATAAAATCCTTGGGATAGCTCTGACTCGCCTTAGATACTGATTGCTATTTGTTAGTAAATCACACTGGTAGAGATGGTAAAACTCCCTCAAAGCACAGATCGGATTTTTCTTATTTTTTTTATCTCTTCGGTCAAATACAGGACCTGCATAGTGGATGTTTAGTGGTTTGAATGAATGAATGAATAATGAAAAGAAAATAGCAAAAGGTTTATATTTTTTCAGAATTCATTCAATAAATATTCATCAGAAATATACTAATTAGTGCAAAAATAATGAGCAAAATACTGGAATAGGGATTGAATAGCACAAACAAAAAGCTGATTAGACATAGTCTTTGACCTCAAGTTACTCACAATCTAATATGCAACATACATATGTTGTAGTTAATATAATACAAGGGAAAATGTAATAATTGTAGAGATAGAAGAAGTATAGATAAAACGCTATTAGAGTAATAAGAATACAGTTGTTACTGGGAAAGAATCTGAAAAAGTAGTTAATATACTAAATTTTAGAGGCAGGTCTGGAGTTTATCCTTTCTTTCTTTGTGTGTATGTGTGTGTGTGTGTTATTTTCACTTCTTTTGGATAAATTTCAACCCTACATGTTTTTCTCCTCAAAAGTCTTTCTCTCTGGATCATAGCTCCATGAGAAACCAAGTTTCATGACATGTCAGCTAAAAAATAGTAAAATCCAAATGTAGATGAGTGTATGTATACTCTTTCTCTTAATGAATGGACTCACTTTTCTTGCCCAATAGGCCTTTGATTCTGGAGTCTTAGGTGTTCAGTCATCACCCACAGTCAGAGAAGAGAAGTCGGCCACTGACCTGGCAGCAAAACTCTTACTTCTTGATGAACTTGTATCTCTGGAGAATGACGTGATTGAAACAAAGAAGAAAAGAAGCTTCTCTGGGTTTGGTTCTCCCCTGGACAGACTCTCAGCTGGCTCTGTACGTCATAAAGGTAAACAGAGGTAAGTGAATTCTTAGAGAAGGAACATTTTCATTTTCTAGTTCCTCCACACTGGGTTGAAAAACAGAGAATTCTACATAGAGAAAAGTACAATGAAAGTCTTGTAGGTAAACAGATTTGAAAGTGTCTTAGCTCATTTCTGAGTTTAAAGGCATCATTTTGGAAATAAAGTTTGGGGAGCAAAGTGACTGCCACTTTTGAATTATCAAAGTACTTAAAATAGAATTTGCCACTAATATGCACAATATGCACTAATATTTTTGTCAAAATATTTTCTGAAGAAGATTCTGTTGCATGTAGATATAAAGTAATTATTACTAAAGACATACAGCATTTGGGAGGTAAGGGCAAAAGTGTATACTGTGAGATAAATGTTCCAGTCAATTAAGTTTTCTCTTTAATAGAGGTAACTAGAATTTCATTTTTATTTTTACCCTTGTTACAAAGCTTTCCAAATGATATGAGTAAGTCCCTTCTCCTATACCAAGAAGGTAGTGAAGCTCTCTCAGGACCTAGAGTCAAAACAAATGTGTCTGTGTCAAATTTCTTATTATTTCTAGCCATGTGACTTGTATAAGGATCTTATACTCTGTGATCCTCAGCTTATTTATCTGGAAAATGGGGATAATTACTTACCTCCATAAAAATCAAATGAGAACTTTGCAAGCTGTTAATTATTATAATAAAATTAATTAAATCTCTCTTTAATCATTGAGCAATTTTCAGTACTTTAAAGCAGACATTCCAAACTAAATTCATTTTCTACCACTTCAAAATCTATTCCTTGTTCTAGACACTTTATATTAGCAGTGGACCAAGAGACTACCCAGTTCCCATAGTCTGGAATTTGGGGAATATACTAGGATCCCTTTTGCTCACAGGATTCCTTTTCTTGAAACACTTCATTTTTCACTAACTTCTTTAAATCTTGTTTGTTTTATATGTTAAATATCTCCAAGATAGCCTTTCACATGAAGACTTTCTTAATTCTGGCCTAAATGATCTTTTCACCTTTTCTTTCTCCAGTCTTCCCTCATCTCTTCTTCCACCACCATCCTCACTTCTTTAGATCACCAATTGTACCTTTTACTACCAGAGGAATCATCTAACACAAAATTTTTTTCATGAAAAGTTCCCATTGTTTACAAGAGAAAAGCAGACTCCTTAGGAAATCCTATGGAGAATTTCATTTATTGACATCTCATTTCTTCCTGCACTCATCTCCACATCCTTTAGTCCACTTTTACTTGGTCACTTGGAATTCTAGGACTTTTCACATTTGTTTCTGGTGAATGATGTTGCTTTCACTTTGATTTTCAACATACAAGATGCGAATGCTAGGCTTCTGTTCTGAAAGATTCTCAAAGCAACACTAGGAAATATAATCACTCTGGGACTACCTACATATACTTGACAAAAATTCCACATCTGTATTTTGAAATTCAGATCCTATTTTAATTTAAAAAATACAAGTTAGTTTCACTTACGTTCTAGGCACTGTGTTTGACTATGGTGGAAAAAAGAAGAAAAATATAGTCTCTGTCCCTCAAATAAATCACATGTCAATTAAAAGCAGAAATGTTTTTAACCAACTATAACACAAAGCAAGAAGAGATACATTTAAAAGCAATTTATAAAAAAGAATATGGAAGCACAAAGGATAAGTGGAGAAAAGATTGTGCCTTCTAATAAACAGAATTTCTTTGATTCCTGGATCTTGCAGCACAGTCTACAAAATAATTTGAAAATCAACATGTAAATGTTTATGTAAAACTTGATTATGGATTTATAATATTGCATAAATATAAATATATATGATCTACATGGAGGTTTCATCATAAAAATTTCTTTAAGGTATCAGGAGATATAATCTACCAACATAGGTCAACTTATAGGCAATAAGGAGAAATTGGTGAACATTTAATGTTCGTTTAAACAGCATTTCACATTTGAAGGCTAAAAATAAACTATTACAACTGTTTAAAAGATTAGGGAATATTGTTCTCATGAGTAGTACTTCCTGAGAAAGCTAGTGATAAATTTGTTCAGTCAAGATGACTCTAGAGTTACCCCCATAAGAACTGGTGCAAGCATAACTTTAGAATTAGCATGTAATGATGGTTGCAAAAAAAAAAAAAAAAATAGTGCCGTGTATTATAGTTATGCAGTCTGACAATATAGATATAGCAAAATATCAAGCAATTTAGAAACAGTAGTGAGAGCATATAAAATTTAGAGTAAGTTTTTGATTGCTTCATGGCTATTAACTGAGCATTAAAGGATATTACAACAAATAGTTGCTTGCAAACACAAAGAAGAAAAGATGGAATTTTCTCTTTATAAAATTTGTACAGCCAAAGCAATGAAGAAACAATACACATAGTAGATGAAGTCAAAATTCTCCTTTATATAATTATTCCAGCTAATAAGTGAAGGAGGAATGATAGTATTAGAATGTCTTCATTTTGCAAAACCTAATGAAATGATGGCTCTAAACAATGATTGTCAATTTTCTGCTAGCATCACAAGAGAAAAAAGAGCAAGTCATTATATGCCCTATGTTGGACTAACTCAGTACTACTTATATAACAAAATTGCAAAAGAAAATTCTGGCCTCGAGTTACACCTGTCAATTTTCAGGAAATATGAGAAGACAGAGAAACAACCAGAAACAATACAGGGAATCTGGGGCTTCCCTGGCAGTCCAGTAGTTAATAATATGCTTTGTAATGCAGAATGTTCCCGGTTCTACCCCTGGTCTGGGAGATAAGACTCCACCTGCCCTGCAGCCAAAAATCATAAATACAAAACAGAAGCAGTGTTGTAACAAATTCAATAAAGACTTCAAATATGGTCCACATCAAAAAAAAAAAAAGTTTAAAAACAATACTAGAAGGAAGCAAACAGCAAATCAGACTGTGGAAAATAAGAATAAATAACATAGTTTCTTCCATAAAGACATTACCAAGATTTGAAGAAAAACAAGAGATAGGGGGACTAGGGACTGAAAAGATTAAAGTAGACTTAAGGGACGTACTGTGCTTCCCCGGTGGCTCAGTGGTAAAAAATCCACCTGCAATGCAAGAGACATGACAGAACCCATAGGTTCAATCCCTGGGTCTGGAAGGTCCCCTGGAGAAGGAAATGGCAACCCACTCCACTATGCTTGCCTGGGAAATCCTATGGACAGAGGAGCCTGGAGAGCTACAGTCCATGGGTTGCAAAAGAGTTGGACATAACTTAGAGACTCAACAACAAGCGACTTATTACCCAGTCACAATTTGAGGGGTTGGGGTCCTAATTCAAACAGTGATTTAAAATTAACGAGTGTAAGAGAATTGTGAATATGGACTATGGCTACTTGATTTTAATTATTGTTTACTTTTAAGTAAGAAAATTGTACTGGGGCTACTTTAAAATTAGATTTACTGTCATTTAAGTATTCAGCTGAAAGTATTTTTCTGGGATTTGCTTCAAAATAATACAGGAGTAGGAATGGAATAAATGAAACAAGACTCACCAAAGTCAGTAACTGTTGACTTAGAATGATACCTACATAGGAGTCCATTATACTATTCTATTTTGGACTGTATTTGAAATATTTCATAACAAAGTAAAGAATAAGATAAACAATAAGATAAACCACAGATTAGACCTGGCAAAAGAGTAATTACATTCATCATATGATAATGCTAAGAAAATGACTCAGAATATACCACAAAGATATGGAGACTAGAATGAGAAATTATAACATACAATTTAATCTAGTTAGAATTTAGTGGTGATAAGTAGAAGAAAATCACTGTTTAAAGAAATTATGAGTGGTTTCTTCAATAATTTTTCATTTTCTGTCTTCTCACACTCACCAATAGAAGGTTATAGGTCTGAGCTCCATTTTTAGTACTGTAGCCCAAAGAATTCACCCATCACTTAACCTAGGAATTCATAAATACTTTTTGTGTCAAAGGCCACTACGGACCTTTTCTCAGAATACTGTTTTTAAATAGACAAACTTCAAGAGTTGAAAGGTTATCAATAAACTATATAGCAACAGGATTATCAAAATACTTCACAATGAATTTATAATGACAGCATATGTACTAATCTATTAATGTATAAAATAAGATCTGAAAGACATGTCTAAAAAGCAATAATTTCAAGTAGTGTTGAGTATCACAGCACTTCCGAAGTATCTGTAATGACAAAAATGTGATCCAAATGTATCTGTGATTTCTACTGTGACAAAGGTCTACTTAATACTAATATTATTGCTATTTGTTCTGTACATTTATAACTGAAACAATGCTATATTTCAATTAGAGAGTAATGAGACTAAAGGTGTAACGTTTCCCATCCATGTTGATGAATCCTTGAATTATATTGGTACATGACCCCAGATTTTAAAGCTCTGTCTCAAGCATATGAAATGCACTATTTTATTTTCAGTTACTATAAAGTATTCAGAAAAGAAAAATTTTTAAATCTGCTTTTGGAAAGGTCCATAAGAGATGGAAATGGAAGAATGAATGAACAGCTAGAGAAAAATAAAAAAGAAAACAAGCATAAAAAAAAACAGAACAAAGTCTATGTCAGATCATAATAAAAATGAAGCAAAGAACCATCTATAGTCTCCTACTTTATATTATATTTAATATTTATTCCACCTGATTATGTCACTAGCTTCATTTTCAATTGAATGTGCAAGTTACTTTAATTCTCAGAGCAGGGTTATCTCAACTATGCTTTGAAATCCAAAATATTTTCTCCATTCAGTTCACTTGTTTAAAGCCTGAAGGGGCCATTCAGTTTATGAAAAATAAAAGGAAGTAGCTTTGACCACTTCCCTAGCAAAATAATATCTACTATTTGAATGACCTTTAATATTAGAAGATATTGGAATTTTTCTAAAAAGTGGTTTCTCTCTCTTCACACAACACTGAAAATGCCTTGTAAAATATTAACAATAATAATACTTTATATTTGAATTTAATTAGGGTAAATATTTTCACAACTGTATTTTTACAGTTTTCACAATTGTTCTAATTCTCCCATTAATACTTTGAGATCAGGAAAGGAAGTAATATCATGGTGTCAGTCAGCGTTTTCACAGGAAACAGGCAGGACATTTGAAACAGGAAAATTTGAGAAGGGTTTAGACACAGCAAGACTATGAAATTCTGGGAGAGGCAAATCATAATGTATGGCACAAGAGCCCAGGAATCTGGTCTTTGAAGAGTCAGATTCCTTGGGAGAAACTGTGACCTCCAGTTAAGAGAAAGTGATCTTGCAAGGAGGGAGCAAGTGGAAAATTATCCTGATTTCACTTCCTCTCTCCTTCCAGTCTCTTCTACCAAGGTTGTCCATTGCCTGCCCCAAACCAAAGCCAGGGAGTACAGGAATGTTTGTGGGATGCAAAAAGGTTAATTTCCTGGACTGAAAGGGCAGAGAGTGTATCTGGAGAATGGATAGAAGTTACCCAGCACAGTTACATACATTCTATAGATTCAGGTCAATAAACACTTTGCTTTTAACATTGTTACTCTAATCACTTAATTGAAAGAGAAGGACTTTATAGAACATAAATAGAAAAGCAACTTTATCCCTCACCCACATGCATTCAAACACATTCAATAGGAGTTGTTATTCTCTATCTTTTGGGTAAAAACAAAAGAAAGCACTATGACTCTGTGGGTCACATTGAAATAACAAAAATTTGTCTGATTACTTTTGTTAGAAAACCAATCTTATTTCAGTAATTAAAATAACTATTTATATGTCTTAGCTGTTGTTCAGTCACTAAGTCCTGTCTGACTCTTTGTGACCCCATGAACTGCAGCATGACAGGCTTCCCTGTCCTTCACTATCTCCCTGAGTTTGCTCAAACTCATGTCCATCAAGTCGGTGATGCCATCCAACCATCTCATCCTCTGTCACCTGCTTCTCCTTTTGCCCTCAGTCTTTCCCAGTATCAGGGTCTTTTCCAATGAGTCAGCTCTTCACATCAGGTGGACAAAGTATTGCAGCTTCAGCAACAGTCTTAGACCAAACTATAAGCATTAAAAATGTTTCTCCTTTTCAAGCTGGAAAGCTGCAGTGGGAAAGGGTTCGTGTCAGTTTACTCTCACCCCTTCCCCTACCATTCTGGTGCAAAGGAGCAAAGAAAAGTCTTACTTTATTGATACTATCATGACTTGATGTTCTCTGCCCTCAGTAAATGCTCAAAGCTTACTCCTCACCATGGGCTGTTTTTGTGGGGTCACTGCATAACCATTGTGAACACTGACATAAATACCCCTGCTTCCAGCAATGCTTCATTTGATACCACCACCACCACCAGCGTCCTGCTGAGGCCGCATCAACCATAACCCCTAGCCAAAAGCAGGGGAGTTTCCTTTTATAATTAACCTAGGCCAATTCTACCCACATGCTTGCTCTACATCTGTTCCACAGAAAACCCACATCCTTGACTCTGGTCACTGAAAGTAAAGCTGTTGCTTATGTAACCATCTCTTCACTCTGGAATTGAGCCAATTCTCACAGTTGCCTGCCCTTAAGATTTCATAGTCTGTTCTATGAGGTCTACCCTGCTTTAAAGGGTATTTGTTGTTGTTTAGTTGCTCAGTCATGTCTAACTCTTATGCATACCCATGAACTGCAGCCCCCCAGGCTCCTCTGCCAAAGCATAGAGACTGACAGAGAAGCAAGATTTTCTTGAAGCCCTTTCCCCATATGAAAAAGGAGGGAAATGTCCCTGTTCTCCAATAACTTGCTCCAGAGAAACTCTCCTTATCTATTCACTATCAATCTTTTTTTTTTGTTTAAGTTTGGAAAAATAGTTTATAGCAACCTTCTTCACAAATACTGCATAACTCTAGCACCCTACTTTGGAATGCAAGAGGAAATACCATGGTTTTTTCCCCCCTCAGCTTTTCTGGGCCACAGCCAAAACTGTGACAGAAAGAATCCCATTTTAACATTCCAATACACGGAGTTTTTAAAATTCCTAACACCCTAAGAAAATATTATCCCCTTTTTATTGGTATATTTTCACAGATATAAAATGACTTCCTGGCTATAATCTAGCTAGAACATCAGATTCTTGAACCTCAAGTCCAATGGCTTTCTAGAAAAATAAGCTGCTTATGATAAAGAAATTAAATTATCTGTGAATAAGGCACTTGTCCAAGGCCAGGAAAAATGAGATTCACTTAGAATGACTACATTAAATAAATCATTTTGGAAAAACTGTACCGATGATATATATGTTTCTATCCTAAGCCAGATATAAAGTTTAAACTAAATTGAGAATAGCAATTCCAACTTCAATTTGTCGGACACAATTGCCCTTCTTGACCATGCCAAAGATTAAAGGTGAAAAATCCTAAAATTTCACATTTTTAATTCATTGTAAAACAATGCCACAGACTAAGGCCAATCCAGTTACTCCATGATTTTTTTTACTTCTTTCCAGCTTTTAATTGTTAGTGTCTAAAGCAGATAGTTCAAAATGGGCTCCATTTCATGGCGAAGAACACAGAGAAAGAACTCAGAATGTGGTGGCCTATTTTCATGTTTCCTTCCTCATTTTCAAAAGTCTGTCTGTTCTATAGGAAATGCCCTTGAGCATTGATCTTGGGCCATTTTCCCCAATAATTGTCCTTTATTGCTTGCCTCTTACACCCCAACTCAGGTCCATGAAAAGAAACAGTTCCTTTACCTGTTACTTCTAACCTAACTCATGCATGAAGGTTTAAAGCTTTCCCCGAAAGGGATAATACTTAATTCCATATATGGGTTTTGAAATGTACATTATCCACTCCCCACAAAAGAAAATTATAGAAGACATTTTTGTGTAAATTCATTTGCTGGATAGAAATTTCAAGTGTCATTAGACCCTCAAAGAGGGTCATGAGCCAAGTAAATGAAAATCCTTTCTGTCTAGTCCTACAGATCTGCAGTAGCTTCCAGATCAGGCATGTCTGATTTGGAACCCTTTAAATCTCGCTATTTAATTTCAGAGCTTCTGGTTTGTTTCTGAATGCCTGTTAATATGGCCCGTTTGGGAGATAATATTTCAGAAGCTGACATTATACCTAGTCAGCACCATCATCAAAAATTTAATAGAATCTACTTAAGATTGAATTACCACTTTTGAGGTAGAACTCCAAAAGTCATAAGTCAACTGTGTACTAATGAAGTAGCAGTTTCTTTCATCATTCCAAACATATTCCATTTATTAAGTCATATTTTCCAGCCTCATGTTTCCAAGTAGAGGAACTCCAGTTAGAAAAATACTGACCCAAAGCACTAATCCTTTATTCATTCTTTCCCAAAGGAGAAGTAATCATGCACCAGATAGGTTAATTTGGGAGGAAGAGTTGAGCATGTTCAACTCATCCCATTTCTTCTTGTTTTTATTTGATAATTAAGACTAATTGTATAAATCTCTCTAATCCTCAGAGGAAATGTAGGAAAGTCATTTAAATGCAAATTGAAGTCTTATTCTACATTCAGCTTAAACAAAATGACGTTTTGATTTCTATGCATTGATCATTCATATCTTATTTCTATTTTGTGTCTAAAGATGGACTCAGAAAAAAAGGGGGGGGGGGCATTATGTATTGGCCCCTAAAAAAGTTACATCATCACTCAGACTTGTGTGGTCTTTCATCAGAACATTCTGGAATTTGAATTTGAAAGCCCAATTGTCTCTTTTAAATTTAAAAATCCATTTAAAAGTTAACCTTTCATTCATTCTCATTTTTTACAGGCCCTTGCTGAGTCTCCTTCATATTAGTCTGTCTCATATATTAGTTTTTCTAAGCTCTTATATTTATATCTAACTTCCTATGTCATTTATTAATTCTATAATTTTAAATTGTGATAAACAAGGTTGCAGGACTCGGGGGTTACCATTTGTTTTATTGTTTTCATATGTTCCATAGTTCCTCCTGGAACCCTCAAATTTGGCTATGATCTCTTTTCTTGTGGAATCCCACAGCCCTTTGAGTCTTACTGTATTAGGTATCTATTGCTATTCAAGCAAGTTACCCAAATACAGCAGCTTAAGACAATAAGGAAATGGCAACCCACTCCAGTATTCTTGCCTAGAGGAGCCTGGTGGCTATAGTCCATGGGGTTGAAAAGAGTTGGACATGACCCAGTGACTGAGCAGCAGCAGCAAGACAATAATACACATGCATGTTTTCATTCGGTTTTTGTACATCACAAATCTAGGAAAAGTTTGTCTGAGTGATTCTGGCTCAAGGTCTGTTCCAAGGTTACAGTGAAGAAGCTGGCCAGGATAGCAGCAATCTGAAGGCTGCATGGGGCCTGGGGATAGCAATTTCCAAAATGGCCCACTCACAAGGCTAATGGCAGGAAGTCTCAGGCCCTTGCTAGTTCTTGGCAGGAAGCCTTAGTTCCTTGTCATGTAAACTTCTTTAAAGGACTGTAGGATGGCCTTAGAAAATGGCAAGTGATTTCCCCTAGAGTGAGTGATCCAACAAAGCAAGCCAGAAGCTGCAGCACCTTTCATTACTTAGCTCTAGAAGTCATTTCCACAATATGTATTGGTTGCAGAGGTCAGTCTTGTTCAATGTGAAAGGAGACGGCGATATAGTAGAATTATGGAAATGTATCTTGGAGCGTGGCTACTATATGCACCTAAACTTTATACATATTTAATTCTCTGTTTTACTAATCTAAATTATTGAACTATTTATTTATTTATTTGGCCACACCACACAGCATGCAGGGTCTTAGTTCCCCCACCAGGGAACTAAGTGGAAGCTCGGAGTCTTAACCACTGGACTGCCAGGAAAGTCCCAATTACTGAACTATTTAAATGAGCATCCTCTGTTAGCCATTACTGTATTTTCCCTTTTTGCTGTTTCTCAATGTTGGTGGAGCTATATGCCCTTCTTGAAAGAGTCCAGGTATTTTATTGTCCCTTTCAGATGTAGTGGCAAATCATTGTTTTGAGAGAATACTCTCCACACTAAACTTAATTCCTAAGTTTCTTTCCTTGAAACTCAAAACTATAAGCAGAATCAATACAAGTTGTTGTGTATCCTACAATTGGTGAGAAAAAATGATTAAGTTCATGTGAAACAACTGTTAAAATTAGGTAAGTGTCTGTTCACAAAATAAGCCTTAACATTTTTAAAGGCTTGGTTATCACACAGAACATAGTCTCGAAGCATGAAAAAATTAAATAAATAACAAAATAATACCTAAGGAAGAAGGTATACTTTGCAATTCATTTCATGAGAATAGAATTATTTGGACACTAAAATCATGTGCGAAAAGAGTAAGAAAAGAAAATTACAGAATAACTTCATCGATAATTGCAGATATAAATTCTACACAAAAAAGTCAGCGAAACAATTCTACTAATGTATCAAAAGATAACCCACTTATCATGTTGAGTGTATTTAAAAAATACATAAATAAAAGTTTGATTTGCTTTAGAAAGCCAACTAATAGAACTAACAAATTGAAGAACAAAGTCATATCATCTAATAGATCCAGAAATAACACTCAATAAAGTTAAACATCTATTTATGATCTAAATCATCAGTGGGCTAATAACAGAAGGAAATCTTTTTTAACCAAGGAAGGACCAACTATTAAAAAACCTATAACACATATTCTTAAATGATAAACAACAACAAATCTAATAAATTATTTTTATGGATAAAATTATAGAAATACATGAGCAGGCATTAAAGACAATCTAAACAGCTGATCTTGGATAGTAAGAGTCAATATTGTAAAGATTTCAATTTTCTCCAAATTGATTTATACCTTTGATTCAACACAATTACAGGTAAAACTGCAAGAGGATTTCCCATGAAACTTGACAAACTGGATTTAGAATATATAAATAATTAGGTGTGAATATAGGAAAAAAGAGAAGGAATGTGACCATGTCACTGCATAAATAAAAAATAATTTCAAAAGTATTAAATAGGCAAATGTGAAGGACAGAACTGAAAAAATATTTAGAACAACGTAGGAAAATATTTCCTAACATTAGAGGTGATTTAATCAAACAAATGTAAAAATACTGAAAAGTTTCAAAACAATATTAAAGATTTTCATGAAAGACTCAGTAAAGAAAATTAACCACAAATGGGAAAGGATATATGCTTATAACTGACAAAGTCTAATGTTCAGAGTATAAGAAATTCTCTTACAAATCAATACTTAAAAAAAAAAAAACCAAAAAAAATTGGGCAACAGACAAATAAGTACTTCCAAAAGAAGAAATTCAAGTAGCCAATAAGCAAAGGAAAAGGTGAGCAAATTCATTCAATAGTAGTCATGGAAAACAAACTAAGATCACAGTGAGGTCACAACGCAATGATCACTAAGTTGACAATGCAATAGACTGGCAAAATTAAAAATCCATAATGCAAGGGTTGGCATAGATTTGAAACAATAGAAATTGTCATACACTGATCTCGGGTGTGTAAATAAGTACCATTTTGAAAAACAGTATGGTATTATGTAATAAAATTAACTATAAGAATAGCTAGCAATTCTACTAAAAATTTACTATAGAGAAATCCTCAAAAGTACATTACATGCATGTAAATGAAAAAAAATAGCAGAAGAGTACATAACAATAATAACAAAAAGGGAAATACCTCAAATTACTATCAGTAAAATGTGTTAACAAGCTGCTGCATATTCATTATCCATACAATGAAATACTGTACAACAGTGAACATGAAAGAACTACATCTACACAAGTCAACATGGACAAATCTCAAAACATGAAACACATATTTGTTGAAAGAAGTCAAGAAGAATTCACACATCATTTCTTTCAAATAAAATTGTAGAACCATCCGAACTAACCAAGAGAGTTTTAAAGAATACATACAGATTATAAAGAAAATCAAGGGAACTATTAGACAAAAATTCATCCTTCAGATTACCTCTGTGACTAAGTTATGGGGGGGATCAATTTGGGAGGAAGAACACTGAGGACTTCTAAGTAATGGTAATATTTTATTTCTTAATTTGGTGCTACCAATAAGGATGTTTGTTTTATTTTTTATAATTGAACATAGATAAACTTATAGACTCTTTGATATGTGTGATTCTAAACAAAAAGTATAAATACAAGCTTTCCAACAGTTGTTTTAGAATGGTGACCATCTTTAGAAATTGAATTATCAAAGAATAGAAATGGCTTAGGCTGTCTATATTTTAGTGTGAAGTTGAAAGTTATGTTTAAAATAATCCATCCTCATTATATTGCTTTGCTCTATATTCTGTATCCTTACACTACTTTCAGAATATTTTAAAATGGAAAAGATGGACTGTTTTCAATGAATATATAAGCCATGTCATTCCATTATTTTGTCACAAGAGGGACTAGATAGTTAGAAAGTATGGTTTTCCCTTTTGGTCTTAAGAATATTTTTCTGTGTTAGCATTTAAGTTTCACACTCTCTGTATTTATGTCAGTGTATGTGTTGAAGAGTGTAGTATTGCTATATATATTTCATATCAGCAAAAATAAAGATAAATGTTAGCTTGCCGTTTTACTTCTGAATTGATAGAAAACTATATAGAAATTATTTGACTTAACTATTCTCATTTTTTGGTAAGTAGAAGAAAGAAATAGAATACAAGTCAATATCTCCTGATTTCTAATACTTTTTAGATCAAATCTGGGGAAAAGAAGGGAAGGAAAGAACAGGGAATGAGGGAAGATGGAAAGAGAAAGAGTTTATTTTCTTTTTATCACACCATTATGTGTTTTAGTCGCTCAGTGGAGTCTCTTTGCAACCCTATGGGGTGTAGCTCGCCAGGGTCCTACTTCCATGCGATTTTCCAGGCAAGAATACTGGAGTGGGCAGCCATTTCCTTCTCCAGGGAATCTTCCTGACCTAGGGATCAAACCTGGGTCTCCTGCATTGCAGGCAGACTCTACCGTCTGAGCCACCAGGAAAGCCTGTAGCGCCCTCCTATCTACTTCAGCAGGAAAAGTAAATTAACTGTAGTACAGAAAGAAAAAAATGCTACTTTCATTTATTTTACTTTCACTTTTGAAAGTATATAATGGTAATATGGACCCATACATGTTCTGTTCTAATTTATAATAATGCATGAAACCAAACCATCATGCTATTGCGCTGTGCTGTGCTGTGATCACTCATGTCTGACTCTCTGCGGCCCCATAGACTTTAGCTCACCAGGCTCCTCTGTCCATGGAATTCTCCAGGCAAGAATACTGGAGTGGGTTGCCATTTCCAACTCCAGGGGATCTTCCCCACCCAGGGATCAAACCCACCCCTCTTGCATCTCCTGCATTGGCAGGCAGATTCTTTACCACTGAGCCATCTGGGAAGCCCCGAAACCATCACACTTCTCTAAAAGAGTAAAAGGATTATTTCTGATGACACTATCCACTCCACAGAAGCTTTCAGAGGTCAGTTCACATGTGGGCCACTACTCTTTTCCCAACTGCCATTTCCTTTCTCTTCTCGTCAGTCCTTTAAACACCTGGAAGTGCTGGTTTCTCACTTCCTCTTCTGTTGTCTGGGAGTTCCCCAGAGCATTCTTCTCTATCCCAGGATGGCTTCTACTTTACCCCTTCCATGGAGTTATAATGGGAGTTGTTCATAAAGGAATTTGAGGACTCAAGGAATAAAAATCACATATGTTTCATGTTTTTAGGTATTAGCTGTAATACACTCAGACATCAGCCCTAAATCATACAAACAAACATATTCAGTTTTTTATTGCTGTGGTAAGAAATTAACACAAACATCTAGGTTTAAAAACCCACAAATTTATGCATTACCTTACAACTGTGTAGGTCAGAAGCGTAGTATATTGTCTTGTTCAGTCACTCAGTCGTGTCCGACTCTTTGAGACACCATCGACTGTAGCCTGCCAGTCTCCCCTGTCCATGGAATTTTCCAGGCAAGAATACTGGAGTGGGTTGCCATTTCCTCCTCCAGGGGATCTTCCCAACCCAGGGAATGAACCCACGTCTCTCTTGCATCCCTTATATTGGCATTTGAATTCTCTGCCACTTTTCCACCTGGGAAGCCTTTATAGATGATATAGTTTTAGTGTTTAAATTATGTAGTCTAATACTGACAATATAATGCAAGTTATTAGAAAGAACCAAACAAACTGTTTAAAATTCTCTGAAACAAATCTTGAAACTCTTTAAGCTGTTGAATATTGACAAAGTTGTCTTGAGAGGCAATTAGATCTTCCTCATTGAGATTTTCATGTGATAAGTTGTATCATCGCTGATCAAAAATTGGAGTTGATATTCTTACGTTTGGTGCAAGAATTAACTTTAAGACTCTTTCCTATTTAAAAATATTTGATTGCTGGTAATGTTCTATTTCTTTATCTGGGTAGTAACTGTGTTTATGGATGGTATCACTGATGCGATGCACATGAGTTTGGGTAAACTCCACGAGTTGGTGATGGACAGGGAGGCCTAGCATGCTGCGATTCATGGGGTCCAAAGAGTTGGACACGACTGAACAACTGAACTGTGTTTATAATCTGTATATATCTCATATTATTCACTTACAAAATACTTATCCTATTTTCTGTATGCATATTATGTCAATAAAAACCCAAACAAATCTGTTAAGTCAATTCACCTGAGCTGTGAGACAAGTCACTTACTTACATGGCTTTCTTAGTTTCTCCCTATTTCTATCTTTCTCAAGAAGATAAAAACTTCTTTTAAATCCAGGGCCAGTGAAAGTTATGCATTCACAGCTCTGAGACCTTTCTTGTTAGCATTTTGCCTTGATAGAACTAAGTAATGGCAATAACAAATCAAATTAAAGTGTGTCTTTTTAAAGAGATAATTCATAAACACACAAACTGTAAGGCCTCTTGTAGAATTTTTTAACTTTATTATAACAATAAAGTTTTTTCTTTTTCCCCAAACACTAGTTGAACATATATAACAAATATAGACTATCACACACAAAGCTTCTCTAGGTAAAATCTGAGTGAAGACCTGAGGGGCACACTTACTCCATATCCAGTCTTGGCTTCAGCATCTGTTCCTCTTCCACCACCATCCTTTCCCAGGAAAACCTTTGTAAGGAGGAGGTTGGGTCAAACCACTGACCTAGTGCAACCTCCCTCAACTGATAGAGGAACACAACAAAATCTGAAGAAGGGAAAGGGACTTACCCAAACTAAACACTTAGCAGATTGGTATGCTGGTTAGATCTGGCTTTTCATCTGGCTATTTGATTTTGGATAAGTTGTTTAATTTCTCTAAGCCTCAGTGTCCTCAGATGTGAAATAGAAGGGGGCATACCTACTTCAACAGATGTCCAAAAGTTAAGAGATAGTGTCTGACACATACTGGGTGCTGATGAATAAGAATTACTAGTCATTCCTACTCCAGAAGAAAGCCCCCAGATCTGTGGGAAATAAAAGAGCAAAACTAATTGGACATTAGCTTAAATATGTTATTTTTGGTTTGTTTCAGGAAAGTAGTAGATCATCCAAAGAGGCGATTTGGTATCCCTGTGGATCGGATTGGAAGAAACCGACTTTCAAATTCCAGAGGCTAATGGATTCCAATTGTGAGTAAACTTTCAAGAAATAACAATACGTGCAGGCTTTGATTAATATTTCGCGGTGGGCTAATTGATCCATCTTGGTTTATAAATCCCCCTTTGGATCTCTTGGCTTATGAACTCAATTTTTCAAACATTTCTGCACTTTATTAGTATATCGATGTTAAATAATTTAAATCACATTAAAAAACAATGCCTAGATCTACTTTGCCCTAAAAAGAAGACTTATCCTCACACACTTGCATATTGAATATTAATATGCAAAGATTAAAGCTCTGATTAGCAATAAATCATTTTAATAAATATAAATAAACATGTAGTAATTCCTCTATTATTAAGCAGATACATTCTGGTGATATACACCATCTTGTTGCTCATAACTAAACTACCCAATTATCATCATAAACCAGGAGAGAAAATGATATAGCAGAAAGAGTATCAGGCGTGAAATCAGGACATGTAATCCAAATCCTGGTTCTGTCATTCATTATCTCATTTCCATCAAGATAACTTATTTCTCTGCAGCTTGTACATTTAGATAATAGCATTAAGGGTGTTGTGAAGATTAAACTAGATGCCTGTAGTAATTCTAAATTGCATTAGACACACAATATGTGCAAATGAGAAGAGCTTATATTTTAGTTCTGAAAATTAACTCTATGCTGAGCCCTATACTTAGTTTTATTTACTCATCATGTTCCATAAAGTAAGTACTATTACTATTCCAACATCTTGAAAAGTAGTACAGTATAAGGGGTAAAAGCACCAGGTGGACAGGTCCAGTTTTGTGGGTCACATCCTGGGTCATCTATCTATTAGCTGTGTCAACTTGCTTAAATTCTGAAATCTTCCTTCATAAAATGAGGATAATAATAATTTCAACCACATTGCATTGTCCTGAGGATAAATGAATTGGTATACATTAAGCACCTAGAATTGTGCCAGACATAATTAAGTACTCAATAATAATTATTATTATACAAATAAGTGGAAAGCTTAACACTCACAATGCCCCACAGCTAGTAAGTGATACAAGTAGAATTCAATTCCAGAAAGCTTAAATCATTAGCTTGTATTTTAAATGTATTTAACTGCACATGTTATATGTTTAAACAGTAAATATTTTTCGGACACACAATCTAGGCACTCCCAATAAGACTTATAGAGAGAGTGCATCCTTTCTCCCCAACAGATTAAGACAGCTCAGAACTGTTTTGACAATTTCAGACTACAGAGAGAAAACTCTGCTTTTTGCTTTTCTCAAGATAATCCTCAGACCAATGATGAAGAGGCCCAGAAGCCTCACATTAGCTGTGAGCCTCTTAATTTGTCATGGTGTTTTGCCTCCTCATCAAACACTCTCAACCACAATGAAAAATCAGTATTTTACCTCAACTATCTCGTTCACAGAATGGCAATTGAAATAATTTTTTCCTCTGTGGGATCATTGGTTAGTGAAGTGGCAAAGTTACTGAATGTCCGTGACTACAGGAGGACTTGATGAAAATAACCAGTGACACTGCCTTTTGAGCAGCACCATCTTCGGAACTCGGGTTGAAGTTCTCCATTTCTAGAGACGTACTAAGAATGGTTACTCTTCAGGAATGTTAAAAAATCACCACGTTATATTTGAGGAGGAACTAATTGCTATTAAAAGTTAAGTAACTCCTAGAAATCAGGGCCACAACCCGGAAGTTTCTTGATGTATTGAGAACATTACGACACTGAGATTAAAACAATTAAATTCAGTTGGTTTCCACATATACCCCATCACTTTTGCAACTCTGGGTTATCACCCATTTTAATATTTCTGAATTTAACCAAAACACACGTACGACAAAAAATCACATAAGAAGTTCATTTTTCCTATAAATTTTACAAATGTTTTAGACCATCAAAACTCCAGAGAGTTACTAAACTATGAAAAGGGAGTTGAATTAATGTAATGTTTTCTGAATCATTGTTACATGAAGTCCAAATTAATATATTATGTCCTTTACTTAATAGATTTTTTAGAGCATCAAGGGGCTCCCTAGTTGGTAAAGAATCTGCCTGCAATGCAGGAGACCCAGGTTCGATCCCTGGATAGGGAAGATCCCCATCACTGTCCTTATTATTAAAACCTAAAGATAGTAATATCATAAAAATATGTTGAGAAAAGAATTTAATATCATACATTTTTCTCTTTCCCTTTCTTCAATCATTGTGGGTTCGCCTGCTCAACCATTGTTTCTATTCTTTACTTCCTGCCACTATCACCAAGATTTCTCAGACATTTTTTGACTTCCTCGTGTAAAGTTTCATGTTTTTATATTTTAAGAATAATAAAGGCTATCAAAATATGTTTTTATTTCCATTTAACTTTTCAAAATTATTTTTGCTGTGTTATTTCTTATTGTCACAATATTCCTTTGAATTAAACAGGAGATGTAATATGTGAATCATTTAATAGATAATAGGAATAATTAAATAATTTTCACATAATCATGCAATGAAATCATTTGAGACTCAAGACTATAAATTCTCCTTCAACCTAAATAATTTTTGTAAATGAATGAGAACACAGGCTTTGAGAGGAAACTGATTTGCCCAAAATTTTACACACTTTTGGACAAAGCAAGCTCCAGGTCCCAGCCTCTGGACTTGTAAGCCAACATTCTCTTCATGGCCCATAAGATCTTTGTGCTGCATTGTTATTGCTGACTTTACTGATTATCCATTTCTTAAACAAACAGAAATAGTATCTCAGAATTTATGAATATCTTTGTTTCACTTCTGTGGGAGCTGCTATGCACTCTTTGGGGGCAGTTTTATTTGTGGGTTTTCACCTTCTGGGTTTCACTGTAAGTCTTCACACTAATAATGAAACTGGTACTAACATGGAAGCTTTTCTTGGTTTGAGGTCAAGTCTAGATACAGCTGCTGTGTGTTACTTAGTTTCCAGAATAAATGTTCATCTCTTCCTGATACACATTTTGGAAAGGATGATAATCTGCTTTTTACACACTGTCCTCCTCAAATTGTTAATACATTGGACCAAAGTTTTGAGTTTTTAATAGGTTTCAGTTCTAAGCAACTCAAATTCAGAGTGGTAAGGCACTGTAGCTTCTCTAGCTGCAGTTAGCAAAGTTCTAGGTCTCTGCTGTTGACACAGGATGCCAACTTAATGAAATGTAGTAAATATGATCATTAATTGTGCTACCCCTTGCTGCCACAGAGCCTTAAGACTTTTAATGATGTAAAACACATGTTGCTGCATTATACTGACAATTTTTATTTTAGAACAATATTGACACACTATCATTCTGATAAAGCAACATACCTCTCAAATAACAGAAATATTATGTTTAAATACCAGCATTTATTTGGATCCTTTAAAAAGAGCAAAATATACAACGATTATCAATATGTTAACAATAAACAGAAAGTAATAATCAAATTTTCTTTATCTTTCCCTTGTAACGGCAACATCCTTTGACCTAAGATTGGAAACTCAAAATAAATAGAGATATGAGAAGAAAGGAGGTGTGGTTTCAGCATAAGCACCTACCTGTTACATTTAAAATACACTTTTTCATAAATTTTTATCTGAAATTATCATTTTGCATTATTGGCTCTGCAGTAAAAGACATGGTACTTAAATAAAAGCTATAATGAAACCTCAAGTAATTCAAGTTTTAGCTCTTCTCAATTAAAGTTGATAGATTTCCCCTTATGCAGAGTTCTCATTAGCTGTAACATTTTCAACTTTCATTTTTGCAGACACATCTTCCTTGGGTGAAATGTCACAGAAACATGGAAGATATTCTGGTGAAGTTCTTCACACTCTTTAATGATTAAACTTCTAAGGAAACTTCTGTCATCCTTTCCAGAGCTTGAACTTCTGTTCATCACATCACAGTATTGTTATAACTTCAATTAAATTGTCCAGATAATTTCAATGCATGGATATTTTTAAAATATATATATGTTTTAGTTACACATGAATGGTTACTCCACCCCAAACATTGCTTTTCTAAGAAACACAATACAGTGAAATGCTTTCTGTGTGCCTTTACCATTTACATATATGAAATTGAGAAATAATAACTAAAGACTGACTGATTTATTTCAGTAGAATTTAGGTACAATCCATTTGATCATCACTGGGGAACAAGGAAAGACGATGCTGTGTATTTTCTCTTGAAGACTTTTACTCCTCTCATCTTTTGTCTGTGAGCCTCTTGGGTAATGATTATGAAATTAGGCTTCTTTTACATTCAAATGTCAATTCGGTTCAACCAAATAAAACACAATCCCAGTTCCAGATATAAGAGAAAAACTCTCTGAGCAAGAAACAACAGCCGTAATTAAGCCCATAAATTTTATTCTCCCAATTAATTGAGGAACACTGCAGGTCAGAGCACACTGACTTAGAATCAGGAATCGCAGAATATTATTCATTTGCCAAGTTTGGCTATCTCGTGTCCCCTAACAACTTTCCATTTCTCTAAATTATAACTTATAGTTAATTAAGAGTAGTGGTGGCTGATTAGGAGAGCTATTTACAGAAATAACAGATGAAATTGTGGGGGAAGTCAAATAGGAAACCACCAGAGCTCTTGGGGCCAGTTCAGTTCACCTAATTGAAGCACAGTACATTTTAGCACATTACAATAAGCAGTCTTAATGTTAACCACCCATCTATGAATCCATTTACTCTGTTTCATATATTGTGTTTAATAAAGCATTGAAGAGTATATTTGAGAACGATTTCTTTAAAATGATTCAAATTATTTTTAATTCGCCTATGAAAGCACAAGGTTTGGTATTCTGGAAAGCAGTCCTCAGCAAAAACTGCACTGTTGCTATAATTTAAGTGCATTAGTCCACTGTGCATTGTATATGCTTTAAAAACATACAGAGAATTTATCACTTGAACAAGAGATTTAGCATAAATTAGCAGAAGTTTAAAAAGCCTCTGAAAACACTTCTTTAAACTCTAGTAATCACTGTCAAGCAGACCTGATATGTGAGAAAAAAAAAAAAAAAGTTTGACCAGTAGAGAAAGGTTTATTTTAGCTAAAAAGGAAGAGTGTAATTAGAAGGTACAGTTATACTGGAAGAAGAGGAGAGAAGTGGGTAGTTATTAATCTTAACTAAAAATAAATCAGCATACAATCCAAAGAATAAAATAAACTCAAACACAGAAATGAACATATATAGTTAGCATTGTACACAAAGTGATTTTGTATGTAGTTTCTTTGGGGGAGAAATTTTCTAATTGCTGAAAATCTTTTAATTTAAATTAGGAAAAAGAAACTGAAAATGAAATATTCTTTGAATTGTAATAGAGGAGCCTTAGCAAAGAAAAGTGAATTTTAAGAAAGCTCACAGATTCTTTGATTTCTGTTCATACTCTTGCACTGGAAATTTAGCAGTGGTACACAGACAAAGATCCTGCAGGACTTACTATTTGAAAGAATTCTTTAAGTTATAATTTATCTTGCCCAACTTTGTGATGATTTATAGAAATGTATCCTATTCCTTAGCAACTCTTTCCTTTTTCTCCCATTTGGATATTTGTCAGACTCTGCCTGAAATGCAGAAGATCTGGGTTTGATCCCTGGGTCAGGAAGATCTCCTGGAGAAGGGAATGGCTACCCACTCCAGTATTCTTGCCTGGAGAATTCCATGGACAGACGAGACTGGCAGGCTACAGTCCATGGGGTCACAAAGAGTTGGACATGACTGAGTGATTAACACTCCACTCTACTCCAATCCAACTGGGTGCTGCTGCTTCATGCTTTAACAAAAGGTATTAAAACCTAGTGTAGCCTAAAACTTTCTCATGGTAAAGATTTAAAGTTGGGTTAAACAGATTGATTTCCTATCTTCTTTAATGTTTTAAATTCAAAATTATGCTTATGGGCTTCCATTTTAACTTAAGTAAGAAGTCACAATATATTGATTTACACTTTGTTCTAATGTGTAATGCATTTGTCTCATAGCATATACACCAGACTTACATGAAGAAAAAAAGAAAAATGTTTTCTCTACTTGTAACTATTTAATTCCATATTTTAATTTCTACCACTACTTTATATAGAGTAGAAAAATCATGAGTGGTATTCTAGTTTAAAATAAGATATTTGTTTAACATATCAGGAAATTACATCATAATTTCTCTTAAGAATATGACAAGGAAAGACGATGCTGTGTATTTTCTCTTGAAGACTTTTACTCCTCTCATCTTTTGTCTGTGAGCCTCTTGGGTAATGATTATGAAATTAGGCTTCTTTTACATTCAAATGTCAATTCGGTTCAACCAAATAAAACACAGTTCCAGTTCCAGATATAAGAGAAAAACTCTCTGAGCAAGAAACAACAGCCGTAATTAAATTTGTATAACGTATTGTGTATTACTAAATCCAGCTATATGTCATTGAAAGTTACCAGCTTGAAGGGACTTTTCATCTAGTTTCAAAGAAATAGATTATCTTTCTTCCACTTTGTTCTTGTGTGAAGCTTCATGGAGCAGTGAATAGGGATTTCTGAATTCTGGTATTAATTACGTAACTAATTTTTCATGGGGGATGTTAATTGCTGACTACAAAAACAAAAAATATCCGAGGAATTCTACCTTTAATTTACAGATATTGTTAGGGAATTAAACTTCTTAAGGCAAATTTAAAAAAATAACAAATTATAAGAAAAAGTATTAATAACTTTCTCTAAAAGGAAAAAGTATCAGAAACTTTTTGAATAACATTACCCCCAAAGTTTAAATCATTCAACTGCTCCAAAGTTAATAAACATGAGATGATGAAAACAGGCATTTTATCTTTGTTTACAATAATGTCATGCTTGTGTTCACAGCAGATGTAAATATGTGAGAAACATTCAGGCATTATTAAGCAACTATATATTTATGTACATTCAAGTGGCTCCTAACAAGTTTATTTAAAGCACTACAGGTATATGACTCAACTTGGTCTGACTTATGAATTTTTAAACTGTTTTTCGCTTAAGCAATATTGCTCATTCTAGGTCATGAGACAGTTTTATTGTTAAGAACCACACAATTAACATATGCAGATAAACTGCATTTCCCCTGTACTGTGATATAAGGGCATGCCCATGGACTATCTGGCCATTGATAGTCTACCATTGATATTTTTTAATTATAAACTTCCTTTGACAATGTTTCGGTGTCACCACAGGTGGCAAATAAAAGTGAAGTTGGATTCCCAGCCTTGAATTGATTAAATAAGTTTGCTCAGACATAAGCAAGAGCAGTGTAACGTGAAGATGTGAGAAAGAAATGAATGGAAAAAAACTCAATAGTTTTTATGTTTTGTTTGATGTTTTCAGTACACTGAATCTAGTCTCTCACAGACATGCTGAAAGTCTCAATTTCTGACACTGTGGTGAAGGCAGAAATAAGAATTAAGGGGCCCAAAGGCAAACTGTTATGTAAGAACATTTTCTTAATATCTCTCTGTTAAACACCTAGTACTACTTTCTCCTAGAGTCCGATAAACAAGACTTCTGCACCCTAGTAATGCATTCATTTGGTAGTAAAAGTCTTATTGACAATTATCCTAATGAACAGAAAACAGATAGTAGCCAGAGAATCACAAAAAAAGAGAAAGAACAAAGAGACATATTTTCCACATAGATTAAGACAATATAATTTAATTTTCCAAGGCAATTTTTAAATTTTTTAATTGATAGCTCAACAGCTTAGTCATCACTGAACAAAATGATATATAGACAATGAATTTATGGAAAGCATGCAATAGATACAGCACTCTCAACTTTAGCTCTACAGAGTCATTCTGATAGTCCATGCCATTTAAGTGCAACTAATTTGTCACTATGATTCACAACATAAACTTTAAGCATGTAACAATCTGTATAAACTCTGCCACTATTTTTTTATGCTTGAAATATCTTCGATCTTTAAACAGTAGAGTGGGTAGATATATAACTTTTTCTAACGTTCTTATTCTTTTTTGCACCCAGAGCAAAAACTTTAGACACAGTATTTCCAAAAACAAGCTAAAAAAGAAACAAAACAATTATTAGAAAGACTTTTTGATAAAAATATTACATTTAAATAAAATAGTTTAAGTATGCCTGAGTATGAGAAAGTTTTCTAAAACAGATATTTAGTGGTAGTCAGCCTCATATGGATCTTTAAATTAATTACAATTAAATGAATTTTTGAAGATTTCAGCTTCTCTATAATACTAACCAACTTTTAAGTGCTCAATAGATGACCATAACAGGCAGTGCAAAGTAGAGAATGGTCACCTCATTAAAGAAAGTTCTAATGGACAGTTCTGTTTTACATTATAATGCATGTGATACAATTCAAAGAATACAATAGACCACCCTACTAGATGTACTCCGCTATTTTAGAAGGGCTTCCCTGGTGGCTCAACTGGTAAAGAATCTATCTGCAGTGTGGGAGACCTGGGTTTGATCCCTGGGTTGGGAAGATTACCCATTCCAGTATTCTGGCCTGGAGAACTCCATAGACTATTCCATGGGGTCGCAAAGAATCAGACAGGACTGAGCAACTTTCACTTTCTATTTAGAGTTGGCATAACTTAAGTCCCAAAGAGGACTAAACAAATAAGCAAAATCAGTGATAAATATGCTTCTATTTACTTGAGGAAAAAGAAGGAAGAGAATTTAAACTTCACTTTGTGAACCACCAAATGACATTTATGTAATTTGATTGTCAAATTGAGTCTCACATTCTGATCATGAAGTGATTCTTCAGAAAAAAATCAAACTAATTCAAGCAGTATTTTAATCTTTAAATACATGAATGAGTGATTTTAAATCTTCTGTGGATTGGTCCCAATCAATTGCCTGACTTAACGTCAGCTTCATCTAATTAATTACAAATTTCTCTAATTTCCTTCAAACTAAATGTTTTATAAAATGACGACCTTGGGGAGATAGGTCTTTGATTCACTACTGATTAATGGGATGCACAATAAAAATGAGTTGAAAAACTCATAGGACAGTTAAGACACTCTTCGCCATAAATGATAAAAGTC
Source organism: Okapia johnstoni (assembly GCA_024291935.2). Lineage (NCBI taxonomy): Eukaryota > Metazoa > Chordata > Mammalia > Artiodactyla > Giraffidae > Okapia > Okapia johnstoni. The sequence goes on along the minus strand of CM044311.1, from coordinate 77,541,683 downwards.
TATCTTCCTGCCCAGGTATCTCTCCCTAACTCCACTTACTCTTTAAACTGTGGCCTTAGTGCTCATCACCACGTATACACAGAGTGTTTAAATAGTATTCAGAGCTTACTTTTCATTCCTAAAAGAACCAGAGTTTTCTTTCAACAAAACACATTCAAATCCTATGAAAGCAGAAATTTATTTTCAGACAGTAAACTGAGGAGCTTGGCCCTCTAATCCAATATGCTTTTTATATTTTGGAAAGTCCCTTTCTGTCCCTTTGGATATCTTTGAATATCTCAATCAAGAAGGAAAATATAAATCTACACATATCCAAGATTTGCACCTCAAGAGCAGCTCAGTTCTGGTGCACTGGAATATACTTCCCAGTTGAAGGAAATCTTAATGAATGATATCACCAGTAGAATCAACTCCTCAATGCTTATCTATCATTTATCATTTATGGGGGGAGGGTGGGCGGGAAAAACACCCTAGCCAGCCTTCTTCTGTCTCTTGACATTTATCTGGTTCTCTCTTCTAATCCCTGTTTTTAGCATGATGCTTGGTTTTGGACAGGGGAGAAGGCAATGGCACCCCACTCCAGTACTCTTGCCTGGAAAATCCCATGGACGGAGGAGCCTGGTGGGCTGCCATCTATGGGGTCGCACAGAGTCGGACACGACTGAAGCTACTTAGCAGCAGTAGCAGCAGCATCTTTAATGAAAGGAAGGATTTACCAGGTGTCTGTCAAGTATATATTAAATGATTAAACAAATAACATTATTTCACAGAAGCTTAAGACATTCTAGCTTTAGGCTGAATCTCAGTTCATTTCACCTTCATATATTGTTATTCATGGTAGACTGTTTCTAGTTATCCCAATAAAAATGACACTTCAGATGTGACGTGGGTTGTTTCTGTCACCTAACCTGGGCATCTAATTCATATGTTTATCACCACAAATATTTATTTTGTTCCTACTACATGCGTAAATACTTTAATATCTCCTTGCTTAAAAACAATTACAAAGCTTCCTTGACCCCTCCAAGTTACTCCCAGGGACTCTCCAGGCAAGAACACTGGAGTGGGGTGCCATTGCCTTCTCCACTCCAGCTGATGTTCCAATTTTCACTACCCTTCAGAACAAAATTCCTCAGAAGAGTTGTCTGTTGTCAGTAATTTCTGTTGTTTTATCATATTCCCCCTAACCAAAAGTCCATCAGATAATTCTTGTCAAAACAATTAAAACCCTTCCCACTGCTGTTCAGATGGAAAGTCTCAGCTCTCATTTTACTGGACCTACCGTAGCTTTAGAAACAGCTGAACTATGTCTTCCTAGAAACAGTTTTTCTGTTTGAAATCTGAGGCATTTTTCTCCTTGTGGCCTTTTTCCACGGTAGCTGCTCCTTCTCAGTCTGTTTTGTTAATTCTCTCTCATATGCCCACTCTCTAACCTTGGTGTGGCCTGGCACCTGTCCTTGGATGTCTTCTGTTTTATATCTATCTAGAGTGATTCCCTAGAGAGTCTCATCACAATACCAAGCAATACTGACAGGCAGGTAACTGTCACATTTAGATCTCCAATCTGGGCTACTTCCCTAAGCTCCAAATTTATATACTCAGGGGTTTACTCAAATCACTACTGGGAAGATTTTGTTATACATGGCATAACAAGCTCAAAATGTCTATAGTAGAGAGAGGATTCTCCAACCGTTCGTTGTGTTTCTTGACATTTCCCAGGTGCTCCCCTAATCCCAGTAAGTTAGATTGAGAACATGTGCCTAATTTTGGAAGGTAAGTATGCGTTTTCCTCCGTATCTTTCCTATCCTGCTATAGGGACACATGGTGCAGGCACAAAATGAAGGAAAATAATCAAGGTACACAAGGCTTCGTGTAAACATGAAATAAATTTTAAACCAAGTTACACCACTGAATTTTTAAGGTTATTTTGTTGGTGTGGTTTGCCTAATTTATCCCAAAATACACCTTAATAACTTGAAGGAGGGTGCTACTCTAAGAGGAAGCTAAGTCATGGCACAGCCTCAGCAACTGATTAACGGCAGACAAGGAAATTAATATCATAGGCTGGAAATAAGAAGAGTCATTTTACAAAGTAGCAAAATGTGTGGTAAAACTGACATCTACAACTGTTCAGATTCAGAATGTGTTCCTCTGGAACTTCTAGAAGAAAAAGGTAAGGAAATAGAACATTGGCAATATTTTTAGGTTTCTGGTGGATACACTTAGCCAGGTATTACAAGAAATAGTAAGCTTAGGGGAAAAGGGTGTCTTTACAAACAAATAAAAAAGAAACAAAAGTAGTTCAGAAATACAAGAGCTTGAAATATTTCAAGACCTGTTTCTAGATCCCGAAACTATAAAAAGGAATTTAAAATGAATCTAAGTGAGTGAAGTCAGGTAAGTATCAATTGAAAGAAGGAATTCAGGGCAAAAAATTAGATGAAGTGTTACTTTTTAAAGTATATTCTTCAAGGCAACTCAGTTGGGGGTGAGAATACAAAATAGTTAAAATAGTTTTTTAAAAACTCTGTAGAAATAGTTGAGAGGCTGTCTAAATTGGTACAAAAAATCATTGTCAAAGACACCATAAACCCTAGAACTAAAAACATCTTTGACACTTTAAAACGAAATAAACCTTGGGCCTCCAACTTTGTGAAAGTAGGAAGAGGCCTGGGAAAACCATTTCAGGCCTCAAAGAGAATATTTCCCCAAAAGCACATAAGCTGTGTTGAGGGATGAAAAATGAAGAAAAAAAAAAAAAAGAGCATAAACTTCGGAAAAGGTGGAGCCAGGGGAAACAACACAATGGACAAAGGACTCCTCCTACACACTAGTGGGTCCTAAGCAAGAAACTTGTCTCCATCTCCAGAGTAAGGGACCTTTATAATATTTCCCCTGTGGGATTTCAGAATTGCTAGAGGTCACCACTCATGTCTCATGTTCTTTTCCTTTATGAATAAGATGATTGATTGTTGTTATCCTTTCCCTATTCCCATGCTAATTATTGAATTTGTCCTTTTAGCTAATAAGTCTGTGAATGAAGTGGAGCCACATTGTATTTGACAAAAATTAGTATCTCCTGGAGAACCTGTTCTTTGTTCAGGGTGCAGCAGTGAAAGGAATTTGGGGTTGTCTCTAATAGAGAGTCAGTTGAGTGCAGTCTATGTGGTTAAGAAAAGATCAAAGGATTGACTGTGGTGGAGCCGGTACTCCCCATGTACTTTTGTAAGTGCTTTCTAACTTTTATTAGCTTTTTCTTCCAATATTTTGGTGGCAGCTCAAGTGACTAATTAAAGGCAGTGGATCAGTAGAAGTGATGCATGTCCCTGAACTGAGGCAACTGAGAGCTGAGATGCAGCCTCTATCCCTCTCCTTCATCTTGGTAATCTTGGAGGCAGTCAAGTTACAGCAACAATCTAGATGATACAGCCACAAAATAGAAGAGGCTTGTATTAATACTATGTGCATTGAACTTTATGGATTTCCTTATATTAAGTCTCTGAGATTTAGACTAAAATTTGTAACATATCATAGCCTAGGCCATACTGACTATGAAAAGATTCAACAAATCTCTATACCAACTCTTTTCCATCACCAAGCCCTTGCACCATGTTGCCTCCTCCAACTCTCTGTCCATGGAATTCTCCAGGCAAGAATACTGAAGTGGGTAGCCATTCCCTTCTTCAGGGGATCTTCCCCACCGAGAGATCAAACCTGAGTTTCCTGCATTGCATGCAGATTATTTACCTTCTGAGCCATCAGGGAAGCCCTCAATAAACAGAAATTGCCCTTTTATCCCTAGTCAATTAGAGCAAAACCTTGGAGTCATTTACAAACCTTCCTCTTTTTTCTACAACTCTCATATAATTTTAGAGCAAATTTTGTTGACTTTTTTTTTCAAAATATATCTAGTATCAGACTCCTTCTTATCAATTCACTACTGCCACCCTAATTAAAGTTACCACCATTTATTATCTAGATCCTTAAATTAGCCTCATTCAAGGTCTCTCTGCTTCCATTTTTGCTCCTTTTCACAGTGTGTTCTGGAGAAGGAAATGGCAACACACTCCAGTATTCTTGCCTGGAGAATCCCAGGGGACAGAGGAGCCTGGTGGGCTGCCGTCTATGGGGTCGCACAAAGTCGGACACTACTGAAGCGACTTAGCAGCAGCAACAGCAGTATATTCTGCACTAAACATCAAGAGTGGTTCTGTTGAAACATTTCTTAGCACTCACTTGCTCCAAATTTTCAGTGATTTCCCATATGATAATTGTTGTTCAGCCACTAAGTCGTGTCCAACTCTGTGATTCTATGAACTGATTATAAGGGTTGAAAGAAGCACACCAGACTCCTCCATCCTCCACTATTTCCTGGAGTTTGCTCAAATTCATATCCATTAAGTCGGTAATGTCAACTAACCATGTCATCCTCTGCCACCCCTTTCTCATTTTGCCTTCAGTCTTACCCAGTATGACAGTTAGTAAAAGCTAAAGTCCTTAAAAAGCCCAAAGATTCTCTCCCTTCCACCTTCCAATATATCCTCTATCAATGTCCTTCAGGCTCACTGGTTAAATCACTCAGTAATTGGGTTATTTTGAGCATGCTACTTAACCCCTCTGAGATGTAATTTTCCCATCTATAATATAGGCATAGTAATAGCTATCTTATGATGATTATGATGAAAATAAAATAATAATTATAGTAATAATGATCAAAATGAATTTTTAAAGTGAGGCTTACATAGTACTGATTACATGCTAGGTATTGTTCTAAGTGACTTTCATATATTAACTTATAAAATCCCCCTAACAATCTCATAAAGATGATTATTATTATTTGCATTTGGGGGCAAAGAAAATGAGGCACAGGAAGTTAGATAATTGCCCAAGGTCACACACGTAGGATATATCAATATTACAATTTAAACCCAAGCAGTCTAACTATAGACTCTATATACTTAACCATAACAACCTGAAATAGTAAAATATAAAATGTCTGGTGTATGCTAAATGTCTAAAGAATGCTGTTTCATCCTCTTCCATTGTAAAAACTGCTTTTTTTACAGCAGAATTTTCCAGGCATGTTAAAGACAAACCTGAGGGGCTTTTTCAAAGACAAATCATGGCTTTCTAAAAAACAAACCTGGACTGAGAGGAAGTGGGACAAGTGAAAATTAAATAAGGAAAAAAAACATGGCTTAGCAAATCTCATATCACAATGTGAATAAAGAGCTCCTCTGTCCATGGAATTCTCCAGGCAAGAATTTCCTTCCTAGCGGGAAAGGAGAAGTATTTTGAGACCCTAAGGTTTCCATCCAGAGTGTAAGCCAAGTTGATCTTTAGCAAGCTCACTGATTGCCTAAACCCTGTAGATCTAACTCTATCAAAACAGAATTCAGCTTAAGCTTCTGCATGTATCTGTGTCCTAGCTGCTAATAATTGATGCGGCATACTTCTCTCTCACAGCCACATGGTTTATATGATAATGAATTTGCATGCAGTTGTGTTTGAAAGAGTTAAGAAATAATCTAATGCAATGATTTTCCAATTTTCCTCATAGAGAGAAGTTGGGGATAAGGTTGCTAAGGGGTTCCCTGTACCGAGGCCAAAGACAGGACACTTCACTCCCTCTCCTCCCAAACTAGCTGCTTCAAGCAGAACAGCTCCACTTTTATATGTTTCATTTACTGGGACCACATACAATTTTGTTTGGAAAAAAATATTTCCACTTTGAAAAGGAATAATAGCTTTTGAAAACCACCAATCTAATTGTAACCTCATATTTTACTGATGAGGAGATTTAGATCCAGAGAATTTTAATTCCTCCATGGTCTCCTAGGTAATTGGAGAGCTGTATCTAAAACCCAGATTTCTAGACATTTTATCCCATGATCACTTCAGTTATAGTTTTGTCTTGTTTTCCTTTTATTTTTTAGTAGAATTTGATTGTTTTTCCTAGTGAATTACTTCACTATTTTTCTAGCAAGAATAATAGTTTTAAAATATAGTATTAATAATTTTAAAAACTACTCTTTCAAAAGAAATTATCTTATAATAATTATGAAAATTGAGATTTCATGTGTTTCACATTCTCACCTGGTTAAGTTCCTCCACTTTGTTAGCCAGTTCTATATCTGCAAGACACATTTGTCATATGAAAAATGTACATTGCAAGTAATATATTTAATTCACTTCAGGTCGCACATTCAGAAAGACAAGGTATTTTTTTTGTATGATTTGAGATCACCCCTGTATCTCTAATATAAAGCCCCAAACATTTTTTCAGTGCCTGTAATGTTGAAATATAATTAGTAATATAATGAACAAGCATCTAATTTCTATCATAAATACAGAGTTTTCTTAAATAGGGACTTTTCATAGTTCTAATAAGGACTACTATTTAGAAGTAAATTTTTACACTGGCATGGGGAACATTCTCATGAAAAAAAATATTAAGTAAAAAAAAAAGAAAGGCAGGCCACAAATCTTACCTGTAAAATTTTAATCAAGAGCGAAATTTCCCAAAATACTAATAGTAGTCTCTCTGGGTTTTCCAATTTGAATACAGATTTTTCTTTTTATAATCATGTTCATTTTCCTCAATGAAACATCTTATTTCTAATTTTTAAATCCTATATTTTTAAGTATTTATTAAGGTATTGTTTTAACCAGTACCCTGTCCATGAATAGACAGTTTTTTTAGAACAGATGTTTTCTGAGAGAGCACTACATTATCATATTGTCACACTGTCTCTCAGGTTAGACTTGCTAAATTTCTGACAATATCTATCATTTCTTGGAGACCAATCTGATACATAATTGTAAATCAGATTATCCTGTACTTCAAATAAAAAAAAAGCTTGGTGGAGCCTAAATTTCTTAATGGTTTCTACTCTAGTCATTTCCCAAATTGAAAGAACCTGATTGCAAAAAAAGTGCCACAAAACCACAGTTAATTTAGAAATTTCTAGTGGAAACCTATTTCAAAACATTTAATAATACCCTGGAAGCATTTAGTAAAAGAAAATATTAGCTGTACCTATGGGGAGTGACGTAGATGAGAGGGAAAAATATGAATAAAGATAACTGTTTTGTAACTCAACAGTTACTAACCCCATTAGAATACTCTAATTGAACAAAATAAGACTTTAATGTTTTTTAAGAATGCCATTGCTTTTAGCATGAATATGAAATAACAGAGACACTTAAGCCTTCAGTGCAGCTTTAAATTAGTAATTATTATTTTCTTTAATATAAATTGACATGTAGAAAAAACAGGTCAGAAGATGGAATAAATAATGTTTGACTTTATTCTTAACTTACCAATGTTGGAAGGTCTTTGGAAGCCAAAATTTTTATTCAGTAGAGCCAGCAATAGTTCTTCACCATCTGTATCTTCTTTATCTGGAAGCAATTCATTTCCTGTAATAATTTACCTCAGTGTAGTGAAAGCTCTTTTCAATCTGTGTCGCTTGAATGTGTTTCTGATTAAATAGATTTTACAGGTAACTATTAATGTGTATGTGTGCTCAGTTGCTCAGTCATGTCCGACTGTTTGCGACCCCATGGACTATAGTGTAACCCGCTAGGCCCCTCTGTCCATAGAATTTTCCAGGGAAGGATAATGGAGTGTGTTGTCATTTCCTCCTGCAGGGGATCTTCCTGACCCATGGATAGAACCTGAGTCTCTTGCATCTCCTGCACTGACAGGCAGATTCCTTACCACTGCACAACCTGGAAAGTGTGTATACTTGCCAATAAAATGTGTACAGAGAGAGATGTGTAATATAAAAAGACAAGCTGTTTTAAAAATCACTGAATGTATATGAACACTCAAAGAGAGATTGTGAGAAAGAGAAGGAAGCTGAGATGGAGAATATACCTGGAAGTTTATAGTCTAAAATTTACCTGTAATTATTTCTGCCTTAGTAGAATTACAGTAAGTTGTACTTTCTGTTTTTTCATCTGTATTTAAACAATTTTTTCTACTATTGTGTTTAACATAAGAAATATAAATTAAAAGTTGTTTTTAAGATAAAAATATAAAATTCGACTTTGAGATTTTATACACATGTAAATATGAGCCATTTTGTGTTCTGAGAATTGCCTTGAACCATCCAAGGCAACCTTGTGGAAGTGGTCAGATGGTGCCTAGTTTTTCTGTGTTCATGGCTTTACATCTTTGTCCATTTACCTCCCAGCCCACTCTCTCAGCACTCTAAAAACAGAAAAATCAATCAAATTTTCCTAAATATTTTGATTCTGGGGTAGAAATCAGAAATAAAGCTTGAATAGCTTTATTCAAGCTATAAAAATGAAGATTCAACAGGATTGTAATGCAATTAAAATAATAATTAGTGTGTTATAAACAAAATGAACTTTGTAAGGTGGCCTAAAATAATCAAACCTTTATCATATAATTTCTATAGGATCATTCTTCCCTCTCTTTTTTCCTCTTGTTAGCAAACCCAGGTCCAGCTGCTGCCACTCAAAAGCCATTTAAAGAGGCCAGCTTAGTGGAAAGGAAAGTTTACTTTATTTTGGATGCCAGCAACCAGGAGGGTTGGGGAGGGCAGAGAGCTGTCCAGTGTTTGACTACCCCCTGATTGTCAGGGGGCAAGAGCTTTTATAGGCTGAGGGAGGGGGCTACATGCATAAACATCTCAGCTCTGGAGTCATCTTGAAATTGGTCATCAGCGGTCTGACCAGTGTAATCTTGCTTATTTTAGGTACCATTAATCTTCAATTCCAGCGTCAGTTTGTTTCCATTTCTTTGAGGCCAGTTCTCAGAATTGTGGCTGCTTATGTCATGACTATAGTCTGGTCGTCAGGTAGTTAATTTCTCCACCTGATATTTTAGTATCTATAAGACAGCCCACAGGATATGGCTCAGGATATTATCTATGGCCCTTGAGAAGGAACTAAAGGTCCTTGATTATGCCTAAAGACTACATTATTATTATTGGGCTTCCTTTGACTGTTTCCCTTTTTTTCTTCATTTTCTCAGTTCTCCGATTAAACTTATTCTTTGTCTAAAGTTTTTCCACGAAAAAAAGGAAGTCTGAGGGCATGGGCAAGGGGTTTGAGGGGCAAGGACCATAAGATCCTGTTCCATTTCAGTCATAATAACTGATATTGTGTGGACAAAAGATAGATTGGTGAGTTTAAAATTTTAAAGTGGGAATACTGAGCTTCAGTTAGAGAAATGGCTCATAATTTAACTAGACTCTTCCTTTAAATTGTCTCCTATTCCCTGTGTCTCCAAAATGTCAATTAATGAACTCAAATAACTAAATGGCTAATTAAAGGAATAAACAATTTGCTGAGAAAGACAATAAGTGATCTGGGGTAGGTGGCATCATCAAAAGTTTATTGTTGCTCAATTTCCTCAATTTTAAAGTTCCTTAATTTCCATTACTTCATAGGCATAGAAATTATTTGTTAAATTCTGGGGTTCTTTTTTCTTTGAGTAGTTAAAATAATAGACTATAAATGGAACTTTTGCTTAACATCAATTAAACAAAGACCCTCAGGAATAATTTAGTTTAAGGGAAAGATATGACTATGTGATAGTGTAGCAATTTTTATTATAGCTATTTATTAAAATGTTAAATTATAATCTTGAAAATGCTTTCACTGAAAAAATGAGGAACATTGTATAGTCAAGTGATAATGATTGTTTTAGAAGGAGAACTCTGATAAAAGAAACAGACTCATAGCCTTCAATTTAGGGAATTTACAAAACTAGGAGAAAGGTAACTAGAAAATGTTACCTTCTGAACCTTTTGTTGGCTTAATTTACAGTCCCCTTCTCTGTGTGTTTAAGTGGAACATTTTTCAAAAGAGAAAATTAATGTATTTACCATTCTTTACCCATTTGGTTTCCAGTGATTACACACTGTCCTCAGAAATTCTTGTCACTACCTTTTAAGAAAACCACCTCTTATAGGAAACTCTGAGGAAAAGTTTTTTCAAGAAATCTTAAATAAATTTTTTTTCTAAAGCAAGACATTAGAAAGATAAGAAAAATAATAGAAAATAAGTCTTTTTTCTCATTTTTATTTTTAGTCTTAAGACAGATACAGCTTTAAAAGGAAAAATGCATGTACTTTTAATATTTCTGTCTTTGAACTAAAAGTTGGTGTTGATAAAGAAACTGTTTGAATAAAAGACTACCCAAGTGTCAATGTCCCTTTAGCAAAAAGGATGGCAACGTTACTCAGAAATGAGAGAGTGATTACTTTTGCAACGTACAGGAAAAAGAAAAGACATTACTACCTGAGACACTGAAGCTTAAAAGACGCAGTTGTGTCCTTGCTTGTCATTTGAATGTGATGCTTTTTATGGGATATAGATAAGAAATTTTGCCAGAAAGAAACCTGGAACACCCTCAAATGATAATATACCACAAATTTTTGATAGTCTTTCTAGTCATGATATTCACTGCTGTTCATTTCGCGGTGGGCAATTTGCCCAGTTTCAGGCTTATGAGGCACGTTCTCATGTGACCCCCAAACCAGAGAAAAGCTGGCAGATTGTGTTCTTGGCCTTGGATGGCATCTAACACAGAGAGCATGGTGACCCCACCATTGTGTTCTGTCAGTGGACAAATGCTTATTTGAAAACAGTGTGTTAAAAGACTAAAATAAGTCAATCATTTAGTTGCTTTGAAAATTGGTGAGAAGTTCACTCTAATCCTGGACAATTTAGATTAGAAAATAAATTTCCCAATAATTGTCTTCTCTATTTACATGTTATGAAACTGAGATCAAGGGGTCCCAGACGGAAACCTTTCCTATATGTTGCCAATGATATATGGACATCAGTGTGCGGTATTCTGGGGTCAGAGATGTTATCTATTTGTAATCTAGTAAAAAGTTTGAGTTCGATTTTTCTGTATTTCATATACATGATATCAGAAGTTATAATACAGTTACCACTAACATCCTCATTTTGCAGAATCTTCTGTGAATGGCCAGATGTTTCTTTCCTCACATATTTTACGCTGTTAAGAACATTGAAAATCCCATTATTTCATAGGAAAAGCAATGAAGGCCTACCAAGTACAATGATTTTGGCTGGCCAAAAACAAAATGTGAGTGCCATGGATAAAATCCAGATTCTTTCATCCCCAAGCTTGTATTTAGGTCTTGCAGTTAGGTCCCAGGCTTGTATTTGTTTTTCAAAGGGAAAATCCCTATAAATAAATAACAAGGGTTTATGCAATTTTATTTCCACTATCAAAAGAACTGTTCTAATTTTCATTAACTTTTAAAACCACATTTGAGGCAAAACAGTCTAGTAAAGTTGGAGTAGATCTGAAAGAGGAAACTTAATCCTTTTTCTCAGCCCAGAGTCATGTAAACAAAATTTATTAAATTCTGTCTTGGCTTCCCTAAGAAAGACAAAAGCAAAGGCTGTCTGTCTCCCTCTTCCTGACAAAGAGGTCAGTTAGATGATACATTCAAATTGGACGAGATATTAAAGAGCACTATTTGTAAGTTATTATTTTTAAAAGGTAAAGATATATATAAAAGTTTCAATGAGGTTAGTTGTTTGCCTAGTAAATCAGCACTAAATCTAACTCCACTGATTCCCAGATTAAAAGCTATTTCCACTACGGAATGCAATGAAAAATTTTTTAAAAAGATCGAGTTCCAATATGACCAGAATAGAAACCTATTTTCTCTAAATTTATCATGGTATTTGTAGATGTCAAAAATTACATTATTTCATTTAATATAAGTACCCTAAGTATTTAGAAATCTGATTCCAGTCAATGAATAATGTGGGTGTTAACATCCTCCTCCTGAAAGTACTATATAAATTTCCCAATGTATCATTCTCCCCAGGTCTCTGCACATACAAGTGTTGTCTTGATATGTTCTCAGAGTCATTCTCCTTTTATAAGTAATTTACTAATAATCTCACTGGATGAAACTCTTTTTTTTTTTCCTGAAGATGTACTTTTGAAATATGCATAGCACTGTATTACTATTTATACATTCCCATCTTTGCTAATGGAATAGAAATAAGAAAGAGATTTCCCTTGGTTAGAGACAAATGCAGTTGAAATTAATTTAGTACAGTGTCAGTTAAAATTAATTAACTGAGAATAGCATCACAGATTACATTTAATTTAAAACAGCAACTACTGAAGGGTTGTCTGAAGATTAAACTACATTGATGTTTAAAACATTATTGCCATAATGATAGAATAATCAAAGCAATGCAAATAGGAGGATAAGGATTATTTACCCACCTGTAGGATTTTACATTCATGTGTACATACCTTGAATAAAATATGGCAGCCCATGCACCGATTCTAAAAAGATCATTACAGATAACAAAGTTAGGAGTCCAAAGCAAAGAGTGGTTGATAGAATCACGTTCATGTTAAAAATCTTCTTCCGTGCTAACAGAGAAACTGACTATCCAGGTCAAGACGAATATTTCAATGGCTCTGGAATGCTGCAGAGATCACTTTTAAAAGGTGGCAAATGTGCTTCAACTACAAATGATCTGAACAAAGAAAAAAAAAAAACCCTTATAAAATGTATTGCTCTCTGTCAACATGATTCACTACTTGGAGAAGTGACAGGTTTTCTACTCAGTCAATGACAGGAAGAACCCAATCAATATATCTCCTATCTGTCCATTTCACTAAAAGCAGGCATTCCTGTTCATGCACAGGCACTCAGACACATGCACCTCATAAAGCTAAAACCAAGACTAGAGAACCTGTCAGTTACATTTTCATAACAATGAAATGGGAACAATGCCTTTCATTTGGCTAATTTAGAACGGGGTATAGTCTTCTGGGTACTGTTGTTATTTGCAACCATCACTTCATTGTTAACCAACCAAACAGATTTGAGCTGGGAAGAGTTCAAATTTGAAATGAATCATAATGGGAACATTAATGTCTTACTCTATCATTTTGCTGCAGCCAACACTTTTAAAAATTAAGGCTGAATCTAATTAATTCAAAGTTGGCAAATGTCCCATCAATTACTCTCTTTAATACTTGCTTTAATTGTACTTTTTTTTTTAATTAAAAGTCTTTCAGTATTTCTATAGTTACAATTTTATGACTGACGATGCAGTAGTGACCTCTGGCCTTGGCATTTACTTTTTCTCCCAAGAGACTTAAGATGTATTTGCTGTAAAACTGTATTAGAGACATGTTCAGCTCATGGTTCCCTAATTTTAAAAAAAATACATGTTTTTAAATGTAAATAAAGTTATTCTGAATTTTTTTTTAATTCTGTTATACAAAACAGGGAACCCTGTTCTCATAGGGTTTGCGTTCTAATAAGAGGCTAAATAATTGACTTGTCTTCTCAGACAAAGTTGGGTACTGATGGCTTCTTCCTAAACAAAATTATGTTTGGTTTCTTTCCACAGAGTGTTTTTCAGGATATCTGATACAACTTTCTGAACCTTTTCTTCTGTTATGTTTTAGTTGATGTTGGCAATTTAATGACAAGTAAGTTCCTTATTCACAACCATCCATTCACTTTGGGAAAAAAACTTACAAAGACCTTTCATTAAATCATTCGATCCTCTCTCCCTAACAATCAAATTATTTTACTAAATTCTTCTCATGAGTGTATAGCCAAATTAATTCTTCAAAGAAAAACAAATTTTCATTATTGACTGTGTTAGATAAATGAAGTTAGCATGTTTGTTCCTGGAACCATTAGTATGTTGCTGCTGTGCCTTAGTCACTTCAGTCGTGGCTGACTCTGTGTGACCCTACGGTCTGCAGCCTGCCAGGCTCCTCTGTCCATGTGATTCTCTAGGCAAGAGTACTGGAATAGGTTGCCATGCCATCCCCCAGGAGATCTTCTTGACCTAAGGATTGAACACAGGTCTCCTGCACTGCAGGCAGATTCATTACTGCTGAGCCACCAGGGAAGCCTGCCATTAGTAGACACAGTAATAATACATACTGAGGTTATTGTTGCCATTCAGTGAGCAGTCATCCCATGTCAGCTCCTGTTCTAAGCACTTCACATATTGTATCTTATTTAATTCCCACCTCAATCCCTCAATAATTATGTAATTGTAACATTTCACCTTTTTCAACAAAGGAAGAAAGTCGTGGAACCAAAAGTGAAACCTAGATCTATCCAACTGCAAAGTCACATTCTTAACCCAAGTTGTCTCTTGCCCATAAATAGGGAAAAGCAGATTGTTCCAACAGAGATCTGATCTTTAAGAGAGGCTTCCCAAGTAACCTAGTGGTTAAAGAATCCACCTGCAATGTAGGAGACACAGGAGATGAGGGTTTGATGCTTGGGTTGGGAAGATTCCCTAGAGGAGGAAACGGCAACTCACTCCAGTATTCTTGCCTAAAGAATCTCATAGATAGAGGAGTCTGGGGGTTACAGTCCGTGGGGTCACAAAGAGTCAGACACAACGGAAGTGACTGAGCATGCACGCACGCAATTTTAAGAAACTTACAACACTTTCACTTCGCATTTTCAAGAGCAATTTTTTAGTCACTTAATCTGTATTTCAATTACAGCAGAAAAATAACATTTTTATTTTGTCAGTAAAGACATTTTCAAGTTACAATTTACAGATAGCTTTAAGATTCACATACATTTCATCTGTTTCTCATGATGAGAAACAGGAAAAGAGCAGACAGTCAGGGTCTGTATGGTGACTCTAACACACTTGAATAATCACTTTTTGACTCTATTAAACTCTTGGGCTTTTTTTCCAGTAAGTAGAAAAATTGAAAAATTTCATTCTCACCTCTCTCTGACCTTGTTAGTTCTTGGTAAAATTCCTGACACATTAGTTAAATGAGTGAATAAAAGCAGCAGGCAGGAGGAAGAAGGCAAAAGCAGAGACTCTGGAATTCTGACAAGTCATTACATAGATTTTTTTGAGTTCAGAATGGCCTTTATTTGTCAAGATTAAATAGAAATGTCTATCCAAATTCCTTGAAAATTTTATTAAATTGAGCTTTTTTGTCTTTTTATTATTAAGTTGTGAGGCTTCTTCGTGTTCCAGATACTATTGCCTTATCAGATGTATAATTTGCAAACTTACTTTATATTCTGTCAACTGTCTTTTCACTTTGTTGATAGTGTCCTTTGAAGCACAAAAGTTTTTATTTGGATAAAGTCCAACTTATCTATATTTTTTTTCTGTTGTTTTGTGTTTTGAGTATTGTATCTAAGAAACCATTGCCTAATACAAAGCCATGGGGCTTTTTTTTTTTTTTTTTGAGTTTTGTAGTTCTGGCTCTAAACTGTAGGCATTTGACCCATTTTGTATTAAGTTTTGCATATGATGTGAAGAAGGGGTCCAGCTTATTCTTTTACATGTGGACGTTTAGTTGTCCCAACGCCATTTGTTGAAATTTCCCCATTGAATGATCTCAGCATCGTGTCTATATCAATTGACTATGTTATTGTTCAGTCACTAAGCTGTGTCTAACTCTTTGTGACCCCATGGACTGCAGCATGCCAAGCTTCCTTCTCTTTCACTATCTTCCAGAGTTTACTCAAACTCATATCCATTGAGTTGGTGATGTTATCTAACCATTTCATTCTCTGCTGACTTCTTCTCCTTTTGCCTTCAATCTTTCATAGTGTCAGGGTCTTTTCCAATGAGTTGGCTCTTCACATCAGGTGGCCAAAGTATTGGAGCTTCAGCTTCAGCATCAGTTCTTCCAGTGAATGTTCAAGACTGATTTCCTTTAGGATGGACTGGTTTGATCTCCTTGCAGTCCAAGGGACTCTCAAGAGTCTTCTCCAGCCCCACAGTTCAAAAGCATCAATTCTTCAGGACCCAGCCTTCTTTATGGTCCAACTCTCACATCCATACATGACTACTGGAAAAACAATTGCTTTTACTATATGAACTTTTGTTGGCAAAGTGATATCTCTGCTTTTTAATATGCTGTCTAGGTTTGTCACAGCTTTTCTACCAAGAAGCAAGTGTCTTTTAATTTCACAGTGGCAGTCACAGTTCATAGTGATTTTGGAGCCCAAGAAAATAAAATCTATCACTGCTTCCACTTTTCCCCATCTATTTGCCATGATGTGATGGGACTGGATGCCATGATCTTAGTTTTTTGAATGTGGAGTTTTAAGGCAGCTTTTTCACTCTCCTCTTTCACCCTCAGTTGACTATAGATATGTGGCTTTATTTCCAGATTCTCAATCCTATTTCATTATTCATTTGTCTTTTTGTTAGTACCATAATGTCTTGATGAATGTAGCTTTGTAGTAGGCTATGAAATCAGGGAGTGTGAGACTTGCAACATTTTCATTTATTCTGTATCACTTGGGCTGGATGAAGCACAAGCTGGAATCAAGATTGCCGGGAGAAATATCAATAACCTCAGATACGCAGATGACACCACCCTTATGGCAGAAAGTGAAGAAGAACTGAAGAGTCTCTTGATGAAAGTGAAAGATGAGAGTGAAAAAGTTAGTTTAAAGCTCAACATTCAGAAAACTAAGATCATGGCATCCGGTCCCATCACTTCATGGCAAATAGATGGGGAAACAGTGGAAACAGTGTCAGACTTTATTTTGGGGGGCTCCAAAATCACTGCACATGGTGATTGCAGCCATGAAATTAAAAGACGCTTACTCCTTGGGAGAAAAGTTATGACCAACCTAGACAGCATATTAAAAAGCAGAGACATGACTTTGTCAACAAAGGTCCGTCTAGTCAAGGCTATGGTTTTTCCAGTGGTCATGTATGGATGTGAGAGTTGGAGTATAAAAAAAGCTGAGTGCCAAAGAATTGATGCTTTTGAACTGTGGTGTTGGAGAAGACTCTTGAGAGTCCCTTGGACTGCAAGGAGATCCAACCAGTCCATCCTGAAGGAGATCAGTCCTGGGTGTTCATTGGAAGGACTGATGTTGAAGCTGAAACTCCAATATTTTGGCCACCTGATGTGAAGAGCTGACTCATTTGAAAGACCCTGATGTTGGGAAAGATTGAAGGCAGTAGGAGAAGAGGACGACAGAGGATGAGATGGTTGGATGGCATCACCGACTCGATGGACATGAGTTTGGGTAAACTCCAGGAGTTAGTGATGGACAGGGAGGCCTGGCGTGCTGCGGTTCACGGGGTCACAAAGAGTCAGACAAGACTGAGCAACTGAACTGAACTGAACTGTACTTCTATATAAATTGTTGGATTAGCTTGTCAATATCTGTGGGGAAAAAAAGCAACTGGGATTTTGACAGGAATGGTCTTGAATTTGTAGGATCAATTTGGGAAATATCACCGTCAAGTCTTTCAGTCCATAAATCCAGGATATCTAACTATTTATGTCTTTTATTACTTTCAAAGTTGTCTCGTAGTTTTCAGTGAACAAGTCTTACAGTAATTTTGTTGAACTTACTTCCACATAGCTTTTTGTTGCTATAATAAATGGAATTATTTTCTTAACTCAATATTTGCACTGTTCATTGCCAATGTATAAAATACAATTGATGATCTTATTTCTGGCAAACTTGCTTACCTTATTTATTAGCTCTGATATTTTTATTTGTTTGCTTTGCAGATTTCTGCAGAGTTTCTAATTAGATCATATCATCCACAACTACTGTTGTACTCTATCCTTTCCAATCTAGGTGCCTTTATTTATTTTCCCCACCAATTTTCTGGCTATAATCTTTAGTACAATGTTGAATAGAAGTGGTGAGAATAGATTTACCTTGTTCTGATCTTAGGTGGAAAAGCTTTCAGTCTTTCACCTTTAAGTTTGATACTAGTTCTGGACTTTTTGTAGATGCCCTTTACTAGGTTGAAGAAATTCCCTTTGACTCCTAGTTTTCTGAGTGTTGCTTTTATAAAAGAGTGTTGGATTTTGTCAAATTTTTTTCTCATCCACTGTGGTTTTTCTCATCTATTGTGTGCATGTGATTTTATTCTTTATTCTACTAATATGTTGTATTACATTGATTTTTGTGTGTTAAATGACATTTGTATTCCTGGGGTAAATTCCATTTGGTCATGGTATATGATTTTTTTCACTCTGTTACTAGATTCAGTTTGCTAGTATTTTATGGGGTTTTTTATACCTATATTTAAAGGGATATTAACCTGTAGTTTTCCTTTCCTTGCTATGTCATTTTCCAGCTTTGGTATGAAGAGAACAATGGCATCATAGAATTAATTGGGAAGTGTTCTCTTATCTTTTAATTTTTAAAAGAGTTTCTGAAGGATTAGTGTTTACTCTTCTTTAAATATTTGGTAGAATTTGACAGTAGAGTCATCTGTTCCCGTACTTTTCTCTGTGGAAAATTTTTCTGAAATACTAGCTCAATCTTATTTCTCATAGGGCTACTCTACTTCTTGACTTAGTTTTATCAGTCTGTGTTTATCTAGGGATTTGTCCATTTCGTCTAGGTTATCTAATTGTTGGCATAGATTTTTTTCATAGTATTCTTTTATATAGCTTTTTATGTCTGGAATAAATAATTTGATTATATATGTTTTAAATCTAGAAACAAAACACTGAGATACTTGTCACTTTTTATCAAGAAGAGCCATGAGATATAGAGACCTCTCTGGCAGAACCCAATGCAGAGTAATAGTAATAATAACATATACAACATATATTAAACAGCAGTAAGAACTGAATCCAGAAAAGACTTTACTGCAGTGGATAAGCATGGCAGCAGGAATTTCTGCTGCTGCTGCTGCTGCTAAGTCGCTTCAGTTGTGTCTAACTCTGTGCGACCCCATAGACATCAGCCCGTCAGGCTCCTCTGTCCCGGGGATTCTCCAGGCAAGAATACTGGAGTGGGTTGTCATTTCCTTCTCCAAGCAAGAATTTCTAGGCACCTGCATAATATAATGTGGGAGTTTAACCTGTTTTCAAGTAGCATTTTTGATAATGATTAACAGCATGGTAAATATTTGAGTGGAAGTTAAGTAGGGGCTTAGATTCTGGCCCAGATTGGGGACTTAAAATATATGCTTCCACACCTGTAGTACTTGATGCAAGACAGAACATCATTCAGAACTGTAACAAAGGTGAAACCAAAGAGCAAGAAATCATATGAAACATAGCCTATGGGAACAGAAAGAGAAAAATTGGGTTCAAAATCCAGGATCTACCAGAGATGTAAAATTAAATTAGCAGTGTTTGTGAAAGAAAAAAGTTTCACTCAGTGCAAAGATGTTGTAAACAGCAGGAAATTAGAATTGAGATGAGAGGAAAAAACTCTCAATAAGTTTGGGCCTCATTTTAAGTTTGGGCCTCCTTGGCCAACAGGGGACCTGGGTTATAAAAAAATTCACCATCTTCCTTCAATTTCCATGGAGATGGTAGCTATGAAGACAGTCTATCCTTCTATCATGGATCAGGAACTCCATGTGCCACTATCACTTACTCAAGGCTTTTTTCTCTCTCATCTTAAAACAAACAGGAAATAAACTTTATTAGACTACTCACATAGTCTTTCAGCTATGTTCCGAGCTTCTCCATTCCACCAAGGCCAAACTTCCTGAAATGATTTCCTGCCTCCAGTTCTTTCTCATGTATTTACTTTAGCCTATTTCAATCATGCTTTAATCTTCCTCTTCCCAACTCTATTGAAATGGTCCTTCCCAGTGACCTTATTACTGTTTAGGTTTTCCTTTTCATGGATATATTTTTAGAATCCCCTTTGACCACACTCTTCTTACTGAAAAACTCCCTGGTGTTCTCCTACTTTGCTAGTCATTCTTCTTCAGTTTCTTTTACCATTTCCTCCTCCTCTGACCTTTAAAAATGAACTTCCTCAGGGTTTGATTCTAGATTCTTTTTTCTTATCAGGCTTCAATCTCTTCTAGGAAATCTATGATTTTAATTGTCTACATACCAGGGACTCAAAAATGTATCTCTCACCTCACCTTTCTTTGGTTACCATACCTGGTTTTCTTAGAATTTTCTCAACCATATACAAAAGAGAACCATTCATTTTTCGCCCTAGTGCTTCGCTTCTCTTCTAATGTTTACTACCTGAGTAAGTAGTAGGGCCCTTACCAAGTTACTCATTTAGGAAAACCCTTCCTCTCCATCTTTTCCAACCAACAACAAAGTTCTGTCTAAACCTCATAAGTATTTTTCAGATCTTTCCATTTTTATCTTTAATACCACCTCCCTAGACTAAGAAGCTATCATTCACACTTAGGTTACAGAAGTACACTTTTTACCAAGTCTCTTCACATCCACTTTTGTCCCTTTCAATCCATTTTTCAGAAAGCTTTTAGAGTAATCTTTTGAAACTGAAAATACCAATCTGTAATACTCCTACTTAAAACCTTTCAACTTCTTTCCATTACACTTAGGATAAAGATCAAAAGGCATAATATGGTCAATGAGGTCCTACACTCTCCACTTCTGTCTACATCTTCCACCTTGTCCAGACCCACCTTTCTCTTACCACAGTTCAGCCACAGTGACCTTCTTTCAGTTCTTCTAAAACTGTCATTTTTTCTGCCACAGGGTCTTAGTACCAGCAGGAAGTCACACTTTCCCTTCCATACACACACACACACACACACACACACACACACTCCTTTTTAGGCCTCAGTTAAAATCATCATTTCCTTAGCAAAATCTCTTACTTTTCCATACTGGATGAGTCCTCCCATCATAGCCTCCCACTATGCCATACTTTTCTGAATGGGACATATCTTAACTTGAAATCAATTACTCATGTACGTTTTTGTGTATTGTCTGTCTCCATTGCACTATAAGATTCACTATGCCATAAGGTTTACGTTTGTCTTGCTCGTAACTATATCCCCAACAACCAGAAGAGATCCTAGTCCATAACAGTCTTCCACAGAATATCTAATGATTAAGGGTCCATTGTAGTCCTGTTGTGCTGGGGTGTCTTCCATTCAGTTCAGTTCAGTTCAGTTCAGTAGCTCATTCGTGTCTGTCTCTTTGTGACCCCATGAATTGCAGCACGCCAGGCCTCCCTGTCCATCACCAACTCCTGGAGTCTACCCAAACCCATGTCCATCGTGTCAGTGATGCCATCCAGGCATCTCATCCTCTGTCATCCCCTTCTCCTCCTGCCCTCAATCTTTCCCAGCATCAGGGTCTTTTCAAATGAGTTAGCTCTTCGCATCAGGTGGCCAAAGTATTGGAATTTCAGCTTCAACATCAGTCCTTCCAATGAACACCTAGGACTGATCTCCTTTAGGATGGATTGGTTGGATCTCCTTGCAGTTCAAGGGACTTTCAATGGTCTTTTCCAACACCACAGTTCAAAAGCATCAATTCTTCGGCACTCAGCTTTCTTTATAGTCCAACTTTCACATCCATACATGACCACTGGAAAAACCATAACCTTGACTAGACGGACCTTTGTTGACAAAGTCATGTCTCTACTTTTTAATATGCTGTCTAGGTTGGTCATAACTTTCCTTCCAAGGAGTAAGCGTCTTTTAATTTCACGGCTGCAGTCACCATCTGCAGTGATTTTGGAGCCCAGAAAAATAAAGTCAGCCACTGTTTCCCCATCTATCTGCCATGAAGTGATGGGACCAGATGCCATGATCTTAGTTTTCTGAATGTTGAGCTTTAAGCCAACTTTTTCACTCTCCTTTTTCACTTTCATCAAGAGGCTCTTTAGTTCTTCTTCACTTTCTGCCATAAGGATGGTGTCATCTGCATATCTGAGATTATTGATATTTCTCTCGGCAATCTTGATTCCAGCTTGTGCTTCCTCCAGCCCAGTGTTTCTCCTGATGTACTCTGCATATAAGTTAAATAAGCAGGGTGACAATATACAGCCTTGACATACTCCTTTCCCTATTTGGAACCAGTCTGTTGTTGCATGTCCAGTTCTAACTTTCTTCCTGACCTGCATACAGGTTTCTCAAGAGGCAGGTCAGGTGGTCTGATATTCCCATCTCTTTCAGAATTTTAGTATGACTAATTTAAACTCCACCTGCTAAAGGCAAGAAGGCTATGAACTATTCTAGACATAGAATAGGGCTATTTCAAGAAAAGTGGAAGGATGCCTAAAACTAGGCAGGGCTGAGATTTCCAAATTCAGAATCTCAGAGCCCAGAGGAAAAGAGGATGAGAGAAAACAAAGGCTGGCATATATTATATTTCGTTTTTCATTGTTCTCCTAAGTTAGGAAATAGCTGGCATTGAGCAAGACTTTGAATTAATAGGCAAACTAATTAATAATAATATATATATATGAACATTTTAATGTGTATATAGACCAAGCAATAAACTATAATTATGCTTGCTATCCTTGAGAAAGAATGTTATTATCTGTAGGGAAGAACAATGTTGAAAACCAAATGATGTCAGAAAAGGAACCTGGCAGGCATCCTGCACTTCACTTAGAGCCTGAATCAAGGCTTCTCCTAGAGAAGCTCAGGAGCAAAAAGCATTTTTTAATGAGAATCTCTTCAAATAAAGAGCTTCCCTATAAGTGTTTTTCTCTTTCTCCTTGTGTGTGACTCTGGGATTTGGACTTCAGATTAACTTAAAGATTTTGTCCCTTGTAAGTGTCTGACTCATAGAGTAATTCATATATATTTGGCCACTTTCCTGACTTTACTCCTGTTAGGAACTAATCAGGAGTCCTATTTGCCCTTCTCTAACCCTGATTTCAGCTTTTCCTTTTCTCTTGCTCTGAGATCGTGTTTCTTAAAATTTGCCTCACTCTACAGTGGAGTTAGGGAAATACTTTTGAGAGATCATTCTTTTGTTCCTACCATTCCCATCATTGATCAGATTCTTAACCTTCATTTAATCTACCTTGGAAATTCATTTAAAAAAAACAGAAATCCAAGATTGTATTTCTCAATTAACAGTTATAAAATCTCCTTAGTGAAGAATAAATTATTTCTTTTTCCATATAATTATAGTATAATATAATTCTATATTTTAGGTAAAGTGTCTGCCTACAATGTGGGAGACCCGGGTTCAATCCCTGGGTCGGGAGGATCTCCTGGAGAAGGAAATGGCAACCCACTCCAATATTCTTGCCTGGAAAATCCCATGGTCAGAGAAGCCTGGTGGTGTACAGTCCATGGGGTCGCAAAGAGTCGGACACGACTGGGCGACTTCACTTTCACTTTCATAACTCTATATGTTACTGCACTTGTTGTATAATATTGGTTGCTACTTAAGTCAGTGTCTAGATCACTGTCTAAATCTGAGTTGCTTGAGGACAAGGATAGTTATTCCTTATTTTTCATTGTAACATATATCTTCCAGCCTGTGGTGAGAATTAAGCAACAAAATATGAGATGTAAAAAAGTTGGCATGGTTCATGTCACATAGTTTGTGGTTATAAATGTTGGTCAAAGTGAATTAATGAATTTCACCATTCATTATCTTCATTTAGATGATCTCTATTTACTAAGAAAATTAATTTAAGAAAACATTATTTATTATAAAATGTACTTAAAGAACTATGCTCATTTTTATCCAGTCAGGTTCAATGTTCTTTTGTCACTTACCTTAGAAAAACAATGAATACAATTTGCTCTACCATGTAATATGGTATTAGTCTTCCCCATATAAGATCTGAGATTAATTATATCTTAGATTCTTTCTCCTTATTCTGTGCAAAATTTTCCTAAACACTTTCTTATAAGCTATATTGTCATGCAAAATCATCTTAAAAATACTAAATTCTTGTCATATATTTTCATACTCAACATAGTACTGAACACAATATTAGATCCATAGTAGCCTCATAAAAAATCCATCCATTCAAACTATGAAAAATCACTGTTTTTTTTTAACTTAGAATGTGTATGTGTATTAGTCACCCAATCATGTCTGACTCTTTGCAACCCCATAAGCTGTCATCCACCAGCCTTCTCTGTCCATGGAATTCTCCAGGAAAGAATACTGGAGTGGATAGCCATTCCCTTCTCCAGGGTATCTTCTGGACCCAGGGATCAAACCTGGGTCTCCTGCATTCCAGGCAGATTTTTTACTGTCTGAATTGCCAGGGAAGCCCTTAACTTAGAATAGTTACTCTTTTTTTCTCACTGAATCTATTTTGTGTGTCTGTGTGTGTATTCTAGTTTATTATTCTTTTTCTTCCATTTATAGTAGTGACTTACTCCTTACCACAATATGTCACTTTTCTCTCCTTGACTGAGTCATCTCCTCCCCTTTTGTTGAATTCCAGGAAGTCTTTTTGGGTGGTTAAATGAATGTAAGAATTTATGTAAGCCTTAGTCAAACCAGCAAAAGAATTTGTCTCATTTTAACTGGTGATCTGAAGATTCGAATGGAACACAGTCATTCAAATTTGCTTGGCTTCACATAATCCATTTTGCTCAGTCTTAGTTGATTCACAATGCTACCTTGCCACCCACAAATTTCCTTTTATTTCTCATCACATAATTTTTTAAGATTTCACTGTGAGAAATCTTCTATGCTATCAATACACTAAGTAATGGATGCAATTAGACATTGAACAATTCAGTTTTATTAACTAAATTCTTGATGATATTAGTGCACCCAGAGAACTTCAGTGCAAAGAGCAGTGCTTTTGGAAGAAGATGCCATTATCATAATGAGATTTTTTTCCTCTGACATAAACCATTAGGTGGAGTCAATATTTATGAAGCTTTTATCCTGGCTTGTATAATTTGTAACTCCTGCCTGGGTAGGACATTTCAGCTCAGCTATTCTTAAGTCCATTAAGTACTATAACAGGATGAACTCAGATTTATTGCCACTACTGAGAGCTTTTCTAAGATATGTGAGTTGAGAGGAAAAGAGTCCTTTGAAGTGAGGATGTAGAAACAATCAATTTTGTTGACTGCTGAGATTCACCTCCATACACATCTTCATCAGTACTCCCTTGGAAAAAATATTTTCTCTGGGAATGGAGAACTTAAGAATTGGACAATAGTACCTAGGAACATAGTCTCTTATATATATATATAAAAAAACAACAACCTCGCATTTAATTCACAAGTACCTATTTAACCCCAATCATGTAACTATCAGCGAGCCAAGTGAAATGAAGGATAAAAATGTTAGGTAGGTAGAATAGGGAAAAGGAGTCCAGAATGATGGTGGCTAAAAGAAAAGGAAGGGGAAAGCCCACGAAAATAGAAAAAGGAAGGTCCAGGAACAGAGCGAGGACCTTGGGTAGAACAGACAGCACTCCTGGCTGCCCAATTTACACAGGGCAGGCCCAGGGGGAGGAGAAAACATATAAAAAGAGGAGCCAAGGGGCCGGGGGTCTCTCTCCCCCCCGACCCCCTCATGCGCACGTGCTCTCTGTCTCTCTTTCTCTCTCTCTCTTCTCTTCGCGTCTTTTGGGTCGGAATGCCCTCACACCTCGAGGGTGTATTCTCCTTTATTTTCTAAATGAAACTGATCTGTCCAAGAACTATAACATGGACCGTCCAAGAACTGTGATGCGCCGAGGGCTTTAACATCCGTCGCCTCCAATTTTTGTTGAGAAGAGACAGAACCGAGGAGATTACACTCCCCTGACATCTATGGTCCCATGAGTAGGATTTAACCTGGCTGAAACAACCTTGGTGCGGTCGGAGCAAGGAGGAGGCAAAGCACAGCAGGAGACCAACTCAGCAGAAGCTCCTGCGGTAGAAGCAGAATGCAAAGAAAACCCAGCGCAGGGGAAGTGACAAGAGGCCCATCGCGCTGGAAACGGGGGCAGTGAAAAATGATCTCAGCAGGAAGCTCATGTGGCTCACTCTCAGATTCCAGAAGACCTCCAGTTAAGGTAGGAGGTCCTCGCTCCTATGGCTGGAGGGACATATGCCTATCGAAATCTTAATTCCTTTACAATCTCTCGTTTCTTGTTTCCTCGAACCTCCACCCAGTCTATTATTAAAATACCTTAATGCCCCTAACCAGGCCAGATAACCCACTCCTTTGTCATTACTTCTGTCATTACCTAAAGTGGGTCTATGACAACGAAATTTTTACCATTGGAGACACACTAAACTGCTCTTATGGAGGACTAGGGGAAGAAATCAGTGATTTACAATCCCTTAGAGCAGTAAGAGGATAAGGCTTATGAATGTTTCACTGTTTCCCAGTCTCAGGGCACAGGCTTGGATTGCTTTACATCATGATATCTATTCCCATCTGTGGTAAACGAACTGGCAATGAGTTAAAATTACAACCCCTTAATTGGAAGGACTGATGTTGAAGCTGAAACTCCAATACTTTGGCCACCTGATGCTGACTCATTGGAAAAGACCCTGATGCTGGGAAAGATTGAGGGCAGGAGAAGAAGGGGACAACAGAGGATGAGATAGTTGGATGGCATCACCCACTCAATGGACATGGGTTTGGGTGGACTCAGGGAGTTGGTGATGGACAAGGAGGCCTGGAGTGCTGCGGTTCATGGGGTCGCAAAGAGTCAGACACAACTGAGCGACTGAACTGAACTGAACTGAATCCTACCCAGCACTGGTCATGCTGGAGACCTTGGGGACGCCTAACTCCAGTCCAGGGGGTCCCAGGAGGTCAACCTGCCTTGATCTGCCTAGGGATCTGGTCCTTGAAAGGTTGTCACGCCTCAACCTGCTTGGGGATCTGCCAGTCCAGGGGTCCCAGGAGGTCATCATGCCTTGACCTGCCCAGGGACCCAGTTCTCAGGAGGCCGACTTGCCTCAACCTTCCCAGGGATTCAATATCCAGGAGGCTATCACCCCTCAGCCTGCCTGGGGATCTGCACCCTGACCCGGGGACACCTGGCTCTCAGGTTGCAACAGTACTGGGTAGGATAAGCTTCAGAAAGACTCACCACTAAGGAAGTCCACCCATGGAAATTGAAGGAGGCCTATTAGTTTTTTGTTTTTCTTTTCTTCCCTGTCATGATTGTCTTTCAGATGGAAAATAACCAATCCACTTCCCGGCAGATGCCCTTGAGATGCATCCTTGATAACTGGAAGCTGTTCGATCCTCTAACTCCAAGGAGAAGTCGCTTAAAATTCTTTTGTGCCACTGCATGACCACAGTATCCTCTGGGGGACGAGGAACACTGGCCTGAGGATGGGAGTTTAAATTACAATACCATCCTGCAGCTAGAATTATTCTGCAAAAGACAAGGGAAATGGACAGAGATCCCCTATGTCCAAATTTTCTTCCAACTAAGAGATATGAAGGAACTCCGTGTTAAGTATGGGATTGTTGTATTCCCTAAAAGAGAGCCTACTAAGCAAATGGTGTTAGGCACAGGCAACCAAGAGAAGGACCCCCCCCCCCCCCCCGTGAAGGCTCACCTCCCACACCCCCAAAGAGACTGGAACCTCCCACAGCTCCCATGTTGCCTGGTGTTCCTTCCTTGTATCCAAATGTGCCCCCATATCTGGGAGCACTCCCTCCACAAAAGCCAGCTCGTATGTCCCTTAGTTGAAACTGGAGGAGAATTTGGACCAACCCGGGTCCATAAGCCCTTCTCCCTCTTAGAACTAAGCCAGATCAAACAAGACCTCGGAAGCTATACAGATGACCCAGGCAAATATATAGATACATTCCAACACATTACCTTGGCCTTTGACTTGACGTGGAAGGACATCATGGTCATATTTAGTCAAACTTTATCAGACTCTGAGCATACTAGGGTCTTAAAGGAAGCCTGAAGGTATGCAACGGGGCTTCACATGTCAAGTGATAAATACCCAGTAGGGGAAACTGCAGTCCCTTCCTCAGATCCTAATTGGAATTATAATGGCCCTGAGCACATCTGGGAAAGGGATCATTTTCTAATCTGCGTGAAGGCAGGACTGAAAGCAGCCCAGCAAAAAGTAATCACCTATGCCCAGATCTCAGCAATAACTCAGGAGCCGAAAGAGAACCCTATTGCCTTTCTGGAAAGACTAAAAGAGGCCCTCCAAAAGTTTACCAATCTGGACTTAGATTCTTATGAGGGACAGGTGATTTTAAAGGACAAATTCCTGTCCCGATGTGCATTAGATATCAGAATAAAGTTACAACAGCTACAGCAGCAGGACCCTGCTGCCTCTTAAGATGATATGGTCCAGACAGCCACCAATACCTTTTATAACAGAGAAAGAAGGAGGCCAAGGCCCAAGAGAGGGAGAAAAGGAAAGAGACAAGGCATGCCAAGATGCTGGCCGCCCTCCAGGGATGCCCTATGGCAAACCCCGAGACCTTAAAGGACAAGGCATGAAGCAAATATCTAATCTGTAGACAGGCGGGGCATTGGGCCAAAGAGTGTCCAAACTGTGACAAGTCTCCTAAAACAGCTTGCTACAAATGCCATCAACTGGGACATTGGGTGGCACTCTGCCCTCGGGACACAAGAGCCTCAAGGTCAAGTGCCAAGCCTTCCGTCATGATGATTCAACAAGACTGAAGTGGCCCGCTCCAGCCAGCCCGCCTGTCACAGATAACCATCACAGGGCTGGAGCCAAGGGTGCAACTGGATGTGGTAGGTAGGTCCAAGAATTTCTTGGTTGACATAGGGGTTACCTACTCTGTCCTGACCTCCTACTCCGGAGCCTTCTCCTCCCAAACCTGTACCATTTTTGGTGCTACAGGAAAAACAGTTACAAAAAGATTCACCTGAGCACTTTGTTGCTGGGATGGATAAATATTTTCCCACCAGTTTCTAGTGGTCCCTGACTGTCTTTGCTTATTGGGAAGAAATCTCTCCCTGCCTTTGAAACCTTGCAGCTATTGCATTCCTGATAGAAGATGCTTTAAAACTCTCTTTTGAGGGCAGACTATTTTTACCAGTCACCAAGTGAAACAACTAAATGGGAGAGGCCATTTATGGAAGTCTGATCAAAGAATCCTCAGATATCAAGTAGTGCTGATGGAAAATCCAGGCTTCACTACATTTCCTTGTGAGGTTCTTAACCCAGCCACCCTCCTGCCTACTCCCGAGCCCCCAAAGGCTCTCTCCCCTTTCACTCTTGCCTAGAAACCTTGGACCACTGGACAAAACCCCGAGAGGGATTGTCGGAAAATCCTTTGACCAATCCTGAGGAAATCTGGAGCACTGATGGAAGCAGCTTTGTCTTGGATGGAAAAAGAAGAGCCGGATATGCAGTAGTCTCCAATTTTGAGACCATAGAGGCTAAGCCTCTGCCACCAGGTACTTCAGCCCAATTAGCTGAGCTCATAGCTCTGACTCGAGCTTTAAAGCTGGGAAAAGGAAAAAGAATAGCCATTTACACTGACTCCAAGTATGCCTTTCTGGTGCTACATGCACATGCAGCTATTTGGAAAGAAAGGGGCCACTTGACCACCCGAGGACCCCTAATCAAATATGGTGATCAAATTCTTAGACTCTTGGAGGAAGGCCATCTGCCCACTGAGGTTTCAGTCTCCCACTGTAAAGGACACCAAAAAGGGAGCACAGAAGTGGCATGAGGGAACCAAGCAGCTGATCAGGCAGCTAAAAGAGCAGCATTACAGAACAATGACATAATAGGGGTTGCTACCATAGTTCCACAGGCTAATTTGCCAGAAACTCCTTCATATACTGAAGGTGAGACTCTTAAAGCTAAGAGTGAGGGCTTTCAAGATCATATGGGGTGGTTCCAAAAGGAGGGACTCCTTTTTCTGCCTGGAAACCTTCAATGAAAGTTGGTTAACTCCTTACATGCCACCACTCATTTAAGGGAAAAGGCCCCCCAAAGATTACTAGAAAGGTCCTTCAGAGGAACAAGCCTCCAAACGGCTACAGGGCAAGTGGTCTCCTCTTGTCCCACTTGCTAATTAAACAACTAAGGAGCTTGAAGACCACAGCTGGCCCAGCCCATCCAATGACGTGGGGCCTACCCAGGAGAGGACTGGCAGATGGACTTCACCCAGATGCCAGTTTCTCAAGGGTATAAATACCTATTAGTCATGATAGACACATTCATAGGATGGATTGAAGGCTTTCCCACCCAAACTGAGAAGGCTGAGGAGGTGGTAAAAAAAAACTGCTCCATGAAATCATTCCATGATTTGGTCTTCCCAGGTCATTACAAAGTGACAATGGGACATCATTTACTTCTAAGCTCACCCAAGGGGTCTGTAAAGGATTGGGCATTACTTATTATCTCCGTTGTGCCTGAAAGCCTCAGTCTTCAGGAAAAGTAGAAAGAGCCAACCAATTCTTAAAATCAGTGATAAAAAAGATAACCCAGGAGACCTCCCTGGGATGGAAGGAGGCTTTACCCATAGCTATCCTCCACACCCGTATTGCCCCTAAGGAACAGGTTGGTCTTAGTCCTTATGAGATGCTATATAAGAGACCTTTTGTTTATGTCAATGACCTCATCCTAGATCCAGAGGCTCAGACCCTACAGTCTTATACTATGGCCACTGGGCAATTCCAATAGGATATACGCCTGTGGGGTATGACCGGGACCCAAAAAATTCCAAGGAGTCACCACTATATGCTCCAGGGACTCAAGTCCTAATTAAAGTCTGGAAATATGAGTCCTCAAAGACTCAACTCCAGCCCACATGGAAGGGCCCCTACCCTGTAATACTTTCTACCCCCACAGCAGTCAAGGTACCAGGATATGACTCCTGGATTCACTGCTCACGAGTCTTGCCATGGAAGAAAACAGAAGAGGACACTCAATACACCTCTGAGCCCCTGGGAGATCTCAAATACCTATTCAGAACTACAAATGAGTGCCATTGTAATGAACACCCCCAAAATTATATTTCTGGGGGTAATATTTCTCAGGACCGCTCTAAAGAGCCAACACAGCTTGGCAGAGGTTGTACTCTAAAACAGACAGGAGATACATCTTCTGATCCCTGAACAAGGAGGGACTTGAGCCATCATGGCAATGGGAATTTGGAGTTGTCTAATGCACCTACTAGTCCTTGTTATTCCATAGTGATGCTGCTTATGATTGTTCCATGTATTATCAATTGTCTAAGCTGTTTTGTCTCTGCTCAGGTCACGCAGCTACAACATGCAGTGTCAGTTCAACAAGGATATATAAAACTACAGCTGACCATGGAAAATATCACTCACCCTTAGATAGACAGCACTATAAGGACTCTGAGGTCCGAGACTAGCAAGAGGGGGAGGCCCAATACCCCTCACCATCCCAGTTCAGCAGGAAGTAGCCAGAAAGACCTTGACGCCCTTATTCCCAAAGAATTGGACCTCGCATCTCTTGACAAGGGGGATGTTAGGTAGGTAGACTAGGAAAAAGGAGTCCAGAATGACATCGCTAAAAGACAAGGAAGGGAAAAGCCCATGAAAATAGAACAAAGGAAGGTCCGAGGACCAGAGTGAGGACCTCAGGCAGAACAAACAGCATGCCTTGCTAGCTCAGTTTACATAAGGCAGGCCCAGGGGGAGGAAAAAACATATAAAAAAAGGAGCCAAAGGGCCGGGGGTCTCTCTCTCGTCCCCCTAACCCTGCACGCGCACTCTCTCTCTTCTTGCCTTTTGGGTCGGCATGCCCTCACGCCTCGAGGATGTGTTCTCCTTTATTTTCTAAATAAAACTGATCTGTCCGAGAACTATAACATGGACTGTCCAAGAACTGTGATGCGCCGAGGGCTTTAACATCCGTCGCTTCAAATTTTTGTTGAGACAGAACCAAGCAGATTACACTCCCCTGACAAAATCACTTAATAAGCTGTGCTACATAATAGTAAGAAGGTATCACTACGATTCAGAATGCCTAAGTTCAATCTGTGATGCACTATTCATGAATGTCACAATGCCTGGTGAATCCTGATTTTGTCATCTTCTTTCTCATCCACTCTTCTTCCCAGTATTTCAAGCTGATGGTACAATGAGCAACTGTCCATTGTCTGTGGAACATTATACATATGATATAGACCCGCACCCAAGCCACCTGGAGTTACAGTTTTCTGTGTAGCCAGAGACATTACTTTGCCAACAAAGGTCCGTCTAGTCAAAGCTATGGTTTTTCCAGTGGCATGTATAGATGTGAGAGATGGACTCTAAAGAAAGCTGAGCACCGAAGAATTGATGCTTTTGAACTGTGGTGTTGGAGAAGACTCTTGAGAGTCCCTTGGACTGCAAGGAGATCCAACCAGTCCATCCTAAAGGAAATCAGTCTTGAATGTTCATTGGAAGGACTGATGCTGAAGCTGAAACTCCAATACTTTGGCCACCTGATGCGAAGAACTGATTCATTTGAAAAGACCCTGATCCTGGGAAAGACTGAAGGCGGGAGGAGAAGCAGATGACAGAATATGAGATGGTTGGATGGCATCACCGACTCAATGGACATGAGTTTGAGTAAACTCCGGGAGTTGGTGTTGGACATGGAGGCCTGGCATGTCACAATCCATGGGGTTGCAAAGAGTCAGACATGACTGAGTGACTGAACTGAACTGAACTGAGCCATAGAATAAGATGAGACATACTTGTTCAGGGCCAACTTGGTGAAGGATCTATTGCAGAAAAGATACTTAACTGATGGCTTTTTAATTATATCTAGTAGATTCCTGAGACAGCCTTCATCCAATGAAAGGGATTCAAGAAATAATTGTGTTGGCTTCCTTGACCTTGATTGGGACAACTCTGAAGCATGTTCTTCACTGACAGCCCAAGTTCCCTTGTAGATTATGCTCCAGGTGTCCACAATAGTAACCTACTTGATAACATACTCTATCAGCTTTCTTCCTTTCCTAGGCTCATTTCTCCTCTCCTCATCAATCTCTTCTGGTATTTACTCCCAAATAAACTACTTTTATTGAATCCTGTCTAAAGGTGTGCTTCTGCTGAAGCAAACTAAGACACCTTT
Organism: Okapia johnstoni; assembly: GCA_024291935.2. NCBI lineage: Eukaryota > Metazoa > Chordata > Mammalia > Artiodactyla > Giraffidae > Okapia > Okapia johnstoni. The sequence goes on along the minus strand of CM044311.1, from coordinate 77,508,952 downwards.
AATGCAGTGTATACATAATATTAACATCAAATATTAACCTCAAAACTCCATTGTACAGAAATTCAACAAAAACAAGTTATGTACATATTGTTTATCTTTTCCCTCACCCTATAAAATAAAGATGGACTACATTAACATAAAAACATAAAGAGCACAAATTCACTTCAGAGACGTAGTCAACCTGTTCACTGATTTCATCATCTATAGATTAGGTGTAATGATGATTTAACTCTAGTTCATTTACAACTTGCAGATAATCTGTTTGCATTAATAGACATTTCTTATCTAAAATCTCCGGTGGCATATTTGGTCCACACCAAATGGTTTTGGACAGGACCAAATGGTCATGCAAATATAAAAACACTTTGGCATGGACCAAATATCTAGTGGACCAAATGTCTTCGGGAGTTTCTGTGGCGGCTCAGTGGTAAAGAATCCACCTGCCAATATAGGAGACACAGGTTTGATCCCTGGGTCTGGAAGATTCCCTGGAGACGGAAACGGCAACTCACTCCAGTATTCTTGCCAGGATTATCCCAAGGCCAGAGGAGCCTGGGGGGCTACAGTCTATGGGGATGTAAAAGAGTCAGATATGACTTAATGAGCAAACAATAAGAACAACAACAACAAAGTATCTTAAAGACTTTTTGGACAGGACAAAATGTCCTGCAAGGATCTGCTTGTCATGCATTTCTTTAGTTTAGATCTTTTCTTGTTTAATGCCCCGGCCCAAATTTAAGTCAGAAATATACAATAACCACTAGATTTGTATCAGTTTCAGAAATTGCCTGAAGCGTGATAGAGCTACTGATAAGTGGACAAAAGACCTGCTTTGGGGTTCTTTAGCTGCTTAAGCACTAAATCGTCCCCTCCGGTAAGGAAGGGGAAATTTCACGCTGGAGGTTGCTGCAGAATTCTCATTAACTAATTCCCTAAAGAAGCTTTGCTTCACCTCTGGCAGACCTTTTCTTCCCAGCACATGAGAGATGGGCTACTGACAGGAATGAGAGTGCAACCCACGTAATTAAATGAAAGAGAGGTTCATAGGAATTATGTGAAGAGAAAGAATCAGCAATCTTTGTTCCCTAGTTTAATTAGCTAATGAAGGCCTGGACAGGCACCAAATCACTTTATTGATGCAGAATTCCATTCCGACCACTCTGTGTGAATACAGAATCATAATTATTGGAACCTGAGCTTACTTTGAATGCTAAACTTGACACTGAAGGCTCTCCCTGACCTAGCCTAGCCTGCCTCAACCTATCCCTATAGGTTCCTTGCTGACTGCATTTCCATATACCCTTCATATGCCACTACACTGTGTTTTAGGTCAAGTACTTTACAAAAGAAAACTTGCAGCAAAATTACATGCTGATGTTTTATTGGAGGGTACTGAAGGGTGACAGAATATGCCACTTTAAAATATGTCACTTTGACATAAGGATTATTTTGAGCTAAAGACACTTGAAAATTAAAAGCAAGTGAAAGATGGATACTGTGCCCTCCTCTTTTTCTTCCTGAAAGCAGGAAATAAAACCCCCATATGCCCTCCTCATACCAAGAGGACAGTAACATTCTTATCTGAGAGAAAACTATAAAAATAAACCTTGTTAAACTAACAATTATCTTGCTGGTCACGTTTCTACTCAATTAACTACCCTAGCTCTAGCCCCTCTATCTTGCCACGTTCTCATGATTTACTACTCTTCATCCAATTCAGAATAAATATGCATTCAAATCTAACAGCTTCACTGGGTCTTCAGTTACTTTTGAGGGCTCTCTAGCCTGTAAAACACATATTAAATTCATTTTTATACATTTCTCTGTTAATCTGTCTATGTCAATTTAATTCTGATTCCCAGCCAAAAACCCTAAGAGGCTTAGAGGTAAATTTTTGCCTCCCAAAGGCTACAAAAATGGAAAGTAAGGTATGGAAAGAGGGAAACCAAGTACAGAGCAATGTGCTGCTGTGCTGGCCACAATCTCCCATGACTCACCTGAGTCCAGCTGGATGAATCTGGACTGAGTTCAAGGAAGCGCTGCACCTCAAAAGAGTCCATGGTGGATCCAAAGGGTGAAAGTGAAAGTGTTAGTTGCTCAGTTGTGTCCAACTCTTGGTGACCCCATGGAGTAGCCTGCCAGGCTACTCTGTCCATGGAATTCTCCAAGAAAGAATACTGGAGTGGGTAGCCATTCCCTTCTCCAAGGGATCTTCCTGATCCAGGGATGGAACCCAGGTGTCCCGCCTTGCATGGGAAGGCCAACGGATACATCTTTTAGATATTTTAGATATTTGATGGTGGTTCAAATCTCTTCAATTCCTTTGGAATGTGATATTGTTTCTTACTTATAAGTTTGCTGGTAATGCTATAGGAAATTGATTTAAAATTTTTTGTTCTCTAATTGTTGCTAGTATACAAAAATACAATTGATTTTTGTGTGTTGATCTTGTACTCGATGCCTTTGTTAAATGTATTACTTCTGATAGTTGCTTCGCTTCTAGTTTCTATTTAAACGATCGTGTCAAATATAACTAGAGTCGATTTCTATTCCAATCTAAGTGGACTTTATTTTCTACCCTTACTGCACTGTGGAATGTTGCACAGTAAAATATTGAATAAAAATAAGGAGAATTGATATCCTTTCACTGTTCCCAGCTTAGGAGCAAACAGTGCAATATTTCACGAAACTCTATTTTTTCTTCTTATTTTTCATAAATACCTTTTACAGTATTGAAGAGGCTTCTTTCTACTGCTGGCCTGGTAAGAGTTGCTTTTCTTAAAAGTATGAATTGGTTTTCCGTTTTCTCAAGATTATTTTTGATACTTTATATTGAGATGATCAAGATGTTGAGTTACAATGACTGATTTTTGAATATTAAGTCAATTTTACATTCCTAGACGTAACCTCAATTGGTGTCTATGTGTTATTCCTTTTGTATATTTCTACTGACCTACTAACATTTTGTTGAGAACTTTTGAATCTATCTTCATCAGGGTTATTGGTCTATATTACTCTTTTCACATAATATCTTTGTCAGGTTTTGTATTCAGTGTTATGCTGCACACATAAAATAAATAGGGTCATGCTTCCACCTCCTGATTTATTCAAGTCTTCTCACACTTCAACCTCATAGTACTTTAATTTCATTTTTCCATCTATTACTTCATGCTTTTGATATCATGAATTTGATTTTTAAATACTTTACAAAAACTACCTATAATGAACTGTTTGCTTTAAGCAATGAGTTGTCTTTTAGGGAAATAAAGGAAAAAAGAAAAGAAGCTAGTCTTCCTTCAGCCTCTTGAACTTCTTTTAGTATTTCTTGTAGGGTAGATATGATGGCTACACATTTTCTGAGCTTTCATCTTTCATAAGTTACCTTTATTTTATTTTTGAAGGGCCGTTTTGTAACATATTGAATATTCATTTGATAGGCCTTCGTTGTTGTTATTACTTTAGTTGTAATTTTTATTTTCTGACCTGTATTGTTTCTGGTTAGAAGTCAATCATCGTTTACATACCTTTTCCCTTGTATATATTGGATTGGTCAAAAACTTCTTTCAGGCTTTTCCATACAATGTTATGGAAAAACCCAAACCAACTTTTTGCCCAGCCCAATAATATGTCATTTTTCTTTGGATGTTTTGAAGATTTTCTGTTCCTCTGTGGTTGTCACCCATTTCTACTAAAGTGGTCTAAGTGCTTTTTCTTTGTATTTCTCCTTGGGTTTTCCTGAGCTTCATGGACCTGTAGACTGATGCTTTGAAATAAAATCTGGGAAATTTTCAACCACTATTTTCTCAAGATTTTTTTGTTTTTCCTCATTATCTTTCTCTCCTATCTTGGGTCCTTAAGCCCCTGTGTTATAAACAGTATGGTATTATTCCACTGGTAATAAGGGCTTTAAAAAAAAAAGAAATCTGTTTTCTCTCTTTTTCTGATTAAATAATTTCTATTCATCTGTTCTTAAGTTCACTGAGTCTGTATCTGCCATCTCCAATATATCATTAAGTCCATCAGTGATTTTTTCTTTCACTTTAGAAATTGTAATTTTTATTTCTAAGATTTCCATTTATGTTTTTGGTTTTTATCTGTTAAAATTCTATATTCGTTCACTGTGTTTTTTGTATAATTTCAATTTTGCTACTGAGTTTCTGGGTTTTCCTGGTGGCTTAGTGATAAAGAATCTGCCGCAGGAGATGCAGGTTTGATCCCTGAGTTGGGAAGATGGCCTGCAGAAGGAAATGGCAACCCAGGCCAGTATTCCTGACTGGGAAATCCCATGGACAAAGGAGCCTGGCAGGCTACAGTTCATGAGGTCAAAGAAGAGTAGGACTTGACTTAGTGACCGAACAACTGAGAGTTTCTAGTTATTTATTCATTATGACCACATATTTTGCTTTAAGTCCTTAAAAATATTTCTAATAACTGCTAAAAATAGTCCTTTTATGCCCTTGACTGCTAAATTCAACATCTGGGTCATCTTGGTGTTTGTTTCCTCTGATTGCCTTTTTCTGGATTATTCATCAACTTTTCCTACTCTTTTATCTGTCTAGTAATTTTGGGTGGGAAAACTTTTTCCTCCTAAACATTTTGAATGATACATTATAAAGAATCTGGGTTAAATTAACTTTTTTTTTTTTAATGACTGTTGAGTTTTGTTTCAGCAGGCAGTTATATGCTAGAGGTTCTTTCTGTCAGAGCTCGGTTTTAGGGTGTGTTAGATTAGATTAACTACAGAATATTCTTTGCAAGTAGGCTATCCGTATAATTTACGGCCTCTTTGGTAGCCTACCTGAATACCAGATGTGTTAATGTGATCTCTCCACTCTCAGTGGATCTTTAACATTTTCCTGCATCTGGTGCCCTCTAGAATGGCCATTTCATCCTCCATTTTGTGGATGCTGCTTTCTGTTAGGCCTCATAGGGTTGGTTTCATCAGACAGATATGCAATGCTGGCTTTGACCAAGGACTTGGGAACTCCTGTGTGCGGTTCCTGCTTCTTCAATCCCCTGCCCCACAAGTTCTAACTGTGTCAGAAGCCCTGAACTCTATTTTATGACTCCCCAGAGAGAGTGCTGGGACTTCACTCCCTTTATAAAAGTTGGAAAATTGTACCAAACTAAAAAGTTAATAAGAGCATGGAAGCTCATTCATGTGTTTGTCTTCTCCCAGGGATCATATTGCCTAAAGCCCAGGACTTTAAACCATTTGCTGCATATATTTTCTTCAACATTATACTTGTTTATGGAGGGAGGACATGCTTGGAACTATCGACTCTATCCAAGCAAGATGTGCAAATCTAAATAGGCTTTTAAATTTTGAATGATGAAATATGTAATATTTTATATGTAAAGGAAAAAATGGAAAATATCACCACATCCAGACCAAAGTCAGTACTTTTCCATACTTGCCTCAAATAAGTGGCTTTTTCTCAAAGAATCGAAACTTTACAGATATAATTGAAATACACTCTTTTGGTTATTTACTGCTGTATATACCACTCTGGGCTTCTCTAACGGCTCAGTGGTAAAGAATCCACCTGCAGTGCAGGAGATGCAGGAGACTCATGTTCGATCCCTGGGTTGAGAAGATCCCATGGAGGAGGACATGGCAATCCACTCCAGTATTGCCTGGAAAAATCCCATGGGCACAGGAGCTTGACAAGCTATAGTCAATGGTGTTGCAAAGAGTCAGGTACAACTGAAGCAACTGAGCACAATATACCGTTCTACAGCTTCTTAATTTTAAACAATAACATTCATTTCTTTATTCTATACTCAGCAAATTGGGGGCTTCCCTGGTGGCTCAGACAGTAAAGAATCTGCCTGCAATGCAGGAGATGAAGGTTTGATCCCCAGGTCATGTAGATCCTCTGGAGAAGGAAATGGCAATCCGCTCCACTATTCTTGCCTGGGAAATCCCATGGACAGAGGAACCTGGTGGGCTACAGTCCATGGGATCACAAAGAGTCAGATATGACTGAGCAACTATCACTTTCACTTTTTGACAAATTGCTCCAGATCAGTGAAGACAGTTTATGTCTGTCCCACATGATTTTATCTGGAATGTCTCAATTGGATTTTGAAGATTCATTTTCAAAATGCTTGACAGTCCTCTTGGTGTTAGCTGTCAATTGGGAGATCCACTAAGGGTTCAGGCTTGGGATCTTTGTTCCCCTACAGAGAGCCTCTCCACATGGCTAGATAAGCTTCTCACAGCATGGAGATGTTAGGACAGTCACATTTCTTACAAGGCAACTTACTTCTCTCATAGCATCAAAGCAGAAATTGCCTAGTCTTAATGCCAGGGATTTCAAGTCTCAGAATGTTACTTCTGCTGCATTTTACTGGTCAGTGTAGTCACAGGTCCAGCCCAGATTCAATGGGAGGAGAATTAGACTCCATGTGTCAATGAAGGTCTATAATGTCATTATGCAAGAGGGCATGTATGATAGAAACCAAGATTGTGGTCATTGTTGCAAATATAATCTACAACTCACAATATTCTGCATTCCTTATTCCTTCCCCTCCTCCTCTACTCAGTGGTAGCCACTGTAATCAATGTTTAAACTTCTTATTCATATTTTTATACCTTTATTAAAGCTCTCTCTAGCACTGAACACCTTTCATACTTCAAGCATTCTTTACATAGAGCCAAACAAAATATTGAAGAAATTTCACAAATGTGTAACATGACAGAAATTCCTTAGATGTATTTATCCAAGAATCTTCTAAGGCCATTACAGCGCTAACAACTTGAGTTACACAAGTTTATCCTGTTTCCTTCTCTCAATTTGAATTTATAGTCTTGCCCTTTTAGTTATAGGTATCATGGGGAAAATAACATAGAGAAAGAAGACTCCTAAATTATGGGTCTCCTGCAGAAAAACTGAGTATGCAGTTCATCTTTAAGAGTGCATTCCAATCTTTTCTAGGTGGGAGATCTTTTAATTTAGACCTTCATTCATTCATAATTGTTTGCAGTTACTTTTGGTTGAAAAAAAATATATCCACAGAAAGTTATGCTGATCTTGGTATGTTTATGAAAAATTTTATATTTGAATCACAAATGTACCTGAGTTCATTAAAAAAATGGAATTATGTTTTATGAGAGATTTATTATTTATACAATTTGCAGATCATTTCATATATATATATATATATATATATATGATAGTAATTCTATCACACAAGATATTTTTCCCCCAGAGGCTAGGAACTTTTTACCATAGCTCACACTGTTGTATCTTGCTTTAGCTCTGTCTTAGGTCATGATCCTCCTTCTTGCATGAGTCAGAACCTGTGCCAGTGTACTTAACACCCCTGGATGTGAAGCCTGTTGGCACCTTACCCTAGTCACTGCCAAGTATCTTGGATGAGAATCCCTTGCTCTGGCTCCTGTAGACTCACTTTCTTCATTGTTGTCTCTTGCCTGCACTCTCGTGGCAGTCATGAAAAATCTCCTAAATGACAGTGGTATCCATACTTACTTTTTATGGTCCTTATTTTTTCACTTAAGAAATGTATTTGTACGTAAGAAATAAATGCCCCATAAGCAAAAGTTAGACTTCAGGACATGGTTATAAATAAGTTAAAGTTTCCTCTTGGCAAAGTTAGAGCTCTCTCTTTTTAACCTAGTTGTTTCTCTAAACCTTTTCAATGATGTCTACAATCTAGTAAGGTCTAGATTTTTTTCTTAAAACTCATTTTTGAAAAGAAAATATTAAGAAATTTACTTTAAAAATATTGTTTGATCAGCATTTTAATACTTCTTTACCAAATACTTTATTCAACAAGGTATTCAATACACGTTTCATGAGCAGTTATTATGTGCCAACACTATTCTATGTATTTAGGATTCAGTAATAATTCACATAGGCAAAGATCCAATCCTCTCACCCAACTAGACAGATGTATTGAATAAATGTATAAACCTGTAATATAACTGACGTGGAGAGAAAAAAAAGAGTGGACAGATACGGAATGACAGATAAGGTCAGGAAATATCTCTCTGAGAAGGTGGCATTTGAATAGACACTTGAATGAAATTAGGGGAGCACGTCATGAAGTTGTTTGGCAAGGGGCTGTGTAGGGTGAAGTCTTTCCAGGAAGAGGCACCAGTTAAGTCAGTCAAAGGTACTGATGCAAGAATATGCACAGCCTAGGAGGAACAGCAAGGTGTCAGGGTGAGAGAAGGACTCTTCCTTTCCTATAAGAGGAAGGAAATGAAATCAGAGTGGTAGGGGTGATTCCAGTAGATTATGGTATGCACTTTGGATTATATTCTAAAGAAGATGGAATGCCACAGAGATTCAAGTGCAAAGGAGTGACATTCTTTGACTCATATTATGTAGGTGATTCTGCAGATATAGAGAAAAAACTAGTGGTTACCAGTGGGGAGGGGAAAGGGAAGGAGAGAGGAGCAACACAGAGATGGGAAATTAAGAGCTACAAACTATAAAGCATAAAATAAACCACAGGATATATGGTACCACATAGGAAATGTAGCCAGTATTTTATAACAACTATTAATGAAGTATAACCCTTAAAATTGTGAATCATTCTATTACACACCTGTAATGTATAATATCATATATAAACTATAACTCATTAAAAACTCAGAAAGCAGAGAAAAGAGATAAAAAGAAAGGTATTTCTTTGTGTATTTCATGTGGTTGAGTCACTAAATCCATCCTCAACTGAAATCTGTCCAGAGATGTTCAGTTACAGGAGTCAACAAGCTCCCCTCTCTCATGCACATCAGTACGGACCGTGTGTTCTGTTACTTGCCACCAGGCACCTCTTGCCTGCTAGGAGCAGCTTTCCATGTACATACTGTCCACAGTTCTTAGGCAGAATGCTCTCACCACCTGGCATCTCAGAACACAGGAACTAGTCACCCCAGAAAATCTGCAAACCACTTGAGGCTTAGGTTCGGAGAGTTACATCATGTTCTGAGAGAGGAAAGACCACCTTTGGAGGGTATGCTGTCCAAAATCTTGGAGGAATGGATCCCAGGAACTGTCAGAGCTGAGAACATCACCTGGCATCAGCTGATCTCAGCTGCTCCCCGAGTAGTGAGGGATGAGCGTCCTTCCTGAAACAGAGGGTCTTTGGCAAACTTGCTTCTGGATACTGATATGTTTATGGTCATATCCACCAGTTGCCGGAAGTGTGGGGTGGAAACTGATTCTGAACACACAGTCTCTGTGAATACCAACATCTTGCTTCAACATTTATTTCTGAAAACAGTTTACCAGTTTGTGCTCCTTTCAGGACAGTTTGGGTTCATGATGAACAGGACTACCTGGGCTTCTTCTCTCCTCGCTTCCCTGGGGCTAGTGAACCCCAAGCGGTTCCAGGGCTGAGTTCAGCTGGCAGGTACGGGCCTTACATTCCAGTCCCAGTAAATCCTCTGCTAGGCACTTGAGATCTTTTAGGATTGCCGTAGGGTGAGCTTCCCAGAGCCTGTTCTCCCCAGTTGCTGTGATTGTCATCAGTTTGAAAGGAATTCTGGTCTATTGATCATAAGCATCAATAGCCTGCTGCCAGACTGTTGGGATCTGCATCTTAGATTCCCACCAAGGACTGAGCAAATGACCTTACCTCTCCCTGCTTCAGCTTCTTTCTCTGTAAAATGGAGATAATAAAACCAAACAAAAACACACACACACACACAATTTTTTTTAATTTATATTTCAACGGGAGTGTGGCTTTGGTGTATTCTTAGCAGAGTGAATTGGGTACCTGGATTCAATCCACCATCTTTACTGAAACATCTCCATTCACTTTTTTCTTCTTAATAAATATATTTTATTGAAGTTTAATTGACTTACTATGTTTCAGGTGCACAGTAAGGTGATTTGGTTATACATATACACATCGATTTTCTTCAGATTATTTTCCATTATAGGTTATTCCTTTTGTCGCTTGTTAAGATCACACTCGAAAGAAAATTGCAATAGGAACATTGAGCTATTTAAAAAAATTTTAGATTAATAACAGAAATTTCATAGCACAATATAATGAATATTAGAAATCGATTTAAATTTGGAGATATTTGAAATATATAGATATGTGAATTAGCTGAAATATTTTAAAGAAATTCCCCACTCTTATTTGGGTAGGGTGTAAGAACCAAGAGAGCCTTTCAGTCTTTAATTTGTACAGTGGTGTTCAAGGCATGATTCCAAAATAATGTATGTGTTTGCACAAATCTTTTATGGACTGTGTAGTTAGAGGCTATAAAAGGTTAAGGAGTTGAGACTTTATTAAGTTTTCAGAGTGGATTTTATGACTTTTTGTACCTAAATGTGTGTATATATGAATTTGGTTTCAGACATACGTTTTTTATACCCTGGTAAAAACAATTCAGGTGGAGTTGCTAGCTTATGTGTGTGTGTTCAGTTGTGTGCAACTCTGTGACCCCATGGACTGTAGACTGCCAGGCTCCTCTGTCCACAGGATTTCCCAGGCAAGAATAATGGAGTGGGTTGCCATTCCCTTCTCCAGGGGATCTTTCCGACCCAAGGATCAAACCCTCATCTCCTGTATCTCCTGCATTGGCAGGCAGATTCTTTACCATTGCACGACCTGGGAAGCCTATAACTATCTCCAATAGTTGGCAGATACCAGTATCCGGAAGAGCCCTCAAAGGTGAGTTTACATTGTTTGAATCATTTTTTAACAACATGGCTAGATAATGAGGGAGATAAATGAGGCAAGTGAAAATACAAAAACTAAAACAAACACCAAACAAAAAAATGTGTGAAGAAGATGAGTTGAATCATATCTATTACATGGGAATAGTGAGCCAATAAGAGCAAAGCTGAGAATTGACCCTTGGATTTGGCAACATGGAGATCATTGTTAATTCTAATAAAAACAGCTGTTGTTTGGAGCAATGAGGCTAGAAAGTATGATTGAAACAGTCAAGAAAGACCAAGAGAATAGGAAGTGGAGACCGTATGAATAGATGACTATGTTTTATGGTCTTACAGTGGTCACAAGAAATGTAGATGTTGTTACGGAAAATAAAGCTATTACCCTTTAGCATATCTCAACTATATTAATCAGAGTCTAGACAAAAGAAGGCACACTCAAAATGGAAAGAATATAATTAAGGGATTATTTACAATGGCGGGGGTATGGTTAAGGGAACCAGCAACAGTGTGAAGCCATTACCATTCTAGGCCTGAAGGGGCACTGTGAAGAAATGGTATGAGAGACCCACGAGAGCTGGAACTATGGGAAAGAGGCTTCTAGACAGGCGTTGTAGTCAGAGAGACACAGTATGACCAAAATTTTGGCCTAGCTAGCGTAAAGGAAAGGCATGTAATACACACCCTGACATTTCTCTCCTCCTTTTTTTTTTAATCTTTTGCCAGTGTTGTGCATTAGTCTAACTCAAAAGGAAGCCACAGGGCAAGGAGACCCTGGTGATGTTTTCATAAATGTCACCCTCCCAGAGCAGAGCATGACAGAGGAATGAAGACAATGAATTTGGGGGAGGAAAATAGACAATACTGTTATTATAAATATTCTCTATAACCACAGGAAGTTAAAAAAAAAAGTCATAGAAGGCAGGCAACTTAAAAATCCCCACAAAGCTACCTTTCTAATATTTCTTTCTATTTACACTCTTAATTTACTGGGTGTTCTTTCTGCCTAATAATAGGGTTGGCTAACCTTTTCTGAAAATGGTCCAACGGTAAATATTTTATAATTTGAGTACAAAGAGGCAAGATTGAAAATATTATGTTATATTTCTATAAGCACTTAAATGTAATCATTTAAATACAAAAAAAGCAACCATTCAAATCTAGTGGGCCAGCGTTTGCCACCCTCTGGCTTAGGAAATCCTCTTTTAATTTTTTGCTAATCTTAGTCAATGGCAAGTCCAAATAAACCCTCCTCCATGTGGCCTCTCATACAGTTACTCTTTGAGCTGTTGAGCGACAGAATATCAACTTTTACTAGTTTAAGTTAGTAAAATGTGCTAGCCTAAATTGAGAAGATGCTGGAGGTAAATACCAGAATCCAGAGCAGTGGCAATCTCAGGGACCCAGCTGGTTTGCTACTATGGTAACACCAGAATACACCCTCTTCATCTCTACTGTATTCTTCCCTTCTGTCTTCAATTTGGCCTCATTGTGTATTAAGAAGAGTCAACCCTCCTCACAAGAAACAATACTTATCTGTCCTTTATATAATAACCCCAGAGAAGTATTCTGCTTGACTTGTCTTGGTCACACATCCTTGGACGAATGTATGTAGGTGAGGGAGGAAGCTTGTTGATGGTGGAGAGGTTCTTTGATTGCACAAGCTTGGGAGAGAAGGCCCCTCCCGAAGAGGACTTCCCAAAGGGAGGGAGAATTCTGTTGCCAGGAGATGCAGACAGGAGATGCTGTCTATTTCAGGGAAATAAAAATGTCACAATTATAGACCAATATGTGACATGCCAGAAGAGGGAGATGTCTGACGCACGTTGTTATCACCCACAGTGTCTAACATCGCACTCGGTAGACGTTCGTGCATTTTTGATGAATGAATGACTCAGTTCCCTCAATTGGTTGTGAACATTCTCTTAACTGGCCTAGCTTCTGATCAGCTGCTCTCTAGTTCTGTACATTGTAGTAGAGAGTTTTTAATGCCCAAACATCATCTTTCCTCTAATCCCAGAAGACAAAGAGTGCCCCAGAGAGCCAGGCACACAGGAAGCATCCTGTGGAAAGAGCCCAAGAATGGGGATTACACCGGCGACAGTAACGACTGTTGTGGGGGATCCGTGCGGCCTTTTGGCCGAGGCCTTCAGGACACAAGACCCCCGCCGACAGACGCGACCCTCCCTTGGGAGGGAGGCAGGGCACGGGGGCGGGGGCCCTAGCCTCGGGCGCGTCACTCGGCACAAAGGAGACAGCAGGGAGGCGGCCGCAGGAGCTGATCTGCGCTCGCCAGCCACTTGAATTGCGGTTACAGACCTGCAGCTCCCCTCCCCCTCCCCACCCAGGCCCGCCCGCCCGCCTTTCTGTCTCCTCTCTCCCTCCGTACTGGCCGGCCTGGGTCCATTTCCGGGCTCCGGGTATTTGGTATTGATCAGGGCCGGGGGCGCGGGAGCAGGTGGCTGCAGCGGCGCAGCCTGCTGCGCCCGGGTCTGTCTCCCGCCGCCTTTGTCGCCAGCCCTTGCCCGGCGGCCCGCCCCCCCGTCCTCCGGGCCCGAGCGCTGCCGGCTGGACTTTGCGCCGCGTCGGGGCGCTGCTGCTGCTGCGCGCGCCGGGCCGTGCTCTGTGCAGCGCGGCGGCCGGGAAGCCAGAGGCGAAGTGCAGCCCGGACCCCAGGCCAACATGGCTGAAGTCACCATCGACCAGTCCAAGCTGCCGGGAGTCAGGGAAGGTAGGGGCCGGGCCGTGGAGCGCGCGCCGGACCCCTCCCGAGGGAGGAGGGCCTTCCTAGTCTCAGCGGCCCCCGCGGCCTTCGCTTGGCGCCCACCGGGTGTGCCGGCCCGCCCTGGCCTGGAAGAAACTGAATTCCGTTTCTGCTGTGGGACCTTGGGCAAGTCACCTAAGTTCTGAGCCCCAGTTTTTCTCCAGCGTCGGGAGATGAGGGGAGAGGCCAACACCACTCTCATCAAGTGGTTGTACAAAGGTTCTCGGGTGCCGTTAGCGAAAGCTCCAGAGCTGAGTGCCTCTGACTTATTTCTCTTAAAAATTCAGGCCCAGCCTAGCTGGCTTGAAGGCTAGCAAGTGGGGAGTGGTTGACGTTCAGTTCCTTGTGGAACCTTTGTTTTGAAACTTGACTCTTTCCCTCCTTCTGTCTACGTTTCCTAGCGCTGCGTCTGGCTGGCTGACTTTCCCACCTTCTTCCAGGTTTAAAAGTTTAGTCTGGGCACTGCCCAGCGCGAGCAGCCAGATGGGAAGCTGCTATAAAAAAGCATTTTCTCACAAAAAGCAGTAAGCGAGGGGGAGCAGGAGACTCATTGTGATCTTGATTTTTACTAGCTTTCTATACTGATGTCCAGATGTAAGAGCTTGATTACTACTGGTCTGGCTTGACTTCTAGCAAGAAGCCCATTGACTTCTTGCCTCTTGTCTTCATCCTAGACCTTTTTTTTTTTTTTTTTTTTTTTTTTTTTAACTGAGCTCTTGGGTGTTGGATCGCCGTAATCTTTAGTAATCTTAGGCTGTTATTTGTCCCTGGCAAGCATAGCAGTCCCAGAGTGCTGTCCGGGCTTGCAGAGATTGTCTTTGTAGTGGATGTCATTGGTTTCCTTTGACTCTTGTGGTCTTAGTTGTCCTGGGAAGGTGGAATTGAAAAGGATCTTTGCTTTCTTGGAATTGTGTGTTTCATTGCCAACCTGATTTGCCTCATAGGGTCTTCTGGCTGCTAGGGCTGAACCCAGGATCCAAAGAAAGCTTGACTGCTTTAGGCCCCAGAGTTCCAAACACCAGGAGACAGTCGCTGGTTTTGTGTAGAATTTTTAATGCTTTTGGGCCTGTCCTATTGTTCCTAAAGCATGTTAGAGTTTTTTAGGCCGGAGATTTTTTAGCAAGTGGTGTTTTTCAACCCTTGAGTTCCCATCCTGGTTTTGGTAAAGGTTCTCTCATTCATATGTAAATAATTTTTTCTTTGCACTGTCAAGTCTGGAGCGTGAGTGGTGGGAAAGGCAAATTTGCATTTTGAAAGTCCTAGTCTTAAAGACTGTCCTTAACCTTTGTGGTATGAAGTTGTGTGTGTGTGTTTTGGATGTCTCGAGAGAAAAAGTGATTCTTGTATATATAATGTTTCCTTGGGGGCTGTGAGAGTAGGATGAGAATTGGAGTTCAGACACAACCTCAATTTGTAAACTAGGGCTTCCCTGGTGGCTCAGTCGGTAAAGAATCTGCCTGCAGTGTGGGAGACCTGGGTTTGATCCCTGAGTTGGGAAGATCTCCTGGAGGAGGGCATGGCAACTCACTTCAGTATTTTTGCCTGGAGAATCCCCGTGGACAGAGGAGCCTTGTGGGCAACAGTCCATGGGGTTGCAAAGAGTCAGACACGACTAAGCGCAGCACATAGTCATGTAGTGCTATGAGTTTACCTTGCTCCCTGTACATGTTAGTGACCTGAAACAAACTTGAAACTCACTTTCTTTCTATGTATGCATTTATATTACTCTTAGGTCTTTTGGTTTCTAATCAAGACATGAATGGTTTATTCCAATATATTCTTTCTCAAGGGTTTCAGCAAACACTTTCCATCTATAAATGCAAGATTTTTCCATTGCTAAACTCCGGAGTTTAACTCATTTGGATTGGTTTTCATTTTGCACAACTTGGTGTGAGGCAGTCCAGTTTATATAATACGTTAAAGTGGTATGGAAATTTATGTGGCTGTTTCATTAAATTAGAATTTACATATATTGATTTACTTTGAAGATGGTCAGAAATTATAGAGAAGATCATTGTTTTTGTAAGCATCTGATTTTTCTGGTTCAAAGATCATCGAAGGAAATGATACAGTATACTAGGAATGTCCTAATGGCTGTGTGGTTTTTGTTCTGGGAAGTATTCACATCTAATAAAGTGTATCTTTCTCTAATATAATTCTTTATTATATAGTCTGGTTGCTCCCTAATGATTTTTTTTAGACCCTAATTAAAGAAAATAAAGTTGGTGACCATGATTGGGTAAAACATACACAAACATTGAGACTGTTCTTAATACTGAAACTCCAACTCAGTTTGAAAAGGAAGTTTAGTAATAATTTGCTTAATATTCTGGCACAGATTTTTAAACTCCAGTTTTAAAAACTCTCTACTTCTCTTATTAATGCAAACCTTGATATACAATTTCAATTTGGAATCATTGGGCAGATTCCAGTAGAGACTGAGAAGAACAATGCAGTGGATGTCTGCCCCTTCCCGCTGCCCTTTTCTTTAGGAAGGGGCCGGGCGCCCTGGGACTTTTTTTGTGAACATCTCAACAGAGGTCATGGTAGCAGCTGACTTTAGGGAAGGGGAATATTTCAAAACTTTTTTCTTCTAGGTTAAAATCTAACACTTGCTTAGTTTTAAGATAGTCAAAGATACTCATCATTTGGACAGACCTTTGAAAAAATAACTACTGCAGTATTTTTACCTTGGGAAATCTCTCTTAAGATATGAGATAGAGACGTGTTTGAGTTCATTTGTTGTGAAAAGAATTAAGTCAAGAATTAAGTCTAAGATGAATTTTAACACACATCATTGTTTCTGGGTTTAAAAGCGTTTTATTTGGAACATCTGCATACTTTTTGTAATGGAAATACTGTTGCCATTGTTTAGAAATAATGCTTTATTTCTTCAGAAACATTTGAAGTTCTCCGCTACAAGATTTGAAATAATTCTCAACCATTTTTTTATATCTGAAATGCATCATGCAATTTGTGAATGCTAGACAGAAGTATTCTCCAATAGAAAAAGGTTCCAACAATATTCCAAAATTTTTTTTGGTTTAGATCAAAGCTTTTTTTTCCCCTTAAAAAAAAAGAGCACTTTCATTCGTTAACAAACTTAGATTTTTGGTCAGTTTTAGCCTCTGTGATGAATTTTCTTTCTGAAACCACAATCCAGACTCCTCACTTTTTGCTCTCTCCAGTTTGATTCCCATCTCTGTGTGTCCAACTCTTGTGACCGCCAAGGACTGTAGCCTGCCAGACTCCTCTGTTCATGGGATTTTCCAGGCAAGAATATTGGAGTGGATTGCCATTTCATCATCCAGGGATCTTCCTGTCCCAGGAATCAAACCCGTGTCTCCTGTGTCTCCTGCTTTGGCAAGCGGATTCTTTACTGCAGAGACACTGGGGAAGCCTCTTCCATAGCTCTACTTAGTTTTAATTGCTCACTGCTAATCTTACTCTTTCCCGTATTTAGCAAAGTTTTCACATTATCTTAAGATTTTGGTCTGAGAGATGTAGACTGTGTATCAAAGCCATTTCTAGACTCGTTAAAGTTTATTAACTCCTTTGCAGTGTTTTAGTCATTAATGTTTTCCCACTTTTAAACATTGAACACGTAATCTACAATCTACAATCCTCTCATCTACCAGGCCAACCTTCTTTCTTCTTTCGTCTCAGCAGTAAGGGAATTTATTATGTATTATGTATTTTTACTGTCCTTCAAATGGGAAGTTCCAACATCTCCAAAGTTAGTTTACTCATGATTAGCATCTGATGAGCACCTGTGCACTTGTGGTAGAGACGTTTCTTGAAATGAAGGTAGCTAGCTATTCTGAGAGCAAATCCTTTTTCTTTAAAGATCAAAGTTAATGCATTTTCGGAAATATACCTAGAAAGCACTGATTCACTTTAGTGAATAGAACACCATAGTGGCAAGATGAGGGTAAATTAAATTAATGGCGTAAGTCCAGAAGTTTAAGTGGAAAGATACAAAATTATGTCTGTTACAGTAAGTTAATCAAGTAGTTCCAGAGATCTAAAGCATGTGGCATGCCCACAAGACATATAGTGTGATGGAGGTCTCTTAAGAGATCCATTTTCTGGCTCTTGGACAAACTCAGTTTTTCTTTTCCTCAAAATTCCATAGGTTTTTTTGGGAGGGTAGGGGGTGTTTGTTGTTTTTTAATGAGACCACTGCTAAATCATGACTTACGTATGTGTCTTGTTTTTCTTTACCTTGATCTGACTTCAGATCTTTCACATAGCTGGCAAAGATTCAGCAAATATGTGAATGTGTGAATGAATGAATGAGTAAATCATGACTACTAAATGGTCTCTATTAGTTTAGAAATCCTATCTCTGACATAATTTCCTGTTCCTTCTCAGAGCATAAGCTCTTAGAGGGCAGAGATAATGCCTTTTAACCTTGACATCATGTATCTTAGTGCCACTATTACATTTATGAAATTGTTTTATGTATTTTTTCTAGTGTTTTTTTTCATAGATATGTCTTATAAATGGAATCCATACAAAGTTATGGATAACATAGAAAGTAAAAAAAAAGTCATTGCAAGTTCTTCCTTCTGACTTTGAAGGTAATCATTATTAGGAATAAAATTTTAGTAAAATATTTTTTAAAATGCTCTTTGGTGGTTTGAATATTTTTTTGAGTAATAGGTTTAATTCCCCCCCCCAAGGTAAAATGCAAAGCAGTATCACATAATTTGGAAGCTGAAAAGAACCTTAGATACATATTTTTTAGAAATTTATGTGTGTCACCTATTGTGTGAGGGTAGTTTCACAGTAGAAAGTGCCCTGTGGTGTGTGGTGTGATCTTGACTGTGCTGGAAAGGCAGTCCTATAGAGTTCGCAGAGTTGTTCAAGGAGTTGTTGTAAAGAACTCTTGAAATTCTACCCAGAGTGCCTCTCACATTGCTATATGCAGGTATGTGGTACCTTCTTTATGGAGAAGGCAATGGCACCCCACTCTGGAACTCTTGCCTGGAGAATCCCATGGCTGGAGGAGCCTGGTAGGCTGCAATCCATGGGGTCGCTAAGAGTCAGACACGACTGAGCGACTTCACTTCCACTTTTCCCTTTCATGCACTGGAGAAGGACATGACAACCCACTCCAGTATTCTTGCCTGGAGAATCCCAGGGATGGGGGAGCCTGCTGGGCTGCCGTCTATGGGGTCGCACAGGGTCGGCCACGACTGAAGCGACTTAGCAGCAGCAGCAGCAGTACCTTCTTAAATAAATCAGTGATTTTTAAAAACTGAAATAGCTGCTATTTGTAAAATAAAGATTATTTTAATAATTCAAGAAATGCCTTTTTTTTTAACTGACAAGTACATAAAGAACAACTTCTCCCTTGTGGGAAACTGTTAGAAACCACTGCTCCACCAGATTTTCCAGATGAAAATCTGAGAGGCAGGATGGGGAAGTGAGTTGTAGTAAACCCCTTAGACTTAACATATCTAAAAATTGCCACATGGGGCCTAAATTTAGAAAAGTTTAGAATTGAGTATTCCACAGCTCCGTCTTCTCTGCTCTCTACTTTTTCACCTTCCCCTTCCTTTCCCATCTTCTCTCTTCGTCTCTCTTCTTTTGTTCCCTCTCTGTGCTCTTCTGTCTCTTTTCAATTATTCTGTAGGTAAAAACGAATCATTCCTGATGTATTTCCTTAATGTGTGTGTGCGCTCAGTCACTTGGTTGTATCCTTCTCTTTGCGGCTCCATAGACTGTAGCCTGCCAGCCTCCCCTGTCCATGGACTCTCCCAGGCAAGAATGCTGGAGTGTGTTGCTATATTCTTCTTCAGGAAATCTTCCTGACCCAGGAATCGAACCTGTGTCTCTTGTTTCTCCTGCATTGGCAGGCGGATTCTTTACTGCTAGATCCACTGGAGAAAAACAATGGTATAAAAATAATGAATGGCAAAACAATTTCAGAGCTTTTTCTCAAGTTGTTTTAGGGATAACGTTTGATATGAATGTTAAAAAGTTGATCTAGGTTTTATTTTATTTTTTAATTAAAAGGGCTTTGTTTTTTTAGGTTTTTGTTTTGATTCAGCAAATGAATTGCTGCATGAACTACAGGAGGTCATATTCCTGCCTCAGTGGTTTTTCCTGCATAGAAGATGCGTTTCCTCTCTGGTACACTCAGCCTGAAGGGGCTAATGTTTAGAGGCTTGGATATTTTAAGAGGAGTAAGCATATTGTGTTTACTCTGTTCTTTTCAGAGATGTAGAGTTTTGATCGAGATAAGTGAATTTTTGCCTCAGTAACAAAAAACAGTTTGATACTGCAAAACTTAAGTAAACTTTTCTTGAAATCCCACTTTTTAAAGTAAAGTAGTGTATTTTACAATTAACTATCCTGAACTATAGGGGGTAAAAAAGTAAACCTTATCACAGCTATGTTTGCAGTTTCAGATGTAGCCACTGGAAGGATTGTTGGATTAATGCTTTTAGCTGATGACCTATTTAAAAGAGTCTTGTGCTTCAAAACTGTAAAATTAGGGTGCCCTAGATCCTAAATAATAACTACAAAGGATAATTGGCCTTAAATACCTTGGGGTTATATAGACTCTTTATTCCCAGTTGTTTGAATTTAGAAATCAGTACAAGAATTCCTATATACTGTTGTGCTGTTTGTGTGCTGTGCTTAGCTGGTCAGTTGTGTCTGACTCTTTGTGACCCCATGGAGTGTAGCCCACCAGGTTCCTCTGTCCAGTGGGATTCTCCAGGCAAGAATACTGGGTGGGTTTCCCTGCCCTTCTCCAGGGGATCTTTCCAATCCAGGGGTCGAACCCAGGTCCCCCCCATTGCAGGTGGATTCTTTACGGATTGAGCTACCAGGGAAGCCCAGATACTGTTGTGTTGGCCAAAACAGAAGAGTTTTTCAGTGAGCTGGCACAGAAAACCCGAACGAACTTTTTGGCTTATATTCTTTGCAGCCAAACAGGGAGAAGCTCTGTACAGTCAGCAAAAACAAGACTAGGAGCTGACTGTGGCTCAGATCATGAACTTATTGGCAAATTATTGCCAGAGTTAAATTGAAGAAAGTAGGGAAAACCACTAGACTATTTAGGTATGACCTAAAACAAATCCCTTATGATTATACAGTGGAAGTGACATAGATTCAAGGGATGAAGATCTGATAGAGTGCCTGAAGAACTATAGATGGAAGTTCATGACATTGTACAGGAGGCAGTGATCAAGACCATCCCCAAGAAAAAGAAATGCAAAAAGGCAAAATGGTTGTCTGAGGAGGCCTTACAAATAGCTGAGAAAAGGCAAGATGTGGAAGGCAAAGGAGAAAAGGAAAGATATACCCATTTGAATGCAGAGTTCCAAAGACTAGCAAGGAAAGATAAGAAAGCCTTCCTCAGTGATCAGTGTAAAGATATAGAGGAAAACAATAGAATGGGAAAGACTAGAGATCTCTTCAAGAAAATTAGAGATTTCAAGGGAACATTTCATGCAAAGATGGGCTCAATAAAGGACAGAAATGGTATGCACCTAACAGAAGCAGAAGATATTAAGAAGAGGTGGCAAGAATACACAGAAGAACTATACAAAAAAGATCTTCATGACCCAGATAACCACGATGCTGTAATCACTCATCTAGAGCCAGACATCCTGGAATGTGAAGTCAAGTGGACCTTAGGAAGCATCACTACGAACAAAGCTAGTGGAGGTGATGGAATTCCACTTGAGCTATTTCAAATCCTAAAAGATGATGCAGTGAAAATGCTGCACTCAGTATGCCAGCAAATTTGGAAAACTCAACAGTGGCCACAGGACTGGAAAAGGTCAGTTTTCATTCCAATCCCAAAGAAAGGCAATGCCAAGGAATATTCAGACTACCGCACAATTGCACTCATCTCACACGCTAGTAAAGTAATGCTTAAAATTCTCCAAGCCAGGCTTTAACAGTGTGTGAACCGTGAACTTCCAGATGTTAAAGCTGGATTTAGAAAAAACAGAGCAACCAGAGATCAAATTGCCAACATCTGGTGGATCATCGAAAAAGCAAGAATTCCAGAAAATCATCTGCTTTATTGACTATGCCAAAGCCTTTGACTGTGTGGATCACAACAAACTGAAAAATTCTGAAAGAGATGGAAATACCAGACCACCTGACCTGCCTTCTGAGAAATCTGTATGCAGGTCAGGAAGCAACAGTTAGAACTGGACATGGAACAACAGCCTGGTTCCAAATCAGAAAAGGAGCATGTCAAGGCTGTATATTGTCACCCTGCTTATTTAACTTAAATGCAGAGTACATCATGAGAAATGCTGGGCTGGTTGAAGCACAGGCTGGAATCAAGATTGCCAGGAGAAATAGCAAAAACGTCAGATGTGGAGATGACACCACCCTGATGGCAGAAAGTGAAGAAGAACTAAAGAACCTCTTGATGAAAGTGAAAGAGGAGAGTGAAAAAGTTGGCTTAAAACTCAACATTCAGAAAGCTAAGATCATGGCATCTGGTCCCTTCACTTCATGGCAAATGGATGGGGAAACAATGGAAGTGGTAACAGACTTTATTTTTTTGGGCTCCAAAATCACTACAGATGGTGACTGCAGCCATGAAATTAAAAGACGCTTGCTCCTTGGAAGAAAAGTTATGACCGACCTAGACAACATATAAAAAAGCAGCGACATTACTTTCCCAACAAAAGTTCATATAGTCAAAGCTGTAGTTTTTCCAGTAGTCATGTATGGATGTGAGAGTTGGACTCTAAAGAAAGCTGAGCGCTGAAGTATTGATGCTTCTGAACCGTGGTGTTGGAGAAGACTCTTGAGAGTCCCTTGGACTACAAGGAGATCCAACCAGTCCATCCTAAAGGAAATCAGTCCCGAATATTCATTGAAAGGAGTGATGTTGTAGCTGAAGCTCCAATTCTTTGGCCACCTGATATGAAGAACTGACTCATTGGAAAAGACCCTGATGGTGGGAATGATTGAAGGCGGGAGAAGGGGACGACAGAGGATGAGATGGTTGGATGGCATCACCGACTTGATGGACATGAGTTTGAGTAAGCTCCGGGAGTTGATCATGGGCTGGGAAGCCTGGTATGCTGCAGTCGATGGGGTCACAAAGAGTTGGACACGACTGAGTGACTGAACTGACTGACTGATTATTTTTAAGAGGACACGAAAAACACACATACTCAAAAGATGTGTGTGTGTGTGTGTTTTTAGTATATCATTATTTCATTAAAACAAACGCACACATTAGAACGTGTACGTCTTCATATGATATTGGTAACCATACACTGACATAAAAGCACTGAAAACTTTCTAATAAACCAGAGCCAGTGTAAAACCAGTCTTGCTTAAATATCAGTGTTTTTTTTCTTTTTAGCCAGGTTCATTGATGTATAATTCATGTACAGTAAAAATTCTTCTTAATGTGCAGTTCTGAGTTTGACAAATGTTTGGTCTTGTAACCACCACAGCAGTCAAGATATAGAACAATTGCATAACCCCCAAATTGTTCTAACCCTTTCTCCCCACCCTAACCAACCACTGATTTGTTTTCTGGCCCTGTGCTTTTGCCTTTACAAAAATGACATATAAATGGGATCACACAATAAATAGCTTTTTGTGTTTGACTTCTTTCAGTTAGCATAATGCATCTAATACCATGTGTATATCAGTAATTTTGTTCCTTTTCATTGCTGAATTCCAGTGAATGGCTGTACTACATTTGCTTATCCATTCACTAGTTGATGAATATTGAGGTGTTTTTACTTCTGGTGGTTATAAATAGTCTCTATAAACATTTGCATACAATTTTTTTTTTTTTGAGTGAATGTGTTTTCACTTCTCTTGGGCTAGCACCTGTGCCTGGTTGCTCAGTGATGTAAGACTCCTTTCACCCCCTTGGTCTGCAGCCCACCAGGTTCCTCTGTCCATGGGGATTCTCCAGGCAAGAATACTGGAGTAGATTGCCATACCCTCTTCCAGGGGATCTTGCCAATCCAGGGACTGAACCTAGGCCTCCCGCATTGCAGGCTGATTCTCTACAGACTAAGGCACCAGAGAAGCCCAAGAACACTGGAGTGGGTACTCTTATCCCTTCTCCAGGGGATATTCCTGACCCAGGAAACCAACTTGGATCTCTTGCATTGCAGGCGGATTCTTTACCAGCTGAGCTACCAGGGAAGCCCTGGGTTAGAACCTGGGGTAGTATTACTGGGTTGAATGGTGAATATATGTTTAGCTTTATAAGAAACTACCAAACTGTTTTTCAAAGTAGCCGTACCATTTTGCATTCCTGCAAGCAGTGTATGTGAGCTCCAATTGCTCTGCATCCTTGTCTGTACCTTATATTGTCAAGATATATTTTTAAAAATTTTTAGTGATTTTCTTAAGGATTTAGATTCTGGTTCTGTTGTTTTGTAGCTGTGATCTAAATTTAACAGTGTAATATTACCTCATGTGGCTTTAATTTGCATTTCTGTAATGAATAATGATTGGAGACTCTTCTTGAGCTTATTTCCTGTTCTTACATCATTTGTTGAAGTGTGTGTTCTAAAGTTTGCCTTTAAAAAAAAATCAGATTATTTTCTTGTTATTGAGCTTTGAGAACTCTTTTATGTATTTGAATTCAACTCTCTTATCAGATAAATATTTTGTAAATATCAGTGGTCTTTGAACCTTGGTGCAATGTTAGGAGCTTTGCGTGAGCACGTTCCTGCTCTACTTGAT
Organism: Okapia johnstoni; assembly: GCA_024291935.2. NCBI lineage: Eukaryota > Metazoa > Chordata > Mammalia > Artiodactyla > Giraffidae > Okapia > Okapia johnstoni. Next base: position 77,484,814 of record CM044311.1, on the reverse strand, counting down.
ACCAGCTGAATCTCTTGGAGATGGTCCCAGGAAACTGTAGTCTTTTATACCTAGATTATACATTGGGCTTACAATGGACATTTGGAATATATGACCAAAAATACTGTGGCCACCGTAATGCAGGGATGCATCCTACTGTACTTTAATTTTTTATGTTTTTTCAGTAGCAACTCATTATCTTTATCAGGGTTAAAGAATGGCAGCATTTTTTTCTTTTTAGTAATTGAAATTTGTCCCTCTAGGATAGAAGTTTGCAAACTGTGGCCTGTGGGCCAGTCCAACTACCCACTGCTTGTTTTTATACAGTGGAGCTGAATATAGCCTTTACATTTTTAAATGATTGAAGAAAAAGAGGAAGAAGAATGTTTTGTGACAGGTAAAAATTATATGAAATTCAAATTTCTGTGTCTGAGGTTTTATTGGATCATAACTTTGCTCATTTGTCTACGTACTGTCTGTGGCTGCTTTTGTGCTGTAAAGGCTGAAACTAGTGAGTAATTATAGCAGAGACTATGGTCAAAAAAGCTTACATTGTTTACTCTCTGTTACTCTGTGGAGCAACAATAGTTTCTCTCAGACCATTTCAATGAAACCTTTTAAAAACTTCCCTAATTGATATTTTTTTGATACTTCATTAATCACTATAAACATCAGTTATCAAAACGTTTTTTTGATATCAGTTCAGTTCGCTTGCTCAGTCGTGTCCAATTCTTTGCGACCCCATGAACCGCAGCACGCCAGGCCTCCCTCTGCATCACCAACTCCTGGAGTCCACCCAAACCCATGTCCATCGAGTCAGTGATGCCATCCAACCATCTCATCCTCTGTCATCCCCTTCTCCTCCTGCCCTCAATCTTTCCCAGCATCAGGGTCTTTTCCAATGAGTCAGCTCTTCGCATGAGGTGGCCAGAGTATTGGAGTTTCAGCTTCAACATCAGTCCTTCCAATGAACACCCAGGACTGATCTCCTTTAGGATGGACAGGTTGGATCTCCTTGCTGTCCAAGGGACTCTCAAGAGTCTTCTCCAACACCACAGTTCAAAAGCATCAATTCTTTGGCTCTCAGCTTTCTTTATGGTCCAACTCTCACATCCATACATGACCACTGGAAAAACCATAGCCTTGACTAGACAGACCTTTGTTGGCAAAGTAATGTCTCTGCTTTTTAATATGCTGTCTAGGTTGATCATGACTTTCCTTCCAAGGAGTAAGAGTCTTTTAACTTCATGGCTGCAGTCACCATCTGCAGTGATTTTGGAGCCTAGAAAATGTTGTGCGCTGTTGGAGACTATTATTGTTTGAACCCATGTGACAGCATGTATTATTTTTGTAGTGACTTTTAAAAATACAGACTTGCATCTGATTTTTATTTTTTAAAGAAGAACATGTGCTTCTTTAAAAATGTCTAGGTACTTCAAAATTGATTATCAAAGTAGAAACCTTATGTAAAGTAAGGATAATCCATTTGCCAGTTCTGAGTAAGGGCCAGTGGGGCTTTCATGAGTGAAGTGCGTGAGTAAACAAGTTAAACTTTTGAAAAGTTTGCTTGTGATTCTTAGTTTGTTACTTATTACTGACTCGCTTCAAAACACACAAACCAACATTGCATGAATGAAGTGTCACTTTGTCTCTTGGAAACTTGCATCAGAAGTACCTAGGTTAATTTACCACTAAACTTTGAAGGCTCAGTGTGTGATGAGCATTTCCAGTCCTGATACAGCTTCTCAATGACCAAAATCAGGGGAGTCTCCGCTGGACTTTTTGGCTTTTATTTTTCTAATGACTCATAAAGACTGAGTCACTTTCCGTTAAAATTGCTCAAGGACTTTTAATTGCATTTAGTGAAAGCACGGATGACTTACAAGGATATCTTCCCCCCTTCTCTGCCTCCCCATCAACAATTTTTTTTTTTTTTGTCTGTTGACTAAAGAGGAGTCCGTGGTTCACTTTAAGTATTATACTCACTAATTTTTGAGTAGCACTTCCCGTTAAATACTTGAAAATATTGGCTTTTTCTTTCATATTATGAAATTCTGCAAAATTCAGAATGTTAGGGTTGGCAAATACATTCAGAATTTTTTTTTTATTGTCTAGATGGGAAACCAGAAGTAGGGAAGGACAAAGAAGGGACCCGATTAAGATTTGTATCCTCCCATCTGCACGTGTTCAGTTTGGCCTAACATCTGCTAGCATCTATTTTAGAAAGGATTTTGCACTCTCAGTGTCTGCCTTTACAAACGTTCCATATCCTGTTAGTGATTGCTGGATTCTGACTTACCATATTTGCTTCAGTTGTTTTCCCAGTTTTCCATGGTCAGACCTCATTATTTTATTTAAATTGGACTGTAGCTTACCCATGAAGTCTTTCTTTTTTTCTTTTCTCCTTGTAGTTTCCCCATGAAAACTTCAAAGAGCTGATCTTTGAAAGATAATTTCAGCTGTGTGTGTGTGTGTTGGAGGGGAGAAGCTGGAGGTTTAGAAGATGGTTAGTTAGGGAGCTCTTATCAATAAGACTCCAGTTTAACGTGCTTTCAGTATCCCCAAATTCCAGGAACTTGGTTGCAGTGGCCCTCAGGCTCCCCAAACTGGGATGCCTATTGAAGTTTAAAGGCAGCGCTGCCAAATCATTTATAGGACAAACCCAGACACTTTGTGAGTAAAAAGGGCAATTTTAATAGTTGTACCAGAATAGATATGTAAGAGACTGCTGAAATACCACAGGTGGTTGGATATGATGACCAAGTGAGGTCCTTGTTAAAAACCCTGTCTGGATGTATAAAGTTTACATTGACACTTATGGCATAAAGAATACCTGTCTCCCATAGACTGTCTTGAGATTCTAAATGTCTTTTCTATTTCATAATTGATACTAAATGAAACATGAAATCTGCTCTAAGGTAGTAGGATTCAAGTTTCATTAAGCTGTTCATAAATGAGTTTCCCAAAATTCTGCTTTTAGTTAGTTTTCTTTTTGTTTCCTATTTATCTTTTCTCCCCGTATATACCCCCTGAAAGTGGGGAATGGGTGTTGAAAATATTTGTGCAAATGAGGAGAGGTAAGGAATGCACACATTTCAGATTTCTACTTACTTGTCAGTATGTAATACAACTATCATTCTCTTCATTTTAAATGGAGTAGGAAGCTACCATTTTACTCTGTATGTTTCTGCTTATGTATCTTTTCAATAATTGAGCTCCTCCTAGAATTATTTTGCAGTATTTGCTGTAGTTTACCGATACATTAAATAATTTGTCCAGGTTCAAGTCAAGCTTGTATAAAATTTAGCTTAAACAGACTAACTTCTTTGGAAAGAGAAGTATTTTGAACCTAGGCTTGTAAGACATGGTTTCACATCTCCTCATTACTACTCATTTGATGTAAAGACTCAGAGAAAACACTCAATATCTTTATTCAGTTTCCTTATCTGTTTATTGGAAATAACACTTACTATGTCTAATACATGGATTTTCCATGAGAGTTAATTGAAGAAATGGATATGAAAATTTTTGCAAAATGCAGTGTTATATATTCAGTCTCGGGGATATTACTGTTCAAGTTACCCTGTAATACTCCCACTTCTCTTTTTTTCCAGACCATTGTTCTTTGAGCCCTAATCCTTTACATGATATTTCCTTCTATACAATCTAAATATAGCCTGTTTCTCTCCGCTCATCCTCTTACCACCTCCTCAGGCCCAGCTCAAATGCTGATTCTCTGTTTCATCTACCCTGCTTCTTTCCTGTGTGTCTCCTTAACCTACTTTTGAGGTACTAACTTCCTTAGGCCACATGTCTCACCCACTGTATTGGTCTGCTAGCTCTCTGTCAAGACAAGACTGGTAGCAGACTGATCTCACTACTTCTTGGGGATCCTTATTCATAGGAGATACTCCGGAAAACTTGTCAGACTGTCTGACAGGCCGACTGACCTGAGCTCACCGCACTAATGACACTAGAATAAGAGCTATGATCATTTGCATGAATACACTGGGGCTGGAATAGAGGATTAGAAGCAGTCACTTTCACTTTTTGTTGCGTGAATTTTTCCCATCTCTCAGGTTTCTGTAGGAGGCTGATTGGTGTTAAGGTTAACTCAAGGCCTAAACACATAGTAGGTTCCTTCGGAAACAATGATCTTACCTGTTTATGGGTTGATTTTAGTTACTTATGACCATATTACTGTGTGTAAATTTTCCAGGATTGTGATATAGTATCATTTTGTTGCTATTACTAAAGGATCCAGTTAGTTTCTTAGAGGGCATTGGATTCTATTCAGAATTTTTATGTTTACTATTTTTTTTCTTTAGATTTATGCTTAGGAAGAGGGGTCCAAGTTTTAACAAAAACAGGTCACATGTAACATGTATTTTTAAGTTCTTGATTATGGAGGTGATTGTGAAGAATATAAAAGTTATGAGTTAGAAACTAAGAAGATGAATGTACAGATTGTAAACTCGGTATGGTTTATGAGATCAAAAGAGAGTAGGAAGGCATGAGCAAAAGAGCTCAAGAGTTTTTTGCTTTGGGGGTGGATATGTTTAATTCATACTTATTTGAGGATGGTTTTGTCAGTTAGGACATACAGCTTAGTCTGTTTCAGCTTCATTCTGATGTATTAGAAGTTAACACTTTTAAAAACATGCTATGCTACAAAAACCAATTTATATTGGTAAGTAGATATTATAATGGTATTTTAAAATCATCAAAATGACTTTTAGTCCTTAAAAAACAAATGAAACGAGTGAATGCTCTAGAACAGAAAAGGTATTTGGGCAGCTTGTCTTCCTGTTCGCCAATGTAGGCTGCCTCTGATTTTCTTTCACTTCTCTGCAGGGGAATTACATGATAACCAAATATGCTATAGGATAACCATATATACTGTATTCAAGCCAGTTTCAGTACCAACACAGGGAAATCCAAGGCATGTAGAACCCATTATAGTTGAACTTAAATTTGGTGATCTTCAAGATTTCTGAGTATGGAAGGTATTCGCTTTCCCAAGCTGTGCTCTGATCATCTGGCCCCAGGTTAATCTTTTAGTAAATCACACAGTCCACAGTTGAGTTCATTGGACAGTAAATGAATCTCAACATGGTCTCATTTTATCATGAAACTGAAGGTTCTGTGAGAACCGCTAGTTTAGACAGGATAAGTCTGCCTTTTTATGTGGCACTAGAGTGAACAAAAGATTATTTTAAGATTTATTGGTTGTTACTGGTGGCTCAGACAGTAAAGAATCTACCTCCAATGCACGAGACCTGGGTTCGATCCCTGGGTGGGAAAGATCCCCAGAGAAGGGAATGGTAACCCACTCCAGTATTCTTGACTGGAGAATTTCATGGACAGAGGAACCTGGTGGGCTACAGTCCATGGGGTTGCAAAGAGTAGGACATGACTGAGTGACTAACACTTCTGCTTTCAAAACTACTGTGGGTGGTGGTGGTTTAGTCAGTTGTTCATGTCCGACTCTTGTGATCCCATGGATTGTAGCCCGCCAGGCTCCTCTGTTCATGAAATTTCCCAGGCAAGAATACTGGAGTGGGTTGCCATTTCCTTTTCCAGGGGATCTTCCCGACCCAGAGGTCGAACCTGGGTCTCCTGCATTGCAGACAGATTCTTTACCGACTGAGCCACCAGGGAAGCCCACTGTATAAATATGTAAAAGCAAATGTTTGCCCTTTTGTATGGCAGAAATAGGAAAAACATCAGCAACAGTAAGGAAAACAATATCTGGTATAGAAGAAAGTGTAACAGTCTTCCTGTATGGATAGTCTATATAGGCTGTGCTTATCACGTTTTTAGATGATGTGCTTATATACTAGAGACAAATGTCTATCACTTAACACTGAATCAACTAAACTTCATACTACTCTCTATCTAAGTTGGAGGAGTTATTAAAAATAATTTGAACCATTTCCTTAATAGGTCAGGACATTGAGGTTCTGGTTTGGAAAGTTCTGACTGGTACCTGGAATGAAGAACTGGGCTTTTTGTACTTCAACCTGGGAAAGAGATATCTAAATGCATGTAGCAGAAAGCTTTTACAATTCAAGGAACAGAAATCAGGAAAATTTATCTAGTTTTAGGCATGCAGTATTTTAAATCTACGTGTTAATGTGTTGTTTACATTTTGACTGGCTCTACTTCTACTCAATAGTCAGCTCTCCCACCATACCTGATGGTGATACTTTGATGATTCTTATATTTTGGTAAACTGTAACTACATGACTTTCACATAGAATTTTTCTTTGCTTTCTAATCCTTAATATTCAACTGAAAAAAGTTTGGTGTGTTGCAGCTTATTAAACATTCTAGGCATTCTGATTTTCTTTTAACTCAGGCCCACAATGTATACATGTGGAAAATGTGTTCTCCCTCATGAGAACACCTATAATGTAGGAAAGAGCTATTGAAATGTGGTCAGTTGTTGATTATATTGTAATTCCTTGCCAGGAAATATTTCCATGCATTCATAAGAGAAAGTAGTGATTGCTTATTCCATTATAGATTTTGTATTAGGGAAGTGATAGATTTGTGTTAATCAGTGACTTAGTGTGACCTGACTAAAAGAAATACTTAATGAAAAATAACTAATTATAAAAATTCATTAATTCCGATAAAAAAGTGTTAGTTGCTCAGTCATGACTGACTCTCTGCAACCTCATTGATTGTAGCCCTACCAGACTCATCTGTCCATGAATTCTCTAAGCAGGAATACTGGAGTGGGTAGCCATTCCCTTCTCCAGGGGATCTTCCCGACCCAGGGATCGAACCTGTGTCTCCTGAATTGCAGGCAGATTCTTAACCATATGAGCCACCAGGGAAGCCTCTAATTCTGATGATACCAATAATAATTGGAAGTTCCATTTATTGAACTTCCTCTTACCGAGTGACAGATATTTTCTTTGGCCCTTAATTACCTAATTTAGTCCTCACAACATTTATCTTCATTTCACATATGAGAAACCTGAGGCTCAAAGAGATCAAATAACTTGTCTAAAATCTTTTAGCCAATAAGAATGCAGTATTTGAATCCTGATCTATATAGCTCTAAAGGTGTTTTTTCTTTTCTGAAACACTTTTTAAACTAAAAATCCAAATCAGAACCATGATGCCATTTTATGTACTCTGTTTACTTTTGTGTGGTTGAAGAAACCTCAGCCTCCTCCTTATTGGAATTTATTACTGAACTTCAATTTTTGCTTCTCTCTTCCATTCACAGAGTTTCCAGTTTTCTTTGGGAACAGAAGACAATCAAAAGTTCACATCTACTTTAAATACCACTAAGGTGAATACAGATTTCTTCCTCAAAAAGAAAAATAAAGTAAAATATCCCCTCTGATGAACTATCAATACATGGAAGCCCAAAGTGGTTGATAGAATCCTTTCTTAAAATCTGCACACAACTCCCTATTATCTGCTTAGGAAGTTTCTGGCTATACTTTGGAACTCAGGCTCACTTCCTCAATTTGCTGTTGGGTCCTTAACCTTCTTCTGTACAGAGTATTTCTAGGAGAAGAACTCTGATTTTAGTGTAATCCTGCTTATAAGAGAAATCCCCTGGTATTCCAGGGAGGCAATCCCCTCCCTAGTAAGTGTAAAAACTGAGTTGATTCTAGGAATGTACCCATGATCTTAAGATACTTTACCAAAAAACACATTTTTAGTCAGTAAACATGACCAATTATTGAACATATGGCAGCATATCAGAGTAACATTCCAGAAATCTCGAGATCACCCATTTGTTTTATGTCCATACTTTGAGATTTACATAGTCCAAGATTACTGGAAATGTGTGTAGAATTCTGACAAATAGTTATCACAGTGGAACTGTGAGTGCTGCAGTTTGCTGTATGGGAATAAGATTGTAAGAATATTTTTGCCATACCTACTTATCCCATGAGCAGTTTTTTTTGTTTTTTTTTAACTTTGAGTATTACTGTTCTCTCAATATTTTGAGTTTACTAATCCTAACACGAAAGTGCTAGCTAATGTATCTGCTTGCAGAAAAGTTGAAAGTGGAAATGTCTGACTCAAGGATAAATAAAACTTGCAGTAGCTAGTACTTAAGGAAACTTGTCATATGAAGCCAATAAAGGCAAAATGGTTTTTCTTCCCGTGGTGTAACTTGTACTTAAGTTGGATTGATGTGATCTTTTGGGTTTTAATGGGCATGACTGGGTTTATCCTACAGAGGTTTAAGGAGATGGGTGGCTTTTCTTTCTAGGCTAAGGCAAACAGAGAAACCAAACCATTTGAGGGCTGCCAAACCATTTGAGGGCTTAAGTGCCAGGAAAAGTGCCTCAAATAGAGGAACACAACGTCGTAGTTTCTTTAGGGATACGTGGAGTAAAAATTAAATAATTTTTTTCTATGAGGCTATTCATAGTGGAAAATTGCTTTGAAAAAATTGTCTGCCACTGCTTATCTAGGGGTATTTTACCCTTTTGAAGACCCCTGTGGTTATCAGTGGTCTGTTGTTTTCTACATAAAAGGTTTATCTCTGTTGGAATAATTTGTGAGTAGTTTTTTTTTTAAAGAAACCGACACAACATTGTAAGGCAATTTTCCACCAAATAAAAAAGATGTGAAAACATACAAATTTCCTCTGATGCTTAAGTACTGGGGGAAGGCAATGGCAACCTACTCCAGTACTCTTGCCTGGAAAATCCCAGGGACGGGGGAGCCTGGTGGGCTGTCATCTATGGGGTCGCACAGAGTCGGATACGACTGAAGTGACTTAGCAGCAGCAGCAGCTTAAGTACTATAATGGTTATTATTATTCATATTACTGGTGAACAAATGTAAGTGATATTAATTTATTTGAGATTATTCATCTGGTGAGTATTAGAGCTAGGATTAGAATCTAAGTAAGCATAGTCTTGGTTAAAGTGCATCTGTATGCAGTAGGTATTCACTGATTATCTCCTTACCAGGACTCTATGCAGCGCAGTACAGAAAACACTGTTTAAGAAATTCATATTTTCCTAAGTGTAATTTGATAGTCATCTTTTTTATGTTTAAATGTGAAATTTTATAAATCTATTTGGAAATCAGCGGAATCATTTTAAAGCAGGAGTGCTGCTTTTTAAATCATTTTTATGTAATGTACGCAGTAATTAGCTGCTATGTAAATTCATATTTTCCTGAATTGTTCTGAAGTGAAGCACCCATGTAAAATGTAATTGTTCTTTAAGAAAGCCACCAAACCAACTAAAATAAATAAATTTATTAAAAAAAAAAAAAAGAAAAGCAAGCCACCAAAGACAGTAAATTTAGGAGAAGTCTTTTCTGGTTATGATTAATTTAATTTTATAAGACAGTTGAAATTCACAAATGCATTTATTTGCTAATAAGAATCCAGAATTCTTCGATGAATAATCAGTAAGATATTAGAGATCTGATAGGTTTATTCAGTAGCGGTTGTATTTCACAGAATCAAATTACTGTAACTGTATTGAATTAACAGCTCACTGTCCTTTCCAAGAGGATATTTGTTCACTTTGTTTCTGTGACTATATCTGCATAGTGATTACTTGATAAATGTAGAAAAACTTTCTTTTCATGCGGCTGAGGTTAGCAAAATTACCATCACTTTAAGGCAGAGGAAAAGAAGCATAAAACACTTTGAAATTAAATCAGTAGCTACTACAAGACTAGAAATATATTTAGGATCGTTGATTGTCCATACTGGCAAAGTGAGTTTTATCTGTTGGTTAAAACGTGAGCAATCATTCTCTCTCTCTTGCTCTCGTACACACACACACACTCACGCACACGATTAAAATGGTTTTAAATGCTGCTGAGTGGTCTGGTTGTCTAAACTGATACTGTCCTTTCTATTATACTGTGATTATTGTTCAGAGCAGTGTTGTCCCACAAATCTTCCATGGTGGTGGAAGTACTCTGTATTTCTCACTGTCCAAAATGGTAAGCACCAGTCCTATGTGTCTATTTAGCACTGGAAGTGTGGCTAGTGAGACTGAGGAATTGGATTTTTATAATTTAATTTTAGTCAATGTAAATAAATAGCTATATGTGACTAGTGGCTGCCATAAACAATGTGGAAACAATTTTTTTTCTGACCCTAGTGGATAGAATAATGAAGGGATAGAACATAAAGAATTGGTTCAGTTTAAGGAAATCTTTTCTAATACCTGTTCCATCTGATGCTGGGCCCTCTGAGCACCTCCTGACTTGGGGTTTTGGAGAGTTGTAACTTTCTTGGGTAACTTCTTAATTTTGTTACTGCCAACACAGAAAGGTTTGGCTTCAGAGCACCATTCCACAAAGTTTATGCCTGTAGCCCAGGAAGCTTGTGAGGTTCTCTGTGGGTGTATTTTTTTTTTAATCATTTATGATAACTTGAGTCAGATATTTCCTAATGGAAAGTCTTCCCTCTGTTCAACAGTTATACCAGGATGAGTAAAATTTTCTGTGTTTTCACCCTGCTACCTTCCTCCCTGTTTTCACCGTCCTTTTTTTTCAGTATTTCTCTCATCGCCAATCTTTTTCCTTGTCATATGGAAATTTCTGACTCAGCCATTTTCACTTTTCCAATAAGCTACCCAAGTTACTCTGTGGTCTCTGATAATGATGTAGATGGTTTGTGATATTAAAGTAGTGCTTCTGATTTGAGGACATATTATCTCAGCATTTTCAAACCCACTTGCCTGCAATCTAGTGTGTCTGTGGTTAGCTATAATATATTTCCTTGCCAAACAAGTGGTTTGGGTTACTGAGGTTTTCATTTAACTTTGAGTTGGGGGAGGTTGAGGGGGGCGGGGAGAAACTCAGGAACCTATTTTGATAAATTGCATCAGAGTTAAATGTTTGGATTAAATCACTTATTCTGCTTTTTTAACATCTCCTTACTGAGCTCAGCCTTGTGCTTTTTATTGAAGCTGTGTGTATATATTTGTATATATGTAGACACATGTTTAAAACTCATATTTACACTGTATATGAGTCTATTATATAACTTAGTGTTTGCTTCTAAAGTTCCAGTGTAGTAACTGACCTTGCTTTCATGTTTGGTGCTAGTAAAGCATTTCTCCTCAGTCAGGAACTGGTGTTTTTTTCTCCTTTTTGATAATGAGAACTGAGCATCTTTTCACATTTTCCTGATTGCTTTGGTTCTCAGGAAGATCAGATACAAATTGGCGGCCTCACGTAGACTTTGTTTTTGTTAGCATACTTTTTTCCTTAAAAAAAAATAGCTTATTCTCTAATCTTAAGGAAACAGTATTAATATAATTAAATTGAGTAAATAAACATTGCTACTGCAACTCGTTTTTTCCTCTAGTGAATATTTGCTGCTTCACTGTTTAGATGCTTAAGTAGGATTAAAAACATATATCTATCTTTTTATTATAAAATGTTATAAAATATTTTGAAAGGGATTATGAATAATAAGATTCCATTTCATGATAGATAAATTAGAAAATATAAACACGTTTTAGAAGAAAAATAAGCTACATTATAGTCCTACAGTACATAATGAGTGTCAGGATTTTGGTGTTTATTCTTTCTAGTATTTTCGAAATGAAATTTAACTTGAAAAACCAGATATTTCAACCGTAGTCCATGTACACTATAGTGTGCCTGTGTGCTCAGTCACATGTGACTGTTTGCAACCCTATGGACGGTAACCCGCCAGGCTCCTCTGTCCATAGAATTTCCCAGGCAAGAATACTGGAGTGGGTTTCCATTTCCTACTCCAGGGGGGGTCTTCCCAACCCAGGGATCAAACCCGCGTCGCCTGCATTAGCAGGCAGATTCTTTACTGCTGAGCCATCTGGGAAGCCCCCTGCTCTGTAGTATGTGCATATACTAGACAGAGGCTCAGAGATCAGCCTTGGGCTCTGCCCTTATTGTGTCGAGTACCTTCAGGACTTCCTTCACCTGGGCATAGCTCGTAATATGCCATGTGAATAATCATCTACTGTGTATGTAAAATAGCAGACTTCTGAGTGCCAGTGGTTTGTACAAAGCATCTACATACATTCTAGGAAAAGGTGAGTGCTCTGAGGCTGAAACTAGGACCAGGGAATGATATCTATAGATTAGTAGGAGAGTCCTTCCACAGACAATTTTGTAGTTGTCTGAAAGCTATATGGAAAGGAAGTGGGCTTCCTGTGGTTAAATATTTAGATGATTATTTGGATAGGATAAAGTTGTACATGGCAGCTACTCACACTCTTTCTGATAATCGGTTTCTGTAATTCTAAGAAAGTGATGAATCAGTCAGCACCTTTTTATGAACAGTGACTGACATTTAGAAATATTTGAGGAAACTTGGGAACCTCAACCTATCATCCAGGAACTTTATTGTTTTCAGTGATATTTTGAGGGGATTAAAGCCTCTTGATATTCTAAGACATTTTGGACTTCTGACCAAGGTGGTGACTTTGTAGATCAGATATTTGGTGGAGCTTTGCAGAAAATCTTGAGTTACACCATTCTGGTCTTTGTGGAGTTTTTTTTTATAAAAAAGCGTAGCTTTCTGTCTTTCTGTAACGTTTATGGAAGGATAATTAATCTTGAAAACATTTTTCTGTTACTAGGCTTCTTAAGACTCCCCCTCTACCCCCCTCTTTCTTTTGTCTCTGTCAATTTTGACTTGTTTTCCATTCACCTTATACTAATTTGTTAACATTTTCTAATCTTCAGGACTATTTGGCAGCCTGCAGCTCCAGTATTCTTGCCTGAAAAATCCCATGGACAGAGGAGCCTGGCGGGTTGCAGTCCATGGGGTCACAAAGGTTGGACGTGGCTGAGTGACTGAGCACAATTGTAGAGGACTTCTGAGGACATGAGACGGTTTTTTTCAAACGAATAACTCAGGGGACTAGCTCCAGATTCTGAAAATTCATGCCAGCACTTTAGTGCATCGTGTGTTCTGTTTCAAAACACCATGTACATCTATGTACCCTGTCAGGTTGTTTAGTTTAACAAACATGTCCTCATGTATACACATTTTTCATATCCCTGAGGTCTAATCTGGAAGTGCCACATATTTAACTATGTGATCCTTGGCATGTTATCTCAACTTTCAGAGCCTTATTGAGTGATGTGCTTAATTGTCATCTAAAGGAACCAACAATTAACCACCTTCCTGAGAGTACAACGTTTCTAGGTATTCTAGGAGTCTGTCAGGTCATTATCCTTTCCATTATAATACATCTGAAATCTGGATGTTGGGAACAGAAACCCTTTACTGTCACTTAAGGCTTTGTGGGTATATGTGAAGCTCCTTAGCTTTGTTTTGGTGGAGAATCTGGATGGATCACGCCTCCAAAAAATACATAATTTCATGGCACATCATTTACATTAGTAATTTTTCTCAGGAGCCATCCTTTCTATAGAGATTTATCAGAAAATTATTATCCTAGGCACTGGAATAAACGTTGGCAAGAAGATCATAAGATTTTTTCCTGCCTTTCAGGGTCTTGAATGTTTGCTGGGGAAACAAATGAATACATGTGTTTATAATATGATTAGTCATCTAGTATTATGTTTATTACATGTTATGAAATCATTGGGGAAAAGAGCATAAGTAAATCTGCTGGGTTTTGTAAAGTGTCAGTTGTGATGGTTTTGGTTGTATGTCCTGTAGGATTGGGTTCATAAAGAGGTGACATTTGAATGAAGTTTTTCTAAAGGTTGATTATGAATTTTTTAGAGAGTGGAAAGGTGCCACAGGCAGATAGGAAAGGGTCCCTACCCCCACCATGTATGTAGTGGTCATTGAATTCCCCTCATGGCTCTCCTGTTCTGTGTGTTTCACACCCACACTGACCAACCAAGAAAAACACAAACCAAAACCAATAACCGTAAAAATCCCCAAACAATTGAAACATTGGTTAATGATACTTGATGCCCTGATCATTTGTACAATATGTGGAATGAAAATCTTTGCCTTTCACAAAGGAGTTGCAGAAATCTCTGTGTACTTTGTGGGTAGTTTAGTAAGTAGGGGTAATTATACCAAGGATAGTAAGTACAGGAAGGTGGGTCTGATTTAATTACCATATTTTATAGATTTCTGCTGAGAAGGATCCTCTATCTCCCAGACAGATGGAGTAACCATAGTAAATTGGAAAGAACAAGGGATTTGGAGACTTGAGATCAGAAAAGTAACACTTCCTTCCATTGGCTACTTTTGACCAGGAACAGAGGAAGTGAAAATGAACAGCGGTGCTTTTAACATCAGCCAAAATTAGGTGCCGCTGTGCTCTCTCTGTCGTACTGTACCTCGGTTTTGTTCATTACCACAAGATGGAAATCATAAACACTAAAAGTCAGAGAAGGATTAAAGGTTTCAGTTACTGTTTATCCCTGAAAAATCAATTGCTCAAGCGTTATTTAGATGTTATTCTAGGTGTTTTCAGCTTTCTACCTGAAAGTGGGAAATTTCAGTTTTCAGAGTGACCAGGGACTCAACACTATTTTGAGGCTCATAATTTTGGGGTTATTTGGGGGCTCACACTTGGGGCAAGTGGTTAGGAGAGTGTTTCTATAAAGAGAGCAGAGCATCTCTAAGAAGCTGATGGTGATGGTGATGGATGGGGGTTGGTTTTGGAGTTGGTTTCAGTGGTGGTAAGGTCGATGTCACCTTACTACCTATACATAAACTTTGCTGAGGTTGAGAATATGGAAGATTTGGCATTAGGATGAGGTCTGTTCACAGTTTACCTGCATCCCATTTTTCTTCTACTGAGGCCGTTTTATTAAAACTTTAAATACAGGGAAGAGACTCTTCTTTAATGGTTTAGAGAGACATTTTCTCTTGTAGGGCAGTGAACAAGAACTTAGGTATTTACATATGCTACCATTTCTTAGTTAAAATTGTCTTTAACAACTATTAGACACATTAGTCTGAATTCATTAATACTCTCTTACCAAGGAAAGGAAAGCCATTGATTTTTGGATAGAGATGGGGGAAAGTGGTTAGATCTCAAAGGGAGATTTTCCTTGGAATTTCCCACTGCAGTTACTACCTAGGGTTTTTCTTATAGATCATCTGTGAAGCACTGTACAAATGACAGGAATTTTTTTTTTTTTTTCCTTTTCAAAAGTGAACATAGGCCAACTGTGATTGCTAGTGGCTTATTCTTGGGAGATAGATAAAGTAAACTATGTCCCATTTTTATTGCTCTATTTCAAGACTTGGAATCCACCTTCTGACCTAAATTTTATTTCGTCCTCAATTTCAAAGAACCTAATTCATATTTGTCTTATCTTAATTAGTATTTAATAATATCACTCATTTCTGACATACTTAAATGTAGACCCGTTTCTTCTACAAGTTGTTTGAACAGAAATATTTGAGGCGAGAATAGTTCAGTTTGGTTTCCAGTTCATTTGCTCATTTGTTGTGTTATTTTGGTCAAGCACTTTATTTCTCTGAGCCTTAGTTTGCTCATAAATAAAGTGAGGATACGGACAAAACCTCTATCTTCGGAAGGTTAGGAGAAGTAAGTGTGAAAGTGCATTGTAATCTCCAAAGTACTCTATCAGTGTCAATTGTAGTTGACTGTCATTACCAAACTTTTCAAGACAAAACATCTTCCCTATGCATAGAATGTGTTTCCATGTGTACAGAAAAAAGGAAAGCAAGCCTAAACCCAGCTCTCGGTATTGAGTATATATTCCATCTGCTACTGATAGCATTTACACCAAAACAGAATAATTCACAAAATTATACCAGAACATAAAAAGTAATACAGACATAGTTGAAAGATATAGTTTCTAGTGACTGTATTACTAATCTAGGCATTTTTATGTGGGAGGAAGCTTGTTAAGACTGAGTCATAGCAATTGTATTTTCAGAATGTGTGCAATGTGGGTAAAAAAATGACAAAGGGGGAATGACTTCTTGACTCCTCTTTTAGTTTGTAGAGTTAAATGGTCCCTCTGCTGAGAATGCTTACCACTTAAACCTTGCTTTGACATTGACTTTGTATGTTAGCTACTTTAAGGTTTCCTCATACAGCTCTGCAAGTCACCCCCACTCCTTGCACCTGTCCCTCCCCCCGCTTCATAACAAGCATAACTGCTCCATTTTTCTGCCTCCAAAGAATTTTCTATAGGTTTTTATGTGTGTTTGCATCACTTGGTCATGTTTGACTCTGTGACCCCATGGACTGCAGCCCGCCAGGCTCCTCTGTCCATGGGATTCTCCAGGCAAGAATACTGAAGTGGGTTACCATGCCTTTCTTCAATAGGTCTTTATAACCTTTATCAAATTTATTGTTTTGTCTGTTAACCTTTCTGTCAGTTCCACCTCCTTGATGACTTGTAAATTACTTAACGCTTCTAATAATAGAATTCAGAAAATGTTTGTTGAATAACAATGTTAACTAGGTACATACTGTGCCATTTATTTATTTAAGGGGATCCACAGATGAGTGAGAATCATCTTTCTCTTCGAGGAAAATAGGTGGGAGATCTATAAATCCTACTTCTCATTTATGAGACTTGCTTACTTCTACGTAAACTGTTCCGCTGTATATATGTACATATCTGAATTTTAAAAATCACTAAAACTCTGTTCTTTTCATGGGAAAGGAAGAGGTTTCTAGTTTTTATTTGAATGTCTGTATAATTTTACAAGCCTCTGTGATGCTGTCATCAAAACCAGAGCTTAATTCTTTCTATTCATAACATGTCTTCATCCTTTGTCTATGGAACTCTGTATTTTGACTTTTTTTGACCAGTTTTTCTTCATTTTTTTTTTCTATTAATAAGCATCTCCATCTCCTGAAGTCTTACTTTATGCTACATCCAGCACTAATTGGGTGGGATATGTAGAGACTACAGGGTTGGATGAGAATGGAGAATGATGCGATTGGCTATTCATGGCAAAGAGATAGCCTGAGATTAAGGTGAATGAGAGTGAATGTGGGAGGGAAGAGTTTGAGAATAGGGAGGGTAAAAGCCCAGGGTCCAGTGGTTCCTCTTAAATGTGCCTGCAGGGAAACAGTCAGATAAGTTGATGCTCTTTATTCTCAGTACAGTTTCTAGCTGTTTGCTTCAAAGTAGATTAAAGGAGGAGCAAAGATCCTGTCTGAACTTGTCCTGACTGTGTTTTCTGTAATTCCCAACCTGGTTACTGATTTACAAAAGTGGCTGGTTGTGTGACTTCCCCATCTTGCATTAGAGTAGCAATGCAAATAATGCAGAGGCTGATTTTGAAAGAGACTAAGGAGGATGTATAAGAAATTATGGATTAAGCAAGTAATATTTCAGTATAAATGAAATGATGATTTGGAAGTTTTTAGTAAACTTTAGAGGCTAACTCTCTGTGTATTGCAGTATAGCCCCATGCAAGTAGGGATGTGTGTACATCTTTGTAGTCATGGAAGATCTTCTAGGTTCTTTTCTAGCTCAGGCTGTACCCATATTTTGTTTGCTGCTGCTGCTGCTAAGTCGCTTCAGTCGTGTCCGACTCTGTGCGACCCCATAGACGGCAGGCCACCAGGCTCCCCCGTCCCTGGGATTCTCCAGGCAAGAACACTGGAGTGGGTTGCCATTTCCTTCTCCAGTGCATGAAAGGGAAAGTGAAAGTGAAGTCGCTCAGTCGTGTCTGACTCTTAGCGACCCCATGAACTGCAGCCTACCAGGCTCATCCGTCCATGGGATTTTCCAGGCAAGAGTACTGGAGTGGGGTGCCATTGCCTTCTCTGCCATATTTTGTTTAGCCTCTACTGTAATAAGATTGAGGATCAAATAACAATAATTGAATATATTTCAGCCTTGCTCTTTAAATATTAAGAAATGATTGACAGGAGTCATTATTAAGGTAATCATAAGTTCATAAATTCCTTGGCTTATTATGATATGTCAGATATGTCATCATGTTTATGGTTTAGTAGTATATGCTGCTACTGAAATAAAAGATGTGAATTTTATGTTTTTTATATTAACAATTCTAGTTGTAGAATTTAAGTGTAATATGTATAAAACATTACAAAAAGTACAGAAAACATAGAAAATAAATATATATAAAATATACCAGAAGAAAACACAGGAACCTACCACCTGAATTTAATAGATGTTAATATTTTGCCTTATTTGCTTCAGTCTTCTCTGTTTGTAAAGCAGTGGAACAGCGTATGTGGTAAAAGCACACTTGCTCATGTACTTGTGTCTCTAGGGGTCACCACTGTTCTCAATGCAGTTGTATCATTACCAAATATTAAAAACTTATGTATTTTTGCTACAGGTATATGTATCCATACACATATTTTTCATGTCATGCTGACTTATTCACATGGCTATCCACATGGAAAACTTCACTAATTTTATAATTTTTATTTTATTCAGCATAATATTAAAAGCATAGAAAACATATATTTTTGATGTAACTTTTTGCCCTAATAACATAAGTTGAAGTGGCTGTTAAACTTTTTTGAATGTAATTGCAGAATGATAATTTTATACATTGTGACCTAATGTATGTCGCATACACATGTATGTGTATGTAAAGCTGAAAAAAATTTCTCCAAACCATAGTTTCCTCTGCTGTGTGTGATATACTCTATTTTCCAGGTTGTTCATTCTGAAATGCTTGTCCCAGGCTCAATAAATTGCTTTTATAATCTAATAATAGGTTGCCATCCATGGTTTGAAAAACATTAGTTTAAGATTAATCTAAAAAATTAGTCTTAATCTAAAATTAATACTGCCTTTAGCTTGCAAATAATAAAAGCTTTTGTAGTTTAATAAGTGTGCTTCAGATAGTAAGGCAGTGTGACTCAGTGGTAAGGAAACCACCTGCAGTGCAGTAGACACAGAAGATGTGGATTCAATCCCTGGATCAGGAAGATCCCCTGGAGGAGGAAATGGCAATCCACTCCAGTATTCTTGCCTGGAAAATCCCATGGACAGAGGAGCCTAGCGCGGTACAGTCCATGGGGTCACAGAGTCGGACATTACTGAGCAACTGAGCACTCATATTAAAATAGCATTCTTCTGCAAGAGGTTTGATTACATTCATTTTGGCTAACTCATTCTGAATATTTGTTTTGTATGAACTAAATCCATGCATGTCTAGCCATTTAATTAATTGATATTAATTATTAATAGCTAAGTGTTTTAGAGGAAGCATGTTAATCCTTGCAGAGTATCTCCTTTCAGTCTGTTCTGACTGTGGTCTACCATGAGTCCAGGAGGGCTGTCATGGCATCAAGAACAGAAAGAATTCTTGCTTGCCCAAAAGCTGACTTCCAGCCCTGCCACCAACTGACTGTGTATAAACCCTTAATAAGTTCTTTCTTCCTTGTGGGCCTCATTTTCCTCACCTATTAAACAGAAGGTTTAACTAGCTCTTAAGAGTAGGTTCATTCTGTGAAATATGGGAAAACTTTGACCTGGGCCTCAGTTATTAAAATTTTATGAGAATATATCTGGTGTGAAAGAATAGGACTTTCTATTGAAATTACTGGTTTTGAGGTTGCATTTGAGCCAGGGGTCAGCAGGTCATATTTGGTTTAATATGATTTTGAGACAGAAATGATTTTCCATCATGAAACCTTTTCAGAGTAATCTGATGTCTCCAAGCTCAGCCTGCTTTTTTGTTTCATTATCTCTCAGCGAGGGACTGGGCTGTGTGAATGTGTATGTGAACGTTCATAAGTGCTAAGAATGGCAAAGGAATATTTCTGCATTCTGTTTTAATTAAATGTCCTCACAGACAAAACCAGAGCTGCAGGAAAAAATCTGTAAACTCTGGTAAAAGCCTTGGAGGACAGGTTCCTGAGTTCTACACATGGCAGGCATCCGAGGCTTTGGGAACTTTGCTCTTTAATGTGAGGTACATGTTTGGAATAGAGTAAGGATATATCACCTAAGCCCCACGTCCTTAAACAAAACAATATTTTTCATGACAAGAGTCCTTCATGTGTATGTTTGCTTTAAGAAACAGTTTAAATTATAATTTGGGTGGAATGAACCTTTAAGACCATCTCTTCCTATTGATGTCTAAAAAAATTGTCCAGGAAATACTCTGCGTGGCTGTCCAGGAGGCAGTTAGCGGCAGATGCTTAGTATTCTCCAAGGTTCCTGCTGTCTTTTGGTTTGCAGATTCTTTTTAGGTAGCTCTACATTTAGAGAAACCTAGAGAACCAGTTCTAACTCATGTGTGAGAGTGTAGACCCACTGAATGTGACTACATTTTAAGTAGAGATCTGCTCTTTCCTGAGGGGCTGATAAAGGTGTGTTTTTCCCTGAGAGGATCAGGATAAACGTTAAGTCTCTGGGAGAGGATCTGCTGAACCCCATATGGCTGAGGGATAAGCTGTGTGTGTGTGTGTGTGTGTGTGTATGTGTGTATGCTCATGTTCAGTTGTTCTGTCGTGTCTGACTGTTTGTGATCGCATGGATTGTATGTAGCCTGCCAGGCTTCTCTGTCCAGGGGATTTCCCAGGCAACAATGCTGGAGTGGGTTGCCATTTCCTGCTCCAGGGGATCTTCCTGATCCAGAGATCAAACCCTCCTCTCTTGCATCTCCTGCATTGGCAGACAGGTTCTTTATCTCTGCGCCACCTGGGATCACTGAGGCATAGGCCAGATTTCCTTTAATCCTTCTGACCATGCAAAAACTCAGATTTTTTTTCAGCTTCAATACGTAAAACATTCTTAACTCTTTTACTGTCACAGCAGTACTTGCCCTCCCTTTATAGACGTGGATTAGGATTTCTGGACCTCATCCTTAGGCCAGGACCTCACCATTATTTGGCTGCTTTGTTGTACACCTGTACTTGGCATTGAGCAGATACTATCTGGATTTGTGTGAATGAAGACTTGATACTAATTACTCTTTTGGACATTGCCAGTTATAAAGTTGATCATCCTGAAGTATTAGAATGGATTCGATGAAGTCCTGAGCAAAGTCTTTTTCTTTTTATGTTGAAGTGCTACTAATGAGCTTTCCTGTCTGCCCTTCTCCCTCATCCTCTGCAGTGTGCCGAGATTTTGCTGTCCTGGAGGACCACACCTTGGCCCACAGCCTGCAGGAACAAGAGAGTGAGTAATAGCCCCCTGCAAGTTCCTCCAGTTTTCTTTTTTAGTGGTAGCCTTGAGGCAGGTTTCTTAGGGTGAGGCGGGGATAAGACAGAGTCATCAGGCTACACCACCCATCATCCCAAGGGATCTGTCTAGGCAGATGACACCTTGGTGAAGAATGCACTTCTCGGTGTTTTGAAGTGAGACAGCTGCTGGGGATGAGAAGACCGTTGGGTGTATCGGAGGAAAAGAGGGACTTGAGCCATTTCCTTTGCTAAAGCAAATTAAAATGCTGTAGAAGGGAGACAGTGGTTATATGGGGATCAGGAGTATGTAGAAGGCTGGCATAAGAATAGGGGTCTGAATACCTTTACCTAGGCAATGGTGGTATCTAGATTGTAGGGTTTTCTGAATATTTATGTATGTAATTATGAAAAGTAAATCTAAGTTATAGTATTATACAAGAGTACATATATGTGAACTTGTAATTTGTGTGTCAGTATAAAAATTAAGTATTGAAAAATGTAGTTTTTAAATGAAGTGGCAACTTGTGGAGCTGGAGGAGCACCGGCCCTGGCTTTAGATGGTTTAAGTAGACGTTTAGGCACTGCCACTGCTGACCAAATACACATGACTTAACCTTTCTGATTCTCTTTTTCCTTATTGAAAAGATGAGAGTGCCAACTCCTATGCTGCATATTATGCAGCATTACTGAGAGTATACGTGGAAATGATGGCTGTGAAGTTCTTTTTAATTGAAAGGCTCTTCTTAAGTTTATTCTTAAAAGTTTATTACGAATAAGCCAAAGCGTTGTAATTCCTCTCTCCAATCTTCTTGTCCAGTTGAGCATCATTTGGCATCGAATGTTCAGCGGAACCGTTTGGTCCAACATGATCTGCAGGTGGCTAAGCAGCTTCAAGAGGAAGATCTGAAAGCCCAGGCTCAGCTGCAGAAGCGCTATAAAGACCTGTGAGGACTTGGGGAGTGGGAGGGCATTGCGCCAGGACTGGTTTTCAGGGAAGAGGACTTTCTGTCTGTCCCTTTGATTCCTTTCACTATTAGATTATAAATCCTACAGTGATGGTCCCATAGGTTGTTAGAATTCCTTTCTAGGTTTTGGGACATACAGTTGCTGGTAGAACTCAACACTTTTCACTGATGGCTTTGAGCCATTTGGTCCAGCTCTGTGTCTCACTTTTCCTTAACTGTACACTGGGGAAATAATCTCTGTCTCCTCTGCCTCCTGTGGTTTTGGGGGGAATCTAGCAAAATACTGGATGTCACAGAACTTTCTGAAGTCTACTGGGTTCCTTTACTATTTCCTAGTAATGTTTGTTACTCTTATTTTCCTTGAACCCCTTGCCTTTTGGGGGGAGGGGCATGCCACTTGACTTGTGGGATCTTAGTTCCTTAAGGGATCAAACCCATGCTATAGCAGTAAAAGTGCCAAGTTCTAACCACTAGACTGCCAGGGAAGTCGAGAACCCCGTGTTTTTATATAGAGGAAAATCTTTTGGAAAGTTCTTAATTGTACCCTCCATTCTCTTCCTAACTTCAGTGTCTGACCAAAATTATTTCTTCATCTTCTCCTAAATAGAGAGATCATGTCTAAGGTCTCTTCCATCATAATGACTTTTTAAACTTCTTTTTTTAATGTTTTAAAAGCTCACAGAATACATCTTCTTTGAGAGAGGTTCCTATACATCAATCTGTAGTGGTAGACTTAACTACAAAATCGTTTTGAGGAGGAAGGAGTAAAGGAAGAAGTGAAGGGACCCTTCTATTTACTTTATTTGTCTTATTTAAATAAACATGAGAGCCTATTACTTTTGCCACCTTTGAGGAAGGGTTTTTCTGTTATTTGCAGAGAGGACTTTATTCATTATTTTATTAAGTTTCCTTATTTTGTTCATAAACATTCTTATTGACTCTTGCTAAATAACCCTTTCACCATGAAAAGCACAAGAGAGCACAGATATGAATAAAACATAGCCATTGTTTTTAAGGGACTCAGGGAAAAAAACTCTGAGCACTTGCCAAAGTGACATGCAAGTTCATGAAGAATTCCATATTTTTAAAACTAGATTAATAAATACTTTTTGGTAAGTTCAAAAAAGTGAGTGAATGAAAAGAGGATATAGAAACAATGAATGAGTAGATTTTTATTATCAGTTCTGTGGTTTGAATGGTTCAGAATCCTATAATATTAGATCTGTAACATGAAGTCATTAAATCCCAAAACTTTTTTAGCTAATAAGACGACATGAGAGGGCATGATTTGCTGGTTAACAGTGGCAGGACCAGAAATCAGGTCTCCAGGTATCTTGCCCAGTAATTTTCCTACTAATGACTGAAAAAGCTTGCCGTTCCCACTTCCGGCCTGTGCTCTCTGTCATGGGTTCCCTTCCTCCCTTTCTGTCCGATGTGCACGTTCTACATGTACATACACATCCCTATATGTGCACTTGTCTACTTTCATCTCCAGCTGTCTATTTCCAAACATGTTGAAAAGGACCATTTCCTTATACAAACAAGAATAGTGTTCATCCCCTCACTTTTGTTAGAATAGAATGTGTGGATTTCTATTCCTCCAGAGAAGTTAGGATATTACCTCCACCCCCACCCCCAACACTTTTCAGGTACAAAAGGCTGCTTTTAAACAGGGAGTATGCAACCAAGACTAGATTTGTTGAATAGTCTTAAGTT
This sequence comes from Okapia johnstoni, assembly GCA_024291935.2. NCBI lineage: Eukaryota > Metazoa > Chordata > Mammalia > Artiodactyla > Giraffidae > Okapia > Okapia johnstoni. The sequence goes on along the minus strand of CM044311.1, from coordinate 77,461,098 downwards.
CAACTGACAGGGCAAGAATAAAAGGGAATATTGGTTTAGCAAATGAACTGCATGTATAAGCCACAACTGTAGTTTTGTTCCAGCATCTTTTAGATAGTAAGCTCTGAGCATGTGTATATCTCTCTAGGTAACAACTAAAGGTTGTAAGGGCCATGTAAACGCTGGCTCCCCAACATTATCACACTCTATAGAGTTATCAGCTGCCTGTTAACTTTTCCTGGGTTCAGGAAGATCCCCTGGAGGCAGTCATGGCAGCCCAGTCCAGTATTCTTGCCTGTAGAATCCCATGGACAGAGGAGCCTGGTGGGCTACATTTCATAGGGTTGCAAAGAGTTGGACACAACTAACACAACTTAGTCTAGTCTGACTTCCTGAAACCTGAAACCGAAAGACCATCTCTGAGCGATCCAAACCCCATTTCTTGTTGAAACTCCTGTTTCATTTGTGCTGTTTGAAAGGACGTGTTTCTCCCCACAAAAGGATGCATCTGGTTTCTCCCACCAAAGTATGTTGTGGGGTTCTGAGCACGGGATGGAGATTTATTTAGTTTTGTATCCTCAGTGTTGAGCATGGTGCCTGGATGAGAGCACATGTTGTGTGAGTCTTTTTTGAATGCACGAATGCCAATACAAAACAAAACTGTGATAGCAGCAGTATCACAACCTTTGGTTGCCTTAGTGGCCTGAGTGTTAAGAAAACTGGCATCAGCCACAGAGGTTTCTCCTGGCACCTAAAGCTGTGGAATATACATTCCCCCCCCGCCCCATTTTTAAAGTTTTATTGAAACTGAAAAAAATATATGTAATTAAAAATTTATAAAAATTGTTTTGAAGTCATACCACCACCTCTAAGGGACCACAGCATTACTGACATTTTAGTGAATTCACTCTTATTTTGTTTATGTGTACTTTGTGCATACTTGGATATTTGTGGATCTTATTCCCATAACGTACATCACCTTTGCAGAATCTTGAGGGACTGTGGTGGTGGTTTAGTCACTAAGTCATGTCTGACTCTTGCGAGCCCACGGGCTGTAGCCTTCTAGGCTCCTTTGTCCATGGAGTTCTCCAGGCAAGAATACTGAAGTGGGTTGCCATTTCTCTCTCCAGGGGATCTTCCCGACCCAGGAATTAAACCTAGGATATGATCATACAGAAAAGGCCTGGAGCTCTCCATTGTAGTGTCTGCGGATCAGATTCTGATCCTACTACTTACTTTCTCTGTGACCTTAGGGAAGTGATTTTACTATAGGATGTGACGGTATTGACCTCTTTGTATCATTATTGTAAGGATTAAGTGAGATAAAAATATGCCCTGGCTTGTAGTGAGTATTCAGTAAATTGTGTTGTGGTTAGAAAAGTCATTCCTTGTGTTCTTCATTCATGTTGTTTTCTCCTTTGCTTTTTAGTGAACAGCAAGACTGTGAAATTGCTCAGGAGATTCAGGAGAAGCTGGCTATTGAGGCAGAGAGACGACGCATTCAGGAGAAGAAGGATGAGGTACAGCTTGTTTAACGCCCCTCCACCCCATGGAGGAGGGCTGCTCAGCTCTGACTCTGTGTTCACAGGCTCAGTGTAGGGTCGCTGGGCGGGCAGGAGAGCTTTTCCCTTTTGGGGGTGCATAGTCCAAGTGTTGCCCTCCATGGACCACTGTTTATTGCCCTTTGGTCGTTGTTTAAGTGGTAAAATCTTAAAAGATGATAATGGTTAATTTGACAAAAAGTGTGACTTCATTTCTGTAGGGCTGCTGTAACAAATCACTACAAACATGGTGGCGTAAAACAATAGAACTTGATTCGCTCACAGTTCTGAAGGTTGCACATTGAAATTAAGGTGTTGGCAGGGCAATGCTACCTACTAGGAGAGATCCCTTCCTTGCCTCCTCTTAGCTTCTGGTGGCTCTTGGCAGTCTGCATTCCTTGCCTTGTGGTTGCATCAAATCAGTCTTTACCTTTGTTGTCACATGGCCTTCTTCCCTGTATCTTTTTGTCCTCGTGTTTTCTTGTAAGGACACTAGTCATTGGATTGAGGGCCCACCTTAATAGAGTATGATCTTCTCTTAAATAATTCTATCTGAAAGATGCTATTTTTAAATAAGGTCATGTTCTGAAGTTCTTGATATAAATGAATTTTTAAGAGATAATTCAACTCAATACAAGATATCTGTCTATGGGTTATTCCCACAACTTTAGGGAGAGCAAACCTTGAATGTAGCCTGAACAGGAGTCATAGACTGGTCATTGCTCTCCCTCTTTTTTGTTAATGGGTTCACTTTCCTGTGATACCCTGCCTCAAAACAGTGATCCATTTAATTCTGTATATATTTTTAAATTGTATTGTTTTTAAGCTTAAAATGACTAAAATTAGCAGTATATGGTTTGTAAAAAGACTTGAATTTGTACTTACTGATCACTGGTTTTGCGTTATGTTTTCAGCATTTCTTACAAACAATTCCTTTTTCATTGTGTCGACTCTGTGTCTGCTTTTTTTATACCTAGTCTGCTATTCTTGCCCATTGTCTTGACTTATAATAAAGAAAAAAATCATTTTTAATAGTACAGTGACCATATGATATTTTGTATACTCAGAAATTTTGTGTACTCGCCTGAGCAAACTGGCACATACAATCACCCTATTAAGTAGATATATCAGGGTTATCAGTGAGCCAGCCTGCATCTTCTTTTTCTCCTACTGAGCCACTCTGTTCCTCTGGAACTCCTTGTTCAATGCCAAGCGAGTGTGAGACACCTGGTGTGAGTGTATTTAGCTAGTTGTTTAAGAAACAAACCATGATTATGTGATGATCAGAATTGTAAGTAAGAATGAGGGATTACTTTTCATCCTTCCTGTTATCAACACAGGAGCTCTTTCTTACTGCCGGATATGTTGCTTCTCTATAGTCAAGACATCCTTGGAGATGAGTCTGGAAGCTGAAAGAAGTGATTATGTTTTATAGACAGGAAAGCTTCTGTTTTAAAAATCACAGAGTAATGAAATTGGCTTCTTATAAATGCTCTTGGTGTCCTGTAATATTTTTTCTTTCCGTTCACGGGAAAGCAGTATTAGGGAAAACAAAATACTTTATTTTATGCCTGTGAAATCTAAATAGCAATCACAATAAATAATCTCATTGTTATACTATATAAAGTATGCAGTGTTGCGAATAACTTCGTTTCTCAGATGAAGAAATTAAGTTTTGAAGAAATATATGAATGACTGGTCCCCGGCTATAGTAAGATGCCAGAGAAATGTCTCTGCAGTTCTGACTGCCTCTGACTTGGGTATACTGTGACACAACATAGAACACATAAACTATGGAGTTTGAATCTTATCTGTTTAACTTTTAGCTGAGACTTTCATCATCTCATTTAGCCTAATGTAGACCCTCAGGTTCCAAACTGAAGAAGTCATGATAACTCTACATTACCCTAAAGGGCTGCTGTGAAGTTTAAAATCATGTATTTAAGGTCTCTGCTACATATTAAGTTAATAGTTGTTCTTTCCTTTTTGCTTTCTCGCCAGGTGTTTCCCCCACCGTTCTCCCTTTGTAACAACTCTGATTTCTCTAATAGAGAGATATGTGCTAAGTTAAAAGGTGGGGGTGAAATAAGCAGACTTAAGTGTATTCCAATATGGTATGATTTGAGGACTCTTTAGGGGTTTGCTTGCCTTTACAGGCCTCCTATTACCTCCACTACTATTTGACCTACTGGAATGTTTCCCCTTGTTCAGTGCAATGGAGAGATGAGATGAGAAATCTACTTGTGGAGGTTTAATGAGACTAGCCTCCAAAAACTCAAGACTTTTTTTTTGCAGACGTTTTTGACTTTTTACTGATGCCTTAGTTTAGAATATGGCTGTCCTGTCAAGAGGTTCTTTAATTGTAGAAAAATGTAACTTCCCGCTGACTAGACTGTTTTAATATTAAATAAAATTTGCGTTATTCAGGTTTGATGTTGAAGGATGTACAATGATGCTTATTTGTTTATTTTAGTCAAGGCGCCTCATAGGGGAGACTGAAACAATAGTGCTAATTTTTCTGGCCCACTTTGTATTGCCTGTTACTCATCAACTGTTCGGGTTCTTTTTTTTTTTTTCCTCCCTCTCTCTGTGCTCTTCTGCTTCCTTGTAGAGTCTGCTTAGCTAATAAGTTCTTACCCAGCAGCAGTGCTGTGGAAAATTCCTCTCTGGATTTTCACCCAGATCTCTTTTCACAGATTTTGGAGTCAACTCTCTTTTGTAGCTTATAATCACCCAGAACAACCTGATGTAGAATTCGAGGTTCTTTCCTCTTGGGACAGATATTTTTTTTCTGAACAACATTGTTCATGAGAAGTAAAGTTATACAACTTTCTGTGGGTGAATTAGCATTTCTAACTTTGTTGTGGTATAATTTTATTGTGTTTTTTAACAGAGCACAGATGTAAGGCAGGTAGCATTTCCATTGGGGAGACAGATGTAGAAGAGTTTAAAAAGATCTGTATTCTTACCACCATTGTGGCTCCTTCCCTTCCTTCCCTCTTTTTCCTCTTTCCCTCCTCTTTCCTTCCTTCCTGTCTTCCTTTCTTTTCTTTTTTTTTTAAACTCTTACATGGTATCTTGAATATAGTAGTAGTAACATTTCTTTCTTGGTGCCCTGTGGAAGGCGCATGTAGCCTTTGGTAATACTGGACTGAGTTTATGGTAGTAGTTGCCTCATAATCACATGAGTTTGTGGTTAATATGGGTGGACAAATTTTATTGGAATCTTTCTCTTTGGTCACAGCTTTAGCATTTGTCAATATTGTTTAATCAAGCCAAGAAATGTGTTGTTAGTTGATTTAACTTAGTTATTCTTAAATAACTAAAAAAATAAAAATTCTTCAATAACTAAAGAGAGTTCCAGAAAAACATCTACTTTTGCTTTATTGACTACGCCAGAGCCTTTGACTGTGTGGATCACAACAAACTGTGGAAAATTCTGAAAGAGATGGGAATACCAGACCACCTGACCTGCCTCCTGAGAAATCAGTATGCAGGTCAAGAAGCAACAGCTAGAACTGGACATGGAACAACAGACTGATTCTAAATCGGGAAAGGAGTAGTCAAGGCTGTATATTGTCACCCTGCTCATTTAACTTATATGTAGAGTACATCATGCAAAATGCTGGGCTGGATGAAGCACAAGCTGGAATCAAGATTGCCAGGAGAAATATCAATAACCTCAGATACTCAGATGACACCACCCTTACGGCAGAAAGCAAATATGAAATAAGAGCCTCTTGATGAAAGTGAAAGAAGAGAGTGAAAAAGTTGGCTTTAAACTCAACATTCAGAAGATCATGGTATCTGGTCCCATTACTTCATGGCAAATAGATGGGAAAACAATAGAAACAGTGAAAGACTTTATTTTTTGGGCTCCAAAATCACTGCAGATGGTGACTGCAGCCATGAAATTAAAAGACACTTGCTCCTTGGAAGAAAAGCTAGGAGTAACCTAGACAGCATATTAAAAAGCAGAGACATTACTTTGCCAACAAACGTCTGTCTCGTCAAAGCTGTGGCTTTTACAGTGGTCGTGTATGGATGTGAGGGTTGGACTATAAAGAAAGCTGAGCACCAAAGAATTGATGCTTTTGAACTGTGGTGTTGGAGAAGACTCTTGAGAGTTCCTTCGACTGCATGGATATCCAACCAGTCCATCCTAAAGGAAATCAGTCCTGAATATTCATTGGAAGGACTGATGCTAAAGCTGAAACTCCAATACTTTGGCTACTTGATGCGAAGATCTGACTCATTGGAAAAGCCCCTGATGCTGGGAATGATTGAAGGCGGGAGGAGAAGGGGATGACAGAAGATGAGACAATTGGATGGCATCACTGACTCCACGGACATGAGATTGAGTAAGCTCCAGGAGTTGGTGATGGACAGGGGAGCCTGGTGTGCTGCACTCCACAGGGTCGCAAAGAGTCAGACGTGACTGAGTGACTGAACTAAACTGAACTGATTCTTAAATAAAACTCTTAACTACTTTGTGTGTATGTGAATATTGATTTACATATGTGCCTTTGGACCGAGGTCCAAATATGTGTGAATGTGAAACTATTTCAGGGAAAGCCTTTTTTTTTCCTTAAATAAATAGTATCATGGCCAACCATGTAATGAAAAGTCTGTGGCACTAATCCAACAATTTGGAGCCATTTATAATGTGAACTATTCAGGGATAAACTTAGTAACCAGTTTACATTAAAAATTAATCTAGTGTGAGCCATGGTACTTTTTCATAGCATTCTTAATGTGATTAGAAATTCACAGTCTAAAAATATATTTATGTAAGTTGGTAATATCTAGAAAATAGCTCAGGTAGTAATAATTTAAGCTACTTAATTTTTTCCCATGTTGTGGCACTTTAAAAATAGGTTTACACATATATAGCCAGACAGGGGGAGTGAGTGGGAGGCCTCTGGCTGAGAAAAATTTTCTCTCCTTTTATCCTAGTTATATTGGTGTTTTTACAGCCATGAATTTGGTACTATCCTTTTTTTCTGGTCTTATAGAGTAACCCTTTTGGGATTATCTGCTTTGCATTTCCTACTGAGTTAGATGTTAATATGTTAATTGCTAGGTAATAAAAAAGTTTAGCAATTGAATGGAATGGCTTTCCTTTTTTTTTTTTATTCTTCTGATAGTCATTTGACAGTTACATTTTCACATCTCCCTTAGATTGTCTTTATACCCAAGATTTTCTCATTTTGAATCCCACTACTGTTATGATAGAGGTGAAAACTTTAAGAGAGAAGTAACCCTGATATAAAATAGATTAAACCATAAAAGTACCCAAAGGGATCCAACAGTTCAGTAATTTGTATTCTACTTAAGAAAGGTGCCTGGGGCTCCTCTGCACCTTGCTGTGTGACTGTCTCTCTCGGAGCACTCATCTTTGCATGTCTTACATTATGTTAATCATTTTGCTTCTAGCACTTAATGGACAAGAACATTAATGATAATAACCATGTATCTTATTTCTCTGCAGAAGGTCTCTAGCAGAATATTTGAGCCATTGAAAGGAATCAGTGAATCTGTTTTCTTGACATAGCATTCCTGTGGCATTCCAGGAATCCTTAACTCTGCCCTTACTTATGCTCACAGCTTCCCATTTTCCAGAGTTGAGTGTTATTTCAATAAATGTGTTTACTTAGAAAGTCTTCTGTGGGAGGAGGTGGGGGGAGGCTTAAGAGGGAGAGGATATATGTATAGTGATGGCTGATTAGAGTTGTATGGCAGAAGCCAGCACAGCATTGTAAAGTAATTTTCCTCCAACTAAAAAATAAATTTAAAAAAAGAAAGTCTTCTGCACAACAGTTATTTCTGCATATTTACCCAAAGTAAGTCTACCTGATTAATATTATTAATTAAAAAATAATTGAATGTGACTTCAGAAGGATTTCAGAGTTCTTTTAGATTTGTTTTTTCACTAAGTTATGTTTTGTCAAACACTAATTTAGTAAGGTTTATATATATGTATACATTTTATGTAACAAAAAGACCTCTGTCACAAAATAAATTTGGAAATACCTGGGTTGCAAGAAGATAACATTACTTTTCTTTCATCAGAATGTTAACATGAGCTAATGTGTTTAAAGATTTAGATATAATACATGTTTTCTGTTGAATGTTTTCTGGGTTTTGTGTGTGTATGTGAACCTTTGATACCAGTGTTCTCAGAAACAGCTTGGGAAATGCTGTTTTAGACTAACCTTTAACAGGAAGGAAGCAGAGGATCAAGGAGGTTGTTTGTGTCAGGGGTGACTAAGCTGCATCCAAGCATGGTGACTAATAATTGCTGTCTTTAGCTTGTTTCAGGGGAGATTTTTTTTATTTTATGTATATTGAAATCACCTAACTAAACCCACTGTGCAGTAATGTTGAAAAGCAGGGAAGAGAGCTGACTTGGCTGAGCTGTGGTTTATAGTATAGCAGCAGATTTCCGTTGAAATCCTTTTTCCTTTCCCACCTCAAGTAAAGCTAGCTGTTCTTATTCTTCTCAGCCAGAAGAAGCTTACTCACAAAGGAGCTGAGATGTTAAAAGAACAAAGGTTTCGGTGCATGACACATTGTGATTGTTACTTTTCTGCTTTGTTAAGAAAGCACTCTTTTTACCAGCTAATACATTGTACAAAACGGGTATCACCTTTGTTTCTCTTTGGTTCATTTTTGGCTCTTCACATTGAGAACGTGCCCTATTACTATGTATTCATTAAAATTCGATAGCAGAAAAGCAATTATAAAGTCCCTGGAGGGCAGTTTAATAATTTTGGCTGGCAGTTGGACCTGGTAGTTTTTCTTTATATTTTTATTCAGTTATATAAGGGGAGACTTTTTGTTTTCAGTAAAACAAACCACTTAAGAAAATGTAGTGTTGGGTGTTCAATCAACATGACAACTCAGGGAAGTGTTTACATTTTCTTCCTATTTTCGTAGTAAGATGTATAAGGATTTAGGAAATTCTGAAGTAGATATTAGTATGGGGAGAATAAATTATCTTGTCACACTTCTCTCTTCCTAACTGATTACTGTATTGCTTGGTAAGGCATCAATGTAATGAACCTGGCACAGCGGAGGGCACCCAGTAACATTTCCAGGATTAATAAAATGTGTATTGGGATGTCAAGACATTTGACTTTTAAGGTTCACTAGTTCAGACTCTTCATTTTACAGATAAAGAATTCAGGCCCCCAAAAATTCATTTTAATAGTTAATGTTTTTCTTCCAATGTCTCTGAAGCATCTCTGACTTGAACTGGAACTTATCAAATATATGTACATATGTATACACAGTTTCATGAGAAATTTCCAGCATAGAAGTCAGTTATAGAATATATGTTAAAAATATAAATTTGAATTTAGGCCTATTTCATGAACATTAAAAGCCACGTACATGGATGTGTGTGTGCATACGTGCGTGCTCAGTCACTCAGTCGACTTGTGTCCGACTCTTTACAATCTCATAGTCTGTAGCCCGCCAGGCTCCTCTCTCCATGGAATTCTCCAGCAAGAATACTTGAGTGGGTTGCCATTTCTCCCTCCAGGGGATCTTCCTGACCCAAGGGCCGAAGCCAAGTCTCCTGCGTCCCTTGCATTGGCAGGTGGATTTTTTACTACTGAGCCACCTGGGAAGCCCTCCAAGTATACTGATAACCTCTGATAATTCATCTAGCCTCAACATCCAACTTATTTCTACACTAATATAAGAGAAATTGAGTCATTTAGATGAATTTTATTTGCCTTGCAGTCTCAGTATATTCTTCATTTGACTTGCTCAGAAAAATGCAGAAAGAATGGTGATTAATTCTTGCCTCAGAAGTAAGCCCCTCAAACTGCCTGTGATTGTTATTACCATTTGTATGAGTGAGTATTGTTGCCGTATTTGTAAGATCTTTAAGAATCTAGTACCATCTAGGGATCTTCTTTTTTAAAAAGTGTACATAAACAAAGTTTATGTGCTATTTATTGGGCCTTTTATAGAAATAATCTTCAAATTCCAAACTCTATCTCTTGCCAGCTCAAAACCTGTAGGAACTTTTCATCCCTTACATTATAGACTCCAGAATTTTTAAAATTGACTGTAAAAGGTGCCTAGCATCCAGCCTCTGCCTGGTTTTCTAACCTCATCTTTCTCTAACACCCTACACACAGTGTTCTAATTGAACTATTGGTTGTTTTCTAGAGTGATGCCCATTAAAATATTTACAACTTTGCTGATGTTGTTCTAAGCAAAGACTATCTTCCCTTGCCTATTGGAATCCAGTTCTTTGTTTAAAACCTAACATTAATGCAAAGCCTTGAACCAATTCATATAAGCAGAAGTAGTATTCCCTTTTTTGTGCTCTCATAGACGTTTTCCCCTTTTTTTGAGGCATTTACAAGTAGACTGTGTTATAGTTTTTTGTGTATTGCTTTGTTTTCAAAGTGGGGTGGTGATTTTTTAGGGGATGAAATCAGAATGTTATTTGCCACTCGGTAGCTGCTGAAAACTTGCCTGGAGATGGAACATAGGGGAGACAGGAGGAGGACTGTTTTCTGTTTTTGTGTTTTTTGTTTTTTAGTTAAGACAGCCGTCCTCTAACACAAAGCTAAATCACAGTCAGCTGAAAGAGTCTTTAAGAAACTTTTTTAAATGAAATGAAATCAGTGTATATATACATTACTATATATAAAATAAATAGCTAATGGGAAGTTGCTGTATAAAACAGGGAGCTCAGTGTGGCGCTCTGTGACAACGTAGAGGGGTGGGGAGGAGGTTCAAGAGTGACGGAACATGTGTATGCTTGTGGCTGATTCATGTTGTTGTATGGCAAAAGCCAACACAATATTGTAAAGCAATTATCCTCCAATTTAAAATAAATTTAAAAAAAGGTTATAGATTATGGCAGTCTTCCTCATTCAGACTTAGTGAATCATCATCTTGGAAAAAGGGCCCATAAATATGTATTTTTAAAATTCTGTTCCATAACCAGTTTTAAGAATATTATATTTGAATATCTTCAGATTGAGTTAGACTTAACTTTAGTTAAAAAACCTTTCTCCCTCATCTGTATCTTGTGCGCTTCCTGTTGAGCAGTCGTCTTTGACATTTGGACAGTGTGAGCGTAATACCAGAAGGTCTGGAACACTATAGGCAGAGCCACAAAAGCCTGGGAGTGGAATGTCAAACCACTGACCTGTAGGGTTACTGTATGGCGTTTGTTCTTTCTCTGAAGTATTTATTTTTCTTCTCTCTGTATTTGCAGGACATTGCTCGACTCTTGCAAGAAAAAGAGTTACAGGAAGAGAAAAAGCGAAAGAAACACTTTCCAGAGTCTTCTGGAGTCAGTGCTTACGGTGATAGTTACTATTATGAAGATGGAGGTAACAATTCCGGTCTTTAGACTCAGTTGCAAGACAGCCTTTAAATTTGTCTGTAAAGTGACTCTGGGCCCATTTAGATTTGTGGTGGAATTTTATCTTATCTAATGAATCCATCTGTTCTTGAGATGGATGACCAGAGTCATTTTTATGGCTGTAGAATGTGAATATAGTTTAGCAAAATCTGACATGTGTTCTTTTGCACTGTTGCTACTTGGAATGTTATATAACATTCTAAGCACATAAACTAGGGTATGGAAAAATGGCAGATGAGTCTCTGCCCCAAGGAAATCTGGGCAGTACTGTTTGAAGCCTCAAAGTAGCACAAATAATAAAGGAGGTGCAGCATTTGTAGATTACTGGTTACCAAAGCTTTTTTCCCATGCCTCTTATCCTTTAAACTTAGGCCAATGGATTATCCTGCTGGTGACAAAATTGAATATTATGATTTTCTGTTGAGTTTTTGCTTTTGATGCTTTCTTTGCTATTTGATTACCATATAGAAAGTTTTCTGAGAGAGAGAGATCCCTTCTCTAATGCCTGCTTCTGCAGTGTGGTGGTGGTGGTGGTGTGGTGGTGTGGTGGTGGTAGCGCTTGTGGTAATGGTGATTCTTTATCTTAAAAGTGTGTTGGGAAATGAGTATTTGTAAGTATTATTTAGTTCTTTTTAAAGACATGTCAAAGGAAGGATATTTCCTATAGTTTTTAGTGTCAGTATTTAACCATAGTTCAGCTTGGAGACCATGTGCTGTGCTGTGCTTAGTCGCTCAGCCACATCTGACTCTTTGTGACCCCATGAACTGTAGTCCACCAGGTGCCTGGGGACTGCCTGGGGATTCTCCAGGCAAGAATACTGTCATGGGTTGCCATGCCCTCCTCCAGGGGATCTTCTCAATCCAGGGATCGAACCCAGGTCTCCTGCATTGCAGGCGGATTCTTTACCCTATGAACCAACTTGGCTTCTGTGGTAGCTCAGTTGGATACCATACTTAGGATACCAAATACCAACCAAATAAAATCTAAAGGCAGCTCTTAGAGAGTGAAGATTTTAAGATGAGTAATCCCCAAGGCCCCTGAAAATTAATTATCAATTGCTTTTCTATAGTATCATAAAAGGTAAGTAGGTATTTTTCTTTGGTGAGTAGAGTGAAAAGTATGTGTATGTAGATAATAAGATTATTATAGTTGAGTCTTCCAGTCACATTGTTGTAAATCTTTCAAAATGAGTAGAGCTCGACTCTGTAACACCATTAGTGAGCAGATTGACTCTCTGCTTGTGGCCTGGTGTGTTCTTCCACACGTGAAATGCTCAACTCTGTTTTGATAGCCATTTTCCTTATCCTGGTTTTTCTAGTCAAGTCATGTGATATATCATTCAAGAAGAAAAATTGCCAATATTTTTCTGTACTAGCGATTAGAAGGTAAAGAGTTACTCGTCAGCTTTAATTAAAATCTTAGAGATATGATCTGGTGTTTTTTTGTTTTTTTTGTAATTCTGCTGGAAGGCATGTTCATTGCAAATAAAAATATAACCGTTCTAAACTTTTGAGTCTAAAAACATTAGGGTGGTAAATAAGTACACTAAAGTACTGATTTTAGCATTCTTCTTTTAAAACCTTACACTTAATGAATTGGGAATCAAACCTGGTGGTTTTGACCAGAGTATTGTCATTGTGATTTATCTCTATAGACTATGTTAAGAATTCAGTAGATTTTCAGGGATACCTACATTTTTTAAAAATTTATATTTAATGCTTTTGTAAACTTACAGAGAATGCTGTATGTGCTTTTCTTGGAGTTGGGGCTAGGGGGATTAGGAATAGGATCTAGGGATCTCCTGAGTGTATACCTGTAAAGTACTGTTGGAATTTCTCTTCAGTTGTGTTGTTGTTGGGAGATGATACATTGCTGAACATGTGATCTTCATTTATATGCCTTTTAGTTAGATCAAGGTGAGTTCCATAGAAACCACATTGTAGTCCAGCTGACATTTACAGAGCAGCTGTATGTTCTTTGCAGTGGTCCTTTCCCAACACATAAGGGATATTCTTGAATTGTACTTCTCTGCCTTTGAGTGCAATATGATTTTTGTCTGTCTTACATAATAATCACAGCGAATCATTATGGAAGTGGTCGCTTTAGCTTTCATTTTACTTAAACTTTAATAAATTAATCTTTAAAAAGTAATCATTTATAGATTTTCTACAAATCTGGAATTATCCAAAACCCCTGTCAGATTTATATCAACTGAAATTGTATATCTTATTTATGAATCCATGTTTCTCTTTCAAAGCCACTCACCTGTATTGCCGGCATATTAGAGATTTTTTTTAAGTCATGGTCTTTGGAGTCATTAGACCTTGATTCAAATTACATCCCTTCCTTAGAAAAATTGTAATATTAAGGAAGTTATCCACTATAATCACTGTAATCCTTTTTCTCATCTGTAAAATGGAGATTCTAAAAATGTATCCTTCACATGGATGTTGAAAAGATTAAACAATAGAATTTTTGTGAAGACTTATTAAACTCTAAAGTACTATTGTTTGTACATATATTAATGTAAAGTGAACTTCCCTGGTGGCTCAGATGGTAAAGTATCTGCCTACAATGAGGGAGACCCAGGTTCGATCCCTGGGTTGGGAAGATCCTCTGGAGAAGGAAATGGCAACCCACTCCAGTACTCTTGCCTGGAAGATCCCATGGACGGAGGAGAGTGGTAGGCTACAATCCATGGGGTCACAAAGAGTCAGACACGACTGAGTGACTTCACTTTTCACTTTAATGTAATGTGTGTATTAAATAATATTTAGTCTGTCCAAACAAAAATCATTTTATTTTGAAAGACAAACATGGAAGAACACAAAATGTTTGCAAATATATGGGTGTGTAAGTGTATATATGTATATATATATACACACACATATATATGTATACGTATATACATATATGTATGTATGTATGTATTGCCTATAAGGAAGTTAATTGTATTTGCCAAATAACTTGGTCTCAAGAAACACAGAAGTCTCAGTCCTTAACTGGACAGGGTTTTAAAGGATTCAAACATTCCTCCATCCCTTCCTTTTTTTCTGCCCGAGGTTTAAAGATATCACAGGTGATCACAATAAATATTTTTCCCTATCAACTCTGTGAAAATGTAGTGACAGTTCTCGTCTAATTCTTGCAACACACTTCCCTAAAGTACAGCTGTTAATATCTGTTAACATATTGAAAGAAGTAAAAATAAAAAACAATAAATAATCATGACTTCACAACTCCATGTTGAAAACAAAACCTTTCTTTTCTCTTTTTGGGTTTACAGGCAGGATTCACTCCTGCAGTTTTCTGTGGGAACATTGGTATTAACACTAAACCATTGTTTCCTCCTCATGGTCATCGTCTAAGTAGCTGGTCAGTATTATGTTAATTCACAGCAGGAGTATATAGATTCTTTCTCAGTTGTCAAGATAACACTTAAAATAATAGTTTGCTTAAAATATATTTTTTTAATACAGAGAGTAACTGTTCTGTTTCACTTTTGCTTTATGTAAAAAATAAATTTTATCATAAATTATGAAGATAAATACCTCTACAGACTTTTTAGAAAGCAGGTTTTAATTTTGACGTCGTCTTTGAAGCAAATGTTCTTTTCTTCTGGAAAGCTCAAGAAGAAACCATTTATAGAGTTTTGAGCGCAAGCTTTTTTGGCATCATTGATGCGTTTAACACATATCCACATCTCCCCTTCCTGTATTCCTTCACTAGATTAACAATAACAAGCATTAACAAAAGCTAAGAGCCCAAAACCAAACCAAACAAACACAAAACCCCTAATAACTAAGGAAAGGTATGGTTATTTATTTTTTCTACTTCCCATCCAGTTACAAGAGCTGCTTCAAATGCAGTTCAGCAAGTGACTAATTCCAATGGGGAATCTTGGCTGTCTTAACAATTTTCCATGGAATTAGGATTTCTTTTTGTTATTTCCCCATTATAGTAAAAGTTTTTGGAAATGTTAAATATGCTCTTGGAATATGCGTTGTTAATTCATTTCCTTTGTTTTCGTAGTTTGCTTGATCCTAAAAGAGACCTGACGACAAAGCACCATGTATGTGCTGTTTCTGTTGTTAAACTTAGGGACTTGTATATTTAGCACATGTTGTATTTCTATATACAGAATACAGTATCATAAAGCTTTTTGAAATGTGTTTAGGAATTGGCTTCTTTTTATGTATTCCGTTATGGCATCTATTTTTAATTATTTTCCTCTGCACAGCTTCAAGTAAGGGTTGAAACAGAGTCATCCAAAGATAACAGGGACATTTACTCACATAAAATTCTCCTTTGCTCCCTCTTCTTCCACACTGAACTGTAATTTGTCTGGGGATGTTTGCTTTGGCCACCTAAGGGGAGAGGATGGAAGAATACAAAATCTGTGGATCATCTTTCTGAACCAAAGAGAAACTAGCAATATTCTGATATAAATTTATTGTTATTTCCAATAAGAATATTTGAAAGTCTCTGACTGGAATCACAAAGCTTAGTTCTTTTTCTATTTTTATAAGATTCCCTCATCTCTCACTTACTGCGCCCACCCCCCATATACTAGTTCCAAATTGATTTTATAAATAGAATTGAACACTTAATGACTGGAATTTTTGTTATTGGCAAATATTAAAGTACTATGTTAATCCTTCCCTAATCGTGATCAAGCTCTTCTTTCAGATTTAACTTATTTCATTTAATTTCATTTTAGTTTTATTACCTTTTTGGGTATGTACCTAGAATCCTTCATGCATGCACAGACCATTCCGGCAAATACTCATCCATTCGTTTCAGTTTGTTAAACTGAAAAAATGGTCTTCTTCCTTTTAAAATATATTAAGCTTGAGGGCTGTCTCCGTCCTGTAGTGAGTTCATACTCAATCATTAAGTTAACCTGCATTTCTGTTTTTCACATTCCTCCACCTCTGCTCAGACCAGCCATGGTCAAGGAGGGCAAGGGAGTTGGGTTCTGGAAGCTCAAGGCCTTGTAGACTCCAACATGAGGAAAAGACTGTGAAGCACAGGAGGGAGAGATCCAGACATCCGCAGGAGAACTTGGGAGAACCGGAAGAGCACTGTTCGTCAGAGAAACCTCTGTCATCTTCTAGCTCGGGTCAAGTGAGGGACGATTCCCAAATTAACACTGAGCCTGAAAGAAAACGCTGTGGCCACGAGAGGCTCCGGAGACCTCCCCTCCCCAGGATCAGTGGTGAGGTGCTTCTGAGCACCGAATCGGAGGACTGGGAGGCTCACCCTAGCCATCGAACTCGGAACTGGGAAAAACAGTTCAGACAGCAAGACCAGCTCTCTCCCAAAACCTCACGGAAAGCAGGGCTTCCCTGCAAGGAAGCCGTTTATAGGAGGGACCATGGGCAAGGTGAGCACAGAGAGAGGAAACGCAGGCCCCGGACTCCTCCCTTCTCAGAGAGAGAGGAGCAGCTCCAGCTCCACGACACAGGTAATGAAGGCCAGCCTGGTCGGAAGTCCTGCTATCATGTATATACATACAAACAAATATATCTGTTAAGCACCGTAGACAACATGTCCTTTCTCTCTGGTTTATGCTTATGGCTTTGAAATAAATCCTGGGGCCAGATATTACAAAAGTTATTTACTTAATCTCAGATCTTAAGAAAGAGAATATCTGTACCTTTTCCCTTCTGCTTTCTAAGAGAATACACACTCCTTGCAAGGTTCTTCCAGCCTCAAGATTGCAGTGGAGGTGCCCATCCCAGGTACAATTTTTAATCTGCCAAGATCTTACATCAGAGATTCTGATACTAAATCAGTGCTGTTGAGTTTCTGATTTTGATTCCATGAACCCAGAAGGTCTGATGACACCACCTTCATAATATTTGCCTCCAGAGAAGACCTACAGGGCTGGAAGTACTGGATTTTCTTCACCTCATGTTTCTCAGTTGTGAAGTGAGAGATGAGACAGATGGTCTCTTAAGACAGTGTTTTTCAAATAGTGAGCCTCTAGTTTGTTTTCGTCAGAATCAGCTGGGCTGTTCCCTAAAAATGCAGATTTCTGGATCTTACGTGTGTTACCAATCCCTGGAGTGCAGCCTGGCAACTCGGGCTTGTTTTACCAGGAAGTGATTCTTATGTACTTAAAGTTTGAAAACAGTTGTTTTGAGTCCCTTCCTATGCGTTAACCAGCTTCAGCTCTACAGTTGGTGCTCGGAAGCACCAGTGCCAGGTAAGTTCTTGGTACTTACTTAGGAAGGAGGTGAATGGTCGACCTAAGCCTCCAGTTTCTGGCATCCCTGTGGCCTAACTCTGAAGCCCGTCACTGGCACAGTAATGGTTCTCTCCGTGCTTTTCTGGAAACTGCCGCTGTGATGTTTTCCACATGGCTGTACCACTACGAGTCGTAGCACTGGCTGTCTGGTGTTTTAATTAGACCATACTCATCTCCCTAGTTTTGTTTTGCTCTTATGGAATGTTTACAGAGACTCAGGGGTTATTGGGGGAAAAATACCAAGGAGGCGACTCTTCTTACCTCCTTTTATTTACTGTTGCCCAGCCAACCTCTGCTTCTGATCTGAAGAGTGGTTTCTAGGCTGCAGGTTCATGTTGATTCTTTTGGATCTCTTCCTGTCAGGTTAGTCCTTTAAGTTTTTTAAGGACTTGGTGATAAAGAAAATGAAGATCCAGTTCAGCAAGTATCTGTATGCCGCAAATCTTCTTGCCTCAGGCTTTATGTTTAGGGGTAGATGCTTGGCTCTGAGCCTCAAACAGTTCATGAGTCAAGCCACAAAGATGGATATGTAAACAAGCAATTGCAAATTTGATATACTTTGAGCAAAGAGCTCTGGAGCAATAGAGAAGGAAGTGGTAAAATCTACCTGGAGTATGTTTTGTAAGTTACCTTACATCTGATTTAGAAAGACATGTTGGAGTCCAAAAAGTGTCAGGGAGGAAGGGTGATTTCATCGACTTCTGTGTTTCTGATTTTGTGAATCCGACCCTCTAAGTGTACTCTGAGGGCTGGTTAACCTCTATGGCTTTTTTAGTAGGCTCAAGGGTATTTTAAACAGACTCAGAAAGGGTGGAAATAATATGAAAGAAACTCACAGTGACTCACAGACTCTACTACTGGAGTTGTAGGCAAACGTTTTGTTCCTTTTATTTTAATAGCATAAGAGTTTTAAAAACAGTGTGACTAGGCAGTTACTAAAATGGCAACAACATAGCTGCTAGCATCTGTCATCTTTTTTTCAGCTTACTTTGCATATTTCACCTACAGAGTCTTTGTTGGCATTTGATTTTGTGAGCCACCCACCACCCTAGAATAGGTCAGACGAGTACATTAAAATATAATTACGTACTGGTGTCTATTCTTGCTGTTGTAAAAGTTCTTAAAGTTGTTAGCATAGGCCAAAGTTTTGTTTAACCTAATAATGAAGAAACCAACAGGACAACAGAGAGCTAGTTTTAAGAGCACTGGTTTGTGGGACAATCAGTTGAAAAAGGAACACAGAATAAAATTGCTAAATTAAATATATGATTGGCTAATTTTCTAAAGAGCAGTAAATCCATACTACCTTTGAGGGTAACATCGCTACTGGGCTCTTAGATTGAAACAGCTTATTAATTTTCTGGAGTTTAACTTCCAACCTCTCAGAGCCATTAAACACCATTCTATGATATTTCCCAAGACTGGCTTTTTACAAACTACGTGTGAATGGTATCAGGATCCATGTGTCATCATATTTAAGCTTATTCCATAGTTTGAGATAAGTTTATCTTGAATACCAGTACTTTTAGCAGTTTTATTTTATCAGAATTTCTTTTTTTTTTTTTTTTAATACATTTATTTATTTTATTTGGGGGCTAATTACAATATTGTAGTGGTTTTTGCCATACATTGACATGAATCAGCCATGGGTTTACATGTGTTCCCCATCCTGAACCTCCCTCCCACCTCCCTCCCCATCCCATCCCTCTGGGTCATCCCATTGCCCCAGCCCTGAGCATTTATTTGTCTCATGCATTGAACCTGGAATGGTGTTATGTTTCACATATGTATTTTATCAGAATTTCTTTAAAGGTAAGCTTTGTTTGTTTATTGAGGGAGGTTCTTATTTTCTCAAACTGGAGAATGATGAACAGAAAAAGATAAGCAAGAATTTGATTAAAAAGTGATTGTGGAACTGTTGAAAATGTGGCTCACCTGCTTTTTGAAAGCTAGTTTTCAGATTATGTTTAGGTTACCAAAATGAAGACCGTCATTTTCTTAATTTCTTTGAATTAACTATTTAATAACATTTTGAAATATCTCTGTTTTCCGTAATGACAGGCTTACGGCGTACTATATGAAATTTCTTCTTAGGTAGTTAGAAAAGCTCTTTTCAACTTTGGTGTGAAGTATGCAGCAGTTTTTCCAGAAAAACATCTATTTCTGCTTTATTGACTATGCCAAAGCCTTTGACAGTGTGGATCACAATAAACTGTGGAAAATTCTGAAAGAGATGGGAATACCAGACCACCTGACCTGTCTCTTGAGAAACCTGTATGCAGGTCAGGAAGCAACAGTTAGAACTGGACATGGAACAACAGACTGGTTCCAAATAGGAAAAGGAGTACATCAAGGCTGTATATTGTCACCCTGCTTATTTAACTTCTATGCAGAGTACATCATGAGAAACGCTGGGCTGGATGAAGCACAAACTGGAGTCAAGATTCCTGGGAGAAATATCAATAGCCTCAGATATGCAGATGACACCACCCTTTTGGCAGAAAGTGAAGAGGAACTAAAGAGCCTCTTGAGGAAAGTGAAAGAGAAGAGTGAAAAAGTTGGCTTAAAGCTCAACGTTCAGAAAACTAAGATCATGGCATCTGGTCCCATCACTTCATGGGAAATAGATGGGGAAACAGTGGAAACAGTGTCTGACTTTATTTTTGGGGGCTCCAAAATCACTGCTGATGGTGATTGCAGCCATGAAATTAAAAGACTTACTCCTTGGAAGGAGGGTTGTGACCAACCTGGATAGCATATTTAAAAGCAGAGACATTACTTTGCCAACAAAGGTCCCTCTAGTCAAGGCTATGGTTTTTCCAGTGGTCATGTATGGATGTGAGAGTTGGACGGTGAAGAAAGCTGAGCGCCGCAGAATTGATGCTTTTGAACTGTGGTGTTGGTGAAGACTCTTGCGAGTCCCTTGGACTGCAAGAAGATCCAATCAATCTGTTCTAAAGGAGATCAGTCCTGGGTGTTCACTAGAAGGACTGATGTTGAAGCTGAAACTCCAATCCTTTGGCCACCTCATGCGAAGAGTTGACTCATTGGAAAAGACCCTAATGCTGGGTAGGATTGGGGGCGGGAGGAGAAGGGGACGACAGAGGATGAGATGGTTGGATGGCATCACTGACTCGATGGACATGGGTTTGGGTAGTCTCTGGGAGTTGGTGATGGACAGAGAGGCCTAGTGTGCTGCAATTCATGGGGTCTCAAAGAGTCGGACATGACTGAGCAAGTGAACTGAACTGAACTGAACAAGTTCCAAACAAAGAGTTCAAATAAACTGTTCTCTCTCCCTCTAAATATTTAACCTAGGGAGAAATTACCTCAAAATTTAACAATATTTATTTTTATTGGAATATAGTTGACATATAAGTTTCAAGTGTATATTTGTATATATCGCAAAATGATCACCAGAATAAAGCTAGTTAACATCATCACCATACTTAATTAAAATGTTTTTCTTGTGATAAGAACTTTTAAGATTTATTCTCTTGGCAAATTTTAGATGTACAGTATAATACAGTCTCCATACTGTACATTATATCCCCATGACTTATTTATTTTATAACCGGAAGTTTGTATTTTATGACTTTCTTTACCCATTTTGCCCATCCTCCAATCCCTCCTCTGACAATCACAAATCTGTTCTTGGTATCTCTGGGCTCAGGATTTTTTGTTTTTGTTGTTTTGTTTTAGATTCCACATATAAGTGAAATTATATATTATTTACCTTTCTCTTTATAGTCCAACTCTCACATCCATACATGACTACTAGAAAAACCAAAGCTTTGACTAGACAGACCTTTGTTGGCAAAATAATGTCTCTGCTTTATAATATGCTGTCTAGGTTGGTCATAACTTTTCTTCCAAGGACCAAGAGTCTTTTAATTTCATGGCTGAAGTCACCAACTGCAGTGATTTTGGAGCCCCAAGAAAAGAAAGTCTGTCACTGTTTCCATTGATTCCGCATCTATTTGCCATGAAGTGATGGGACCAGAGGCCAATGATCTTAGTTTGATCAGATGTTGAGGTTTAAGCCAACTTTTTCACTCTCCTCTTTCATCAAGAGGCTCTTTATTTCTTCTTCGCTTTCTGCCATAAGGGTGGTGTCATCTGCATATCTGAGGTTATTGATATTTCTCCTGGCAATCTTGATTCCAGCTTGTGCTTCCTCCAGTCCAGCGTTTCTCATGATGTACTCTGCATGTAAGTTAAATAAGCAGGGTGACAATATACAGCCTTGATGTATTTTGGAACCAATCTGTTTTTCCATGAGAGTTGGGCTATAAAGAAAGCTGAGTGCTGAAGAATTGATGCTTTTGAACTGTGGTGTTGGAGAAGACTGGAGAGTCCCCTGGACTGCAGGAAGATACAACCAGTCCATCCTAAAAGGAAATCAGTCCTGAATATTCATTGGAAGGACTGATGCTAAAGCTGAAACTCCAATACTTTGGCCACCTGATGTGAAGAAGTGACTCATTTGGAAAGACCCTGATGCTGGGAAATATTGAAGGTGGGAGGAGAAGGGGACGACACAGGATGAGATGGTTGGATGGCATCATTGTCTCAGTGGACATGAGTTTGAGTAAGCTCCAGGAATTGGTGATGGACAGGGAAGCCTGGCATACTGCAGTCCATGGGGTTGCAAAGAGTCAGACATGACTGAGCGACTGAATTGAACTGAACTGAACCTTTTTCTTTCTTACTTTACTTACCAAGATGCCTTCAGGGTCCATTCCTGTTGTTGTAAATGGCAAGATTTAATTCTTTTTATGGCTGAATAATATTCTTCTGTATGTGTTATGTGTGTGTAAATCTATCTCAGAGTTTCTTTATCCATCTATCCATCGTTGGGCACTTAGGTTGTTTCATGTCTTGGCTATTGTAAATAATAATACAGTGAACACAAGGTGCACATATCTTTCTGAGTTTGTATTTTCATTTCCTTCATATAAATTCCAGAAGTAGAATTACTGGATTGTATGGTGGTTCTAATTTTTTTTTAAAAAAAAATTTTTGAGAGACTTTTATACTCCTTTTCATAGTGGCTATACCAATTTACATTCTCACCAACAGTGCACAAGGGTTTTCTTTTCTTCACATCCTTGCCAACACTTGTTGTTTCTTGTCTTTTTGATAATAGTTATTCTAAAGATGTGCCATATGATACCTCATTGTGGTTTTGATTTGCATTTCCCTGATGATTGGTAATGTTCAGCATCTTTTCGTACCTGCTGGCCATCTGTATGTCTCCTTTGGAAAAATGTCTGTTCAGATCCTCTGCCTATTTTTTAATCAGATTGTGTTTTTGCTGTTGAGTTGTATGAGTTCTTTATATATTTTTGATGTTAACCCCTTATCAAATATGTGATTAGTGAATATTTTCTCCCATTCTTTTTTTCTCCCATGCTTTTTTATTTTGTTGACAGTTGCCTTTGCTATGAAGTAGTTTTTTAGTTGGATGTTGTTTTGGGTCTTATGTTCAAGTATTCAATCCATTTTGAGTTAATTTTTGTGTATGGTGTAGGTAGATGATCAATTTTCATTCCTTTGAATATGGCTGTCCAGTTTTCCTAGGGGTATTTACTGAAGAGACTGTCCTTTCTCGATTGTGTATTTTTGCCTTCTTTGCCATAACTTAATTGACCATGTATGCATCTGGGTTCTCTGTTTTGCTCCATTGATCTGTGTGTCATTCTCTCTCTCTCTCTTTTTTTCGCTTCACAACTTGCAGGGTCTTAGTTCCCCGAGCAGGGATTGAACACACACTCTCAGCAGTGAAAGCTCGGTGTCCTAACCACTGGACCCCTACAGAATTCCCATGTGTCATTCTCTTTTTAGCTGCCATGAAGTCACAGACTTAACACCCTTTCAAATCAATTAAGACTCTTCATTTGACCATTTCATTTGAATGCCTTCCAAGCATCCTTAATTGATATTAAAGCAAAATATTTTCTTAGTTAATTTTATGGTATAGAGTAGGAGGCACAGCCATAGAAAAAGTTTAGTTCTTGAAATCTGAGCACATTTCCACTGTATTTCTTTGACCAGATGGCTTACTTGGAGGAGCAGGGTGTGATCTCCCCTGTTGTCCTCAACTAGGCTTTGGACTGCTCGAGGAAGTGTCCTTTTCCCTTAGATGGGCATGAAGTGAAAGTGTTACTCACTCTGTAATATCCAACTCTTTCCGAGCACATAGATTGTGGCCACCAGGCTCCTCTGTCTGTGGAACTCTCCAGGCAAGAATAATGGAGTGGATTGCCGTTCTCTTCTCCAGGGGATCTGCCCAACCCAGGGATCAAACCTAAGTTTCCTGAGTTGCAGGCAGATTCTTTACCATCTGAGACAGCAGGGGGCTCTGTAGATGGGCATATGGTACAGAAACCTATCTTGTTCATTGACTTTTCCCAATTCCAACTTTCCCAATGCCTATCTATTTCTATTTATTTTTCCCTAAAATCTTCCCTTCTAGTTATGACCAAGCTAATCATAACTCAAGGAGGTTTATCTACTCTTGGGAGTGAGTATGCCACTGTTTCCTGATTGTCCCAAACAACTTGGAAATCTGTATTAAACCTAGCCCAGCCAGCATAAGATCTGGAAGCTCTAGGGATGATGTGAAGTTGAAGTAGGTTCCATGTTTTGTGTAAGCTGGTGCTAATCGAGCCGAACCCAAGAAAGCCAGGTTCACTAGTCTTCACTTGTGGTAAGGCAGATGAGCCTGTGGCTTTTGGTTTTACCACATGCTGGATTTAAAGCTCTAAAAGAGGCTGCACCAGATAAGTAAACTCTTCATGTGCCCAGAATTTAGTTGTATTTTTTTCTTTACTTTTTCTTATTTTATTTAAAGCAAGTGAATCATGAAGTAAGGCATTTTGATAAAAATTATGTTCATCTACAGTTAATTTGATGGACATAATACACTAGTAGTTCCAGAGGTAATTGCAATTAAGAATCAGCTATAAGATTTAAAATAAACTAACAAAGGCCAGATCTCACCCACGCTACAGCTGTTAGAATCTCAGGGGTTTGGGTTAAAAATGTTCACATGTGTATTTAAAGTATCGCAAGTGATTCTGATGTATAGACATGATTGAGAACCACTAATATAAAGAAATAGGCAACTAGGAGTAAACTATTTTTCCTCCCTTCAGTGACACATTTACTGAAAGTCACTGTTCTAGATGGTTAATCTTGCATAAAGCATTTTTATTATTTTTGAATATAATACATTCACATTGTTGAAAAATTGTAATTTATAAAGGATACCAAGAGGGCAGTACACACAATTTTGGAATAACCATTAGCGTTCACCACCTAAAAGTTATAAAAGGAATATACACTGCCCTAGGTGGCTCAGATGGTAAAGACTCTGCCTGCAATGATTCTTTATGATTCTTTAATGTGGGAGACTCGGATTTGATCCCTGGATCAGGGAAGACCCCCTGGAGAAGGGAATGGCAACCTACTACCAGTATTCTTGACTGGAAAATCTCCTGGACAGAGGAGTCTGTTGGGCTACAGTTCATGGGGTCACAAAGAGTTGGACACGACCGAGTGACTAATACATATAACATTTCAAAGTAAAAAGTCAAAGTTCCCTACTAGTCCCCATGTTCCTTTCTCCTCAGAGCAAATAAAACTCTTAAGGTCATTGTGCTGACATTTCACTTATGTTATATCCTCCTTAAAATTTAACAACAGTAAACTGCTCAGAGCCCTGAGAGAGATCTAAAGCAAGTGAATTTGAGACCATCAGAGCAAAACCCAGGGCACGGCCGCTGGTTGGTTAGTAGGCACTGTCACAGAACTCCCAGGTGATGCTGTTTCTGTTCCTCTGAAGTAAGGTCTGCAGGGCTGAGGCAGAAAAATGGAAAGCCTCTCATCTCCTCCAGCCTTGACAGCTTAGTCTCTTCAGAATTCCAGCTAACTTTCTTTTCTCTAAATTCTTTTTATTTCAGAGACTTAATCTTTTTTCACTTCCTGTTTTACAAAAGCTTCACTTACAGTTCTTTGAATGGTTAGCTTCTGTTGGAGAAACTATGTAAGAGGCAGTTTTCACCAGGCAGGTTTGGGTGGGTAACTGTGTTTAAATGTGTGGATTACCTGTATCACCTCTCCCCTGCCTAGGGGAAACAGTTATTTCCATCACACCTTACCCTGAATTTTAGAGTGGATGCAGTATTGTCACAGTTAGATACTGAAGACAAACTTCTTTTTCTTAATGTTGCAACTTCCCATGAAATTACTCAATAGCCTTATTGCACTGACTTTTTTCTAGGAATGAAGCCCAGAGTGATGAAAGAAGCAGTTTCTACTCCATCACGAGTGACCCACAGAGATCAGGAATGGTATGATGCTGAAATTGCCAGAAAACTTCAAGAAGAAGAAATTTTGGTGAGCAGAATTTAACACAAGATTTTACGTGAATCTGGATTTTTGTGAATTGAATCAACCTTGGCATTTATACAATAGGTGTTTAGTCCTTTCTGTTGAGAAACTGATACCTTTTTTATGGATGGAAAAAGCAAGACAACAGGAATAAAGTGTCCAGTTTTATTCACTCAGTAAGCATTCAGTTCATTTCAGTTCAGTTCAGTCCAGTCGCTCAGTCGTGTCTGACTCTTTGTGACCCCATGGACTGCAGCATGCCAGGCCTCCCTGTCTATCACCAATTCCCGGAGCTTACTCAGACTCATGTCAATTGAGATGGTGATGCCATCCAATGAACTCATCCTCTGTCATCTCCTTCTGCCACCTTCAATCTTTCCCAGCATCAGGGTCTTTTCAAATGAATCAGGTCCATACCATTTCTGTCCTTTATCGAGCCCATCTTTGCATGAAATGTTCCCTTGCTATCTCTGATTTTCTTGAAGAGATCTCTAGTCTTTCACATTCTGTGTTTTCCTCTGTATCTTTACACTGATCACTGAGGAAAGCTTTCTTATATCTCCTTTCTATTCTTTGGAACTCTGAATTCAAATGGGTTTATCTTTTCTTTTCTCCTTTGCTTTTCACTTCTCTTCTTTTCACAGCTATTTGTAAGGCCTCCTCAAGCAGACATTTTGCTTTTTTGGATTTCTTTTTCTTGGGGATGGCCTTGATCCCTATCTCCTGTACAGTGTCACAAACCTCCATCCATAGTTCATCAGGCACTCTGTCTATCAGATCTAGTCCCTTAAATCTATTTGTCAGTTCCACTGTATAATCATAAGGGATATGATTCAGGTCATACCTGAATGGCCTAGTGGTTTTCCCCATTTTCTTCAATTACAGTCTGAATTTGGCAACAAGGAGTTCATGATCTGAGCCCCATTCAGCTCCTGGTCTTGTTTTTGCTGACTCTATAGAGCTTCTTCATCTTTGGCTGCAAAGAATATAATCAACCTTCAGGGTCTTTCCCAATGAGTCAGCTCTTCGCATCAGGTGGCCAAAGTATTGGAGTTTCAGTTTCAACATCAGTCCTTCCAATGGACATTCAGGACTGATTTCCTTTAGGGTGGGCTGGTTGGATCTCTTTGCAGTCCAAGGGACTCTCAAGTCTTCTCCAACACCACAGTTCAAAAGCATCAGTTCTTTGGTGCTCAGCTTTCTTTATAGCCCTACTCTCACATCCATATATGACTACTGGAAAGACCATAACCTTAACTAGATGGACCTTTGTTGGCAAAGAAATGTCTCTGTTTTTTAATATGCTGTCTGGGTTAGTTACAACTTTTCTTCCAAGGAGTAAATGTCTTTTAATTTCATGGCTGCAGTCACCATCTGTAGTGATTTTAGAGCCCCCCAAAAATAAAGTCTCTCACTGTTTCCACTCTTTCCCCATCTATTTGCCATGAAGTGATGGGACTGGATGCCATGATCTTAGTTTTCTGAATGTTGAGCTTTAAGCCAACTTTTTCACTCTCTTCTTTATTACGCACTGTGTAATTTGGTAAAAATAGACCCTGTTCTGGCTAATGATTGCCGGGAGCAATATCAATAACCTCAAATATACAGATGAACTGAACTGAAAGACCTATCTCACCAGACTGTCTCGAGCACAGAGTGCCTTACGCCACCCTGAACTCCCTCAGGTTGTGTTGAAGGTATACAGCTGCCACAGCGCAGGGTTTAGTCTTTGCAGAGGCAGGTGGTGAATGCCCTATTTGTTCAATTGTCGGCAACAATCTTGGCAAGTGCCAGCTTGTAGTTGACAATATATATATATATATGTATAATGGAATATTATTCAGCTATAAAAATGAGGAAATCCTTCTGTCCAACAGACTGTGTGACTGAACTGAACTGGCTAATGAAAGTATACAATCTGATTATCATCTTCAGGGATGTTGGTCACAATTAGTTTCAAATACCAGTGTTTTTTTTTTTTTTTAATGTAAGCTTTTTTTTTTTTCCCAGTGGACAATTAGATTCCAGTTAAATTATACTTTTTTGTATTCTCTGTACCATAGGCTACCCAGGTGGACATGAGAGCAGCTCAAGTTGCCCAGGATGAGGTGCGTTCATGTTAATTTGTTTAGCCATTATTCTTTGGAAATATCCCAATAATTTTCTACTTACAGCTTTGCAATTTTTGTTTAGGAAATTGCTAGACTTCTAATGGCTGAAGAAAAGAAAGCTTACAAGAAAGCCAGGGAGCGGGAGAAATCATCTTTGGACAAAAGAAAGCATGACCCTGAGTGGAAGGTAGAGTCTGTTTGTTTTTAATGAGAAATACAAGTAAAACTATAATGGGGAGTCCTCTTTTACGGTGAGCTCACAGATATATTTAGGGCATATAAATTATCTGTCTCTCGTATGTGAATCTGACTTATAATAGTTGTTTCACCATGAAAAATCATATTGAATTTTTCAAAGTAACTATGTAAAGAAGTTGCTTATGAGATTGAAAAACTCATTTCCTTCAT
The DNA here is from genome assembly GCA_024291935.2 of Okapia johnstoni. Lineage (NCBI taxonomy): Eukaryota > Metazoa > Chordata > Mammalia > Artiodactyla > Giraffidae > Okapia > Okapia johnstoni. The sequence goes on along the minus strand of CM044311.1, from coordinate 77,433,011 downwards.
TTTAAGACCTACTGAGAGGTAGATGCCTGTGGCCACAAGCAGACATAGTTTTACTCTGCTTGCCTTACAGGAAAATGCAATGTTTTCCACATGCTCTTAAATTTCCACAGTGGCCCTTCCCCTCCTCTTTGGACTCTTCTGTTCACTTATATTGTCCTTCCTTCTTGATCCTATGCCAGCTGTCTTTCTTGCCTCTGGCATCACTTGATCCATGGCAGATGTACAGCCATTCTTATCACCAGCCATCATTGCTTATGAAACTATCTTGCATGAGCCTCAATTGTTACCTTCTTCTTGTTAATCAGAAATAGTAGAGACAAAATAGACAGCGACCACTGTTCATTCTGCCATAGTCTAATTATTGTATGTGGTGACTGCAAGTTTAGTGAAACAGATCTTACTCATTAGTTTCTGTGTGCAAAGCACCACTCTGGACTTACAGGGAGAGACAAAGATAGATTTTCCTCAGAATAATGTATAATGTTGGAAAGAAGACAGACTATAGACAGCTAACAAATGTGAGGTCAAGCTGGCTAAAAAATGCATAATGGAAAAACAAAAGGAGCTGGAGTGAGCATTTATACTGTAAAGGCTTTTAGGGAGGCAGTCTGTACTGAGCTGGAAGGATGCAGCCAGGTGTGTATCCATGATATGGTTGAGGTTGCTCTTCTCCCCACTTCCCTCCCTCTCTCAAACAAAATCCTCCCTTGGGCCTCTGGTCCTGTCACAGTCTCAGCATATGTTTTGAGAAAAATGAAGAAAGAGAAAGTACTGTAATAGTATTTCTCTACTGTTGCCTGTTGCTCAGTTGTGAATCTAAAAGCAAATGAAAATATTATTTCCATGTTATCTGTTTACCCTGTTCGTAATTCAGGATTTCTCCAAACAGACATGTATTATTTTCATAGAAGGCTTCCCAAATGCTCCTGTTATGTAAATTAAGCTGCAAGTAATTGCCCAAGAGTTCCTCAAGTTCTTTGTTAACTCAGCTATGTTGGAGTAGGTATTTTTAAAAATTACAAATCAGGCAGGGAAGAGGAAGAAGGTCACATTTCTAGCAAGCATCAGGACTTCTGTTATTTTTAGATTCTGTCAGTGGGGCTGGAGTTGTTTCTCTCTAGAAAAGTTGACATGAATATGCCTTATTTCTGGGCTTGAAAGTTATGACTTAGGTCAGATGTGAAGAAACAAGTTTAAGAGCATGAAGCTGGATTCCATAGACTCTGGGAGTCCTCCAGTTCTGTTACTGAACCAAACTTGGATCTGCTCTCTCTTGCACAGTAAAGCAAATCTACTGATATACTGGGTTGTGGTGAAGGAAAGTGTAGCATTTCTTGTAAGGCTCCATACATGTAGTCAGGGACAGCTAGTACTCAAAAGGCCCGAACTCCCTGGTGGGTTTCAGGAAAGCCTTTTTAAAAGATCTGGAGACTATGTGCTCATGGTCATCAGGTAGTTTACGTCTTCAATTTGGTGGGGGTTTTCACATCTGTAAAACCACTCAGGGAGTGAGCACCATATACTTTTATCTAAGTACTTCATAAAAGAGCTGAAGCAGAGGATATGGGGGAGGGGGAAGGCTTGAGAGATCCGTGCTCAGTTACAGTTCTTGTCAGCTGCCACGTAGCTGCCTTGTTACTAACGGGTGACCAAGCGCACCTCTGTGATAGAGCCTGTTTGTGAGGGTTTAGTCCACTCATCTGGTTGTACTGACACCTGCAACACTCTTTCATAACTATAATTTTTTGGTCTTTAAGTGACTGTGTTTAAAAATATTTTATGTTGCTAAGTTAGGTGTAAATAACCTAAAATTATGAAAGGAGAGTTTGACATCATTTAGATAATCTACAAATCTAATTTTTCTCTGTTTGCTGTTTTCTCTGTGTGTGTGTGTGTCTTTTTTCTTTCCCACTTAGCCCAAAACAGCTAAATCAGCACACTCAAAGTCAAAAGAGAGTGATGAACCTCACCGTTCCAAGAATGACAGACCAACACGGTAAGATGACACCTGAAAAGGGGAGTGAGGATCTTGACCTTGGGGTGAGCAAGAGATATTGGCTGCCTGAAAAGAGTGTTTGTTCCTTGGAGAGGAGATCCAGAAATCTGCAGTTGTGAGGTGGTATCAAGTCTTGCAGGATTATTTTCAAGCTTTGTTTTCTGTTTTAAATTGTGTTGAACAAGTCAAGTCAGGAAGATGGGGAATCTTATAGAAACTGAGGTAAGGAGAGATGCACTTTTTTGTTAGGACTGGTTCTTATCTCTGGATTCACTGAATAAACAGCACTCAACTAAGAAGGGATGAGATTAACCATTTTCTTAAGTAAAATCTCAGCTGTTAAATGTTTACTGAGTTCCACGATCACATTGGTGTGTGCATGACATTTCAGTTCAGTTCAGTTGCTCAGTCGTGTCCGACTGTTTGCGACCCCAAGAATCGCAGCAAGCCGGGCCTCCCTGTCCATCACCAACACCCGGAGTTTACCCAAACTCATGTCCATTGAGTCAGTGATGCCATCCAGCCACCTCATCCTCTGTCATCCCCTTCTCCTCCCGCCCCCAATCCTTCCCAGCATCAGGGTCTCTTCCAATGAATCAACTCTTCGCATGAGGTGGCCACAATATTGGAGTTTCGGCTTCAACATCAGTCCTTCCAATGAACACCCAGGACTGATCTCCTTTAAGATGGACTGGTTGGATCTTCTTGCAGTCCAAGGGACTCGCAAGAGTCTTCTCCAACACCACAGTTCAAAAGCATCAATTCTTCGGCGCTCAGCTTTCTTCACAGTCCAACGCTCACATCCATACATAACTACTGGAAAAAACATAATCTTGACTAGACGGACCTTTGTTGGCAAAGTAATGTCTCTGCTTTTTAATATGCTATCTAGGTTGGTCATAACTTTCCTTCTAAGGAGGAAGCGTCTTTTAATTTCATGGCTGCAGTCACCATCTGCAGTGATTTTGGAACCCCCAAAAATAAAGTCTGACACTGTTTCTACTGTTTCCCCATCTATTTCACATGAAGTGATGGGACCGGATACCATGTTCTTAGTTTTCTGAATGTTGAGCTTTAAGCCAACTTTTTCACTCTCCTCTTTCACTTTCATCAAGAGGCTCTTTAGTTCCTCTTCACTTTCTGCCATAAGGGTATTGTCATCTGCATATCTGAGGTTATTGATATTTCTCCCGGCAATCTTGATTCCAGTTTGTGCTTCTTCCAGCCCAGCGTTTCTCATGATGTACTCTGCATATAAGTTAAATATGCATGGTGACAATATACAGCCTTGATGTACTCCTTTTCCTATTTGGAACCAGTCTATTGTTCCATGTCCAGTTCTAACTGTTGCTTCCTGACCTGCATACAGGTTTCTCAAGAGACAGGTCAGGTGGTCTGGTATTCCCATCTCTTTCAGAATTTTCCACAGTTTGTTGTGATCCACATAGTCAAAGGCTTTGGCATAGTCAATAAAGCAGAAATAGATGTTTTTCTGGAACTCTGTTGCTTTTTCGATGATCCAGCGGATGTTGGCAATTTGATGTCTGGTTCCTCTGCCTTTTCTAAAACCAGCTTGAACATCTGGAAGCTCAGGAGTTCACGTATTGCTAAATTCTGGGTTGGAGAATTTTGAGCATTACTTTACTAGCATGTGAGAAGAGTGCAATTGTGCGGTAGTTTGAGCATTCTTTGGCATTGCCTTTCTTTGGGATTGGGATGAAAACTGACCTTTTCCAGCCCTGTGGCCACTGCTGAGTTTTCCATATTTGCTGGCATACTGAGTGCAGCACTTTCACAGCATCATCTTTCAGGATTTGAAGTAGCTCTACTGGAATTCCATCACCTCCACTAGCTTTGTTCGTAGTGATGCTTCCTAAGGCCCACTTGACTTCATATTCCAGGATGTCTGGCTCTAGGTGAGTGATCACACCATCGTGATTATCTGGATCATGAAGATCTTTTTTGTACAGTTCTTCTGTGTGTTCTTGCCACCTCTTCTTAATATCTTCTGCTTCTGTTAGGTCCATACCATTTCTGTCCTTTATTGAGCCCATCTTTGCATGAAATGTTCCCTTGGTATCTCTAATTTTCTTGAAGAGATCTCTAGTCTTTCCCATTCTGTTGTTTCCTCTATTTCTTTGCATTGATCGCTGAGGAAGGCTTTCTTATCTCTCCTTGCTATTCTTTGGAACTCTGCATTCAAACGGGACTGTCTTTCCTTTTCTCCTTTGCTTTTCGCTTCTCTTCTTTTCCCAGCCATCTGTAAGGCCTCCTCAGACAGCCATTTTGCTTTTTTGCATTTCTTTTCCATGGTGATGGTCTTGATACCTGTCTCCTGTACAGTGTCACGAACCTCCGTCCGTAGTTCATCAGGCACTCTATCAGATCTAGTCCCTTAAATCTATTTCTCACTTCCACTGTATAATCATAAGGAATTTGGTTTAGGTCATACCTGAATGGTCTTGTGGTTTTCCCTACTTTCTTCAATTTAAGTCAGAATTTGGCAATAAGGAGTTCATGATCTGAGCCCCATTCAGCTCCCAATCTTGTTTTTGCTGACTGTATAGAACTTCTCCATCTTTGGCTGCAAAGAATATAGTCAATCTGATTACAGTGCTGACTCTGGTGATGTCCATGTGTAGTCTTCTCTTGTGTTGTTAGAAGAGGGTGTTTGCTATGACCAGTGGGTTCTCTTGGCAAAACTCTGTTAGCCTTTGTCCTGCTTCATTCTGTACTCCAAGGCCAAATTTGCCTGTTACTCCAGGTGTTTCTTGACTTCCTACTTTTGCATTCTAGTCCCCTATGATGAAAAGGACATCTTTTTTGGGTGTTAGTTCAAGAAGGTTTTGTAGGTCTTCATAGAACCGTTAACCTCACTTTCTTCAGCGTTACTGGTCGGGGCATAGCCTTGGATTACTGTGATACTGAATGGTTTGCCTTGGAAACAAACAAAGATCATTCTGTTGTTTTTGAGATTGCATCCAAGTACTCATTTTGGACTCTTTTGTTGACCATGATGGCTACTCCATTTCTTCTAAGGGATTCCTGCCCACAGTAGTAGATATAATGGTCATCTGAGTTACATTCACCCATTCCAGTCAATCTTAGTTCACTGATTCCTAGAATGTTGATGTTCACTCTTGTCATGTCCTGTTTGACCACCCCCAATTTGCCTTGATTCATGGACCTAACATTCCAGGTTCCTATGCAGTATTGCTCTTTACAGCATCAGACCTTGCTTCTATCACCAGTCCCATCCACAACTGGGTGTTGTTTTTGTTTTGGGGCCGTCCCTTCCTTCTTTCTGTAGTTATTTCTCCCCTGATCTCCAGTAGCATATTGGGCACCTACCGACCTAGGGAGTTCATCATTCATTGCCCTATCTTTTTGCCTTTTCATACTGTTCATGAGGTTCTCAAGGCAAGAATACTGAAGTGGTTTGCCATGCCCTTCTCCAGTGGACCACATTCCGTCAGACCTCTCCACCATGACCCGTCCGTCTTGGGTGGCCCCATACAGCATGGCTTAGTTTCATTGAGTTAGACAAGGCTGTGGTCTATGTAATCAGATTGGCTAGTTGTCTTTGATTGTGGTTTCAGTCTGTCTCCCCTCTGATGCCCTCTCTCAGTGCCTACTGTCTTACTTGGTTTTCTCTTACCTTGGATGTGGGGTATCTCTTCACGGCTGCTCCAGCAAAGTGCAGCCACTGCTCCATACCTTGGATTTGGGGTAGCTCCTCCTGGTCGCTGCCCCTGACCTCGGGTGCATGACATTTACACATGTCTAAATTCATTTCTGTGTGAGTCTCAGTGTCCTAGGCAAATACTCATTTCAGTCACTGCAGACTGTTCTTCATCCCACTACAACATGTAGCTGTGGCTACAGTATGTGTATACTTTCTAACTTCTCTCAGGCAGTCTGGGGTCATGGTTATGGAGCAACTGCTACTTTTCCACTGCAAATTGTCAACATTGAAGTCTTTGGGAAGCAACCTTTATTTTTTCTTTATTGCTTTCTGTTGCTTTTCAAGGAAAACCTGATTGGAAGAGGAAGAGGGAATGTTAAATAGAAAAGGCAAAAGTAACACTAAATCTAACATTTGAAAACTCTAAATTACTGAAACTTTGTACAGTATTTTGGTCCTGATTATTAATGATATATTTACTAATTATTAAAGCATAAGTTTTATGACATTGAAAAATTTACACTCTTGTCACTCATTGCTCACACTTAAACTACTAGACTTTTTTCCTCAAATAGAATATATTTAGTGTTCTTGAAAAGCCATATTCTATTTTTAAACTCATGGGCTTTCAGAAGGTAAGTACCTTTCAGAAAATTAGATTGTAAAACATTTAGGGTACAGTAGTGTACTTTGTCTAATTGTATACAATTGGTTCTTATAGCTTTTAGTTACACACATGCCAAATGTCTTTTAAAGCAAATTTTAGATTGAGTTCAGCTTTATTTATATCCCTGCACAACATCTAAGTAAAATAAGAAGAATTAATCTGTTCTCAGTTGGTAAATAAGTAGGTGTTGCTTATTATGCCTTTTTTTTTTTAAATAAAGGGAACTAAAATCATCTTTAGAGTTATTTTGCAGCCTTTGAAGTCCTTGGACTTCTTAGAATACCAGTGTTTTTGACATTATATGATAGAACAGTCTGAAATGTCTATTTAAAGGATTTATTAAAGTTGAAAACAACTTTCTGAAATGTAATGGGTTCTCTTAAAAATATTTGATATATTGAAAGAACAAATAATCAAATGATCCTTTGTTAAAACTGGCCATTGTAAATGAGTGAAAAGTGGCCTATGACTAGTAAAAAAAAGTCATTTTTTGACTTAAGAGGAATATTTGTCTTTAACTATTAAAATAAAAAAATATTTTTATTTTTTTAATTAAAAAAAATACTAAAAGAAAAAAAACCTTTATTTGCAGAAAAACTCTATATATGGCAAAACAAAATGAATAAGAATTTTATGAAACCTGTATTTTCATAGTTAAAACTTATAGCTTATGATCTTATTATAGATAACTTGTACAATTAATGTTAGAAGATATGCTTTGTTAAGGTTAGATTCTGTGGTTTTCTGTTTCACATTTAAGCATGGTGGAAGATGAGTTAACCATTTGTACAGAAAGAGATGGTTTCAAGGATTGAGAAACATGGAGCTTGCTAGTTCAAGGGGAAACAGATTCTCATGTAGAGCTTGTAACAGTCATGGTTAAAAGTCATTTTCATTGTCCATTAAAGATTTCTACTCTAAAAAACAGAAAACTAGTTGGCAATAATCTGAATTAATTCCAATTCTTTGTAATTAAAAAAAGTTTTAACCTAAGTTCTAAACTGTTTTAACTATAGGATTTTATATTAATAATGCTACTTGGTATTTTGTTTTTGTATTTTTCCCTTAGAAAAACAAGGATTTTATAAATATCATTTGGTTCCTACAGTGTTCTTATGAATATGAAATATATTTTTCTCCACTTATTCATTTATCCAGTATTTATTGAGCCCCATAATAATTGCCCAGACCCAGAGTAAGCGGCAGTCAACAAAAATTTTCTTGCTCTTATGAAATTTATAATCTAAACAGACAGCTATGCAACTAACTACTATAATTGTGTTAAATGCTAAGGATGAAAAATGCAGGTTGTTAGAAGAGCATAAGGAGACATTTAACCTAGTCTGGGTGTCTGGGAAGGCTTCTTGAAGAAATGAATTTTGAGTGAACTCTGAAGTATATTCAGTTTTATCACTAGCTTAAAGATAGAAATCATTTCATAAGAGCAGTTGGAAATAGGTAATCCTAATACATCAGAAACTATAAAGCAAACTATTAGTTAACAAGATTTTTCCAACTTTGGATTTAAATACCCCTAACTGAAATAACTGTCTTCAGTGCAACAGATAATTTGGTAGGACCCCTGGAAGCATTAACCCAAGATTTGTTCTCTACATAAGCAAAAAATTAATAAAACAGCACACCAATTAATAAAACGATAACTGAGGGCATTCTAGACTGATTTGTTTATCCTCATGGGGGGATCCTAGAGGATTTGTTGGCATCCTAAACTTTGTTCAGCACTTCAGCATCCCTTTCCTTGGTGATGAGTTTTTCTGACAGTACCAGTTGGCTTGTGTTTCTCCAGTATTTGGTCATCTAATGAGAATAATAAAAAGAGTAAAATATAGACCCTGCCACCTTGATTACAAATCCTGTTTTCTTGAGTGTAAGTTACTTCTTTAGTTAACATTCTTAATTCTGGAGTCAGATTGCTTTGTCTCAACTTTACCTGCCAAGATTTATGTTACTTTTTAAAGGTGAATGTTCTAAATGTCTGTGAATAATGAAAGAAAAACACTTATTTAATTTCTAATGTTTATAAACAAATGATTCCATGCTCTTAACACACAATTTGAGCACACCTTTGGGAAACAGCAAAAAAATGAGAGATTTTGTTTTACATCTTTATCAATACCAAGTGTCTTCAAAAATCTGTTATATAATTAAAATAATAAAATTTTGGAGTATTAAAAATTTCCCATTTGTCTTTTTGCAGTTGTCTTGTTTTGACATGAAGTTGCACATGTGTTAAAACTGTCCTTTCCTTCTCTAAGCTCTACTCTGCCACCTAGTGGTTTAACGAACTTTGCTCTAAGTTTTGTGTGTTGACCAGTGTCCCATCTCCCTCCGTTCTTAGCTGCTGCCTTCTCTCCCTTAATTACTTTCTTTTCCCATCTGTCTTTTCCTTTCTTTCTCTTTTTCTTGATGAAACCTGTGAAAACAAAATATATTTCTCATTAATGGCAGTGATCATATCTCATTAATCTTGGTTTATCTATCCCTTAGCACAGTGAATGAATGTGAATGTATTAGTCGCTCAGTCGTGTCCGACTCTTTGCGATCTCATGGACTGTAGTCCGCCAGGCTCCTCTGTCCATGAGAGTCTCCAGGCAAGAATACTGGAGTGGGTTTCCATTTCCTGACCCAGTGGATCTTCCTGACCCAGGGATCGAACCCAGGTCTCCCGCATTGCAGGCAGATACTTGACTGTCTGAGCCACCTGGGAAGCCTGCCAGTGCCTCACACTTATTAGCACAATGCCCTCACACTTATTAGGTGCTCAGAAGATACTTGTTTGTATTGAATTATGTGCATAACAACAAAGAGACAAGTTAAATAATTTATCCAAGGTTATACAACTGGCTAGGAACTACCATGACGATTCTGAAATATTCCAGCTTTGCATCTCCACTGTAACTATTTTTTCTAAGTGATCCAGTGAGGGGTGGAATCGTAGTCATCACTACGTAGAGTATCTCTTTAAATCTTGACTTTTCTTAGGCCACCACCACCTGCCATGACAGATGCTGAGGGTTTGGATTACACTCCTTCTGGAAACCAGCATAATTCCACACGTCACTACTCAAAGTCAGAGTCTTCTCATAAAGGTAAGACAAATGTGTATGGTCAGCTGTAAGATCTTTTTTAATAATCGCCATGCTATAGTGGAAAACCCAGGTGCTATATTATAGATCACTAGAGTGGAAGAATAAGTTAGTCTTCTGAGCAGATCAGTATATTATTCTTCGTTTATTAGAGGGCTTCCCTGATAGTTCGGTTGGTGAAGAATCTGCCTGTAATATGGGAGACCACGGTTTGATTCCTGGGTTGGGAAGATCCACTGGAGAAGATCATTATGTTATTCTTCATTTATTAAAAAACAAACAAAAAAAATGATTTAAAAACAGAAAGCAGACACGTTAAATTGAGTGGAAGATTTTCTGTGTGCACTTAGTTGAGCTTTGAACAATACAGTTTTGAACTGCTTGAGTGCCCATTTATACATGGATTTTTTTTTTTTTTTCTTCCTGTAGTGAATACTGTAGTACTACACCATCCATGTTGGTTGGGTCAGCAAACAAATACACAGAGGACCTCTGTAAATTGTATGTGGATTTTCAGCTATGCAAAGGGTCAGTGCCTCTAACCCCCCCTGCATTGTTCAGGGGTCAACAGTATTTGCATTTTCTCCAGGGAGAGTTCATAGCTTTTATCAGATTCTTAATGGGTGGCTATGTCCCCCATTTAGATCTATTGGACTTTTACTGTGCTGGCTATTGTTTTCCATTTGCCTATGACTCTTTCTTAATTAGATTAAAATACACAGATATACATACACATCACAGAAACACATCACACAGAAGAAAAATGGGGCAAAGAAAATGAGGAAAGAACCTGAGATCTAAGTTGGACCAGATCTTTAAAGTGAAAGGAATAATCAGGTCTGTCTCCTTTACCAACGATAGGCATTGACTTAATGTGTAATTTCATGGCAGTCATAAAATGAGATAATGAAAATGTAGTTTCTCATATTAATTTGCTCATCTTAAAGTATAGGTGATTTTAATGGTGTCAGCATTGTCAGAATTATATAAGTAAAATACATTAAAGCAAATTGCAACAGACTTCACAAATATTAGGTCTTATTGGTTAATGTTTTTTAATTTTTTATGGTTTTTGAAGATTTCTTAGGTGATGTTTTCATTATTTTTTCCGAAATCTAATGATTACCTTTCCAAGCTTACTTAAATTTTCTTTCTGCAGTGATATACAAGATATCAATGCACAGGTAACCACTCCAGACCCATTAAATTAGAATTTGGGGGGACACGTTTTGCCAGGCATTGTATTTTTTTTGACTCTCTCCTTATTATCCTCCAATTAAAAATAAAAATAATAAAAAGCTCTCCTCCTGCTCCCCTATCATTCTGCCATTTATCCAATGTTGATAATAAGACAAAAAGATGAGATTAGTTGAACATTATCAAAACAACCCATACACTACAATTTTCATCAGTTGGTGACCTTTTCAGCATCCCTTGTTTAACTCATGATTTTCTTTCTCAAATTATATATAAGCATTACTTTTAGGAGGTGCATTCGTGTCCTTGCCATACATTTGATATATAATACTAAACCAACACATTGATTCTGAATATAAGTACAGTTTCCCTAGGTACCTATCTGCAGCAGATTGGTTCCAGAATTCCCAAGGATCTCAAAAATCCCCAGATTCTTAAGCCCCTTATAAGATGTCGTAGTATTTGCATATGACCTATGCACACCCTCCCCTAAACTTTAAATCATCTCTAGATTACTTATGTTAATAATGCATAATACAATGTAAATGCTCTGTAAATACTTCAAACATATGTCAAATTCAAGTTTTGCTTTTTGGAACTTTATGGGATTATTTTTTCTGAATATTTTCAATCCATGCCGGATGGAGAACCCACAGATACGGAGAGCCAATTTGTATGCTTACAACCAAGAACAAACAAAACACATGAACCATTTGAAATGCATAGAAATATAGATAACATTGTTTTATTTGAACAGGGAGAAAAACAGTGTCTCAGAGATTTTTTCCTTAATCGTTTTTCTTCCTTTTTCCTTCTCTCCTCAGGTTTCCATTATAAACCATAAAAACCTAGGAATCTGCCTTGAAAACGGACTCACTGTAGCTAAATTACTGGATGATACAGAACACATTCCACACTTATTTTTTTCTTCCTCTATTTTGTATTCCTGAGATTTATCCTCAAGTGTTTTTTGGACCACGAATAATTTTCATTCATTTAAAATGTTTTGGTTATTCCTGATCACTTGGGCAGTACAAGAAAATCTAGCTTCTGAATATTGGCTATCTCTACGGAGCATATGCTTCCTGGGGTATAGTATCTAAGAGCTCTATAAAATGCCATTTTCATTAGGTATGGAGTATTGATATTTAATGAATAGGCTTAACTTAGCAATTAGGATTTTGTGGAGGTAATGATCGAAGTAAAACATAATGTTTGGATGCAATGCAGAATAAAAGAATATAAGAAATAGCTTTTTTGGTGCATTAGTGTATGATATATTAAAAGATAAGAGACTTTTGCCTTTTTTTTTTTTTTTTTGCTATTCAGGGAAAGAGAAAAATCACAACCATAACATATTTAAAAAGAAAAAAAAAAAAAGGAACAGTTGAAATATGTAACTGACTATAAAGACTGTAGAGGTTTTATGTATCCTTACACACCCTCCTGGGAAAATTGGCCTAGATATCATTTACTAACACCATCTCTGCCATTGCCTCCTCAATAGCAAGAATTCTGAAGCCTCTGGGCATTGAACCATTTTTTAGTACTTATTGGAAAAAATTTAATTCTAAGAAGTTTTAAGTCTGCAAGATCAATTAAAGATGAAAAATTTTGTATCCCTTCTCTTATTTTACGTTTAGGTATAAAGCCAAGGCAATTAGAATTGGAAAGATGTTTATATAAGTAATGATGCTGTCATTTCTCTGACTGTAAGACTGAATTTTTCCTCTTGCATATAAAACATAGCAGCATTCATTGGTTGGCAACCTCTCGAAAATATTTTGCGTATCTGTCAATAAGCAAATTAATTGGACTTGAAGTTGAAGTTGATAAAGAAGTTCTTCATTCAAGTATTTGGTCCTGCACATATGTTAGTGACACATGGGCATTGGATTCCTTTGTGCCAGACCTTAAACCCCTCTTCAGGAAATCTGGAATTTTTGTTAATCTTCTAGCCTCATGGAAATGCTTCTTTTTCCATACCAGTTAGTTAACATAAATATCAGCCATGCTGTGTATTCAGTATATTTGGACTTGAGAAAAAAGTTGTTAATCCATTCCTTTCTGGCTGGAACTGCCTTCTGTTTGCCTTATCTTTTGAAATAGTCTTTCTAGTTGGGCAATATTCATGAAGTTTTTTAGACTAGCTTCTCAGAGTATTTGGGTTTTTCATTTTAAGGAATAGCTTTAGTTTCATAGTTTTTGGATTGTATGAACTTAAGGATACTTAAGAGTTAAGTTTTGAGAAAATAATAATCTAGAAGTAAAACCCTTAAGGTTGTAGTTATTTTGGAGAAATAAGGAAAGGGAAAAGAACAGAACTTTGCATGTCCAGGATGAAATGACTGAGGAAGAAAAATCTTCAGTTAAATAGACAAGAGGAGACCAAATGGAGGTCCTAGCCTTAAATCAAATTCCAGAGGATGTTTTCAATATCAAAGGTTAGGCCTTGTTGATTCCTAGTAATGCTATATTTTTCTTTGTCTGCCCTGTGATTTTGCTTCATGTTTTAAAAAGTTTTTTATGGTAGCTTTAAAGAAAAGAAAAACAATGTATTTTTATTTGAAAATCAGGCAAATGGGCAACATCATTTGCCATATTTTTATTTTATAAATGTTTATTTTTCTATCTCATACAATGATCAGTTCTTCTTTTCAAATTCTCCATTTATCCTCTCATGTACTACTTCATGCAATCATGTTTATTACTGTAAAATGCTAACTGGGTGTATTTTACTCAAAAAATGTCAGGTCACTTTACATGTAACCAGGATGTTAGTGTTTCAGCTATGTTAGTAAGTGACCAAAGGTAGTATTTCCTTCGTTACACACAATTCAACATCTGTATTGAAAATTCGTTATTTTTTTTAATGTTTTTAAAAGATCAGAGTTTTAAAATATTTTAATTTAATTTAATTTTTTTTTTTTTGTAAAGCAAACACTTTTTAAGAAGTATCAGAGTAATTCTTTCCCTGTGAATAAGAAGACACATCAAATAACCAGTTGAATTCTTCTTATTCTCATTCAAATAGTGTAATTGTTAATTATTGTTAATTTTGAGACTATAGAAGCAACTGTGTGTGTCCATGGAATTTTCCAGGCAAGAATACTGAAGTGGGTTGCCATTTCTTACTCCAGGGGATCTTTCCAACCCAGGGATCGAACCTGGGTCTTCTGCATTGCAGGTGGATTCTTTACCACTGCGCCACCTGAGATGCCCCATTTAGAGGCAACTAGCACTTTATTTTAAGAAACTGCCAAACATCTTCACTGTGTTCTCTGCTTTCCACTTGTCATTTTTATATAAATATGGAAGCATTTATTTTATTTCTTTTCCTACTGCTGGAACACACACAGTTTAATTTTGGGGTCCACAGTATATTTTGCTTTAATGTTGTGATGTAAAGTAATCATTCTGGCCTTGGAAAATCTTCCTGTTTCCATACCTCTGTTCTCCCAGGGGCCAGACCCCATAAACATCAGTGTGACCGAATGAGCAATGTGTCGTGGAGCCTTATCATGAGGCTGCTGGACATGGACACCCCATCACCGCAGCCTAGCTTTTTGTAAGTCATCACCTGGAAGCAAGGTTAGAAAAGGGTCAGTTTAAATGTTCTGAGTTGAAAAAAAATGTGACTGTATTGTCAAGTTGTTGGTAGACATAATTTTATTGGGTGGCTAGACAGTTGCTTCACATGCTTTAAAATAGGACATTGAGATTTTTAAAAGGTGACTTTGCACACAGTGACTTAATATTTATCGAGTGAATTTACAATAACCAGCAGCAGACGAACTGCAGAAAAGACTTCATGGGTTTTGATCATAGGGAAACATCTGAAGTAGAAAAGATGCAGATAGATGCTCCCAAGAGGAAAACCTTTCTAGAATAGCAGTGGCTACTTGGATCTAGATCAACATATTCCAAAAAGCGCGACCTTGGGCCTTGTGCTCCACTGAATTCACTTGAGAAAATTAGGAACCAAACGTGTTTTCCTCTTTTCTTTGCGTGGCCTGCAGCAGAACTGGATGATGAATAAATCCATTGCTGACTTTGTCCATACCTTTCGCACAATGTCGGGACTTTTCAGTATAAAACGAATGTTTAATGGATAATTATTTTTCTTTAATGCTGTCAGATATTCTCCAAATTTTGTCTTGTGCCAAATTGCTCTTTAGAAACCCCTGGTATAATATGGTGCATTCAGTTTACCACATGAGTGGTTAACATTTTAGGGCCTTGATTTTTAATGGGTGTTGCCTTTATATAAAAATCACATTGGGGGAGATTATTCATTTATTCAGTGTTGATTTTCTTGAAAGGTAACTGGTGATTGTCATATCCTCAGCCTATTAAAGGCATGAGACCGCCATGTAAGCAGCTTTCTGAAGAACTGAGAACAAAACAGAACTTGCTCTCAAAGGCTTGTTTCCCTTTGGTTTGTGTTGGAGACTTTAATGTAGAAAGGGAACCCTTCAGGTAGATTTCACTGTTACACAGTATGTCATATTTCTGATAACGTCAGTTTTTTAAAACCAAACATACAAAAATCAAAACCTGCTGTTTGAGCAAAAAAAAAAAAAAAATGAACATTTTTAATAATACTTTGTCTATTGCTTATCACTCAGAGTCAGAGGAGAGATTAGATAAAGTGATCCCATTTTTCCTTCCATCTGGTGGTGCCTGTGTCTTAAAGCCATAACTGCTGGTCTTACTGGTAATAGGATCTTTTTTCTCCCTTGTCCATCATAGGTCAGCTGGGCATGGAGAAGCAAACCAGAGACTGTCCTGATAGTGCTGCGCGGGGCGCAGTGGCACCCAGGGCTATCCAGGGAGAGTCTCTTTCATCCCTGGTGGTACGTTAGATTATCAAAGGGGAGAGCTGAGGCTGCTGTTGCTCCTGCCGTTTAACTCTCATTAGAAATGGTAGAGTTATTTCTAGAGAAGTCAAGAAGGGAAGGGTAAAGAAGGAAACCCTCACTTCTACAGAGTCACTTCTCTTATGAGACTTATACTTATGTCAGCAACATCTGTGAGGAACAGTATTGCCTTAAATTAGTTTGATTCTGACCAAGGTCAGTGTACTGTATTTCCTATAGATGAGTGACTGTCAACTCTCCATTGAGGTATCAAATTCACAGGTGAGCCCCAAACATCCTCGTCATCAGGCGTTTTGGACCTCCTCCCACTGAGCTGTGGCTGACATACACACTGATAGGTGTATCATTTCATTTCAAATTGCCTCTCGGTCTGTGGATGAGCAGTGGCATGACCAGGAAGGCTGGTGGTCGGAGAGTGAGAATTTCCTGAGCATATTCTTCAGGTGATCACTCCCTGAATAGTTGAGAGTTGACTGCCTTCATTTCCTATGGTGTTTGTGTAGAAGATGTTCCCAAAGGTTCTGTTATTCAGTGAAGTCAGTTATTCTGTAAAAATTTTGCCAACACTCTTATGTACTGAAATGCATACATACGTTAACAAAAAAGGAGAAAAACCAAACAAAACAGAGACATTTACTCAAATGGAAGATTTGTTGATGTGAAAAGTGTTTCTATTTTATTACTTTCAAGAGAAAATCAGAAAAACTTTTGCAAGGGTAGGGAAGACACCAGAGTGGTTTTTTAGGCTTGTGTTTGATGCCACAGAGTAACACAATGTCATCTAAGTAATCATGTTGATTTGTGGAAATGTCTGGTCCTAAAGATCACTCTTTCTGCCCGTAAATATTTGTGAACACTGCCTAGAAATATGTTCCTAATAGACTTAAATGTTTTTGTGTATTCTCAGCAAGGGAGATGTTTCTCTCACTTTTGAGTAAATTTGCATAGCCTGAGGAGCCGGCACTGTGCTGATTTCAGCATTTCAGAGAAGGACAGACTTAATTGTGTGACTTGGTGCCCCATGACTCATCGCTGAGCTTCATATGGAAAGAATGGAAGAATTGAAAGACAGGGTCTGCGTGACATTTCCTTCACAAAAGAGCAAGGATTAAGGACAGCAAAGAGAAAGTTGAGAGGATATACTGTTATATGCTTGGGAGAAGCTTTTGTTGCCCTGAGTTTCGGACCATAATTGCTAGAATAGTTTCTAGCTGTTAAATATAATGGGAAGGTTTTTGATGTCAGAATTTTTTAAATTTCTCATTGAATTAGCCGCTGGAATCCCTGTAGGCTATGACTTCAGATTTGCCATCAACTGAAAGCCAAATGCCGTTTCCCAGCTCTATAGCTGTTATTTTCCACCTGCCTCTTAAAAGCAACGTAGTATTTGTTCATGAAGTATTATGAGATGATGGGTATAAAAATGATACTCCAAAGTGAGAATTCTCTGTAAATGCGGTTGTCCTTAAGAAGAATCCATCCTAACACACTGTTGCATTTTGAAAGGTGCTGAATTATAAAGTACAGGAGTTTTTCATATGAATCAAGTTGCTCAGGAAATTTAAGATGTGCTGTCATTTGTCTCAAAATTTGGAAAAGTACGCTCTTGAGAGAGAGACATTAATAACTGCACAGTGCCCAAAAGGTTTTAGATGCTTTGGTAAAAAGCCCTTTGACGATTAGAATGTGGATGTTTAAACAAGTGAGATGTTATCCCAAGTTTGTATCAGTTTGTAGCCAAGCCCTAGGGGAAAGGCAGCTTTGAAATAGTTATTTCACAGAATTGAACAGAACCTTAATGGAATAGAGTTACTGGCCTCAGTTAAGAAAAAGAGGAGGCCACCTCAAATCACATGCCTGTCTAGAGATTAATGAAACTGAGAGACACTGTGGATGCCTTAAAGGTGACTGATACTGGGTGCTGGCGGGTATGTGTGCATCCTTCTGGACGAGGCTGATGGAAACAGACTATTTCAATTCACCTTCATACAGCACACATTCCTGCTCATGACCTCTTTGGAGAAAGTGAGAAACACGGTGCTGGAGACGTTCTCGTGTCTTGGGCGGCTGAGGTGGTGATGTCTCCAGTACGCAGGCCTCCCTTCAGTGCCACTTACACATCTCCATCTGTTCATCTATGCAAGCTTGTGTTTCAGTGCTTCATTTTTGACACCTCGCATCCCATTTGATTCCTTTAGCGTCAGGTTTAACACTGATATTATGAATAATTTTTAAACCAAAGTATTGTATAAGTCTGTGTGCTTGTTTTCCTGAATGGTTGGAGGCAAACACCAACCTTGTCATTTTCTCTTAATAAAGTCATTCATTTGTTACATCAGTGGTCTCTGTCTCATGTTTTCTTTACTGCATTCAAGGACTTGGGGAGTTCTGGCAACACTGATTTGTTTTTTTCTTTATAAAGTTAACCCTAAAATATCATTTAATAACAGTAGCTTGTTCTCTTATACTGGTTACTGTAACCATGTATAACATTATACTGATGCCTCTGTGCTGTGCTTAGTCATTCATTTGTGTCCGATTCTATGTGACCCCAGGGACTGTAGCCTGCCAGGATCCTCTGTCCATGGGGATTCTGCAGGCAAGTATACTGGATACTGGAGTGGGTTGCCATGCCCTCCTCCAGGGGATCTTCCTAACCCTGGGATCAAACCCAGGTATCCCACATTGCAGGCAAATTCTTTACCATCTGTGCCAGGGAAGCCCAAGAATACTGGAGAGGGTAGCCTGCCCCTTCTCCAGGGGATCTTCCTGACCCAGGAATCGAACTGGGGCCTCCTGCATTGCGGGCAAATTCTTTACCAGCTGAGCTACCAGGGAAGCGTATATTGATGCCTAGTACATTAACGCAACGTATTCCCAAATCTAAATTCATTAGAGAAATGGCTTTGTTTTGTGTGTGGTGGTTGATAGCTTGGTTGATTTATTTGAGAGAAAAACAGATGCGTGAATGTTCACACAATAATCCGAATGATTACATTCCATGAGGCCTAAAAGTCTGCACCATACATGTATTCCATGGATGTTGAAAATAGGCTTTGATAATAACTACCATTTATTGAACATTGTAGCTTTATGAGGTGTGTTTCTTTATCTAATTATGTTTCCTAGACTAGCCATGATGTGGAAACTGATTCTTCAGAAATTCAGCTGGTTACTTAAAACTAAGACATTATTTTCAATGACTATTAAACTGATTTAAGAGAGATAACTATAGTTTCCCTGGGCCAGACCCTAGACTTCACTTTCTTCTTTGGCAAATGTTACAGGGAGTCTAAGTGATCTCTATTATGTATTTATACTACTGTGAAAATGTGCTAAGGAAACCCAATCCAAAATTGGAGTTGGGAAGCCATGAGAGGAAGGCTCTCAACACGTCCCATGCATTGCTGCTCGGGTAATTTAGCAGAAGAAGGAAGATTTCCTCTCTCACTTGGCAACTCTAAGCTGCCCTAGGCTTCAGCCAATGAGAAGACGCCACCACTTTGAAATCTCATTCTCCTCAAACAAACTTCTGTTTGAAACAGCCCTTCACTTTGTTCTCCTGACTTGCTTATGTTTCAACATAGTTTGCTTGTCCCAAATTGCAAGTCCTTTTCCCAAATACACTCATTTTTGCCTAAGAAAAATTGCTCTTCGCTGTTTTAATGCTGTGTCAGTGCCAGACACCTAGGGAGCACCAGTGATGTGCAGACATTACTCTTATTTTTTTAAGTTGAAGAAATTCGGTGTGCTGATTCAGCCTTCAGTTTCTAAAGAATGGATGAAGCCTTGGTAGGGATAAAAGTTTGCACACCTAGAAGACAATTAAAACTTTAAGTACGTAATTAAGGTAACTTCCTGTAATCTGCAGCAGGAGGTACCCAGTATTCTTGGATAAGTCTTGTGCATATGGCTGGGTCTGAGTGTCAGGCTCTGGCCACGTGGTGTGGAGAGGAAGCTCACGAGACACCCCCTCCTTTAAAGGCATCCAGAAGAACCTTAGCCACCTTCTACACTCCGGAAATTTGGAGACATCTCTGAGAGGACTTTGGGCTATGCCACGTCATAGGGTAGGGATTTGAAGAAATCTCACCCACATATCAAGGGGCAGAAAGATCACGTGTTTCCTCCCTGTTATATCTGAGTCACATTCTTAAACAAACATGAACTGAACACTGCAGCAAAGCCATGACTAAAGAAGTCAACAGGAGTAAGGAGATCTGGGTCCTAGTCCTGGCTTTGCTGTGAACTTGGTTCAGGGCCTTGGGACACGACTTAATCTTTCTACTGATAAACTTGTTGCAGTGAGGGTTGGTAATCTGTAAGCACTCCTTCAGTTGTAACATTCTAGGATCCTGTCAAGATGTGTCGGGTTCCTTTAAGATGCTCCAGAAAGAGAAGAATCTCATGCATTACTGGGGGCCTGGAAAGCCACAAACTTGCTAGGCATTCATTTGAGAGGCCTCATTTCTGACCTTGTATCCTTTAAAAAAAATTGTCCTTATTTTTGACAACTATTATATATGTTTAAGAGGTACAGTGTGATGTTTTGATGTACGTATACACTGTGAAATGATTATCACAATCAAACTAGCATAACCATCACTTCTCATAGTTACCTGTGTGTGTGTGTGTGTGTGTGTGTGTGTGTGTGTGTGTGTGTGTGTGTGTGTATGTGGTGAGAACACTTTGGATCTACTCTCTTAGCAAATCTCAGTATAGAGGTTCCTTAAAAAATTAAAAATAGAATAACTGTTGTTCAGGCACTAATTCGTGTCTGACTCTTTGCAACCCTGTAGACTATAGCACACCAGGCTCCTCTGTCCTCCACTATCTCCCAGAGTTTGCTCAGATTCACGTCCATTGAGTCAGTGATGCTATCTAACCATCTCATCCTCTGATGCCTTCTTCTCCTGCCTTCAGTCTTTCCCAGCATCAGGGTCTTTTCCAATGAGTCAGCTCTTTGCATCAGGTAGCCAGAGTATTGGAACTTCAGCTTCAGCATCAGTCCTGCCAATGAGTGTTCGGGGTTGATACCCTTTAGGATTGACTGGTTTGATCTCCTTGCAGTCCAAGGGACTCTCAAGAGTCTTCTCTAACACCACAGTTTGAAAGCACCGATTCTTCAGTGCTCAGCCTTCTTTGTGGTCTAACTCACATACAGTACAAGACTACTGGAAAAGCCATAGTTCTGACTATACAGACCTTTGTCAGTAAAATAGTATCTCTGCTTTTTAATACGCTGTCTTGGTTTGTCATAACTTAGGAAGCTGTCAAAGAAATTAAAGTTGTGTCAATATATCCCCAGTCAGCCAAAGAGAGGATAATTTGTGCATCAACAGGGATAATAACTGAAATGGATATAAACATATCAAATATGTTTAAACCAATGATTTAAAATGATTTTATCTGCTTAAAATGACCCGCACTGATCACCCGTGGCAGATGCTGTGGTTGTTTTTGTTCAGTTGCTAAGTCGTGTCCTACTCTTTGGCGACCCCATGGACTGTAGCGTGACAGGCTCCTCCGATGCTGTGTGTCAGTTCATTATTTTGAAAACGTGAGTAAGAGGGATAATCAAGGATTTATTCTGCTGATTTTTTTTTAATAAATTTATTTATTTTAGTTGAGAGCTAATTACTTTACAATATTGTAGTGGATTTTGCCATACATTGACATGAATCAGCCATGGGTTTACATGTGTTCCCCATCCTGAACCCCCCTCCCACCTCCCTCCCCATCCCATCCCTCTGGGTCATCCCATTGCCCCAGCCCTGAGCATCTGTCTCATGCATCGAACCTGGAATGGTGTTCTGTTTCACATATGATAATATACATGTTTCAATGCTATTCTCCCAGAACGTCCCACCCTCACCTTCTCCCTCAAAGTCCATAAGACTGTTCTATGCATCTGTGTCTCTTATTCTGTCTCACATATAGGGTTATCGATACCATCTTTCAAATTCCATATATATACATTAGTATACTGTATTGGTGTTTTTCTTTCTGGCTTACTTCACTCTGTATAATGGGCTCCAGTTTCATCCATCTCAATAGAACTGATTCAAATGTATTCTTTTTAATGGCTGAGTAATATTCCATTGTGCATATGTACCACCTCTTCCTTATCCATTCGTCTGCTGATGGACATCTAGGTTGCTTCCATGTTCTGGCTGTTGTAAACAGTGCTGCGATGAACATTGGGGTGCATGCGTCTCTTTAATTCTGGTTTCCTCAGTGTGTATGCCCAGCAGTGGGATTGCTGGGTCATATGGCAGTTCTATTCCCAGTTTTTTAAGGAATCTCCACACTGTTCTCCATAGTGGCTGTACTAGTTTGCGTTCCCACCAACAGTGTAAGAGGGTTCCCTTTTCTCCACACCCTCTCCAGCATTTATTGCTTGTAGACTTTTGGATAGCAGCCATTCTGACTGGTGTGAAATGGTACCTCATTGTGGTTTTGATTTGCATTTCTCTAATAATGAGTGATGTTGAGCATCTTTTCATGTGTTTGTTAGCCATCTGTATGTCTTCTTTGGAGAAATGTCTGTTTAGTTCTTTGGCCCATTTTTTGATAGGGTCGATTATTTTTCTGGAATTCAGCTGCAGGAGTTGCTTATATATTTTTGAGATTAATTGTTTGTCTGTTGCTTCGTTTGCTATTATTTTCTCCCATTCTGAAGGCTGTCTTTTCACCTTGCTTATAGTTTCCTTTGTTGTGCAAAAGCTTTTAATTTTAATTAGGTCCCATTTGTTTGTTTTTGCTTTTATTTCCAATATTCTGGGAGGTGGGTCATGGAGGATCCTGCTGTGATTTAAAAAATTAAGATCTATACCTTGTTGATGAATAAATGAATTGTTGATTATGATAAATTTCCCTTTAAAGAACATTTTAAAATGAAGTGAAGTCGCTCAGTCGTGTCCGACTATTTGCGACCCCATGGACTGTAACCTATCATGTTCCTCCATCCATGGGATTTTCCAGGCAAGAATACTGGAGTGGATTGCATTTCCTTCTCCAGAGGATCTTGCCAATGCAGGGATCAAATCCAGGTCTCCTGCACTGTAGGCAGATACTTTACTGTCTGAGCCATCAGGGAACTCACCTATAGAACATTTTAACTAATAGTCAAATTTTTTAAAATGACAGAATGATATTATAATCATTTTGCAACCCTCAAAGAATTAATCTATACAATGATCACCAGTGTTCGGTATTCTAAAAGGAGGGAAAATTAGGTATTATATCCTGCCAAATGGAAATAACAATTGATAATATTATCAACAAAATTACCAACTTTCTGTGTTTATCTACTAATATATAGGAAGTATAGGGCATTGAGCATCATTTTAAATAGCAACATAAAATTGAACTGCAAAATTCAGACTGATAAACTTTATCGAACAGCAAAAATTCTTCAAAATAAAATATGCTTATGAGGACAATGGAGAACTGGGAGGGTATAAGATACAAGCAATACTTTAGTTGAAAATAGACTGAAATCTATAAGGTGATTTGGGAAATGTGAACACTGACTGGATATTTGTTGATATTAGGAATTTAGTATTAATTTTTGGGGGGTCTGATAATAATATTGGGGTTGTGTTCTAAACAAAAGAGTTCTTTTATTTCAGAGATACACACTGAAATATTTACAGATGAAATGATATGGTCTCAGGGGATAGGGCATATATGAGGTATAAAAAAGAAATGATTGGCCACATGTCAATAATTGGGACTGGGTAAATCAGGTTTATTATGCTATTCTCTCTATTTTTGCATTTCTTTTTCTCAGGGATGGTCTTGATCATTGCCTCCTGTACAATAAAGGACAGAAATGGTATGGACCTAACAGAAGCAGAAGATATTAAGAGGAGGTGGCAAGAATACACAGAAGAAATATACAAAAAAGATTTAATGACCCAGATAACCACGATGGGGTGATCACTCACCTAGAGTCAGACATCCTGGAATGCAAAGTCAAGTGGGCCTTAGGAAGCATCACTATGAACAAAGCTAGTGAAGATGATGGAATTCCAGTTGAGCTATTTCAAATCCTAAAAGATGATGCTGTGAAAGTGCTGCACTCAATGTACCAGCAAATTTGGAAAACTCAGCAGTGACCACAAGACTGGAAAAGGTCAGTTTTCATTCCAATCCCAAAGAAAGGCAATGCCAAATAATGCTCAAACTGCCGCACAATTGCACTCATCTCACATGCTAGCAAAGTAATGCTCAAAATTCTCCAAGCCAGGCTTCAATAGTACATGAACCGTGAACTTCCAGATGTTCAAGCTGGATTTAGAGAAGACAGAGGAACCAGAGATCAAATTGCCAATATGCACTGGATCATCAAGAAAGCAGGAGAGTTCCTGGAAAACATCTACTTCTGTTTTATTTACTACACCAAAGCCTTTGACTGTGTGGATCACAACAAACTGTGGAACATTTTGAAAGAGATGAGAATACCAGACCACCTGACCTGCCTTTTGAGAAATCTGTATGCAAGGCAAGAAGCAACAGTTAGAACTGGACATGGAACAATGGACTGGTTCCAAATTGGGAAAGGAGTACATCAAGGCTGTTTATTGTCACCCTGCTCATTTAACTTATATGCAGAATACATCATGCAAAATGACAGACTGGATGAAGCAGAAGCTGGAATCAAGATTACTGGGAGAAATATCGATAACCTCAGATAAGCAGATGACACCACCCTTATGGCAGACAGTGAAGAAGAACTAAAGAACCTCTTGATGAAAGTGAAAGAGGAGAGGGAAAAAGTTGACTTAAAATTCAACATTCACAAAACGAAGATCACGGCCTCTGGTCCTATCACTTCATGGCAAATAGATGGAGAAACAATGGAAACAGTAAGAGACTTTATTTTCTTGGGCTGCAAAATCACTGCAGATAATGACTGCAGCCATGAAATTAAAAGATGCTTGCTCCTTGGAAGAAAAGCTGTGACCAACCTAGACAGCATATTAAAAAGCAGAGACATCACTTTGCTGACAAATGCCCATCTAGTCAAAGCTATGGTTTTTCCAGTAGTCACGTATGAATGTGAGAGTTGGATTATAAAGAAAGCTAGCACCAAAGAATTGATGATTTTAAACTGTGGTGTTGGAGAAGACTCTTGAGAGCCCCTTGGACTGCAAGAAGATCCAACCAGTCAATCCTAAAGGAAATCAGTCCTGAATATTCATTGGAAGGACTGATGTTGAAGCTGAAACTCCAATACTTTGGCCACCTGATGAAAGAACTGACTCATTAGAAAAGACCCTGATCCTGGGAAAGATTGAAGACAGGAGAAGAACGGGACGACAGAGGATGAGATGGTTGAATGGTATCACTGACTTGATAGATGTGAGTTTGAGCAATCTCCGAGAGTTGGAGATGGACAGGACAGCCTGGCATGCTGTAGTCTATGGGGTCCCTAAGCAGACACAACTGAGTGACTGAACTGAACTCTCTCTATTTTTATATATATTTGAAAATGTCCATAATAAGGGGCACTAGTGGTAAGGAACCCACCTTCCAATTTAGGAGACAAGAGACAGTGGTTCAGTCCCTGAGTCAGGATGATCCTATGGAGGAGGGCAAGGCAACTCATCCCAGTTTCTTGCCTGGAGAATCCCATGGACAGAGGAGGTTGTGCCAGTTATAGTCCGTAGGGTTGCAAAGAGTTGGACATGACTGCAGCAACTCGGCACACACCAACGTCCATAATAAAGTTTTTCAAATGACAAGGAAATAAATTTTGAAACAAAAACTATGAAAAGCTACACTAAAGATGTATACATGCTGCAGGCAAAAGCAAAAAGATCTTGGGTGAAAAGTCAGAAATACGGAAAGGAATAAACCTAAATGAAAAGTATATATTTGTTGGTAAATGTAAGTGAATACTGATCATCTGAAACAATGGTAATGTATCTTGGCAGGTTTAAAACACAAATATAATATATAAAAATTGTATATGAATTATAAAAATGTAAATGGAGTTAAAATGCCATAAAGCAATGTTTCTCAAACTGTCAACATATGAATCACCTAGGGATCTTGTTAAACTGCAGATTTTGATCAAAAGGTCTAGAGTGGGACTGTACCTTTGAATTTTAACAAGCTCCCAGGTGATTATTTATGCTGCTGGTCCCAGAACATACTGAGTAGCAAGGTAAAGTTTCTGCGATATCTTGGAAGAGTAGAAATGCTAACTTTTATTAGACTTTGGTATGTCAAATATGCTTGCTGTAATCTTTATTATAACAACAAGAAGTAGTAAAAGAATGTAAGACTACTAAGATAGAAAATACTGAAGGAAATGGAAAAATAAAATATAATCAATCTAAAAGGAACATGGGAAAAGTGAAATAATTAGAAAGCCAGCGGTTAGACGGTAAATTCAAACCAAAATATTTCAGTAGTTATATTAAGTGTTTGTGAACTAAATATTCCAGAGAAAATCCAAATTTATGCTGCTTATAAGAGAAATATTTAAAATATATGATTCAGAAAGATTGAAAGTAAAAAAAAGAGATGTTCCATGAAAACATTAAGCAAAAGAAAGCTGTGATAAAATTCAGAAAAAGCAAACTTTAGTAAAAATATTACTAGCGAAAAAGAGGAACATTTTGTAAATTTGCAAACTTCACTTTACCAGGATGATTTTGACAAAGCAGTCAGTGAAATTTTTCTAACAGTTAAAGCTGTTAGGCTGCCTCAGGAAGTAGTAAGTTATCTATCAAGCTATGCTCCAACCCCAATGAAATTACTTTCTCCAAACATGCAGGCTGTTTTATAATTCTATTTTAGATTTAAACAAAATCTTTCTAATGCAAACAATTTCTCAAAGTGAAATAGGCTACACTGAGAAATAGTGATTTCTAACCAAATACAACCCTGGCTAGGACTGCATCTTATTCTTGCCTAGCACAGTATCTGACACATAGTAGGAACTCAATGTAGAAGTTTTCATGGTGAATTGATTGATGGAAAGAAGACTCATAAGGCCCTCTCCAACCTTGACATTCTTGGGATCCCCATAACTATGCAGTGTTAAAAAATGATTAAAGAAGACAATTTAGGTGATACAAATGAACTATTTAAGCAGAAAAACTATGAAGCAGAGTCTTCTTTTGGAGAACTGTAAAAGGGTGAAAGGTCAGAAGCGTTTATAGGATGAAGAACAGAAGAACAAGGGCGAACAATGCCAGCATCATGGTGGAGTCAGGTGTTTCCTTTGTCCCTTTCAATCTACAACCAATGTAACATCCACAACTCAGCAAAGATGCCTCTACCCACCATACCAGGATGCTAGAGAATTCCACACATCTGCACATCCAAAGGTGGGTGGAACAGAGGAGATAAACAGAGGAGCACTGGAGGCTGTGCCTGTGGTCTGGTCCCCTGGACATGGCAGATGAGCCTGCAGCCCCACAGAACCCAGGATCAGCAAGAGGAGTGGTGTACAGGACTCCAGCCATAGTGGTGCCTGTGGCCACAAGTAACTGAAAAGCAGAGGTGGCTGTTAGTCGCTCAATCCTGTCCAACTCTTTGCGACCCCATGGAGTAGAGTCCGCCAGGCTCCTCGCTCCATGGGGATTCTCCAGGCAATAATACTGGAGTGGGTTGCCATTCCCTTCTCCAGGGAATCTTCCAGACCCGGGGATCGAACTTGGCTTCCCACATGACAGGCAGATTCTTTACCATCTGAGCCACCGGGGAAACCCAACTGAGCAGTAGAGGTAGTGGCATCTGATACCACATCTTTTCGGCTGTGGAGGTGCCCACAAATTCAGCCCCCCAACTGTGGCCTTCAGTGGTGGTACCTGGGAACCTGACAACACTGGACAAGGCAGACCCTGGCTCCCATTTTCCCATTTCTCTCCCCCTGCGGCAGCAGAAACTGAAATGAAAAAGACTTTAATGCTGCGGAAGTGCTCACCACGTTAGTGTTCCAGGCGAAGTGCCAGCATCCCCAAAGGTACAAGCAGTGCTAATCGAAGCACTTGACCAAACCTCTTACAGAGGTGGTGGAGGGCGATACAACCAGAAACAGCTCAGAGAAGAGAAACCAAAATGTTGTGCTATAGTGCCACTTACTGGGAAATAAAGGCCTCTCATTTCCAGCCCGTTGACTCTTTAGAATCAAGTTAAAAAAAAAAAAAAAAAAAGCTTTATCTCAAGTAGAAATGCTACTTTAGTAGTATTTAGTGCTTTCACTACTTTAAATGCACCAGCAAAAGAACAACTCATCAAACACCATGAAGAACCACAAAAACGTTGTATCACAAAAAGAAAATGACAGTTCTTCAGAATTGAAACTTAAAGTCACAAAATATTAGAATCTGTTAGAGAATTCAAAAGTAGCTGTCATGAAGAAACTGAAAAAGCTGCAAGGAAATTGAAGAAAGCAATTTAATGAGCTCAGGGATAACATTAATAAACAGGATTAATTGATGAAAAATTAATTTCTTTACCAAAGAAATTAAAATTCTGAAAAGAGAACCAAACAAATTCTGAAGCTGAAAAGCTTAATAAATGAGATGAAGAATTCATTTAAAAGCATTGGTAATTGAGCAGGGGATATGGAAGAGAGACATAGTGAGCTTGAAATAGAAATCTAGAAATGATACAGGTAAAAGGGAAATGACATTAAGATGTAAAAATGTGAGGAAATTTTCTAAGAACAATCAACTCTTTTAGAAAGGGTGACACTAGGGTAATGGGTATCCCAGAAGGAAAAGACAGCAGAGAGCTTATTGAACGAAATCATAGCTGAGAACGTCCCAAAACTTAATATTTTAACCTTAATTTTTCCAATAATAAGTTCTGGAATATGGTGTGTATTTTATACTCACAAAACCTGTCAATTCAAACATTTCAAGTATAGGAATCTGACTTGGCTAGTGGCTCCTCCAACAAAGAGCACAGGTCTATTACATAACATAAGTTCAAAGGGGGACTAGGAGAGTCCCATTTTAACATGTTAACTAGCTCTTATACAGCAATGGAAGTGAAAACATTTTGTAAATTATAAAGTGATTGATCAATACCAAATGGTGTTTTCTAACCTTCAGTTTAGTTCAGTTGCTCAGTCAATTCTGACTCTTTGCGACCCCATGGACTGTGCAGCACACCAGGTCTCCCTGTCCATCACCATCTCCCGGAGTTTATCCAAATCCGTGTCCATGGAGTCGGTGATGCCATCCAACCATCTCATCTCAGCTATTTTTGAATTCTAACCTTCACCTAACTGTAAATTCCATTAGTTTGCCTGTTGTACCCAAATTTTACCAGCAGAGGGCGCTCGGAGCTGATAAGTCGTCTTTAACTTGGACGTGCTAGAGACTTGGCACTCTTACTGACTGGATTGGCTGGATATAAAAACTAATACAGTGGTTCAGTTAGGAAAAATCATACTCTAACAAAACTAACACCTTATGAAACTATTAGGTGCTAATTACAGAAATTTTTATAATTGTAATAAGTAGAATTTACATCAATTAATGCATCACCCCCATAGTCCCGCCGAAACACAAATACTTTCTACTATGAATAAAAGTATTATTATTATTTTTTTTTAGTATTTTTACTATGAATAAAAGTTCCAGGCTCTTTTCTGCACATAGAATTTAATTCCATGTAATCATGGTTACATTAAGGGGAATGTGGGCTCAGGGAGATCCGGGCATGTTTCAAAGCTGATGAGATTGATCAACCATGATGAAAAGAACAATTCAGAACTTGCACTATTACTAGAGAAATTCCACTACTCATAGAAAAAAAATTTCTGATATGGTGAGCAACCAGAGACACATAGTCATATATATATATATATATATATATATATATATATATATATATATATATATATATATATATATATATATATATGTATGTATATTTGGCCTTAGAGATCACATTATAGAATAGGTTATATATAATATGAAGGCGAAAGAAAACGAAGTATAAATGACATAGATTTGGTGGTAGGAAGTAGATGGAGTTTATTTCATTTTTTCCTTCTTTCCTTCCTTCTGTTTCTTTCTTTTTTCCCCCTTCATTCCTGTTTCTTCTTCTGTGTAGCAGAAGAGAATTTCCTGTGCTGAGAATGAGAGGGTAAGCCTGGAAGTCTGAGAAGTGTGAAATAAGAAGCAAAGTTCTATTCTACAAAACAATGTGGGATTTAGAAGCCAGGGGAGAATGGTGACAGTTTGGAAAAATGGCAGTGGGAAATGATGAAGGGGACGCCAAGGAACTGCTGAGCGTGTAGATCGACAGGGCAGCTGGGATTGGAATCTCCGCGTTTATGGTGGCATTGGTCTTCACGAATGCTTGCTTTTCGGCAGCTGCATCAGCACCCCGTATGTAGAAGCAGGAGATCTGAATGGTTGGAAGTGATCTATTGTTGGGGTTTAGGTGGGCACGTGTAGCAGAGTCACAGGGCCAGAAAAAAAGAAGTTGAGGTGAGGTATGATGAGATCTTGAGATCCTAGGGGCAGGGGAGTAACGTTCTTGAAGAAGACGGAACAGTTTTCCATGAGATCATGGTGATCAGGTTGCAGGGGTCAGGGAATGAGGGAGCGAGTGTAAAGTATAAAATGTTTTGGTCAGAAGGTGGATATTTTACATATGGAAAAGGACTTAAACCCAAAAAGGTAAGTGATTGAAGTGCAGTGCAAAGAAAGATGGCTATAGTTTGGGGTCAAGCACATTGAACCCTTGGTGGTCTAACACATCACTTATGTGGGCCTTGACTCACAGAACATGACAGAAGTTGTCGTCATGGAAGTTTGCATTGATAGCAAAGGCAACAGATCTGGGAAGGGCAAAAAAATTATGATGCTGATCTTGAAGGCAATCCTTGAATAACCAGAAATTTGTGTCAATTTCTAGGCATTGAATTTGGTAATGAAACAAAGGCTCCTAGAGCAAATGAGAAAAAATATTCTTTCAAGGTAATAAATTTGAACTGTTTTCAGGCCTCGCAGCCTGGGATTTAAGCATTAGATAGATTTGGTTTAGAAGTAAGTTTTTGACTCTCTTGCTGCTTGTGTGACTTGAACAAATTAAATATCAACTCTGAAACTTAGTTTCCCTACCTAAAAATGGGGATAATAAAATCATCTACTTCAAAAATTTACAGTGCCTTTTTCATAGAAAATATTCAATGAATGATAGTTATAATCAAAACTAAGGGAAAGAAACTTAGACATATTTATTGATAAAAGCCAGAACATATTCAAACTGGAAGGCTGTTCTGAGTTCATCAATAATAAATTCAATCGTGGGCAAAGAAAAACAGAAAGAAGCCAGGAGATGGTCAAGATCAGACTGCAGGATTTTCAAGTTCTCTAACTTCTTGTTAAAATCTGTAGATTCCTCCCCTCCCCTCCCCTTCCCTCTGCTGCCCTCTCCTCCTTTTCTCGTCTCTCCCTACCACTTCTGTCTTCTCTCTTCTCTTTTTCTTTCCTCTTGACAGCTGTAAGAGTTAAGAGTTTTTTCTTTCTGTAGCATAAATCGGTTTTCCTTATTTCCAGTCATTTGACCTTATGCCCTCCAGCAGTTTTGCTTTCTCTTCTCATGACAGTTCCTCAGATATTTGGAGACAGTTACTGTCTCCCTGTAGTCGTCCCTGGTCTTCAGTGTCCTTTTGTGACACAGACCAGGGCCTTGGCACTTCTGACCATCTCTGTGCCTGTCTTAGTCTATCTCTGTCCCTACAGGCACCTCACCTCCCAGCTGAATCCCACAGCGCTGAGTAGGACCGTCACCATCTTAAGTATGGACACAGTTCATGTAGTTAAAGCCCATGTGCATGCATGCTAAGTCGCTTCAGTTGTGTCCAACTCTTTGCAACCCTATGGACTGTAGCCCACCTGGCTCCTCTGTCCATGGGATTCTCCAGGCAGAATACTGGAGTGGGTTGCCATGCCCTCCTCCAGGGGATCTTCTTGACCCCAGGATAGAACCCATGTCTCTTACATCTCCTGCATTAGCAGACGAGTTCTTTACCACTAGTACCACCTAGGAAGGCCAAAAAATTGGGGAGCTGGCTGACCAAGAAGATGGCAGGTAAGAGCCTCCAAATATAAAGCCCACACTGATCTTGTATTAAGTGTTCTGTTTGTTTCTCATGCACCATTTTTATGTACTTCCCCAGAAGGGCAGATGGATTTTTGCAACAAAGGGCAGGGCTTTGCAGATCTGCCTATCATCTACCTTTGATGATGTTTTGGCATTCTGATTCTGGAAAATTGAATTTATGTGCAGATTTGAAGAACACTGGCTAAGGCTTGGGTGATTGGCAGCTGCTGCATTTAGAAGCCTAGAAATTGTCTTTCACAGTCAGAGCCCCTGAGCCTTGCCACAGGAAGGTGGAGGGAAGGAGGCTATAGATAGCCTCTGGCAACGTGCTTCTTCCTTAAAGAAGATGAACCAGAGACAAGGGGCGTGTGAGCTCCAGGGTTTGTGCCAACACTGGCTCTGACAATCTTTTCTCACCAAAAGCAAAAGAATTGTTCCTTTTTGAGAAGGATTGTTTTTATTTTTCCAATTGTACCCTTTCTACCACTTTGAATTTAAGTGTTCTTTAATTTACAAGATAGTTGTGATGGGAAGTAGAATTTTTTTATCCGCTTACTTGGGAAAATAAAATTTGGCCAACTATTGACCTACCAAATTAGAGAGTATTAGTCTCTGATTTATTTACATACATTAAATAATACATTTAGATACATTAAATAATGTTTTCACTTTGTAGAGAAGGGAAAAGTTTTCCTTTACCCACTTAGGGATCTTGGCAGGGTCTGAAATTTAAACTGGCAAGGATTTAACAAGAGAAAAGCATAATTTTCACATGTCCATGGGAAGTTTCACAAGAGAAGGAAGACCTGAAGAAACGAGCAGATCAGGAGGCTTTTACACCTTTTAGACAAATAAACAATGTTGTTGTTGTTTAGTCGCTGAGTTGTGTCTGCCTCTTTGTGACCCTATGGACCATAGCCAGCCACGCTCCTCTGTCCATGGAATTTCCCAGGCAAGAATACTGTAGTGGGTTGCCATTTCCTTCTCCAGGGAATCTTCCTGACCCAGGGATCGAACCCAGGCCTCCTGCACTAGCGGTAGATTCTTTATCACTGAGCCACCAAGGAAGGACAAAGAAACAATAAATCCATGAAAAAATGGCAAGATGGCAAGGTGTTTGAGCTTGAAGTTCTAAATGGTGAAGAAGTAACTGGGAAGACAATGGCAAATTTAACAAGATTTATTTATACAGAATCCTCAGCTCCAAACTCCCCAACTCAAGGAGTAAGTTGGTACAAGAGAGGGAACCATCACATGAGAGGTTTATGACCTGCTTCAGGGAAGAAGGCAAGGAGGGAAGGTCAGGATGAGCTTTCTAATTCTGCTTTTTTCTCGAACTCTTCCAGCCCCATATTTTTAATAGGCCCAGACGCCATAATTCAGGTTTGTCCTGGACCCATCAACCTCCTGAATACTAATTTGCACATAATTAACAGTCTGTGAATAGAATTCACTATGTGTTCAGACCAAGAGCTTGCCAACACCGACTATCTTACTTCTGTAACTTCCCAACGTACAGAAAATGAAGCTAATAGGTGGCAGGACCAATGAGCACAGTAGGCTTGGTTTTCAGTCCTACATGGGATTGCCTCGCTAGGTCTTAATCAGGTTCTTGGAACACTGTGAGCCTGGGAACGTAACCATGCAAAGAAAGTGTGCATCGCCTAGAAAGCAAGGTAGGAAGGAAAGCTTCTGTGTAGTCCTGTGCAAGTCAGCTCAAATCTCTGGGTCTTCGTTCACTCATCTTTAGACTCTATGTGTGAAGCCCCCTTGCAGCTCTAAGAATCAAGTTTTTAGCCACGTCATTAATTACATACATACATTCCATGAATGGAATGTAACAGAAAAGAGCAAAGGACAAACAAGTGAATGAAAAGAACTGGGGCTTTCTTTCCTCATATCTGTGTGTGTGGTTTGGGAGAGTTCTTCTCTCCTGGAAATATGTAGCTAGTTCTAGGGACAAATCCTTTTGCTAAAGAAGAGAACCAATGATAGGAAAGAGAAAAGTCTGCTAGAGCAGGGCAAAGGAGACAGACGCTGCAATCAGCTGCTGTGCTTGTGGTGCTGCTGGGAAATGACCTGCCCATTAATCAGGCAGGACCATGGGGCATAAAGAAAGCCATCAACCCAGCAGGAAATGGGTTATCTTGGTAAATGCCAGATCTCTTCTGCCCTCTTCCACTCTATTTTAATTGACACGTTCAGCACTTTCTGATCTATAGCAATTAAGAGGCAGCTTCTGCCAGTGGAAGCTGGTTAGGCCTTTGAATCTGACAACGGGACCAGAGGGAGAGCTGCCACGGGAGTCTGTGCTGTCAGGAGATGACAAGGACCTGTGGCAGGAGTAAGTGCCTTCACCCAGAGGCAGCCTTGCTAGTGAGATGAGAGCGGGCTGCAGCAAGTTAACAGACATAGAGCAGTGAGCTGGCAGAAAGAATCACATCACATCTGCCAGAGAAGGTGATCAAAAGCAACAGGACTCAGGCAGCTGGCAGAAGGTGACCCTGGATACTCGTCTGCTTCAAAAACACAGCTGATCCTAACATTTGTGAGGAAGTAAATGAATGTGTTCAGGATAAGGCTTGACCAAGTTTTGTTTTTTTTTTAATAAAACTTCTCTCACTATTTAAAAAAGCAATTCATTTAATAATGTAATTAAAATTTTTTAATTTGATAATTTATTTTATTTTTGCTGTGCTCGGTCTTTGTTGCTGGGCGGGCTTTTCTCTAGCTGCGGTGAGCAGGGGCTACTCTCCAGTTGCAGTGTGCAGGCGTCTCATTGCGGTGGCTTCTCGTTGCAGAGCACAAACTTTGTAGGGAGTCTGGGTTTCAGTAGTTGTGGCTCTTGGGCTCTAGAGCACAGGCTCAGTAGTTGTGGTGCATGGGCTTAGTTGCTCCATGGCATGTGGGGTCTTCCCAGATTAGGGATTGAACCCATGACTCCTGTGTTGGCAGGTGGATTGTTTACCATCCAGCCAACAGTGAAGGCCTCGACCAAGTTAAACGATTTCAGTCTGTCTGTATCTGAATTTAAAAGCTCCATCCTTGCTATTTGATCACTTGCTGATTATTATGAAATAATATTTTGTATAATGTCTATACTTTTGGATTTTCAGTCTCCCAGTTTTATTCCTCGGGGAGCTCTGCCAATACTCATCTGAACGCTTCCTTAAGCAAGAGACTCAAAACTTGATTATTCTTTACCTCCCATCAGTTCAGGAACAGATGTTGAAAGGAAAATCTGCTTCATTCCAAGTTCAAAGAGTGTATTTTGCTAAAAGTCATGCCTAAGGCAGAAAAAGCAGTATATCCATTTCTTTATATGAAAAGATATTTTAATCTTTTGGATCATGGTTTTTGGTCATGTTCTTTGTTTATTGTTTCATTCAGCTTGTGACTTCGTAAAAAGAAAGGGTCACTTTCTCATGGAGGTAATTTAGTTTTTCATTTTCCATAAAATCACATGGTAACTATTTGGGGTGGCACTCTCAGCTGGAAAACATTTACCATTTTTAAATAAATATGTTTACTGCGATTAAACCAATTATAGCTTATTCATCCTGAAGTCTTAAATTTTCTTAAAGTTTTATTGAAAGCATACCTTGTGTCCTAGAAAGCAATTCACTCTTCTATTGCAGATTTCAACATTGTGGAAACTGAAGCTCAGAATGTTTAAAGAGTCTTCACTGATGGCAGACAGGTCTTGGATTTCTTATCCTAAATCCACTCCTGTGCTCTTTCCAACCTGCTGTTTCATCTCCATTTTCAAGGAAAAATCTATTATTTAGTGGTAAGTAATTGATCTCTACATTTTTATTCAAAATGTGGTCTAGCAACCAGTGCTGTGCCCCACCCCCAACCCTGGCAGAATGTTCAAAAACAGAATCGTTGACCCTAGCCCAAACCTATGAAATCAGAATCTGCATTTTAACTCTATTCTTGGAAGAGTCATGTGCATGTTGAAATCTCTAACATACCAAGTTCTCAGATCGGACTTGTAATTGATGGATATATTTGCTTAGAGTAGCCTCTCAGGCTTTTTAGAATTGGAAAACAACATATGTGCATATATGTTTTCATTTCAATTCATAAAGCTGTTGATTGTTCTTTAGCTTAGCTTGTTACATGACAGAAGTTCAGCATTACAAATAACTAAAGAGATGATTACTTAAAATCAAGTAAAACCTAGGAATGATCTTTAACATCACACTGACTATGGGATAACCTAAGTTTTTAGGTCCTGTCTTAATTGGAGTATTGGGCTTCCCTGGTAGCTCAGACGGTAAAGCATCTGCCTGCAATGCGGGAGACCTGGGTTCGATCCCTGGGTCAGGAAGATCCCCTGGAGAAGGAAATGGCAACCCACTCCAGTACTCTTGCCTGGAAAATTCCATGGATGAAGGAGCCTGGTAGGCTACAGTCCATGGGATTGCAAAGAGTTGGACATGACTGAGCAACTTTACTGGTTAATTGGAGTATAATAATAGGGACTGTGATGGTACAAAAGGACTTTTAGAAATGAAATGGGAAGGTGTGAAACTGGGCTCTCCCCTTCCACTGAGAAATAGGCAACTCATTACAGACTCAATCTTAAGACATCCTTTGTAAGCATAAGTTAAAATCAGGGAACATTTCTTGTCTTCTTATGTGTGAATTTTTATACCAGTGATAAGAGCAGGTCTGGCATCGCAGACTTAAACTGTTTTATTGCTGTTATGGAATGTCAGAGCGGGCTGACCTTTGAACACTGGATTTTCATCCGTCTCTTATTTTTCCTTCTCTCTATTCATATAGTTTCTACCTTGTCCTCCTTCCTCTCATGACTCCAGGAATTTATTAAAGTACCTTTTTCTGTAAAATAATTTTCTGTTTAACAACAGAAATGCCTTTTTAAAAATCAAAAAAATCTCAAAACCTTCCCTCCTGCTTAAAACCCCCAATGTCTTCTATTTTTATAAGATTAAGTAAAAAATTCTTAATAGACCTACATCTTTTAAAAAATATTGATTCGTTTATTTTTATTGACATATAGTTGGTTTATAATGCCCCAGGTGCACAGAAAAGTGATTCAGTCACACACACACATACATGTATGTGCATGTTGTTGTTCAGTCGCCAAAGTCGTGTCCTACTCTTTGTGACCCCAAGGACTGCAGCATGTCAGGCTCCTCTGTCATCCGCTATCTCCCAGGTTTGCTCAAATTCGTACCCATTGAGTCAGTGATGCTGTCTAACCATCTCATTCTCTGCCATCCCCTTCTGCTTTTGCCTTCAATCTTTCCCAGCATCAAGGTTTTTCCAACGAGTCAGCTCTTTGCATCAGGTAAATCCTGAAAAAGACCCCTACATATATGTGTCTTTTCCATTACAGGTTATTATAAGATATTGAATATAGTTTCCTGTGCTATACAATACGTCCTTATTGTTTATCTATTTTATAATAGTAGTGTATATATGTTAATCCCAAATTCCTAATTTATCCTTCCCTTTCCACTTACCCCTTCAGTAACCATAAGCTTCTCTTCCGTGTCTGTAAATCTGTTTCTGTTTCGTGAATAAGTTCATTTTTTTTTTTTTTTTTCAGATTCCACATGTAAGTGATATCGTAGAGTATTTGTCTTTCTCTGAATAGTCCTACATCTTAATGTTCACCCTGATTTGACTCTTACTCAACTTACTAATGCAATGTGTGATCCTTGATTGGTCCCAGATAAGAAAAAGAAAATTTCAATTCTATAAAAGACATTAATGGGACAATTAGAAAAATTTGAATAACTCCTGTATATCAGAAGTATCATATCAATGTTAATGTCCTGCTTTTAATCTTGGTAGTGTGTTTTTTCAAGATAACATCCTTCAGTTTAAACAGGTGTCATGTTCTCTGCGGCTTACTCTTAAATGGTTCAGGAAAATAAGTATAGTATACATATGCACACACACAGAGGAAGAGTGAAAGAGGCATGCACACAGATAAACACAGGCAGTAGAGTAATATTTAGAGAATTTAGGTGAAAGGATTTTAGGATTTCTTTGTACAGTATTGTTACTGTAGCTATTTTGTAAGTCTAAAATTTACATGAAAAAGAATTTGAACACCTGGTCATGTAGATCATTCTTTTGTCATTACACTTAACGTTATGAAATCTTAATCTGTAGAATATCTTCATGATTTATTTTTGAATGAAATGAAGGCTTATAAACAATAAGCATGCTATGATTAAAGTTATATAAACTGTGTATACACATATATTTTAGAATAGAAAATAGACTGAAACAATAAGCTTATAAATGGCAAAGATATAATTCCTTAGCAGTGAGATTTATGGGTAATTTTAAATATTTTTCTTTTGCTTGTCTATTTTTTCTTAATTTATTCAAATGGCTGTATTATTTGCTAAAATGAAAAAACAATAGAGTTATTATACTTGCCAATTCTTCATTAGATTTTATTCCATCTTGCTTAGAAATTAAAATCACAAGTAATAAATTTATTTTTCATCTCAATTTGCAAAGCATTAATGCCTATTTTAGCATTGCTGAAATCAGAAATACAATGGTTTACCTTGTATTTGGTTTTTCCTACTTGTTGACATGGAGAAAAGTTGAAAAAAATCTCTTATTCTTTCCCAAACTTCAACCAATATTTCTCACCTACTTTAACACTTGGAGTTTAACTGAAGCTGCTAAAAAAAAGAGCGAAGTGAGTCATCTGGATAAGTATATATGCAGTTGTCTTGAGCCCATTTGGCAAAGGTGCCAAACAGTGCCTTGTCAGGTACAGAGAGAAACTAAAGACACAAAGGCCCTAGATACTGTGTCTATTGAAGGGATACGTGTAGTTGCATTTTTATTTAATGAATAATGCCACCTAGTAATTGACTTTGGCCCCAACAAGACAGTCATGCACCTGAAAAGGTGATTTAGCAATTTGGAGCTTTCATCAAAAAGGACAAAAGATTAAGAACTTGAAAAAGGCCAGGTGAACTTTTTCTTAGATTTTGTCTCTTTCTCATCCATTATCAGCCTTGGGAGAAAGACTGTACTTTTTGAAAGTTAAAAATACTTTTTTCTTATTTTTTTTCTAGTTAAAAGCCATAAATATCGTAGATAAATTAGAAAACACAGAAAAGAAAACAGAAGGGGGAAACACTTTGTAATTCCAGAACAAGAGATGACAAGTCACTTATACATTTCTACATTCTCCTCAAGCCAAATATACATGCAAATACACATATTTATTTTACTAACATGGGATCATATTATTTTGTAAATAAAGGTTTTCTTAGGTAAATCTTCCACTGTATAGTTTTACCATAAACAACTGAACCTGGTTCACATTTATTTCATATTTATGTCATTTCAATTTTTTTCCCTCTCCTCTAAAAGGGACACCATTTTGATGACTATCTCTACAGCTAAATCTCTGTGCACTTAAATATTTGCTTAGGTCAAACTCCTGGAACTATGATTACTGTGATTTTTTCTAAGGAATTTTGATACGTATTTCTTCTTTCAGAATGAAGCAGTGTTGTATACTCCCACTTTGAGAAGCAACCTTATCCTGCATAATCTTGCCCATTATTTTTAATCCTTGTAAAGCTGATAGTTGAAAAATACTATGTATTCTAAATGGCATTTCCTTGCTACTGGAGAGAGTAAACTTTTTTCCTATCCTTATTAGCTATTTATATTTATTACGTAAATTTTCTTCTCTAACTTGCAAAATACTAAAATATGTGAATGCCAGAGATGAGTTCTTTTTTCTTTCCTTTTTTTCTTTAAAGTAGGAAACCAATTATCAAATAAAATATTGGAAGGAAACTGTATATAAAGTAGATAGAGTGTAGCCACACAAATTGAAGCAGACTGTGGGGGAAGGAGAACAAGAATCAGTGAAATATTGCTGAGCAAGGGAGGAGAAATTTGCAGAAAGAATGGAAGGGAGAAGGGTTTGAAGGCCAGGAGACCAGGTTGTTGTTGCTGTTTAGTCACTAAGTTGTGTCCAACTCTTTTGTGACCCCATGGACTGTAGCCTGGCAGGCGCCTCTGTCTATGGACTTCTCCAAGCAAGAATACTGGGGTGGGTTTCTTCTCCAGGGGATCTTCCCAACCCAGCGATCAAACCTGAGTTCCCAACATTGGCAGGTGGATTCTTCACCACTGCGCCATCAGAGAAGCCCAGGAGATCAGGAAAGGACATGTAATCATGCCAGTGACCAGGACGACATTGTCTGTATTTACCATGAATTGGGAAAATTTCAGGTAAACCTGATTACTGCTTTCTCCTTCCCTCTTACTGACTCTTTTGAGAAGTTCTTCAAACTTGGAGCATATTCCCAGACTTGATTCAGTCTGACATAGGAAAAGTCAGGGAAACCTTAGTTACTGACTTCTTTAAGGCTAGAGTTGCAAAGACATGAAACACTTAGTTCAGTGCTTCTCATACTCGAGCATGCAAACTTGCCCTGAGACTGATTAAAAACATCGCATTGAGGTGGGGGGTTATGTTCTGCCTTTTTAATAATCTCCCAAGGGATGCCCAAGTAGTTGCTCCATGGAGTACAATGAGGAGGAAAATCTGGTCCAACTCCCTTATTTCAGAGAAAAATCCCTGCAGAATGAGAAATGTGAAGACTTCCATTATAACTATCTGTATGGTAAGACCACCTCCCCCCACAACACAAACAACACACAACTACCTGGGATGCTGAATAAAAGGTAATCAATTATGGCTGATTCACTTTGCTGTACAGAAGAAACTAACGCAGGATTGTAAATCAACTATGCTCCAATAAAGAAAATAATTTAAAAAGTAAAAGAATTTACAAAAAAAGAAGACAGGTAACTGGTATGTTACTGAAAGCACACAACTGACCTTGAAGTAAGAAATCTCCAGGAACACTAGGAAAGAACTGAAAACTAGAGAATAAGTACATGAACTGCAATGGGACACATTGAGAACCACTCACCAAATTTTCTAAGTGACTTCCAGAGAGCGAACTCGATTGATCAAAATTACGTTTTTGCAAACCCAGTGTAAGCACTTAAATATTAGCCAATAGAAACTGAGGAAGATATTTTTGTATTATTTTTCAATAAAAAATTATATAATTTTTAAACATACTCCATTTACAGGTATTTTAGAATATTGACTATATTTCCCATGTTGTAAAATACATCGTTGTAGCCTATCTCATACTCAGTAGAAACTGAAGATTTTGGCAAATAATAATGGAGGAAGACTTATATATCAGATTTAAAACAACTTAGTGCTACTATGATTAATAAAAACAAAAACAGACAAATACATCAGTAGATCAGCATAGAGAGCAGAAACAGTATACGTGTAAATATGTGTTTTCTTTGTATCTGTGTGGCCTGCATTTCAATTCAGGGGAGGGGGGAAGGTAAATTTAATGATGATAATGGGACAGCTTACTTTCTTTGAAGGAAATCAGGAATGGTACACTGCAGTCCAAATGAAAAAAATATCAAATAAATTATGTAATAAATTTAAAACACAACAGTGAGAAGAAAATAAAGGATACTCTTTGTATAAATCTTAGGAATGCAGAAGCCCCAAATAACAAGAGGACAAATTTAATCACATAGAATAAAAACTTCTGCACAGCCAAAGGCACTCTTTAAAGCAAAGTCACAAAATGAACAGTAATCTAGGAGAAAAAACACCTAATGCTTATTGATAAAGGATTGCTAAAATTAATATAAACCAAGTTTCCCAACAAAAAAATCAGAAAAACCCAAACAACCCATAGAAAAAATTTTAAAAATACAAACGGATAGTCTGGAGAAGAAATGCAAATGGGAACTTAAAGGTAATTGGAGAGATGCAAATTAAGACTATTATGTTTACTCTGCCTGACCAATGGTGTTGGTTTAGGTTTCAACTATTAAACTCATGAGAGAAAGAATAGGGTTTACTCAGCACCATGTTTATTTCACTCTATGACAGGATAAATAAAAGGCAACAACAAATCATGCATGGCAGAAACTGATTGGGGTCTTCTGACTATTAGGCAGAATTTGCTGTATCCTTTTTATCTCTACACACTCAGGACATGTATGGTCACAGGGACAAAACTGAGCTCTTGGATGCCATGAGCCCTTGATTTGAATACCCTGCTAATTGTACTAGTGCTGGTACACCAACAGCTGAACAATATCATTTATTTTTTACTTTAAAAAGCATCTTGATGATAATGTGCAGGTATTTGGCCCAGTACATTGACCTCAAGCTTCTTATCATTTATCTTGGATATTTTTGGACATAATTCTAGTTGTTAGCAACATTAGTCAGTTCAGTTCAGTCGCTCAGTCATGTCTGATTCTTTGCAACACCATGAACTGCAGCATGCCAGGCTTCCGTGTCCATAACCAACTCCCGGAGTTTACCCAAACCCATGTCCATTGAGTTGTGATGCCATCAAACAATCTCACCCTCTGTTGTCCCCTTCTCCTCCTGCCCTCAATCTTTCCCAGCATCAGGGTCTTTTCAAATGCATCAGTTCTTTGCATCACATGGCCAAAGTATTG
This sequence comes from Okapia johnstoni, assembly GCA_024291935.2. Classification (NCBI taxonomy): domain Eukaryota; kingdom Metazoa; phylum Chordata; class Mammalia; order Artiodactyla; family Giraffidae; genus Okapia; species Okapia johnstoni. The sequence goes on along the minus strand of CM044311.1, from coordinate 77,390,833 downwards.
GAGTTTCAGCTTCAACATCACTCTGTCCAATGGACACCCAGAACTGATCTCTTTTAGGATGGACTGGTTAGATCTCTTTGCAGTCCAAGGGACTCTCAAGAGTCTTCTCCAATACCACAGTTCAAAAGCATCAATTCTTTGGCACTCAGCTTTCTTTATACTACAATTCTCACATCCATACATGACCACTGGAAAAACCATAGCCTTGACTAGACAGACCTTTGTTGACAACGTAATGTCTCTGCTTTTTAATATGCTGTCTAGGTTGGTCATAACTTTCCTTCCAAAGAGTAAGCGTCTTTTAATTTCATGACTGCAATCACCATCTGCAGTGATTTTGGAGCCCAGAAAAATAAAGTCAGCCACTGTTTCCCCATCTATCTGCCATGAAGTGATGGGACCAGATGTCAAGATCTTAGTTTTCTGAATGTTGAGCTCTAAGCCAACTTTTTCACTCTCCTCTTTCACTTTCATCAAGAGGCTCTTTAGTTCTTCTTCACTTTCTGCCATAAAGGTGGTATCATCTGCATATCTGAGGTTATTGATATTTCTCCTGGCAATCTTGATTCCAGCTTGTGCTTCCTCCAGCCCAGTGTTTCTCATGATGTATTCTGCATATAAGTTAAATAAGCAGGGTGTCAATATACAGCCTTGATGTACTCCTTTTCCTATTTGGAACCAGTCTGTTGTTCCATGTCCAGTTCTAACTGTTGCTTTCTGACCTGCATACAGGTTTTCGTAAGAGGCAGGTCAGGTGGTCTGGTATTGCCATCTCTTGAAGAATTTTCCACAGTTTATTGTAATCCACATAGTCAAAGGCTTTGGCATAGTCAATAAAGCAGAAATAGATGTTTTTCTGGAACTCTCTTGCTTTTTCGATGATCCAGAGGATGTTGGCAATTTGATCTCTGGTTCCTCTGCCTTTCTAAAATCAGCATGAACATCTGAAAGTTCACGGTTCACGTATTGCTGAAGCCTGGCTTGGAGAATTTTGAGCATTACTTTGCTAGCATGTGAGATGAGTGCAATTGTGCTGTAGTTTGAGCATTCTTTGGCATTGCCTTTCTTTGGGATTGGGAATGAAAACTGACCTTTTCCAGTCCTGTGGCCACTGCTGACTTTTCCAAATTTGCTGGCATATTGAGTGCAGCACTTTCACAGCATCATCTTTCAGGACTTGAAATAGCTCAACAGTCATTCCATCACCTCTACTAGCTTTGTTCATAGTGATGCTTTCTAAGGCCCACTTGACTTCACATTCCAGAATGTCTAGCTCTAGGTGAGTGATCACACCATCGTGATTATCTGTGTCTTAAAGATCTTTTTTGTACAGTTCTTCTGTGTATTCTTGCCACCTCTTCTTAACATCTTCTGCTTCTGTTAGGTCCCTACCATTTCTGTCCTTTATTGAGCCCATCTTTGCATGCAATGTTCCCTTGGTATCTCTAATTTTCTTGAAGAGATCTCTAGTCTTTCCCATTCTATTGTTTTCCTCTATTTCTTTGCATTGATCACTGAGGAAGTTTTTCTCTCTTATCTCTCCTTGCTATTCTTTGGAACTCTGCATTCAAATTGGTACATCTTTCCTTTTCTCCTTTGCTTTCACTTCTCTTCTTTTCACAGCTATTTGTAAGGCCTCCTCAGACAGCCTTTTTGCTTTTTTGCATTTCTTTTTCTTGGGGATGGTCTTGATTCCTGTCTCCTGGACAATGTCACGAACCTCCATCCATCGTTCATCAGGCACTCTGTCTCTCAGATCTAATTCCTTAAATCTACTTCTCATTTCTACTGTATAGTCATAAGGGGTTTGATTTAGGTCACATCTGAATGCCCTAGTGGTTTTCCCCACTTTCTTCAATTTAAGTCTGAATTTGGCAATTACGAGTTCATGATCTGAGCCACAGTCAGCTCCCAGTCTTATTTTTGCTGACTGTATAGAGCTTCTCCATCTTTGGCTGCAAAGAATATAATCAATCTGATTTCAGTATCGACCATCTGGTGATGTCCACATGTAGAGTCTTCTCTTGTGTTGTTGGAAGAGGATGTTTGCTGTGACCAGTGTGTTCTCTTGGCAGAACTCTATTAGCTTTTACCCTTCTTCATTCTATACTCAAAGGCCAAATTTGCCTGTTACTCCAGGTGTTTCCTGACTTCCTACTTTTGCATTCCAGCACCCTATAATGAAAAGGACATATTTTTTGGGTGTTAGTTCTAGAAGGTCTTTAGGTCTTCATAAAACTGTTCAACTTCAGCTTCTTTGGCGTTACTGGTCAGGGCATAGACTTGGATTACCGTGATATTGAATGATTTGCCTCGGAAACGAACAGAGATCATTCTGTCATTAGCAACGTAAGAAAGATTTAACCAAATGTCAAATATACATGTGTGTATGTATATATATACATGTGAGAAAGTGAAAGTGATAGTGTTAGTTGCTCAGTCAGGTCCAACCCTTTGTGACCCCATGGGCTGTAGCCCGCCAGGTTCCTCTGTCCTCATAAGGAATTCTTTAGGCAAGACTACTTGAGTGGGTTGCCATTTCTTTCTCCAGGGGAACTCTCTCATGAGGAGGCCTTACAAATAGCTGTGAAAGGAAGAGAAGGGAAAGCAGGGGACAAAAGGAAAGATATATCCATTTTAATGCAGAGTTTCAAAGAATAGCAAGGAGAGATAAGAAAGCCTTCCTCAGTGATCAGTGCAAAGAAATAGAGGAAAACAATAAAATGGGAAAGCCTAGAGATCTCTTCAAGAAAATTAAAGATACCAAGGGAATATTTCATGCAAAGATGGGCTCGATAAAGGACAGAAATGGTATGGACCTAACAGAAGCAGAAGATATTAAGAAGAGGTGGCAAGAATACACAGAAGAACTATACAAAATAGATCTTCACGATGCAGATAATCACGATGGTGTGATCACTCACCTAGAGCCAGACATCCTGGAATGTGAAGTCAAGTGGGCCTTAGGAAGCCTCACTATGAAGAAAGCTAGTGGAGGTGATCGAATTCCAGTTGAGCTGTTTCAAATCCTGAAAGATGATGCTGTGAAAGTGCTGCACTTAATATGCCAGCAAATTCGGAAAAGTCGGCAGTGTCCACAGGACTGGAAAAGGTCAGTTTTCATTCCAATCGCAAAGAAAGGCAAAGCCAAAGAATGCTCAAACTACTGCACAATTGCACTCATCTCACATGCTAGTAAAGTAATGCTCAAAATTCTCCAAGGCAGGCTTCAACAGTACGTGAACGGTGAACTTCCAGATGCTCAAACTGGTTTTAGAAAAGGCAGAGGTACCAGAGATCAAATTGCCAACATTCATTTGATCATCAAGAAAGCAAGAGAGTTCCAGAAAAACATCTATTTCTGCTTTATTGACTATGCCAAAGCCTTTGACTGTGTTGATTACAATAAACTGTGGAAAATTCTTCAAGTGATGGCAATACCAGACCACCCAACCTGCCTCTTAAGAAACCTGTATGCAGGTCAGGAAGCAACAGTTAGACCTGGACATGGAACAACAGACTGGTTCCAGATAGGAAAAGGAGTATGTCAAGGCTGTATATTGTCACCCTGCTTATTTAACTTATATGCAGAATACATCATGAGAAACACTGGGCTGGAGGAAGCACAAGTTGGAATCAAGATTGCTGGTGGAAATATCAATAGCCTCAGATATGCAGATGACACCACCCTTATGGTAGAAAGTGAAGAAGAACTAAAGAGCTTCTTGATGAAAGTGAAAGAGGAGAGTGAAAAAGTTGGCTTAGAGCTCAACATTCAGAAAACAAAGATCATGGCATCCGGTCCCATCACTTCATGGCAAATAGATGGGGAAACAGTGGAAACAGTGGCTGACTTTATTTTTGGAGGTGGGGGATGGTTCCAAAATCACTGCGTATGGTGACTGTAGCCATGAAATTAAAAGATGCTTCCTCCTTGGAAGGAAATTTATGACCAACCTAGATAGCATATTAAAAAGTAGAGACATTACTTTGCCAACAAAGGTCCATCTGGTCAAGGCTATGGTTTTTCCAATAGTCATGTATGGATGTGAGTGTTGGACTGTGAAGAAAGCTGAGCCCTGAAGAACTGATGCTTTTTAACTGTGGTGTTGGAGAAGACTCTTTAGATTCCCTTGGACTGCAAAGAGATCCAACCAGTCCATCCTAAAGGAGATCAGCCCTGAGTGTTCATTGGAAGGACTGATGTTGAAGCTAAAACTCCAATACTTTGGCCACATGATGAGAAGAGAGAGCTGATTCGTTTGAAAAGATCCTGATGCTGGGAAAGATTTAAGGCAGGAGCAGAAGGGGACAACAGAGGATGGGATGGTTGGATGGCATCACTGACTCAGTGGACATGAGTTTGGATAAACTCTGGGAGTTGGTGATGGACAGGAAGGCCTGGTGTGCTGTGATCCATGGGGTTGCAAAGGGTCAGACATGACTGAGCGACTGAACTGAACTGAATGTGATCAGAATGCCACCTCTAATCACGGGTTTAAGTCAAGTTCTTGATAGCATCAGCTTCATCAGAGTTGACTTGTTGCTTCTGGTGTGGCTATGAGAACTTTACAGACAGCTCTAACAGATTGTCAATAAGCTTCATCTAGATCCTCAATAGGAATACCGGCTAATGCTTGCTCGCTGTTGCTCTTAGCTGAAAAAACAAGTGACAGTGCCTATCTGTTCCAGAAAATATGGGAGAGTCTTTGAGATCTGCATCTTGGATTCCAATACTCCCAGTGGTCTGTGTTCTCCCTGGGGAGGGAGTCAGGGGGATTGCCTCATGAGAGTGTCAGAGCAATCCTGGGGGTTCCCAGGGCACAATCAGCTGAACCCTGTGTGATCAGGGAGACCTGATGAGGGAGACCCATTGGAATGGTGTGCATGAAGCTCCTGAAAGTTAGATTTCTGAAGTTAGATGCTAGCTAGATTTGATCTGTTCTGGAAACAATTGAGAAGACCCACTGTGAGGTTCTGAGGCTTTCCAGGTTCAGTGGGAAGAGGATGAGAAAATCCCCCATCTCCAGGGACTGGATTAGTCCTGGAATGCCAACCCTTCCATTACGGACCCTGGCTCTCACTAAAGAACAGATTTTGCTGGCATAGCTGTCTTTCTGTGGCAAATTTTCACAGATTTTGGCCTATTTAAAAGGACAGCCCTGATACTTAGAAGATTCGTGGGTATTTAGGTAAATTATTTATGGTCTGAAATCTTGTGCATCCACTCTTCAAAGGAGTAATGCAATATGGATGAGAACTGAGTTCTGCCTCAATGCATAAACCATGCTCAGCATTCTTCCATAATGGCCTTCTCCGTGTGGAGTCTTTTGACAGCCTCTGTGATTTTTAAACTTTTATGGCCCAAGAATTGCTCAAGATGAAGCAGGTGTCCAAGGAATTTCATTTTAGTGGTAACTTCCTTGTGAAATGCTTATTTGATTCACTTCTTTATTAGGATATATCTGTGCTGAGTTCTCAGCATGAGAGCAGTGTATATTATGATTATTTCAAATTTTAAAATAATACTGTAAGAAGGTGCTTCTTTCCCATTTTGCCAGAGAATAAATTTAGACTATGAAAAATTGGATTATTTGCCCTAGATGACACAGTAAACACTTGTACAAACTCAAATTTGATATTAAATTAATTATTACATTAGACCTAAAATTCTCAAACTTTAGCGTGCATCAGTGTTACCTGGAAGCATTTGTAAAATGCAGATTTCTGGGCTCCATCACCCAAGAATTTGTTCTTCTCACAAATTCCCCAGTGATGTTGATGCTACTGGCAGGGACCACGAAGAACCATTGCTCTAGACTATGCTGAGGTTTTGGAAACTCTGATCTGCTATAGTTTATTTGTTAGAAGCTTATATGCTTTCTAGCTTGTAGAGTGCCATCAACATCTTTTATACTGTTATATATGTGAGTCATTCAAGGACAGTTCTAGGTTGTGTTAGATCAAAGTGTTTATTCGTTGGACTTTCCTTTATGAAAGAAAGACTATCTCCAAGGGAATGTTATATCACTCAGTAATTTGTTTTCATTTTCCTGTGAATACAGGATAAAATCTTGCTTGATTCTGACTGAAATAATTTATCCTCTGATATCTCTGGAACAGGTCTGAAATAAAACAATTTTTTTTTCCTTTGAAAAAAGGAAGTTAAACCCTGAGTATATCCTCTCTGGAAATATTGAGCACCGTGCCCCCAGCTTTTTGATGATTCTGACTGTTAGTCTTAGCTCCCTATTCCATATCCCTGTGATCAGGCCTAAGGCCCATCTCAAGAAGCATTCATGGTTCTCATTTGTCAAATCAGAGTGATGCTTCTGCATGGGTCAGATTAGTTAAGAGATATGAACGAATTTATAATTCTTCTAAAATATGAAATGGCAAAATGTTTTTTAAGTTTTTAAAACTTTTTTGACTGAGTGGCATCTTAGTTTCCCATCAGGGATTTTACCTACCTATCCCATCCCGCATTGGAAGCACAGAGTCTTACCACTGGATTGCCAGGAAGTCCCAACAGTATTGTATTTTTAAAAGATTTAAATGAGTAGGGGCAAAACTATTTTGCTAGAATAGTCTATCTCTAGAAACATCAATATAAAGGACTAATTGCTCTACTGAAATATTCACAGATGAGCAGAAACTCAGCTCGCTCTTAACACCTATGGGCGATCCATGTCTCTCTATTTCAGAGGTCTTGAAGGTCCTTGGCTCCTTTCAATAGGTCATATGCTATTTCTGCTGGCAGCACTCAGTGCGGTTTCAGTGTAGCTTTGCTTTTTGAAAGCCATAGAACAACTCTGCCATGATTCACATATCAAAAAGTTAAGTTGGCTGTAGCCATAAAATTATTTCTCAAATATACCTTAATGGGTGGCCTACTCGTGCTATTTATTGCCTTCATTCTAAAAGACATTTAAGTGCTGAGCTGTTTTCTTAAACTAAAATATCTGACATTTAAAATAGCATTACCTTTATCCCCAAGATTACATTAAAATGATGGTTTCGGTTTTCACTTGATTCTTCACTAAATGAGAGTGTGATAGCTGAAACAGGGCAAAATTTCTGGGGAGCCTTTTAAGAGGAAGCAGAAATTAGTTGCTAATGGAGAAAACCCCTACACTCAAAAATTCTGTATCACTTTGCAGAAAATACCTAAATTACTCATAAAACTTTTATGAATGAGGCCATTTTTGAAGCCGTAAAGCATAAAATAATGTTGCAAGTCTTTAAGCGAAGATAAAAATGTTGCTTAATCCACACCCCACCCCTCCTTTTGACCCAGTTTCTAGTGGAAAACTCTCTTACAAAGTTGTTCTCTTTTACTCCTCTTTTCTGAGTGATTGATGTGTAGGGAATTTTGCTTTGCCTTGGGTAACTTTAGAGAATACACCTTTTGCTCACTGGATTCTGCGCATGTTTATTTCTGTACTATTTTCTGGCTCCAAAGGGCAGGATGCTGTCATTGGCTTTTTTTTTCCTTTTTCTTTGTGCCAATCTTCTCCTCTTATCCATCTATGGTCATTGTAGGAAATGGTAAAGCATTTACAGACTGGCATTCAATTGGAAATTCTTTATAGCATCAGTTGGAATCCTGATGGGAAAATGAAAACTACATTAGTCATTGAAAATAAAATAGATTTGATTTGGGATATCACTACACAGCAAAGAGCTGAAAGAGCAAAAAGGAAACCAGGTAGCCTAGAATAATAGCTACAGAAAGAACCTGAGATAAAGAGGAAACAGTGAAGCTGAGGAACACAGAGTAGTTGGTTTGGGGAACTAAAAAGAAGCTGCAGACCTGGACAAGGGTCATTGCTATAGCAGCTACAGTGGTAGGGACCTAGGCTGAACGGATGTTCTTTGTTCCCTTCTCCTGCTTTCTGGGGCTGCTCTCAGAGTGCTGCCTTTTGGTGGGAGGTCGCAGTCAGCCATCCAGCATGGGAATCTGGGAAACAGAGTTGGTGTAATTTGAGCTCCACCGTCTCAGAATATAGAATGAATGTGGAGGCGTGAGCAAACTGATAACTAGTCAATAGTCACAATAATTTTTTTATACAAAACGAGTAATTTCTTAGTATACATTTCCTTATTAATATAGTAAGGTCCTGTAATGAAATAGATAATGAAGTTTTATCAAATGGCATTTTAGGTTACTAATTTTCAGCTCTATATGATTTTCATTCTGTAATTCATGGGTTTCTGATTTCTGCCTGTCTCTTGGTGTCTTTGATAAGCACTATTTTATTTGATTTTTCTTTTGTAATTTTTAACTTTTTTTTTTGTATTGGGGTATAGCTGATTAACAATGTTGTGGTAGTTTCAGGTGAACAGCAAAGGGACTCAGCCATACATATACTTGTATCCATTTCTCCCAAACCCACTCCCATCCAAGTTGGCACATAACATTGAGCAGAACTCCCTATGTTATACAATAGGTCTTTGTTGGTTATCCATTTTAAATATAGTAGTGTGTACATGACCTTCCCAAAGGCCCTAATATCCCTTCCCCTGGCAACTATAAGTTTGTTTTCTAAGTCTGTGAATGAGTCTTTTTATTTTAATTTTTTAACTTTTTATTTTATATTGGAGTGTAGCTGATTAATAATGTTGTGATAGTTTCAGGTGGACAGCAAAGGGATTCAGTCATACATGTACATGTATCCATTCTCCCCAAACTCTCTTCCCACCCTGACTACCACATAACATTGAGTAGGGTTTCCTGTGACAGCACTATTTTAAATTATTATAGTAAGCTTGACACATAAATATTATACATACATATACAAACATATGGGGTAATTTAGAATATGGGATTTTCACCTTCTGTGCTGATTTTAGAACTTAATCCCTACATAAGGGGCCACTTCATGATATCTAAGAACTTGGGACAATTTGAAACATGTTAAAGCAATTTTAAAATAGCTAAAATATATAAAAATGTATTTACTCTAAAGAAAAAGAAATTGAGAACATAAAGTAACCCATGAGCCTTAAGTTTCTAAAGTTATTTCCACACAATAGTCAATTCTTTCCTTAAAGATTTTAGTGCTGGACTGAGATAGCAATGAAACTATAAAATAAGTTTTACTCTCAACACATGTGACTTCAATCAACCTAGTTTTCTTGAACTGTATGAATTGGAAATGTTTTAGTTGGATGGATGAGAAAAAGGAACCCAAAAAGAAATGAGCATGAGCTAGATGGGGAGCTCATTCCAAAGAGTTATGATGAGAATCTACACTATCCAAAAGGCCAAGAGGCTTTGAGGTCTGCTTTGTCTATATACTTAAAGGAAGATATTTGATTCCTTTGGTGGGTGGTGGTTTAGTTGCTAACTGCTGTCTGACTCTTAAGATCCCATGGACAGGCTCCCCTGTCCAACGGCTTCTCCAGGCAAGAATACTGGAGTGGACTGCCATTTTCTTCTACAGGGGATCTTCCCGACCCAGGGATCTAACCCTCGTCTCCTGTAGTGCAGGCCAATTCTTTACCAACTGAGCCACCAGGGAAGTCCAGAGAAATCACCAAATTGCTTATGAAAATGAGGCAGAAAGCATACCTAGTGTAAAAAGCACTAACTGAGACTTTTTCTAATGGAATAGTAATAGAACCGAGGCTCTTTCTTTATAAAGAAAAACTAAGAGAAAGCACACAGCTTGAAACTGGATTTAGGGCTCAACTTTCTCCTCTGTAAAACAAAGAAGGGAAGAAAACAAACCATCTTTTTCAGATCAGAGACTCTGGTGTTTTTATTTTTACTGAAGCTAACACAAACTGCTTTCGAAACAATAAAATAAACTTGCTTCCTTTTCTGAAGCATTCCAGCCCACCTGACCCTTAAACACAATCCAAGTTCTCATTATGTCACAACATTTGCATTTTCCCAGACATACATTTTCTTCCATATCATTGCTCCTACTTTTCTCAAAACACAGAAAGTCTTTTCTTCCTTTACCCTTTCTGTTGAAATTCAACCTATATTTCAAGACCCATTTCGAATACCATGAGTTTCATAAACCCTCTAAGATTACCTTTGCTTTATTCAATTGCTTCTTCTTTCTTAGAGCATTATGCCTTATTATTTTCTCTCTCCTTTACAAATAAGTCCTTACTTTAGCAGATATACTTCTCTGATGATGCTTCAGTAGACTACTATACATGAAGCCTTATACTCTTTTTTTTCCAGAAAGTCATACCTATTTATATGAAGAATTGTATGCTAAAAGAGCTAGAGATTTAGAAGGTGGACTGTTTTAGATACATAATACACCTTTTTTTCTTTAAAATGAAGTATCTAATGTTTTTTTTCCTTCCCTTTTCTTTCCCTTCCTTCTTCCTTTTACCAATCCTTCCTTCCTCCCTCCCTCCCTCCTTTTTTCTTTCTTTATATTTTTCAGGTTATTTATCCTTTAACAGTGATTTCTATTTTTTATTTAGAGATTCAAAAGTTTAGGTACTTTTTTTTCTTAGAGTGGAAGCATATCTCAACAAAGCAAATACAATTGAAACCCTATATACCAATAACCCAATATACTTACTCTGAATAATTTTGTTGAAGAAAATAAGTATATTATGCTCTGATATTATATCTTTAAAGATATTGTAGAATTAAGTAGTACTACAATTCTTAAAGTAAAAAATAAAAATATTTACATGACTGTAGAGATCAGATGAAACATTAAAACATTTTGTAGGGGCCTCTCCTATGGCTCAGAGGATAAAGAATCTGCCTGCAATGCAGGAGACACAGGAGATGTGGGTCCAATCCCTGGGTCGGGAAGATCCCTTGGAGTTATACCTCTCTAAAACATTTTGTGAACTGTATGTTGCATTTGCTAAGTTGTAGAAGTTATTTTTCTTGTGATGAATGAATAAGAATCCTTATAATATAAAGCCATATTTAAACATAAGCATCAAGTTGCTCTTAGCATATGAAACATTTCAGGGAAATAAATAACACTACTTTATCTAAAATGTCTCTTGTATTGCTTGTATAGTATCTCATTTTAAGAAAACTAAATGTGAGATCTAAAACTCATTTGCACAATGTGCACTGAATTGATACCAGTAAAAGGAAATATAAAATAGTGGGAGTGGCAGTGATCTCACATCAGGCACATCTGTATCCCCCTCTTACCATCTCTTAGCCTCACTTCTGTGTGGCAGATGTGGTGTAACCAGGCTGGTAGGGTAAATAACCCCTTTAGTGGCCAGGCTGGATATGAAAAAGGAGGCTCTGCTTTTCTGGGGACTTTTTCTTGTGACCTGATGGTTTCCTTGTCCTCAAAATAGTTAAGCCACAGCTGGCATTATCTAATTTTAGTTTTCTCCTTTCATCATAGACCTTAATGATTTCAGTCAGTAAGTCAGTTTACTTGCTCAGTCATGTCTGACTCTTTGCAACCCTACGGACTGCAGCATGCCCGGCTTCCCTGTCTATCACCATCTCCTGGAGTTTGCTCAAACTCATATCCATCGAGTGGGTGATGCCATCCAACCATGTCATCCTCTGTTGTCCTCTTCTCCTCCTGCCTTCAATCTTCCCAGCATTAGGGTCTTTTCCAATGAGTCAGTTCTTCCCATCAGGTGGCCAAAGTATTGGAGCTTCAGCTTCAGCATCAGTCCTTCCAATGTATATTCAGGACTGATCTCCCTTAGGATTGACTGGTTTGATCTTCTTGATGATTTAATGACACATAAATTGCATTCCCTGAAATTCTACTTGTCAGGAGTTTAAAGATGGAAGCAGATGCCCCTGTGGTGCTATTACACTCACATAAAAGAGTCTCATGATAAGTGAGCACCATATAGAATCACTCTTCTTTTAATTTTTGTTTTACGAGTCTAAATGAGACTTTAAAATTTCAGAAAAGACCTTGGAGGCCATGATATTTTAAATTAAACCAATTATTTCCAATAAAGGAATGAGATATACTTAATTTTTAAAATTCCGACATCTCATGACTTGTTCACTTACAGGCTATATGCTTTTATGCAAGATTTTTCTTAGAGTCTTAGCGTTATTTTTTAATAGTCTTTGAAGTCTTAGAAATGCATTTGATTATTTAAAATAATGTTTTAAAGATAGCCATACGTAATATTTCCTTTTAGAATACATTATTGAAGAGAACTAAAATCTCAAATATGCCAATGGGAAATGTTTTACTTGCAAAAGACATTTTTACCTATCTGCTGTAGTTACAGTATGCCTTTCCCTATCACAGAAGCATTTTTAATAATTTTCTTTGCTAGTGATTTCTAAAATAATAATTTGTATTTCTGCAGAATTAGAAACTTTTATGCATGTATATTTGTATGTGGGCATGCATGCAAAATTATGGGAAAAGATATTAATGTGTACAGTAGGACCCTACTGTACACATTAATAAATTCCTGATTTATTTTTGTTTTATATATTTATCTATACTTCCATATAAAATAAAACACTTGTATGTTTAAATGAGACCATATATTTTTATCATATTATTAACTGCGAAGAAGTATTGGTAAATAGCACTTGTATTCATTCATTTGACATTAACGGAGTACATAGTAGGTGCCAGAAATTGAGAAAAACAATGGGGACATGAAGAAGATAGGATCCATGCTCTCAAGGAACACTGAATCTGCAGCCTAGAGAATGCACACAAAAACACATAGACTATCGTAAAACAACACAGTCTTGTAGCTGAGTTTAGTTAAACGAGCTATGAGAGTACATAGCAGCAGAATTTCCCTAGTCTTTTAGGATAGAGCAAAGGAAGCTTCCTGTATGATGCGCCAGCTGAGTCAAGAAAGAATGATGTGCAGAGGTGTGAATACTTGAAAGAGAGTATTTTATCAGGGGTTCATTCAAAGCATTATTTCAATACGACTAAAATGTCAGTATTTGCTATATATTAATACATTGCAGTTTGACTGAAGTTAGGCTACAAGGCAAATGTAGTTAGAGATGAGGTTGCAGAGACTGGCAGTTCCAAGCCATGGATGGCCATACTCAGGGGGAGATATTTTATTTTGAAGTCTGTAGGAATCCAGTGAGCTATTTTAAGCAGTTTTGGAAATGAGAAATAGCTTGATTAGCTCTGCATTTTACAAAGACCATTCTCATGATAGTGTGGTAGAAATACTGAAGGTGAATAAATGGGGCCAGGAGAAAAGGTAGGAAGGTGTGTAAATGGCAAGGTTCTGAGCTTCAGAAACTGTGCAGGGGAATAGCATTTGACAGAACCAAAGACCTTTTGTGGGGAGACTCAACAGGTTTGATGGCCAATTATATGTGAGGAGTAGGGGAGAGAGAAGAAACAAGCATTCAGAATTCAGAAACAAGAATTCAGAATTCTTGGATTCTGAATTAGGCGAGATGGTGGTTCCATTGACTGAAAATAGAAATGGTTTGGAGAGATGATGAAACGTTTTGTGTGATCCTGTGGGGACTGAGGTGACCCTTGAAAAAGTAGATGGAGAAGTGCAAAGGCATTTGTTGGGGTCAAGTATTTTGGAGAAACCCCTAGGTTAGAAGAATAGATCTGTGCTTTAGCTACCCAATATCAATTGAAATCCAAAGAGTAGATAGGGCCACCCAGAGACATCAATATATTATAAAGAGGAGAAAAAGAGCAAAGATGGAACTCTGAGAAACACTGTCTCTAAATGGGTAACTGAAAGAAAATGAATCCGTGCAGGAGGTTGATACATGGCTGCAGATGTGGATGGAAGAATAGGTGAGAATTAAATCGTGGAACCCTTCCTTGAGACCATTTCAAGAGAAGTTTGGTCCAGACTTCTATATATTTCAGAGGAATTGTGAAAGTGGTAAAAAAATCTGCCTGCTAATGCAGGAGGCTCAGGAGATGCCAGTTCAATCCCTGAGTCGGGAAGATCCCCTGGAGGAGGAAATGGGAAACTGCTCCAGTATTCTTGCCTGGAGAATCCCATGGACAGAGGAGCCTGGTGGATCCATGGGGTCACAAAGAGTCGGACACGACTGAGCATGCATGCAGCAGCAACAAAAGTAAGATTAAGGCTGAAATGTGTTTATTTTATAAGGAAAATGGGATAACTGATCACCTTTGTGAGAAAAATTTCCCTGGAGAGATAAGGATAGATCACATAATAGTTGAGTGAGGGAAGAATGGAAAGGAGAACATGTAGACTTTTTTTTTTTAAGACTTTTTTTTTTTGATATGGACCATTTGTAAAACCTTTAATGAATTTGTTACAGTATTGATTCTGTTTTATGTTTTGGTTTTTTAGCTCTGAGGTATGCAGGATATTAACTCCCTGAAAAGGATAGAACACTCACCCCTTGCATTGGAAGGGGTATTCTTAAACACTGGACCACCAGGGAAGTCTGTAGACCGCTTTTAAAGAAGTTGGTTACAGAGGCAATCAGGGAGATTAAAGGATGGCTGGAAGACTCTGGAAATTAGACATTTGATTTTTTATAATGGGAGAGAGGTTTATATGTATTTATATATCAATAGAAAGGAAGCAATAGAGAAGGTTGTTGAGTGTGCAGAAAAAAAGAAAGATATTGTGAGGTTCCTAAGGAAGAAAATACAATTTAGGACACAGTTTGGAGGATTATGTTTGACTTGATATAATGTCAACTTACTTGTGAAACTGGAGAGAGATGATAAGAGCCAGTGGAGATACTGCTATTTATTGATGGACAAGGATGGGGTAAAGGCAGGAAATTGAATGGTGACCTATATCTTAGGAAGTAAGAGAAATCTCTTCTGTGATAAAAAAATAAAATAAAATAAAATGGCAATATTTCTGTGGATTTTCAAACATACTTTCACAGGAATTCTGATGGCCTTCATGAAATTGAAATGGTATACTACAAATATAAAATGATTTGTCTTGAGAAAAGTTGTGTGGATCAAGATATCGATAAATTATTTTCAGTCCCTTTTTTTATTGCTGTAGATTTCAGTGTTTAATACTTTACTATGGCACATGTTTATACACAAATATGACGAAAAAGCTAGAGTGACCAAGTGAAAACAATTTATAGGAGTTGAAGATGATAGGAGAATCAAACCTTTATGTGCTTCAAAAGTCAATGTGTGATTGGTGGGACTTTAGAGAGACTGGAAGTTGTAGAGTGACTACAGAGTACAGGGTCTCTCATCATGTTGAGACTTCAAAATATAGCTTTGATATTATCTCTAAGATTTCACATATACAGTGACTGGATTTTCTAGAGCATAAGCATAATTAATTTGTTAAATGTGAACCTTTAACATACATCAGTTTGGTAGCCAAATTTTGGCATTTCTTTAATCTACGACAAATTAATTGAAATTAAAAAACACTTGCTCCTTGAAAGAAAAGCTAAGACAAACCTAGACAGCATATTAAAAAGCGAAGACATTACTTTGCCTACAAAGTTTCATTTATTCAGAGCTATGGTTTTTCCCGTAGTCATGTATGGATGAGAGAGTTGGATCATAAAAACTGAGCTCCAAAGAATTGATGCTTTGAACTGTGGTGATGGAGAAGACTCTTGAGAATCCCTTGGGCTGGAAGGACATCAGACCAGTCAATCCTAAAGTAAATCAATCCTGATTATTCATTGGAAGGACTGATGCTGAAACTGAAGCTCCAATACTTTGGCCACCTGATGCAAAGAGTCGACTCATTAGAAAAGACACTGATTGAAGGCAGGAGGAGAAGGGGATGACAGAGGACGAGATGCTTGAATGGCATCATCGACTCAATGGATGTGAGTTTGAGCAAACTCCGGGAGATGGTGAAGGACAGGGAAGCCTGGCATGCTGCAGGCTAAAGAGTTGGACACAACTGAGCGACTGGACAACAACTGGAAACCTCAAAAAATAGAAATGGTTTTGACTTTACTCGCCCACTGGGATGTCCTGGTTCTTAGGTGGTAATGATGGCTCTTAGAGGCATAACTGAGGAATCTTCTATCTCAAGATCATATATTTGGATTTTTAAAAATTTATTATTCTGGGAGTATAGTAGAAACATAAGTAAAGGGAGTGTTTGTTCATAGAGTCTGTCCACTTATTTAATAACATATAAGCTGATAGGAAATTAAGATTAATCCATTGTGAAACTGGTTAGCATAGTAAATCTATATACTAATTTAATAGAAGTTATGCTAAACCAATGATTAAATATCACTGTATATACCACATTTCTGGGTTAGCTAGTTGTCTGCTATCAACTTAACATGGAATAATTTGTATAAGCAGAAAGACTCTACCCATACTCTACCCAAAACTCTACCCGGAATTCTACTATCTATATGTCTTACTTATGGAAAATACTATTGAAAGGTAGAAGCAGACAAAATATTCATTCTGAAAAACTTAAAATATGAATATACTACATAATTTCAGCACTAGGGTTGCCAGGCAATTTCAATGAAATATTCTAGCATACTTGATAGAAAACTGTTTAGTCAAAAATAAAGAAGATGGTAAATTCGATAATCTCTGTTGTACTCTATATTGGGTATTGTGTGACTTTTAGTATCCATTTTTTTTGCAAAAAGTATAATAAGAAATATGTAGCACGCACATCCTACTATTTTGAACATGGGTTTGCTTTGTTCTTTAGTCCATACGCTTCCCTCAAGTTGGTATGTTTTTTTCCCCTATAACAGTACTAAACCATTTTATATAATAAAGGAACAGCAAGTTCTTTGTTGAAAAAGATTATGTTAATTCATCGAGGAATGTTATTCTTTCCAAGATGTGAACATCATATTCAAAGCATGAACTCGTCTCCAAAGGAAATATGAAAGAAACTATTTTTAACGTGGCACCAGGAAGATGGGAATATTTCAGCAAAATAAGGAAGTTACTCACAATTAGCCAAACCTAAAACACTCAGGGGACATGACACTGAACTTTCAAAGGCAATACTTCTCCAGATATTTTGAAATTCTCATGTACGTGTGTGTTGCTCCAGAGAGCATCTTAGATCTGCTTCAATTGAAAAGTTAAGTTCAGAAAATGAAATGATCTTCAATTTATCCTTAACTCTGAAAGATTAAGAAACTCCATCAAAAAAAAAATTGATGTAGATTACAGGCAGGCAAATTTTTTGATAAAGTTGCTAATTATTTCCTGCTTTAAAAAAGTTCCACAAGATACAAACAGGATAGAACAAAATGAACACCAATGCTTTAAAAGATAAATAGGAGCAGGTTTAAAACAAAATAAATTTGTCCTTACTAAGTAGCTGATACACAGTGCTAATAATAATAAAAATTTTAGTCAAATGCAATGCATGAAACTTGATTGAATGCTGATTTAAAGAAAACTATAAAAGACATTTTTGGACAATTGGAGAATTTGAATATAGACTGGATATTAGATGACATTATGGAATTATTATCCATTTTCTGAGGTGTAATAATAGGACCACAATTTTATAAGAGAATGACCTTATTTTTAAGAGAACATACTAAAGTGTTCAGGGTAACAGGGGAAAAAATGAACAATTGTACACTTACTGTATTTCACTGTATCTGTTGATTGTAAGATGTAACATTTTGTTTAACGACTAAGAGAAAAAAATGCTGTCAATAAAAATTATACTGCATGCTTTCATATCTCTTTGTATAGAGTTTTTTTATTGATAAGTCATTTGTGACAGTTTGTAAAATTATACAGCTCCTTGTGCATATCTAAAAATGAAAACATAAAAAATTGGTTAAATTTTATTGCAGCTTCTCCACATTCAGAGTCTGACTCGTCTGGGTCTCATTTGAACTCACATCCATGTCATTTCTCTCAATATTTTCCTCTGCACCGCTAGGAAACTGATGTTGCAGCATTTCTTCAAGGAGTGCTTCATCCTTTACTTTGGGACTTTCTTCCAAGCTACAGGTACTCACTTTGCAAGGGTTGACGATGGTCCTTTTGATGCTTGCCCTTGGGTAGGTAACGATCGTGTCCCCAGTGCCATCTGGTAGCAGCAGTTACAAGACACCACTGGTTTAGGATACATCCCAATTTTAGAAATGTTGAAACTGGAATAGTATGCATGTCTTGTATATGTATAAACATGACACTTGGTATCTTTAGTTCAGTTCAGACCCCTGGCAACACTTAAAGCTCATTTACTAGATTTCTTTTATACTTGATAGTTTTATCTGGTTTTAAAGGCTGGAGATTATTATTAAAGGGAACAAATTTAGAGCTGAGTAGAATAAATCATTTGCATTGTTGTTGTTGCTTTTCAGTCTCTAAGTCGTGTCTGACTCTACAATCTTGAGGACTGTAGCATGTTAGTCTCCTCTATCCTCCACTATTTCCAGGAGTTTGATCAAATTCACATGCATTGAGTCAGTGATGCTAATCAAACCATCTCATCCTCTGCCACACCCCTTTCCTTCAATCTTTCCAAGCATCAGGGTCTTTTCCAATGAGTCAGCTCTTCACATCAGATGGCCAAAGTACTGGAGCTTCAGCTTTAGCATCAGTCCTTCCAATGAATATTCAAGGTTGATTTCCTTTAGGATTGACTGGTTTGATCTCCTTGCTGTCCAAGGGACTCTCAAGAGTCTTCTCCAGCACCACAGTTCAAAAGCATCAATTCTTCGGTGCTCAGCCTTCTTTATGGTCCAACTCTCACATCTGTACATAACTAAAAATCATAGCATTGACAATAAGGACCTTTGTCAGCAAAGTGATGTCTCTGCTTTTTAATACACTGTCTAGGTTTGTCATAGCTTTCCTTCCAAGGAGCAAGTGTCTTTTAATTTCATGGCTGCAGTCACTGTCTACAGTGATTTTGGAGCCCAAGAAAATCATTTGCATATTACTCTATTATTTGAGAGCTGCTTTCACATGTTCCAAATAATTTAATTTTCCAAAAAATGAAATGCTTGTTGAGTACTATTATTTTTGTGTACTACTGGATACATTTGAGTTTTTGTGCACTACTGTTTATCCACATGCCCACTTTACAGATGATTAAATGGTTAGATCATAAACACTAGTAAATGCTCGAATACGAATTCAAATACAAGCTGCATGGTGCCAACATGCATGCTCTTTCCACCAGCTCTTCTACCAGTGGGGAGAGAGTGAGGGTAAGGGAAAGCAACACTGGCTTTAGGGGACAGTGGCCACAGCTACATAACCCAACAGAAATGCAGACCAAAGTACAATATGTAAATGAAGAGGCTCAGAAATAGTCTAGAGATATTGTTGTTTTTTTTTTTAAACTTATTTTTAATTGGAAGCTAATTGCTTTACAGTATTGTGTTGGTTTCTGCCATACATCAACATGAATCAGCCATAGGTATACATATATCCCCTCCCTCTTGAACCTCCCTCCTACTTCCTGCCTTATCCTACCTGTACAAATGTTAAGTTTTGCAGTAAAAAATGTTATACTACTTTCTTAGTAGTCTATGAAATTGATGTGAGGCCTTGAGAAAAATTTAACTAGTGTGTCTTGGGCTTGCTATTTCTTTCTTGATAAGGAAGCAGTCCAATTTAAAAAGTTAAACTTCCCAAAGAACTAATTGCAAATTATTTTATTTTTAAAATAAGTTTCTGGGGATAACATATATTCAAAACATTAATAAATTATCATGTATTTTACATTGTACTAAAGTAATCATGACTTTGACATCCTAAACTGCATCCTTACTATTGTTCTTCTGATTATTAATGTAGCATGCATGTTGGAGATGATCTGAAACATCCAGGAAGTGAAGAAATAAAGAATAAAGTTGAATTAAAAGCACCAAATGAAATCCAAACACTAAAATACAATCATTGTTAAAAATTGGCATATCCCTGCAGATTTTTTCTGTGCGTTCAAAAATATAACTCATATATCAAAAATGCTTAGTACCCTGCATTTCTCCACAGACATAATTGTAATCATTATATTGTATTCTATTTTAAGTAAGAATCACTAATCTTCCTTTATAACTGAGTGAATTTCAAAAAACCCCACGAAACTATCATGTAAATGATGTATGTTAGACATTCAGAGAGCAAGGGGATAGTCTATTTTCCTGTTGACTTTTAAAAACTCCAAATATAAAAAAGTTTAAATGGACTAGGAGCTGGCTGGGTGAACAGTCCCCATGAAAGTTAGTTGCTTCTTCGGGAAGGCACAGGCTGGAGTGTTAGGGAAGATGACTCGGGGATTGAGTCCTGTCACCTGGTGTCCCATACAGTGCCCTGGAAGACATCATAGTCATGAATCCTGCCTTTCCTTTGATAGAGTCTGACCTGTTTCTCTAATGCTCTGCTAGTCATTCTTTAAAGCAAGGATGAAAGATTTCTTTAGAACCAGCTTCGTGTTAGCTCAGGGCTATCATAAATCAGTGCTTTTCAAACAGTTGAATGTGAGCTGCTTTGCTTGACTCATCATTAGACTTTGAGATGTTAATCTTCCATTTTGGACTTTTGTTTTATTCATTTGACAAATGATTTTAGTGCACTTGGATTCAGTTTAGAGTTTGACATCTATGAGTTTGATGTTTGACACCATGGGGGGCGCAATTTACATTTTACTATTATTGTCTCTGTGAAAGCACCTTGAAAGCTTCTAAAACCATCTTTAGTGCACACTGACTTTGTCTGGGATATTCAAGGAGTGAAGAGCAAAGCCTTTCGTGAAAGGATTAGAATAATTAGGGTGCTTGGAGTCCACCTTTGCTGCCTAAGCTCTATTTCAAGTGCAATCTTTCTCAAAGTCATTACCTTCAAGTCTCTCTGCCACATCTTCCATCAGAAGATGTAAGATTTCCTGCTAAAATCTGCCCTTTGTATTTCCTCTAATCTGTCTTGTAGACGTGTATATGCTTAGAAAATGTCAGGAGCCCTTTAACAGCCTTTCCATGTTTGAGAAGTTTCCCTCAGTTGAGTGTGTGTCCCTATTCTCAATTCAAAATCCAGATATTTGTTTCCTTTGTCTTCCTAGTAGCAGAGGCACAGATATGTGTCCTAGACCCTCCCAACCAGAAACATCCTCACAAGAGAGCAACCTGAGGGAACACTCACCCTATGGGAACCGCTTTCAGGCCAGCCTGGTGACCAAAATGTCTGGCCTCTGAAGACAGGAGTGTTTCAGGCTCTATCATCCGATGTCCAGGACAGCTGCCATATGTGTCCCCATCAATAGGAACAGTGGGGTCTGCAGAAGCGGTCCCTGGATTTTGTTCTTGGTTATACATATCCAATTTTGACTTTATCTCCACCTCAGACATATCTTGATCCACCTAACCTGCAAACCAGCTTTCCCAGGTGGCACTAGTGGTAAAGAATCTACATGTCAATGTGGGAAACATAAGAGATGTGGGTTCAATCCCTGGATCAGAAAGATCCTCTGGAGGAGGGCATGGCAACCCACTCCAGTATTCTTGCTTGAAGAATCCCATGGACAGAGGAACCTGGTGGGCTACAGTACATGGGGTCTCAAAGAGTCGGACATGAATGAGGTGACCTAGCAGGCATTCACGCAACCTGCAAACCAGACTCTTTTCCCAGTTAATGGGGAAGGAATTTTATGGTTTGCAATTCTAAATCCTGAACAACTTGCCCTGCCCTATCCCCTTAACCATGCCACACCCATTGTTTCCCTATCACTGGGGCTCTGTCTTATTCCTTTTGCTCATTTTCCTCATCTTTAACCACCATCACATCTAGCACCATTTCACAGGGTTTATGAACTCTGTAAATGGTTTTTGAGGCAAATTAGATTATTTTAAAGTAGCCTAAGGCAGCTCTGTAAGAAATGCTTGCTTACTTATCTGTTATGAATGAAAGAGGTTTCCCCTACACTCTTCATAAACAATACTTAAAAACATTTCTTTGGTGAGCAAAATCAATATCTCTGTATAATGTGAACACAGATTTTCTAAACAGGGCTGGTTGAAGAAAAATGGTCCAGATAGATTTACTGATTTGCAAATGTAAAAGAGAGAATCCATAGGGCTTTCAGAACTCTAGTGAAAATGAACAGTTGCAATTGAGATTAAATCTTTCAATTGAACAGTCACATTGTGTTTGTTCTGATCTAAGTCAATGTGGTGGAATGAACATATGAAGAATAAATTTGAATACTTGTGTTCAGATCTTGTTGCCTTCCTTAGCTCTGTGATTTGGATAAGTTAGGACTTGGCTTTGTTTATTTTCAAAATGATATTGCTGACACATGTTCCACCTTAAAAACTTGTCATGGAGATAGTTGTTGTTCAGTCCCTAAACTGTGTCTGACTCTTCCCAATCCCATGGACTATAGCACGCCAGGCTCCTCTGCCCTCTACTATCTCCCAGTATTTGCTAAGGAGAACGAGATTGCTAGCATATGATGGTGCTTTATAACTTATAAGAAGGATCATAAAAATTATTCCTAGTGCTTTTTTCTCTAGAATCTTGTTTTTCTACTGAAAAACTTCTAAGTGCTTCAGAGAATTTGAGATTAAAGTAAGGAATATACATTAAATATCTGCTTCCTTAAGTATAATCTTTGTGTTTTCATGGGGACTTTATTGGAATAAAATAATATAATTTGGAGAGCATTAAAACTTAAGAAAATGTTTCTATAACATACCTTATAATTAAATAAGAAAAGTTTTCTGTTAGGATGTTTGAGCTACAAGAGACAGATACTCAAATCTAGCCTAAATAACCACAAAAAAAGGATCCTATTTTTCTCTTTTCATAGAACTGGGAAGTTCAAGGACAAATTTTAAGACACAGCTGATTCAGGTACGAGTACTACCATCAGGAGTCTTTCAGATTCTGATTTCTCTATGTTGGGTTTCTTCTGAATTCTTTTTGTGTGAGGGCAAAGCTGACTACTGGAATCTCTAGGCTTAATGTTTTTTCAGTTTAACAACTCCAAGAGAAAAGGGAGGCTTTTCTGGCATGGCCAGCAAAGTTCTGTGTGTTCCCATTGGCTCAGGCTGAATTATGTGCCATGCTAAGTCACTTCAGTCATGCCCAACTCTGCAACCCCATGAAATATAGCCCATCAGGCTCCTCTGTTCATGGGATTCTCTAGGCAAGAATACTGGAGTGTGTTGCCATTTCCTTCTCTAGGGGATTTTCCCCACCCACGGATTGAACCTATGTTTCTTATGTCTCCTGCATTGGCAGGCAGGTTCTTTACCACTAGTACCACCTGTGAAGTCTGAGTTATGTGCCTTTTCCTGATCTAATCACTGTGGTCAGGAGGATGGGGTCGTCTGGCCACATCTGGATCACACGGTTAATCCTGTAGCTGGTGCTTGTCAACAATCTTTGAACCTCAGGGACGGAGTGTGAGCTGGAGAAAGCATGCACAGGGAGAGACTATACAAAGAAAAATTATGCTTGCTTTACACATTTTGAGAAGCAGCCAGGGCCAATGTATTAAGAAATATCTGTAGAAAATTTGCCTCATTTGCCTCAGTCAAGTCTTGTTCTCTATAGCTTTTATCTCTGGTTTAGTATTTGGTAATTTAGACACTCTCCCTCTGATCTCTAGACAGGTTGTTTTGTGGCATCACCAAAGATATTAAATATTTTAGGTATGAATTTAGATATGAATACCCATGCTATCACCAAGGTGGACAAATGCCCAAGATGGCATTTCTAAGATGGCCAAAAAAGGGAAAAACTTTAATAAAGTGGTTTGCAAGAAGAAAATGCTGCAGAATGTGGCCATTTGGAGTCTGCTTTCGTAAATTTTTAACAAAAGGTGCTCCTGGCACAGGGAACTGTCATGCCTTCGTTAGAGGTGATGTGGAGGCTGCTATTTTGGTAAGCCACACATTCCAGGTGGATAGAGGGCACCACAGGGCAGAAAGGGCTCAGAGTATACTAGTTTTCAGTATGGTGTTTCCTTTCCATAATACATAGTAAAAGTTAAACAAAGGATTCTCTAATGTCAAAAGCAGATATTCAAAAGTGGGCAAAGACCTGATTTAGAATTGAAACATTGGAGTCCCAGTCCCAGTTCTGCTGAGAACTTGGCGTGTAGCCTAGGGTAGTCCTTTTCCTATCTTGACCTTCACTTCTTCATCTGTAAATTCGAGGAGCTGAATATAATGAGGGCTAAGGCTACTTTCTGTCTGGTAAGTTTATCCTACTAGAAATTCTATGTTTTGATTCTTTTGTAAATTTAATTTTTTTATGCAGATAATACATTCGCATGGTTCAAAATGCCTAAAAGTATCAAAAGAACACTGTGGAAACCTCAGTCCTACCCCTACCATATCTATGTTCTGTACCAGTTTCTAATTTTATTGATTTGTTTGATATCTTTACAGTTTCCTTTTTAATTATTTTTAATTGAATTATAGTTGATTGACAGTATCATATTGGTTTCAGATGTACAACATAGTGATTCAATAGTTTGACAGATAATACTTCATATAAAGTTATTATGAAAAAGATGAGTGTATATCCTTGTGCTATGCAATAGATCCTTGTTACTTATTTTATGCATAGCAGTTTGTGTCTCCTACTCCCATACTCACATACAGAGTTTCTTTCTGAAAACTCAAGTAAATATATATTTTTCCCTCCCCTCCAATTTCTCACAAAGAAGCTAGTATACACGTTGTTTTCCCTCATTGAACATATCCTGTAGTATTTTCATATCACTATATAAATTACTTCTTCACTCTTTATTTAGCCTCCTTCAATAATTCCATTATTTCCAGTATTTTGTTCTTAGAAATAATGCTATGCATGCAGATATAACTATCAGTTAAAAACCAGAAGTAGAACTGCCAGGTCAAAGGGTAAATGCTTTTGTAACTTGTTTTTCAGGATTGGCCTTTCTAGGGATCATATAAATTTATATCCAACCTGAATAGTGTGTAGGATGGTTTAGTAAGAGTCATCAACAGAGTGTGCTGAAACATACTTAGATTTTGCTAATCTGATTGATAGTTTTCTCCTTTAATGTTCTTATTACAAATGAAAGTTTAGCAGATTAACTTCTGGCTTGTCAGTGTGAGGAATTCTATTGATCTCTTTCCCAGAGAAACAGTGAAAATTATATAAAAAAAAAAAAAAGCAACTATTTAAAGCCTCTAGAAATGGTCCTAAGGGCAAGAAGCAAAAAAAAAAAAAAAAAAAAGAAAAAATCCATAAGAATTGGGAAAGGCCAGAATCTATGGTGTTTGAGTTTCCTCTCTGTACCCAGCTCCGCAAGGTGAAAAATTCACTTCAGAATGCCACAGCCAAGAACACAAGGCTCCCTTCCCAGCAACTCCCAATAAGAGAACTTTCTTCCTGGAAGGAGCAAGACATCCTCAGGAGCTCAGTGCTAGGCAAATTTGGTTCAGAAATGAAGATTTTCATTTCACATTCAGTTCCTACTTGTGAAAAGAACACTCTACTTGGGTGCAATATGCTGAGAGTACAAGGCTCTAAATGCCCTTGCCCAGACTTGTAAGGCAGTGGTTAGATACAGAAGAGGCAAGCCAAGAGATGATTTCCAACTGTGGGCTGCCCCCTCACCCACCTACCAGGGTGCTGTGGGGTTTCACTCAGAGAAGCTTGCCATTGTGCTGCCAACAGCTCCAGAGCTCTGGTGTAGAGATTGTGCCTGGGAGAAGCAGCAGCTCATAAAACATATAAATATCATGTTACATTATAAATAAACTCAGAAGAATTGACATCCTTCTGTTGTTGATTCTTCCTTTTTAAGAAGTAGAGGTATTTTTAATTTGTTCAGTTCCTTTGAGATTTTCAGTAGTGTTCTAAATTTTTTCTTGTGTAATACATGAATATTTCTTAAGTGTCTCCTAATAATTTTCTCTTTCTTTTTGTTTTTTTTACAGCTGATATAAATGTGCTTTTTTTCCCCTGTTTAATCCTCTGGCTTATTTTCTGTTTACATAGATTCTTTTTATTTCTGATTTATAGTTTAGAGCCCTGCTGTATTACTGAATTCTCAGACTATACTAGGTTTTTAGTTAGTTACATGGGTCAAATAATACAATCATATTATTTGCAAATATCATCTTGTGTTGTTGGAGGGGGTCATGTCAGTAAGTTGATCTTTGCAGCGGATCTTGGCAATTGGAGGTGCCTCACTCCCTCCTCTGTTCTTGGAATGTACATTCTGCTCACCATTTCCACACTGGTACATAATTTACTCTTTTAATATTTAAATTGATACCTTTTTATGCCAGAAAAATTTCCTTCAGTTTTATTTTAAAATATTTGTCCTGTCTTTTGGTCTGTTTTTTTTTTTCTTCAGAGATCTTATTATGTTTATATTTGCCCTGCTTTGCCAACCTTCTATATCTGTCATTTGCACTCTATTTCATCCAATGCTTTATTCCATTTTCATCCTATTTCATATCTATCATTTTCACTAATCATGTATTTTAATTCCATTTCTTTATTTAATGTGTTTATTCCTATCCTCAATTTTCTTTACTGTATTTTCCACAATAACCACTCTTTCTCGTGCTTCTTTCAATTTGGCCACTTATATTTCACTTCCTCCTCTTATTTTCCCTCTTTTCTAATTCCTATTTTTTCAGTTTTCCATTTTCCTTTGTGGCCATGATTGATTTATTAAACTTTTGAATTTAATAATAGATCTTTGATTATAATTCCATATGTTATTAATACATGGCAATATACTTTTTGTGTATCTTCTTTTCTCTGACAGTAAGTTATGATTCTTTCATTTTTCTTATAGTGTTTTTTTTATCAAGGCTGTGTTAGACCATCTCTTTATAATACATAGTTGAATGAATTGAATTTGCCTGAAGTAGCTCTTCAAAGGTTTGAGAAGAGGAAAAAGAGGTCAAGGCCTTCCAAATTTGTCCTCTGCTGCAAATGATACCCACTGTCTTCTTCAAATAGGATCATACTGTGAGTTTTCCTGTGAGGGTGTATCTTCTCCACATGCCTCAACCAAACTGGACATTGGAGGATTTCTTCCTGTCCTGGGCTCTCCTGCTTCCTTTTTGCTTAATACAACCAAGGAGCACAGTTCTTGTCCCAGAAACATGACTGAGCCTCTTACTGTCAAAAGTTGTGTTCTTCTGAATTTTTCTGAATTTTTAAAGGCTTAACTCTTATTGTTTGACTTTGGTTCCATTTAATGACTCCATTTTAACCCATATGCTCTCTCAGTCAGATCTCAGTCTATTTCATCTCATCTCCGCTCAAAATATTTCTCCAAATTCCTTTCGCCTCAGACTCCTGGCCTCTGAGAAATACAGTTTTTTCTTTTTGGTTCTTTCTGCTGCTTTTCAGCCCCACTGGAAACTTGGTTTCTCTACCACGTACCACTGCTCTCTATGCCACTTCATTCCATGAGGCTAAGGGCAAATTTCAGCTGCTTTAGACTGTATGTATTTTTGAATTTGTGGATTTTTTTTTCTATGTCCTAGTTAAACTGAAAATGGAACTTGCTTGTTTTCTTCCTTCTTCTCTTCCTTTCTTGCCCTTCATTCCCTTTTTTCTTACCTCCCTCGTCTCTCCCTTCCTTCCTTCCTGTGCTTAGTCACTCAGTCGTGTCCGACTCTTTGTGACCCCATGGACTGTGGCCCGCTAGGCTCCTCTGTCCTTGGGGATTTTCCAGGCAAGAATACTGGAGTGGGTTGCCATGCCCTCCTCCAGGGGATTTTCCCAACCCAGGGATAGAACCCAGGTCTCCCACATCGCAGGTGGATTCTTTACCACTGAGCCAGGAGGGAAGCCCCTTCCTCTTTCTTTATAGGGGTTCAGGGGACAGGGACCTGCGCAGCCGCAGTGTCCTGCCTCCCACCATCTCTCCACCTCCCTGGGGAAAGTTCTTGCCTGCTTCCTTCTTCCCTGTGACAAACTGCTGCCCTTTGCTCAAGGAACTGACCAGCTTGCTTGGAGGGCTGTGTTCCACCACTGCTTTCTAGCCATAGGGCACTGTGCAGGCAGTTTGGCAAGGACCTCTCACCCATCTCCAATCCAGGTATTAAGCTTATTCCACTGTAAAAATTTCAGTTCTTTTGGAGGTTACCCATTCACTATCGGTTCGGAGGCAAGCCCCTGGGAAGAGGACTCCCTCACTCCTGGGAGCTCTGCATATGCATTTGTGCCAGCCTTCCAGATTATGTGCCAGCCCTGTTATTTACATTTTCCACTTGGACTAGTGAGGCACAGATACAGCCACAATTCTAGCAAGGTCCTGGGTTAGGATTCTGGAGCCCAGTCTTTGTGCTCTCACCTCTGTCTAACGCTATGGGACAGTTTGCACGATTGTGACAGAGCAGTTGAAAGGTAAATCTTGAAATTCCATTGAATTTTTCCTCTGCAATTTATGTACTTTAGGTTCATCAGTACTTACTGATCTTCAAATATGTACTTGGTAATGTATCAGATAATGTGAGAACTACAGAGATGAAACACACTTGGTCTTGACCTCAAAGATACTAGGTGTTGTGTGTGTGGAGGGTTGAAGGAGGTAGAAGTGTGGCAGAGGGAAGATGAGTTCATGGTAGTAGTAGAGATAAGATTACTTCAATTTCTAGGGGAAGTAAGTTAATACAAACTGCTAATCAAATTTCAAAGAAAGTTAAGAGTCAAATCCCATTAAGAAAGCAGGGATGGTATTTTAAGAGGCACTTGACCTAGCTTTTTAAGGATTCATAAGATTTTAACATGCAGAGAAGAAAGTCATGACAATCACAGAGAGAAGAAAGAATGTCCATAAATACATAGGGATGGGGACCTTCCTGGTGGTCCAGTGGCTCAGACTGAGCTCCCAATGCAGGAGTCCAGGTTCAATCCCTGGTCAGGAACTAGATCTCACATGATCTAATTCAGATTTCTCATGCTGCAGCTAAAGACCCCTCATGTCACAATGAAGATCGGAGATCCCAAGTGCCACAACTAACGCCCATTCCAGTCAAATAAATAAATATTTAAAAAAAAATAATTAAAGACACGAGGATGACATTCAGGGATGTTTTCAGTGACAAAAACCTGCTGGTAAACTACAAAGTGAGTGGAAAAGATAACTTTACCTGGAACAATTGTACTTTGAAGACATCATGAGGTATCATGAGCTAAATAAGGGTTATAGCACATTCCAAACATCCCTAAGCAAAACATGAGCAGACTTCTTGAGTTAGTCTCAGAGATACTGAGGTGAAAATGACTCTTTCTGCAAGAGACAAAATTTCCTGTAGGTACTGGAGACTCAGAATTAGTAAGACTTAGTTATACTTACTTTTACTAGTAGCCTGGTTATGCTGAGATAATTGGTAGCATTTAAATTTAATAATCTATACCCATTCATTTAGCACACATTAACTGTTATGTGCCAAGTCCTTTAGGGAATACTGTAACGACCACATCTTGGCCCAAAGGCACTTGGATTTAAATCAGCGATAGGAGAGCGATGCGCATGCGTCATCGGTCAGCTTCTTGGACCGCTGGATCAAGGGTTGGTCCTCAAGTTGGGGGCAGTGCTGGTGTTCCTTAGGGTGCTAAGACTGGGTGGTGCGCCATGCAGAGCCTGCCCTGGGGCACCAGAGGCTTCTTGGCCACCCGAAAATGTACAGAAATTTGGACAAAGAAACAAAGACTTGAATGTGTGGCTACTGGTAACTCCAGTTCAGACAGAACCATCTCTAGAGGGGCGAGCAGGTGAGCATTATCAGTGATGGAATGAATCAAGGGACCCTACTGATGCAATTATTGCATTACTGGTGCCTTATAAAGGATATTGTTCTCTAAAAAAATTTTAAAAGGACAGACCAGAGAGGTAGGTAAGCAGCAAAAGTAATATTGTTGAGTACTTTCTTAGATGGGGCTAACAAACTGTGGATTCCAGACGATGGAAACATTCAAACCTTCAGGAAAAAAAAAAAAGCTTTTTATTTTATATTAAAATAAATTAAAGCCTGTTAACAATGTTGTGATAGTTTCAGGTGGACAGCAAAGAGAATTAGCCATACATGTACATTTATTCATTCTCCCCCAAACACCCTCCCATCAAGATTGCCACATAACATTGAACAGAGTTCCCTGTGCTATACAGTGGGTCTTTGTTGGTTATCCATTTTAAATACAGTGGTGTGTACATGTGAGGGTCATCATAGAAGTCTTCATCCAGTGTTTAGAATTTCAAATGGATTTTGAAAGATGGAGACAGTTTCACTGTGGAACCACAGAGGGAGAGAAGCCCAAGTGAAGAAACAGCATGAACAGAAGTAGGAAAATAAGGGGCAATATACAGTGAATAGTGAGAAATACAGTTTGCTTAGGGTAGCAGTGAGAACTGTAGGGAAGGGTTTGAATGGCTAAAGATATGTCGGGAGAGATGTTTTCACAAAGAGTACTCATCATAGAAATTTTTTCAAGTAATGCCAAATTTATAACTGCAAAGAATGGCAGAGGGACAGAACAGTGAAGAGCCCCACATAAGAAAGCATGAAGCTTCTTCAGAATGGCTGTGAGCTTTCTTTCCTCTCAAGAGAAAATACCTCTGCATTTCTCAAATGACACTACTGTGACACTGTTCCAAAAAAAAAAGAGGAAATGTGCTGATTCTGAGGACTGTAATTGTATAATTGCATCTTACTCCTTTCCCTGTATTTCAGTAGCCATGCTGCAGCCTTTGATACAGACTTAGAAGATGGCTGGTGTGAATTCTCAGCTATTCACATTCTTGTCCAGAAAGAAAATTCCATATCTGTTCTAAGAGATAACATGTCCATGTGAGTTAAGAAATTAGAAATAGCCAATCAATTCAAACAAATTAGGTTATAGCCATAACACTCAATTTTAATGCTTAAAAAAATATTTTAGGCAGAGAGAGGCAATAGATTCTTTAAAATACATTATTATTTTACAGCTATATCAATGAATAAAACACATGCCTGATTTTTTTTATGGTTTTCAAAGTGGATTCACATCCATATTCTCTGGATAAGGAACAACATTCTTTATCAGGGCCTGGAATTTTAAGCCCTATTTTTCAGATGAGGAGACTAAGGATGAGATATAAAATGAGAAATGAGAAAGCAAAGGATTTTAAATAGACCAAGGAACTACTACAACTACCAAATAGTATTTCCAACTGTGCTTTTACAGATGTAGAAACAGAGACCTAGGGAGGTGGCTGACTCTCATCCAAAGAGTTAGAGTTGAAGCTGGGAGTCAAATCCTGCATTCTGACTCTTAGACCAGGAAACTTCCCTCAGCACCCTACTGCTTCTGAACATTAAGTAAGAGCTTTTCTTTTGCTCATTGCCTCCACATGATTCAGCAAACACTCAAATTCTATTTCACAAGAATGTAGTCAGTTTTGTTAAACTTTCTGTAGCCAGCATGCGTCAGCATGGTTTGTTCCATCCTGCACTCTCCAAAATGAATAAACTCTTCACCTGCAGAGGAGTGAC
Source organism: Okapia johnstoni (assembly GCA_024291935.2). Lineage (NCBI taxonomy): Eukaryota > Metazoa > Chordata > Mammalia > Artiodactyla > Giraffidae > Okapia > Okapia johnstoni. The sequence goes on along the minus strand of CM044311.1, from coordinate 77,359,464 downwards.
ATTTCAAATAAAGCCAGATAATTTTCTGTTTTGGAAAATGTCAAAGATGATCAGGGATCACTTCCAGGTGTGGAGCTATAGTAGCAATTTTTTGTTGAATGACTCTGCAATTTTAAAACATAATCTCTGGGCCTCTTTGGTGAGTTGCAGTTTTGAAATTCACTTAATCCCTTGCTATCTTAGAATCAGTATCATGCACTAGATGGGCCATCCAAAGTTTAGTGTTTATGTCTATATAAAAAAATCATTGCAGGCTACAAATCAGTAGTATACCTAAATGCTTTCTAACTGCTGGGAGAATTATTCCACAGGATGAAAGAAACAAGAAAAAAGACAGTTCACTGTTTTATAAGCTTTAGAAGGTCCAGATAATTTTGAAAATTCCTCCAACAGGCAAAAAATAACATTCAATTACAGACTGGCAAAAAAAAGGTTGATGACTAATTATTTATTATATACAAAATGTCCTCTTTTCTAGTAGGTATCACATGTGGGTTGTACTTTGGATATAGAAACAATATTTTCTGTGTCCCATTTAAAACGGATGGTAGGAGTCTGATGGGCAATTGGATTCATAGCTTCTTTTCCCACTCTCCTTTTGTGTGGACTTAGGGAAAAAATCCTTACGGTAAAACAGTTTACCATTTTTAATGGTGTGTTTATAATGTCTACTTTCAACAAATGTTTTTTTAGGGCCTCCTAGATTTTATGATATAAAAATTTTACAGCTACTGCTGGTTAATAAACATTTGCCTTATGATTTTGGAACAGAACAAGGTGTTTTTTTGTTTGTTTGTTTTACAGTTTTTATTAACATGTGCATGACTCTTCCGAAAAGCTGGTCTGATGCACATCATTCTTCTAAGTGACAGGCAGTTCATAAGTAGGCATCCGGCAGTGCAGGAAGCCAGTCACCAGAAAATGGCTGATGGCAGCACTCTTTCTTCACATGGGATGTTGTATACTGGTTATGTTGTATATTTGGCCTTGGAGGCCAAAGAATTGATGCCTTCGAACTGTGGTGCTGTAGAAAACTTCTAAAAGTCCCTTGGACAGCAAGGAGATCAAACTCATCAATCTTAAGGGAAATCAACCCTGAATACTGGTTGGAAGGACTGATGCTGAAGCTCCAGTATTTTGATCATCTGATGCAAACAGCCAACTCATTGGAAGAGTTCCTGGTGCTGGAGAAGATTGAGGGCAGAAGGAGAAGAGGGCATCAGATAATGAGATGGCTGGATAGCATCACCAATGCAATAGACATGAACTTGGGCAAATTTCAGGAGATGGTGAAGGACAGGGAGGCCTGGCGTGCTGCAGTCCATGGGGTTTCAAAGAGTCAGACACTACTGGGTGACTGAACAACAGCAAATGTTGTATGTTTACTTATCTGAATTACAAAATTTTCTTTTGTGGATGACATGGAATTTATCCTTCATTTCATGATAGCATGTTTATAAAAATTTGAGAAATTACAAAAGGCCTTCTTCAAGTTTTGGGCTCTGCCCTATAGCAGAGCTTAAGGAGGCGCAAGATTGTAGAGGCAGAGAAGTCAGTGTCAGATGAAGATTTGTTTCCCTGATCTTTAGGACCTCTTATGGTGGCAAGTGACTGGTCTTTCTTGCCTAGAAGAGAAGAGGAGAAAACTGAATATACCTACTCTGGATTATAATAGGCTGGTGCTCTTCAACCGTGGGCTCATGTATATTACCTAGGATGGGTGAATTCCATTGGCACATTGAAAAGAAATTAATTCAAGTACACAAGAGCTTGATCCCCCAAATATTCTCTTACTATGGCAGGGCAAACAACAAAAAGTACAAGTCTTATACCCCTCCTGCTCATGCAGGGTTTACTACAAGGGGCAATCTCTTACTTTTCTTTGGCTTCCCTTTTTGTGGTGGGTATTTGGTCCTCCCTACTTTACCACCCCTAAGTTTAATAAACTGTAGCAGTAGCAGTTTGTTCCCAAAACAATGCATTTTGCTCAGGTATAAACTCTTCTTCTCTCTCTTTTGTCTCTTTTTCTGTCTCCTAGTTTCTAAGAACTGGAGCATAATTTTAACATTTCCATGATGTATAGACAAGAATTCTATACTTTGTTGACAAAGTTGTGAAAAACAAAATCCAAGTTGTTTACATTATTAAGATTATGGGAATATCATTCACTGCAGAACCAAGTTGTATAATTGGATCTGTAGAGAAAAGAAAATGTAATCCTAAAATATTAACTGAGTCTCTTTAAAGAGAAAATTCTGCTAGTCAGGGCCAAATGAATTCTCTTTTCTTACAATCCATTAATTGGTCAAAGTAATGCTGTATTATAGATCAGTTCATGCCTGGACCATAATGAAATGAGCCTTTTAGAAATCTTCCTGGGAGGCTGAGGAGCCTTTTGGAGAGAATATAAAAGAAGAGAGAGTACCTCAGGACTGTTTATTTAATTGTTAGGGTGAAGAGCTCATCTATAGACTTTGTGTCTGGCTCTAAAAGAGGATGTGTATAAGTTTAAGATAATTATTAATTTCTCTAAGGCAGTTAGAGTTCAGGAAATCATTACTTTGATAATTGGTCATGCTGATAACTGAATAAAATACAATAATAATAAGAGAAATATTTATAGAATTTGCCCCAGAGTGAAATCTCCAGGACTTTAATGATACTTAATTATATTGGTAATAGGGTCTAATGGGCTTCTCTGGTGGCTCATGGTAAAGAATCCACCTGCCAATGCAGGAGATGCCGGATATGCATGTTTGATTCCCGGGTCAGGAAGATGCCCTGGAGAAGGAAGTGGCAACCCACTCCAGTATTCTTGCCTGGGAAATCTCATGGACAGAGAAAGCTGATGGGTTACAGTCCATGGGGTCACAAAAAGTTGAACACAACTTAGCGACTAAACAATAGTAGTGTCTAATGAAAGTTGTGGGATTTGGTAGGCATAACAGCATGGGGATAATGGGAACATGGCAGAATCTAGTGGAAACATATACTCTATATGCAGTGGATGTGGTGGTATCAAGAAGAAGCAGATATGGACGCAGGAAAGGTGATGGTATCCAGAAAGAGCTTAAAAGCAATTCATATCTGGGAGAAGTGGCAGCACTCACTGGAGATGTTTGTAACAACAGATACAACAGTTCCCAGCAAAGGAAAGTTAGTTTAGAAGTTGGAAAAAGTGGTGGACTTTATAGGGAAGATGAACAGTTTGTAAGTGAGAGCTCCCTAAGGACATAGTTCGGAATGAGGAGGTAAGGAAAAAAGCTAGTCAAAATCAGTTATACTCATTTTTCTTTTTTATTTAGACCCTTGATAAATGTTGTGAACATTTTAATTTGTAGTTATATAAAGACATTCCTCTATAGGAACATGACATCATGGAAAAAATTTGGTCAGAGAAACTATGTTTGAGATAATCTTGGACAAATCCCTTTACGGCAACTGGAGACTAATATTTCAATATGTAAATTGGGGCTAAGAAAAACCCCTTCCTCTCAAGGTATTCTAAGAATTAACTGAATTGATGTGAAAGTCATATGTATATTCTAATGGGTTATAGGACTCTTCACTTTCATTCTGTAGAATAATTTCAGAAATTCTTTTCCATTCAATACTTCACACTTCCCAAACACTTGGGCTCAGACGAGCTTTCTTATCCCTTGCTCAGTGGAGCAGGGATGGCAATTAGAATCCTCACTCCCTTCATCAGTACAGTTGGTTGTCTTGGCCTGTTCTAAGGCTCAAGTATCTTCAGCGTTTTTATTTTTCCCAAGGGCACTCAAAGAGGATATACTTTACAGTTCTTAGAAAGGAATGTATCACCTTATTGTTCAGAGAGTCAAGGGAGGAATTTTCTCCTGAGGTAACCCAATGTCTCCCCCAGTTACAACCCCCAAGGGAGTTTATACAACTTCGATTTATTAACAAACTTTTTGTTATTGCTGAGAATGTGAAAAGGAAATTAATTTTTGTGGCAGTAAGTCATTATTGGATTTTTTTTTTTTCAGTATTTGTTTGTTGGACTTACCTGGGGATGGTGACCAGAGTGGTCTGCAAGGAAAAGCACTAGAGTAGAATTCGTAAAGAGGCAGAACTCAAGCCTGGTTCTTTCTCTTTCCATCTGTGTAATTTTGAGCAAGTATCTTTATCTCTCTGAGCCTTATACATCTTATCAAGTAAAATATTTTCTGTTTCCAATAAGAAGCAGAGATATGGGGAACAGGTAGAGTTAAATACGAAGATTTCTGCCCGGTGAGTCAAGATACTGATTTTTCGTTTACTCTATTTGGGGTTTAGAACAAGAAATTCATCCTTTCTGAACATTTTCTTAGCTATTTAAGGAGGGGACACTCCCAATCATTTTGGAATACTTATCAGCTCCATTCTATTTTAACTCTACTGTGAGCATCTGTGATAGTGCAGAATAATCATGTCCCAAAGATATTAAGGTCTTAATCCCTGGAACCTATGAATCTGTGCCTTACTTAGCAAAAGTAACTTTATGGATGTGATTACAGATGTTGAGATAGGGGTATTTGGGATTATCTAGATGGAATCTAATCCCATTAGTCCTTAAAATCGGACCACCTTTTCCAGCTGAGTCAGAGTGAAAAGAAGTTGTAATTACAAAAGAAAGGCACAGGCAAGGAAATATATCCTCACCTAGAAAATCCTATAGAAAGAAAGATAGCTCTGCTGACACCTTAATTTTAACCCAGTGAGACCTGGATTATGTTTCTAATCTACACAACTAGTAAAATTTAAAAAAAAATTGTTTTATGCTACCAAATTTTCAGTAATTTTATAAGACAGCTATAGAAAATAAGTACAGCCCACGTATCACTTATTTCATCAGCTTTTATTTGTCTTCAGTATCTACTGGTTGCTGTAGAAGACACAATAAAAGGTCAGACATGAGTTTTCTCCCCAAGGATCTCATAGTTAAGCCAAAGAATGCATCTTAGTCACATCTGTGATTCAAAGGGGAAGAAATCCAAGATAGCAAATGAAAGCTAACTGAAAATTCAGAGAAAGGAGAAATGAATCCTCTCTGGGGATGAAAACTTCTGCTGAAATCATATACTAAACCTCAATCAATCATATACTCAATCATACTCAACCTTTAAGTATGTATAGGATGTAAACATGTGGAAGATGGGCCTACATTTTTAAGCCATGGGAATAGTACATGAAAAGGTTCTGAGGCCCCAGATGATGGCCTGGGTATAAGAAATGGCAAATAAGTACCATTTGGCTTAGTCTGAGCATGAGAAATTGAATGTTAAGCAGCCATTTTACATTATAATGACTATGAGGCAGAATGAGAAACGTTATGCAATGTAAAAAAGCCAAATGTAAATTATGTCCGCACACAAGGAAAGGCTGAAAGGAAATACCAACCACAACAATATTTATAAATAGGAGATATTAGGGTGGAAGCATCCAGTTAATTATTTTCCTTTTTTGATTATTATTATGTGTGCAATATTTGGAAATTCATGGAAGTAGTTTGCAGATGGTTATATTTTGCAAATGTGAAGGTTTGCAATGCATATACATAGCTTAAAACACGAATAACTGGCACATTTAACTGGTGCATTTAACTCAGTGGTCGTTGTGCATAGTCTTTAACTTCCAGGAACTCTACAAAACAAAGGGAGTCACAAATTCTCTTTTTATTTTGCATGATTATTAGCATTGGACAGGAGGCATAAAATATATGTGCAAGGTATCCCTGCCCACAGCACAAGACTCATCAAATAGGCACGCATCGGATAGGAAGGGGTGATTTTTCAGCACAGCATTGTGATGATAAAGCTTGGCTATCTGTAGATAAAGTAAAATATGGGATATTATTTAAATTAAAGTGGTGAAATGCAAAGATTAAATAATATTCATAGAAGCCAACTTGTGCTCAAGGGACTCACTTATTAGGCAGTCTTGTGATAGAAAGTAAAATATATCTATCTATACAAAAAGCAATTTATTGCCCACCTCACTGTCTTGCTAACCTCAGCATTCTCTCGAAGTAGCTGGAAGCAGAATTAGTTGCCATAGTATTCATAGGTCTATCCACTTCTATCTTATTGCCAAGATGAACTAGATCCATATGCCACAAAAAAAGAAATGTTGTCAACTGACATGACTTATTATAAAACGGAAAACTCATTTGATGCTTTTACTAAATTACCTTTTCCAATCATTGAAATATATACACTGTGTATTGCTATCTTCTACAGTTCATAAGACTTTACAGATGCTGCAGTCAAACATCAAGGGCAACGACTGACTTGACTACATCACTAAATCCTATGTCAAAATTAGAAGAGCACCTAGAAATCATTTATCAAACTACCTTACCTTACAGAGTGGGAAACTGATGACCAGAAAGGGCAATACTTTTATGAAATTTCGTAGTAAAAGTTAGTAGGAATGGAAATGTCTTTCTATTCCTCATTTAGTGCTATTTCTAAATAACATGCCATATTCTTGTTAGAAACACAGATTGGGTTCAAGGAAAACAATTATAGGTGTGTCTTAGAATGTTTTAGTGGGAAAATAAGTTTGAACTTTAGAAAGAAAATGAAGCCAGATTTACCTCTCTTTGAGGTAAGTAGTAATTAGCATGTTGGTAGGTGCTGTAGAGAGGGAGCACCATTGGAGAGTGATGTTAAGCTAATATTGCTCTGAGTTTGTGTGGCATCTTTATTTTTTCTGGTTGTGCCTAGAACAAAGCGTGGTACATGAGGAAAATACTCATTAGTGTTTACTGAAATGATGCTCTTCTAAAATAACAATATATAGCACCAATCAGCTTTTAATGCTGAAATAGCTATTGACTTTCTAACTACACTGAGCCTGTCAGAGGCTCTGGTGGCTACTACAGCATGGCATGCTTTTATCCTTCAGGAAATAGAAAGCTAGCTGGAAGGAGAAGAACAGAATTTACAAAACAGAAACAGATACTGCTGAAAAGAGCCCACTTAATCACAAGCTTGTTTGGCATAGTCACTAAGAAAAGGAATCAGGGACAAGAATGATAGTAACGAGTGAAGATATAGTAATAACTTCAATGAAAACACGAAAGTTGAACTCAGTCTCAAAACAGGGAGGCTCAGTATGAGTTGAAAAGGGAAGGTAATGAATCTCCTTGTTTTTGTTACCATTTTTTCTGGGTTTCTTTTTACATCATTGCCTGTTCTTTCTTTTCTTCCATGAGCATATTATTCTGGTTCCTTAAATGTTGGTGTTACCAAGATCTCATTTCTAGAAGTCCAATAAATTTCCTTATTTCTTTAAATCAAGTTAGGTAACTATCATTTACAACAGAAAGGGTTCTAACTTCTCCAATGACTTTGGCTTCTTATTTATTTATTTATTTTTACCTTAAACATGCTTCTGCAGAATTTCCACCATTATTTAAGATTTAACAATTACCTCAGAGGTGATTTCCAAATTTATTTCTTGACCATAGCCTTTATATTTCCACACTATATATGTATGGTTCTTAACTGGGAGCAGATGTTTCCTCCAGGGGAAAATTGGCAATGGCTAGAGATATTTTTGATGAGCAGGGGAGGAGTGTGTTACTGCTATGTAATGACTTTAGGCAGGTGCTGCTGAAAAGCATCCTTCTAGGCACCGGATACTCCCTTTCCCCTCAACTCCCAACAAAAAATTGTCCAGTCCAAGCAGTCAACTGAGCTGAAATTGAAAAACCCTGCTATAGAATCGTATGTCAAACTGCCAATTGGCCTTCTTCATTTGAAGGTCTCATAAATGCCTCAAATTCTATTATAAAAATGAAATACATAACTTTTTCATTTCCCAGACTTCAAATAATGTCTAACCATTCAGTTAGTTAAGCCTCGATGATATTTATTAACTATGATAGTTTCTGTAATAAAGTTAGGTCATCTAAGTCCGAGAATTGAGTCAGCAATTTTTTTTTTTTACCAAGTCACAGGAACAAATTGAGGAAAAGTGACTTAAGTTGACCTGTGAGCCTTTCTCTTCCTTGATCAGGTTCATATGCTCTTGGAAATCTGTTCCCTATATTTTACTCTTCCCTTGGCTCCTCAGTGCTTCCCAGGAACCACTCATGCTCCTCTCCAGGTTAAACTCACTGGCCTTTTGGCCAAGTTAACTAAACACCATATTTTGATAACATCACCATAAAAATAACCCTGCTTTCATAAAATAACTATGTGTGCATGCTCAGTTGCTTCAGTCATGTGCAACTGTTTGTGACCCCATGGACTGTAGCCAACCAGGCTCTTCTGTCCATGGAATTCTCCAGGTAAGAATATTGAAGTGGGTTGCCATGCTCTCCTCCAGGGGAATCTTCCCAACCTAGGGATTGTACCCGTGTCTCTTATGGCTTCTGCATTGGCAGGTGGATTATTTACCACCAGTGCCACCTAGGAAGCCCAAAACAGCTATACCTATTTCTAATTTGGTAAGAAATTAGTACAAGAGAAACACAACCAAAATTGAAATCCTCAATTCTCTGTACTGTAGATTGACATTCTCTATCAATCACAGTTACACAAATTTCACATATGTTCAACTGAAACTCTTTACAAATATGGAATGCTATTTCTAAGCTTTTCGTACATAGATAGAATACACCATCACTTAGAAATGCTAAGAATGGCCTTAAGATATCAACATTCCTAGTCTTTAGTATCAAGTTTATTTTTTATGAAACCCACTATTATCTAATTGCAACTTGAGAACTAAGGCCAGTAGTGTGTTGTTTAACCAACTCCCTAAAAGAATAGAAAAAAAAGGCAACAGTTTTAATATTTGTTCATGTCCATGATGTAAATCCACCCATTGTTGTCAATTTAAAGTTGCCAATTGTTTAACCTCTGGCTCACAAAATTCCTGAATATTCCTGCCTAGTTCTGTACATTTTAATGTGGGTAAAGCAACACTAAAGTAGGACTCTCATGATGTGAGATTTTGTAATGAACCTGGTATAAATTTACTCTGTGACTCTAGGTTAGTTATTTTATGTCTCTCGAGTATCAGGCTTCTCAACTGGAACATATGACAGTTGAATTGATGTTCTCCAAGATCTAGTATGGCTGTAACAATCAAAGTTGCAAAGCACTTCCCTCATCAATCACAATGACTCTCAATGTCATTGTGTACACACAATGTGTACACACATCAAGCATCAGTACTATCAGAAAAGTGTAATAAAAATTTAAGATTAAATTGCTATAAATGAATTCTCTTTTTCTATTGGTTCTGTCTTTTAAGGTTAAATTTTGAGTAGGAATTCTTCTGTGTAAAACAATTGCAAATTAAATTGAAACAATTCTTTATTTTTGCTAGTTTGTTTATTCGTTCATCAATTTCTCCAGTAAATAAAACAAGCCTATAATCATTAGCTTTTTTTTTCTTGATTTGATCTCTCTTTGTATGAAATCTTGTGAGTGAGACTTGAGTTTGATAATGTTACATCTGAGAGATTTCATGAAGTGGCAATCAGTATAGGAAGTGGAGAATGTCCTTTAAATGCTAATTTATTTAAACAGATATATACTTCTATTCTTTTATGACATAAATAATTTTCTTCATTCTGTGACATACAGATATTATACTTTATAGGTCTGTTTCTGTGAAGTGTAACCAAACTAAAGGAATAAGCCAACTACATATTCCCTTTTTCTGATCAAATGCAAATTTTCTGTTTAAAAATCAACTTTTTTATTACCAAAAGACAAATGTGAGATTGAATTTCATTTGGTTCCTTTTTTAAGTAAGAAATATGTGTCATATGAGAAATGCAATAGACCTTTTCCCTTGGTTATGAAATTGACATAAGAGTTAACGTGAATTTAACTAAACTTTCTGCCTCTTTTTAATTTCCCCTATCATTTAGCCCATGATAGAACAATACTGTGGCATCATAGAAAGATACAGCTGAATGACTCTTTAAGTGCTATAATCCAATTCCCTTATTATGTGCATGGAAAAACTGAGGCCGAAGCTAGGAAATGACTTGACCTAAATAATACAGGAAGATTACCAAACTGCTCTTTCCATTCTTTCCCAAAACATCCTGTAGCTTATGTTATCTGACTGACTTTTCTGTTACAGAGATGTAAAATTAGAACGTATACTCATCCACCTAGCATATCATGACCCCCACACACCCTGCTTTTTACCTGTTTACATTCAAGAGTCACTGAACTCTTTCTTATCTTTTCTGCAAACTTCAGACCAGAATTGGATCTCACGTCCTTCTACTTACTGATATGTAAGTGACTGATAACAGATAAAAGAATGAGTCCCAGGAAACATTTGTGTTTTCACAGATATTTGAGACACTCACTTTTTGTCTAGCTAACCCTTCTTGTTTTATTAGAGTGGGAATGGCTATTCCCTTCCCCAGGGGATCTTCCCAATACAGAGACTGAATCCAGGTCTCCCACATTGCAGGCAGATTCTTTACCATCTGAGCCCCCAGAGAAACCCACGGAAAAGTTTTAGATTTATAGAAACATTGTGAAGATAGAGAGTTCCCATACATTCCATATCCACTTCTCCTAATTGTTAACATCTGACATAGTGCATCTGTCACAATTCATGAACAAATACTGATATTTTATCATCAACTAAAGCCTATACATTATTCAGATTTACTTAATTTTTTACCTAGTTCCCTTTTTCTGGTGCAAAAATCTCATCCAGGATAAAATACTGCAAGTATTTGTCATGTCTTCTTAGGTTCCTTTTGGCTAAGATATTCCCATTCACGGAGTGTGGTTATTTTCTTTTAGGCTGAATAGCTACATAAATTATTTGGAATCTCTCACATGGGGGGTTTTGTTTAGTCTCTACCATTTTTTTTTCGCTTTTTTTCAATATTTATATCAGTGTGGACTCGTGGGAGTGAACTTTCAACTTTATTTTGTTGTTCAAACTGTTCCAGCATTAGCCACTGGGAGTTCTTCATTTGGCTCCTGTATCCATTTGACATATTCCCATTATTGTGTATTTTGAGCACTTTGTTATTTTCTGGCAATACCATATGCTACAAGCTCATCTTGTATATTTCCATTTACAGCCCTAGAATTAACCATTTCTTGAAGAAGCCCTGGTATCTTTTATTGAAAAATGGCTTTTAAAAATACTGTTTAAAGTAATTTAAATAGTATTTAAAACAATATGACCTATTTAAATTGTTAAATTTAATCTAAGATGGTTGATGGCATCACTGACTCAATGGACATGAGTTTGAGCAAGCTCCAGGAGCTGGTGAAGGACAGGGAGGCCTGGCGTGGTGCAGTCCATGGGGTCACGACGAGTCGGGCATGACTGAGCGACTGAACTGAACCTATTTAAAATGTGGTGTTTAAAACCAAGATCTGGATGCTAGTTGTGCTCACTGTTACTACTCATTATCACCTGACAGAGCAAGGAAAAATATCTATGTTTATGTTGTGTATATTCACTTATTGATAATAATCATCCCTGTCAAAATTGACCTAGATATGCGCTCACACTCCTGTCTCCAACTCTAATCTATTATCACATAGTTCATTCTAGTATCCAAATCTTGGTTATCTAAAACTTCCCATTATGACAGTGAAACACTTGGCTCCTACTATATGTCATCCATTTATTTGATGTTTAAATTGCAGTATATATACATAATGATTTCAAAATTCCTAAACCTGTCCATGAGGGAAATGACTTTGAAGTAAAGTACCGTGTTCTGTATAGTTCCTTTTCACTTCAGTCTTACAGATTCTATTCATTTCCAAAATTACTTAGATCAGCACATTTCCTTCCATTCCCTTCAGTGAAGTTATTTTATAAACTTGTGGTATAGTTGGATTTTAGTCACAGTCCGCACTCTGTCCTGGGATTCCCCAGCTGCATAAACAATTTCTCTTAAGTTTCATACATGAAGTTTCACTCTTTGTATTGCAAATTTCTATGAATTTTGACAAATGTATAATACCATGTAACCACCATTACAGTATAATACAGAATATTTTCCTTACCAGCTTAAAAAATTCCTTCTACTTCACTTATTCAATCTTCTTCACCTCTCAACTCTCCAAACACCTGTCAACCAATGATCTTTTTACCATCTCCATAATTTTGCTTTTTTCAGTGTCATATAATTAGAATCATGCAAGATGTACGTTTTTCAGACAGGCTTCTTACACTTAGAAACATGGGTTTAAAATTCATCTATGTTTATTTCTTCTTATCACTAAATAGTATTCCATTGTATAAATGTACCACAACTTGGTTACAAGTTCACCTTTTTAAATCTATCTTGATGATTATAAATAAATCTATTATACATATTTGCATACAGATCTTTGTGTTGGCATAAGTTTACAAATCAGTTAGGTTAAGGCTTAAGTGTGAAACTGCTGAATAATATATTAAGACTATATTTAGCTTTGTAAGAAACTGCCAAATTATTTTACAAAGTGGCTGTACCATTTTCCATTCCCATGAGGAATAAATAAGAGTTTCTGTTCCTTTGCCTCTGTACCAGCAATTGGAATTGTCATTTTTTAAGGATATTACCTATTTTATTAGGATTGCAGTGGTTTCTCTTTGTTGTGTTAATTTAAATTTCCCTGAGGACAGTTATCTGTGCAGGTCTTCATATGCTTATTTTCCACGTGTATATCTTCTTTGGTGAGGGATCTGATCAAATTTTGCCCATCAAAATGTTTTGTTATTGTTGAGTTTTGAGAGTTTTCTGTATATTTTGGATTTTAGTCCTTTATCAGAATTATCTTTCACAAATATTTTCCTCAGTCTCTGGTTTGTCTTCTCATTTACTTGGCATTGTCTTTCATAGAGCAGAGGTTTTAATTTTAATGAGGTCCAGCTTATTGTGTCTTTCTTTTCCCCTTGGATTGTGCCTTTGGTGTTGTATGTCAGAAGTCATTGTTGGGGCTTCCCTGGTGGTCCAGTGGTTAGGACTCTGTACTTCCACTGCACAGGGTATGGGTTTGATCCCTGGTTGGGGAATTAGGATTCCACATGTTCCGTGGCATGGCCAAAAAATTTTAAAAATAAATAAATAAAGATAAAGCATGCCACTTAAATCTTAATAGTCGTAGGACATTTAAAAAATCTTTAAAAAAGTCATTGTCATTACCAAATTATCTAAGTTTTCTTCTATGTTTTTTTTCTAGGAAGTTTAGTTTTTTGTTTACATTCATGTCTGTGATCCACTTTCAGTTAATTTTTGTGAAGGATGTAAGGTCTGTGTCTAGATTTACTTTTACTTGTGGATGTACAATTGTTTCATCACTGTTGAAGAGACTATCTTTGCTCCTTGCATGGCCTTTGTTCCTTTGTCAAAGATCGGTTGACTATATTTATGTGGGTCTTCTTCTGGGCTCTTTATTCTATCCCATTGACCTGTTTGTGTATTCTCTTACCGGTACAGTTTTTATTACTGCCGCTTTATAGTAAGTGTTAAAGTTGGTTAGTGTCAGTTCTACAACTTTGTTCTTCAATATTGTGTTGAGTATTCTGGGTCTTTGCCTCTTCACATAAACTTTGTTATCAGTCTGTCAGCATCCATAAAACAGTTTACTGGGATTTTGACTGGGATTTGGTCAAGTTGGGAGTTTGTTTGTTTTCCTTTTAGTATGTCTTGTAATTTTTGTGGTTCAAGTCAGGTATGTTTTATTTGGTGACAGGAAATGAGATAAAAAGAACTCAGTCTGTAGGCATTAGCTCACAGATTAGTATGAGAATTTATTTTAAATTGGATAGGAGTTGAACTGTGTTCAATGTTTGTTTTTGGTGTTAATGGCTTCAAATACCACATGTATCCTTGGATTTGTCTCCCTCCTCTCCTTACTGTGTGGCTTCCCCATGTACTTTTCAAAGGGAGTCCATTCATAGGCCTTTCTGCTCTAACCCATGGTTGTTATACTACAGTCATGTTGGTGTGGTGGTAAGGTATGGGAGTGGGGAGGGTAAGTATTCTATAAAAATCCAATTTAGACTCAGTTTTTCAGTAGACCCATGCACCTGACTGGGGCCTGAAGTAATTTTTTCAATCACATTTTTTTCTTCTCCTGACTCCATTTCCTTTCCTGGTTACAGTTTCCAATTATTTCCTTGAAGCACTGTCCCTACTGACTGATTTTTTTTCCCCTTAGGTTAGACAAGATTTCTGGAGGGGACTAGAGTAAAGAGGAATTCCATTTCCCTAGCTTGGAGATGGTATCAAAATTGTGTTCAGGCAATCTGTTTTTTTTCCTGGAGCATAGGCCTTTGCTATGGAGAAACCTCTGGATATAGTGCATTATGGTACCTCTTTACGTCCCCCTGCCAGAACCCATGATGAGATTTTTCTGGGATTCTCATAGCTGGGGTTTCTGGAGGGAAAGCCCATAAGAATGTGGAGCCCCTCTAAGACTGCAGTCCCTGAAATTTCCTCACTCTCATTTTAGACCACAGTCAGCCACCAGTAATTCATCAAAAAAAAAAATAGTTTAAATATTCCTACCAGCTTAGGGTCTGATGATTTTGGCATCAGTTAAGTAGATTTTGGTTGCTGTAACTCTCTGGACTTGCCTATTTCTCTAGGTTTTGGGTGTAGCAGGTTTCCCTGTAATCTCTGTAATCTGGTAAATTCAAGAAAAGTCATGGATTTTAGTTTGTCCAGTTTTTGTTGTTGTTGACAACTTCTAAGCACTTTATATGTATATATGAGAGTTGACTGATTCCAGAAATTCTCCCTCATATATGTTTTTTTGAACTTTCAAGCATGTACTAATGGAGTTACTGTTTGACAGTGGACATATGGGCTTTTGGTTATACTGATGACTCAGGTTACTGATCCATACATACTTAATTTTTTCTCAGTGAGAAAAAACATGTCTCAGTTTCCCTACATGAAAATGAGTTGGAGTTTACTATCATTCAGGACTCTGTGGCTTAAATATTAAATCCCAAGATCCATCATTCTCCTTTTAGAACTCAAGGTCATATGACAATCCACCATTTCTGTCTAGTGCCTGGTTGCATGCAGACCTTTCAGGTCTACACAGGCTGTATTCTGGTCCCTCACTAGAAAGCCTGACACAGGCTCTGGTCCAGCCTCCAAGAAACAAGTTTCTAGTATGTTGGAGTCAAACTATGCATTGTATCTGTCAAAACTGGTGAAAGCCTGAACATTCTTCCAGTCCACATTTCCTTTGTGAGACTTAAAGGGCCTTGCCTTTAGGGACACCAGTTGAAAAACAATTAGTTGCTTTTTTTCAGTCTGCACCTGTTGTAAATGTTTTATGGCTTTACTACTACTACCATTACAAGCTATTATTTTTTGAGCTTTTGTTATGTACATGGCAGCATTACATGCCATATGAACATTATCTCATTTATTCTGCATGTCAACCCTCTAAGCTAGATAAATATTTCTCCATCTTATCTCTGTTCCAGTTGTTATTTTGAGAGAATGATTGGCTTTCCTTTCCAGTGTTTGAATGTGAATGATCAAGTTTTGAACTCAGATATGTGTCACCAAAAGACTTGGACTCCTTCATATTACTAAGTCACATGTGTTTGAGTTGCTGGTTGGCTTAAATGTTTGTGTTCAATTATTTGCCTCCTTTGACCAGGGAATATCTTTTCACGTGATTTGCATTCACATTTCATAACTCTACAGGTGTGTTAGGTGGATATGCCATGTTTTATAACTAACTAAATAGAATGTTCTTCTGCCAGATACTGCTTGCTAATGCTGAACTACAATGTCCGAGATATGAGTGATAGTCCAGATCTTCTAAGATCTTCTAAATGTGACGTGAATCAAGTCACATTTTTGTGTTATACCACTCTCCAGATACTGTTCTAAGCACTTTATATATATATTATCTCATTTCCCTCACATCTAAACAATTCTATAAGACACATATTTTTAGTAATACAATTTAACAGTTGATAAAACTTGGGTATAGAGAAGTAAAATAACTTGCCCAAGACACACAGCTTGTTAGTGGTTCTGCTGGGATGTGAGCCTAGGTAGGATGACTCCAGAGTACAAATTTCTGATCATAAAATTCTGCCTTTTTAATGCACCAATAACTGATGTTGTGTCAGTTGCTGGAAACAGTAACAAGTCTGGCTCTGCCCCACTGGAGCTTGTGGTTTGCCCCACCTGTGCTCCTGCAGAAGCATGCAGGACCACCAGTAGCAGCAGAAGCAGCACTTGGGGACTTTACAGAAATGCACAACCCAACGTCCACCTATCCCCAACTACTGCATGCACATTAAAATCTGAGAAGCTGGGATTTAGAACACTAGGGCACTAGAGGGTAGATTGTGGTCCTTTGTTTTTCCCTCTGGACTTTGGCATCTTCAACTGTAAGAAAGGGGTTAGCCCTCTGCCTTAATATTCCTTAATGGTATCCTCTAGGACTAGGTCACATGCAGACTACTGCAGAATGAGTGACCAGGGCGACAGATGCCAGCAGAACCCTGCCTGGTACTTGGGCTCCGGGTGGGTGATGGAGTGCTGTGCCTTCTGCAATGGAGAGCAAGCATTGATCCCGGGTTTCCATCTTTCTCCTTGTTTCTGTAGGCGGTTGAGAGGATTAGATTGTGCCCAGCAAGCTAGATATCGCCTCCAGACAATTTATATGGCTTTTATATTTATTTAGAGAGCAGGAGGCCTAGCCCAGCTCCTGCTAGATGAGGCAGTGACATGAGAATTTAAAAGGGCTGTTTCATTAATTTTGGAGGGAATTTATTGCTGACGAAAGACCGCATTATTGATGGTGGGTAGACAGCTCTCGCCTCGCCGCCTCTCGCCTCTCCGGAGCTGCGCGGGAGAGCCGCCCCCGCTCCTGTCGGCAGCCTCCTGGGTCACCCAGGGAAGCCCTTCCCGAGGGAGGAGGAAGCCGGGAGCCGTTCTGGCACTCGGCCAGCTGGGCGCAGGGCTTAAGTGGCAGAGCTTCCAGCTGGCTGCACCGCCGCAGTCCTTGAATTGGAAGGACGATTAGAGGTCGTGTAGCTCCATCCTCGTCCTGCACGGATGGGGTCCTGAATACCCAGGGTGGTCAAGCGATTTAGCCACATATCAGGTCAGAAATCAGGTAGAAATCAGGTACAGCTGCATTTAATTTTGTGAAATTAAAACTTCTTCCTAAATGACAGTGGCAGGATGTGCGTGGGCAGCTTTCTGTGTTCTTTGCACAGCACTGAACTTTCTGAGAGAATGACAATACCATATTTTTACAGACTTCAAATCGTGTAAAATGGGATTTTTCTCTCACACGTCTCTCTGAAATGTGAGGCATGGGAAGGGCCTTTCGGGTATTTTAACTGTTTTTTGCCACTTGTGATGGGCTATGCTCTGTGATTGATTCTTTGAACATCATCATCTTTGATGACAACACTGATTTTGTGAGGTGGCTATTATAATCCTCATTGATAGAGGTGCAACACAGTTATGGAGCTTGCTCAAGGTCTTAGAGGCTGTAAGTAGCAGAGAGAGAATTCTTCATCCAGCTGTTTCTGTTTTTGTTTTTTTAACCATCTCATGAACTTTGTGAAGTTCAGTTTTCGGGTTAAAGAATAAAATTTGTAAAAGGTTCCTATTTGGGGTCTTGAAAGTGAAAAGAATGCATCTTTCTGTAAAAAATAGAGTGAGAGTGGTGCCTATGTTGAAGCCAAGAGAGGAAACTAATATCTGTGAACTCAATGGGCTTGGAGACATACGAACAACCCTCAGTGATGTCTTAACTCAGTTTGAGAGTGGAGAGTGTGGGGAGCTGGTGGGGTAGATTTTACTAATAGCTAATGGGTTAGAACTGGACATGGAACAACAGACTGGTTCCAAATAGGAAAAGGAGTACGTCAAGGCTGTATATTGTCACCGTGCTTATTTAACTTATATGCAGAGTACATCATGAGAAACGCTGGGCTGGAAGAAGCACAAGCTGGAATCAAGATTGCAGGGAGAAATATCAATAACCTCAGATATGCAGATGACACCATCCTTATGGCAGAAAGTGAAGAGGAACTAAAAAGTCTCTTGATGAAAGTGAAAGAGGAGAGTTAAAAAGCTGGCTTAAAGCTCAACATTCAGACAACTAAGATCATGGCATCTGGTCCCATCACTTCATGGGAAATAGATGGGGAAACAGTGGAAACAGTGTCAGACTTTATTTTGGGGGGCTCCAAAATCACTGCAAATGGTGATTGCAGCCATGAAATTAAAAGACGCTTACTCCTTGGAAGGAAAGTTATGACCAACCTAGATAGCATATTAAAGAGCAGAGACATTACTTTGCCAACAAAGGTCCGTCTAGTCAAGGCTATGGTTTTTCCAGTGGTCATGTATCGATGTGAGAGTTGGACTATAAAGAAAGCTGAGTGCCAAAGAATTGATGCTTTTGAACTGTGGTCTTGGAGAAGACTCTTGAGAGTCCCTTGGACTGCAAGGAGATCCAACCAGTCCATCCTAAAGGAGATTAGTTCTGGGTGTTCATTGGAAGGACTGATGTTGAAGCTGAAACTCCAATACTTTGGCCACCTCATGCGAAGAGTTGACTCATTGGAAAAGACCCTGATGCTGGGAGGGATTGGGGTCAGGAGGAGAAGGGGACAACAGAGGATGAGATGGCTGGATGGCATCACCAACTAGATGGACATGAGTTTGGGTAGACTCCGGGAGTTGGTGATGGACAGGGAGGCCTGGTGTGCTGTGATTTATGGGGTCGCAAAGAGTAGGACACGACTGAGCGACTGAGCTGAACTGAACTGAATGGGCTAATGGGGCTTACCTGGTAAAGAATCCATCTATAACGCAGGGGACCTGGGTTCAATCCCTGAGTTGGGAAGATCCCATGGAGGAGGGCATGACAACCCACTCCAGTATTCTTGCCTGGAGAATCCCCATGGACAGAGGAGCCTGGTGGGCTACAGTCCATGGGGTTGCAATGAGTTGGACATGACTGAGCAACTAAGCACAGCACAGCACAATGGGCTAATGACAGAAACAACTACTTAAGTTCCAACTTTCCTTTACTAGGTTGAGAACCATCGATATGGACTAGAAATGGGCTGACAGTAGAATTATGGTCTAATCTTTCCTTATGTACCACTCATGTTCTAACTTTAAGATTGTGCAATTTAGATCATTTAGACTGTGAGCAATTTGCCCACTCTGTGACCTTAAGATTCCTAAGACACTGCCTCTGGAGGGAATCTTACGCCTCCCTAGACCACCAAACTCAAATCTTTGATTTGGGAAGTGGGGACCGGGTTGAGAGAAGGAAGGAAATGTTGCAAAAGCTAGTGGCAGAATTAAAAAGAATACATTCGAATCAGTTCTAATGAGGTGGATGAAACTGGAGCCTATTATACAGAGTGAAGTAAGCCAGAAAGAAAAACACCAATACAGTATACTAATGCATATATATGGAATTTAAAAAGTTGATAAAGATAACACTGTATGCGAGGCAGCAAAAGAGACACAGGTGTATAGAACAGTCTTTTGGGCTCTATGGGAGAGGGCGAGGGCGTGATGATATGGGAGAATGGCACTGAAGCATGTAAATTATCATATGTGAGACGAATCACCAGCCCAGGTTCAACGCATGATACAGGGTGCTCGGGGCTGGTGCACTGGGATGACCCAGAGGGATGGGATGGGGAGGGAGGTGGGGGGGGTTCTGGAAGGGGAACACATGTATACCCATGGTGGATTCATGTCAATGTATGGCAAAACCAATACAATATTGTAAAGTAAAAAAAAAAAAAATCTAATGGCAGAACCAAAGCTCGGAATCATGTTACCCAATAGCTTCTATAAAGCTCTCTCTAGCATCCCAAATGGCTTCCTTTTCATTATTTATCCACACATTTATAGTGTATAAACAGTGTGTACATTCATCACATGTGTGTGTCCACACATTTTTTTCCCTCTGCCCAATTATTCTACAAACTAAGGAAACTAATGATCCGCCTTGAATGTGATGAAAACACAGTTACTGAGCATACTCTATAAATGCCTGACTATAGGAATTTCAGTTAGAAAAGTTAAAATGATTGTAGTGAGTAGAGCTGTGCTTAGAGTGCAGCTGTGCCTCTTCTTTTCTGGTTAAGGATTTTACTCAGGCAAATTCTGATGTTGAAGATAATACGATTTTGGATGTTGAAGGTCAGAGAACAGGAGTGGAGAGAGAGCAGTTCTCAGAAATTCTAAGCAGTCAGGTTAAAACTGAACAATAAAGAATAGTAAAGACATAAAGGGAAAAAAAGCATCTGAACATTATTTAAAAAGAGTGACTAAATTGCCATAAGGTTATTTAGTAAGAAAACGATTGGATAATCTGCTACAGTAATGGGAGTCAGGGGCATGTACTAGGAGTCAGAAGACTTGGCTTGTGTTTCTGTAAGTGGCTTGCTCCAGGCAAGTGCCCCAGGAGGGACTCTGTGTACCTGTAAAATGAGGAAGTTAGTATAGATCGTTTTAAGGGTCAGTGTCAGTAACTGAGTACTTCTGTAGTAGCTATTTCAAGCTAAATTTTTTTTCAATGTGTATTTATTCATTTGATCATTATTTAGTAACTATTTATTGACTGTCTATTAGTGATAGGTGTTGTGCTAGGTCAAGGGAACACTGCCTTAAAAATGACAAACAGTTCCTCAAGAACTCAAAAGCTTGTCTGGATATTCTTAGTTGTTGAACCTTTAAGTGTCCCCTTTGTTCTGGAAATTAACAGACTGTCCTCTTACCCCAAGTCAGACACTTGATAATAAATCCATTTTATACTGAGGAATTCAAAAGATTGAGAAAACAGCAAATCTAGGGCCAAGATAGTCCATGGAAAAATATGATAGCAGAGGAAAATAAATTGATTAAATGGGAGTAAAGAGAATCAACAGATTCAAGTGGTAAAATGAAATGTTATTGAGTCATTGAAGCGTTCCTCAGAGAGCGGCCCATAGATCAGTCACCTTAGAATTACTGTGTGCTGGTAACAAAAGCAAGGCATAGGGTCCCAACTTCAGTTCCCTGGAATCAATGTCTGGGAATAGGGATAGATATCTGATTGGTAAAAACTACCAAATACTCTACATGTTTCTTATGCATGCTAACATCTGAAAACCACAGAACTAGGTAATCGTACACATTGCAAATAATTAGAAAAACAAATGACATTTTACAAAATTTAATGAGTAAAGCATGAATGAGTCTTCTTCTTGAAATTCAGAAAACCAATGTCATAATAACATCCATAAATTTTATGCTTTTAATTTGTAGAACAAGTATCAATTGGAATACTAAATAATAGACATACAATTTATGCTGCTCTGATTTATGCCCTGTGATGTAAAACTATTATAAATGAATTCCCTGACCTCTATTTTTTCCATTCATTTTAAAATTGAATGTCCTTGTACCTATGGAGGGACAATAGATGAGGTTAGAAGAAGGGAAAAAAGAAGGGAAAGGAGGAAGGGAGGGAAAAACGAGAAGAGAACACTGAGAGACAGAAAAGGAAGATGACGAATGTTTTGCTTCACTAAATATAAACTCATATTTGCTTAAGGACCGCGCATAGAGTTTTAGTCCATGTGTTTCCAGTAATTAATCAAAATGATTTAACTATGCTTACAGAAAAATACTGAAAATGAGGAGAAAAACTTTCCAAATTGAGTTGCCTATTAACATACATATATATTGTGAAAGAACAAAAAGACAATGAAAAATAAGTTAATTTTTAAAGCAGTTTCCTTTAAGGAGCTTAGAAAAGTTTGCTTTTTGCTTGCTACTTTGGCAAGGCAGTTCTTTGTGTTTTCACAAGGTGGTGCTATAAATGTGACTTTCCTTTATTGACTGACATTTAAGATGCCTTTGGTACAGTTTGGAATAATTTCATGTTTGGTTGTCAAACTCTGTCTTATGATTACTTGCCAGTAACAAAGTGTTTGTCAGTGACTTTATGATCACTTGTTATTGGCCATGAAAGAATGTACTGAAAATGATCTGGAGAAAATATAACATCTACTTTGCCCTCAGTGCAGAGAGTGAAATCCTTACTTTAGTTGCCTATGTATCCCTGCAGTGACAAATCTCTACTTGAAATTCCCACAAACACAGTAGTGTGACAAAAACATGAGAATGGAAAGTTCTCACTCTGTTTGATTCAACAAGCCTAAAGCCAGTTTCTTCTTTTTTTGTTTTCCTTTTTATAATTAGGAATTTGACTAATATTCTGTTAGATTTATAAAACCCCTAGATTAATGTGGTGCTTTGGAAACTTATGTTTTGATGACTAGTTAAATTTTTGTGAATAGTATACCAATATTTGTAAATTTTTTTTGTTCCTGAATGTGTATATATTTGATTGCTTAATTTGATTATCTTAAATATGTTTCAAGGAGTCCTCCCAGAAAATGTATATTTTTATTTGAATTGTCTGTGGGAAAAACATTTGCTATTATTTGTAGTTTAAAATACAATTAAATCTACAAAAAAGTTAGAATTCATAGGACTTATTGCATTAACATGCTTTCTTCCCTCACCCTCTAAATTGTTGTTTTTGTTCTATTTCTCTTTCTACCTAGTCTTGGGAAATTTCATTAGTATTGAGAATATTTTCTTTTTGTTATAAGTGATGCAGAGCTAACCATTTTCATTCTACTTTTGTGCTAAAATTCATATAGTCCACACACATCTATATTCACACGGTTTTGTGGCCATTAGCACAGAACTTGTCTTCAGAAACTGGTATAAAGAAAACAGTAAAAAAAAAAAAGTGTTTACAACTGGAAAAGGACTTAGAAATAATCTAGTATAGTATTCTTTGTGATGTAATAAAAACATATGTGTATATATATATATATATATACACACACACAAATGGACCTTGGTTCTGGCACAGAGCCCTGAAACCCCAGGAATTTACTGAATAATAAGAATGTCTTATTTTTCATAAGGAGCCACACACCTGAGTTTCTGATAATGAGGTGACACTTCAAGGGAAACCTAGATAGCTTTAGAGTGGGGCTTGTCCCCATTAGGAAAGCAGTCCACCTGATTAGAGGATTAGAAGTTTTAGCCTCACCCCTCAACCTGATGGAGCTAAAGATTGAGTTGAATCACCTGTGGTCAACGATTTAATCAGTCATGTCTTGCTGTGTCTTTAATGAAATTTTGATAGAAACTATGAAATAAGGCTAAGTGGACTTCTAGGAGAACACACTGATGTGCTGGGAGGGCTTGCAAGTTCTGGATACTCCTACTCCTCCAATACTTTGTTCTGTGCATTGCTTCCATTTGGCTGTTCCTGAAGTTGTAGTGTGGTTATAGTGAAAGTCACTCAGTCATATCCAACTCTTTGTGACCCCGTGGACTATAAAGTCCATGGAATTCTTCAGGCCAGAATACTGGAGTGGGTTGCCATGCCCTCCTCCAGAGATCTTCCCAACCCAGGGATAGAACCGCATTACAGACAGATTCCTTGCCAGCTGAGCCACCAGGGAAGCTGTAGCCTTTATAATAATACTTTAAGTATAGTACTTTGCCAAGTTTTGTGAATCATTCTAGCAAATTTTTTCAACTGATGGGTGCATTGTGGGAACCCCTGGAAAGGAGTACATCAAGGCTGTATATTGGTACCCTGCTTATTTAACTTTTATGCAGAGTACATCATGAGAAATACTGGGCTGGATGAAGCACAAGCTGGAATCAAGATTTCCGGGAGAAATATCAACAACCTCAGATATGCAGATGATACCATCCTTATGACAGAAAGCGAAGAAGAAATAAAAAGTCTCTTGATGAAAGTGAAAGAGGAAAGTGAAAATGTTGGCTTAAAACTCAACATTCAGAAAACTAATATCATGGCATCTGGTCCCATCACTTCATGCAAATAGATGGGGAAACAGTGGAAACAGTGACAGACTTTATTTTTCTGGGCTCCAAAATCACTGCAGATGCTAACTGCAGCCATGAAATTAAAAGACTTGCTCCTTGGAAGAAACGTTATGACCAACCTAGACAGAGTATTAAAAAGCAGAGATGTTAACTTTGCCAACAAAGGTCCATCTAGTCAAAGTTATGGTTTTTCCAGTAGTCATGTATGGATGTGAGAGTTGGACTATAAAGAAAGCTGAGTGATCAAGAGTTGATGCTTTTGAACTGTGGTGTTGGAGAAAATTCTTGAGAGTCCCTTGGACTGCAAGGAGATCCAACCGGTCCATCCTAAAGGAAATCAGTCCTGAATATTCATTGGAAGGATTGATGCTGAAACTCCAATACTTTGGCCACCTGATGGGAAGAACTGACTCATTTGACAAGACCCTGATGCTGGGAAAGATTGAAGGTGGAGGAGAAGGGGGTGACAGAGGATGAGGTAGTTGGATGGCATCACCGACTCGATGGACAGGAGTTTGAGTAAGCTCTGGGAGTTAGTGATGGACAGGGAAGCCTGCTGTGCTGCCAGCCATGGGATCTCAAAGAGTTGGATATGACTGAGCCACTGAACTGAGCTGAAGTGAAGGTAGCTTGGGGAACCCATTTCTGACTGTTACCTGAAGTGGAGGTGGTCTAGTGGGACTGCCTTAATCTGTGGGGTTAATGCTTATCCTGTGGGGTCAGCACTAAGTCCAGGTATTTAGTATCTGCATTGAACTGAATTGTCAGGCGTTCAGTTGGTATTAGAGAACCATTGTTGGAAAACTAAACACCCTTCTTGTAGTCTTCTCAAAAATGATGGAAAGGTTAAAATCAAGACATGATACATCTAAAATCATGCTGCAAACTACACTGGAAGGTAGCAAAACCAAGCAGGAGACTCCAGGCCTCCTGCCTGTAAGTGCAGTGCTATTTTCTCTACACTGCACTTTCCTTGTATTTGCTTTTGATCTTTACTAATAGAGCCCAGTATTCTGCAGGGGGTAAGAAAATAATTGGGGAACTTAGAAGGAGGTAGGAATTACTTGTACTTTCTTAAACTATCTACCACAACCAGAAAGTTGAGAGGATCAAGTGGTTATTCTGAATTTCCAAATTTTCAGTAGATCTGCTAAGATTTCCAAAGCTAATTCTAGTGAGTTGTGATTTGGAGGCAAGATTTTTCTCTTATAAAAATGACAAGTGTTTAAAAAAAAGAAAAGAGGAACTAACAATAAAGACTTAAATTTCAATGGGACTTTGAAATGTAAGTTTATTGATACAGTGCCCTATTCATCCATTATCTATTTTACTGTTAACAAAACCATGAACTTAATTAAATTGTGGCATATGCTTTTACAGATGAGGAAACCGAGGCTTGGGGAGTCTGGGGGTCAAATAATCTATGCAAGGTGAAGAACTATGAGTCATGGACCCAGAATGGAATCTTTGGCTTTTGACATCTTTTATATCAATGCTACCTCTCAGCAACATAGGAGACCACAGTATTGTAATTCATGCCATAAACATTTACTGAGAGTCAGCCATGCATTGTATGATGGGGGCTAGGAAGGTGAATATGATACTATTGTCTAGTGTAGGTAGCACCCATTCAAAAGTGTTCAGTATGATAATTATGTGGTGGAGGGTTCATTCAGAGTACTGAGGAGCATTGTGGAGGCAACACTGCTTCTGTTCTGATGCAGGCCAATGATAGCTGTCACCTGAGCCATCATCCTAACTTTCATTCTTCTTTCCCTCCTTACTCTGGTTCTTCACTGTCCATTCTTCCCACAGATGTTGGAATTATCCTTTAAAATGCAAATTACATCCTGTCAGTCCTCTATTTAAAATCCTCAAAAGGCTTCCCATTACTGAACTTAGAATCAAATTCAGTTCCCTTTCTAGGACCTACTATATCTGACCTCTGCTTATTAGTCACACTTTCTGCATTAGGATTTTCTGCTCTATTCACTGGGCTTCCCAGGTGGCTCAGTGGTTAAGAATCAGCCTGCCAATGCAGGAGATGTGGGTTCGGTCCCTGGGTCGGGAAGATCCCCTGGAGAAGGAAATGGCTATCCACTCCAGTATTCTTGCCTGGGAAATCCCATGGACAGAGGAGCCTGGTGGGCTCCAGTCCATGGGGTTTTAAAAGAGTCAGACACAGATTAATGACTAAACAATAACAAACAACTCTATTCGCTGTGTTCCAGCCACATTGGCATTGGCTTTATTTGCACATGCCAAATGTAACAAAATTATTCTAATTTCCATCTTAAGGTCTCTCCGCCAGAAGTACTCTGGATCATTTCCTTGGAATGCTCTGGGTTCATATTTTTTGCCCAGTTGTATTCACTCTCTCCCTTGCTCTCTCATCTATTTATTTTTTTTTTTCAGGTCATAACTCAAATATCCCCTCCTCAGAGAACTCTTCCCCAGTGACCTCAATTTCCATACTCCCCAAACCTGACAGTCCTCTATTACATTCTTGTATCTTTGCCATACCACTTAACACACTCTAAAGTTATCTGGTTTATTTATGTTTATTCATCCCTCTCCTCCCTGCACCATACCACTAGTTCCTTCTCCCTGTATTAAAATATAAGCTCCACGATATCTGAAGGCAGTACATCTTATGTGACAATAGTATCCTCAGGGTTTCAAGTATTGCCTGGCACATAGTAAGCACTTGATGCTTATTCTATAAAATACATACATTTTCCTGGGAGGGTTGGGTGAAAGTTTCAATTAGGCGGTGACATTTTGAAGAATGAGGCTCCAGCCCAGAGAGGCTTCCAAGAAGAGAAAACTCAGTTTGTATATTGAATCTAGAATTATATATACTTAGGGAATTATTCATCCAATCTCCCAACTTGGAACAAAAATCTCTTTTTCTGGTAAATATGTTACATATTTATGAAAAGCATTTTCCATTGGGTTTCTCATTGTCTTCCTTCTGCTTGAGATGTAAACTAAACAGTGTATTCAGATAGAATATCAGCTAAATCTTTGAAGGAGTTTGTCAGTCATTTTACAAATAAGACTGTTCGGCAGAAGAGTGGGACCGGATGCTCTGTTCTACCACTGTCTTGCCTTCTCTCATCCTCCTGACTCCCCTTTCTTCTTTTTATTTCTCTCTTTTTCTCCTGCCTACCGATGCTCAGACTGACCAGCAACACCTATAGGCTAATACTGCTGGCAGCTTTCTGAAAGGATGCCTTTGTTGCCCTTATTGAAGAAGCCCACACACTGCAATTGTACATGCCAGGTCACCTACGTTAAAGCTAAACAGAGGGTAGAAGCTATTATTCAGGCAATTCAAGTGAAATAAAGTGCTTTATTGCCAGTCAGTTTTGCTTCTTTCACTGCTTTGTTCTGGCTATGGGGACAGTTTGAACTGAGCTTCTGAGAAAGCCCAAGGTACCTTTGTGGAACTACCAGCTGTTCTTCCATTTTCTCTCTTATGCCATCTGTGACTTGGTAAAAAAAAAAAAGTGTCCCTCAGTGTATGGTGCGGTAGGAGTGGGGGTGATGTGAAAGTACTTATTGTACCAAGCTGGCTTGTATTTCTGACCTTGCATTAATGAAGTCAGGCAGTTTTATTACTGTAGAAAAGCTCTGTAGTGTTCACTCTTATGCATTTTAGTATGAATACACTGGGGCATCTTTTCAACATTTTACAGAGGGTGCTTTAGGTTACTTTAATTTATTTCAGGCAGCACTTACTGGTACTTATTTTTAAGACCCCACACTATGAGGGATGTAGAGATGAGTAATTGAATCTAGAAGAGAGATGCAGGGGTGTCTGTGCATGTGCATGGGTGTCTGTGTATTACATAAAATAATGACCATGTTTGAAGTAATTTCCTATGAGGAATTTAAAGGAGGTTAAGATCTGGATGTGGTGGTGGTTACAAAACAAAAATCAGCAAGATAGCAGATTCATTTGAGGTGGGTCTTCAATGATCAGCTGAAGTTAAATAGGATAACCCTAGGTTAAGAAAGTCATCTTAGCCTAAAGTAACGGCCTCAAGATGAGAAACTGTGGTGCATATTCAAAAAATTAAATAGAACACTTTGCCTGGAATGTATGATAGCAGTTCAGGGCAATGTGAAATGAAACTAGAAAGATAGAAATGAGACTTATTATTGTAGAGTTCTTTAGATGACAAGGAAATGATTATTTTATAGGTAATGGAGAATCCCAGGGCTTTTGAGTAAATAGTTGACAAGTTTGGAGGTAATTCTAGAAAGACTAATTTAGTAAACTGGGTAGGGTATCCTAGAAATGAAGCAGCCAGAACAAAGACAGTGAAACCACATGGGGTCTTTTACTTGCATGGTACCACAGTTTTGGACAAGGCATGTGAAGGGGAGGGCTTCAGGTGGACCCATCACTACTGCGAGGCCATATGGCCAGGTTGCTCAGTTTGTGGTACATTTAGAGAGATGGAGGATGATGTCATCCATAGAAATGGAGAAACCACGAGAAGATGTTAATTTAAGGGTAAAGTAGTAGGTCCACAAAAAACAAAGAGCCCTTTTCAGTTGCTGGTGTCCCATCCTGTCTTGAGACACTCTCTGCTGAGTGAGTAATTTAGATAGAACTTCATGAATTTTTAGGATACATTCTTATGCCTGAAGTTGCAGAATTAGTTTATACTGTAATTCATATGGTAAATATAGTGAGAAGACTTCTTGGTTCATGGTATAGTTCATCGTCTGCTCTACTGTTTAGGCAGGTCTCAGTATTAATAAAGCTGTGGACAAAAATAAAATGTGGACAAAAAATGCTGCCTGCCATATAAGTAAACAAAGGATGATGCCACCATCAAGCCATCAGCAGCCACCCCCAACTGTGTAACCTGAGAGGATTCATATGGAGAAAAAACAGGATACTGGCCCTATATTGTTAAGGTACTAATCAAAGGAATGATTTCAGTGAGCCCAGACTTTTGCATCTTCTCATTCACAGAAAAGCACTAAATTCATTAACTTGAGATGTCTGGTTTTCTTTAATTGATATAATCTCTTGATGGTCCAACTACCTGGAATTTTGTTGTGATTGTTGTTAGTTTGTTTCAAAAGCCCCTATACACTGTCACTCCTCCCTTACTTCTTTGGAGCAGTCCCTCAGAGCCATCTGAGAAGCTGCCTCCCTGGCCTAAGTCCTCAGCAAGTTTACCAACTAAAACACAATTCTCAGCTTATAGGCTGTTTTTTTTTTCTTTCAGTTGGCACTGGGTATAATAAAAGTCTATAGGCTTTAAAGTTATGGACCTGAGTTTGAATCTTGGATCTGCTACTCAATTATGGTGTGACCAAGAGAAAATCAAAGGAAATATGTGTATGAACCAGAGCTTTTAAGAGTAGTTTACTACACTATGGAGTCTTTTTCTGTTTATTTCACTGAGTATTTGACAATCCTCAGTTGTAAGTACCATACACTTTCAGTAGTATATTTTCTTTTAGCCTGGATCATATGCATGCGAATTGTATTTGTTTCTGAATACTTTCACAAGAGGATATGTTATTGAAATGCCAAGATCTTATGATTTTGCCATAAGAGTACCTTCCTTAGAGCAGCCTTATAATTAGTCCTACTCAAAGTCAGCCATGTTAGAAAGCATTGCCTAATCCATACACCTAAACAAAACCAAAGTTCACCAGACCAGTGGTTTCATAGAACATTTACTGATAGGCCAAAGACTTCATCATAGTTCCTGTCAGAATCTGAAAAGAGTATGTAGGTTGGAAGGTCTGGAAAGTGGTGCAAAACTATCACTGAAGCATAGTTTGCTCCTGCCATTTGTGGACAATAGGTTCATAACTTATGGAAGAAACTGGTGTGTAGAGTCAACTGGGTTAGATAGCTGCTTGTTTATGTGAATATTGTCAAAGTACCTGGTGCTGATTCGTAAATAAAAGAATAGTTTTATGAGAGACTTGAAAACTTTGTATAATACTTAGGACTTTTATCCCATGAGTGCCACAATTTATGACTGATAGTAAGATTTACATCTAACAAATTATGACTTGATTGAGTGAAGACTCATATTTTGTCCAAGTGGCTAAGAATAACCATTTTTGGTTTGGTTGTAAAGTAACATTTTATATTTAATAGAAAAAGGACTAATAGACTTCTAAGGACCTTTTCATGAGTTGCTTGAAGAAACTGGGTCAGTCACAAGACTTTAATAACAAAAAGGGCCAGTCTGTGTACCATCTTAATCTGTATGTACTTAAATTTACCTTTAAATTTCAACTAGAAAATCTGTTTAGGTATTAGATTTTAACAACTTCAAGAGATAGTCAACAAAATTATCCACTGTTAGGTTAATAAGCACCAATACATCTATTTAAGTTAATCAATTCACACTTAACATTTTCCTGCCTCATTAAATGTAAGTTAAATGCATAGTTGGGAAGCTAAACTGAAAACATTTTTGAGAATTTATACAAAGCATGAATACAAAATATGTTAATGGCAGCTGGAGGCAGAGTGACTTCAATACTGTGATGTTGAACAAAAAGCATGTTGCTTGTTGGTGAGCAAAACCCAGAGTGAAAGACAATTAAACATCTCTATTAAATGCACATTTTGTTATTCTGTGAAAAAATCAAAGGCACGTGTGGCATTGTCATGGCAACGATGGAGTTCTTCTGTCTATAATCACTACATGCAAATTTAGTAACATTGATTTCATTTCACCTATTTCTGAGCTGTAGTTTGGTGTATTTCTGCCTCGTTAGTTCAAAGATTGTTAATGTAGGTTGAATTGAAGTTAATTGAAGATGCAAAATAGAGAACTGAACTGTAGCTAAAAACATGCTCCAACTAAAAAAAATATGATGTCTAATGTTCAGGAAAGGGAAGAACAATCAACACATTTACTCTATTGATTTACTCTATTCATTTCTAAAGCTTGGAATTTAAATGAGAGGTTTTGTGTTGGCTATGGCAGTTAGTGACCATAAATAAATGTGTTCTAATGAACTTGGGGCTTTGCAGGTGGTGCTAGTGGTAAATAACCCACGTGCCAATGCAGGAGATGTAATAGATGTGGGTTCAATCCCTGGGTCGGGAAGACCCCCTGGAGGAAGGTATCGCAACCCATTACAGTATTCTTGCCTATAATCCCCTGGACAGAGGAATCTCGTGGGCTTCAGTCCATAGTGTTGCAGAGGGTTGGACATGACTGAAGTGATTTAGCATGAACGCATGCATTGGGAACTCATTAGAGTTCTAATTCCATAGTAGGAATCCAGTGTTGCCAAACAGTCAAGTATTGATTTCTCTAACACATACGAGGATTTTTTAAAAATGAAGAAACAATTTTTGGAATGTTTCCCATTGCTTTATCTATAACATTTTGCTATTGTATAGTCCTTGTGTTATCACTACTATGATTCTCCTTTCTTCCCTCCTGGTCTTCTAGGATTCCCAGAAGAGTAGGGGGTGGGAGGGGAGCTGATAGCAAGGGGTATTTCCTGCTTTCCTCATAGACATGACAATAAATTTATAGAAATAGGTTAATTTCCTCAAAAGTTTTGAGAATTCTTGATATAAAGAATTGAAGAACACAAAGGATTAGATTTATTATTGTCCTTCCATGTTAAACATATTATTTAGTAAGTTTCCAAAAACATGTGCTGAGGTAGCAGGTAAGAAGTGTAAGTTTTATATTAAAGGGATATAATTTCATTTGGAGTTCTTTTTTTTTTTTTATTTTAGTTGGGGGCTAATTACTTTACAATATTGTAGTAGTTTTTGCCATACATTGACATGAATCAGCCATGGGTTCACATGTGCTCCCCCTCCTGAACCCTCCTCCCACCTCCCTCCCCTTCCCATCCCTCTGTGTCATCCCAACGCTCCATCCCTGAGCATCCATCCCATGCATAAAACATGGAATGGTGTTCCGCTTCACATATGACAATATACATGTTTCAATGTTATTGTCCCAGAACGTCCCACCCTCACCTTCTCCCTCAGAGTCCACAGGACTGTTCTATGCATCTGTGTCTCTTATTCTGTCTCACATATAGGGTTACCATTACCATCTTTCAAATTCCATATACATGCATTAGTGCACTGTTTTGGTGCTTTTCTTTCTGGCTCACTTCACTCTGTATAATGGGCTCCAGTTTCATCCATCTCAATAGAACCGATTCAAATGTATTTTTTTAATGGCTGAGTAATATTCCATTGTGTATATGTACCACAGCTTCCTTATCCATTCGTCTGCCGATGGACATCGAGGTTGCTTCCATGTCCTGGCTATTGTAAACAGTGCTGCGATGACCATTGGGGTACACGCGTCTCTTTAGGAGTTCTTATCATTTTAAGAATATTGTGATGAATAGGCCAGAGAATCTTCAGAGTTAATAGAATCTTTGAGACTAAAATAGATCCCCCAATCTATTTGCTTTAGTGTTATAAATATTATAAGCATTCTGCATTTTAGATCAACTGAAATTTTCAGGTGATGATGACCATACCAGTTTCAGTGATGAGACAATATGCCCTTGGTCTTATGGCATGAAAGGATTGTTGCTCATCTATTTTCTAAATTAAAGTTAAGATGTGAATGTCAAAGGAAAACCAAACAAGGAGTCTGGATAGAATAGTAATATAGTTCAGAGATTGGACTTTTCTTCTGAGGGTACATTCGTGTCTTTGCAATTTTATTTTCCTATATATAGAATTACTGTGGATGTAGGTGAATAATTTAAGAAGTAATAGATAAGAAATGGCTGTAATTTGCAGCATTATAACAATTTTTTTTCTCCTTTTTTCTTCCTTTCATTCCACTTTAGAAGTCATTTGAGGGTAGAAAGGAAGATGAACCAACACTAGCTAAGTGACTACAATGAAAGTTAAGATAGACAACTTGGGGGGAAAAGTATTTTGTTAATAAGTTGGGAAATTGATTTTATCTAAAGTAGAAAATTTTTATAACAGGAAACTCAGACAAGACTAATTTTTTAGCATCAACCTCTCTGAGATGAAGAGTGCATACAGAACAAAAGCAAGTACATAAGAGGTATAATAAAAAATCTCTAAATCCCATATGTAGAACTGTGAACACCTGAGTTTTTGTTCCTATTCTCTTCAAGTTGTGTTGTGTGACCTTGGGGAAAATCCCTTTCTCTCTCTCTCTGTATTTGCTAAGTCGTGTTCGACTCTTGCCACTCCATGGACTCCGTGGACTCCGGCCAGGCTCCTCTATCCATGGGATTCTCTAGGCAAGAATACTGGAGTAGGTTGCCATTTCCTTCTCCAGGGAATCTTCCTGACCTAGGAATTGAACCCAGGTCTCCTGCATTGAAGGCAGATTCTTTACCAACTGAGTTTTGAGGGAAGCCCAATCAACTGTACTCCAACAAAAATTTTAAAAAGAAGAAAAGACTTAAAGGAAAGCCAGCACCATATAAACAGCATACACTTAAATAAAAGATGAATGCTTAACATACAATGTTTTTATTCACTGATAAGCTAAAGGTCCATTTCAAGATATTTCTTTTGTATGCTTTATTGTTTTATTAGGAAGCAAAGCCCTACAAAAGATAGTTTCATCTAGTCCTCAACCCAGATTCATCTTCATCTTGACTAATCTGGAAGTAATGAAGCTCATAAGTCTCCTTGTCAGATGCAACCACACAAAGCCAATCACGAAGATTGTTCTTTTTAAGATATTTCTTGGTTCAGTTCAGTTCAGTTCAGTCACTCATTCGTGTCCAACTCTTTGTGATCCCATGGACAGCAGCATGCCAGGCCCCCCTGTCCATCACCAACTCTGGGAGCTTATTCAAACTCATGTCCATTGAGTTGGTCGTGTCATCCAACCATCTCATCCTCTGTCATCCCCTTGTCTTCCTGCCTTCAGTCTTTCACAGCATCAGGATCTGTTCCAATGAGTCAGTTCTTCACATCAGGTGGCCAAAGTATTGGAGTTTCAGCTTCAGCATCAGTCCTTCCAATGAATATTCAGGACTGATTTAGGATAGACTGGTTGGATCTCCATGCAGTCCAAGGGACTCTCAAGAGTCTTCTCCAACACCACAGTTCAGAATCATCGATTCTTAGGCGCTCAGCTTTCTTCATAGTCCAACTCTCACATCCATACATGACTACTGGAGAATACATAGCTTTGACTAGATGGATCTTTGTTGGCAAAGTAATGTCTCTGCTCTTTAATACGCCGTCTAGGTTGGTCATAGCTTTTCTTCCAAGGAGGAAGCATCTTTTAATTTCATGGTTGCAGTCACCATCTGCAGTGATTTTGGAGCCCCAAAATATAAAGTCTCTCACTGTTTCCACTGATTCCCCATCTATTTGCATGAAGTGATGGGACTGGATGCCATAACCTTAGTTTTTTGAATGCTCAGTTTTAAGCCAACATTTTCACTTTCCTCTTTCACTTTCATCAAGAAGCTCTTTATTTCTTCTTCGCTTTCTGCCATAAGGATGGTGTCATCTGCATATGTGAGGTTACTGATATTTCTCCTGACAATCTTGATTCCGGCTAGTGCTTTTTCCAGGTGGGCATTTCACATGATGTGTTCTGCATAGAAGTTAAATAAGCAGGGTGCCAATATACAGCCTTGATGTGCTCCTTTCCCAATTTAGAATCAGTCTGTTGTTCAATGTCTGGTTCTAACTATTGCTTCTTGACCTTCATACAGATTTCTCAGGAGGCAGGTAAGGTGATATGGTATTTCCATCTTTTGAAGAATTTTCCACAGTTTGTTGTGATCTACACAGTCAAAAACTTTAGTGTAGTCAGTAAAGCAAAAGTAGATGTTTTTCTGGAATTCTCTTGCTTTTTCAATGATGCAGCAGATGCTGGCAATTTGATCTCTGGTTCCTCTGCCTTTTCTAAATCCAACTTGAACATCTGAAAGTTCACGGTTCATGTACTGTTGAAGCCTGGCTTGGAGAATTTTGAGCATTACTTTGCTAGTGTGTGAGATGAGTGCAACTGTGAAGTAGTTTGAGCATTCTTTGGCTTTGCCTTTCTTTGGGATTGAAATGAAAACTGACCTTTTCCAGTCCTGTGGCCACTGCTGAGTTTTCCAAATTTGCTGGCATATTGAATACAGCACTGTCACAGCATCATCTTGTAGGATTTGAAATAGCTCAACTGGCATTCCATCACCTCACTAGCTTTGTTTGTAGTGATGCTTCTTAAGGCCCACTTGACTTTGCATTCCAGGATGTCTGGCTGTAGGTAAGTGATTACACCATCGTGATTATCTGCATCGTGAAGATCTTTTTTATATAGTTCTTTTGTGTATTCTTGCCACCCCTTCTTAGTATCTTCTGCTTCTGTTAGGTCCATACCATTTTTTCCTTTATTGAACCCATCTTTGCATGAAATGTTCCCTTAGTAACTCTAATTTTCTTGAAGAGATCTCTAGTCTTTCCCATTGTATTGTTTTCCTCTATTTCTTTACACTGATCACTGAGGAAGGCTTTCTTACACAAGTCAAGATGGTGGAGTAGAAGGACGTGCGCTCATCTCCTGCAGGAGCTCCAAAATTACAACTTGCTGCTTAACAACTGTCAACAGGAGAATATTGGATCCCACTAAAAAAAGATACCCCACATTCAAGGGCAAAGGAGAAGCCCCAGCAAGACATTAGGAGGGGGAAAATCACATTTAAAATCAAACCCCATACCCACCAAAGATGCTCAGAGGGTTCAAACCAATCTTTTGTGCACCAGGACCCAGAGACCCCACAGACACTGAGCCAGAACTGTGTTTGAGTGTCTTCTGTGGAGGTACAGGTCAGCAGTGACCTACAGCAGGGGCAGGGGCTCTGGGTGCAGCAGACCTGGGTATGGCACAAGCCCTCTTGAAGGAGGTCACCATTAACCCACCACAGAGCCACCAGAGCTTACACAGTACTGGGGAAACAGACTCTTTGAGGGCACAAACAAAACCTTGTGCATACAAGGACCCAGGATAAAGGAGCAGTGACCCCACAAGAGACTGACCCAGTCTTGCCTGTGAGTGTCCAGGAGTCTCCAGTGGAGGCATGGGTCAGCAGTGGCCTACTGTAGGGTTGGAGGCACTGAGTGCTCCAGTGTGTGCATAGGACCTTTTGAAGGAGGTCACCATTATCTTCATTACCTCCACCATAGCTTGGCCTCAGGTCAAACAACAGGGAAGGAACACAGCCCTTGAGCATGGCCCTATACCTCAAAACAAGGCCCAGTTTCCCTGATGGCTCAGAGAGTAAAGCATCTGCCTGCAATGCAGGAGACCCTGGGTTCGATCCCTGGGTCAGGAAGATCCCCTGGAGAAGGAAATGGCAACCCACTCCAGTATTCTTGCCTGGAGAATCCCATGGATGGAGGAGCCTGGTAGACTATAGTCCATGGGGTTGCAAAGAGTCAGAAACGACTGAACGACTTCACTTCACTTCCCCCTCAGTCAGTCTCTCCCATCAGGAAGCTTCCATAAGCCTCTTATCTTTATCTATCATAGGGCAGACAGAATGAGAACAACAATCATAGAAAACTAACCAAACTGATCACATGGACAACAGCCTTGTCTAACTCAATGAAACTATGAGCCATGCTGTGTAGGGCCACCCAAGACAGAGGGTCATGGTGGAGAGTTCTGACAAAATGTGGTCCACTGGGAATGGCAAACCACTTCGGTATTCTTGCCTTGAGAACCCCATGAACAGTATGAAAAGGCAAAAATATAGGACACTGAAAGATGAACTCCCCAGGTCAGTAGGTGCCCATTATGCTACTGGAGATCAGCAGAGAAATAACTCCAGAAAGAATGAAGAGACGGTCGGTGAGGCGGCGGCGGCGGCGGCGGCTCAGCAGGCGGGTTCAGGCTTTAGGGGCCAGCCGCCGCCATGATCCTGCTGGAGGTGAACAACTGCATCATCTAGGAGACGCTCGCGCTCAAGTTCGAGAACGCGGCCGCCGGAAACAAACCAGAAGCTGTAGAAGTAACATTTGCAGATTTTGATGGAGTCCTCTATCATATTTCAAATCCTAATGGATACAAAACAAAAGTGATGGTCAGTATTTCGTTGAAATTCTACAAGGAACTTCAGGCACATGGTGCTGATGAGTTATTAAAGAGGGTGTATGGAAGTTACTTGGTAAATCCAGAATCAGGATACAATGTCTCTTTGCTATACGACCTTGAAAATCTGCCTGCATCCAAGGATTCCATCGTACATCAGGCTGGCATGTTGAAACGAAACTGTTTTGCCTCTGTCTTTGAGAAATACTTCCAGTTCCAAGAAGAGGGCAAGGAAGGAGAGAACAGGGCAGTTATCCATTATAGGGATGATGAGACCATGTATGTTGAGTCAAAAAAGGACAGAGTCACAGTAGTCTTCAGCACAGTGTTTAAGGATGACGACGATGTGGTCATTGGAAAGGTGTTCATGCAGGAGTTCAAAGAAGGATGCAGAGCCAGCCACACAGCCCCACAGGTCCTCTTCAGCCACAGGGAACCTCCCCTAGAGCTGAAAGATACCGATGCCGCCGTGGGTGACAACATCGGCTACATTACCTTTGTGCTGTTCCCTCCCCACACCAAAGCCAGTGCTCTAGACAACACCATCAACCTGATCCACACGTTCCGGGACTAGCTGCACTACCACATCAAGTGCTTGAAGGCCTATATTCACACACATATGCGGGCAAAAACATCCGACTTCCTCAAGGTGCTGAACCGTGCACGCCCAGATGCCGAAAAAAGGAAATGAAAACAATCACGGGGAAGACGTTTTCACCCCGCTAACTCTTGGGAACAGGAAGAGGAAGCGGCTGGCAACTGAAGGCTGGAACACTTGCTACTGGATAATCGTAGCTTTTAATGTTGCACCTCTTCAGTTTCTTAGGGGAGTCTCCGTTTTGGTTCCATTTTGTACACGTTTGGAAAATAATCTGCAAAAATGAGCTGTGCTTGCAAGGACTTCATGGTTCCCAAGAATTAAAAAAAAAAAAAAAAGAATTCCACTTGATCAACAATTCCTTTTCTTTATCTTCCCTCCCTCACTCCCCTTTCCCGCCCCCTCTTTTCCAAGCTGTTTTGCTTTGCAATATGTTACTGGTAATGAGTTACAGGATAATGCAATCTTGTTTTCTCTAAGTATTTGAGTTCAAAACTCCTGTATCTAAAGAAATACAGTTGGGGTCATTAATAAAGAAAATCTTTCTATCTTACATGAGAATTCACTTAGTTTCTGGACTGGGAGTCCAAAAAAAAAAAAAAAAAAAAGGAGGGATGAAGGATACATCAGTACTCCCCTTGAACCTACAAACCTGCACTGGAGAAGCTTAGGTTCAGAAGCCCCCCACCCCACTCCCACCCTCCCTGTAGAAGGGAGAGAGGCTCACTGGTAAGCTCTTAGTTGTCATTTCTAAGTAAACTTGAACATGTACTGTAAAAAAAAAAAATGAAGAGACGGAGCCAAAGCAAAAACAACACTCATTTGTGGATGTGACTGGTGATGGAGGTAAAGTCCGATGTTGTAAAGAGCAATATTGCATAGGAACCTGGAATGTTTGGTCCTTGAATCAAGGCAAATTGGAAGTGGTCAAACCAGAGATGGCAAGAATGAACATCAACATTTTAGGAATCAGTGAACTAAAATGGACTGGAATGGATGAATTTAACTCAGATGACCATTATATCTACTACTGTGGGCAAGAATCCCTTAGAAGTGGAGTAGCCATCATAGTCAACAAAACAGTCTGAAATGCAGTATTTGGATGCAATCTCAAAAACGACAGAATGATCTCTATTCGTTTCCAAGGCGAACCATTCAATATCACAGTAATCCAAGTCTATGCCCCGACCAGTATTTCTTGCTAAGGCACTTCAAATACCTTTTAGAGAACTGTTTCTCAGAAACGACTGTGATTTTATTCTTGAAGCATTCAATATGAAAGACATTCCCAAGATTTCCAGTCTTCTCATTCAAAGACTGTATATAAATATACAGTCCCTTTAATTTAATTAATTATATATATGAATTATATTTATATGTATTATATATAATTATGTTTTAAACTAATTTATTCTATTTAATTAATTGTATAATAACTATTATATAATACTTTGTT
The DNA here is from genome assembly GCA_024291935.2 of Okapia johnstoni. Taxonomy (NCBI): domain Eukaryota; kingdom Metazoa; phylum Chordata; class Mammalia; order Artiodactyla; family Giraffidae; genus Okapia; species Okapia johnstoni. Next base: position 77,320,429 of record CM044311.1, on the reverse strand, counting down.
ATATACGTATGCAAATATACAGTCCCTTTTATTATATTTATATAAATATAAAGTCCCTTTATATTTTTTATTTTTTTAGGTCCTTGTATATGAAATAACTTGGTTGGAAAGGAATATTTCAAGATTACTTAAATCTTTGGCACAGTCATTGAGTCTGGAAACAGACTGTTTTTGATACATCTTTGTCTTCCTTCCTTTTGTTTTATGGGTATCATTTGTATTTTATTTTACAAAAATATCAGTCTTTGATTCTGAAAAACTAAAAAATGGTGGCTTCACTATTCACCCACTATGATGCACTTTTTTGGGGGCTCCAAAATCACTGCAGATGGTGACTGTAGCCATGAAATTAAAAGACACTTGCTCCTTGGAAGAAACGTTATGACCAACCTAGACAGCATATTAAAAAGCAGAGACATTACTTTGCCAACAAAGGTCTGTCCAGTCAAAGCTATGGTTTTTCCAGTAGTCGTGTATGGAAGTGAGAATTGGACTATAAACAAAACTGAGCGCCGAAGAATTGATGGCTTTTGGAGAAGACTCTTGAGTGTCCCTTGGACAGCAAGGAGATCAAACCAGTCCATCCTAAAGGAAATCAGTCCTGAATATTCATTGGAAGGACAGATGCTGAAGCTGAAACACCAATACTTTGGCCACCTGATGCGAAGAACTAACTCATTTGAAAAGACCCTGATACTGGGAAAAATTGAAGGTGGGAGGAGAAGGGGATGGCAGAGGATGAAATGGTTGGATGGCATCACCGACTTGATGGACATGAGTTTGAGTAAGCTCCAGGAGTTGGTGATGGACAGGGAAGCCTGGCGTGCTACAGTCCATGGGGTCACAAAGATTCAGACATTACTGAGTGACTGAACTGAACTGAACTGATGATGCACTTGTCTAGATGTTAACAATGAACCAAAGTCACTTTAAGTTCTTGTAAATTGAAGCACAAGTCATATCTTCTTATTAGATAGAGTCTTTCAGACTTCCTAGAGCCTGGAATGTCATATGACACTTGGCATATTTGACTTTTGTGGTTTGGTCTTTGGTGTACTCACCTATCCTTCTTACTGGACTCCAAGTTTTTCAAGGGCAGGATTATCTCTGAATGTCCCTCTTTTCCTAGTATGTGTTTAATCATAAAAGATAACTAAGTTGGTGCAGGAATCTCTTTGGGTTGATTTATTAGATATTCCCCTTACCTAGAAAGGGCTTCCCTGGTGGCTCAGATGGTAAAGAATCTGCTTGCCATACAGGAGACCTGAGTTCAGTCCCTGGGTTGGGAAGATCCCCTGGAGATGGGAATGGCTACTGGTTCCAGTATTATGCCCTGGAGAATTCTGTGGACTGTACAGTCCATAGGGTTGCAAAGAGTCAGACACGACTGAATGACTTTCACTTTCACATTACCTAGAAAAGAGAGGAATGATGAAAAGTGGGAATATATAGTGGTAGACTACTAAGCAAAGACAATGAGTCATTTAAATTCCCTCATTGAGGGAAGACAATATACTTTCATGTGCACTTAACAGATGCTCAGTTGCTCTCCTTTGTACTTGACTTTGATGAGAGTTTTATGGTGTCTAAATTTAAACTTCCAATGAGTTGTTTATTTAACTTCTAACGATAGGGAGGAGGTATCACTCCTATCACAGAGTGAATCAACTTGTATAGTGCAAGACTAAAGTATTTTGCATGGAAATACTGATATTTTGAAAATTCTACTGCTGGTCTATACTTTTCTGCCCATTTTAGGGATAGAGGAGTAGAGATGATGACTGGAAAAGAAATGGAGTAGACAATGCTGCAGATAAAGAAGCTGAGAATGCCCAGAGACCTCACCCACACAATTAGTAATAAAATTTATTGTTCTCTGATCTGTGCTACTCTGTTCTCCTGAAGTAGTTTCAAACTTCTACTTAGTGTGCTGTGTCTAGTACTTACATTGCTCTTCTTAGAAATAGGTCAATAATGTCAGTAATGAGGATCAAGGAAATGCTGTGATCTCTTATCAAAATTCAAGAGACTTGTTTTGGATATAGGGCCTGAAGACCACCATATGAAAGACGTTACCAAGCTATGCTGTGGATAAATAGAATCAGTGTGGAAGATGTATCTTTTAAAAATAATTATAATTTGTTATGAAGTGCTTACTTTATGCCAGCATTATTTTAATTGTTTTATCTATTTCAAGTTATTGAGTCCTCACTATAACTTATGGTAATTGCTATTATTATTATCATTCCTACTTTACAAATGAGAAAACTTTGGCCATGGAGGAAAAGCTACTTGCTTAAGGTCACATATCTGGTAAGAGCTTAAACTGGAATTTGAACCATGTGGTCTGGCTCCACTACCTGTTCACCTCGTTACTACAAGCTGCTGTCTCTCAAAAGAGCTGTTTTATCTTTTGGGGCTGAAGAACTTTGAAAAAATGAAAAATATACAAAAACCCATACAAAGTTCACCCTAAGTCCTATCACCCAGAGATAATCACAGTTAACAATACCAAGTTGCCGAGGTGTTCTAAATAGCACATCAGATTGCTTGAAAATATTCTGCTATGCAATTCAGCAACTCTGCAATTCAGTATTTAAAGTTTATTTCATTGACTGTTACCATGCATCCAGGGATGGGATTGCCTCAGAATATTTGTTGTTGTTGTTCTATTGCTCAGTAGTGTCTTCCTCTTTGCGACCCCATGGGCTACATCATGCCAGGCTTCCCATCTCCCCAAGTTTGCTTAAACTCATGTCCATTCAGTAGATGATGCCAACCAACCATCTCATCCTTAGTAGTCCCCTTTTTCTCCTGCCTTCGATCTTTCCCAGCATAGGGTCTTTTCCAGTGAGTCAGTTCTTCACATCAGGTATCCAGTGTATTGGAGCTTCAGCTTCAGCATCAGTCCTTCCAATGAATATTCAAGGTTGAGTTCCTTTAGAATTGACTGGTTTCATCTCCTTGCTGTCCAAGGGACTCCTAAGAGTCTTTTCGAGCCCTACAGTTCTAAAGCATCAATTCTTGGGACCCTATAAAATAAAAAGCTGCTTTTGAAGGCTTACTTCCTGTTACCTTAGCACAACACTAGTGTATCTCTTACTCCTTTGGCCTACTGACAATATATAGATTGAAATGGTCATTCTTAAATGAAGTGCTTACCTATAGACCGATGGAAGTTTCCTGTGTGTCTGGTCTACCTCAAACCATTGCTTAGGATAGAGGCAGGTGGGGAGTTAGTACATCAGAACTGGTGACACTCCCTAAATTAATTTTTTATATTTACAATCATAAAGTTCTTTAGAATTCCTGATAAATGTGACTTCCTGTTATGTAAGAGTGATTCCACTGTTACCAGTAACATGACAGTAGTGAGAGTACATCCAAAAGGAGACTTTATTTTAAAAAGAGACCACCTTTTCTAATAACACAACAAGCAGCTTTATATACCTTGGGCTTACTTCTTCTGACTTAGCTTAATACAAGAATTGTTATGAATCAAAGAAGCTCAGGATAGCATCAGTACTTAGCTATGCAGTGAATGACCATTTTCTGGGATCTGATTTGAGTGTCTGAGTGCTAAACGTGGGCTCATTATTTATATTCAGTAGCGTTGTGTTGCTAGGGAGGAGGTTTTAGGACTTACAAATAAGGAGAATTTATTGTGTTCTTTAATTTTCTTTCTATACCTTAGAAAATAATTTAATGAAAATGTGAAAAATCTAAGCAAGTAAAAAAGTGAAAGAAACTGCTGATTTCAAAATGCTAGAATCCTTTGGTGTCCTAGAAAATGCGTGTGGCTTAAACATTACAAATCAATTTTCCTTGCTGCACTTGTGATATTTCACACATTGCTTTTACTGGTTTATTATACAATCTCTATTCAAGGAGATATTATTTAATTCTAAGAAATAAACTGCTTGTGTGTATCTGTGTGTATAGAATCCTAGTATAATTCTTTCATTTTAGCTTCTAGTGAATTTCTAGATAATCTCAGGGATAATTTTTGTTTGTTTGTTTTTTAATTATTTGCAGTTAGACAAAATTTCTGACACCATTCTCTAATTAAATCATGATTCTTAGAGCCAAGTGAGTTACAGTCACTGTGAGTTACATAATAAAAAAGGAAAATCAAATAAAGCAACCACAAATTTAATAAAGGATTTCTAAATGGAAATTCTGGCCAGATGAAAATGCAAAAATTCCATTTATTAAAATGTTTTTGAAGGGGGTCAGAGCTTCTGCTGAAAGCTGAGATGAAATGAACTTCCATGAGATATGGATTCCCTCTCATGGAACTTATATCCTAGTTGGGTAATGAAAAGAAGCAAATAAGAGTAAGGACTAAACCCATAAACTGTGATCCACATAAAATAGTGAAATTTTATATGTATAAGTTATATTTTATTGCTATATAATTTTCATTTTTATTATTGCCTTAAGTTATAGAAGGCAATTTTATAATATGGAGTTAGTCTTTCCATTTTGGGGACTGGGAAATTCATGCACTAACAAACTGAATAACTTGGCCCTATTATTAATGAACAGTAGGAAAGTTTTTGAGTTATAGGTCTCAAGCTTTCATTCACTCTTCACGTATTCTGCCATCCTAAATAACACACTTTATTTGTCACAAAACTGCAAGTTTCCAATCTATCCTTTTTGACAACCTTGGTGTTACTCGATCCTTCTTGGTAAAGAGAAGCATTAATGCATGATTCTAAATCAGGGCAATAGGACCATTTCCATCCTTGAAAATGAAAGAACATATGACCTAGAGATGCCTTAGAGGCTTTTTTCCCTCTAAGGAGCTCTAAGAAAGGCTAGGCAGCCAGTTTGTTTAGACACAGGAAAATCTCTGGGAAGATGGGAAAATAAATCTGGCTAGAGGATATTCAAAGCACCTTTCAACCTTGAATGCTTATGATTTCTTGAGGACACGTCTATTTCTATAATTCTGTAAGTCTAAGAACTAATAGAATACTAGAATGTGGGTAGGATCAGATATTTTTCCCCTTACCAAATCTTCAGGAAAGAGGATCTCTAAAAAAGAATATAATTTCTTGACAGCATTCTTTGTCAATGGTTCAGCTCAGTCGCTCAGTCATGTCCAACTCTTTGCAACCCCATGAACTGCAGCACGCCAGGCCTCCCTGTCCATCACCAACTCCTGGAGTCCACCCAAACCCATGTCCATTGAGTCAGTGATAACATACTACAATCTCATCCTCTGTCCTCTTCTCCTCCTGCCCTAAATCTTTCCCAGCATCAGGATCTTTTCAAATGAGTCAACTCTTCGCATGGTTATGGCATAAAATACTTTCTTGGTCAACAAAGACCACATCCCAATCCTGGAGATGCTATAGTTAGAATAGAACTTCAACTGACATTGCTTGATACTTCTGCCTAAACAGTAATGTCACCAACAAAGCTCTGAACTGGATGAAGAGGAGAAAAATAAACAGCTATGTTCTTTTTTTTTTAGGTGTTCAATAAATGTTTATTGAGAGATAATTTAGTACTAATTTCACTATAATTTAAAAGCTCCCAAAGAAGCCTTAGTGAACATGTTTTCAATGAACAGCTACCTTCTTACTGTCCACTTTTATACAAACACCCTGTGCTTGAGCTAAACTATGACTTATCCACCTTTCCTAACTATGATTTATGCCATCTTCATTTTTCACCTCCATAGTATTTATTTGTATCAAAATCTTGTCAACTTATCAAATCTTATCTATCTTCAAGACTTCTCTCAAATGCCATTTCCTTTTAAAGTCTTTTCTGATTGGCATCCAATCTCCTTTTATTTGAAGCTCTAAAGCATTCAGTGCTTTCGGTATACCCTCTAATTTCTCTTCTAGTCTCTTTTCCTTAATTTTCTCATCTGTAAAATTGGGATAATCTTTTTGCCTCTCTCCAGAGATGGTTTTTAGATAAGCCTGATAATATTGAAGATCATATCTTAAATAAGGAAATTCATCTAAGCAGATCAGCATCATGCCACATAGCTATTATTTTTATTGTACTGGGTACTAGGGATGTATTGGGTACTAGGGTTATATTGGTGTATAAATAGCAACTTTTATCCTCAAGCATCTCGCAGTCTAGTTAAGAGCACAGAAAAGAAAACAGATGATTAGAATGCATTGTGATAAAGGTTGTGCTAAAGTGGCTTGCTGACAACAGCATCTTTCTTTTAGTGACCAGCTACATGTGTGCTTGCCAATGTAAGCTGCTCATTAAGACCAGGAAAATGTCTTTTTTTTCTGCCCAACAGCTTAACGGCAGTCTCAACTTTCAAACTAAGGAGCTATGTGGAGGTTCTGAATTTATATTAGCACCAAATGAGCGTAACATATAATCCCACGGTCAGAGGAAGCCACTCCTGCCAGCATTTTAATGTACTTTATGGGCATGAAAAGTCATAAAAGTGTTTCAGTCAGCAGTTTGAGTCAAACTTCTGTTAAAATTTTTCCTTACATAAAGCAATCTGAAGGAAAGTGATAGTCAGAGAATTTAAAGCTTAGAGATCATTTTATCTATATCTCATCTTACAGATAAATGAAACTATGCCTGTTGGAAGGAAAATGATTTGTTCAAAGTCATTAAGATTTTAGATGGGAGAACTAAGGCTCTGCGGACACCTGATGTAGCTTTTCTAGATGCCTAATGTAGCATCTCCCTGGAAATGGCACCCCACTCCAGTATTCTTGCTGGAAAATTCCATGGACAGAGGAGCCTGGCAGGCTACCATCTATGCTGTCACAAAGAGTCACACGACTGAGTGTGTGCGCACACACAATGTAGCATCTACACCTTTAGATCATTAAACTTAAGAATTCAAGTAACCTCATCTAAATTCTTACATAAAAAGAAATTGTTTCAGGCACCTTTGGTAGATAGCCATCTCTCCTATTATTTATCACATACAGTACAGGGGAACTCACTACTTTCTAGAGCAGTTTCACTATTAGACAGCTTTAAATGGTGTAAAGTTATCTTCTCCTTATTCACCTCTTTCCCATATCCACATACTTAGAAGCATTAAAAATAAAATATTATGCTTCTGTTCAAACTGACCCTGTAAGCCAAGCAAGAAAGAGAAATTTTCAGATGTCAAAGATGAAGATTGAATATGTATCCCTAAAGTGAGTGGGAGTAGTAACCACATTTCACTTGGCAGACAGTATCAAAGCTGTCAGGGATATGAACATTTTTCAGTCCACACAAGACCAGGATCATGCCAACTAGGGAGTTTCAAACTGGGCTCCCTTCATAAATAAGGAATCTGTAAAATATGCCTATTATTATTATTATTATCATAATCATCATCATTATTTACTGGTACTAGAAAAATTGAGCCAAACAGGCTAAGGATATAGATACTTGCCCTATCTTTATATATAAAAATAATTATCTGAGGGACATTTGGAACCTCCAGCTTGATTGAGGATGACATAAGGCAGGAATTCCACTAGCCATTCAATGCTGAGAACAGCATAAAAGTGAAAACTGAAAACTCAAAAAATATTGTGGAACCACTGGACCCAGGAAGAATGGGTAAATACAATTGCAAAATTATCCTTCAGGGTAAAAGAGAATGACCACTAAAAATTGTATTATAATCAAGTATATCACCACATAGGAGACCATACACAGTAATGAGAAACAACCAGTGAATATAACAGATAAGTAAATTGATATCCAATGGGCCAGAGAATATGAACTGATCCAACTGAAACTTTAATTAAATACATTTAAGTGTTGAAATATTAAAAAAGAAGGAAGAGAATTTATGAGGAAGATTACAGAGAATAGGCTTAAATAAATTTGTGAACAAACCCAACAGGAATCCAAAGAATAATTAAAGTAATTGTCAAATTAAAAACTAAATGGAGGACAACAAACAAAAATCCCTACCAAAAACTTTCAAAACAAAACCCCAAAATTTAACAAACAAAAATATAATAAAAAATATCTTCTAAAATTGAGTCTTTGGGTCAACAGGTTTCAGTTCAGTTTAGTCGCTCAGTCATGTCAGACTCTTTGCAACCCCGTGGACTGCAGCATGCCAGGCTTCCCTGTCCATCACTAACTCACGAAGCTTGCTCAAACTCATGTCCATTGAGTCGGTGATGCCATCCAACCATCTCATCCTCTGTCGTCCCCTTTTCCTCCTGCCTACAATTTTTCCCAGCATCAGGGTCTGTTCCAATGAGTCAGTTCTTCTCATCAGGTGGCCAAAGTATTGGAGTCTTACCTTCAGCATCAGTCCTTCCAATGAATATTCAGGACTGATTTCGTTTAGATGGACTGGTTGGATTTCCTTGCAGTCCAAGGGACTCTCAAGAGTCTTCTCCAATACCACAGTTCAAAAAAGCATCAATTCTTCGGCACTCAGCTTTCTTTATAGTCCAACTCTCACATCCATACATGACTACTGGAAAAACCATAGCTTTGACTACATGGACCATTGTCGGCAAAGTGATGTCTCTACTTTTCAATACTGTCCAGGTTTGTAATAGGTTTTCTTCCAAGGAGCAAGCATCTTTTAATTTCATGGCTGCAGTCACCTTCTGCAGTAATTTTAGAGCCCAAGAAAATAAAATCTGTCACTGTTTCCTTTGTTTCTCCATCTATTTGCCATGAAGTGACAGGACCGTATGTCATGATCTTTGTTTTCTGAATGCTGAGTTTTAAGCCAACTTTTCCCCTCTCCTCTTTCACTTTCATCAAGAGGCTCTTTGGTTTTTCTCTGCTTTCTGCCATAAGCATGGTATCAATTGCGAATCTGAGGTTATTGATACTTCTACTAGCAATCTTGATTCCGGCTTGTGCTTCATCTAGCCCGGCATTTCACATGATGTACTTTGCATAGAAGTTAAATAAGCAGGGTGCCACAGACTTGATGTACTCCTTTCCCAATTTGGAACCAGTCTGTTGTTCCATGTCCAGTTCTAACTATTGCTTCCTGACCTGCATACGGTTTTCTCAGGTGGTCTGGTATCCCCATCACTTGAAGAATTTTCCACAGTTTGCTGTAATCTACATAGTCAAAGGCTTTGGTGTAATCAATAAAGCAGAAGTAGATGTTTTTCTGGAATTCTCTTGCTTTTTCAATGATCCAACAAATGTTGGCAATTTGATATCTGGTTCCTCTATCTTTTCTAAATCCAACTTGAACATCTGGAAGTTCATGGTTCATGTGCTGTTGAAGCCTGGCTTGGAGAATTTTGAGCATTACTTTGCTAGCGTGTGAGATGAATGCAATTGTGCGGTAGTTTGAGCATTCTTAGGCATTGCCCTTCTTTGGGATTGAAATGAAAACTGGTGTTTTCCAGTCCTGTGGCCACTGCTGAGTTTTCCAAATTTGCTGGCACATTGAGTGCAGCACTTTCACAGCATCATCTTTTAGGATTTGAAATAGCTCAACTGGAATTCCATCACTTCCACTAGCTTTGTTCGTAGTGATGCTTCCTAAGGCCCACTTTACTTTGCATTCCAGGATGTCTGGCTCTAGGTGAGTGATCACGCCATCGTGGTTATCTGGGTCATGAAGGTTTTTTTTGTATAGTTCTTCTGTGTATTCTTCCCACTTCTTAATATCTTCTGCTTTTGTTAGGTCCATACCATTTCTGTCCTTTATTGTGCACATCTTTGCATGAAATGTTCCCTTGTTATGTCTAATTGTCTTGATAAGATCTCTAATCTCTCCATCCTATTGTTTTCCTCTATTTCTTTGCATTGATCGCTGAGGAATGCTTTCTTATCTCTCCTTGCTATTCTTTGGAACTCTGCATTCAGATGGGTATATCTTTCCTTTTCTCCATTGCCTTTAGCTTTTCTTCTTTCCTCAGCTATTTGTAAGGCCTCCTCAGACAACCATTTTGCCTTTTTGCATTTCTTTTTCTTGGGGATGATCTTGATCACTGCCTGATGTACAATGTCACAAAACTGCATCCATAGTTCTTCAGGCACTCTATCAGATCTAATCCCTTGAATCTATTTGTCACTTCCACTGTATAATCGTAAGGAATTTGATTTAGGTCATACATGAATGATCTAGTTATTTTCCCTACTTTCTTCAATTCAGGTCTAAATTTGGCAATAAGGACTTCATGATCTGAGTCACAGTCAGCTCCCGGTCTTGTTTTTGCTGACTGTATGAAGCTTCTCTATCTTGGCTGCAAAGAATATAATCAATCTGGTTTCAGTATTGACCATCTTTGATGTCCATATGTAGAGTCTTCTCTTGTGTTGTTGGAAGAGGGTGTTTGCTATGACCAGTATGTTCTCTTTGAGAAACTCTGTTAGCCTTTGCCTTGCTTCATTTTGTACTCCAAGGCCAAATTTGCCTGTTACTCCAGGCATTTCTTGACTTCCTACTTTTGCACTCCCTTCCCCTGTGATGAAAAGGACATTTGTTTTTTTTTGGTGTTAGTTCTAGAACTTTTTGTAGGTCTTCATAGAACCATTCAACTTCAGCTTTTTCAACATTACTTGTTGGGGCATAGACTTGGTAAAAATATCTTCTAAAATTGAGTCTTTGGGTCAACAGGTTCAGTGTTAATAATTTATAGTTCAAGCCTCCTTCATTTCAAACATTTAGCAATAGAATTGTTTATACCAGATAGGTAGGTACAGATGAGAAATAATAGAGACAGAGAAAGGCAAAGCAAATAAAACATAGTCAGGGTAATGAAAACAACAACTATCTCAGTATATCCAAGACAGAGAGATATACTGGGTGGTTATCACTAGAAGAACCATGATGAATTTTACAGCTTGGAATAGTAAATAGTAACTGAAGCCTTGATGCCTACCTATGGTACTCAGGATTATAATAGGCCCCCCAATATATTCAGGACTTCCCTGGTGTCTCAGATGCTAAAGTGTCTGCCTACAATGCAGGAGACCTGAGTTCAATCCCTCGGTAGGGAAGATCTCCTGGAGAAGGCAACCCACTCCAGTTCTTTTGCCTGGAAAAACTATGGACAGAGAAGCCTGGTAGGCTACAGTCCATGGGGTCACAACAGTCGGACATGACTGAGTAACTTCACTTTCAATATATTCATATTCCAGTATACCTGCCCAGCATCATAAAAATTATGGATTTTACTCCCATAATTAGGTTAGATTAGAAGGTACGGTGTATCATATCTTGGTAGTCCTGACCTAATCACATGAATTCCATCAAGCTTTCTATAACTGCTAGTTGAAGAGAAAGTTAGAAAATCTCATTCTGAATAGTCTGGAGGAATACAAAGACACATGTTGGAAACTGTCTGGGCTCCCCTAGTGGCAAAGAATGTAAAGAATCTGGCTGTAATGCAGGAGACTGGGTTCAACCCCTGGGTTGGGAAGATCCCCTGGAGGAGGACATGGTAACCCACCCCAGTATTCCTACTTTGAGAATCCCATGGACAGAGGAACCTAGTGAGCTACAGGCCAGGTGTCACAAAAGAGCCAGATACAACTGAAGTGAATGAGTACACACAGCTTCTAGGAGCTGCAAGCTGTATGTAGCCAGCAACTAGCCCTAAAACCCGAAGTTAGTACTAGAAGGGTCTCTAAAAATTTATTGCAATTTGCTTGTTTAATGGTTAACAAAACCAGGACCTGGAGATGTAAAACCACCAATCACCAGCTGATGAACAGGAAAGCCAAGTGATCCACTCCACATCATTTTGAACTTTTGAATTATTGTAGAACAGAAGCTGTATTTCCACACTAAAAAAAACAAAGAGAGATACAATCTCTTAGAGCAACTCTAATTTAACATTTGAGGAGTTTTAAAGAGTACAAACAAACTGTGTTTGACTTTCCTCTAAACCCACCAAAGCAGTCTTTAACTATGTAGACCTACAAAGCAGCATTTGGACTAGGTAGAGGACAAGGAGTGATGTCCAGAGGTCAACAAATAAGATTTACACTCTGTAAACAGTTCCAGATGGACCTCTGGGCAACAGCTTGCAAGGACAACCTTATGGAATCACATCATTGCAGCAGGAACAAGTGCTTGATAACAGGACAGGCTTTATTTGCTTGCACACTTCACATTTGCTTTCTGTCAGTTGGGAAGCAAAGCTTCTGCCAGCCCACCAGAACAAAACTCTGCATCTGTTTTTGTCTTAGTCCCCTAGGTAGGAGGTTAACTTTGGGGGTGACAGATAAAATGCTTTGGTTTGTCACTTACACCACTGTGCCCAGATGGCTCTCAGGAATCTATAGGATCTTTCTCAGTACTATTTACTGCTGTTCCACTCTGTCCCAGGAGACCAGGTGTGAAATCCAGAAATAAGGAGTTTTTGCTAGCTGTGAATTGTGTTGAGCCAAAGGGGCCGTGGGGCTGGACTTTGGAATGTGAAATAACATTATTACTTATACTGTGAAATTCAATTGCATGTTAATGAAAGTCCTAAAATATGCTCCAGAGAGAGATTTTTCCCTTTTTATTGATAGTAGCACCAATTTGGGTTATCACTTAAGAAAAATTACAATTTATATAATATATAATATTTTAAGTTTCCTGATATAAATGCAGACATGTAAAATTTTTATTTGCTAATGTAATTATTGAGTTCAGTTCAGTTCAGTCGCTCAGTCATGTCCCACTCTTTGCGATTCCATGGACTGCAGCACATCAGGCTTCCCTGTCCATCACCAACTCTGAGCTCACTCAAACTCATGTCCATTGAGTCGGTGATGCCATGCAACCATCTCATCCTCTGTCATCCCCTTCTCCTCCCACCTTCAATCTTTCCCAACATCAGGGTCTTTTCAAATGAGAGTTCTTCACATCAAGTGGCCAAAGTATTGGAGTTTCAGCTTCAGCATCAGTCCTTCCAATGAATATTCAGGGCTGATTTCCTTTAGGATGGACTGGTTTGATCTCCTTGCAGTCCAAGGGACTCTCATAGTATTGAGTACTATATTTTAATTCAACTCACTAAATATTTATAGACATCTTACTACGTATAAATATTGCTTGAGGAATTGCTATAAAATGATAGATAAATTACAGTTGCTATTGTCAAGCAACTCAAAGCCTATGAGAAAACTTATGATATGAATGGAAGAATTGTGTAAGAAATGTATGAAGTGCCTTGTTGGAAAGTTAGAGGAAGGAGAGATGGTAAGTTGGGTGAGCTCAGGAATGGTTTTGAGGTGGTTTGATATTTTGCTTGCTTATGCTTAAGGGATGAGAAGAATTTTAACCCATAAAATAGAAGAGCGTGCCATTTCACACATATAAAAATCACTTTGACATGGGAAGCTACAAATTGTATAATGTACAGAGCAAAAAATGGCAGATCGTTCTGTTTAGCTGAAGCCAAGTTCTTTTGCCTTCAAATTTGAACAGAGGCTTTTTATTTATTTACTTTTTAAACATTTGTTGCCTGTGAACCCTTCATCTTTCAAATAGAACTATATCCTCCATTTCACAGAGAATGAAACCAAAAGGCAAGTAATGATAATAGTAGCAAACACTTACTGGGGCATCATGTGCTCCCCAGTTCTAAGATGCCTTCTAGTGTTCCCTCATTCAATCTGCAAACCAACCCAATTAGGGTAGTACTATATTAACCCCATTTTCCTACTATGGAACTGAGATACAGAGAGATTAAAAAATGTATCCAAAGTCACAACTACTAAGCATAAACTGAGCACCAATCTTCATAGTCCATGTTCAGTGTGTTCTATCTACCATTTAGGAGAGGAAAAGTAAAAAAAAAAAAAATTTTAGAAATTCAGAACTAATTTGACAATGACATATAAAGTTATTTGAGGCCAGAGATACTCAAAACTAATATTCAGGCAAGATTAGAAGAAAGATGTTTCTAAGTGATCTAGAAAGCCATTGCTGAAGTTCAGATTTGTGTTACTGAAATCTGTATTAGGATTGTTCTAGAAAAACCATTGATGTGGTCAGGCTCTGGGTGGCTGACTCTTCAAAGATCCTGAGCTACTCTCAACATATTTGCTCTTTGTTTATAACGAGCCTCCTCAAGCCTAAGACAACCATGAATCCAGGAAGCTTTCTGTGTTTGGTTTAGTTATGACACTTTCCAGGTATTCTAATTTGCTCTTGTTGTTGGTTTTAAAGAAGTTTATTGGTCAAGTTGTGATGATCTGTTGAGCTCATGTCAAACTCACTTTCTCATAGATAACAATTTGTAAACTCTGGGGAAAAAATACAAAAAACTACCTCCCTCAAGGATCTGGAGGATGCGTGTGAGGAGAAACAAACCTCGGAAGAAGAGACGGGCACACGGTGCATTTCCTGTCAGTCTAGCCTGAGGACAGGCGACCTTTAATGTTACGCATAAGGAATAAAACACCAATAAGTTACAGGCTTTCTGGTGTAAAGTGACAGAGCTTAGGGCAGTTACTGCTTCTGAATAGTGAAGGTAGAACCCCAGGACAGATAGAACCAGAGAGGAGGACCCCAAATCTGTATGTAAATTTTGCTTAGATCTCTGGCTGATCCCTAAACCATGCATATTTGGGCAGACTCTAAGCAATCCCACTGAGGCAGGACATAAAGCAAAAACAACAACCAAAAAACAGGGCTGAGATCTGACCTTTGCCTAGGAGACAAAGTTGTTGAACAACTTGGAAAATGCTTCTGCTGTGATTGACAGAGTGAAGTGTTAGTCACTCAGTCGTGTCTGACTCTGTGACCACATGGACTGGGGCTCTCCAAGCTTTTCTGTACATGGAATTCTCTAGGCAAGAATGCTGAAGTGGGTTGCCATTTCCTTCTCCATGACTGATAAAAGCACACTACAAAATAATATTTATACTCCAAATATAAATAAGGTAAAACTTTCTTTGTTAGGACAAGATATAGAACACCAAGAGAAAGAAACAGGAAAAAAAGAGGAATTTTTAAATCAAGAAATAAAATTGTGATCAGTTTTGAATTTATGTAATTATTAGGTTGTGTAATAAATAAACTTTAAGATTGCCCTTCTGGAAACTAAGACTCCAAGGAAAATAGGGTTAAATTTTTAGTTTGATTACTAAATGCGTGATCATCTCTATATTGGGAAAAAAAAAAACTATTGAAAAGTTTGAGTTTTAAAATTTCTCCAGACTTGTATAGATTCTCTGAGATTCACAGTGTGGATGTGAAGCTACCTGAAGTGCTCAAAATTCTCCAAGCCAGGCTTCAGCAATACATGAACAGTGAACTTCTGGATGTTCAACCTGGTTTTAGAAAAGGCAGAGGAACCAGAGATCAAATTGCCAACATCCTCTGGATCATCGAAAAAGCAAGAGAGTTCCAGAAAAACATCTATTTCTGCTTTATTGACTATGCCAAAGCCTTTGACTGTGTGGATCAAAATAAATTGGAAAATTCTTAAAGAGATGGGAATACCAGACCATCTGACCTGTCTCTTGAGAAACCTGTATGCAGGTCAGGAAGCAACAGCTAGAACTGGGCATGGAACAGCAGACTGGTTCCAAATAGGAAAAGGAGTACATCAAGGCTGTATATTGTCACCCTGCTTATTTAACTTATATGCGGAGTACATCATGACAAATGCTGGGCTGCAAGAAATACAAGCTGGAATCAAGATTGTCAGGAGAAATATCAATAACCTCAGATATGCAGATGATAACACCCTTATGGCAGAAAGTGAAGAAGAACTAAAGGGCCTCTTGATGAAAGTGAAAGAGGAGAGTGAAAAAGTTGGCTTAAAGCTCAACATTCATCAAACTAAGATCATGGCATCTGGTCCCATCACTTCATGGGAAGTATATGGGGAAACAGTGGAAAGAGTGTCAGACTTTCTTTTCTTGGGCTCCAAAATCACTGCTGATGGTGATTGCAGCCATGAAATTAAAAGACGCTTACTCCTTGGAAGGAAGGTTATCACAAACCTGGATAGCGTATTTAAAAGCAGAGACATTACTTTGCCAACAAAGGTCCATCTAGTCAAGGCTATGGTTTTTCCAGTGGTCATGTATGGATGTGAGAGTTGGACAGTGAAGAAAGCTGAGTGCTGAAGAATTGATGCTTTTGAACTCTGGTGTTGGAGAAGACTCTTGAGAGTCCCTCTGACTGCAAGGAGATCCAATCAGTCCATCCTAAAGGAGGTCAATCCTGGGTATTCATTGGAAGGACTGACGTTGAAGCTGAAACTCCAATACTTTGGCCACCTCGCGCGAAGAGTTGACTCATTGGAAAAGACCCTAATGCTGGGAACAATTGGGGGCAGGAGGAGAAGGGGATGACAGAGGATGAGATGGCTGGATGGCATCACCGACTCGATGGACATGTGTTTGAGTAAACTCCGGGAGTTGGTGATGGACAGGGAGGCCTGGAGTGCTGCGATTCATGGGGTCGCAAAGAGTTGGACATGATTGAGCAACTGAACTGAACTGATGTGTTCTAATGAAGCACAGGGATTTGGAAGCTCCATCTGCCTCTATCCTTCGAACAGAAAACTAGAGTATGGCCTGAGAATGAGCAAAAAACATAGGAAGTCTCCTGTTATTTGATGATGCTAATGAGACCTGGACGTTTAGTTTTGTTTTTTCAAGTAAATAATTCACACCTCACAAGCCACTTTAGCACAAAGGCAATTTAAATTACATTCCAATCAATAATACAAATATAGTGTTCCCTCAAGCCCAAGAGTAAGGAAATAGCACATTATAAATTGTTTGCCCAGTTTCAGAATCTGAAAAAATTTACAGTTTTGAGAGAAAATGAGAGGATGACAATTCCCACATTAAGTTCTTATCTTCTTAGTAAGTTCGTGTAAGCCTGGAAAGCAGTGCCAAACTCATAATTCACTTGGTAATTAGGCTGGGATAAGAGAGAAGCCAATAGGATTGAGCAAGACCCCCTAAGACTCATGGACTCTATGATACCTTTATGCTAGTTTAGTTCATATCCTTATATAGTAACTTTTTAAAGAAAGACTTTTGTATGATTCCATTTTAGAAAGCCCTCTCTCTTCTCTCAATCCAGCAGTTCTTTACTTGCCATTTCTTTATGGCACATGTTTTCTAACTCTTATTGTTACATGAGGTGATACAGAGAACATAATCAATATGACAATAGATTTCACATGAAATCCCAATTCTCTGATTAGTTTTCATGTGACATTAGGTAACCTTTCTTAAATTTTCAAATCCAAATATGTCTCATCAAGAGATTATGTTGGACTCATATATTTTCATGAGATTTACCTGAGACAATATATTAAATGCATTTAGCACAGACCTGAAATGTGTTAATGTCCAATAAACTGTAGCTAGCACAATGATACTATCCTCATCTCTTTTTACTAAGTTTCAGCTTCTTGAGAGTTAATTCTAAGATTAATCTTTTCTGTATTATAAAATCAGAGAAGGAGAATACTAACATGGTTTCTGTAGGAGAATGACCCTGAACTAAAAGAACTGTGAGCAATATCATATAGAGCCCTTGTTAATTACTTTCTACTATGCCTAATTGCTCTGCCTCAGTGAGTATTGATCATGGAGAAGTTCTTGACCTTCTGTTGGTTCATTGGCTTGTTTGCTTCCTTCATTTTGCTCTGGTACATCTGATAGATGAGGCTGTGGAACTCAGAGGAAGCAACTCCAATTTTGTCTCCCACACAAGACAGCAAACAGAAAGGTAAGAGAGTTTGACTGAAGTTATTAAAAGGAAGACTTTATATCTGTTCAATTTATATAAAAAAGAGCATACCATTAAACACAACTCATTCTTGAGCTATTATTTTATCTGTAATATATTTCACAACTGAAAAAATCAGGAACATGTGCCATGACTCAATACTTGAAAGAAGCTTTAATAGTTTCTATTTATCAGAAGTCGGTTTTTTTCTTTAAGTAAGTGATGATTTTCAGTTCTTCACTTCTATTATCCTTGTAGAGTTTTCTAATAACAGCTTTGATTATCCAATAACATCCTTTTCCTTCTAACTCTTATAATCATATTTGAGGATGTTTCCTGTATAGTTAACACACTTGGGTTAATTCTGAACTTTAAAAAATACATATATAAATTTTTTTTTGTTTTTGTTTCCCACATGTCATTCAGTTCAGTTCAGTCCCTCAGTCGTGTCCAACTCTTTGCGACCCCATGAATCACACGACGCCAGGCCTCCCTGTCCATCACCAGCTCCCGGAGTTTACCCAAACTCATGTCCATCGAGTCGGTGATGCCATCCAGCCATCTCATCCTCTGTTGTCCCCTTCTCCTCCTGCCCCCAATCCTTTCCAGCATCAGGGTCTTTTCAAATGAGTCAACACTTCGCATGAGGTGGCCAAAGTATTGGAGTTTCAGCTTCAACATCAGTCCTTCCAATGAACAACCAGGACTGATCTCCTTTAGGATGGACTGGTTGGATCTCCTTGCAGTCCAATGGACTCTCAAGAGTCTTCTCCAACACCAGAGTTCAAAAGCATCAATTCTTCAGCACTCAGCTTTCTTCACTGTCCAACTCTCACATCCATACATGACCACTGGAAAAACCATAGCCTTGACTAGATGGACCTTTGTTGGCAAAGTAATGCCTCTGCTTTTTAATATGCTATCTAGGTTGGTCATAACTTTCCTTCCAAGGAGTAAGCGTCTTTTAATTTCATGGCTGCAATCACCATCAGCAGTGATTTTGGAGCCCAAGAAAAGAAAGTCTGACACTGTTTCTACTGTTTTCCCATCTATTTCCCATGAAGTGATGGGACCAGATGCCATGATCTTAGTTTGATGAATGTTGAGCTTTAAGCCAACTTTTTCACTCTCCTCTTTCACTTTCATCAAGAGGCCCTTTAGGTCTTCTTCACTTTCTGCCATAAGGGTGTTGTCATCTGCATATTTGAGGTAATTGATATTTCTATCTTGATTCCAGTTTGTGCTTCTTCCATCCCGGCATTTCTCATGATGTATTCTGCATATAAGTTAAATAAGCATGGTGACAATATACAGCCTTGGCATACTCCTTTTCCTATTTGGAACCAGTCTGTTGTTTCATGTCCAGTTCTAACTGTTGCTTCCTGATCTGCATTACAATTGCTTAAGTCAGTCCACTCTACTTAATGTTTATTTTCCCTATCAAAAAAACCTATTTGGTTTATCAATTTTTCTCATATAACATCTTACACAGTACCCTTTATTTTAGAGTACATAAAAGTAAATATATGAAAGATTGTCCTACAAGGTAAATCAGACAGTGAAATATTCACCAGATTCATATCCAGTCATATGTTTTGTTCCTTATATATAATGCAACTGAAGTCTTTCTATTTAATCCAGAATAATGCTTCAAAACTCCGGAAAAATTCAGAATTTCACAAATTGAAATTATTTCATCACTTTGTTAACTTCTCTAATCCTGAAGTTGCCTATTTACTCTGTCACAATGGAGACCTTTGCTCGTTCTTCTTCTAAGGACAGATCTGGTAACCTTAATCCCAAGGTGTTGGAGACATAGACCAATATAAGAACCAAGTCAGAAAAAAAATGTCTTATTGTTTGGGGAGCATTCCTCTTCAGGTGTGACTAAACAATTATCCCCCTTGAGAAGGTGCCTTTGAAATGCAACTCTGAAAAAAACTGCTCTAACAGTGAGCATATCTAGAGACTGCCAAAGATGAAATTGCAGCATCAGAAATCCAGGCCCTCCTCTGTGGCCTAATAACCCCACCTAGGGAGAAATTCTGATAACCATGCAGAGGAATTAGATGATCTATGATCTGTATCTGTCTATATTGTTCCTAAGGAATAGGCTGTTTGCCGAGAGAGAAATTTACCCAGTTCAAATTATGAGCAAACGTGTAGGGGGTATAATTAGCTTCACAAATTTTCAGGGACTTTTAAGTGCTATTTGCTTTTATAATACTTTAATCATTAGGTGTCTCAGAATTCAGTCTTTACAGAAGCAAAAAGTAAATGTCAGTTTTAATTTCCCAATCAGTGATTTCTCAGAATGAATCTGGCAAACCATCTCACATCTATCTTCCAGCATGCCTGTGAGGGACAAACTGGAGCAATAAGATGGAAGCGCCGGCAGGGTAAACTGAGTAACGATGATTGCGTCTTTCCAAGTCATCTTCCTTCTCACAAAACAAGTGACTGGAATTTGAGATTACAGTGGGCTCTTTGTTAGTCGTGGCAAGTGGATGGTAGTGGTTTGGAAAACATTTTCTGTACCAAGCTGTTGAGTCATGAGAGGTCATTTGCAGTCTTCTTTCTTAAAAAAAAATGACAAAGAGTGATAATTTCTAAAGTCTAATGGCTAATAAGCACTTAGTGACCACTTCTGCCTATTTTCCCTTTTTTCAAGATAAAAATATCAAGACAATTTCAAACACAAATTTTTAAAAAGTTGAAAACCAAAATGTTAAACATAATAAGAATTAGAATTTCTAGAAAATAGTGTATTTTTCAAAATATATATTAAGCATATGTGTGAATATCACGTTAAAATTTGAGGGGTCAAGAATAAATAATGTATTTCGGCATCAAGAACCTTAATTCAGTAAGGGAGGCAGTGTAGGTAAAAAATTCTGATGAAGCAAGAAGGAAACAAACAACTTATAGGACAGAAACAGAAACAGCCCTGATTTAATGGCTAAGTTATTTTAAATTCTTCAGTGTCAGCAATATGATTACATATATAAACCATATATGTCTTATTATGTATGTATACAGATATGTACTGTGTATGTAAACAAATAAATATAATTATTAAGAAAATCCCAGGTGCAGCTGGAATTCTACTCACGGACACAAACTCTGGACTTCAGTAAGCTTCTATTCAGTAAACCTACAGAAGCAGCTATGACATCTGTATTTCTGCAGCTATAATCAAATCTGTGCTAGTTTTCATCCTGAGTGCCAGAAGTGGGTATTTAGTGGTTAACTTAGTGTCCTATTAGTACAGTAAATGTATGAATCCTAGAAATGGTTCTTTACTGATGATATTAAAGCTTTCCAAGAGGTAGATTGTCAAAAATATGTGAGACACTTCATATACTTGCATGAACAGTGTCTAAGAATCCTCAAGGCCTCTTCCCTTCATCAGTGAAATCCCCAGAGATCTGTATCAACCTGTACACTGACTTCTGCTGGCCAGCAAAACTATAAGAGTAGCAATTATAAGGAAAACAGGAACCCACCTCTGGAATCTTCAGTGAATTTTTCTTGCAAGGTGGTATTTTGTTATCTGAAAGAAGACTGGACTTTCTTAAGGTCTAGAAGATAACTGTATAGTTTAGCTTACACTGAATTGATAGTAGTTTTTAGTTAATACATGTTTATATGTACACAAAATGTTTTCTAAGACTTGCTGTCTTGATAAGTTAGTAACAAGGTTGTTGAGGAGGGTTTAACAAACTAAAATTCTTCTGCAACTACTGCTGCTGCTGCTGCTGCTAAGTCGCTTCAGTCGTGTCCAACTCTGTGCGACCCCATAGATGACAGCCCACCAGGCTCCCCCAGCCCTGGGATTCTCTAGGCAAGAACACTGGAGTGGGTTGCCATTTTCTTCTCCAATGCATGAAAGTGAAAAGTGAAAAGTGAAAGTGAAGCCGCTCAGTCGTGTCAGACTCTTAGCGACCCCATGGGCTGCAGCCTACCAAGCTCCTCCATCCATGGGGTTTTCCAGGCAAGAGTACTGGAACTACTATTACCTTCCAAAGGACCCTGGACTTAAGATGACATACAGGCTTAGGAAAGTTCACAAAGAACATCTTCTACAGCTTGATAGCGAGGATAATTAAACATGGAAGTGGAGAAAGCATGTTGGCATCAGTGAATACTATAGTCCATCATTATGTTTCCATTTTGGTATTGAGCCTATATATTATTAATGGCTTTTCTCAGTTTTGGGGCTGATTTTCAACAATTGAGAGTTATTTCCTGGCAGATATAACTATTTCTTATAAGGCCATCCACCTTGGATATTTTCCATTTGGCATATAACATTGCCAGTGTTTCACTGGAGAGGACGTGGAGTCCAGAAGGAGAAGCTACATGAATGTCACAGTGAACAAATCAATTTGGCAATAATTTACATTTCGATATACTAGTTTTTATTTATAAGACTTCTAAACTAGTAAAAGTAGTAGGTTTGAAATTAGTAGAGGGAAAAAGTGCTCTTAGGACTATATTCACAGTAGCTGGGAACAAATGGTTAAAGAGGCAATGGAGGTAGCATCCTTAGATGGTGGTGACTTTTCATTTCTTTTTCCTTCTCTTCCTGAAAAGAGTTTTTATAGGACATTTACTGTTATTTATCAGTGTACCATTAAGTAGGTCATCTGTGTTCAGAGTTGGAGTCAGATGTTCAGAAGATTTTCTTGAACTTTGAGAGAATCCAACAAAAAATCTAAAATATAATCTTGAAATAGAGATCAGGATTCATACCCATTATGAGAGTAAAAAGATGAGAGTAAAAAGGGATGTTGACATTCATTGTTGAAAAGTTTGGTCTAAATAATTATTTTTTCAACCTCATCTTCATCTTTGAATGGCATAGGAAGATTTAAAAAATACTCCCCAGGCCACATATAAGAATAACTATATACACATTCTGAAGATATGGCCCAGGGATCAATATTTTTATAAGCACATAGGTAATTTCAATGTATATCTAAGTTAAGGAGCCACTGGTCTAAATGATAGAAAAAATGTATTAAATCCTCTCGCAATTCAACTGGGAGAGATATTTATGAATGATTTAAACAATTTAAACTTAAAAGATTATGGCTGGGGAAAGCTGGGTGGTGGTGAAATTTTTTAATGTCACTGTCACCAATGATACAGAGGTAGTGAGTTTTATTTTAAAACCATTTGAAAAGACACAAAGTAATTCAGTATGAAACATTTCTATACCAATATTCTTATCAATTTAGTTCATGTGTTTCTGGAATCATCTGTAAAAAGACTCCAGATGTATCTTTTTATCCTTTTGTAGGACATAAGGAACAAAGGATGTAGTCATTGGGATTGCCTGAAATCAGAGTCAATAGAGATAAATATAGATATCAGACATAAAATACATATACCTGACCTCTTTTTTTTTAGCCTTTAGCTATAGAGACTCAGCTATTTTCCCCTCCAATCCATTTATCCCTCTGTTCTAAAGCCATCTAATAGGAAACGGAAAGGTGCTTTATCCTTAGCTTTGACGAGGAAATGTCATTACTGGAAAATAGTAACTAAATAGTGTCTACATCACTATATCTTTTATTTGGAAATTTTTAACATTGGTAATGTGGTGGGATATTCCATTGCATTTATGAAAGTAGTTTAGACAACTTATACGAAATATTTTTGCAAATAGCCAGTCAACTTTGACATGGTTCCTAATGAATTCTAAGATACTAATTAGTACCATCTGTTACAGTTGGTTCTGTCATTTTCTTTGTTTTTATTTCTCAAAATCATAAGAGCCACTAAGATTTTTGGAGATGATAAAAGTATTTTTTTTACTTCCTCCCTCTTCCAATCCACATATAGCACAAGAGTTTCCCTAGCAATAACGTTGGATGTTTTTTGTTTGTTTTTGTTATTTTCTTGTTTTCTTCCTTTGACGATGTCTTGTCCCATGTGTTCACCCATTCAGCCTGAGAATTCTGCTGTTGTATCATCTCTTTTGGTCAGGACTCCCATGTTCTCATTGGAAAGGAAGAAATGTTGACAAAATATCTAGGTAAGCCCTGAATAGTCCTACATTAATCTTGGATGACTTATTACTCACTGTTATCAAAAAATCCCAAAGTGTGGCACACAGTACAAATAATGCCTGTGAGAATTTCCTTAAAAAAAAAAAAGGTGTTTTTAGGGACTTCCTTGATAGTCCAGTGGTTAAAAACCCACCTGCCAGTGCAAGGGACACCAACAAGGACCTACTGTATAGCATAGAGAACTCCACTCAATGTTATGTGGAACCCTGGATGGGAGGGAGTTTGGGAGAAAATGGATATGTGAATATGTATGACTGAGTTTCTTTGCTGTCTACCTGAAACTATCACAACATTGTCAATCGGCTATACTCCAGTGCAAAATAAAAAGTTTAATATAAAAAAAGGTGTTTTGAAGAACAAAGTTTCTTAACCACCCCATACAGTATCTTCCTTAGAGATTTATGATCCACATTCTGCAAAGATCACAGTTTGTAAAATGCTAGCCTATCCAGGGCAGAGTTGATGAGCAGAGAGACCTGAATACTTTTTATCAGTAAGTTCAAAAGGAAAGGCAGATGACACTTTGCTTAGAAGCCTGGCTTGAACTGGTTAAGCACTAAAAAGTTGTAAAAAGAAAGACAAAAATTACCTACTATACATATGGCTCTGAGAAAGGGAGTGTGAATTTTACAAAAGTGAATTATGCATGGATCCTTTCCTAACATAACTTATCATTTAATAGATGATATAAAAAGGTCTGGAAAACTGATGTTAAGGATATAAAATGGGCTGCAAGAGAGATACAGGTAGGATGCTATGAATATTCTGTGCTAGGAGAGATTATTACCACTGGAGATGGGGCAGAATCAGAGAAGCCTTCATAGAGCAATGGCATTAATTGCATTTTAAACAATATATTTGAACATGGAAGGAAAGAATATTAGGTAGAGATGGATATATAGGTTAGGAAGCTAGAAGTTGTGGATCATACTTGGGAGAACACAGCAGTCTATATTTGGGTAGAGGGTAGAGTGGGAATATATGGTGGAAGATTGGCAAGAAAGTGATTAAATCAGTTTAGATTATGAAAATTCCTGAATTTCAAGCTCAGGAGTTAGTTTAGTAGAAAATTATTTGATGGGCTTTCCTGGTGGCTCAGACAGTAAAAAATCTGCCTGCAACATGGGAGACCTGGGTTCAGTCCTTGGGTTGGGAAGATCCCTTGGAGGAGAGCATGGCAACCAACTCTAGTATACTTGCCTGGAGAGTCCCTATGGACAAAGCAGCCTGGTGGGGTCACAAAAAGTCAGACACGACTGAGCAACTAAGCACAATTTGATGATATAAGGTATAAGTAATCATTTTTGTACCATATGGCAATTGGGCATATATGGCAAGCAGTTTACCTCAATGACCCTAGCCAATCGCACATTGTCACATGGAACTTGAGAAGAGAGTCAAGTGAGAAGAAAGGGGAGAGCTGGGCAAAGCCAACACTGCCCTCAGGTCCTTAGAAAAGGAATTCAGAACAGAGCTGTTCACACTTAAGTATGCATGCTAATTACGTGAGGTCTCATTAAAAAGGTTTTGATTTGGTGTGTCCATGAAGCTTGAAATTCTTCAATTATAACAATCTTTCAGGTGCTAGGGTTTGTTTGTTTCTGTCTTGTTTCTGATTTTCTTTTTCTTTTTTGCTTATCTATAGACCACATATTTGGAGAAGGCAATGGCAATCCACTCCAGTACTCTTGCTGGGGAAATCCCGTGGACGGAGGAGCCTGGTAGCAGCATGCTGCTGCTGCTGCTAAGTCGCTTCAGTCGTGTCCGACATGCTGCTGCTGCTGCTGCTGCTGCTAAGTTGCTTCAGTCGTGTCCGACTCTGTGCGACCCCATAGACGGTAGCCCACCAGGCTCCCGTCCCTGGGATTCTCCAGGCAAGAACAATGGAGTGGGTTGCCATTTCCTTCTCCAGTGCATGAATAGGAAAAGTGAAAGTGAAGTCGCTCAGTCGTGTCCGACTCCTAGGGACCCCATGGACTGTAGCCTACCAGGCTCCTCCGTCCATGGGATTTTCCAGGCAAGAATACTGGAGTGGGGTGCCATTGTCTTCTCCAAGTAGCAGCACAGACCACATTTAATAATGACAAGGGTTTTAGAACAATGCTCTCCAAGCTTGATAACACAGCATTGTCACCTGTGGAGCTTGAACATCTACCAATGCCTGGACCTTCTGATTTAAAACAGAGCTTCTGATTTAACTGGGTCTTGGACAGGGCCTTGACAACAATATTTCTAAAAGTCCTCCTGGACATTCTAATGTGTGGCCAATATTGAGGAGAACTGCTATAGGTTACGTCTTAAGTTAGAGTTTCTCAACCCTGGCTGACGCTGGAATCACTTAAGGAGTTTTAAAAATCCCTGTGCCTAGGTAGTATGCCAGGCCAGTTAAATATGACTCTCTGGAGGAAGGGCCTGGGCATCGGTATTTTTCAAATTCTCCCCAGGTTATTATGATGGGCACCAAAGTTAGAATCACTGACTTGGAGGGATTTAGGAACTTATCTCTCTTCTATGCCTGGCCAGACACCTGGACCTCAGTAGCTCTTTATAGAACAAGGTGAACACGATACTCCCTTGCCAAATGTACCAAAAAGGAACAGCTTGTATGTAGCTCATTAGTGGAAATAAGACCACTTGTCTAGGGTTTTTGGTTTGTGAGGTAAAGAAACAAAATTGAAATTTTTCTAAAATAAAAAATGTTGAGAAATAAATAGACCAATGAAGTTTGATCCCATTATTTTAAAAATCAGTGGGATTAGTTCAGTGGTCTCTTACAGGTCTTCGTTACAGATCTGTAAAAACATGGCCACAGAGAGCCTCACTGAAAACTGAGATAAGGCATTTAAAATTACAATAGAATAGAGGAAAGAAAGCACTGTTTGAGTTAGCAGGATGAGCTGCGCAGGAAGAGATCAGTGTAGCCAGACTTGCCAGGGGATGCAGAGACCCTGGTTCTATTATTGACTCACTTTTGGATCTCTCAGTTTCATGGTTTGTCAACTGGAAAAAAAACCTGACAGCTATTTATAGGGTTGTTATAAGAACATAATACACATGACTATTTTGCTGTAAACTGAAATGTACAATGTAAGTGTCAATAATTAAAGGCAAATTCTATCCAGAGCACCAGGAGTGATTATAAATGGCATTCATATTGGCCATTTCCTTATTTTCTTTAATCATTACTCACAAGCATACAGGTGCTAGATATCGGTACTCATATTTCTAAATGTTTGTTTAAGGTTTAATCATTTGGGAGAAAATAAAAGACAGGAGAAAAGTTGAAAAGAAAAAATCCTGTCTTGATTTAATCCTGTCCTAACTTTACTTTTATGCAACACAAGATGGTATTATTTTTAGGGTTATTATTCAGACATGGATTAACAAAAGCAAATTTATTTTATTTGTGCTAAACATACAGCTAAAATCACTAATCCTAAGTTGATTATGAACTTGGACATAGACTGAATATGAAAGACATCTGGACTCAGATTTATCAGACATTAGAAGCATTTAACCTTGAAATATCATCCTAGATTCTCAGAGCTAAGGGAAATAAAGTTACACACTTGGATTATCCACACAGTATGATTATGTGCAGAGCTGTCATTGCAACTAGGTTAGTCATATATAGGAAAGTCAGTCATGGTATTGCATCTACAGAAAAATAGAAGAAAACATGAGAGTTTTCTTAATTTCTTTTTGTTTGTTAATTCAGTAGTTTTCCTTAATACTAATTACAAGATTCAAGTAATACTCAGAATTGAAGTGACACCCAGTACAGCCCCATACATACAGCAGCTAGCTGGAATCACTGAGATAAACAGATATAGGGATATGAGAAACGTCTTGAATGTTAGACTTTGATCTATAACCTTTTTATAGCTGGGATCAAATGATATAATCTATGTAAAAATATCTAGCATTGTCCTTGACACTTGTTATGCCACTTATTTTGGTACTCTCCCCCATGGTAATAAGTGAAGCATTTTTGGAGCCTGTATTATGTGACAGGCAATGCTTTTAGCCCTTCACCAGTATTGGTCTGTGTGGCATTTATAAAAACCCCATGAATAAGATATAATCATTCCCATTTATCTCATGAGGAAATTAAAAAGTACAGAGACTTTAAGTATTTGCGTAGGGTTAGATAGCTAATAGGTAACAAAACTAGAACTCCACCCTAGGCAGTTGGTCTTTGAGTCTATGTGATTTTCGTTAAAGAAATATCAATCTTACCTGATTCAAAGCTCTTTTATAATTTGATTTTCAGTGAGAAAATGAAAGATGACAGTTGTGCTGGGAATTGCCTAAACAAAATAAATATTATATTCTATTAATTCATCATCATGCTCATGCTCTGTCATGTTCAACTCTTTGTGACCACATGGACTGTAGCCCGCCAGGCTCTTCTGTCCTTGGGATTTCCAGGGCAAGAATACTGGAGTGGGTTGCCATTTCCTCCTCTAGTGGAACTTCCCAATCCAGGGAGTGAGTCTCCTGCGGCTCCTGCATTGGCAGGCAGGTTCTTTACCACTGAGCCACTAGGGAAGCTCCATTCTATTAATTAGACCCCCATTATATTCAACAACCCACACATCACCATTTAAAAAAAAAATAGTTCCTTTGATAACCCTCTACTGCCTCAGAATACGCAGGTAGGCAAAGGAATCATAAACTCTTTAAATTATTGCTCATATGTATTGTACCATATATTCACATATTTTGCTGTCAACTCTTTCCCTGTCACAGATCCTCATTTTGCTAATGAGGAAAATGAGGTCCAGAGAAAGAAATTTATGAAATCATGAATTAAACTGAGCTCTGGAAGCTTATATTAGCTAAAAATATTATAGCTCCTCCAAGGGTCAAGAGTCAAGAGTCATTTGCTTCAGCATCAAGTCCGTATTCTGTGTTCTAATAAAATTGTATTTGAAATCCCAGTGCCTTCGCTGTTTGGTCCTCTGAGGACCTCAGACTTTAGTAGCTGAATAGATCATGGAACTCTTACTTTTGATAGTGTCTTTAATTTCTCATCCATTTGATGTGAGAGTTAATGGTGAAGAAAGCTGAGTGCCACAGAATTGATGCTTTTGAACTGTGGTGTTGGAGAAGACTCTTGAGAGTCCCTTGGACTGAAAGAAGATCCAATCCATCCATCCTAAAGGAGATCAGTCCTGGGTGTTCATTGGAAGGACTGATGTTGAAGCTGAAACTCCAATACTTTGGCCACCTCATGAGAACAGTTGACTCATTGGAAGAGACCCTAATGCTGGGAAGGATTGGGGGCAGGAGAAGAAGGGGACAACAGAGGATGAGATGGTTGGATGGCATCACTGACTCGATGGACATGGGTTTGGGTAAACTCCGGGAGTGGTGATGGACAGGGAGGCCTGGCATGCTGCAATTCATGGGGTCACAAAGAGTCGGACATGACTGAGTGACTGAACTGAACTGATAGTCTTTGTATCTTTGTATGTGGGAAATAAGATAACCTCCATATCTTTCTTAATTAGCATATGGCATGGCATCACTTTTCTGTTCCTTGTTTTTATTGCCTATATTGTCGAAACTTTGTTAAGTATTTACTAAATTACTACTTGGCCAGGTTTAGTGCTGGCTATCGGGCAAAGAGTCAGACACAACTGAGCGACTGAACTGAACTGAACTGATTGGGCATGAGTGAACCAGGTTAATATAGCCCACATCCTCTAGAGCTTACAGTCTAATAGGATACATAGACAATTAAACAGGAGGTTATAGCCTGGAGTGGTAAATCTGTGATTAAGTGTTTAGATTCACATGAAGTGAAGTCAGGAAAATCTTCATAGAGGAGCAAATCTCTGATCTGAGACATAAAGCAATTATCCAAGTTCTGTAAGGGCAGGGACAAACCTGTTTGATTAATCTAAATATCCTTAATACAGTGCCTGTATATAGTTCAAGTGCAACAAATATTTTTGAATGAAGAGATGTATGCAAAGTGAAGAGATTGACAGAGACTCCCCCCTGGACCAAACTTTAGTCAGGAGCCCTCTCATTTTGATCTTGAGACTCCTTGGAAAAGATCCTGATGCTGGGAAAGATTGAAGACAACAGGAGAAGAGGGCGACAGAGGATAAGATGGTTAGATAACATCATCAACTTTGTGTCATGCTGTGCTCAGTTGCTCAGCCATGTCCACCTCTTTGTGACCCCATGGACATGAATTTGAGCAAACTCAGGGAGACAGTGGAAGACAGAGGAGTCTTGTGTGCTACAGTCCAAGGGGTCACAAAGGGTCAGATGTGACTTAGTGACTGAATGACAACAATAACCTGCCCTTAGCCTCCTAAGCCCAGTTTTAACGAAGAATCTACTAAGCCAGTGTATTGAGAACACCCCACCATTGGTATCTGATCACTTGGCCCACCTTTATCAAGAATCCTTCTATCTCTGATAGCTAATCAAATTATTCTTAGTAATTTTGTATCCATTGGCCCCCCTTTCTGCTCATTGGCTATAAATCCCCAACTGTTTTTACTGTATTTGGAGTTTGTTCCGAGTCTCCTGAAATTATATGCAGAACTATGTACATGTTTGGCATTACAGACATTTCTTTTACCTGGGAAAAAGTTCTATATTGTTAGTTACATTCTCCAGGTATCTGTAACCTTAAAAAATGCTACAAACCACACGATACTTATTTTCATGTAGAATATATCGATCTGTATGGTTTCAAGTTGATAGCTCCCAAATGTATTTATCATATTCAAACTTTCTTCTATATTCTGTATTTTTGTCTGCCACATTAAGATTCAAACTCCACACCTTTAACCCTTTCATCTCTACTATCCCAACCTCTATTCAATTTTTTTCCTCCTTATTTTTTTTTCCCTTGGAATAAACTTTTGAAAGTCTTCTCTACCCTTTATAGAAATTCTACAATTAAATGCCAAAAGTGTTTTTTTCTGAAAATGCTGTGTTGTCAATTTTTCCTAGTCTGATTCTGAACCACATTAACTTTGTAGTGAAATTTCCACGAGAGCTTCCTGTTTTCCTAGCCTCTGGCTCTTTTTTTTTTTCAGTTAGTCTATCCTTTATGGCATTGTTATATTTTATCTTTAGTGGGTTGCTCTCATATTCCCAACTCCATATCATTCATTGGCTGAAACCCTTTACCCATTATGAAAGGTCCTTTGACACCACTTTATTTTTCTGTGTATTTGTTACACTCGGTGATCAAGGGTAAGAAGAATTGTCTTGACAGTTCCTCTTCTTCCCAACAAATTGCTCAGTCTGGGCTCCAAGTAGTCTAAGCATAGTCTCCTTTTATTTCTTGAGAATGTCCTTCCACTCTCTTTCCTGCCTATCTAAATCCTGGCCATTTTTCGTGTTTTAGTTCAAGTTCTGTTTATTTCAAATGAGACTTCCCTAATAAAAATTACCTTTCACGGAGAGTTCTCTATTTTAACTTCTTACTGTATAGATTGTTAGTTTATCCCTTTGTAGTTTTATTCTGTGTGTGTTTTGTATGTGTGTGTGTGCACGCATGTGTGGGCACATATGCATATGCACTGTTTTGTCTTCCCAGGCATATGGCAGGGACAGGACTTGTCACACCCTTCCCACCACCAGACCATTTAAAACAAGTAAAATATATTTAATAAATAATAAGCAATTTTAGCCATACATTAGGTAGAATTTTAAATCTAAATTCTTAATTACTTTTGAGAGGTGCTGACCAAGGTAACCATGTACACTTCAGTTCTTTAGAGCAGCAGTGTACTGTTTTTGACAAGCTGTCAATTCCCCCGCATAAGGAACTAGATACATAAATCAATCAGGCACTTGTTATTTTCAAATTACATCTTCCTGCAGGACATTGTTTGTGAATAAGTTCCACACTGAATCAGAAATCACACCATTCCTGCTGATTGTGTCATAAGTTACTACCTGACTCTGTAGTCTTGGATATTGTTATTTCCACAAAGACCAGGGCATGGGCTTGACGCTTTGTAAGGGTCTTTGCCATCTCAACATTTTTTGAATAGTTCTGCAGAGATACACTTTTGCTCATACATTGAAGGTTTTGAACATTATTTTTCTCCCTGAAATTTATATGCAAAATATATCCATGGCTAAATGAAACAAATAAACTATATATGCTGTTTTCCCACTTTCTGATCCAAAAAAAGTGACTAAACTGAGTTTGAACTTTAACAACATCTTGCCTCAGAGAAATAATTATAGAAACAGTTTAAGCAGTTATTTCAGAATGTCCTAGAGAAGGAAAACAATGAGACAAAGTGGAATAATAATAATGAATATTTATTCATTACTATATTCTTGGCTCTGGTCCACACTTGCTATCAGCTTTTTGTCCTCCAATTCCAAAGTGAAATACCTGGTGAGCTCATAGAAATAGAATATTGGAGCTTATGGGACTTTAGGGATTAACCAGTCCAGACACCTAATATTATAGAAAAGGACACTAAAGTGAGGAAATGGCAGTTAAGTTGTCTAAAGTCACAGAAGAGTTTAAAAGCAGTTTAACTGGGATTAAAAATACAGTTTTCATGACCTTTCCCCAACTAGTAATTCCATTTTAATCCTTGCTAATGTGAAAGGATGAAATTTGCAAATTTGTGTTGAGGTCTGATCTCATCAATGAAGACTATCTATACAACTGGGGATAAAGTTCTAAGTATTATGATGATGTCATACCCAGTGAATTGTGAGGGTTGGAGAGTCAAACACACATGATGCCTATGGCTAGCAGAGCTTCTTCTCTTTCTCTCTGACTGCTCTGGAGCTGGCTGACCACGTTGATGCCCTTGAATAATGAGTATTATATAAACCTCATGCTGAGTTTCTTCTTTTGGAAAGAAGTTACTCAACTAGGATAACTGTGAAATATTGTGTCACTGCAGACTGTATTTTATGTTTAATAATCCTACATAAAGGAAGGCTGATTTGTAGGGTGTTATTTCTGAATCACATTAGACAAAGGTATTCTAAGTCCCATCAGTGAATTCTTCTGCTAGTTTATTAATTTCAGGAAGCAAATAGGTATTGTTGGCAAGCACAGCCAGCTAATATTCACACTGACAATTTGGTAGGTTTAAGTTATAGTACTTATTACATACTTGCTGTAGTTTGTAGCTATGACTGATAAGTTATGCCATTGCCAATCATACTTTCTTGTTTGTTCCAAGAGTGAATTGTCTGAAAAATGCAAGAATGAATTGACCAAATGTTGAGGCCTATTTAAAATATTATGGCATTTGACAAAACACTCTTGCCTCTCATATAATTTGGTCCTTATAGTAATCCTGCTAGGCAATAATAGGTACTATTGTCCTGTTCATCAAGAAGTACATTCAGGATTGAATGGTTGAAGGAATTTGCCTAAAGTTTCATAGCTGTTAAGCATTCACTTTGACTCCATCCCAGACATCCTAACTTCAAATTCAGTGCTTCAAACACACGTACACACAATTTAGTTTCATTATATATGTATATATATATATATATATGAGAGAGAGTACTAACATGTATACACACACATATATATTAATACATGTATATACAATTATATGAGTACTCTGTATTACTAATGTTTTATTCACATTGGTAGAATTTCATATATATATATGGGCTTCCCTGATAGCTCAGTTGGTAAAGAATCCACCTGCAATGTGGAACACCTGGGTTTGATCCCTGGGTTGGGAAGATCCCCTGGAGAGGGAATGGTTACCCACTCCAGTATTCTGGCCTGGAGAATTCCATTGACTGTATAGTTCATCGGGTCGCAAATAGTCGGATACCACTGAGAGACTTTCACTCACTCACTCATATATATATATATATATATATATGTG
Source organism: Okapia johnstoni (assembly GCA_024291935.2). NCBI lineage: Eukaryota > Metazoa > Chordata > Mammalia > Artiodactyla > Giraffidae > Okapia > Okapia johnstoni. Next base: position 77,286,845 of record CM044311.1, on the reverse strand, counting down.
TGTGTGTGTGTGTGTGTGTATACAAAAAACCAAAATGCATAATCTGCCCATATCTAAAAACTGCTGCTCTTCAAAGAAACATCCTGAATTGAATTAATCTGGTACATCCAGGAGTAATAGAAATGGTTTTGGTTTCCAGTCAGTCCAAATGCTGAAACATTTTTCAAGTGCTTTCTTTAACTTTATGTTTATCTTGCACAGCTTAGGTCCGTAGCCAGTTTGCATTGACATAGAGCATTGCAATTAGGTTGTTTTCATAAGGCTCTGATTCAGAAGTCAAAACCATTATCATATGTAACCATCAAATGCATTTTATATTGGAGCAGTTCAGTTCAGTTCCTTTCATTTGCTCAGTCATGTCCAACTCTTTGCGACCCCACGGACTGCAACACACCAGGCTTCCCTGCCCATCACCAGCTCCTGGAGCTTGCTCAAACTCATCTCCATCGACTCAGTGATGCCACCCAAACATTTCAACCTCTGTCGTCCCCTTCTCCTCCTGCTTTTAATCTTTCCCAGCATCAGGGTCATTTCCAATGGTTCAGTTCTTTGCATCAGGTGGCCAAAGTACTGGAGTTTCAGCCTCAGCATCAGTCCTTCCTGTGAATATTTAGGACTGATTTCCTTTAGGATTGACTAGTTGGATCTCCTTGCAGTCCAAGGGACACTCAAGAGTCTTCTCCAACACCACAGTTCAAAAGCATCAATTCTTTGGTGCTCAGCTTTCTTTATTTTCTTTATATTTCTTTATATATATTTCTTTATATTGGATGCCTAATGCATTAAACTGATTTAAATTAAATGTCAATAGTTTAAAAATTTGGAGTTCTTGTACATGTTTGTGCAGACACTCCTTCAAGATCCTGATTTCAACTCTTTTGGACATATATGCAAGAGTTGAATTGCTAGATCTTAAGTTAGTTCTATTATTAACTTTTAGAGGAACCTCTATCGTATTTTTCCACAGTGGCTGCTCCATTTTACATTTCCTCAGCAATGAGAAGTGTTCAAATTTCTCCACATTCTTGCCAACACTTGCTATTTCACATCCATTGTGTCATTTTTCACAATAGCTAAGGAATATGGAAACAAAGTTCTACTGATAGGTAAATAGATTAAGAAAATATGGTATATACATACAATGGAATGTTGTTTATCCTTGAAAAGGAAGGAAATCCTATCATTTGGAACAGCATCGATAGATATGGAAGAAATTATGCTAAGGGAAATGTCAGTCACAGAGGGACAAATACTGCATGATTCCATTTATATCAGGTATCTAAAATTGTCACATTCATAGAAGCAGAGAACAGAGTGGTGGTTACCAGTGGATGAGGGGAAGAAAGAAATGAGGAGTTGTTCATTGGGTATAAAGCTACAGTTATATGAAGTAATTAAATTCAAGGTATCAGTTGCACATCATTGTGCCTGTGGTTAATTATATGATGCTATGCACTTACAAACTTAATGAAGTAGATCGTATGTAGTGTTCTTACCAAAAAAGAAGTAGCAGCAGCAGCAAGGGGACATAAATATTTTGGAGGTGGTGGATATTTTTATTACCCTAATTGTGGTGTGGTGATGTATGCATATGTCCAAAATCATAAAAAATGTATACATTAAGTAAAATAAGCTACAAGGATACATTGTATATTGGGAATATAGTCAATATTTTATAACTGTAAATGGAGTATAACCTTTACAATTGTGAATCACTATGTCATACACCTGTAACTTACACAGTATTGTATAGCAACGATATTTCAATAAAAACATGCAAAAACCACGCATTAAAAATATACATATTTAAATTGAAGTATAGTTGATTTACAATCAAATGTATAGCACAGTGATTCAATGTTTTTATAGATTATATTCCATTTAAAAGTATTACAAAATAATGGCTATATTTCCCTATGCTGTACAAAATATTCTTGTTGCTTATTTATTTTATATATAGTAGTCTGTGTCTCTTAATCTCATACTCTTGTCTCATCCTTTCCTCTTCCCTCTCCCCACAGATAGCAGTTAGTTTGTTCTCTATATCTGTGAGTTGTTTTGGTTTTGTTACATACATTTTTTTATTTTTTAGATTCCACATATGTGATAACATAGTATATTTGTCTTTCTCTGTCACGCTTATTTTACTAAGCATCATACTTCCATCCACATTGCTGCAAATGGCAGAATTTCATTTTTAATGACTGAATAATATTTATTGCATATTTTAAATCTGTATATGTTGTTGTTGTTTTGTCACTAAGTCATGTCCAACTCCGGAGAAGGCAATGGCACCACACTCCAGTGCTCTTGCCCAGAAACTCCCATGGACGGAGGAGCCTGGCAGGCTGCAGTCCATGGGGTCGCTAAGAGTTGGACATGACTGAGTGACTTCACTTTCACTTTTCACTTTCATGCATTGGAGAAGGAAATGGCAACCCACTCCAGTGTTCTTGCCTGGAGAATCCCAGGGACAGTGGAGCCTACTGGGCTGTCATCTATGGAGCTGCACAGAGTAGGACATGACTGAGGTGACTTAGCAGTAGCAGCAACATGTCCAACTCTCGCTACCCCATGGACTGCAGCCTGCCAGGCTCCTCTGTCCACTGGGATTTCTCAAGCAAGAATACTAGAGTAGGTTGGCATTTCCTTCGCCAGGGGATCTTCCCAATCCAGGGATTGAACCCACATCTTCTGCTTCACAGGCAGGATTTTTACCGCTGAACCGCCAGGAAAGTCCCCTCCTCTTTGCGACCCCATGGACTGCAACCCACAAGGCTCCTTTGTCCATGGAATTCTCCAGGCAATAATATTAGAGTGGGTAGCCATTCTTAGCCATTCCCTTCTTCAGGGTATCTTCCTGACCAAGGGATCAAACCCATGTCTCCTGGATTGCAGGCAGATTCATTCCCAGCTAAGCCACCATAGAAGCCCATTTACACACACATCGTTGCATTTTTTTTTCCCATTCAGTAGTTTGTCTTTTCATTTTGCCAATGATTTCCTTTGTCATGCAAAAGCTTTTAAGTGTAATTATGTCTCATAAGTATATTTTTGCTTTTATTTCTTTTGCCTTAGGAGACAGATCCAAAAATACATTGCTACAATTTATGTCAAAAAGTGTTATGCTATCTTCTAGCAGTTTTATGATTTCTGGTCTTAAATTTAAGTCTTTAACCTATTTTGAGTTCATTTTGGTATATGGTGTGAAGAAATGTTCTTATCTCATTCTTTTGCGTGAGGCTGTCCAATATCCTAGGACAATTGTTTGAAGAGATTGTCTTTTCTCCATTATATGTTCTTGCCTCCTTTGTCAGAGAGTAACTGACAGTAAGTGCATGGGTTTATTTCCGGGCTTCTTATTCTGTTCCACTGATCTGTGTGTCTGTCTTTGTGGCAGTACCATGTCATTTTGATCACTTTAGTTTTGCAGTATAGTTTGAAATCAAGAAGCATGATACCTCCTGATTTGTTCTTTTTTCTCAGGATAACTTTGGCAGTTCAAGGTCTTTGTGGTTCCATACAAATATTAGGATTATTTGTTCTAGTTCTGTGAAAAATGTCTTAGGGATTGCATTATATCTGTAGATTGCTTTGGGTAGTATGGACATTTTAGCAATGCTAATTTTCCCAATCCAAGAAAACAGGATATTTTTCCATATCTTTGTATGATTTTCAAATTCCTTCATTACTGCTTTATTGTTTTCAAAGTATTGGTCTTTCACCTCCTTGATTAAGTTTATTCCTAGGTACTTTACCTTTTGATGTGATTATAAATGAGATGTTTTCTTAATTTCTCTTTCTGGTAGTTCATTATTAGTATACAGAAAAACAACATATTTCTGTATATTAGTCTTATATCCTGCAACTTTACTAAATTCATTTATTCCAAAAATTTTTTGGCATAGAATTTAGGCTTTCTCTATATAGTATCATGTCATCTGCAGACAGTGACTGTTTTACTTCTCTATCTCTGAACTGAACCATTATGTGAAACTTTCAGTGAAGTATATGCTCTTCAGTTCACCTGGCCAATGAATCTCATGATAATGTGATGTTACTGTTCCCAGGTGAACCTTGAGTTTCTAATCCTTGTTCCAAAGCTTTTATCTGTATATACACAGGATGTTTCAGTCTTATTTTATCTTCCCATTTGCCTTAATTTAAGCCTTCAACATTTGTTCTTTGTTCTAGTTAGAAAAATTATTTTCTTGCCTCTTATAGCATATGGTAGCTAGCTTTCAAGTTCTGTAGCTTTCAAGGTCTACTCTTGCTTCCAGAAGTAGCTGTGTTTGTAACTACAGAGGAGGTAGGAATATTTGCTCATTTTATTATAAACATTTAAAATTACTTTTCAAGGTGAGGTGGCACCATGGCTATTATGAAGTTGATGAGACAGAGAAAGAAGGTTCACAGCTGCCTATGCTGTTCTTTGCCCATTTGGGCCCCTGGCGTTTTTACTGCCCTGCAGCTGAACTGTGCCAGCCAGAACCACGCCTCTCTTCACACTCTCATCTGGAATCAGTAAGTCTTCAGCAAGGTTTTCTCTCTGGTTCTAATACCTTTCCCTTTCTATCTCCTGTCATTTATGTCTATATCTCAAACCTAGGTAAGATCAGTAAAAAGATGTTTCAAGCTTTTAAATGTTTTTCTTATCAAAGAGTTTGTATAGTATTTCAATTTCACAAATGATCTAGGAGTGTCTTTCCATGGAAATGATCTTAGACATTGAACTGAAAAGTATAAAATATACGCTAATGGTGAAAGAAAGGGCAAAAGGGACATTACACAAAGAAATATTTTATGGCAAATATAATAGCACATCAAGCCACTTTTAGAATAACTAAGCATTTCTTATAAAAAACATAAAAGGTCAAATATCATATCTCATAATGCAGAAAGAAATCCATTCAATTTTAAAGTTGCTTCTGCACTATCCAAAGTTACTTGGAGGACAAAATAACTGGGGCTAACAGACCTTAATATGTCACTAGCTTATGTGGATGATCAAAATATAAATTTAAAGGAAAAAGGCAGATATTTCAACGCTACCATGACATGTCATCAATCTCTTAAATGATTTTGTATCCAGCTTATCCTAATGCCATGATGACTTTTTTTGTTTCAAGCCTGCATATTTTTTCACCAAAGAACCAACATTCAGTTTCTCTATTATTTTAACTTTGCAATAATCACCGTCATAGTTAATGAAACCCCATTCAGCATTGACTCCTTTAAAATCAAGACAAAAGATGAGGCTTCCTGGAGTCTGGAGGCAGGCAGGAGGCTTATCCTGATATGCAGCTAAAGGCCTGACTTCTGCTAACTGGTTTCACCTCTCCTTTAAGAAAACACTTGCTCATTTAGGGCTTTCAAATAACCAGCATTCTGAGCCAATACTAATTCTCTCATCATATTAAATTCAATTCTTTTACACTCTATCATTTCATTCTACCCTCGCTTTTACTTCAGGTTGTTATACTGTTCAAGATGATGGCAACTAGCCATAAGTGAGCAAGATGCCAAAAAGGAAGCATCTGTTATTTTCAAAGCTCTTGTTAATAATACAATACTGTTGGTCTTAATAGTTATCTCACTTTCATAACAACAATAAAACAAAAACACAGCAAAAGAAGAGATAAAACAAACAAAAAACTGGTAAAAAAAAGCAGTGGTTTCTTCCATAACCAAAACATTAAGATTCTGACTAGAATTAAAGATGCTGTCTCTGGGCGCCAGCTGTTTTGACAATTTTTATCATTTCAGTGAGCTGATATAGTAAGTAAAGGTCCTATATTAAAATAGTATAAAAACCCTTGCATGTGCTGTTGCCTTTGTCAGGAAAGCTCTTCCCTAGATGTTCCTCTGCTCTGCTCTTTTGTTAAGTCTTCAGAGAATTTTTAAAAATATTTTTGCCAATTGTCTTAAAGCAGCACAGCAGTTTCCTTAGAGTGCTTTGTTTTTCATCATATCATTGTTACTGACAACGCACTATGCCTTTATTTACAGATTACCTACTTCACTAGAATATGAGTTTAATGACGGTAGGGATGTCTTTGGTTTTGTTCACTGCTCTATCCTCATAGCCTAAGACAGGGGCCTGACACAAAGCAGGTTCTCAATAATTCTTTGTTGAGTTAATTAACAAAATATGGATCCTTGAAAAATAATTATTTTATTTAGAACTATGCATGATGTACTTACAACATCATAATGAATATCCAATCTATCACGTATCTTAAATTCCAGTACAGATTTGTATCGGTATACACTCTTTAGTTCATCAGATATATTTGCACAAGTATCTAGATATTAAAAAAAATCAATATAACCTAGTTAAGCCAAGCAATTAAAAACAAATCAAAAATCCAAACAGCACCATTTATCTGACTTCAGTGTTCTGTTTATTTCAAGTACATATGTATCTTTTTAAAAAATTAAAAGTTTTCTTTTTCTCCTTTTCATGGCAAAGAAATGGAGTCATGAGATCAACAGAACACGAGTGATTTTAAAGCAGAAGGTGATCAGTTTACATTAGCATAAAGTCCCACTTATACTTTTACCCTTTTTTTCTACATGAGGATCTGTAATTATTATGCAGAATATCTAAAGTTGGTATATTTGATGACACTGAGAACACTTGAAAAATTTTATTGTCTACAGAATCAGAATATTTTATTTGCGTTTAAAAGCATGTACATTTTCTTTCAACAATTGGATCATTTAAGATGTGCTTGATTTTGCAACACATACAGTAAGATATAAATGTTAATTTATTTATTTCATAGTGTTCAAAAATAGCTCTGAAAGAAAAGTTACAGTTTGATTTTTGAATCAAATTGATTTAACACTTGCCATATGCCATCTATTCTGCTATCTCTGGGATATCTAAGGTCACCAAAAGACAGTGGTTGCTGAAAGGATTGCACAGAACAGTAGAAAAGATGATTTCTTTGTTTAATCACACATTTATTCATTTATATATATATATATATAAAATCTTGCACCAAAAATGATTTAATGTAACCTATAAAAGTTTATATACTATAAAGCATTCTGAATTATAAGCAGGTAAAAAAGATAAGGATAAACAAGGATAGGGCAATGAAATATGGCCAGAGATAGGTTATTGCATAAAATGCAGACTATGGAACAGTATATACTTCTGAGGAACATTTATGAATTGATGAGGACAATTCAACATGTCACTAAAGGTAACACTGGAAGTATGCACATAGTAGAGTTTTAACAGATAAGGCAGTGGATAATATGTTAAATATTTCTTTGGAGATTTTGATTGAGTCAGAGAAGGTGTCCTAGAATAAATGGTATTTACCCTAAGTTCCTGAGGAAGAGTAATAATTGTTCAGACAGATTGAGTTGGGGGTTTCAGTACTCTAGGCAAAGAGAAAAGTGTGTGGCATGTGCAAAATTATGGAAGCATGCATAATTAAAACAGCATGAGATATTTGGGAAATTACAAGGATAAAGATGAAATGGGAGAACAAGTGATGATGGTAAGCTGGGAGGCTGGCATCTGGCCAGTTCTTGTGCAATACAAGGTTGGTGTCAGACAGGAAAACATAGGTGACGGTGCATGACAGCAAACACATTTTTGGATGGTGGCTTAATTGTGTTTTGGGGAGAAGATATTGTGAATCTTTCAACTTTTAAATATGCCATAATGTTTATTCTTGGCCAAGAGGTGGACTATTGGTCTCAATCACCTGCGGATAACCTGAAGCCATTCTCAGAGCAGAAGTGCATCCTCTTATTACCTCTGTATTGTGATGTGATCCTCCAAATGCAGATTCTTCAGAACTAAAATGATGCAAACAAAGACAGTGGAGATTTACAGAATCCTAGTTCTTACACGGATGCTTTAAATATTTCTCAGCAGTAATATTTCAAAACGATGCTGCTTCACTGAATAAATATAACACCTTACTTTTTCCCCCAGTGAAACAGATCTCATTTCAGACAGAACAGGTAATGATTTTAAAAGGACAGAGATCTGACGCAACATAATGTTTTTAATTTTATTCTTTGTCTCCTGCATCTCACAACTATTCCTTTTTTGGAGCACGATCTTCACCCTCAGTGAGCCTTTCCCCCTATACAGGCACTATTACAAGCCAAGTATTTCCCCATACTTTGGTTTCTCACCCCATGGCTAACAGTGCAAGCCTCTAAGCACTACTCTGATTGTATCACTAGCCCTATTCACATGACTCACTTTTGTTCACTGGAGAGCCCTAGCTGAGTAGGTGGGCGTTTGCAGTCCTCCACTATCGGCAACAAACATAAATTGGGTGCTTAGGTTAGTTCAGTTCAGTCACTCAGTCACGTCCAATTCTTTGCGACCCCATGGACTGCAGCACACCAGGCTTCCCTGTCCATCACCAACTCCTAGAACTTGCTCAAACTCACATACATCAAGTCAGTGGTGCCATCCAATCATTTCGTCCTCTGTTGTCCCCTTCTCCTCCTGCATTCAATCTTTCCCAGCATCAGGGTCTTTTCCAATGAGTCAGTTGTTTGCCTCAGCTGACCAAAGTATTGGAGCTTCAACTTTAGCGTCAGTCCTTCCAATGAATATTCAGGACTGATTTCCTTTAGGATTGACTGGTTTGATCTCCTTGAAGTCCAAGAGATTCTCAGAGTCTTCTCCAATACCATATTTCAAAGCATCGATTCTTTGGCACTCAGCTTTCTCTATGGTCCAAATCCCACATCCATACGTGACTATTGGAAAAACCATAGCTCTGACTAGATGGACCTTTGTTGGCCAAGTAATGTCTCTGTTTTTTAATATGCTGTCTAGGTTTGTCATAGCTTTTCTTCCAAGGAGCAAGCGTCTTTTAATTTCATGGCTGCAATTACCATCTGCAGTGATTTTGGAGCCCAAGAAAAGAAAGTCTGTCACTGTTTCCATTGTTTCCCCATCTATTTGCCATGAGGTGATGGGACGAGATGTCATGATCTTTGTTTTCTGAATGTTGAGTTTTAAGCCAGCTTTTTCACTCTCCTCTGACACCTTCATCAAGAGACTCTAGTTCCTCTTCACTTTCTGGCATAAGGATGGTATCATCTGCATATCTCAGGTTATTGGTATTTCTCCCTGCAATCTTGATTCCAGCTTGTGCTTCATCTAGTCCAGCATTTCTCATGATGTAACCTGTGTATAAGTTAAATAAACAGGGTGACAATACACAGCCTTGTGTACTCCTTTCCCAGTTTGGAACCAGTCTGTTGTTCCATGTTCAGTTCTAACTGTTGCTTCTTGACCTGTGTACGGATTTCTCAGGGGCAGGTAAGGTGGTCTGGTATTCCCATCTCTTGAAGAATTTTTTACAGTTTGTTGTGATCCACACAGTCAAGGCTTTGTCATAGTCAATATCCTAGTCTATATTCATGCTCATGAGAAGTTTTTCTTCCATACATAATTATTTTTCTCCCCTTTGTCATAACTTGTTTTTCTTCCATACATAATTATTTTTCTCCCCTTTGTCATAACTCCCAACACACACACATCCAATCTCTACACAATGAAATTCTAAACATTCTTCCAGGTCCAGTTCAAATGTTATCTTTTCTTCATAATGTCATTTGTCCTAACTGCTCTTGAACAAAACCCTCCATTCTTTTGACCCAATAGCAATATATTTCTCTTATTTAATTTGTGGTATTGTGTACTGTTTTTTCTTACTAGACTCTGTTTTTTGGGTAGGCAGAAAAATTATTTTCCCTCTTTGTTTCTTTGCATTTTAACCTAAACTTCACAGACCTTGGCCTAGTACTCTATATGTTGTGTTTCTGTGTATATATTTGTGTGTGTATACACATACTTTTAAAAAAGTTATGTAAGGATTCCCCTCTTCTAGTCAGTTAATACATCCATCACATATTTATTGTGGTTTTTTTTTCTGGTGAGAACTTTTAAATTCTGTTCTTTTAGCAAATTTCAATTATACAATACAGTGTTATCAATTATAGTCACCATATTATACCTTAGATTCTCAGACTTTGTTCATCTTATAACTGAAAGTGAGTGTGAAAGTGTTAGTTGCTCAGTCTTGTCTGACTCTTTGTGACCCTATGGACTGTAACCCACCAGGCTCCTCTGTCCATGGGATTCTCCAAGTAAGAATATTGGAGGGGTAGCCATTCCCTTCTCCAGGGGATCTTCCCTACCCAGGGATTGAACCCAGGTCTCCTGCATTGCAAGCATGTTCTTTACTATCTGAATCACCAGGAAAAGTGTGTACTTTTTACCAGCCTCTTCCTATTTCTGCTGCTCCCCAGTCCTTGAGAGCTACTTTTTGATTCTCTGTTTCTGAGTTTGCCTTTTTTTTTTTTTTAGATTCCATATATCAGCGACACAATGGAGTATTTGTCTTTTTCTGTTTGGCTTATTTCATTTAACATAACGTCTTCAGGGTCCATCCATGTTGTCTTGAATGGCATTATTTCCTTCTTTTTGGTGGGTAAATAATATCCCCTTATGTATATATAAAATCTATGTATTTTATATTAAATATGTATATGTGAATTTATTTCATATATATACACATACATCTTTACTCTCTCATCTGTTGACAGACCCTTAAGTTGCTTCCAAGTCTTGGCTGTATTGCAAATATTGCTGCACTAAGCATGGAAATACAGATATCTTTTGATATGTTTTAATTTCCTTTGGATGTATATCCAGCAGTGGAATCGTTGGATCACATGGTAATTCTATTTTTAATTTTTTGAGGAATCTTCATACTATTTTCCATGGTAGCTGCATTAATTTACATACCTACCAACAGTGCACAAGGATTCCCTTTTTTCCAATCATGGCCAACACTTGCTTATCTCTGTTTTTTTGATGATAGCAGGTATGAGGTGGCATCTCACTGTGGCTTTGATTTGCATTTCCCTGATCTTTAGTGATGTTGGTCACTTTTTCGTGTACTTATTGGCCATTTGTATGCCTTCTTTGGAAAAATGTTTTTTTGGTTCCTTTGTCCATTTTTTAATCAGAGTTTTTTTATTTTTTGCTATTTAGTTGTATATAGTTTTTATACATTTTGGTTATTAATTCCTTATCAGATATATTACTTCAAATATTTTCTCTCATTCTGAAGTTGCCTTTTAATTTTGCTGAGAAGTTTCTTTGCTTACAGAAGCCTTTTAGCTTGATGTAATCCCACTTCCTTAATTTTGCTTCTGCCCTTTATTTTTGATGTTAAATCCAAAAAATCATTGCCAAGACCAATGTTAAGAAGCTACATTTTCTTCTAGAATTTTTATGTATATTGTGAGTTTTTCATTAAAGTATGGAAAGATGCTAATTCATAAAATAAAACAAAATAGCATCTTTGAAAACAGCTGTTTTGGTGACAGGTAACATGTAGGAGTTGCACTGCATTGCACCAGGGAGATCATTAGGAAGATTCTGAAGGCCCAGCTAAATGACAGTTCAAACAAATTAACCACCTACATGGGGCTATAATGGATTTCATTTCCTGCTGCTGGCCACATGGAAAGAAAATTCCTCACAAGTAAATCAGGCAGCTTGTTGAAATGCTGGAAAAATGTCACAAAGCCCTGGACTGAGGCCACAAAGATCAATTACAATCTCTGTAGGTCTGGTGACATCATCTGTCTCTGTTGTTCACAAAAATGAAAAGCAGATTTAATAATTCTATTATTTGTGTGTACATTACTCTTTATTAGCTAGAGAATACAGCAACATCCATTATCTCATTTACTTATATCAACAAATCAATGAATGAAGAGAGGCTACATTTACTTGTCCCAATTACAAGGCAGGGAAGCTGAGCCTTAGAATTGTTAATTAAATTAATAAATATCACAGAGTTTCTAAGTTGCAAAACCAATTTGGGATGCAGAACTTCTACTTCTAGAAAAGCATTCTCTAACTTAGAATGGGCACTACATCTCTGATTTTGGAAGAAAAAAATTAGGGATGATATTTAAAAGATTAGAAATCTCTTACATTCCAATCCAGGGTGATGTTTTGTTTTTGTTTTTGATTTTTTTTTGCCTGTCTTGTAATGTATGATGAATTTATATTATACCAATTTAAGTGGGCTATAAATATGTTTTTCAGAATTCCTTTCTATGCCTAGCTCCTAGTTAGTGTAGTCGTCTTGATCATCCTTTGGCTTCTATGACATCTAGGGCAGGTACAAGTCTTCCTCCCGGTTGAAGGGCATCAGCATATCCTATAGAATAACTGTAGCACTGAAGCTGGAGGTTTGGAGATAGTGAGAGGCTAATATGAAATGGAGACCTTTGTCCTCATGGGTTACAGCTTGTCCATATACTCATCAACTTCATATCCATCTTCCCTTCCATGCTGCTTGCTTGCCCTGTGAAATTCCAACTGAATCACAGTAATCATATATTGACTATTGGACCAACTCTCACAATGGCTTTAGGTCAAATTGTACACTAAATCTTTTATTTGATTGTATATGTACGTACATATTGGGTTGATCAAAAAGTTTGGAGTTTTCCATATCATCTTACAGAAAAACCTGAATGATCTTTTTGGCCAACCCAATATATTATATATAATACAAAATTGTATATAACTGTGTGGGTTTATAACTTTATATGTTGCTACTATATAAGGTAGATAAAGAGGAATATGTCTGTAATAATCCAGGGGTATCCCCTGGGATGTCTTTCCATAATTGCATATCCTGTGTTTAAAGTCAATGGAAGAACTTTAATGGCCCAGTACAAGCAGGTCTGATAAAAGTCCATACGCTTCAAGAATGAAAGTGTGGGACATCTTGTCCAGAAAGTAACTGTGGCCAGATTACTTGCTGAGGATAAAGGGAACACAGGACAAGTAGTAGGAAAATGTAGCTAAAAATACCAGTTATGACTATGAGGCTGGTTGCAGAAATGTGAACTCTATTAGTCATGCATATTTCTTCTTTATTTTGATATGAACTGATTTGTCAAATTGGTATTAATAAACAGCCCATGAGACAGACACTAGAGAAACTGAAGAAGAGTGTGGTGACAACTGCAGAAACAGTTGTCAGAAACAGAAAATGCCCAGCTGTTGCCCCACACTAACAGGGTGAGCCAGCACTAAGCAGCAGTGTGAGTGAGCCGTATAGTGCCTCGTGCCCCTGCACCACCTTCCCAGTGTAACAAATATATGTTATGGTTTGTTTTGCTTCCCTTCCCCACTTCAGTCTCCAGCACAAGACACAAAGACAGCAGCCTTCTTGTTGTTGTTCCCTGAGTCGTGTCTGACTCTTTGCAACCCCATGGACTGCAGCACACCAGGATTTTCTGTCTTTCACCATCTCCTGGAGCTTGCTCAAACTCGTGTCCATTGAGTCAGATATGCCATCCAACCATCTTGTCCTCTGTTGTCCCCTTCTCCTCCTGCATTCAATCGTTCCCAGCTAAAGGGTCTATTCTAATGAGTCAACTCTTCACATCAGGTAGCCAAAGTATTGGAGCTTCAGCATCAGTCCTTCCAGTGTATATTCAGGACTGATTTCCTTTAGGATTGAATGGTTTGATCTCCTTGCAGTCAAAGGGACTCTCAAGAGTCTTCTCCAAAACTGCAATTCAAAAGCATAAATTCTTTGGTGTTCAACCTTCTTTGTGGTCTGACTCTGATATCCAGACATGACTACTGGAAAAACCATAGCTTTGACTAGACAGACCTCTGTTGGCAAAGTAATGTCTCTGCTTTTTAATACACTGTCTAGGTTTGTCATAACTTTTCTTCCAAGGAGCAAGTGTCTTTTAATTTTAGGGCTACAGTCACCATCTGCAGTGATTTCGGAGTTCAAGAAAAGAAAGTCTGTCACTGTTTCCATTATTTCCCCATCTATTTGCCATGAAGTGAGGGGACTAGATGCCATGATCTTTGATTTCTGAATGTTGAGTTGTAAACCAGTTTTTGTACACTGCATATATGTTAAATAAGCAGGGTGACAATATGCAGCCTTGACCTACTCCTTTCTCAATTTTGAACCAGTCCATTGTTCCTTTAACCAACTCAGACAGCTACCTACTATGAAATACTCAGAAAGTTACAATCAGTTCCTGTGTGTGTGTGTGTGTGCATGTGGTTCCTGGTGGTGCAATTTCTTCTCTTGAAACTGTACTGATTCATAATTCAAAAGTATTAGACTTAACATGAGCAGAATTTGGTTCATTATTAGGCAAGGTGCTTTGCTTTGAGGCTGCACTAAATAATGACATTACAATAGCTAAAAGGTGTTCTTGCCATGTGACAAAACTATTCAAAGTGCTCTATATTTACCTCTAATTTTAATAGTATAGCAATAACCTTGAAAGTAGGTACTATTATCATTCTCATTATACAAATCAGGCAACTGAGTTATATGAAATTTAATTCCCATCTCCAATGTTATATAATTGGGGTGGAGAGCCTGCATCAGTCTCTCACCAACTGCCACTGGAAGCCCAAGAGTTGAGCCCCCAAGCTCCTATACTAACCACTATGTTATGTATGGGGCTTCTAGTCCAATCCTTCTGAATAATTTGATCTGATTTCCGTCTGTGTCAATTAGTGGGCTAGAGGAGGGGGAAATGAGATAATGGGTTTGTTTGTGTACTTAAATGAGTTTTAGGGAGTAGGGTGAATTTTTGACAAAAGAAAAGCAAAAGAAGTGTAAGGGGAGAAAATGGTTAACAATATTTAGACCTTGAACATGCAGTCACCAGGGAATGAATAAGCCACTTGTGCAGTCATCTAACCTTGTCTCAGTGGAAATCAAACATTTCCTACAGCATACATAATATTTTATCAAACAACAGTCTGGCTTGGTGTGCCAGACATCTGGCAAAAGACACCATGTTCTAACTTTTTCTGACCTTGATCTTGTCAGGATTTTAGAATCATCAATTTTCATTTCATATTTAGTACATTAAAATGATTATATCCTATATTTAAACATACAATCAAATTATTCTCTGTTCTTATAGTAGAATTTAATTTAAGAGGATAATAGTTTCAGTGATCAAATTAACAAGATTTTCCTCATCTAACATCTTTCAATTTTTTATTGAAAAAATTTATGTAATGTAATAAAATTGACCATATTAAAGTGAACAATTCAATGGCATTAGCACATTCACAATGTTGGGCCACAGCTATCTCTGTCTAATTCTGAAACATTTTATTCACTTCAAAAGGAAAGTGAAAGTGAAAGTCACTCAGTCATGTCCGACTGTTAGCGACCCCATGGACTATACAGTCTATGGAATTCTCCAGGCCAGAATACTGGAGTGGGTAGCCTTTCCCTGCTCCAGGGGACCTTTTCAACCCAGGGATTGAACCCAGATCTCCTGCATCGCAGGCAGATTCTTTCCCAGCTGAGGCACAAGGAAAGCCCTCCAAAAGGAAACCTCGTATCTATTATGCAGAGTAATTATTTATTATCTTCTATTAAGAAAAATATCTTATGTGGAAATTTCTAATTGTTTTTAAAGTCTCTGAAAACTGTCTCTCCTTCTGCATTGGCTTTTTGTCTTTTACTTACTGATACTAGCAGTCTCACAATCATGGACAGTTTTTCAATTTGTGTGCAAGTATATATTAATATCTATTATCAACAGATATCCATAACATATATGTTATGTTATGTTGTGAATGTATGGGACTTGTATTCATGCCTATGTATTTTAATATACTTTAAAGTATTCTAACTGATATTTTAGTGGTAGAGAATCCACTTGCAATGCAGGAGATGAGGAGACCCGGGTTTGATTCCTGGGTAAGGAAGACCTCCCTGGTGAAGGAAGCAGCAACTCACTCCAGTAATCTTACCTGGAAAATTCCATGGACAGGGGAGCCTGATGAACTACAGTCCATGGTGTCACAAAGAATTGGACACAAAGGAGTGACTAAACAACAACAAATTGATATTCCAATATATTCATATATTTACTTATTTAATTTTAATGTAGTCAAAACTACCTGTCTTTTTCTTTATAATTTCCAATTCCTGTTTTCAAAAATTCCTTCTTATAATGAAATAATAGAAACTATTTTCTTTTAAAATATTAATAAGGCTTACTTTTCAAGGCTTTACTCTGGGAGATATGTTGTGTACACTGTAATGCAGGAAAGTTTTTTACATATGTGGACCCAGTTGATTGAGAATAATTTTTTGATTGACAGTTCTTTATGTCTGATTTGTTATACTATCTCTCTCCCTTATATATTGCTGTCTGCATGTAGGTTTAGAGAGATACATAAATTATCTAGTCTAACTTCCTTACTTAATAGGGACAAACTAACAAGATCCTAGCCAGAGCATGTAGTGTAGTAATGGAAAAGTTATTTTTGTTAATGGACAGAGATTAAGCAAATGCCTAGCCAGCAGTCTGATTCTTGTTACCATACTTGCTGTGTATATTTTGTACACAAAAATAATGCCTAGTTTCCTAAAACTTTATGATAAAAATAGATATGTAAGAGTTGGATGGTGCAGTAAATATGCTTAATAAGCACATTGATTCAAAAGAAAACTTAAAACATTTGCCACCACTAGCTTTACAGGTATAGGTCAGACAATTTTGTGATGCTTTGTATTTTCTCTTACATTTCAAATAAATACAATGGAGAACGAAGGATGGTCTCCTATTATATTTGGCCTAGAATGCAACAGTTATGTTTGAAATCTAGTTTCCACTTTTATTAGCATCTTGACTATTGAAAAAATTTACTGAATCACAATTTTCTCATCTGCATTACCCTTAAATAAGATTGGTTGGAGTATTAGTTGAGATGACACATATCAATAGGACCATGAGGCCAGAAGGGAAAGCTCTTATCCTCTACCATGATAACTGAGTCCTACAAAGAGAAAAACACTCCCTTTTCTTGCCTGGCAAGAGCTAACCAATGAGAGACAGACCCAAGTCAGCCGATTAAAAGCCATAGAGACTTTGTTTACTATAGCCCTCCTGACTCCTTAGTAAAAGAGTTCTCTCTGTTTTTGTGCATGGTTCACCATGGTTGCAGACCTTGAATTGCAATTCTTTGCTAATCCTGAATAAACTCACTCTTGAAGAAGAAATAATTAGCAGCATTTTTGTTTTAGATCAGTAATAGTAAGCAATTGCTTTATCACAATTTGTTGAATTGTGTATCTTTTCAGTTCAGTTCAATTCAGTTGCTCAGTCGTGTCCGACTCTTTGCGACCCCATGAATTGCAGCACGCCAGGCCTCTGTCCATCACCAACTCCCGGAGTCTACCCAAACCCACGTCCATCGAGTGGGTGATGACATCCAACCATCTCATCCTCTGTCGTCCCCTTCTCCTCCCGCCCCCAATCCTACCCAGCATTAGGGTCTTTTCCAATGAGTCAACCCCTCGCATGAGGTGGCCAAAGTATTGGAGTTTCAGCCTCAACATCAGACCTTCCAATGAACACCCAGGATTGATCTCTTTTAAGATGGATTGATTGGATCTCCTTGCAGTCCAAGGGACTCTCAAGGGTCTTCTCCAACATCACAGTTCAAAAGCATCAATCCTTCAGCGCTCAGCCTTCTTCACCGTCCAACTCTCACATCCATACATGACCACTGGAAAAACCATAGCCTTGACTAGACGGACTTTTGTTGGCAAAGTAATGTCTCTGCTTTTAAATATGCTATCTAGGTTGGCCATAACCTTCCTTCCAAGGAGAAAGCGTCTTTTAATTTCATGGCTGCAGTCACCATCAACAGTGATTCTGGAGCCCAAAAAAATAAAGTCTGACACTATTTCCATTGTTTCCCCATCTATTTCCCATGTGTATCTTTTACCGAGTCATTTATCATGTTTCTATGTCATTTATTTAGCTTCCTTGTTTAAGTCACTCTAGTCTGTCCCTTTGGTCCATTTGTCATCTCCTGTACCTGTGTCAAATTGTGTTAATAACCACAGGTTTATGGTAACCCTGGCTATGTTTTATTCTGCATTTTCCAAGAAGCAGAGACTACAATAGAAAGCTTATGTAGTACAACCTGTTGAGGAGGAGAAATGAGAGACAAGTGGAGTAAGGGACTGCTAGGAAGATGAGCTAAGTGTAACTGATTGCTGGACAGTCCTCAAGTAAGTAATTTACTTTGAGTCTCAGATTTTGCAGAGGGGAGAAGAAAAATATTTATTCATGAGGCATTTATTCTCATGCCCTTTCATGTTCTCCGTGATTTGAGACTGATCAGAGTTCTATGACTTGGTGTGAACAGGGAAACTCTGAGGCAAGAGGCAAAAAGGACACAGCAAATGCATGAGCTGAGGCAAGTGAGGTTATAGCACACACATGGTGAGAAGCAGATGTCTCAGACTTCAAAGAAACAAAAGCCTGGGGCAGGAGGCAAAGGGAATCAAGAGTGATGCTCACGTGATATACTTTTCAGTTTGTTTTAGTTCTGAAAAATGTTCCTTGCTATTTTTGATGTTTTGATATTCAACATGAATGTTAAAAATCAGATTATCAAAAAGTTCTATTTTGATTTTGATTGGAATTACATTAAATGAATAGATTTCTGTGTGGAAAATCATCATTTTTATGATGCTTAGTCTTTCATCTAGTACTTACAAATGTCTTTCTATATATTTTAGTGTTATTAATTATATCTTTAAAAGATTTTATCACATTTACCACTAAACATTTTCAAAATTCTATATGTCATTCCTGAAAATCTGTGAAGTTTTGTTGCCATCATCAACAGGTGGATGGATGAATAAGTTATAACATATCCATAATGTGTTATGCTACAGGACAATTTAAATACACTAACTCTATTTACATGTATCAACAAAGATGAAATTCTAAAAACATAAGATCATGGCAAAGAAACAAGTTGGGAAAACATGTGCATAGCATGATAGCATTTATACAAAGCTTAAAGCGTACAAAACAATATAATTATCTTCAATGAGAGCAAAGTGTAGGAGGTAAATGTAGGTGACCATGAATGGGTCTGACACATGCAACATAAAGCCTATTTAAGACCTTTTGAAAAGGAGGGCAATGGGATGCAAGGAGTACCTGGGGGATTCAATCCTGCCTGTAATGTTTCAGAGTAAAAATCATTTTTTGATAATCTCATGATGAAGTGGCTAAATTTCAATATACAAAGTGATGTCTACACAGTTATATGTTAAATATTTTTTCCACAGTTAAAATTCTTTGGGATCAGATAGCCTCAGGCTTGTAGGCACTCCCCCAAATTATTTAAGTTTTGAGTTATTTTGTACACTTTCTTCTGCAGTTGATTCTGATAGCCATAGAAACTGAGGAAGGCATGCTTTGTGTTAAACCTGAGATAGGTGTAAGCAACATCATTTTTAAATGCAGCTAGGTCCTCTGATTTCATTCATTCAGAAATATATCTGTATCTGCATACCACTTTCAAGTGGACTGTCCTTTTCTATCTAATTAAGGGGACATTTTATTCTGCCTGAACTACTTCACCTATAGATGGATGCTTGACTTGAAATTTACATAATTAATTGGCTACATCTGCTTGCTGAAGAAAGTGAAAGTGTTACACAGTTACATCCAACTCTGTGACTCCATGGACTGTAGCCCTCCAGTCTCCACAGTCCATGGAATTCTCCAGGCAAGAATACTGGCATGGGTGGCCATTCCTTCACAAAGCTCTGCAGCTTCTCAACTCCATTCAAACATATTACTTGTAAAGAAGAATCTAAATATTTTCTGAGTACAAACTATTTCCCATCATATGAGCTTTAAATAATATTTCCACATAAAATATGCAGCTTAAACAGGAATATATAAAAATGATGCCTATATAAATCCTATATTGAATGTTTTTGCATAGTAAAGTATATTTTTGTTGTGAGAATTATTTTTTGTGAATATTGATATAAACTATAACTGTATTCATTTAAAAATTTTTCTTAAATCAAGGTAAATCTTAGTTTATTTTTATCTTCATTATATTTTTAAATTTGTTTTTCAACTCTATTTTAAAGAACACTATTAAAAGTATGATTGATACATAAAAATATGTATTTATCTAATGTTTACAACTGAATGAATTTCAGGTTGAGTATACACCCATGAAACCATCACCACCATCAAGGCCATGAACATACTCATCACCTTCCGGAGTTTCCTCCCTACATCTTTATTTTTTTATATCTGGCAAGAGCACTTAATGTAAGATCTACCCTTTTAGCAAATTTTTAACATACAATACCATATTTTTAGCTGTCTCAGGGCTATTTTGATGATAAATTCTTTTCAGAAAGAGAAACCTTATGTGTGGCTAGTATTCTTTTTTGCATATAATCACTTTGTGGGATGATGGATAGTTTTAGGTTACGAGTTTCCAAGCTTTAATCTACTTAAAACACTCTTCAGCTCTTGGCAGAAAGTTCTTTTTACCGGGAACAAAGTGGGTACCCAGTAGCAATTTCAAATGTGTTTGTTAAAGAGAAAAGGCTGCTCAGGTGGACAGAAATGGCAGTAACAAAGGAACAATTCAGGTTGTCACATAGGGATTAGATGCAACATCTAACAGTTACATAAATATAAAAATTTATTTAAGTACAGTTGATACACAAGTCTTTTGGGGATAAGGTAAAGGGGAATAACATCTTTCATACTGAATAGGCTGAGAGTAAATACTGGATCCATTTCCTTGGAAACTGACAATACCCTTTATTTCCACTAGCATCAGGAACGCACTGCTTTGTTTTGACCAGATCTTTCCTACTTCTGTATTCAGAAGAGTTAATTACTAAAAAACGTTTAACCATCTTTTTTTTTTTCAGGTGACTGAAGAAATTGGGACTATTAGTGTTCAGAATATCAAAACACTATCCTTGTGCTTCCATCTGATCCAAGTGTTCACATGCCCACTTGTGAACAGAGTTCCCCTTCCCAGAACAGCTACTCAGCCAGGTGAGACAGGCTGTTGTTCATCCTTCTTTGGCAAAGACTTGTGGAGGGTGGGATGGGGGTGTGGATGGAGGTGCAGAATACTCCTCCATAAGATAAAGGGAGATTTGTAGTAGTTCTCTGTATATTCTACCACACTGTTGGATCTCAAGTGGAGACATCTGTCCTCCAGTACTGACATCATGGGCTCCATTCTGTTCATGTCAAATAGTGGAGCTAGTCCACGAAAGCAATGACTTTCTCCAGTTGTTCCATAGGCTTCATGGCTGCCCAAGTCTGTAAGTGCTTGGTGCTCCAGGTACTCCATCACCTTGACCATGACCTGGCCACTTCCCTGAGGACTCTCCTTGGAGGTGAAGCTCTGACATGTGCCTACTGAGTTCCAAAGGGTCGGCCACCTCAAACTTTATTTTTTTAAAGCAGTGTAAGTTCACAACAAATTTGAGAGGAAGGTACAGAGATTTCCTATATGCACGCTGCCCCACGCATGCATAATCTCCCCCAGTATCAATATTCGTTATGAACCTACACTGACATATTATAATCACCTCTTTCTGTAGTGTATATTATGGTTCATTTGGTGTTATACATTCTGTGGACTGGACACATGTATAATGACATGTAGGTATTCATCATTATGGTGTCATGCAGAGTATTTTCACTGCCCCATAAAACATTTCTGCTCTGCCCATTCATCCCACCCTCATCCAAACCTTGGAAATATTTTTTTTCCCAAGGTATTTATTATCCTTGCAGAAACCTTTGATTAAGGGTTGGACTTTTGGTAATATTATATAATATCTGTCAAATGGAAGTGTTCTGTAAGTACTTAAAAATAATAATCTGATAAAATAGATATATATATGAAATGATCACAAAATTAAAGAACAATTACTTGTTGTCTGTTAATATTCAAGCTTGCCTAACATTTTATGCCTACCTAGAACATACACCTTAACTAATATATTCAGAATACATTTATTCTTTATTATTAGACAATATAAATAATATTTTAGAATACCAAGTATATTATACATAAACAAAACATGCACTTTAGTTACATGGGAAACAATCTTTTGAGTATAGAATTATACAGCACTGGAGAAACACAAGTTTTATTTTAGAATGAAAGACCTCTGGGTCTTAAGTGTGTTTCAAACCTCCAGCGAGGGCAGATCAGTAAGTAAATCAACAGGGATGTACAACTTCTTAAAAGAAGAATTTGATCTGAATATTTTAGGGTGTTTCCCAATTTAACAAAACAGGAATCTAGCACACATGTGATTGTGACAGTTCTCCAGATAGTTTTACTCAGAATTTATTGTCTTTGTGTTCCTGCTCCCCACTCTACTTTAATGCCTTTTTCTGACTATTTTAAAGCCTTTTTCTTTCCCACAGTTGCCGCATAATTTCTTGCACAGCTTTAGAAACTTTCAAGCAGAAGGAAGCTAAATGAATAGATTAATGAGGGGCCTGTTTGTGGAATTCTTAGAGCTCCTTCAATGGCAGGTGTGATAAATTACATACATTATCATTGTGATGATTGTGCAGCAAACCATTATTAGAGTTTAATGTAGACTATCTCATTACACAAGCACGACTTAGAACGTACTTAGCAGAAAATATAAACTGTTCACATAATTCCAACTAAATAGGCATGTCTCGATCGAGAATAGGTTTTCATTTAAAAGCATTAGCCATGTTTACTATCAAATGGCTCAGTTATATTTTACTCATGCATGGAGAAATCCATAAGTCTTCTGTACATTGAAAATAAATTAACGCTTAAACATTTCTGTGTTTAATGACCCAATTTTGTTGAAATTCATACATTTGACATATTTCTTAAATAAAGCTTTTGTGAAAATAACAGCAATTCAATGCCTAAAAGCAAATATGACATAAGACAGTGAGAAATTTTATAAAGAATAAATCACATAAATGATAAATAAGCAATCATATTTGCTATAAATGTTATATCATCAATGTTCTTTTATGGGTAAAATAACTTCATTTGTATCTAAGGAAATTTTGGTAATATAAGCCATTGGGTATTGAATTATAGTTTTAAAACTACATTTTAATATATCACTATTTAAATCGTCAGAGAATAGTTTTTGCTTATTTAAAATAAAGGAAATTCTGTGCAACATAGAGCAACTAAAAATGAATGTAGGGGCATAATCTCCACGCTAATTTATTACCAGATATACTCATTCATCCACTGTCTATCCCCAGTATGAGCACTGAATATCACATCTATCACTCCACTCCAAGACTTCAATCATTTCCTACCTGGAATATAGTAAAAGCCTTTTAACTGGGCTCCTTGCTTCTACTCCTGACTTCGTGCATTCATGACCCATCGAGTCATCATAATAAACTTTCAGAAACATAAAATGGACTGTTTACTCACTAGAATAAAGCACTTTAATGAATTTCCTTTGTAAAGAGAAAAAATATTTCCTCCATGGCCTCCAAGGCAAGCATAATCTTGTTCCTGTTGACCTTCCCAAGTCCCCTCTCACTGCCTTTTTCACCTCATTCACACTAGATTTTTCTCTATCTATTGAAAATTCCAGGCTTATTCTTACTCTCTATCCATTGAAAATTCAGAATCTTTACCTTCATTGTTAACTTGGAAGGGTGTCTCTCTTGTTTTTTGTATGGCTGTCTCCTTCATTTACTTCTTAGGTCCCATAGATCATCTTCTTAGCCAGCTATTTCCTTGCTAAGACTCATTGTTGTGCTAGACTTGAATTTATTTAGAGCTGCTAGAGTCTCTGCAGCTCTAAAATAAAAGATTTAAGCAGTTTTTACTATATTCTGAAATAAAGGGATTCATTCTCTTTACATACATATAATTCAAATCTTAATAAACAGTGACATGAAATTCCCAAAATATCCACATATTTATTGAACTATATGAAAATAACATATGCACTAACTACGTTAAGAAATAAGGACGTGCCAGGAGTCCAAATTCATGCATAGGTCTAACCATTTAGTTCTAAAAACATATTTTTTTAAAAATCACCCTTTTTAAGCCTAGAAAAAAAAAAAAACTAAAGAAGCTAACAAAAAGTTTTTCTCTTCATCATGTTATTATTAGCTGGCCTTTTTATTTGTCGCAGTTTCCATTATACAAGAAAACAGATGTTTCTGAACAGGTGTAAGTGGGTGGATTTGGAAACCTACAAACACTGAAAGCTTTTATGTCTCTTTTTTTTAAGAAGGATAGAGAGGGAATGAAGTTAGAGGGCCCATTTCTTTTAAAATTATTTCCTGGCACCTGCTCTTTATATTCTACTGGTATTTTCATTTTTCCTCCCCTAAGCTAGTTGACCAAATAAATAAATAATAATGAAATGCAATTTATTTTTATCTTCTTCTTCAAAACTAAACTCCCCCAGAGGGAAAATACCCAGTTGTCCAATGGTCTGTGTAATCACCTCACACTACCTATCCCATCTGTCTTTTCACTTCCATTCCCCTGTTCTAGTTCAAGCTCTCAGTATCCACCCCCCCCCCCCTTTTTTTTGCAGACATTCCTAAATGAACTCCATAACTAGGTACTCTTTTTCTCACCATAGTCTCCGAAGTAATGTTTTAAACTGGAGATTTGATCAGGGTAGGTAGACTGGAACAAAGACTGAGCCTCAAGATAAGAGACCTCTTTTAAAACTACTCCTTGTAATTACAAGCTGTTTTACCCTTTCAGGTTATATCATTATATCAGGTTATGTATCTTTCTGAGAATCTGTTTCCTATACTCCACAGTCTTATTTTCAGACTTATCGACCAGATTATTTTATCTAATTTCTAAGAAAGTTGCCTGATATTAAAAAAAAGACACTACTCAATTGTTTAGTGTTTCTCCACTAGACAAAACCATCAATGGCTTCCCATTACCAAGAAAACAAATTCCAAATATCTGTGAACAGAGTTCAAATATTGCCAAAGGTTGATGCCAACATTTCAGTTAGAGGACTTGCCTTCACATATTCAGTCCTTTAGGAATTGAACATGGTTTCTGTACATGCCAGCATTCCCATCCCTTAGGCCATTTTTTGCATAGTTTTCTCTATCTGGAGTGGCTTTCTCCATCTTTCTCTACTGATTGGACTGTTTGTTTACCTCTTCCAGAACTTTGTGTAGAAAGCTTTTTAGAGCTCCTTTCAAGGTATCATAAGGTAATATGTTATTATCTGTAGTATAGCAGTTTATATTTTTATGTTCTCATATACCATAGAGTTAAATAGTCAATAGAGGAAGTTTTTTTCCTTCTTCAATATACCCAGGCAGTGGGTTCTCTGAAGGTGAAGACCTTCTCTTGAACCCATTTCCCTTACACAACATACTGTACCTAATGAACAGAACCTAGTGGAAATCTTGCTACCTAGTATAGCAAGTTCCTAATAGAGACTCTGGGAGATAGTAAAGGACAGGGAAACCCAGTGTGCTGCAGTCCATGGGTTCACAAAAGAGTCAGACAGGATTGAACAACTGAACAACAGTGAGCTGCTCAGAAAACTCATCTATTTCTTCATCAACTTATAATCATGAGAGTGTATTCTGTGCAAGGCAGTATTGTAGGCCATCAGGGATACAGTCCTGAGTAAGACAAAGTCATGAACTTACATTCTAGTGGGGAGATAGAAAACAGGTAGACAAATAAATACAAACTCTGGTGTTAGGATTTGATAAGCTTTTTAAAGAAAATAAAAGAAAATAAAGGGATAGAAAGTGACAAAAGTTGTAAAATAGCAGTGGTTGGTCAGGGAAGGCCCACATTTGTTGGGCAGGGACATGAATGAGCTGAGGTGTTGAGCTACTTAAGTATCGAAAAAAAGGCTATTCCGTGGAAGAGGAAACAGCAACTAGAAGGGTTTTAAAAAACACCCCAAAACCAGTATAACTCAGGTCAACATCTCCTTTGGAACTATTTTAGACTGTCCCTCTTATAAGCAAAATCATTGTTAGTCTTTCTTTAGCAAAGATAGTGTTTTAATAATTTCTGTAATACAGTAATATTTATTATTTCTGTCAATTTTTTTTCTTTTTCTTTAAAGTGAGGTTCAATTAGAGGAATATTAATGTTGCTTCTAGCTCCCAATTGCTAGTTTTATGATTTAAATGCTTCTCTGTTCTCTTAGGGAGAAATCAATGGCACCCCACTCCAGTACTGTTGCCTGGAAAATCCCATGGACGGAGGAGCCTAGTAGGCTGCAGTCCATGGGGTTGGTAAGAGTCAGACACGACTGAGCGACTTCACTTTCACTTTTCAATTTCATGCACTGGAGAAGGAAATGGCAACCCACTCCAGTGTTATTGCCTGGAGAATCCCAGGGATGGGGGAACCTGGTGGGCTGCCGTCTATGGGGTCGCACAGAGTTAGACATGACTGAAGCGACTTAGCAGCAGCAGCAGTAGCTGTTCTCTTAGTTTCACTTTTTTCATTTGGATGAGTGTAATATTTTTATCTCATGATTTTTTTTTTTTTTTGCGTTTATATGTGTGGTTAGGATGATATAAATAAAATATGTTGTTTTTGCTATTAGTATTATTATTTTAGTATTTTCTCCTTTATTTCTTGACTTCTGAAGCAGTGACTGCTTGGTTTTCTGTTTCAGCTGTATCTGAGACAGCACTGTAAAACTCCCAAATAACAGTGGTCTGGAATATGCAAAAGAGTTAGATTCTTTCTTTCTTATTAACTCCAACTGTCACCACACCGTGAGGCCAAACAATGCTGAAACATTCGAGTTTGGAGCGGATCAAGGTACATTGAAGGGCCAAGCAAGGAGAGCAGAGGACTCACGTGCCTCAAAGACCCAAACTCCATGAAGGGTTTCAGCAAAGTATTAAAACACAGGTGAGGGAGGGGCATCCTAGGGTATGTGGTCAGCTCCTGCACAATTCTCTGATTTGTTGACTGAGGTAACAGAGTGATTAATGTTATTAGTCCTTAGACGTCAGGATGTCTGGGAGCTCAGGATCATCAAGTAGTTAATTTCTCCCATTTGGTGGTGGTTTTTAGCAGCTGAAAGATTCAGGAAAAACGTGTGAGACACTGTTATCTGAGTACTTGAGAGAGGAGTTAACCGGAGGATATGGGGGAGGGGGTATTTTCCACTAAGGTCCAATAGGGTCCTGCTTCATTACACAGCACACCGAGAAAAGAGGATCTGTCTGGGAAGATTAAGAGGGTTTCATAAGGTGGATTCACTTTGGCTTTTTGTGCATAGTATGGGATCCATAGCAGATCATGGTACTATGTTGGAGGGGGTCATCAAGAGGATGTGACTATTCAGGGGGTGCTCCAGAGGCTCTTTATTCCCTGCCCTGTCCTTGGAATGCACATTCAGTCTATGGTTCCTGCACTAGGAGCCACTTCTCCTTGAGAGAGTAATGTATTATTGAGACCATCTGGACTGCAAACGTGACTGACCCTGTGAGGGCCTCTATTTAAACATTTAAGATCCTGGCAGACAGATTCAGAGATCTACTTGTCTCGCAGCCGCTCAAGACCAGCCTCACATGTACGTTCCCTTGCTTTCAGACTTGTCACCCACCGATTTGGAGGGGTCTGCCCCTTCCTTCTGTCTCTTTTTGCCATTCTGGTACAGGGGGGAGTTTCGAGTTTCACAGAGAGACTTCCAAGATTATGAACCAACACACTACCTATGGTTTCGAAAGCTGAAAGTAAGACAGTTATTCAACACAGAGCAAGTAGCCTCCTTCATTCACTTAAGCATTTTGCTGGAAGACTGGTTTGGGAAGATTGTGGCCCGGGTGGGATGTTGAGAAGGTGGTGGCTCAGCTGGTCTCTAAAACAGATTCTCAGTAGGAATTTCACGCATGTAGGCATAAAGGAGCATTCGTGAAAATCCCTGTGAAATAGCTGCTGCTGTGTGTGCGCTCAGGCCTGTCCGACTGTGCGACCCCATTGACTGTAGCCCCCCAGACTCCTCTTTCCATGGAATTTTCCACGCAAGAATACTGGAGTGGATTGCCATTTCCTACTTCAGGGGACCTTCCTGATCCAAGGATCAAATCCGCATCTCCTGTATTTGCAGGCAGATTCTCTACTACTAGCACCACCTGGGAAGCCCGAAATAGTTGCCAGTATGGTCTAAACTGGAGTTAGAATGAACCCAGTGCCCAGTGTTGGCTTTTAGGGAGGTGGACTTATTTTTTTTAATTGTGCTGGCTTTATAACCTTATAGAAATGTTGTTGATGTCAGATTCTGAAAAATATTCAAATAGATAAGTTAAAAGACCAAGGTAAAAGACCAAAGTAAAGGAGCTGTTTCTTCTGTTAGTGAACACAGGTTTGGCTAGTCACTGCCTAACAGGCCAATATGTTGGGTGACAAAGCTTAACAAGGAAAGCAACTTTATTCCAGAAAGCCTGCTGACCAAGAAGATGGTGGACTAGTTTATTAAAAAACAACTTAACATATAGGCTCATGCAAAGGGCTTTTAAAGGGGAAGGCAGAACAGAGAAGCAAAAAGGGGAAAAGAGTATCAGTGGTTAATATTCAACTCTGGGTGTCTTATTAAAGTCCCTTCACCACCTGTGAGATAGAGGCAATGTGGAAACCTTGAGTTCTTACAGGCATTAGACATTCTGAAATGTTTCTAAAAAACATCTAAGATTTTGTCAGTTAATTCCAAAGACAGCCACTATGGGCTAAGGTAAAGGAGGGGATAGGGTGCTTTCTGGAATTTGGACAAGAACCAGGTCCATTTCCTTCCTAAAGAGAGAAAATTTTATTTGTGGGTTTTTATCTTTGCTCCTTCTCAGGCAGCTCCTGCAAAATGTACTAGCTTAAATAGAGTCATACTGATTCTACAAAAACTCAAGTGACAAGGAAAAATAGAGAAATCAAGAAAGCCTTTTTGTTTCCGGGACAATTTCACAAGGTCCTGCTCAGTTTCACTTCTTCCTTCTTTCCCCTCTTCCCTTCTTTCCTCCCTTGCAGCACCTGCTGTGTGCCTAGCACTATGCTAGGTGCTGTGGAATAAAACACACAAAAAAAGCTTAAAGGGTTTTACATTGAAACTGCATTGAAAATGTAGGCCATTTTGTGGAAAATTTACATTTTAACAATAACTGAGTCTTTCAATCCATTTATAAGATATTATTTTATTTATTTGCCCCTTCTTTAATTTCTACCAACAATATTTTATAAGTTTTAGTGCAAAGATCTTGATTTTCCTTGCTATATTTTTCTATTGAATATGGATGTTTTAAAGGCTTCACTTTACATTTCCTTGTGATTAATATATGCACATAGAAAGCAGTTCTTAATATTAGCTCTTTATTCTGTAACTTTTTAAATTTACTCACTGGTTTTAACAGTTGTTATGTAGATTTGTTGGGTTTTTTTCTGTTTTTTTTTTTTTTTTTTTTGGTAAGCAAAAATGATATCTAGAAGGAATAGTTTTACTTCTTTATTTGTGAACTTTCTAAATTTTATTGCTTATACTTTACATGTTCCAATTGATAGGACCTCCAAGACAGTGTTGACTAGAAACAGAGAAAGTGAGCTTCTTTGCTTTGTTCTTGACCTTAACTGGCAACTATTTAGTCTGTCACTATGTGGCTCAGTGGTAAAGAATCCACCTGCAATGCAGGAGACATGGGTCCGATCCCTGGGTCGGAAAGATGCCCCGGAGAAGAAAGTGGCAACCCACTCCAGTATTCTTGCCTGGGAACTTCAATGGATAGAGAAGCCTGGCAAGCTTCGGTCCATGGGGTCCAAAGAGTCGGATACGATTTAGTAACTGAACCACCACCACATTAAGTATAATGTTAAAGATATATTTTTGGGTGATGCTCCTATTATTCTTGTTTCACTAGAATTTTATCATGAATGAGTATTTTGTCAATTGGATATATTGAAATTATCACTTTTTTTCTTCATTCTGGTAACACAGTGAATTACATAGATTAATTTTTAATTATTAAATCAATCTTTCAGTTCTGGGATAAAATCTGTTTACATTGTATTATAATTTTATATGTTATTTGGCTTAATTTTATAATAATTTGTTAAAGATTTTTGTGTCTATTTTCATGAGGGATATTGGTAATAATTTTGTTTAAAATGTATTTGTGATGATTTATGTTTATGTTAACTTCATAAATTGATTTGGGCAGTGCTTATTTCCTCTATTCTCTGAAAAAAGATTGTATACTATTGGTGGTACTGTTCTTTCTTGGATCTTTAATATAATTCACACTTGAAATTATTTGGTTTTATTTGTGTGATGGTTTTTGATAATGTTATTTTAAAATATACATATAAAATATTCATATTTTCTCATTATTGTTATGTCAACTTTGTGTTATATTTTTCCAGTATATCTTTCATCTTAATTATAAAATTTGTTGCCATAATGGTATTTATATTATATTGCTGAATCTGTTTGCATAATAGTGTTCATGTTATTTTCTTATTATCTTTTAAAGTCTGTAGGAATAGTAGCAAAAATCCCCCTTTTATTTATGATACTGATTCCTCCCCCGCCTTGATTTATTTAGGAGATTGCTAATTTTATTTATCCTTCCAAAAAATTAAGTTTTGGTTCTGTTAGTGTTTTATTATTTGTCTATTTTCTAGTTTCATTTTATTTCTACACTTTATTTCCATCTTTCTGCCTACATCATGTTTCCTCTGATTCCTCTCGGCTATGACTATTTCTCAAACTTTCTTTGTTTTTGATGACTTGACAGTTTTAAGGAGTAACTGTCAGATATTTTGAAGAATGTTCATCAGTGATATTTGTCTGATATGTCTTTCATGATTGGACTGGAGTTATCAGTTTTGGGGAGGAAGACCACTAAGTTAAATTTTTAAAATGGCATAGAATATCATTCTCACCAAATCATATTGGGTGTACTGACAACCTAATTTGTCACTTTTGATGTTAATCTTGGTCATTGGCTAAACTAGTGAATGTCTGGTTAATCCTTTGAAATATTACTCTATTTTTCCCTTTTTATATAATCTTTTTGAAGGAATTCATTATGTGGGAAACACATATAAGGAGTGGAGGTTATGGTGTATCTGCTATAGAATGGAATTTCTACATTATTTAGAATTCTGCTTGTGAGATTTGTCTATTTTTTGCCACCTGTATGTATGTATATATATTACAGGGAAGAAGTGACTCCATGTTGGATCTGTTTCTCTTACTTTAACCTTTGCTTCTTGTTGCTTTTGTTCACTGAAAGGATACTGTCCATACGTAATGGCCTGCTTCAGTATACCCTGCCCATTTGCCTGAATGTTAAACCAAAATGCATTTATTCAGGACCGTATTTGCCTGTGAGTGGCTACAAGAAAGAAGAAATTAACATACTCCCTTCCCAAGACTGGTCATTCCAGGAGATATTTGCAAGATTAATGGCCTTTTTACTTTACTTCCTCATCTCGCTTCATCTCTGTTCTGTAAAAGAACCTGGGATCCAGACCCCAATAACATGGTTATTTTGAGACATTAGTCTGCTTTCTTCTTGGTCAGCTGGCTTTCTGAATAAAGTCATATTCCTTGCCTCAACATTTCGTCTCCAATTCGTTGGCCTGTCCTGTGGCGAGCAGAGAGAAAGCTTGACTTCATAACATATGGACTCATGGATATTTGTTTTATAATTTTGGTTATAATCCAATACTACTTTATTTTGTTGTTTCAGTTATTCCAGTATTGGCTACTGGAAGATCTTATTTCTATTTTTAAAAAAGTCCTTGTGAGATCTGCCCTTTCTATGCATCTCTGTCATTTTCTTTAGAATCAAATTTTCTATTCTAAATAGAATAGATTTTATGGTGATATATTCAAAATTTCCATCTCCTTTTCTGAGCTTCAGACTCATATTCATTGACTTTTAGCATATGTGTAATATTGTACATGCTGCAGTGAAACCAAAAAAAAAAAATTAGTGAGATAGGATCATGCTTACTAGCCTTCGAAAACATCCCATCAAACTTAATTTAACTGCAGATTACCTATCACTGTCTTCAAGCCCTAAAACACAATGCTTCCTACTTATATCTCCATAGTCATATCATTTTCCATTTCTCACATTATGATCCAGCCACAGTTGTCTCCTTTGTCTCTTGAATGTTTCTAATCTTTCTCATCATTGAGAGCTTAAAATTATTACTTCTTCTTTTTGTAATTCTTCTTGCCCTTCAGGTATTAGCTTTTAAAGAAAATTCTTGGAGGTTTTTCCTTAAAACTATCTAGCTAGAGATGTTCTCTTCCCACAGCTATTTTCCATATCATTAATCTACTTATTTGCTTCATCTTCTAAATCTGCTTATTTATCTAATTCTGCAGTAATCTTTTTATTATTTTGTTTCTGGCTGGTTGTCTACTACTAGAATAAAAGAGATTTTCAGCTTTTCAGCTGTGCTATATTCAGTGTTTATAATAATACCCAGTACTTACTAGAATTTAACTGTGTATTGAATGAACAGATTAATAAACTAAGCATTCCTGTGAAAGGAATCTAAGTTTTGGTTAATCTTAAAGGGGGCATTTACTCATAACTTCTGCTTGTAAAATATGAAAAACAAAGATTTATTCTCTGAATAAATGCAATAGCATTAATCAAAGAAGAGAATTAAGGTGAGAAAGTTGGCATACAAATAAAATATTCCTCTCTATATCAGTTGATTTCTATCAACTGATTAAATATTAAACAGATAATGAAAGCTCTACTGATAGTGTCTCAGACTTTGCCCTGAGGTGTGCATTTATTAGTTTCTTCAATTGCTTTAGCATTGAAGTAGTGTAATATTTATGGATTTAAGATATTGCCTTGACTATGTGGAGTCTTGCAGTTCCAGTTGAATTTTAGGATGCTTTTCTCTGCTTCTGCAAAATGTACCATTTGGAAGTTTGATAGGGATTGCATTGAATCTATATATTGCTTTGAGTAGAATAGAAATTTTAACAATATTAATTATTGTAATTCATGAATATGAGAAATCTCTCTATTTATTTTGTCTCAGTTATCTCATCAATGTCATATAGTTTTCAGTGTATAGATCTTGAACTTCTTTAGATAAAATAATTTGTAAGTATTTCATTCATTTTGGTGCTGTTATTAATGATATTGTTTCCTAAATTCTTTTTCTAATATTTTGTGTAGTATAGAAAAATGTGACTGATTTTTATATATTGATTTTGTACCCTGAAATTTTGCTGAATTCCTTTATTACTTCTAAGAGTTTTTGATGGAGTCTTCAGGGTTTTCTATCTATTAATATCACATCAGCTACAAACAGAAACAATTTAACTTTTGTTTTGATTTGTATGCCAGTTATTTCTTTCCCTTGCCTAACTCTTCTGGCTAGGATTTCCAGTATTATGTTGAACAGAGGTGGTGAGAGTGGGCACCCTGGTCTTGTTCCTGATCTTAAAAGAGAAACTTTCAGGTATTTGCCATCTAGTATGATGCTAGCTCTGGTCTTGTAATATATGGCCTTTATTATGTTGCTGCTGCTGCTGGTAAGTCACTTCAGTCGTGTCCGACTCTGTGCGACCCCATAGACGGCAGCCCACCAGGCTCCCCTGTTCCTGGGATTCTCCAGGCAAGAACATTGGAATGGGTTGCCATTTCCTTCTCCAATGCATGAAAGTGAAAAGTGAAAGTGAAGTCGCTCAGTCGTGTCCGACCCTTAGCGACCCCATGGACTGCAGCCCACCAGGCTCCTCCATCCATGGGATTTTCCAGGCAAGAGTACTGGAGTGGGGTGCCATTATTATGTTAAGGTACATTTATTCCATACCTAATTTGTTGAGCGTTTTTATCATAAAATGAGGTTGAATGTTGTCAATGGTTTTTCTGCATCTCTTGAATGATCATATGATTTTCATGTTTCATTATGTTAATGTGGTGTCTTCATTAATTGATTTGCACACATTGAACCATCCTTGCACTCCAAGAATAAATCTCAGTGAATCATGGTGTGTGATATTTTTCATGTGTTGTTTAATTTATCTTGCTAGTATTTGTTGAGGATTTTTGCATCTGTATTCATTTGGGATATTGACCTGTAAATTTTTTTTTTTTTTTTTTTGCAGTTTCTTGTATTGTCCTTATATGACTTTGGTGTCAGGGTAATCCTGGCCTCATAAAATGAATTTGGAAGTGTCCCTGCCTTTTTATTTAACAGTTTTGAGAAAGAAGACAAAGCTTGAGGCATCAAATCTTAATTTCAAACTGTATTACAAAGTTATAGTAGTCAAAACAGTACGGCAGTGGCTTTAAAACAGATTTAAAGATCAGTAGAACAGGATAGATAGCCCTAAAATATACCTACCCATAAATAGTCACCTAATCTTTGGAAATGGCATAGAGAATATACAGTGGGGGAAAGGATAGTTTGTTCAATAAGTGGTGTTGGTAAAACTGGATACAAATATGCAAAAGAACTAGAGTCTTATTTTACACTGTACACAAATATTAATGAATTAATACTTAAGTGTATTTCAATGGCCATAATGTACTCTACTCAATTTTATTTTTGGAGTGAATAAAGACATTTCATAACCTTTCCTGTCTTAGAAGCTTATACTGATAATTAACATAACCAATTCTGAAAAAACTAGGACAGGAAATCAGCATGTATAAGTTTACCTGCTCATTAAATATAGTATAAAATCAATAATATATGTAAATTAGAATTAAGGAAACTACTTAATTCTTTTTGAAATTTCTTGGGATGTGTCTAGGTCTAATTTATTTGTTTTCCTGGAACATAATGATTTCTGAAGTAGAAATAATATTTATATATGCTTGATGAAAACTTTTGTAAGGTAAGGTTAGAGATGCTCACCACGATATAGTCAAATCAAGAAGACTGTCATCTGTTTCATTTCACAGATATTCATATACATTATACTCAACTGAAGCATACACAATTAACCACATTTTTATCAACTATCTTGGAGACTGTTATTACTTGCTCTTACTAGAGTTTTTTTTGGTTTTCTTAAAATCCATTCTCCTTTTTGTAATCACTTACAGCACTGTAGTATGCTGTTTCTCTCATGTTATCCCTCTGGTTCATCCCATGCAAGAGCAGAAGAGGAAACCATGATGTTCATTTGCTCCACAAATGAAAAATGAATGAGAATTGGAAAGGTGAAGTGATTTACCTAAGATCAGGCCAAAAATCACTGGTTGAACAAGTATACCTACAATTATATCACACAATTTCTAGCTCTAACAGTTTAAATGGCCATGCTCTTCTGGGAATGATTTATGAAGACATCTTTCTGCCAATAGCAAGAGCTAGGAAACTTACAGAGTGTCAAGGTCCTATATCTATCTAAAAGATTAAAGTTAGGGATAAAAAAAGCAACTTGTAGCCTAAACAGAAGAGTTGTAAGAGGACATTTTCTGATAATTTCACCTGAGGTATCTGGATTTTTTAAAGCCACATTTTGAGGTAATGCATCTCAAATGACAGTGTGAGGTGATCAAAGTGCTAGGTTGGCTTCCCTGGCTTTGAACCTCCTTGCTTTATCAAAGGATGAATAACAACTTCCAGCATAGAGAAAGACAGGCAATTTGATTGCAGGAAGAAAAATATCCCCTTTGGAAGGGTAGAAAACTATTACCAACTTAAAAATATGTAAAATAAATATCAGAATGTACTTGAAATGATTAAGCTATGAAGGATTAGCTATTGAATTAAAATGTGTCAGCTTTTGGCATTTTGGAAAAAAGCCAAAGGCAGCATCGAAATTTTCTTAATTACAAATAAAAGCATCAGGATATATGGCAATTGTTATCAAAGGAATTCAGACAAATTGAAGTGAGGTGAGATGTGGATTACATCAGCTCAGCAATATGGTTGTCAGATTTATTGAACTCAGCAAGGACAGTGTGTAGACATCACCTTATAAATTGAGAGAGCCAGGCAAACTGTTTCCTGTCTCTAAAAACAAACAATTGAAAAAGCATCATAAATATTTTAATTTTTGAAAGTTTTATTTTAAGACATTGCATATTAATTATGTTTGAGTTGTTTTCTCCTCTCAATGAGAGGTGCTATAATTGAAAGGAACATTAATTGTAACCACCACCATTACTTTCTTTGGAAACACAATAGAAGCTTCTTCCCTAATTTCTTTCTTTTTAGTACTGATTAGTACTTCAAAAGCACAAGTAATTAAAATTGAGAATTCAAAACAGTCAGATATTTGTAAATCCTATGGGGGGACTTGTAATTGGATCTGATCAACAAGAGAGTTTAGGGGAACTAGGAAACATTTAATATGCCGTTTCCTTGAAGTTATGTTAAGTAACTTCTGAGCCTTCCATGCTGGAGAGGACTGAGCCCAGATCAGCAGACCAATCATTGTGTGTATTCACTGAAAGTATTTGTCTTTTTGCTGGTGGTTAGGTTGATAGGTAAGCAGGCAGAGATGTGGGTAATTAGAAATGTATTGTTTCAATCATCCTTAATCCAGTCAAAGTAAAGAGATTTTAAAAAAGGGTCTTATATCTTCTCCTTCAACTCCAACCAATATTTAGACTCTTTGTTTCATGCTATATTTAAAGGTTGTATCTGCACATTTTTATATTGTGTTTTTAGGCTAAATTTTAAAAATGCTGAGTGAACTATAGGAGTATATTTTAGATAGATTTTCTGTATGACACTAAATATTACAAACCCCACTCTTTTTTGACCTTTTAGAAAACATATATGAATGCAAAGTGAACAAGTCTGATATTATTTAAAGAAATTACCTTGAATTATCTCTAACTACAAAATATGAAAATAATTCACGTATTTTGATACCTTAACTATTCATTTTAACAAACTAGATCTAATAGACTTTATACTGTGTTGTAGTTGCCTGAGTTCACTCAAATATTTGAAAGTTTCAAGTAATGAGAATGTATCTTTGTCAGACAGACTGTGAAATGAAAATTAAAAATCAATCTCTTTTGGGACAGAGGAAAGGAGGATATGATTTAAAGTTTTAAAAATGAAAATTAAATTTCTTTCTTGAAATTATTTATGTCTTGGATATTAGGGAAAATTACTTAATCTGAGATTCTGAAATAAGTGATTAGGTGTTCTTTTATGGTATTTTTGGAGAAAGCTCACCAAAGACTTCCTGAGGTTACTTTTCCATTTTGTGTTAGTAAGTATTTATCATCACTAGATAAAGTGGTGGGAGATTATGATTATTTAATAGAAATTATCAGTCTATGATTTTATTTTCTTATTTCCAGGTTTATTGTGGTATGATTAATAAAAATTGCTCATATTTAGTGTATGCATTTTGATGAATTTGGACATTCACCTTCACCCAAAATAACATCACCACAATCAAAGTATTAATATACACATAACCTCCAAAAGACTTGTTTCTTGACTTTCTCTTGATTTTATTTTTGTGTTAAGAACACTTACCATGATATCTATTTTTTAACAAGTTTTTAAGTGCATAATACTCTATTGTTAATTGTAGACACAGTGTTATACAGCAGATCTCTAAAATTTGAGTTCTATTCCTTGACTTTGACACATGTCCTTCTGATGGCAGCCCACTGAATCTTGAGGTTCATTTAGGTTTTTTCACAAATCCCTTATCTCCCACTCCACATATTTCTTGAACTTCTGAATTCCCATAGCTTCCTGTCCTAGGGCACCTCAGTATACTCTTACTTTTCCTACACACTATATAGTATATGTCATATAGTAAAGACCTTAAGTCTTTGCACTAATTGTTCATTCATCCTGGAATATTTTCTCCAGCTTTATCTGGTTGACTCTTGTCATCCATGTCTTAACTTAAAATTCTGCCACAACAAAGAGATCTTCTCTGACTATGTAAGGTGAAGCCACCTCCCAATCACTGGCTGTTCTATCATCATATTTTGCTCCCTAGCACTACTAAGGGGATGTCTCCCTCATTAAAATGTACACTTCCTGTCTGCTGATACCTTGCCTACATCACTGACTACTGTATTCACAGCAGTTTAGAATGGTGACTGGAGAAAACAGATGCTTATAAATAGGTAATGACTGAATTAATCCTTCTGTCTGTATGAGTTTTTCCATTTTGTTGGACAATGTGTTAATCTAGAATATTGTTGCCTCTATTTCATCTTCTTATCTTCTATGATATCTGATAATGGTCTTGTAACACAGAAATGCTCAGTAAATTTTTTTTATTAATAGAATTATATTAGTGTGGCTGGAAAACTGGTAAATAAACAGTTACTGTTACTCTCACTCTGATCACAAAAGGTGATAGGTACCTAACAGAAGCAGAAGACATTCAGAAGAGGTTGCCAGAATATACACAAGACTTACACAAAGAAAGTCTTAATGACTCAGATAGCAACGATGCTGTGGTCCCTCACCTGGAGCCAGACATCCTGGAGTGTTAAGTCAAGTAGGCCTTAGGAAACATTGCTTGAACAAAGCTAGTAGAGATGATGAAATTCAGGCTGAGCTATTTCAAATCCTAAAAGATGATACTGTTAAACTGCTGTACTCAATATGTCAGCAAGTTTGGAAAACTCAGCAGTGGCCATAGGACTGAAAAAGATCAGTTTTCATTCCAATCCCAAAGAAGGGCAATGCCAAAGAATGTTCAAACTACAGAACAATTATGCTCATTTTACGTGCTAAAATGATCATGCTCAGAACCCATCAAGTGAGGCTTCAAAAGTACATGAACCAAGAGCTTCCAAATGTACAAGCTGGATTTAGAAAAGGCAGAGGAACCAGAGATCAAATTGTCAACATTTCTTTGATCATAGAGAAAGCAAGCGAATTCCAGAAAAACACCTATTTCTGCTCCTTTGACTATGCTAAAGTCTTTGACTGTGTGGATCACAACAAATTGTAGAAAATTCCTAGAGTTGGGAATACCAGACCACCTTACCTACCTCTGTATGCAGGTAAGATGAAACAGTTAGAACTGGACATGGAAGAATGAACTGGTTCAAAATTGGGAAAAGGGTACAACAAGGCTGTATATTGTCACGCTGCTCATTTAACTTCTATGCAGAGTGCATCATGTGAAATGCTGGACTGGATGAATCACAAGCTGGAATCAAGATTGCCAGGAGAAATATCAGTAACCTCAAATATGCAGATGATATTATCTTAATGGCAGAAAGTGAAGAGGAACTAAAGGACCTCTTGATGAGTGTGAAAGAGGAGAGTGCAAAGCTGGCTTAAAATTTAACATTCAAAAAGCTAAGATCATGGCTTCCAGTTCCATCACTTCATGACAAATAGAGAAGAAAACAATGGAAGCAGTGACCAATTTTACTTTCTTGGGTGCCAAAATCACTGTGGGCCTTGATTGCAGCCATGAAACTAATAAAAGTGTGCTTGTTCCTTGAAGGAAAAGCTATGACCAACCTAGACAGCATCTTAAAAAGCAGAAACATTGCTTTGCCAACAAAGGTCCATCTAGTTAAAGCTACAGTTTTTCCAGTAGTCAAGTGTGGGTGTGAGAGTTGGACCACAAAGAAAGTGGAGCACTGAAGAATTGAAGCTTTTGAACTGTGGTGTTGGAGAAGACTCTTGAGAGTCCCTTGGACTGCAAGGAGATCCAACCAGTCCATCCTAAAGGAAATCAGTCCTGAACATTCATTGGAAGGACTGATGCTGAAGTTAAAGCTCCAATACTTTGGCCACCTGATGTGAAGAACTGACTTATTTTAAAAGACCCTGATGCTGGGAAAGATTGAAGGCAGGAGGAGAAGAAGATGACAGAGGATGAGATGGTTGGATGGCATCACCAACTCGATGGCCATGAATTTGAGAAAGCTCCAGGAGATAGTGAAGGACAGGAAAGCCTGCCCTTATAAACTGTTAGTAGGAATGTAAATTGATGCAGAGTCACTGAGAGTAAATTATAAATTTTTCAATTATGAAAACATATATCAAAATTTAAAATACAAGCCTAGCTTGGCAAGTTTGTTCCTAGGTATTTATCCCATAGATAGTCTTGTAAAAACCCAAAGAATGTTCACTACAATTTTGTTTGCAATAGAAAATATAGGCAAGTAAATTAAATACCCACTGATAAGGGACATATTTTAAATGTAGAACTTAAAAAAGGAACGATCTATATCTTTTTAAATTGAAATATAGTTGATTTACAAGATTGTGTTAATTTCTTTTGTACAGCAAAATGACTCAGTTATGCGTATGTATATTCTTTTTAAATTTTCTTTTCCGTTATGAATTATCTTAGGATATTGAGTATAGTTCTCTGTGCTATATAGTTGTTGTTTTCAGTACTATATAGTAGGACCTTGTTTATAGAATGATCTATATGGTAATCTGCAAAATATATTCTACAGAAAAATAAGACATCAAACATGGTTTATAGTATTTTCTCATTTATCTAATATTCTATGGTATGCTTAAATGTGTGAACAGTTTTTCTGGTAAGAAGTATAAGAAATAGATTACAGTTGTGTGGTAAACATGACTGGAATTCGTGTCTTCTGGTTTTCTTTTCCTTCTTGGATATACAGAAGATTATACTTTCCAAACTTCTTGTATTTATCCAGAGCCACAAAGCAAGTTCTAGCAAATAAAATGTGACTGAAAAGCCTTTTTAAAACTCTCCAGTCTCTCCCTCTGTTTTCAAGCAGAGGGTCTTGTGTTGAAAATGTAAAGCCACAAGATAAAAACAGTTTGGATGACTGATTTGTGTATAAAACAGCTGCCTGAGGGTCAGCTGATCTGGTGAGAAGTTTGTAGGAACAACACATAAATGCTTACTGTGTTAAACTATTAAGGATTTTGGGTTTTGTTTATCACAGAATAAACATAGACTATCCTAACTCTTATGAGCAGTTCATTAAGGAAGCCAAATGTATTTAAAATTGTCTTACTATTGTAATATATAGACTCCAAATTGTGTAATACCTCAAATGCAATAGAAGTCTACTTTCTTGTTTATTTATCAGTCCTTGGAGATTTAGCACTAATTGGATTGATGAAGGTGGTCATCTCTTCATATAGTCATTCAGAAACTCAAGGTGATCACGTTTGTGGTATCTTTTTCCCTGTGACTTCCAAAGTTTTCTTGGATGTTAAAATTCAGCTGAAAGAAGGGCAAAGATCACAGCGAATGGCATGTGGGAGGTTTTAATGGGAAAGCCTGAAGCTTAAACTTTTACTTATTGGATAGGAAACTATCAGGAAGCCATACCTAACTGCCAGTGAGATTGAAAATGTAGTGATATGGCTGTGTGCCCAGGAAAAGAGGAAATGAATTTTATTGAATACAATTTTTCTGCCATGGATAGAGGGACCTACTTTTTATTATATAGTCAGTGGTTACTCCTTGAACTTAAAAAGAATGGGTGTATTTTATCTTTGCATGGAAATAATCACAAAAATGATATGAAAAATGCTCTTGATGTGTTTTTTGCTTTAAATTTTGAGTTTATTTTGTGATTTTAAAGTTAAATGCATGCCCTTTATATAAAATGGAAAAAGAAAGATTAAAATAAGTAAGCAGAAGAAACCATCCAATAACCACCATGATCCCACCATAACAATCTTATGAAGGGAAGTGAAATTACAGTCTCTATCTTACAACTGAAGATGTTATCCCCCAGGAAGTTTAAGAAAATTGTTATATCTAGAAAGTTGTGGAGTTTAGAGGAAGGGAAGCTTTCACAGAGGAGGATACAGGGATAGAACCTGAATTATTAATAAACACATTTTACAAGTCATTTTAGAATTTTGCAGTTACTTTGGGAGAGGGAATAAAACTGGAGAAACATGTAATGCAAGGGAAATAATGCAATTGGATTTACATATTTTGTGTTTGAAGTACGTTTTAAATCTCTATGTGTAACTGTCCAATTGGCGGTGTGAACCTGCGTGCTGGAAAGAAGACTAGTCAGAATATTGAGATTCATGTGTCAGTGACAGAGACTTTTTTTGGGGGGGGGATTGTTGAAGGCTAGAATTGATTTTTGTTTCTTTTCCTGATGCTCTGGTTTGTTTCCCTAAGAGCTCCCACTGAGACAGTTAGAGCTGGATGAAGCATGAGAGGCTGGCCAATATTCTAAATGGTGAAAGTAGCAACTAGTTGACTGCCTGATATTAAAAACATCCAGGTAGGTGTTCAATTCTACTGAGCCCCAAGGTTGTTATTCTCAACGGTTGTGAACATCTGTTCCTATAAGTATCAAAAGACAGAGAACTTGGAGAACTTTCTTTCTGACTCTTACTAATTAGCTGTATGAACTAGGAGAAATTATTTTTTCACTCAGGATTCTGATGTCCTCATATCAAAAATGCGACTAGGCTAAATAATCTTCAATTACCTTCCATTTCTACAACCCAGAATTTATAATAAAAGTCATAATTATTCTAAACTTCCCAAACTTGATACTTTCTTCTGCTTTTAGAGAAATTTTACTTTTGTTGTCATTCTAGATATGTAAACATAACCTTATGTAGATAACATTATTTTTATAAAAGTCTCATCAGTTCTATTAGACCATAACCACCATAGGTTAGAAAAGCAACAATTATCTGTGTCTTCCTTGGCATCTAGTACAGAATCTTGCACACAGAAAGAATCAATACAAACTTAAACAAGGAACAAAGACATTTTTAAGCTGAAAACTTGAAGTGGTTTGCTAATTTCTCTGACAATAACATTCTAAAGTTTGGATCCATGCTCATGAAAAATGTATTCTAGAACCATTGGACTTAAAGCATGATACTTCCTGGACAATTGTAGAATAAAGCTTAAATAGCTCCCACAATATTTCTCATGCCTACAATACTAGTGTATAAAAAATTCTCTGAAGGATATACCTTAAGTATCTATGACCTGGTGAAGTTTCTAAATTGTACATTGTGCATTGTGTGGCAATATTCACTTATCTACACTCATTGGAACCTTGGCCCTACACTGCTTTGACAGATTGCCAGGAGTAAATCTTGCAAAGGAGGGGTTTCCCTTTGGAAAATTTCACACAGCTTGTGTTGCTAGTGAGAAGGGAAGGAAAACATAGCAAGCTTGCTTCATCTAATTAACAAAGACATGTAGGTTGCCTTGTGCAGCTGAGCAAGTGGCAATGGAAAAAGTTAATTTTATGGTCTATGAAAGACTCTCATTTGTGGTGACAAACTCAGGAACTGAGAAGAGTACTATAAGCTCTCTCCAAACCATTTCCAATTCCTTTGCTTTGATGATTGAAGCAATGAAAAGAGAATCTCATTCTTTGTGTAAGCAGGAATGGTTCAGTATGTATATTAACACATTAGAGATTACCGAAAACTCGTCAATGTGGATCTTAATGGGTAGTATCTTCTTCTCTGGTATTTAGACCTGTTACATGGTGTTACACAAAAGGTATTAAAGTTTTAGTTATAGAAATGTTGTAATAAATATAAAATCTAATACTTCTAGGCTGTGATTGCAAGTTA
Organism: Okapia johnstoni; assembly: GCA_024291935.2. Classification (NCBI taxonomy): domain Eukaryota; kingdom Metazoa; phylum Chordata; class Mammalia; order Artiodactyla; family Giraffidae; genus Okapia; species Okapia johnstoni. Next base: position 77,243,428 of record CM044311.1, on the reverse strand, counting down.
TTTCACTGTTAGGATCTCAGTTTTCTCTTAGTTCTGTCAAGCGAGTGTATGCTCCTCGGTTCTGTCACATCACAACAAATATTTGGAGTGATGGACATTAGAGCCCTCTGCGGGTCACGGCTCTCGGGTCTTGGACAGACCGTTATAGCTTTCAGGTCTCGAAAAGACCGTGTTATAGCTCTTAGACGAATCAGTGTTACAGCTCAGTGTTACAGCTCTTTTATTTAGATAATAGCAGGGAAATCTATCCTCGAAGCATGAGGGCATGCTGACCGTCGCCCCAAAGACACGAAGAGAAGAACGCCCCAGCACACGGGAGAGAGAGAGAGAGAATGCTTTGGCTCCTCTTTTTATATGATTTTTTCCCTCCCCCTGGGCCTGCCCTTTGCAAATTGGGCTTAGCCAGGAGTGCTGTTCTCACCCTGGTCCTCAGACCTTCCTTTGACCTTCCTTTGTTCCATTTTCACGGGCTTTTCCCTTCCTTGTCTTTTAGCCACCACCATTTTGGACTCCTGTTTCCTATTCTAACTACCTAACAGTTCAATGATTTTAATAGTACTATATCTTCTTATTGTCATCAGATCATTTTGAAGATCACTGTATAACCATTTGTGGAGCTATAAAATCCAAAGCAATATGTCAATATAGGTTTATATATGGTTTTGCCATATTACTATTGTCAGTGAAATATTGCTTCCAATTATTTGCAATCACTTATAAAATATAATCCTACATCTTCACAGTTTTGTGAGATTAATGACCTATTTTCATGCAAATGTGTACTCAGAATTTTGCCATACTTTATGTTCATGCCTTACTTTCACCTATTTTACTGATAAGAAAAGTGAGATGCAAGTCTTTAGAGACTTCTTCCGTAATACTACCAAGTCTCAAGATTCTGTGGAATTTTAATCCAAATCTACTATTTTATGCTTCTGCCATGCTATTTTAAATGGGGTCATTTAGGAACACCATCTGTTGAGGTGATAGTTGGGCAAACCCCTGAATGAAATGAGACTGCAAGTCATCCTATGGTGTGGGCAAAGGGCACTCTAGGATGAAAAAACAGCAAGTGGAAAGGTCTCAAGTCAGGGAAGAATTGTTTTCTTCAAGAAATACCAATAAGTCTACTTCTGTTGCAGTCAAATGAATGAAAGAGAAAAAGTGGAAAGAGAGAAAGTCAAAGATATGGGAAGTTATCTATCTATGAAGTCCCTCAGACCATTGTAATTGCTTGAATTACATTCTGAAAGTGGTGAAATGCCATTGAAGTATAAATAGGGAAGCAACATGACCTGTTTTATATTTAAAATGGACATTTCTAGCTCCTATGTGAAGCATGCAGCCTAAAAGTGAAAGCAGGAACAACATTGGAGGGATAAGTGTAGACTATGGCTTTGCAGGTGGCTCAGTGATAAAGAATTCACTTGCCAGTGCAGGAGACACGGGAGATGAGGGTTTGATGCCTGGGTCAGGAAGATCTCTGGAGTAGGAAATGGCAATCTGCTCCAGTATTCTTGCCTGGAAAATTCCGTGAACAGTGGAGCCTGGAGGGTTACAGTCCATGGGGTGCAAAGAATTGGACACGACTGAGCATGCACATGTAACATAATGTGTCAGTAGACTGGAGCTTGGCCTAGGGCGATAGTAGTTGGGATTATAAATAATCAGATTTGAATTTTTTTTTTTACTAATGCCAGTAATTATATTGATTTGTTGAAAGTAGGAAATGAGAGAAAGAACAATTAATAGAATGTCTCAGTTTTTTGGTGTGAACAATAGCACTAATGGTGGGGTGATTTTGAAGGCAGTGATTTTGGTGTAGAAAATCTTTGAGCTTTTTAGAAAATCTTTAAGGTGTTTAATTATCCAAGGGAGGAAGTTGAATAGTCATATGGATTTATAACTGTTCTGAACTCAGATAATAGTCATAATAATAATAGTTGTGTTTTGAACTCAGATAATGAAAACAACACAGAGAAGCTGATATCATCCTTGCTATAACCATCAGCTCATGTAATGGGTTAATTGTGCTTTGTATAAGATGTCTGGCTGCAGGGTGTCAGAATACCTGAGAAACAGTGTAAGCAAAGAAGCTATCTAATAACCTCATATAACAGTATATCTTCAAGGAGTTGTTCTGGGTTGGATTGCTTTTGATGACATCGAGTATGTAGACTTCTACTAATTTTCTATTCTGCCATTCTGAACATGTTGATTTTTTTCCTTTAAACTTATTACCTGGTGGCTGCATCAACTTCAAGAAGTAATGAAAGCAGTATGAATTGGCCAAGTCAGGTTAAGCTGGGACTTTATCAGAGAGGAAAATCTTCTCTACAGAGGCTCTGATCAAACTGATGGATCCTTGTTTTATATTGGACTATTTTTTTTTCCCAAAGAATTAATGAAAGAAATTCCCTCTTTAAATTTTTCCTTTCACTCTTTTTAATTAGAAGTCAGGGGCCGCGGCCGAGAGGAGCTACCCTTCACCCGAGGTCAGGGGCAGTGTCTGAGAAGAGCTACCGCGACTCAGAAGTAAGGGGTGGCGGCTGTGCTTTGTTGGAGCAGCCGTGAAGAGAGAACCAGAGTCCAAGGTAAGAGAAACCCAGGTAAGACGGTGGGCACTGAGAGAGGGGATCAGGAGGCAGACAGGCTAAAACTACAGTCACGGACAACTAGCCAATCTGATCACATGGACCACAGCCTTGTCTAACTCGGTGAAACTAAGCCATGCAGTGTGGGCCACCCAAGATGGACAGGTCATGGTGGAGAGGTCTGACAGAATGTGGTCCACTGGAGAAGGGGATGGCAAACCACTTCAGTATTCTTGCCTTGAGAACTCCATGAACAGTGTGAAAAGGCAAAAAGATAGGACACTGAAAGATGAACTCCCAAGGTCAGTAGGTGCCCAATATGCTACTGGAGATCAGTGGAGAAATAACTACAGAAAGAATGAAGAGATGGAGCCAAAGGAAAAACAACACCCAGTTGTGAATGAGACTGGTGATAGAAGCAAGATTCGATGCTGTAAAGAGCAATATTGCATAGGAACCTGGAATGTTAGGTCCATGAATCAGGGCAAATTGGAAGTGGTCAAACAGGAGATAGGAGCTACCCCATGTCCGAGGCCAGGGGAGGCGGCCTAGAGGAGTTACACCAGGTCCAAGGAGTGGGGGCTGCGTGGGCACAGGAGGGCCGAGAGGAGTTACTCCACATTCAAGGTCAAGAGGGGCCATCATGAGTAGATAACCCTTGTCCAAGGTAAGGAGCAACAGCTGCACTTTGCTGGAGCAGCCGTGAAGAGATAACTCACATCCAAGGTAAGAGAAACCCAAGTAAGACGGTAGGTGTTGCGAGAGGGCATCAGAGGGCAGACACACTGAAACTATAATTACAGAAAACTAGCTAATCTGATCACATGGACCACAGCCTTGTCTATCTCAATGAAACTAACCAATGCCATGTGGGGCCACCCAAGACGGATGGGTCATGGTGGAGAGGTCTAACAGAATGTGGTCCACTGGGGAACGGTATGGCAAATCACTTCAGTATTCTTGCCTTGAGAATCCTATAAACAGAATGAAAAGGCAAACAGATAGGACACTGAAAGATGAACTCCCAAGGTCGGTAGGTGCCCAATATGCTACTGGAGATCACTGGAGAAATAACTCCAGAAAGAATGATGGGATGGAACCAAAGCAAAAACAATACCCAGCTGTGGATGTGACTGGTGATAGAAGCAAAGTCCGATGCTGTAAAGAGCAATATTGCATAGGAACCTGGAATGTTAGGTCCATGAATCAAGGCAAATTGGAAGTGGTCAAACAGGGATGGCAAGAGTGAACATCGACATTCTAGGAATCAGCGAACTAAGATGGACTGGAATGGGTGAGTTTAACTCAGATGACCATTATATCTACTACTGTGGGCAGGAATCCCTTAGAAGAAATGGAGTAGCCATCATGGTCAACAAAACAGTCCAAAATGCAGTACTTGGATGCAATCTCGAAAATGACAGAATGATCTCTGTTTGTTTCCAAGGCAAACCATTCAATATTACAGTAATCCAAGTCTATGCCCTGACCAGTAACGCTGAAGAAGCTGAACTTGAACAGTTCTATGAAGACCTATAAGACCTTTTAGAACTAACACCCAAAAAGATGTCCTTCTCATTATAGGGGAATGGAATGCAAAAGTAGGAAGTCAGGAAACACCTGGTGTAACAGGCAAATTTGGCCTTGGAGTACAGAATAAAGCAGGGCAACGGCTAGTAGAGTTTTGCCAAGAGAAGGCACTGGTCATAGCAAACATCCTCTTCCAACAACACAAGAGAAGACTCTACACATGGACATCACCAGATGGTCAACACCGAAATCAGATTGATTATATTCTTTGCAGCCAAAGATGGAGAAGCTCTATACAGTCAGCCAAAACAAGACCAGGAGCAGACTGTGGCTCAGATCATGAGCTCCTTATTGCCAAATTCAGACTTAAATTGAAGAAAGCAGGGAAAACCACTAGACCATTCAGGTATGATCTAAATCAAATCCCTTATGATTATACAGTGGAAGTGACAAGTAGATTTAAGGGACTAGATCTGATAGACAGAGTGCCTGATGAACTATGGACAAAGGTTCATGACATGTACAGGAGACAGGGATCAAGACCATCCCCATGGAAAAGAAATGCAAAAAAGCAAAATGGCTGTCTGAGGAGGCCTTACAAATAGCTGGGAAAAGAAGAGAAGCGAAAAGCAAAAGAGAAAAGGAAAGATATTCCCATCTGAATTCAGAGTTCCAAAGAATAGCAAGGAGAGATAAGAAAGCCTTCCTCAGTGATCAATGCAAAGAAATGGAGGAAAACAACAGAATGAGAAAGACTAGAGATCTCTTCAAGAAAATTAGAGATACCAAAGGAAAATTTCATGCAAAGATGGGCTCGATAAAGGACAAAAATGGTATGGACCTAACAGAAGCAGAAGATATTAAGAAGAGGTGGCAAGAATACACAGAAGAACTGTACAAAAAAGATCTTCACAACCCAGATAATCACGATGGTGTGATCACTCACCTAGAGCCAGACATCCTGGAATGTGAAGTCAAGTGGGCCTTAGAAAGCATCACTACGAACAAAGCTAGTGGAGGTGATGGAATTCCAGTTGAGCTATTTCAAATCCTGAAAGATGATGCTGTGAAAGTTCTGCAGTCGATACGCCAGCAAATCTGGAAAACTCAGCAGTGGCCACAGGACTGGAAAAAGATCGTTTTCATTACAATCCCAAAGAAAGGCAATACCAAAGAATGCTCAAACTACCGCACAATTGCACTCATCTCACATGCTAGTAAAGTAATGCTCAAAATTCTCCAAGCCAGGCTTCAGCAATACATGAACCATGAACTTCCAGATGTTCAAGCTGGTTTTAGAAAAGGCAGAGGAACCAGAGATCAAATTGCCAACATCTGCTGGATCATCGAAAAAGCAAGAGAGTTCCAGAAAAGCATCTATTTCTGCTTTATTGACTATGCCAAAACCTTTGACTGTGAGGATCACAATAAACTGTGGAATATTCTGAAAGAGATGGGAATACCAGACCACCTGACCTGTCTCTTGAGAAAGCTGTATGCAGGTCAGGAAGCAACAGTTAGAACTGGACATGGAACAACAGACTGGTTCCAAATAGGAAAAGGAGTACGTCAAGGCTGTGTATTGTCACCCTGCTTATTTAACTTACATGCAGAGTACGTCATGAGAAACGCTGGGCTGGAAGAAACACAAGCTGGAATCAAGATTGCCAGGAGAAACATCAATAACCTCAGATATGCAGATGACACCACCCTTATGGCAGAAAGTGAAGAAGAAAGGGCCTCTTGATGAAAGTGAAAGAGGAGAGTGAAAAAGTTGGTTTTTCAAAGCTCAACGTTCAGAGAACTAAGATCATGGCATCTTGTCCCATCACTTCATGGAAAATAGATGGGGGAACAGTGGAAACAGTGTCATACTTTATTTTTGGGACTCCAAAATCTATGCTGATGGTGATTGCAGCCATGAAATTAAAAGATGTTTACTTCTTGGAAGGAAGGTTATGGCCAACCTAGATAGTACATTTAAAAGCAGAGACATTACTTTGCCAACAAAGGTCCGTCTAGTCAAGGCTATGGTTTTTCCAGTGGTCATGTATGGATGTGAGAGTTGGACGGTGAAGAAAGCTGAGTGCCGAAGAATTGATGCTTTTGAACTGTGGTGTTGGAGAGGACTCTTGAGAGTCCCTTGGACTACAAGGAGATCTAACCAGTCCATCCTAAAGGAGATCAGTCCCGGGTGTTCATTGGAAGGACTGATGTTGAAGCCGAAACTCCAATACTTTGGCCACCTCATGCGAAGAGTTGACTCATTGGAAAAGACCCTGATGCTGGGAAGGATTAGGGGCAGGAGGAGAAGGGGACGACAGAGGATGAGATGGTTGGATGGCATCACCAACTTGATGGACATGGGTTTGTGTTAACTCCGGGTGTTGATGATGGACAGGGAGGCCCAGCGTGCTGCGATTCATGGGTTCGCAAAGAGTCGGACATGACTGAGTGACTGAACTGAACTGAAATGAAACAGGAGATAACAAGAGTGAACATCAACATTCTTGTAGAAATAAGTGAACTAAGATGGACTGGAATGGGTGAATTTAACTCAGATGACCATTATATCTACTACTGTGGGCAGGAATCCCTTAGAAGAAATGGGTAGCTATCATAGTCAACAAAAGAGTCCATAATGCTGTACTTGGATGCATTCTCAAAGATGATGTCTTATGAGAGGCAGCTAAGAGGGAAATTATGAATTGTGTTAAAACATAGAACTGAAAACACTAAACAAAAATGATAATCACAGTCTCTCACCATACCCTAGAGAGTGTATTTGTGGTTAGTGGATGAGGGTGTATGGATATGTGTGTTTATATGTGTTTGTGACTAGCACTCAGAAATTATTTTTAATGAAATGTCTCAAAATTCTGGAAACAAATTTAGAATAAGCTGTACTTTATCTGAAGATTCATATCACACAGCTGATCTTTACCAACCAATTCAGCTTCCTTGTTACAGAAAAATATTAACAGCAGAAAAATCTATAGATAAAAAGTAAATATGAAGGTACCTGAAATTAGTTTTGTAAGAGATTGTAAGACACTAGAAAATACCAAGATAAATTTTTTCTTCATATAATCATCATTAGTTGTAATTTATTTTAATAACATACTTTTGCTTTCCAAATTAGGCATTTTAAAAATTAAAAATTGATTCTGCAAAACTCATTACCATACCATAATGTGGCCCTTTTGCCTCAACTGCTTTTGTAGCTGGGGAAAGATATAGCTAAGTTAATGAGGAACTTTAAGAAGGAGGGAAATTTTCAAAGAAAAGTGATGAGGAGTTCCCCTTGGACATGTTCTAATATTTAATACTGTACAGGAAACTTGCAATGGTCTTTTAAGATTCACAGGAATGGTCATGGTGTAGGGTAACTCAATGATATCAGACTTAGCACAGAACTTTTCTTATAGTAGGCAGAACGTACGTTACTGATTTTTTTTCTTATTGTAGTCAGCATGATATGCAGTATAGCAAATGGATTGGCTGGCATTTTAATATTTCTTCTGCTGTTTATCGGAGAAGGGAATAGCTCCCCACTCCAGTACTCTTGCCTGGAAAATCCCATGGACGGAGGAGCCTGGTAGGCTGCAGTCCATGGTGTCGCTAAGAGTCAGACACGACTGAATGACTTTACTTTCACTTTTTCCTTTCATGCACTGGAGAAGGAAATGGCAACCCACTCCAGTATTCTTGCCTGGAGAATCCCAGGGACGGCGGAGCCTGGTGGGCTGCCGTCTGTGGGGTCCCACGGAGTCGGACACGACTGAAACGACTTAGCAACAGCAGCTGCTGTTTATAGAATGATATTCTAGTCTGATGGCCTTGTCAGATTCTTAATTTGAGAGATGGATTAATTGATCAAGATCATTCACTATCAGGACAAGAACATAACTTCATTTTTCTGACCCCCAAGGTTAGTAGTGAGACTGGTAAAAGCCAGCTAGTGACATTTTTCCTGCTCAAGATTTACCTTAATATTGGGTCATTTTAAAGAATGATATTGACAATAAAGAAGCTCCAAAAGAACGGTCCTCTTAAACCAGAATTGAAAGAGATGCGTGTACCCCAATGTTCATCGCAGCACTGTTTACAATAGCCAGGACATGGAAGCAACCTAGATGTCCATCGGCAGACGAATGGATAAGGAAGCTGTGGTACATATACACAATGGAATATTACTCAGCCATTAAAAAAAATACATTTGAATCGGTTCTGTTGAGATGGATGAAACTGGAGCCCATTATACAGAGTGAAGTGAGCCAGAAAGAAAAGCACCAATACAGTATACTAATGCATGTATATGGAATTTGAAAGATGGTAATGGTAACCCTATATGTGAGACAGAATAAGAGACACAGATGCATAGAACAGTCCTATGGACTCTGAGGGAGAAGGTGAGGGTGGGACGTTCTGGGACAATAACACTGAAACATGTATATTGTCATATGTGAAGCGGAACACCATTCCATGTTTTATGCATGGGACGGATGCTCAGGGATGGAGTGTTGGGATGACCCAGAGGGATGGGAAGGGGAGGGAGGTGGGAGGAGGGTTAGGGAGGGGGAGCACATGTGAACCCATGGCTGATTCATGTCAATGTATGGCAAAAACTACTACAATATTGTAAAGTAATTAGCCCCCAACTAAAATAAAAAAAAAATAAAATAAAATAAAAAATTAAAAATTAAAAAAAAAAAAATAAGAACGGTCCTCTTTTTCTTGGCATTTGTATTATATCCTGAATAGTTATTACATACTGAAAATGCCAGTCTATAGGACTTAATTCTGCTACTAGAACAGAGTAGATTAACTATGGCAAAGAAACTAAGTAAGCAAATACATTCATTCTCTCTACTGAGAAAAGGCAGGGACTACCTTAGAACCTTCTGGAACCTTCCCTGTTGTCTTGACCTCCTGCTGTGTGCTCAGAGAGAAGGAAACTCTCTGAGAAACCTTATGAAGAGCTAGTTAGTGATTATGCCTTCTGCTTAGGAATACCATCTCCACTAAATACAACTCAAATTCAAAGCTTAGCATCAATATCATCTAATTAGATGTGCTTTTCCCTCCAAGTACAATGATTTCTTCTTTCTCAGTATTGTTATTGTAGCTGTTTGTATACATGAAAATTGTCCTGGAATTTCCAGGGACATACATTACCAGACACCAACTGGTAGTTTGTGTGTTTCCTTTTTTTCTCTTTTTTTACAAAGACTCCCATTAGACTGTCAGAAACTGTCCATGGTTTCTCAGCCTCTCAGATGCAGCTTGTCAATCAATAAATTCCTTAAGAAGAAAAAGATCAGTGTGCTGAATCTTGCACCCACCTTTCTGGGCTTCTCTCCTCTCTATGTCGGCCTCTCAATTCTGATAGTTTTAGAAGATATTAGTAATACCATCGAGTAGTCCTTTTAAATATAGTTTCCATATTTTCTAGCTGTTCTCAGAAGAATGATTGATCTGCAATAAACTAAGTTACAATTATCAGAAAAAGAAATTATTACTCTTAGATTTGAAAGTAACAAAACAAAGCAAAACTTAAAGGTATACATAAATACCTTTTTCTTATCAACTTTCTTAAGCAGAAAGTCCATACAAGAAACTGTATTTATTTAAAATGTGTTATCAATGAGTATTGACAGCTGTATACATCCAAAAACTCACCATCATGTGATATATAACATTTAATCATGTTTAAAAGATCCTTCCTGTGGCTTTATAGTTAGTCCTCCCTCCACCTCTGGCTGCAAGCAACCATGTATATGATTTTTGTTGCTGCAGATTAGCTTGTATTTTTATAAGGGGAATCATCTCATACTGTCATCTTTTGTGTCTAGCACCTTTCTCTTAGCAAAAATCTTTTGAGATTTATCTATATTATTGTATGAATCAGTAGTTTAATCTTTGTTGAATAGAATTCCACTGAGTGGATAACATTTACTTCTTATTTTATTGGTTCACTCAATGATGAACGTTGCCTTGTTTCCATTTTGGAATATTGCAAATCAAGATATGAGCAATTATGGATATATCTTTTCATGGGCATTGGTTTTATTGACTTGTGTAAATATCTGGGAGTAAAATGGCAGAGTCTATGGGCAGTATATTATTAAATTTATAAGAAATGGGAGAACTGTTTTTGTCAGTTATATCATTTTACATTCCTACCTGCGGTTTATGCGAGTGTCAGTTGTTCCCTATCCTTGCCAACATTTGTTACTGTCAGTCTTTTTCATTTTAACTGTTTTTATGGGTGATGGTTGTAGTTCTTTGTGTTTTAGTTTGTATTTTTTAATGATTAATGATGTTGAGTATCTGTTCATGTATTTATTGGCTATTCACATATCTTATTCTATAAATTATCCATTCTAATCTTTTGAACATTCAAAAAAAGAATTGCTTTCTAACTATTGAGTTGTAAGAATTGTTTATATTTTCTAGGTAAAAGTTATTTGATATATATGTATATAACTTTTACATGTATATTCTTGTATGTATGTGCTATGATTATGCCTTATATATTTTAAGATATGCTTGTTTACCCTTCATTCTCCATGGTTATGTTTGTTTTAAAAGAGGTAAAATAGGTGTCTCATGGCTTTAGTGTATATACTTAAGCCTTTAACCCATTTCGATTTTCTGTGAATTAAGATTAAGTGTCTTTTGTTTGTTTGTTTGTTTTGTTTTGTTTTGTTTCCCCCCATCTGATTTCACTTTGTTTCTGTGTTACCTTTTGAAAATGCATTCCCCTCCCTCCCGTTGGCTTGGCATCTTATTTTAAAATCAATTCATCTATATGTTTGGGTCTATTCCTGGATATTCTGATTTGTTCCATTTATCTGTACATCTATCCTTAGGCCAATACCCCATTGTTTTGATTATTATAATGTTATTGTAATTTTCAGAGTCTGGTAGTGTAAGTTATCCAGGTCTCGTTTTGTTTTGCATTGCTTTCACAGTTCTACGTCATTTGTATTTCTATTTTTAAAATCAACTATTCGATTTCTATAAACAAATTTTCGACAGAGATTTCATTGACTTTGTAGATCACTTTGAAGAAACTACATCTTACTAATATTGATTCTTCCAATCCATAAATGCATAATATTTCTCTATTTATTTAAGTTTTTGCTAATTACTCTAATTCTCTGTAGTTTACAGTGTAGAGGTCTTGCACATTTTTATTTAAGGATTTTATGATTTGGAGATTAATGCACATTGTTTAAAATCTCATTTTCAATGTGTTTGCTGCAGGTATACAAAATGAAGTTGATTTTCTACACTAACTTTGTATATTAAGGAAGTTATGAGAAATTATTTTTGTATTTAACCATTTATTGACTACTTTAAATATTTATTTATTTAAACTTTAATAATTCTTAAAAATCTGAAATTCCCTCCGATATCAATTCTCTTGGAGTCTTCTGCTTCTGCTAAGTTGCTTCAGTCGTGTCCAACTCTGCGATCCCACAGAGGGCAGCCCACCAGGCTCTGCTGTCCCTGGGATTCTCCAGGCAAGAACACTGGAGTGGGTAGTTCAATTGCATTTTTCATCATTTTGCTTTATTTGAAAATGTTTTAAAAAAAAAACACCTCAATTATATTTTCACTTGATATGGAATTCTGGGTTAAACATTAGTAGTTTTTTTTTCCCTCTCTGGACTTTAAGTATGTTGTTCCACTGTTTTCTTTCTGTTCTTAATGGTTTCTGATGTCATATCCATCATCATTTGAATCATAATTCACCTGGATGTAAAGTTTTTGTTTTCTGGGTACTTGCAGCATTTTCTTCATCCACATCTTTGGCTTTCAGCAGTTAGACTGTGATGATATGCCTAGGTATTATTCTTTACAAATTTATCTTGTTTGAGATTTACTGATCTTTTGGAACCGATAAATGTGGTTTTCACCAGATTTGGCAAATTTTAGGTCATTTTCTTCAAAACTTTTCTCCCCCAAACTTGCTTCTTTTCTTTCTGAAACTCTAATTGCTTATATGCCTTGAAATTACCCATAAGTCACTGAGGTCCAGATTGTATTTTTTCAGTCTTTTTTCTCTCTTTCTCAAATTGGATTATTTCTATTGATCTATATTCAACCTCACTTAAATTTCTTTGTCATCTCCATTTTCCTACTTAACCCTAACCAGGAAATCTGTAGTTTAGATCTTATATTTTTCAGTTCTACCATTTCTATTTAGTTCTTTTTTATGTTTTCTATTTCTATGCTGAGACTTCTTATCTTTTATTTCTTGAAAGTCTATTTCTCTTTATCTCATTGAGCATAGCTGTACTAACTGTATTTAAAGTTATTGTCTGATAATTCCAACATCTAATCATCTTAGGGTTGACATCTGTTGATTTTTTTTCTTTCCTTTAAAATGTGTCACTGTTTCTGGCTCTTTGTACATGAAGTGACTTTGAATTGAATTTGGGGCATTCTGAATTCATTGTGCAGGTTCTAAATATTGTTATAGTATGATAAATAGTGATGATGCTTTTTTTTTTTAGCCAAAAATTAACTTACACTCAAATTAAGCTCAAAATAAACTGTAGTGACAGTGCTTCAGATCGTACATTGGTTCTTCAGATCTTAAGTCCTAATTGCTTTCAGTTTGCCCATGCATGCCTACTTCAGGTGTCACTGATTCAGGCTTTAGGGATTCCTTTTCTCTGGATGGGCTTCCTGCATAGCTCAGCTGGTAAAGAATCTACCTGTAATGCAGGAGAGCCTGGTTCGATTCCTGGGTCGGGAAGTTCCCTGGAGAAGGGATAGGCTACCCACTCCAGTATTCTTGGGCTTCCTTGGTGCCTTAGATGGTAAAGAATCTGCCTGCAATGCAGGAGAATGGATATTTCTTTTCCAGAGGCTCTGGTTTCTTTGGGTTCTCCTCTATGATTCTGCTGCCAAAAAGAGAGTGAATTTTTTTCTATCGCAGTAATAGCAACTCTATGCCTAGTACTGCTTCTGTGATGGCTTTCTGTGCAGAGCAGTTAAGAAAGAATGTTCTCACTCCCTGCTGGCACATGCTCCCAGTTTCAAATCCCCTGCAAAGGATTCTCCCTCAGCTTCCATCTCCAGTGCCCTCAGGTAGCTGTGTTTTGAGAGTCAATAGTTCTTATTTGCGGAGAAGGCAATGGCACCCCACTCCAGTACTCTTGCCTGGAAAATCCCATGGATGGAGGAACCTGGTAGGCTGCAGTCCTTGGGGTCGCACAGAGTCGGACACGACTGAAGCAACTTAGCAGCAGCAGCAGCAGCTCTTATTTGTGGAAAGATCTTTTTATTAGGAGCTTATTCCTATACTCTAGAAATAGAACCCTGGTATATGTACCATGAGAAAGCCAACAAGAGCTCTATTTTCTACATATTTTTTAGCCTCCTTTCAATAAAAATATTAATATTTATTATTCCAATAAAATAAGGTAATTAAGATAGACAAATTATTTTTCTCTAAATTATTATCTGTACATACAAATTGTACCATAGTCAAAATCTTTCCTGCTTTCAAACACTCTTCTGCTCTGAAAGTTTACATATGCAAATATTATTTCATCATTTCCATCAACATAAGTATTAGGCACTGATATCTGGGAAGAAGTTATTTGGATGAATTTCCAAAAAAAATTAATAGCTTGGTAGGATCAAGCTGTTACATGGTCCTACCGTCTTTCTTACTGCAATGAAACAACTTTATCTCACCCTAATGTGCACATGAACATGAATGAGAAGTAAATCTTTGTCACTTTAAGCCTAAGATTTTGGAGTCATTTGTTATTATAACATAATTTGGCTTAAATTCACTGATATAGATATTCTGTATGATTTAGCCTAAGCTAACAGATAATGTATATGAATATGAGACAGATAGTATATGTGAATATGAGACTGGGGATAGTTTTTCATTTTAGATATTAATAACACAAATAACAATAATAACAAAAAACACTGGTTTTACTAAATAATTTCCTGTTTCTTCAGAAGGAAGAAGCATAAATTAGTGGGCAAAACTCTATACTAAGAGTGAGATCAATCAAATACTGTTCATTGTTTAGACATTAACGATACATTACCTTTTGAAAGACACTTACTCCTTTATTCTTTAATGTTCCCATTTGTATAATATAAGGTTACTTTCATAACCTCTGAAAATTTGCTAGCTTTAACATATATAAAATTTATGAATGACAACAAAGCAAGATTCACAGTCACTACTGCAAAGCCTATCTATAATGAGGTACTCAGGATAATACCATAAGAACTTCTGTTATAGCAGAAAAAGCCTGTCTACCAAAAAAAATCTGGCACTCTAACATATATTAAGACACTAACTTCTGCTTAAAAATCCAATGTACCTCTCACTCTTTTTCTCTGCCATAAGCAGGTCGTATATTGTAACTGTTTGTGATGTAAAACAATCATTGATTTTCAAAATATCTATGGATATCAAGTAGGCTGAGAAAACTGCTCAAATCTGAAGAAGGTGATGTTCTTATAGACAAAGGCTGCTCTCACAGCCTGTTTTCTGGAATGAAAACTCACGGGGAGCAGCAATAAGAAAAGCCATAGCAGCCAGAGTCTGAAAATAAGAAAGTTTGTTTCTGTAAATCACTGAAGTTTTGGTGCTATTTTTTTATATAGCAAAGCCAACTGTTAGACAAAATGTGGTACCAGAAATAAGTGCTGCACTAACAAAATACCCCAAACTATATCATAAGAAATGTGTAGCGGGTCAGTGATGGAAAGTTTTTGGAGTGTAGAAAAAATGTCAATAAATATCACTGGAGGTAAAGACTTGGTGTATTTAAGATGTTGAGAATTGGAAGGCAAACAATGTACCTAATAAATGTGTGGATTTAGGCTAATGGGTTTTTGTGATACTTAATTTTACTATGGCTTTTGTTTACTAGCTGTATTAGGCAAATAATACAAGACAAACACTACTATATGTGCTTAGAAAAGAATTGGCCCATTTGTAGGCAGGGATGCAAAGAAAAAAAAATTCAGAAATTCTCAATATTGTAAACCTAAGATTTGTTAGTTTTTACTCATGCCTAATGGGTTAAAGAACAAACAGAGAAATTATTCAAAGAATCATTCTTGATTTCAAGGCATAAACCAAATCAATGATACAGCCATGATTCCCTTTGTTAAGATATCTCTGTAGTTTAATATGGACCCCAAAGCATTTTTTTAGTTGGACATAATGGCTCAAGAAGAAGGGATTAAAAGTGTTCTTACAAAGAGGTTTTGTTTCTGATGTGAAACAACATTTGTTTTCAAAATATCTGCAGGCATTAGTAGGCTGGAAAATTGCTCGGTTTCCAAGGAGGTCATGGTTTTCATTGCATTCTTCAGACTTGGACAAAGGGGAAAATGAAAAAGAACGGAGCTCTCAGAAAACAGACTAAAGATTCATGTAGAGTGATAAACTGTGAAGTCACTTAAAGGAAGAATGTTGTTGTTCAGTCCCTAAGTAGTGTCCAACTCTTTGCAACCCATGGACTGTAGCCCACCAGGCTCCCCTGCCCATGAAATTCTCCAGGCAAGAATACTGGAGTGGGTTGCCATTTCCTTCTCCTATAGGAAGTATGCCTGGGCCCAATCAAGGGTACACTACTAAGCTTCAAGGTAAAAAATGTAATAATATTTGCCCAATGAGATTAAACAATTTCTGTAACCCAGTGACCTCTGAGCAGTTTTTTCCTTCCCTTTTTAACATGAGGTGTGCATTAGTGTGTGGGGTAATAGAAGTTTTAGCTACATGTCTCTGGATCAAAAGGAACAATATGTGGATCTGATATAAAAGCTATTATGAGTCTTAGACTTCAAAGCTGAGTGGGTGGAGAGATGATATTTTGGGGTATCTTCCTTGGGAAAATAAATAGAATATTTTGCATTCAGAAATGAGAGAAGTAAATATTTGTGATCAAGAGAAAAGTCTTTGACAGATAACATTTCTCACAATCATGAACTTCTTTTCCTTTCCTTTGATCTGTTGACCTAAAACAAATTTCCAGTTATTTCTTCAGCAAAAATGGGTTTATTCCAGATCTACACATGATTACAATTCAGGGTCTGCAATCATTGTAAACCACATGCAAGTCGCTCACAAAAATAAATGGAGAACTCTTTTAAAAAGGAGGAAAGACAGTTGGGAGAGCTATAGTAAGCAAAGAGTCAATGGTTTTTCATTGCCTGCATTGTGATCATCTCTTATTGATTGAGCTCTTGCCAGGCAAGGAGAGGGAGTTTTCTTTTTGTTGGACTCTACTATCACAGGGCCCTTATCTGCCTCCTGAGAAATCTATATGCAGGTGAAGAAGCAACAGTTAGAACTGAACATGAAACAACAGACTGGTTCCAAATCGGGAAAGGAGTAAGTCAAGGCTGTATATTGTCACCCTGCTTATTTAACTTACATGTAGAGTACATCATGTGAAATGTTGGGCTGGATGAAGCACGAGCTGGAATCAAGATTGCTGGGAAAAGTGTCAATAACCTCAGATACGCAGATGACACCACCCTTATGGCAGAAAGTGGAGAAGAACTAAAGAACCTCTTGATGAAAGTGAAAGAGGAAAGTGAAAAAGCTGGCTTAAAACTCAACATTCAAAAAGTAAGATAATGGCATCCAGTCCCATCACTTCATGGAAAATCGATGGGGAAACAAAGGAAACAGTGAGAGGCTTTATTTTCTTGGGCTCTAAAGTCACTGCATATGGTGACTGCAACCATGAAATTAAAAGATGTTTGCTCCTTGGAAGAAGAGCTATCACAAACCTAGACAGAGTATTCAAAGGCAGAGATAATACTTTGCCAAGAAAGGTCCATCTAGTCAAAGCTATGGTTTTTCCAGTAGCCATGTATGGATGTGAGAGTTGGACTATAAAGAAACCTGAGCACTGAAGAATTGATGCTTTTGAACTGTGGTGTTGGAAAAGACTCTTGAGAGTCCCTTGGACAGCAAAGAGATCCAACCAGTCCATCCTGAAGGAAATCAATCCTGAATATTCATTGGAAGGACTGATGCTGAAGTTGAAACTCCAATACTTTGGCCATTTGATGCAAAGAACTGACTTATTGAAAAAGACCCTGATGCTGGGAAAGATTGAAGGCAGGAGGAGAAGGGGATGACAGAGGACGAGATGGTTGGTTGGCATCACCAACTGGATGGACATGGGTCTGAGCAAGCTCTGGGAGTTGGTGATGGACAGGGAAGCCTGGTGTGTTGCAGCCCATGGGGTCACAAAAAGTTAAACATGACTGAGTGACTGAACTTACTGGCCATAGGGCATGAGAGCTTCCATTCTAGTCTCCTGACTTTATTTACTTGAGGCTTCTGTTCATTAATTTTTTTTTACATTTCCCCCTATAAATCAAGATTTTTTTTTTCTGAAAACATTACTGGTCAAAAGTTAGCTTTTCTGGTTTCAGGGGCTTTTTGTCCCTCAGACATGTAAGACAGAGTTCATGCCTTTGCATTGATTTAGTTGTGACGATCTTATTGGCTTAGCTCTCACCAGGAAAAAAAGACGTCTTTTTTTCTGTTTTGTTCTGCTATTGACAGAGGATGTGAAAACCCCATACCTCCATTCTGATTCCCTGACTTTATTTGCCTAAGTATTCTGTTTATGAATTCTTTTACTCATCTTTTTTTATGAGGATGCATATGGTCCCTAATTGGGGGAAGTCTTCAGCCTAGATTCCAGAATAAGAAAACTCAAAGGGAAGAGATGAAGCAGATCCACAGATTACAGCAAAACCACAGATGAATCATAGGCCATATGTCCATAAAAAGAGCAGAGACATCACTTTGCTGACAAAGGTCCATCTAGTCAGAGCTATGGTTTTTCCAGTAGTCATGTATGGATGTGAGAGTTGAACCATAAAGAAGGCTGAGCATCAAAGAAATAATGCTTTTGAAGGAGATCAAACCAGTCAATCCTAAAAGAAATCAACCCTGAATATTCAGTGTAAGGACTGATGCTGTAGCTCCAATACTTTGGCCACCAAATGTGGAAAGCTGACTCATTGGAAAAGAACCTCATGCTGGGAAAAACTGAGGGTAAGAGGAGAAGGGGGGGACAGAGGATGAGATAGTTGGATAGCATCACTGACTCAGTGGACATGAGTTTGATCAAACTCAGGGAGATAGTGATGGACAGAGAAGCCTGGAGTGCTGTAGTTCATGGGGTCACAAAGAGTCAGTCATGGTTTAGCCACTGAACAACAGCCATGGATTGAGAAGAATCATTGTATTTTGTAAAGGCTACAAATAGAAAGCTCCCACCACAAAGTCATTTTCCTCTTATATTTCAATAGAAAGCAAGATATTTTTTGAAATCCACCATGTCTAAGAAATGGAGTTTGTTCTATTCGAAATGTATATGCAAGTATTTATAATTTTTAACACAACCAGGACACATATCATGTTTGATCTTATGTTGAAACAGAAAATAGAATTCATATTCAGTACTTCAATAACAACCTTTTGCAAATAAGTTTCTGGACTTCAGATTCTTTATCTGTCAAATAGAAATATAAACCATGTCCAATAATTGTTGAGTATTTTTCAAGATTCAAAAAGATAAGTGTCAAAATATTTTAAAAGACTTACATTAACATGCAGATTTTGCTGTATGAAATTGAAACGATGACACCAGAGAGAAACATTCTCTCTTTAAAAATGAATAAGTTGTTTGCCTTTAATGTAAAGTATATATTTGTTGAACATACATTCAAGTATAAAATTTCCCCAAGAAAATCACAGAGGAAAGTATATACTTGCACAAATGAAACCTTGAGGCTCTGTGCATTCATTAACTCATGCCTTCAGTAGAGGACAATTAAATGTAAACTATGAAAATCCTGTGGATTTGATCATCTTTAAATATATAGAAATTGATATTCATACAAAGAATGCTTGCTGAAATTGTTTAGTGTTTCTGGAGACCAAATATCTGACTTTGATCATTTTCTGAATATGACTTTAGCTTTTTGGGAGAAAAAAACATTGGAAGAGAGGTGAATGTTTTGAATTACAACTTTTTAAATCCTTTATCAACAGCACTTTAAGTGCAATCACAATGAAAAGAAAGACTTTATTTAAACCTTCATTATGTTACATAGTGTTAGAGAAGATGATGAGGAATGAATTCTAAGTCAATTATGTGTTGTATACAAGTGTTTATGGGTATTGGCCTATTTAATCTGCCATTTAGCTTTTTAAAAGTATGTGTGGAAATTTTGTAGGCCCATCAACTTACTGTATATTTTTGTAATGAGAAGATAGAAAGAATGACAAAGTTTTTCTCATCAGGTAACAATTTCTTTAACTACAAGTTATTAATACAACTCATTCAAGTGTTTATCAAATAACTGGTATGTCAATTGTTCTGCTAGGTGCTGGGGTATCTAGAAGAAAGACTTGATCCCTTGTCGAGGAAAAGTAACCATGCTTCCATGAATTTTTAAAGCCTCATGATGAATGATGGATATTGATTTTAAAAATCACATAAATGCATATGATTAGAAACATGTAATATAAATATAAAGAAAAAATACAGGGTCCTTTGAATACATATAATAGAGACATTGGTTCAATATAGGTATG
The DNA here is from genome assembly GCA_024291935.2 of Okapia johnstoni. Lineage (NCBI taxonomy): Eukaryota > Metazoa > Chordata > Mammalia > Artiodactyla > Giraffidae > Okapia > Okapia johnstoni. Next base: position 77,223,670 of record CM044311.1, on the reverse strand, counting down.
AATTTGAAGAGATTTTTTTCTGTGGCAGTGATACGTGAAATGAGACCTGATGGACAAAGAGAAGTTAACCTAGGTAAAGAATGAAAGACAGAAACAAACTTCTAGGCAGGAAGAATAGCCTATGCAGTTGAAAACAATGAAAAACTTGGTGTCTTCAAGAGTATGAAGAGGGCTGATGGAACTGGAACTACAGAATAAGAGAGAAGTTTAAGATGAGGCTGGAGGTTTGGGAAGAAGCTAGCTCTTACAGGGCCTTTAGGTGAGGTGAAGAATTTGAATTCTCTTTCATTTCATCAGCAATGACAAACAAGTAGGAAAGGTCCAAGATGTTTCAGACAAAAAGAATTATCTATGCAAAGTTCTAGAACATGGCAAAGATGACCTAGATGAAACCGCAAATGCATGAACTGAGGGCATTCCTATTCACTGATTAATTCTATTTCGCCGTCAAACAATTCTTTGTAACTAGTGTCTTCTAAAAAATTTTGGCCTCCTTGTATCCTCCTCTCCTAATCTCAGCACATTTATGAATTTATTTTCTTTTGTATTTTCTTGCTGTCATATTATTGGGTTTTGAATTCTAAAGTAACTGAAGTCAACTTCTGCTTTGCAACTTTGCTGTATTGAACCGTCTGTTCTTGAATTAATATCGCACCTATAATTTTTGATTTTCAAGGATCATGTAGAGCAGAAAACACACTAATTTTTTATTAAAAAAGAAATTATTCTAAATAGTGACTTACAAAATGCTAGAACAGAAAATCACTTGGAAGATATCAAGTCCATACTACCTGAGTGAAAATTTGAGTGAGAGAACTGAAAATAAATAGTCCAAGAAAGTAGATGTAATCACCATATCGAGCAAAATTTAAATCAAAATTCTCAACCTTTTACCTTGTTTCAGAGATAAAACTAAATTACATAAGTATCAGCTTGCCCTTGGTTAGACCAGTCACTAATAATAAGTGTAAGATATTAAGATTTGGCTGATTTATTTTTCCACATAATTTTGTGTGTCTCTTGAATTTATGTTCTAGATTTCAGAATCTATATTCCCAACTCAGAAACAATGATTGTGGAGTAGTAATATTCAGACAGTAATATTAGGGAACCAAAGAACTAAATATCTGGCTTGCAGAAAGAGCACCTAAGCGGTATCATTTCAGTGTCTCTTGGAAAGTCTGGGTTGGAAGGGGAGAAGCAGAGAGTGGGAGAGTGCACTGTCTTTTATCTTTTCAGTCCAGAAGAAAACCATTTGAGGAGAAATGTTACACTTTACGAGCTGTAAACAGTTATTCACACCTTCAGCAAATAAAGGTGCAAGTTTTTCTGGGAGGTGAAGAAGAAAGCAAGGGGGTATTAATAATATGGGGTGAATAACTCATGAGAAATTCCCTTGGATGCAGGGAGAAGCTGAAAAATATGAGCTTAAGAGTTTCAATTTCCTGAGTTATCTGTGTTTCATTCAGTATTGGAACAAGACTTTTTTTATTCCTTTCAAATAGACTTTATAGCTGGTCTATTCACACAGCACATCTTTTTACTCTAGTACTTATTTCTTTCTCATTACCGAGTAGCAGACTGTTACCCTAGCAGCTCAAATGTCAGATTTCACATGCAAATACCTGCACTCTTCAAGAAGAAGATCACACATTTGTTGTAAACAATAATGTGATAGGAAAAGATGATTTTACAAATGTCTTTTTGAGGGAGGCATACCCTTGATGGGGCGAAATAAAACAACCAAAAGTTATAGGTAAGAAAAATTTAACCTTTGTAAGTTATTAAATATTTATTTGCCAAATTTTACTGCATATCTTGTTAATAAAAATATAGGTCTATCTAATTGGTATTTCCTAGCTCTTATTTAAATAGTAACATATAAATTTTATCCACCTTTATTTATTCTTTTCAACATATTCTAAAGATCATTTACATGGAAGTATGTAAAGATATTCTTACTTTTTGAAACTGGAATGCATGATTTTTAAGAGTTCTTCAAACTCTGACCCTTTATTTAGAGTCACAGAAAGAAACAGCAACTATCTATTGTTTTTGCTTATCTATCTTTTCCTTTAAAGCTTGTTTTACAATATATTGATTTGCCCAGCAGTTGCTTACATTGAACTTATAAGATATAGTAAATGGGAAGTCTGTCTCTGAAATCTATGCATTCTTCCCTTTTTTGCCATAAGAAAATTGTCCTCTACTTCAATCAACAATTACAGAGTGCCTAAAATATTTTGGTTACCTGGTTAGGCACTAAGTATTCAATAGTGGCAAGCATGTTTGCTGCATTCAAGGTACTTAAAGTCTAGTATAAAGCAGCAAATATGTTCACAGGGAAAACCAATAATGTGTTAAAATTTCTATTAACATCTGCTGGCATTTGAGGATTACAGTAACATATAATCTAAAATATTAAAAAGGAGATTGTTGTAAGCTGAATGTTTGTGTCTTCCCTGAATTTTAATGCCCAATATGATCATCCCCTCCATGGATCACAGCCTTGTCGTGGCAAAAGGACTTGTGCAACTCAATGAAGATATGAACTGTATCATTCAGGGCCACCCAAAACGGACAGGTCATAGTGAAGAGTTCTGATAAAACATGTTCCACTAGAATAGGGAATAGCAAACCACTCCAGTATTTTTGCCTTGAGAACCCAATGAACACTATGAAAAGGCAAATAGATATGATACTGGAAGATGAGCCCTCCAGGTCAGAAGGTGTCCAGTATGCTACTGGGGAAGAGTGGATGGCAATTACTAATAGCTCCAGAAAGAATGAAGTGGCTGAGCCAAAGAAGAAATGATGCTCAGTTGTGGATGAAAGTAAAGTCCAATGCTGTGAAGAACAATATTTCATAGGAACCTGGAATGATAGGTCCATGAATCAAAGTAAATTGGGACATGGTCAAGTAGGAGATGGTGAGATTGAACATTGGCATCTTAGGAATCAGTGAACTAAAATGGATGGGAATGGGCATGTTTAATTTAGGTTACCATTATATCTACTACTGTGGGCAAAAATCCCTTAGAAGAAATGGAGTAGCACTCAGTCAACAATGAGTCCAAAATGCAGTACTTGGGTACAACCTCAAAAGCAACAGAATGATCCCAGTTTGTTTCCAAGGCAAACCATTCAACATCACAGTAATCCAAATGTGTGCACCAACCATGGATGTCAAAGAAGCTGAAGCTGACAATTTCTATAAAGACCTGCAGCACCTTCTAGAACTAACAGTGAAAAAAGATGTCCTTTTCATCATAAGGGATTGGAATGCAAAAGTAGGAAGTCAAGAGATACTCAGAATAACAGGTAAACTTCGCCTTGGAATACAAAATGAAACAGGGCAAAAACTAACAGAGTTTTGTCAAGAGAACATGCTATTTATAGCAAACACCCTTTTCCAACAACCCAAGTGATGATTCTACAGATGGACATCACCAGAAGGTTAATACTGAAAATCAGAATGATTATGTTCATTACAGCCAAAAATGGAGAAGCTCCATACAATCAGCAAATACAAGATCTAGAAATGACTATGAGTCAGATCATGAGTTCCTTATTGCAAAATCCAGGCTTAAATTGAAGAAAATATCACAAGGGTGGAAGCTTCATCGATAGGATTAATGCCCTAAGTAAAAGAGACCCACAGAGCTCTTTTGCCTTTTCCTCCATGTAAAGGTAGAGCTAGAAGACAATGTCTATGAGCCAGAAGGAATACTCTCACTAGACACTGAATCATTTGGCATCTTGATCTTGAACTTCCCAGCCTGTAGAACTTTGATTTCCATTGTTTATATTGTTAATATGCCGTCTAGTCTACAGAATTTGTTATAGCAGCCTGAACCAAAACAGGGATCAACTTATCTTTTCATACTGATGAAGATTTATTAGAGAATGGAGCTTGGATCAGATATAAAAATATGCCTCTTTAGTACCAACTACTAAGTGAATTGATTTATCTGAACACATCACAGTCTAAGAACAGTTCTAAAAAGAAGATAAGAACTGTTTCTTTCCATAGAGTGAAGGAAAGACTGTTTCTGTGGGTGTACTCCACCAGAGTGGGGTTATATGCAAGAAGGGTGATCTGAAGTACAGTTAGCATGAAGGCTATGGCTCTTTATTTAAGTCACTAATCAGATAAGGCATAGTGTCTCCCTTGGAGAGAAGCAAATGAGAAATGAATAGATGCTTCATATTGTAGATAACTTGATAAGGGCATTGAACAAGTATAATTATGGCAGAAAGTGTAGAAGAACTAAAGAGACTCTTGATGAAAATGAAAGAGGAGAGTGAAAAAGTTGGCTTAAAGCTCAACATTCAGAAAACTAACATCATGGCATCTGGTCCCATCATTTCATGGGAAATAGATGGGGAAACAGTGGAAACAGTGGCAGACTTTACTTTTGGGGGGCTCCAAAATCACTGCAGGTGGTGATTGCAGCCATGAAATTAAAAGACGCTTACTCCTTGGAATGAAAGTTATGACCAACCTAGACAGCATATTAAAAAGCAGAGACATTACTTTGCCAGCAAAGTTCCGTCTAGTCAAGGCTATGGTTTTTCCAGTAGTCATGTATGGATGTGAAAGTTGGGCAGTGAAGAAAGCTGAGCACCGAAAAATTGATGCTTTTGAACTGTGATGTTGGAGAAGACTTGAGAGTCCCTTGGACTGCAAGGAGATCTAACCAGTCCATCCTAAAGGAGATCAGTCCTGGGTGTTCATTGGAAGGACTGATGTTGAAGCTGAAACTCCAATACTTTGGCCACCTGATGTGAAGAGTTGACTCATTGGAAAAGACCCTGATGCTGGGAAGGATTAGGGGCAGGAGGAGAAGGGGACGACAGAGGATGAGATGGTTGGATGGCATCACCGACTCGATGGACATGGGTTTGGGTAGACTCTGGGTGTTGGTGATGGATAGGTAGGCCTAGTGTGCTGCGATTCATGGGGTCACAAAGAGTTGGACATGACTGAGCTACTGAACTGAACTGAACTGATGCTGGGAAAGATTGAGGGCAGAAGGATAAGGGGATGATGGAGGATGAGATGGTTGGATGGCATCACTGACACAATGGACATGGGTTTGGGCGGACTCCAGGAGTTGGTGATGGACAGGAAGCCTGGCATGCTGAGGTTCATGGGGTCGCAAAGAGTCAGACACGACTGAGTGACTGAACTGAACTAAATCAGGACTATGTGGTACTGACAGGATGACAGACATATATATCGATGAAATAGAATTGAAAGTCCAGAAATAAAAATCATGCATTTATGATAATTTTTTCATTTTAATAACATTTATTGTTTTCTTTCTAATTGTCTAAGAGTAGGACACGACTGAGCGACTTCACTTTCACTTTTCACTTTCATGCATTGGAGAAGGAAATGGCAACCCACTCTAGTATTCTTGCCTGGAGAATCCCAGGGACGGGATAGCCTGGTGGGCTGCCGTCTATGGGGTCGCACAGAGTCAGACACGACTGAAGCGACTTAGCCGTGGCAGCAGGAAGATCCCCTGGAGAAGGAAATGGCAACCCACTCCAGTGTTCTTGCTGGGGAAATCCCATGGACAGAAGAGGCTGGTGGGCTACAGTTCATGGAGTCGGAAAGACCTGGGTACAACTTAGTGACTAAACAACAACAAATAAACTTACAAGCCATTTTACATGTACATTTAACATTTTTTTATTTTAAGAACACACTTAACTAGTATTAACCATAGTATTCTATGTAGCTTATTGACGATTTCTGATATTGGCTGAGAAGGAAATACCAATAACAACTTTTGTACATAATAAAATAATTCATCTTATTTTTATAGTGTTTCTCAGTTCACAAACCACATTTATAATTATTGAACTTACTTTTATTTGATCATCTTCATCCTTTGATATAGAGATAGAATACAGCTAATTCACCATTTTATAGATGGTAAGACAGATTATTTGACAGTTTGTCACTTTGATAAGATTATACAATGATTACATTAACCCAGTAGAATGAGATTGTACATGAATTGAATCCAATATTGTATTATTGTGATAAATACGATTTGGTCTTAACATATTACATATTTAGTATATTTTTGGATTCACTTTGATAGATTTTTAAAGATTTTGCTTTCTTGTTTATGAATAGGTTTGGTGAAATATATGGGTATTTTTTCTAGTAGTGCTTATGCTATTGATTTCTGTCTTAATTGTTTTGTGGTCAGAAAATATTATCAAAATATACCAAGTGTTTGTAATTTCTTACCTAACATGTGACAAATCTTCATTACAAGCTTGAAAAGAATGCATAATTTCCAGTTTGGTGCAATAGTCTATATATGTAAATTATATAAAGTTTAATTGTTTTACTGTATTTTCAAATCTTCTGTTGTTTTACTGACTTTTTTCTTGATTGATGTATATACTACTGAAATAGCTATGCTAAAAATCTTGCTCTATGATGCTATTTTTTTTAAATGTATCAGTATGGCTTATGAATTATTATATTTGAATCTGCATTATTTAAAATTTATAACTTTAGGAATTTAAAATTATCATAATTTCCTGAATTATTAAAACTTTTGTCATTACATAATGATCTCTTTGCCTCTAGCAATGCTCTTTTATTTACAATTTATGTTGTTATCCAGGCTATCTTAGCTTGCTTTTGATTAGCATTGATGTAGTATATATTTGTTTAAAATTTTTATCTCATTTTCTTCTAGAGAAAGTAGTAAGGTGTTCTGGTTAAGAGGGTAAAAACCTTAGAGCAGAACCTGGCACAACAGAAAGTAGTAAGGTGTTCTGGTTAAGAGTATAAAGACCTTAGAACAGAGTCTGGCACATATTAAGTTCTCACTTAAACATGAGACTTACCTGGAACCAAAGTCTCTACTGGGCCTCTCCATGCTGCTTGAACTGTTCACACCAGCAACTGGGCTCTGTACAGAAGCTTCCCAAATATATACATTCCAAGGAGGAAAAACTGAGAGCTGACTGTTCTCTCAAAGACTAAGCTTGAAATTTGCAAAATATCATTTCTGTTGCATTCTATTGCCTAAGCACCTCAGAGCCAGCCCATATTCAATGGGAAGGGATATAAACATCACCTTTCAAAGAGTAATACAGCTTTTGTAACCATATTTAATCCATCAAAAGTCTGTTCACATTTGATTCTCATATATCTGGATTCATTTATACCAAATTTCCTTATCATAATCTCATATGTCTTGCTTTTAATTTCCTTTTTTCTACCTTCCTGCTTGCCTTTCTGGAAATGTTTGAATTCTTGCCTATTTTCAGAAGTTATATACTCACTACCCATTATTTTAGAGATACCTCATTACCTTTGCATGAGTCTATAAAACCTAACAAAACTCTAACACCAATGTTCCTAAGCATATTAATTTTCAAGGATACTTTGAACCTAATAACAATCTTCCAACTCACATTCTACTGTTATTCAGAATTTTGATTCTAGCCTGCTTTTCCTCAAAATTAAACACTAGCTGTTGTTTGATGCAGTCATTTCTTATAGATATAACCCCTTTTTATCATTCCATTTTTATTCTCTTTTTGGTTTTACATTACTGTGTGTGTGTGTGTATGTATGTATGCATTTCTTGGGGCTCTTGAATCTATGGACTCTGTATTTGAAGGATTGATGGCTGATAATTTTTATTTTTATTTTTTTTCCCACTGTCTGACTGTATTCTGGATCCTTTCTTTGGATCTGCCTTTTAGTTCACTAATTCTTTCTTCAGCTGTGTTTAATATCCTAGTTAATCTACCCAATAAATTTTGAAATTACATTTATTATATATATTTAAATTTGATAATTTTTAAATGATTATTTTCAAGTTTTCCTTTACCTGCTCATGTTTTTAACCTTTCTTTCATGCCTTTAGTCACATGTTTTATATTTATGCTGTAGTCTATGTCTGTACAAAAGCCAATTTTTTTTTTAATTTCTATTGCTACTGGTTTCTGGCACAGACCTGAGATGTCTCTGATTTACTGCATGAAAGAGGGATCCCCTCTCATTTCAACTATTGGTCGGCTGTCGTGGTTTTAATTGAAAAGCATTCCCTCCATCCCCACCCAGCCCCAAGAAGACTCATCACCTTCCCCCCAGGCCAAAATGTTTACAAAATATTCCTACATCACCATGGAAACAGTCAAAAATCTGCTCGCACTTTGGGTGGTGTTAGACTGAATACACTGCCATCATTTTTTATTTGGTATCGTTTTTGACTATTTATAGATTTGAAATATAGATCACAGGAAGAGGCCCATTTGGTACAAGAGAGCTGTCACCATAGCAGAGCAAGAAGCAAAAATAAAAGAAGGAGACCCATAACAACCCAATTTTTGTTACCAAAGAAAAATAGATAATAACTTTTTAGTTTAACTTGTTTAACAAAACGTATGTCTCTCCTGTGACATTAGCCACACATAACACCTGAACCACCCTAATGAAGATGGGAAATAGATATAATGATAGTAACAGAGGTTTTACGTATGAGGTGCCCTAATCCTCACAGGCATCACTTATTTATATTCCTGTTTTACAGATGCAGAATCTGAGACACACGAGATTAAGGTTATACAACAGGTAAGTTACAGAGCAAGAATCAAACTCGGAAGTCTGATCCAAGGACCCACGCGTCACAACCACTACATCTGATTACCACAGGTTTATGAGGGAGGGAAGATGCCTCAACGTGTCATCTGGTGAGTTGAATTTGTTGGTTTCTTTGCCAACTAAAGTCAGATTCTATCAAGCTTTGACAGACTAAAAAAGGAGTGTATTTTCTAATTTGTCAATAACTGATAAATCGATGCAAAAACTGAGGAAGTGGTAAGTAGAGACCCAGCTGGTAGGAATGGACATATTCCACTTCACAGATGCATGGATAAAGGTCTTTTGCTGCCAATCAACCTTAAAATCCCGCCTTATCTCCTCCTATGCTCGTGTTTACGTTCCACATCCAAGTGACTCCACCCAATATGAAACCAGGCATCTTTACAAACCCCAGCCCACATCACAAGGGACTCTGCTGGGACGAATCGGCACAACTGCCACCGCAATACAGGAACACAAACCACAGGAACTTACCTACCACAGAGAGCATTCAGGACCACCCAGTACAAACCTAATGCCCCTGAAGTAACTTCCTCATTTTTGCCGTGACACCCCGACTCGCTGCTTGAAGATTGCTTGACCTCAAGAAAGGGCTACTAGCTTTTGGGTCACGAGAGCCATATTTGAGAAGATAAAAAGGGAGACAATGACCACATTCCTATTAATGCTCAACAAATAGATCTGGTTTGAACCAAAATCAAATGCCAACTGAGATTAAATGGAATCACTTTTTAGGCATTGAAATAAATTTAAGCATTTTGTACATTGTTGACTAGCAGTTTTCTTAGACCTAATTCAGTCCGTTATAAGGTAACAAGCAGTAACAATGGCTTAATTGCTTTATGCCTGGGTCATAATGCAGAAATGGCTATGCCACAGAAGCAGGCACTAACCATATTTACTGTGAGACCTGGTCCTGGAGAGGTCCAGCAACCCAGTGATGTCTAGTAAATCATCTCATCATCACAGTGCACACCCTACAGCAGTGACTGTCCAAGCTCATTACCACCTCTGGCAGCTGACTGCCTCTGGGACTCGGTAAGTTTACTTTATCTCTGTCCCCTCAGATTCATTACTCAAATAGGGATAGTAAATAGCTCCTACCTTTTTAAGATGGATCTGAGGATCAAGGACACTAACGACACCGGTTGCTTCCTGGACACCCTTCCACATGTTTCAATCTAAGAATTTAAGAACTTTGTCCATTCAGTTGACTTACTTATTTCCATCTAAGCTCAGTCTTGCCCCCTGAAATGATGGCTTTGTTTTGAAAGTCATTTTATCTGCTAACTGGGAGTGTGTGCACCATGGGCACAGTCATTCAGTTGGAGGTCCAGCTCTTTGCTCTTCTATGGACGGTAGACGCCCAATCCCAGAGAGGCTTCTCTGTCCGTGGGATTCTCCAGGCAAGAATACTGGAGTGGGTTGCTATTCCCTCCTCAGGGATCTTCCCAACTCCAGGGATAAAACACCTCGTTCTCCTTGGTCATCTCCTGCACTGGCAGCAGAGTTCTTTACCATTGTGCCACCTGGGAAGCCTATGAACTGGGAGGACACGGTAAAAAAGTGGTCCCTTTCAAATTTATCAATTTTGTCTCTCTTTCTCAAGCTCAGATTTTTTCTAAAGTATTACAGCCAAAGGGGCCTCCCCAGAATACGGAGCCCTAACAGGCAATGCAAGAGCTGTAGAGATGTGGATTTGATCCCTGGGTTGGGAATATCCCCTGGAAAAGGAAAATGGCAACCCACTCCAGTATTCTCTCTGGAAAATCCCCTGGGACAGAGGCATCTTGGCAGGCTACAGTTCGTGGGTCACAAAGAGTCAGACCCACAGCTGAGCACACACATACATACATTAACAGGCAAAGTCAACACAGTTACTTATTTAAATCCAGTAATTCTGATCATAGTCCCCAACCAAGCACCTGGATCAAGTTCAAAGGCAGTGGAGCAGGCAGAGCAGAGGGGTCAATCGAATTTCATAAAATCAAAACCAAAAGTTTTCTTTTGCTGCTGAACCACTAATGCAAGCAAGGCCGCTCTACGGAATTGGGACCCAATCCCCATTGAGTTTAACTCACATTAGCACTTCAGTGAGAAAGGGGTGCAAGCTGCAATCAACATTCCACATTTCTTCAGAATTCCTACAAAGAATGGAATCCTAATGGATAACGGTCTGGGGACAGTGTGGAGGGCAACGGGTACCTCCTGCAGTTTCATTTAAATAGCAAAAAAGATTTGTTTACTTAGTGTCATATTAGCTTTATTACTTGCATGCCACGATGCAGGTACTCATGTATGAACAGTGAGGGGCCAATGTCCCCCCAAATGCTCCTTGCTTACTGCCATTTCTCCACAATCCCACTCTATGCAAAGTGGCAAATTATAACACTTAAGAATGTGCAATCATTTATCTTAAGGGTATTTTGAGAATTCTTAAATCCCATTCTCCCCAGTCCCACCAAGATCAATTAGGCATCCAGGAATATTTCGAAATTAGGTTTTTGGTCTAGATGTATTAGGAAAGGAAAAGGCATGCCACAGAAAGCTATTTGACCAGAGCCATTCTCCTGATATGTAAAGACTTCCTTTTTGAATTTCAGCTAATACCCCAATGTAACAGGCATGTCCCTCATCCACTTAGCTTGAGAATGTTTACTTAAGAATAGGCCTAAAACTGCTAAACTATGAGATTTAGTATGCTCCAAGTTCAGTTACAGGGAGTTCTGGGTGATGGGGGATCTTCTAGTAACTTTGCTTTACAGGGCTTTTTGCTTCCCAGCTCCTCTACAGCAGGAAGGGCTGGAGCACACAATGACTGTTACTGGTATCTAGGTACGGGGCTGGTTAAATGTTCTGCATACCAGGAAGTGCTAACTCAAATGCCTTGAGCTGTAGATGACAAGACAGAGTCCCCCTAGGGTACATCCCCAACTCAGTTATGCTTTATTGCAGCTGTGTAGGAAAGGCAGGAGATTTTAGACATTCCCACATTTTCAGCAAGAAGCCAGAGAAGTTCATGAGTGTTGACAATATCACCTGAATTTTAAAAGTGGCAAATTAATAAAATGTTTTTCCAAGGACAGCATGGATGACCAAAGAGAAATTCACATCTCTGACCATCAGAAGACACCCTGGAACATTTGCACTTTACCTTTAAAGGTTTTGGTGACCTTGGAGCACTCATGATATTATTATAGTGATCCCATGTAAATATTTGCTTAGTACCTAAAGGCATTTGGCTATTGTACATCCATATCTCATTCATCCTCACAATATCACTGATTTAAGGGACTAGTACTATTTCCGTCCCCAGATGAGAAAACCTAGTCTCAAAGAGTCTGAGTAACTTACCCAAGATCGCCAAAGCAAGTCCACCTTGGGGATCTGCACGGGGCAGTCATGCCCTCCACAATGATGGCTTACTGCACCTGCACTAAAACCAGGTAATTCCACTGAGCCCACTCTCAGACTAGAGTATTACTACCAATTCAAAATCCCATGTGGGTAGATGTTTGAACAACTCCAGAAACAAAATTTTAATTATTCTTCTCCATTTATTGAAAGAGTGGTTACATTTTTGCAGTGTTTACAGTTTTTGCCAAAAATATCTAAAACTATTCAGTCAAAAAGCTATGTAAGCAATTGCATGCTATGCTTCAAATGTCTGAACTTGCAAAATTTGCATACAAGTGCATGAGAAGCTGCCAAACAGCAATGGAGGAATAATATTAAAGGTAAACACATGGAGTACTACTGGATTTTATGATTTTCCATGACAGTAGTGAGAACTAGAGCTGGTAAAGGTGGTGGAAAAATCTGGTGGAATTTTTACCAGAGCCAGTTGACCATTATTTTTTAAATACTTATAACATATATAGTTACCAAATCAACTTTAACCAAGTTACTACATCCGTTGAAAATACAATACACACACACACACCCACACACCATCTTCCAATGAAATGCGCCTGGATACCATCTTCTCCCAATCCATACAATCATCACTTCACAGATCTGCAGCAGCATTGATATCATCATTTCTTCCAGTGGAACCAGAGGGAAAGAAAAAGTGGTGTGACTGTGTAAGTGGTGTGTGAGGAGAGAGTAGAGAGAAATGGGCGAGACAGGTTAGAAAGGGAGTCAAATATTTTGATCAATTACTGCAGCAGCAGCGCTTATTCACATTAGTTAAGGACAGTCTGATAAATTTTAAAGTAGGATCACTATTAGTGGGGGAAAGTTAAATAAAGACGTGAGCAGCCACTGCCATAAGAGCAGTGGGTGCAATGGTTACTCACGAAGGGATCTTAGCACCAGACTGCCAGATTTGGATTCCAATTTCTTTACTTACTAGCTAGGTTTCCTTTTCTTTTTCTTTTCATCCTTTCTTTTTTTTTTTTTTTTTGCCTTTGGGGTCATGCCACAGGCTATTGGATCTTAGTTCACCGACCAGGGATTATACCAGGCCCACAAGCAGTGAAAGCATGGGTCAAACCTCTAGAGCACGAGGAATTCCCAAGCTAGGGTTTCTGAATGCATTGCCTTTTTAACTTGATAATTTTTTAGTTCCCTATCAATAAATTGGGAGTAATAGTAGACTCTACATCATAGTATTTTTGTTGTAGGATGTAAACATAGTTTAAATAGATAAAATTTAGAACAGGGATGGCACAAATTAGAACTCAACATATCAACTTTTAATCTATCAATTCTCTCCCAGAAAAACACTGGTAACTCAAAAATGCTGACCATTGGTGTTTCTCATCAAGTAACGTCACCACTAGTCTGGGAAATTTCAAAGTGAGATTGTTCTTTTTGTTAGGTTATTGGCCTTGGTTGTCACAATGATTGGCAAGCACTGCCAACACTCAGTGGGTAGATTTAGGGTTGGATGGTTAGATACTAGATGTTCTACAATTAAGGGTTCGCACAATGGTGAACTGCCTCCATCCCTACACATCTATATGTAGTCCTCCAGTCTTCATGTAGTAAAAAAAGTAAAAAACTTGTGATTATCTAAAATGAAGCCTAATTCCATTTTACATATAAATCCAAAATATTTTTTTCCACATGCTTAAATATTACTATATTTTCCAGGAACACAAATATCATGTAAAACAAGTGAAGTTAAACTTCTTGTTTGCTCAGAACCCTTCCCTAAGAATAGTTGTTTCAGAACCCTTCCGAAGAATAGTTCAAACATTTTGAAAAAAAAATTAGATGACCAACAACAATTTGAGGCATCAGCATACCTGTGTCAGCCAGTATCTGTAGCTATCATAATCACAGGGCTCCTATTGTACTTAGGAGATTCCAGCTCCATCGTGATTCTTTCCAAGGGATCTACATCTGAGTCAATTACCTATTGGAATTGATAGCAGGGTTTTTTTTTCATTTTTTTTGTTTTGTATAGTGTATTAAAGAATAACTTCCCTTTTATATCTCTCTAATATGACTATTTGAATATCACAGATTCTTTTTTTAGGTTATGCATGATAAGATGTTTTATGCATGCATGCATGCTAATGTCTTTCAGTCGTGTCCAACTCTTTGGTGAACCCTATGGACTGTAGCCTGACCGGCTCCTCTGTCCATGGGATTCTCCAGGCAAGAATACTGGAGTGGGTTGCCATGCCCTCCTCCAGGGGATCTTTCTGACCCAGGGATCAAACCCATCTCTCTGTGTCTCCTGCATTGGCAGGCAAGTTCTTTACCACTAGTCGCCACCTGGGAAGCCCCTAGATGTTTATTATCTAGTGAATTTTAGTTTTCGGGAAAGTAAAGGGAGTTAAAAGTTTTTTAGTTATGAAAGGGGATGTTGATCCATAAGTGATGACAGAACCATACTTCACTAGAGCCCACACTTTAAAGAGAATTCATAAACTGTACATGATAAGTAAATAACGAATACTTTTAATTTAGTTTGATAGATGTAAGAATGTCAACTTTATGGTAATTGATTACAGACAGAATAATGCCCCCTACCAGATGTCCACATTCCTAATTCCCGCAGAATCTATAATATGTTGAGATATCATAAACCAAGGAGAATTATGATTTGCCAGGTGAATTAAGGTTACTAAGGTTACTTAGGCTGACTTTAAGCTAGGAAATTATTCAAGTGGTGGCGCCATGTAGTCACAAAAATCTTTAAAAGTGAAGAGGGAGGCAAAGGAGTGGGAGTCAAGAAGGATGAGATTATATTAAAGAAAGGTACAACAGATGCAAACACTGCTGCATTGAAGATGGAGAAAGGGTCCATGAGCCAAGGAAATGCAGTAAGCCTCTAGAAGTTGAAGAGGACAACAAACACATTTTTCCCCAGAAGCCTCTATGAAAGGAAACACAGTCCTGTCAACTGAGGAGCCTGCCAGACTACAGCCCAGAGGGTCATGAAGAATCGGAAATAAATGAAAACAACATAGCTCACACAGCTTGCAGGATCTTAGTTCCCTGACTAGGGATTGAACCTGGGCCCCCCAGCAGTGAAAGCACTGAGTCCTAACCACTGAACTGCTGGGGAATTCTCCATTTGATATTAATTCAGTGTCCCTCACATCCCATGCACACCCCCCACTGCCCCACCCCAGCCACCTGAACCAAACCAACAACCAACAAGCACCTCTAGCACTAGGTTACTCATCTCTCTTGGTAGTAATTATTTATTTTAGAATATCGATGCTGCCATAGTATTACATTTAACTTTACATGTATAGAGACAATTTTTGTACATATATCTCTTAAACATTTATTTATTTATCTTTGGCTGCACTGGTCCTTCATGTACGTGCATGGACTTTCCTCTAGTTGCCAGTGAGTAAGGCTAACTCTCGATTTGGAGATGTGAGATTCTCATGGCAAGCTTCTCTTGCTGCAGAGCATGGGCTCTAGGGCACGTGGCTATCAGTAGTTGACAGCTCACCTGCTCCTGAGTATGGTACAGAGAGTGGTACACAGTTTAAGTTGCCTCTCAGCATGTGGGAATCTTACTGGACCAATGATAAAACTGTGTCCCCCGCATTGGCAAGCATTTTATCTTTCACCACTGGACCACCGGGGAACCCAAGACAATTTATTTTTTTTAATCAATTATTTTAATTGGAGGATAATTATTACAATATTGTTGTGATGTTTTGCCATACATCGACATGAATCAGCCACAGGTATACATCATTTTGGTTTGTCCCTACCATCCAGAACCCCCCTCCCCACTCCATCCCTCTGAGGTTGTCCCAGAGCACTAGCTTTGGTGCCTGCTTCATGCAATTAGAACTTGCACTGGCTCAACATTTTTACAATTCGTACCAACAAGTATTCAATGGTATTTCTCTCAAAATCACCCACCCTCATCTTCTCCCATTGAGTTCAAAAGTCGTTTTTTTACAACTGTGTCTCCTTTGCTGCCCTGTATGAGGGCAAATTGTTAAGACAAATCTGAAGTTCTTAAAAAGAAGAGAAGGAATTCCCTGGAGTGTTGGAACTTGGTACTTTCACTGCATGGTGGATTCATCCATGGCTGGGGAACAAGATTCTTGCCAGTGGTGTGTCACAGCCCAAAAAAGAAAGGAAAAAGAGAGAGAGAGAAAAATCTAAAGGTAAGGGGGGAAAGGTAGGGGAGAAGAGTAAAATGCAATTATGGTGAAACAGATTAAGGAATGAAATTGAAAGAGCATGAAACAAAACAAAAAGGTACAAAAGAAGAGGAATAGAAATGTGGTGGGAAAGACAGCAGGGAGCAAAGGAAAATATCTCTTTCCTTCCATCGTAAGGTTCACTGCTTTTATTTCTGCCCCTCATCTCCACACACAGAGCAACACTCCTGGTCACAGTGCCCTTTGCTTTCTTTCAGAATGAAATGCTGAGTCCGTTAAAGTTCAATAGCGCTTCCCTGGTGGCTCACATGTATAAGAAAGCTGCCTGCAGTGCAGGAGACCACATTTGAAGTCCCTGGGTCAGGAAGATCCCCCTGGAGAAGAGGGAATGGCAACCACTCTATAATCTATATCCCAGAGAATCCCAATTGTCAGAGTGCCTGGCACCACAATCCATAGGGTGTAAGACAGGACTGAGTAAGCACTAATGCTCATGGGCCTCTGATGCCCCCTGCAGGGTCCACAAGGCTAACTGTTCACTCACTTCTCTCTTCTTAAGGTAATTTATCAAATGGTACATAATCTATACTGAGAGAGAAAGTACCTTATCCTGCAATGCAATAGAACAACTACAGGCTTCAAAAGTGTATTGTTTTTCAGGACAGATATTGAAATAATGCCTTGGATTACCCAAGTTATTAATGGAGACTTTACAATGATTTAATGTTGTCAGAACATAAGTTCAAATTCCTGCTCTATAACTGACTAACTGTATGATCCTGGGAAAGTTCATAAATCTCTTGAAGCTATTTCTTCACCTTTATAAGCATGAAGAAATCAAGACATACATTATTGGTTTGCTAATAAGATAATTAAGTGAGATATTATGTAACATAAAGTGCCTCATTCAAATCTAAGTACCTGTGTAGCTCCCCAATAATTGGTAGCTTTTATTACCTTATTTTAAAAACAAAAACAATCTTCCCTGGTGGCTCACTGGTAAAGAATCTGCCTGCATGTGGAGAGGAACCTGGGTTCCATCCCTGGGTTGGAAGAATCCCCTGGAGAAGGGAATAGCTACCCACTCCAGTATTCTTGCCTGGAGAATTCCGATGGACTTATATAGTCCATGGGGTCGCAAAGAGTTGGACACGACTGAGCGACTTTCACTTTCAAAAAAAAAATAAGATGTTAAGATCTCTATATTCCATATGATGTTAGAAACCAAGGAAACGTAAATGAGTAGTCTTAAGTTCTTTATTCTTCTTCCCTCTATGCCCCTATCTCCTCTTCTCCGTCTCCCCTGCCCCCTCTTTCCCTCTATTCTAGGGGTCTTCCTTCGGGCTGAGACAGTAAAAGTCCTGCCTGCAAAGCTGAGACCCCAGGTTCGATCCACCTAGGTTGGAAAAATCCCTGGAGGAGGATATGCAACCCACTCCAGTATTCATGCCTGAGAATTCCAAGTACAGAAGAAGCCTGGAGGGCTACAGTGCATGGGGTCACAAGAGTCCAGACACGATGAGCGACTAACACATTCCATAAATAAAGATGGATATGGTTTACCTGGTGGTTTCTGCTCTGAAGTGAGAAATTCTACAGGTCGAGCCCTTGCATTCCTGGCAGCTTGGTCTAGCTGTCCTATGAGAAAGCAACTATATTTCACTGTGACTCATTTTTTCTAGTAGGCCCTTAGAACTCTAAGTACTTATGTCTTGGCATCTCTAGAAACTTGGATCCCTACAGACATTTTCACACAATAGATTCCTAAGCCTTGGAACCTGCTTTTCTCCACCTTAATCCCACTGTTGGAGACACGGATACTGCTAAATTAGCTTACTCTCAATATAGCCTCTTGGCAAAGAGTACCCCAAAAGCAACAATTACAGAAATCCATCCCCTCCTGCTATTTCATGAGATTTGACGGATAGCACATCACTCAGCATTCAGTTTCAAGGAGAGCTAGCTAGGATTTACATTTCTGAGCTAGTTAAACTGCTAAACAACATCACCATCCTTTGCATATTAAGTCTTGCCATGGATATAAGAATTTGTAGAAGACAAGAGGAGCATCTTTACCCACTTTATTTTTTTTTAATTGGAGGATAATTGCTTTACAATGTTGTATTGGTTTCTGCCATACAACAACGTGAATCAGCCATAAGTATACATATGTTCCTCCCTCCCTGAATTCCCTTTCACCCCACAACTCCATCCCCACCCCTCTAGGTTGACAGGTGGAACTGGGGTTGAGTTCTGGTGGTTATACAGCAACTTCCCACTAGCTATCTATTTTACATATGGAATGTATATGTTTTCAATGCTACTCTCTCAATTTGTCCCACCCTCTCCTTCCCCCACTGTGTCCACAAGTCCTGTTTCTATGTCTGCATCTCTATTCCTGCCCTGCAAATAGGTTCATCAGTACCATTTTTCTAGATTCCATATGTGTTAATATACAATATTTATTTTTCTCTTTCTGACTTACTTCACTCTGTATAACAGGCTCTAGGTTCATCTACCTCACTAGAACTGACTCAAATTCATCCTTTTTATGGCTGAGTAATATTCCATTGTTATATATGTACCACAACTTCTTTATCCATTCATCTGTTGATGGACATCTAGGTTGCTTCCATGTCCTGGCTATTGTAAATAATGCTGCAATGAACATTGGGGTACATGTGTCTTTTTCAGTTATGGTTTTTTCAAGGTATATGCCCAATATGAGACTCTGAGTCATACTCTTACATCCCCCTTTTTACAGAAGAGGGCAGAATCCTCCAAGATCTCATTTTATATATTAATATATGTTAGTTCTTATATACCCAATTTAGAAACCAAAAAGATTAAATAAATGGAGCAAATCTTTCTCTTGTGTAAGGCCCAGCAGACAAATTTTTTGGAAGTTCTTCTAAGCCCCTAAATAAAGACAGTGGACATCAGTTAAAGAGACAAACTGATTATTTATGAGAATAAGCATAGCCGCTTAGCTTACTGAGGAAAATTAGCCTACAAGTATATCTGTAAATAATGGTGTATAAAAAGTCCAAATTCCTCAAAGGAGTTTCCTAATCACACAAATTTTACCTGACTTACCAGAAATTCAGAAATTCAGAATGGAAGATTTAAAAGGGTATAATCAATAAACATATAAATCACTATTTGTATACTTGACACTAATATGAATATTAGTAAAGTCAATTATCTTTAATTGTTTATGAAAAGGTAAATGAAGAAATAGGTAATTATCTAAATATAGTTGTGGCAGACAGAATAGAAGCCTGATAGATTCTACAACTAGTCCCCAGAACCTAAGAATATGTCACCCACATGGCAACAGAGATTTTTGTCAGAAGTGATTGCATTAGGGAACATTGAAATGAGACCCAAGGGTTTGTCTGCATGGGCTCAAGGTAACAAAACAGTATCTTAAGGGTTGAACATATGCAAGCAGAACACGATATTAAAGAGCTGTAGAAGACAGCCAGGTTGGAAAAATTTAAATTGAGCGAATCAGTTCAGTTTCTCATCAGTCCAAATTCTTGTACCCCATGGACTGCAGCATGCCAGGCTCCCTGTCCTTCACCAACTCCCAGAGTCTTACTCAAACTCATGTCCATTGAGTCATGATGCCATCCAACCATCTCATCCTCTGTCATCCCCTTCTCCTACTTCAACTTTCCCAGCATCAGGTTTTCATTTTTTCCCAAAGAATCCGTTCTTCAAATCAGGTGGCCAAAGTATTGGAGTTTCAGCTTCAACATCAGTCCTTCCAATTGAAAAATCAGGTACAGAATTTCCTTTAGATGGACTGGTTTGATCTCCTTTCAGTCCAAGGGACTCTCAAGAGTCTTCTCCAACACCACAGTTCAAAAGCATCAATTCTTTGGTGCTCAGCTTTCTTTATGGTCCAACTCTCACATCCATATATAACCACTGGAAAAACCATAGCTTTGACTAGACAGACGTTTGTTGGCAAAGTAATGTCTCTGCTTTTTAATATGTTGTCTAGGTTGGTCATAGCTTTTTTCTTCTAATTAGCAAGTGACTTTTAATTCATGGCTGCAATCACTCATCAGAAGAGATTTTTTGGAAACCCAAAAAAATAAGTCACCACTGTTTCCACTGTTTTTCCATCTAGTTTGCATGAATGATGGGACTGATGCCATGGATCTTAGTTTTTTGAATGTTGAGTTTTAAGCAACTTTTTCAACTCTCCTATTTCACTTTCATCAAGAGGCTCTTAGTTCTTCTTCACTTTCTGCCATATAGGGTGGTGTCACTGCTATCAGAGATTATTGATATTTCACCCGGCAATCTGATCCAGCTTGTTGCTTCATCCAGCCCAGCATTTTTGCTTGATAAATCTTGCATATAAGTTAATATATAAATTAAATAAGCAGGGTGACAGTGTACAGCCTTGGTGTACTCCTTTTCCTATTTAAGAACAAGTCTGTTGTTCCTATATCCAGTTCTAACTGGTTATGCTTCTTGACCCACATACAGATTTCTTCAGGGAGGCAGGTCAGGTGTCTGGTATTCCCATTTCTGTTAAAGATTTTCCAGCAGTTTGCTGTGATCCACACATCAAAGGCTTTGGCATAGTCGATAAAGCAAAAGTGAGATGTTTAATGGACTCTCTTGCTTTTTCAATGATCTAGCGAATAGGCAATTTGATCCTCTGGTTCCTCTGCCATTTCTAAATCCATCTTGACATTCTGGAAGTTTAACCGTTTTCATTAAGCTGATTGAGCCTGGCTTGGAGAAATTTTGAGTGATATACAGTTGCTGTCTGGGGGCCCAAACCAAGGAATGCATCACCCTCTAGATCTGGAAAAGGCCAAGGAAACAGATTCTCCCCCTAAACCTCCTGCCCTGCTTACATCTCGTATTTTAGCTCCAGGACCCCATTTCAAAGTTCTGACCTCCAGAACTCAAGAATACTAAATTTACATCATGTGTTAGGGTCCAACTATGGTTTGTTTTGTTTGTTACAGCACCATAGGAACGTATTTTTGGATATTAAGTTTAATGTGCAGTTTGGTGAGAAAATATTGAACCAATGGTGAAAGTGTCATCTTTCAGCTGTGTCCAACTCTTTGCGAACCCCATGGACTGTACCCTCCAGGCTCCTCTGTCCATGGGATTCTCCAAGCAAGAATACTGGATAGGATAGCCATTCCCTCCTCCAGGGATCTTTCTGACCCAGGGATTGAACCTGAGTCTCCTGGCTTTGCAGGAGGATTCTTTACTGTGTGAGCCAAGAGGGAAGCCCATATTGGTCAAAACTGTCAGCAAATCTGTGATGTTCCTTTGTGTGTGCTCAGTGGTACTATAGGTTTTTTTTTCTTAGGTACTCAGTGGTAAAGAATCCTCCTGCCAATGCAGGAGAATAAGGGAGATGAGGGTTCAGTCCCTGGGTTAGGAAGATCCCCTGGAAGGAAAATGCAACCCACTCCAGTATTTTTCTTGCCTGGGAAATCCTGTGGACAAGGAGCCTGGTTGGCTACAGTCCATGAGGTTGCAAGAGTTGGACAACGAATTTAAAGATTAAACCACCACCATCACCAATAGAATTCCCTCCATGAAACTTATGTACAAATCCATTTCTTAAGTCTCAGTATCATAAACGAGGTAAGCTGTTTCTAACAGAGGGTTATTTTTATTAACTCTTTTAGAAATCCATAATATACATCACGATACATTTTTCAAAAACCCACAGAACTACACAACATAAAGAATGAACCCAAATGTATAATTATGTGATTTATGGTTGATGTTAACTACTACTGGTTCATCACTTGTAACAAAAAGTACCAACTAATGCAAGATGTTAATGAGTAGGAGAAACTGGCGGAGAGGGAGTGTATGTAAACTCTGTAGTTTCGGTTCAAATGGTCAGTGAATCTAAAACTTCTCTGAAAACTAAAGGTCTTTTTTTAAAGTATCATACAATAAAGTACACACAGAGGAGATTCCTGGGAATATAGTGCAGTCTCATAGCTTTTCAATCTCTTTGAATCCTCACATTAAAACAGATAAGCACTAGAAAGCAAAAATAACCTAAGAAAATTCACGATAAAAGCTTCAGTATAAATTATCCCTGTGAATCCCCGATAAGCAAGTGGGGACAAAATCATAACCAGTGGCTGCACATTATCAGCATCAATATAAGAACAAGGAAGAAATTGGGCAGTGCTGGATACACATGAAACAAACTCCAAAGTAGCAACAGGTATAGAACACAGGTGAAATGGAGCGTGTAAGGGACACCCGTTAAAGGAATGAGAGGGCTGTGGGCAGTCTGGCTCCTATAACTCTCGGAACTCATGTCCCAGGGCTTCGCTCCAGAAGATGAGCCCCAGCTGGAGAGAAAATTCATGGGAGTAGAAATCAGAATCGAGCACGGTCTAGAGAGAGAGGCAAGTTCCTTATCAAAGTCCAGAGAACAGATACTTCAAATCGATGAAACCACAAGGACAGTTGTATAAAAAAGGAAAGAAAAAAACCCTCTCTTTTGCACTTTCACATACAATTTGTGTGGAATAATAATTTTAAAAAGTATTTTGCTTTGCTGTTGTTTTTTTTCAGTCACTATGCTGTGCCCAACTCTTTGTGACTCCATGGACTGCAGCATGCCAGGCTCCTCTGTCCTCCACTATCTCCAGAGGTTTGCTCAAATTCATGTCCCTGAGTCAGTGATGCTATCTGCTATCTAATCATCTCATCCTCTACTGCCCCCTTCACCTTTTGCCTTCAGTCTTTCCCAGCATCTGGGTCTTTTACAGTGAATCGACTCTTTGCATCAGGTGGCCAAACTATTGGAGTTTCAGCTTCAGCATCAGTACTTCCAGTGAATATTCAGTGTTGATTTCCCTTAGGATTGACTGGTTTGATCTCCTTGCAGTCAATAATTTTACGTATTTTGCTTACTTTTCTCCAAATATTTTAGAATCACAGAAGGTGAGAAGTAAAACGTACAACTTTAACTCACTCTAGAACTCACCTTAGAATCATTAATTTCAAGCTGCCTATTTTACATATTCAGAAATGAAAGGGATTTCTCAACGTCATGTAGCAAGCTGGTTGGTATGTCAGGATAAGAACTAGAATCAGCTTTGGTGTTATTCATAGGCTTATTTTCTCTGATTTCTCCTTGCTCATTTAGAAAGTCTACATTTTCTTCAGAAAGCTGATATCAGAATGTCATAGTCATATTTCAGTAAAGAAAAAGAAGCTTAGAAATCTTCTAAGGAAACAAATATTATCAAAAATACAGCTAATAGCTATTCCCTAGATGATAAATGTTATCTCATGAGCTATCTACAACATCAAGCAAGATCTTTCTTAAAAAACAATGAGGAGGGGCTTCCTTTGTGTTCCAGTGGTTAAGAGTCTGCCTTGCAATACAAGGGCCACTGTCTTGACCGCTGATCTGGGGAGATCTCATATGCCTCTGAGTAACTGAGCCACGTACCACAACTACTGAGCCAGTGCTCTAGAGCTTGTGAGCCACAGCTACTGAACTTGCGCACCTCGAGTCCTTGCTCCACAGGAAGAGAAGTCATTGCAATGAGAAGCCTGCACACAGCAACGAAGAGTATGTGCCCCTGCTGCAACTAGAGAAAGCCCATACGCAGCAATGAAGATCCAAGCAACCATAAATTAAGTAAATAAATACATATTTTAAAAAAAGAACAGTGAGGAGGGACTTCTTTAGCGGTCCAGTTGTTAAGACTTTACCTTCCAGTGCAGGGGATGCAAGTTTGATGCTTGGTCAGGGAGCTAGTATCCCACATGCCTTGAGGACAAAAAACCAAAAAACAAAGACAGGAGCAATATTGTAACAAATTCAATAAAGACTTTAAAAAAATGATCCACATCAAAAAAATATATTAAAAAAAAATTGAGACATGGCACCTGACTCCCTTTGTGAAATACACTCTAATTAGGGAGATAATTGTAGGTCCCTCTGGCCCACTGTTGAGCTGCTGCTTATAATGGTCTAAGCCACATTGCATATGGCTGTTGCTTTAAAATGGTTGTATCAAATCATTAGACATTGCCTTGAGCTTAAGCTTGAGAAATATTTTCAAAGAAGTAGGTTTTGGGTGAAAAAGTTAACTGACATGTTAATTGTACTGAGTCACCGAAGAGAAACAGGATGAAAAGAGCATAAATTCGAATAAACAGAGCATTATCATTTTACAATTGCCATTGCATCATAAATTAGAAAGGAATATGATGAATCAAATTTTGTTTACAAAAGGTGTTTTTCTCTTTCTTCTAGTTTTTTTGAATAGAAAATGATTCATAGCCAGAGGAAAAAAAATCTGCTAATATACAGCCATTAGTAGTTTATACTATCTCTGATAAGACAACAGCTCATCAAATTGAGATAGTGTTTCCTAAGTGTTTCCAAGATTCCTTTAGGTAATCATTTTATTTGATCCTTTCAACAATCCCATGAGGCAGAGTTCCCATTATACAGGTGGGAAACTGGTACAGAGAGCGATAAAGTGATTCGTCCAAAATAAATGGAGAAACTGTGACTTTTAGCTGGACTTTCTTCCCCTGCTCATTTTACCATATCATATCTTCCTCCTCTCTTTGAGTTCGCTCAGATTTAAGATTATAAACCTAAGGCTGCCAGAATGCCAATGTGCTGGATCTCTGTTCCTAGTGCAGAGGACTTTCCTGGACAAAGCATCAAGGTTTAAATGAAATAATGTTGGATGAGGATATCCTGGTTTCAGTTCAAGCTTAACTGGGGAAAGTTACCAAACCCTGGGGTCACTGATCCTTTAAATGAGTGACAGTCGTCAGGAGATTTCTGGCCAATATCACTAAGAGAGCTGGGTCACTTGTCGCAAATTTTAATTTTGAGAGAAAACTTGTTCTCAGACGTCAAGTCATATCTGACTCTTTGCGACCCCATGAACTGCAGCACACCAGGCCTTCCTGTTCCTCACTATTTCCCAGAGTTTCCCCAAATTCATGTCCATTGAATTGGTGATGCCATCCTTCCATCTCCTGGGTCAAGAGATCCCCTGGAAAAGGAAATGGCAACACACTCCAGTATTCTTGCCTGGAGAATCCCATGGACAGAGGAACCTGGTGGGCTACAGTCCATGGGGTTACAAACAGTCAGACACGACTGGCAATCAACACACACACTCCTATGTCTGAGTCCCAGGTGTGAGAGAAGATTGAAGTGAAAGTTGCTCAGTCGTGTGTAATTCTTTGCATCACCATGGAATACAGTTCATAGAATTTTCCAGGCCAGAATACTGGAGTGGGTAGCCTTTCCCTTCTCCAGGGGATCCTTCCAACCCAGGGATTGAGAGAAGACTGACAAATTCTTATTAAGGTGGAGGAGAATAAGAGAGCTTAGCCAGATCCCCAGTGAGACTAGTGGAATATTCCCCTTTACCGTGGGGAATATTCTAGGCCTTCTGAGGGAAAGTGAAGATGATTTGTACTATGGAGAGTGAAACCAGCAGAACTGAGTTGACCACTGTAACACTGACAAAAAAAGAATACATAATGCAGGAGGCTGGAAATTATTTGTGGTCTTAGGGATTGCAATTTGAGAGACATAGCTTCAGGTAAAAATGAAAGAGGGTTCTGGGGAATAGAAAGTCAGTAGCTTATAAACACAAAAATTAGCCACAAGGCTGTTCATTTTGAGAACTGTGATTGACTCCTATGAATCAGGAAATATCTGTCCTTAAAGAATCAAAGGTTATTTTAGGGTAGGGGTCTGATAACTAGTTAGGCTCTTATAGATTATTTTAGGATAAGAGATCTAAGAAATAGCTTGAGTTTTTGGAAGGTGTTCTTGATGACTTCATTAGGAGAATAAATGGTCAAAACATCAGATTCTATGTAGGCTGAGATGTGATAAGCCATACTTCCTTAATGGCCTCTG
This sequence comes from Okapia johnstoni, assembly GCA_024291935.2. Classification (NCBI taxonomy): domain Eukaryota; kingdom Metazoa; phylum Chordata; class Mammalia; order Artiodactyla; family Giraffidae; genus Okapia; species Okapia johnstoni. The sequence continues at coordinate 77,197,494 of CM044311.1, read as the reverse complement.
ATCTCCATTGTAGAGTGCCCTCTGGTCAATATTAACTCCATTTTGAGTTTTCTTTTATAATATACAGAAGCATTTTCTATCTTAAGTGTTTTACAAAAGGAGGAATACAGTATTTCTGTGTTCCATCAAAGGTTCACCACTGGTGAACCATTAATTACTGATACAAAGATCTTCCCTCCCTTTCTCACACATTGTTAATAACAAGCTGGCCCAATCCTTTTGTGCTTCCTCTAGTTATGTTGCCATCACTGAAAAAATTTTTTTTGCTGATTTGTGAAAATGTCCATATTTTTCTCTACTTGAGAAGATAATAAACAGAAATACTGGATCACCCAATCATGAACCTGGGCAGATCTATGTTTTAAGGAGTGTATAAATACCTATTTCCCTACATATAGATGTTCTTCCTAGATGACATAGTGGTAAATAACACACCTGCCAATGCAGGAGACACTGGTTCAACCTCTGGGTCAGGAAGATCTGCTGGAGGAGGAAATGGTAACCCAGTCCAGTATTCTTGCCTGGGAAATCCCATGGACAGAAGAGCCTGGTAGGCTACAGTCCATGGGGGTCACAAAGAGTCAGACATGATTGAGCGACTGAGTGCACACATACACACAGATACACTGAGCATATACTATCAAATACCAATGATTGCATATATTTTAGAAAGTTGGACAGTGTGTATTAGTAATCTGTAATTGTTAATATTTCAGTGTACAGTTCCTTGTTTTATTTTGTTTTTTAACATAGACACTCTGTCTTAATTGTATACATCTATGTGCTCTGGTAAAGTATACTGTATTTATTCTACTGGTTTAAGACTAATTATTTTGGTTTTTTTAAAGTTGTTTGTGCTAAGAAAGCCTATTTAAGGCAATAGTATCAAGTCAAATGAGCAAAACTATTAAACTGAGGAGAAATCAGTATTAATGTCCTATAGTCTTTTAAGGTCTTCCCTGGTGGCTCAGACGGTAAAGAATCTGCCTGTAATGTGGGAGATCTGGATTTGATCCCTGAGTTGGGAAGATCCCCTGGAGGAGGAAATGGCAACCCAGTCCAGTATTCTTCCCTGGAAAACCCCATGGACAGAGGAGCCTGATGGGCTACAGTCTATGGGGTCACAAAGAGTTGGACACGACTGAGCTACTAACACTTTAGGATAGTCTTTAATGGCAGGTAAGCAGTGGTCCAAGTATTCGCCATATAGATCATTCATTAAGTTCTAGAAAACTAGGCACTCATCAATAGACATAGTTTATGAAATCTAACATGAAAGCTACTTTTTCCACCCTATAGTTTATGTACCAAAGTAGAAAATTTTCTATCTTGCTGAACAAGTGTTTAGAAATTTAGACTTTACCTCCACCCTGCCCCAACTGTAAGGGCCAAACAGGATGTGATTCAGAGGGAAACAAGCATAATTCTCATTTGGTTTCCTGGGCAGCCATCCAAGAAAGCACTCCTTGCTGCAGCTTTGAAGTAAGACAAAGAAATAGTTGCCCCAGGTGGTGTAGCAGCAAGATGCATTCACACTGCAAGAGAATCTCATCAAGGAAAATCAGCTTGGTGAGAAATATTACTGAAGTGATTTGGAGTGATGGTGTTTCAGAAGGGAATTGCTAAATAGAATTCAAAAGATTACCTAGGTTGACAGCTCTCCTCTCCTCTGGTAAAAATCACCTCATCCTTTTCTTAGCCCTTCACTCCCATGTTTGTGGTTTAGAACATCAGTGTAACTCATTTAATATATTATGTGCTAGTTAAACAAAATAGGATGCAACGTTAATTTATATTTTCCCCTTTATCTGCTTTTTGTGAAGTAAAGGTAACTCACTTTTTACTCTGGTCGATGCTTTTGTTATCATGGGGAAATAATAATATTAAATTTAGGCTTCTATTAGTGAAAATATTTGTGAAACTAAGTATATTTTTGTAAATTTTCAAAGAAAAAACATACTGCATGTAAACACAAAGTATTTTGTCTGTAAGAAGATTCTTATGCTCACCCCAATCAAATTTATCATATGTATATGAACAGAGTAATCATATTCTTAAATACCTAAAAAGGAGAAGATTTTTATGATTCTTTTATTCGAAACATTTATTAGTAGTAAAATAGATAAATATATTTAGCAACAATGTTACTGTAGCAGTTTTATTGCATTGCAGAGTGAAATGTCGCTGGCATACGAGATATTCAGAATGGATATGACAGTTAAAACAATTAAAATGAGAATTTTCAGTGATCTGTAGAGCATACTTCTGACTTCATTGGAACCCGATTCAGTAAGAGGATTATAATGAAAAAGTTCAGCCTCATTTCAATTGGGAACTCTTAATATTACTCTTTCTGTGACTGAAAGCAAGGCTTATTTTATCCCCTATCACTCAACATTCCATATCTAAAGGTCAAAGACCTCAACCATAATCTACTAAAAGAAATACTCTTGATTTTTGATATAATTTTTCAGAAATTTACATATCTTGCTTGCTCAAGAGGAAGCTGCTTATGAATCAGTTCAGTTCAGTCGCTCAGTCATGCCCAGCTTTTGCGACCCCATAGACTGCAGTTATGCCAGGCTTCCCTGTCCATCACCAACTCCCGGAGCTTGCTCAAATTCATGTCCACTGAGTTGGTGATACCATCCAACCATCTCATCCTCTGTGGCCCCCTTCTCCTCCTGCCTTCAATCTTTCCCAGCATCAGGGTCTTTTCCAGTGAGCAGTTATTCACGTCAAGTGGCCAAAGTATTGGAGTATCAGCTTCAGCATCAGTCCTTCCAACGAATATTCAGGACTGATTTCCTTTAGGATTGACTGGTTGGATCTCCTTGCAGTCCAAGGGATTCTCAAGAGTCTTCTCCAACACCACAGTTCAAATCCATCAATTGTTCAGTGCTCAGCTTTCTTTATAGTCCAACTCTCACATCCATACATGACTACTGGAAAAATCATAGCTTTGACCAGGTGAACATTTGTCAGCAAAGTAATTTCTCTGTTTCGAATATGCTGTCTAGGTTTGTAATCGCTTTTCTTGCAAGAGCAAGCACCTTTTAATTTCATGGCTGCAGTCACCATATGCAGTGACTTTAGAGCCCAAGAAAATAAAGTCTATCACTGTTTTCTTTGTTTCTCCATCTATTTGCCATGAAGTGATGGGACCGGATGCCATGATCTTAGTTTTCTGAATGCTGAGTTTTAAGCAAACTTTTTCACTTTCCTCTTTCACTTTCATCAAGTGGTTCTTTAGTTCGTTTTCCCTTTCTGCCACAACGGTGGTATCATCTGCATATCTGAGGTTATTGACATTTCTCCAGGCAATCTTGATTCCAGCCTGTGCTTTATCCATCCCAAAATTTCACATGATGTACCCTGCATATAAGTTAAATAAGGAAGGTGAAAATATACAGCTTTGACGTACTCCTTACCCAACTTTGAACCAGTCCATTGCTCCATGTCAGGTTCTAACTGTTGTTTCTTGACCTGCATACAGATTTCTCAGGAGGCAGGTAAAGTGGTCTGGTATCCCCATCTCTTAAAGAATTTTCCATAGCTTGTGGTGAACCACAGTCAAAGGCTTTGGCATAGTCAATACAGCTGAAATAGATGTTTTTCTGGCACTCTCTGGCTCTCTTGATGATCCAATGGATGTTGGCAATTTGATCTTTTGTTCCTCTTCTTTTCTAAATCCAGCTTGAGCATCTGGAAGTTCTTGGTTCACATGCTGTTGAAGCCTCGGTTGGAGAATTTTGAGCTTTATTTTGCTAGCATGTGGCTGGCAAAGTGGAAACAGTGGCTGACTTTATTTAAGACGCTTACTTCTTGGAAGGAAAGTTATGACCTACCTAGACATATTAAAAAGCAGAGACATTACTTTGTCAACAAAGGTCTGTCTAGTCAAGGCTATGGTTTTTCCAGTGGTCATGTATGGATGTGAGTGTTGGACTATAAAGAAAGCTGAGCACCGAAGAATTGATGCTTTTGAACTGTGGTATTGGAGAAGACTCTTGAGAGTCCCTTGGACTTCAAGGAGATCCAACCAGTCCATCCTAAAGAGATCAGTCCTAGGTGTTCATTGGAAGGACTAATGTTGAAGCTGAAACTCCAATACTTTGGCCACCTGATGCAAAGAGCTGACTCATTTGAAAAGACCCTGATGTTGGGAAAGATTGAAGGCGGGAGGATAAGGGGATAACAGAGGATGCGATGGTTGGATGGCATCACTGACTCAATGGACATGGGTTTGGGTGGACTCCGGGAGTTGGTGATGGACAGGGAGGCCTGGCGTGCTGCGGTTCATGGGGTTGCAAAGAGTCAACACGACTGAGCGATTGAACTGAACTGAACTGAACTTGCTAGCATGTGAGATAAGTGCAATTGTGTGGTAGTTTGAACAGTCTTTGGCACTGCCTTTCTTTGGGATTGGAATGAAAATTGATCTTTTCCAGTCCTGTGGCCACTGCTGAGTTTTCCAAATTTACTGGCACATTGAGTGCAGCACTTTCACAGCATCACCTTTTAGGATTTGAAATAGCTCAACTGGAATTCCATCACCTCCACTAGCTTTGTTCATAGTGATGCTTCCTAAGGTCCACCTGACTTCAGACTCCAGGCTGTCTGTCTCTAGGTGAGTGATCACACCATCATGGTTATCTGGGTCATAAAGATTTTTTTGTATAGTTCTGTGTATTTTTGCCACCTCTTCTTAATATCTTCTGCTTCTGTTAGGTTTGTACAATTTCTGTCCTTTAATGTGCCCATCTTTGCATGGACTGTTCCATTGATATCTCTAATTTTCTTGAGGAGATCTTTAGTCTTTCCTATTCTATTGTTTTCCTCTATTTCTTTGCATTGATCACTTAGGAAGTCTTTCTTATCTCTCCTTGCTATTTTTTGGAACTCTGCATTCAGTCGAGTATCTCTTTCCTTTTTTCCTTTGGCTTTAGCTTCTCTTCTTTTCTCAGCTATTTGTAAGGCCTCCTCAGACAACCATTTTGCCTTTTTTGTATTTCTTTTTCTTGAGGATGGTTTTTTTTATCACTGCCTCCTGTACACTCTTATGAACCTCTGTCCATGGTCTTAAGGCACTCTGCCTATCAGATGTAATCCCTTGAATCTATTTGTCACTTTCTTTGTATACTCATAAGGCATTTGATTTAAATCATGCCTGAATGGTCTAGTGGTTTTCCCTACTTTCTTCAATTTAAGTCTGAATTTGGCAATAACTCAGTTCATGATCTGAGCTACAGTCAGCTCCCAGTCTTGTTTTTGCTGACTGTATAGAGCTTCTCCATCTTTGACTGCAAAGACTGTAATCAATATGATTTTGGTATTGACCATCTGGTGATGTCCATGTGTAGAGTCATCCCTTGTGCTATTGGAAGAGATATTTGCTATGACCAGTATGTTCTCTTGGCAAAACTCTGTTAGTCTTTGCCCTGCTTCATTTTTTACTCCAAGGCCAAACTTGCTTGTTAATCCAGGTGTCTCTTGACTTCCTGCTTTTGCATTCCAGTCCATTATGATGAAAAGGACATCTTTTTGGGGTGTTAGTTCTAGAAGGTCTTATAGGTCTTCATAGAACCATTCAACTTCAGTTTCTTTGGCATTAGTGATCACTTAATTCTGTTCATCTTCATCTTCTTCATTCAGTTTCTGTTCAGCTTCAGCTTCTTTGGCATTGGTATTACAATGCTGCAGCCAGTGTTGGTTAACAGAAGGGCCCAATTCTCCATGCAGTGCTCAACCCCCTGTTACACAACATTCCATATCTAAAGGTCAAAGTCTCTGAACTACAACCTACTAAAAAATGCTAATGATTTTTAATATGATTATTCAGAAATTTATGTATCTTGCTTGCTCAATTGGAAGCTGCTTATGAATGGGAATGATCAATTCATCCCCGCTCACTGAGTATTACTGGAGAGATGATTGATACATGGTCTGAGACCAAAATATTACTTCTTCCAAAATTCATTCAAGAAATTTTTTTTAGACATCTGTATCACTCCACCATTCCTAAAATTCTATGATGAAGGATTCTATTATTTTGAGCTAAGCATTTCTTTACTCTTTGATATTAGAGTAGATGTACTCTAGTTATAAACAGGGATGGATTTAAAGTATAAACATAGACTTAAGACCTATTATATTTACAGTAGGTACATTATTGAGAGTATAATCCATTAGTTTTGCCAAGTGGCTGTTTGAAATCCATGGTAATTTTAAAGGGACAAATATTTGTGAATTAGAGTTGTTACTGCATTGGGAATTGCATTTTCCATCTGATGTTTAAGTTAGCCGTTAGAGATACTGTAATTGGGCTTCCCAGTTGGTGCTAGTGATGAAGAATCATCTGCCAATGCAAGAAACACAAAAGATGTGGGTTCAATCCCTGGGTGGGGAAGATCCCCTGGAGTAGGAAATGGCAACCTGATTTAGTATTCTTGCCTGGAAAAGTCCATGGACAGAGGAGCCTGGCGGGTTACAGTCCATGGGACCACAGAGTTGGATACGACTGAGTGACTGAAAGTGCCTTGCCTTCTTGGATGTGACTCCTCCGTGAGGTCATCATGGTCCAGAATATTATCTTTAATTTTGCAAATGCAAACAGTTTGCTTATAGACTCCCTTAAAGGTTATTAACTTTTGGAGACTGAGTCACAATAATCAAAATTACTTGAAACTGATAAATTGAATAAATGTGGTGAAATTAACTTTCCAGTGATTAGAAGATTCTCTTTTATGATATTCAATGTACATGGGAAATAAAAATATTCATTATAATATTTGCTTTTTGAGTGTTTGTTAGAATGTTTGACTATGGATGACTTGAAGGTAGTCCTGGTCTCAGTAGATTGAGAGGAATCAAGCTGTGCCAACACAGATACTTTCCTTTTGTGACACATTTTATTATGTGCAGTTCTACATATTATTTCTTGTTTTCTTCCTGTGAATAATGATTTGATATGACTTGTTACATGCAATATCAAGTGAGGTGAAATTTTAAGCATCTTATTCTAGTGCCTGAAGTTATAACCAATTTTTCCACACGAATGTGTGTATCTGCACAATTATATGGAAACATACATATGCACCCCCCCCACCCACCCCCACAGGCATTTTTCAAAACCACTGTGAAATGCTCCAGTCCAATTAATCAGGGAAGACATGCTGTACAGCTTGCTTGTTTGTTTGACTCTAGCTCATGGTATGGGTTCAGGGGCTAGACTGAAACTCAGCCTCAAAGAGAATCTGATTTTCTTTCCTTGTGTAACTCAATGCTAGGTTGCATTATTTGTTTTTCTAAATGTTTAGGAATTGAGCTGGTACACCAGATATGGGATCTATGGAAAAATCTCTATAACCTGAAAGAATGTAATACTAAAGACAGAACAAGAACATTTATTTGTAGATTTATATTACAAAACAGATAAATTTAACAAAGCTTCTGGATTATGCTCTCAATATAATTCAATGAAACATAGAATCTATAAAACAACTTCTAAGATGAGATAAAACAACAATATGAGACAACAGACTGTGATGAAAAGGCAGCTAGCTGAGAGGCGGAAGTAAAGAGAAAAAAACCACATGAGATAAGAAACAGAGTGAAGAAACTAAAATTGCTATTACAAAAGGGGCTCAGTATCCCTGATTTAAAATGTCATCTGGATAGAAGAAACTAATAGATTTTGCTCAACATTTTTTTCTGAAAAATTCATAAAGAAATGTCTTTCACGGTATTGAAAACAAAGATTGATAGAAAACCAATCAAGGGAAAATTAATTAAAGGATGCTTCCACTAGAATTAAAAAAAAAAATGCTACATAGGTTTTTCTCCAACCTTCCTCAGGACCTTTGGATTTGCTTTTTCTTCTTCTTGAGGTAGTCTTTCTCTCACTTTTAACAACACAATGGCTTGACTCCTACTGATACTTCATATCTCTGTACGAATGTCACATACTCAGAAAAGACTGTTGAAAACTAGATCAGATCTATTATTTTACATTTCCTCTTGACAATGGGCTAGCCCACTAAAATAAAAGATACTCAACGGGAACAAGACATTTTTCTTTCTTCACTGATCCATCCACAGAATCTGGAATAGTTAATGGCACTAAGAAGGCACTCAATGAATGTTTGTTGGCTAAATGAATTAATGATTAAATGGCAATCATCGGAGTCATTTATTGTTTCTGCACATGTGGTTGTCTGTTTCCTTACTTGATCAACAGGCTCCATAGGACTAGGGACATGTGCTTTGTTCTATTTTGATCACCACTATTGTCGGCAGTAAGCAGAATGCTTGGCACAGAGTAGACAGTTAAATGTTTGTGTGATATTTATTGGGTATTGGACAAATACAGGCAGAAGCAGAAATATGAAAAACTGGTAGCACTGACCACTAGCAAGTATACCTGATCAAGGGTATATGATAGTTATGCTGTGAAGAAGAGAGGAAGATAATACTACCAAAGAGCAGATATATCTTGGCTGGAAGACCAGTGGAAACTTGGAGACATATATTTTATTCTATTCTCCATTTGAGGACTATAAATGGCACTTAACAGACACATCAACAGACAGTGAGATGAAAGCAATCTATTAGATTGGTGCAAAAGTAATTGTAGTTTTGCATTGTTGAACTTCTCACTCACTGTTTGATATTAGAAAACATTCTTTAATGTTGTTACACATCATTTTAATACACTTTTCTCACTTTATGTTTTTATTTTGCTAATGACTTATTACTTGTTTATTTTACATTTATTTTAGACTATAGAAATTTCGTTAGAAAGCAAATTCAAGTGATTTTCTTATTTGAGTTCAAAATGGTCATAAAGCAGTGGAGACAACTTGAAACATCAACAATACATTTGGCCCAGGAACTATTAACAAACATACAGTGTAGTGGTGGTTCAAGAAGTTTTGCAAAGAAGATGAGACCTTTGAAAATGAAGAGAACAGTGGCTGGCCAGTGGAAGTGACAGTGACCCACTGAGATCATTGAAGCTGATCCTCTTATAACTACACGAGAAGTGTCTGAAGAACCCAACGTCGACCATTCTATGGTCATTCAGCATTTGAAGCAAATTCAAAGGTGAAAAAGCTCAGTAAGAGGGTGCCTCATGAGCTGACTGAAAATTTTAAAAAATCATTGTTTTGAAGAGTTTTCTTCTCTTATTCTACGCAAAAGCAACGAACCATTTCTCAATCAGATTGGGACATGCGACAAAAAGTGGATTTTATACAACCAGCAATGATCACTATCAAAAGGAAGCTCCAGAGCACTTCCCAAGTCATTGTCACGATCTGGTGGACTGCTGCTGGTCTGATCCACTAGAGCTTTCTGAATCCCAACAAAACTATTACATCTGAGGAGTACACTCACAGCCAATCCATGAGATGCACTTAAAAATGCAATGCCTGCAGCCAGCATTGGTCAACAGAATGGGCCCAATTCTCCACTCAATGCTCAACCACATGTTGCACAACCAAAGCTTCAAAAGTGAATGAATTGGGCTACGAAGATTTGCCTCATCCGCCATATTCACCTCGCCTCTCTCCAACGGACTACCACGTCTTCAAGCATCTTGACAACTTATGCAGGAAAAACACTCCCACAGCCAGGAGGAGGCAGAAGATACTTTCCAAGTGTTTGCTGAATCCTGAAGCTTGGATTTTTACACTACAGGAATAAACAAAGATTTCTTGTTGGCAAAAATATGTTGATTGTAATGGTTCCTATTTTGATTAATAAAGATGTGTTTAAGCCTAGTTATAATGATTTAAAAGTCATGGTCTAAAACTGCAATTACTTTTGTACCAATCTAATATCATCCTCTCTTAAGAAATACCAAGTTTATATAGATTCTGTGTTGCATGAGAATATGTAAAGATTGCTTTGGAGGGGCCTATTGAAAATTTTTACAGAGAAAGAGAACAGAATATTCAGATACACAGAATTCCTCTGAAAATAGTTTAATTTGTAACAGAAAAAATAGAAAATTATTTGATCTCAGAATAATGCATGAGGATCTAGAATTATATAGGTTAGGAGCAGTGCCAAAAAGAATAATTTGAGATTAAAGGACAACAAAATTATATACAGAAAATAAATGAATGGAATAGAGAAGAATTTCAAAGAAACTAAAAAAACATAACAGAGATAATTCAGCACTGGACACAGCGAAAATCAGAATTTATTCTTGGAGTATATGTACCAGTGATATGAAGTACAAACTTCAAAATTTTTTCTAAAATATTCTAGAAAAACAGAATAATAAAATTATGAGAAAGAAGATAATTGCAGGAAATTTACACTGAAATGCTCACACATAGATTTGGGCCTTTTTGAATGAAAGGCTCTAATAAATGGATCAGAAGCAATAGCAGAAGACCATTTCTTTGACATAAGACCTGACAATGTAAACCAAAAGAACATAATATCTTCAAAGCTAAACAATAGGAGAGATATTAGCATCAGGACATCCTTAGACAAATCTTTTTATTTACATTGATAATTTTAAAAGTATAAAACATGAAACATAAATATACACTTTGATTTTTAGCAATACTAAATACTAGGGGGAACTATCATCCATTTTGAGGGAAAATATTGACATACAAGACTTTTATATGTTGCCAAGTTTTTCTATGTAAAAAAACAGAAGACTCTCAACTATTTGCTGGCTCAGAAAAGATGCCACTTGCAAATCCTTCTTTTTATTCTTTAAAAAAAAAAGCTTAAAAAAAAAAAAGCTTGAAAAATTACTCCAAATAACTGATCAAGCAAACTTAAGAGTCCAGTATAGGGACACTTGTGGCATAAATTCTGATTATAATGGTGAAGATACAGGCAAAGTTTAGAATAAGTACAGGAACAAAATTTGTAATACAATTTAAAAAACCCACATTATTTTAGCAAATATTTAAAACCCAGTGAGGGAAAGGAGATGGAAACATTGTAGCCAACTCTTTGCCAAAATAAAGGAGAGCTAAAAACAAACTCAAGCTTATTCCTATTAGATTTACTGTCATCTAGCAAATGCGTATGTTAATACTAATTATTTGTTAAATTTTGTCCCCTGTGTTTTTTCATATATTAACTCATTGTATAAAAAGGTTATTTAGATACTATTTTTAGAAAAATTGAAACAAATATTTAGTGAAATAAATAGGATGTATAACTTTCAAAACTCTAGGGGAAATAAGGACAAAGAGAAAGATACAAAAGAGAGTAAAAATATGTAACAAATATGAGAAAGAGAACATGATGTCATAAAGGAAAGCTAAATATTTTACTTCAAAAGGTAAATGAAAATGAAACTAATCCTAAAATAAAAGCATAGACTAATTGGATTAAAATTATTTGTGGTTATGAGTCATGCTAAAATAGCTATGAATACAAGTTATGCATGCAAGGGTTAATGAATACTGTTAACAGAAAGAAGGATTCAAAGCAAAAGATAGTCAAATGATCTCAAGATAAAGATAGTTATATCAACAAAACATAAAAGCAGCAATGAAGATTTATTCACACTTAACATCTCACATTTGACAAAGGCAAGTGCTCTTTCTATAAGAGGTCAGAGCCCTGGCAACACATTTGCCTGTGGTTTCTCTGCAGTTATTCTAGGACTTCTTGAAACTATAAGTAATCTAGACCCTGACCGACTTCCTGAGAGTCCTCAGCCCTATCCATGGGCCAGAAATTTGCTGATGTTAAATTTTGGCACCTGTCTAATCAGTTAAGCCTATCACGCTATAACTAGTTTTGTTCTGTGCGGTATTCTCATCACCATCATATTCAAGCTTCTTTTAAGACCTTTGATTCAAACATTCACTACACTTTTAATCTTTCAGACATTACAACTGTATTCTCCGGGCCATGTGTTTTAGGCAACCAATTCTGCTACTTCTTGCCCTTTACTGAAAATATACTCTCTTCTAAGAACACTATTTCCATTGCATCTGTCTTAAACATATGGTGCTCATTTCTCTCAAACCCCTTAGTAACCAGGGTAAGGGAGTGGTACCTGCATTTTCCTATAAGCATAGTGGTATTTCTGGGACATTGCTATTTAACTCATTTAAAAACTCTGTTCCTTTCAGGAATTTGACCTTCGAGTATTGTTTTTTTCCTGTTCTTATTACTACTACCTTGCCAAAGCCACGTTTGACAAAGTCAGTGGATCATTGTTCAGCCTAGATTCCAACGCTAATCATTTCAAACATTTCTTGGCCCAAATTCTCATCTTTGTGTCCTTCTATGTGCTTTTACCTAAACATATTTACTCCAGATTCATCCATATGTCATCTTCTTACCTGCTATATTCTAAACTGGATTGAGGCCTTTACAGACACTAAAGTTAAAATACTTCTGCCTTCCCTCATACTTCACCATATGCAGTTCAAAATAAAAAGAATTTAAATCATAAAATAAATGTAAAGCATCCAGAAATTCTGAATTTTTCATGAAAACTGCTTCCATGATTTTTCTCAAAACACATGCCAAGTATCCACATTGGATTATTCAGTACTGATTAGATAAAAATTCCTGGATAACGTAGAGAAAAATCACACCTTCTTCAAAGTCGTGCTTATTACAATTCCTGTTGCTGCATAACAAATTATAACAGTTCAGAATCCTAATACCACTATTTTATTATATTCATAAGTTCTGTAGACCAGGCATCCAGACAGGGCACAGCAAGAATGGCTTATCTCTACAGCTTCAGCAGGAAAGACTTAACAGAAGAGGAATCATTTGACTGTTGGGTAATGAAATCATATGGAGATACTTCCACTTATTTGTCTGGCTTGATTTGGACCTCAGTTTGGACTGTCAGTCAAAGCACATGATCTTTCATATAGTCTTGGATTCCTCACAATATGGAAGCCTCCATGAAATTGGACTTCTTCTCTAGTAGAAGATCAAGACTTCAAAAGTAGGTACCCTAGCCAACAAAGCAAAATCCAATCGTTGTTCTGGCTTAGAGACTTGGAAGTCACTAAGAACCATATGACAAATTCTACTGATTACAAGTGAGTCATCAGCTTATTCAGATTCAAGGAAAGGGGCATAGGCTCCATCTTTTGATGGAAGGATTTGCACCATTCAAAAAAAAAAAAGGCAAAAACACACAACATTTCAGTGCCATTTTAAATATAGGCAGTCTCCTTTCTTAGATGAACCTATAACAATGCCCCAAAATAATACTAAATGGTTAATCCTCCCTACCATTCTTTGCAGTGACTGACTGATTCAAAATCTTTACCCTTGTCTTAAAACTCCAGAGCTTCCCTCATTGTTCAGTAGTTAAGAATCCAGCTTATAATGCAGGGGACATGGGTTTTGTTCTTGGTTAGGGAACTAAGATCCCACATGCTGTGTAGCAACTAAGTTCATGCCACAGCTACTGAGACCAAGCACCTTGGAGTCTACATGCCACAACTAGAGAGCCCACATGCTCCGACTACTGAAGCCCACATGCTCTGGAGCCTGCGTGCCACAGCTTCTGAGCCTGCATGCCACAACTAGAGAGTCTGGGCACCACAAGGAAAGATCCCACGTGATGCAACCAGGACTCAACACAGCTAAATAAATAAATAACAACCAAAAAAAAAAAAAACCCTCCTATACTGCTTTTAGTGGCCAGAATATTGAGATGATCCCTATAATGATCTTATATAATCTAACCCTCTGAGTGTAGGTAGCACCTGTTACTTGTTTCTAACCAATAAGATATAGCCAAGATGAAGGACTTTTCTAGGCCTGATTAAAATCTATAATCATTTGACTCTAAGTTAACCAAAGAAAAATCCTGAATGAGCCTGACCTAATCAGGTGGGCCATAAAAAGAGCCTAGAAATCAAAGCGATTTTCCTGATTGCCATGAAGAAGTAAGTCTCCAAGAGTTATACAGATGTAATAAAATGTATTTGACTAATTACTTGAATGAGATTAGAAGACAGTTCTTCCCCAGGAAATCCTCAAAATGGCTAGGACCTTGATTTAAGCCTTGTAAAATCATGAATGGAGGACCCAGCTAAATCACATTCAGATTTCTAGCCCACAGAAACTTCAGGATACTAAACATGTGTTTTTTAAATTGTTAAATTTGTGGTAATTTGTTAGAGAGAAATAGATAACTAATACACTGCCATAACTTAATGACTCTCAGACAATGTTTTTGCTTCCTATTTTCCCCATAAAATTGAAATCATCCGGTGGAAACTGATAAATCTCTGACTACATCCAAAATGTACTTTTCTACCGTGATAAAATTTGTTTCTTTTCCTTCTGTGAAGGTGAAAATACTTCCTTTCTTCATGATTTGACAGTTCCCTGAGGTAGAATTTGTAGCAGTCCTAATTCTTGAACATAATAAAATAATACTAGAAATTGTAATAAAACATTTACCAAAACAGCAAAAAGCTTATCCTCTTTGGATTTATAAGATTCCCAATAGTACTGGGGATTTTAGTGATTCCTAATATGTAATTCAGAAAAAAATGAAATATGTAATTTGGGAATATCTTCTTCTACCTATGACAGAACATTTTGGAGCTGACCAACACTCACACCGAGAACAAGTAGAAAAACAACACCAGCAACACTTCTGTGCACAGATTGGATAGTTTCAGAGGCACCAGGGCTTGAAGGGACATGAATCCTTTAAAAAAGGAATTCCACTAATGTGAGCTCAGTGTCACCAGTTACACCTTAAATTCTAGACAGTGACAGCCTGTAAAGCTGTAGAGGACTCTGATAAGAGACTAAGGAAATAAGAGAGATGTATGTGATTTTATTAAACTGGAGACAATTAATGTTGGCAGTTAGAATTTGAGGAACAAAGACTTTGGAGAGAAAGAAGTATGTAGAAGTAAGCCTACAGCTCTGAGCTCTATTTTTCTTTGGAGCTTTTGAAAATTCTTAAACTGTACTGGATACTAAAGTCATAGGAAAATAGAAAACTCAGAAGGACTTTTGGAAGCCTTCAAGTGTCAGTGAGTTCTGGCTCTCCTAAAGTTGAGAATCATGATAAAAACCCCACCCATTCACTCTCACAATCCTAGGGAAACTAATCATTAAAAGTAGAGGATACATCAAAGGTATTTAGAATCTTAAAAACTAGAAGCAATACTTGAAGATGCTCCTGTTACAGCAACCTGCCAGAGGACAAGAGAAACTGACCATGGAGGAAGCCTGTACAAATTTTATACCTATTGTCTGGAATTCAGTAAAAAGTCACCAGGCATACCCAAAAGTGATGAAAATGGAAAGAAGAAATAGATCTGCGGGTGACCTGTAGAAGTTTTCGGATAACTATTTCAGAACAGCTGTGATAAATATGTTCAAGGAAATAGATAGTTAGAACTTTTACCAGAAAACTGGAAGCTCTTAAAAGAATAAAATGGAAATTATAGATGTAAAAACGCAATCATTGAAAGTAACAATTCAATAGTAGATACATTCTTAGTAAGACAATTCCTATTCTAGACCGCTACTGTCCAAAACATTAGACACTTTAGAGTTAGAGACGTGACTCCTTAGCCCTTGGAAAGTGGCTATTTCAATTTGAGATGTGCTGTGAATAGAAAGTACACATTGGATTTCAAAGACTTCATGCAAAAAATAATGAAAAGACCTCATTAGTATTGTTATCTTCATTGAATATTAAAATTCAACTGTGGTTAAATACAATGATTTTGTAAATTAACTTTAGCTGCTTCTCTTTTGCTTTTTATTTATTTCTTTTCCTCTTTTGCTTTTTAAAATATAGCTGAAAGAGGATTTGAAATTATATATGTGGTTTGAATTATATTTCTATTGGACAACACATTTAAAAGGTAGAGTTACAGAAAATAATTAGATTGATGTATACAGAGAGAAAAGAATGGAAAACCTAAGAGTTTTAGATACATATAGGACATGAGATAATGTCAAAATGTGTGTAATTGGAAATCCCAGAATGGTAAGTAAAAGAGAAAAAAAAAATGGTGCAGAAACAATACTTGAACAGATAATGACTAAGAATTTTCCAAAACTAGTGAAAGAAATTTATAGAATCAAGAGTTATAGGAAACCCCTAGAGAGAAATACATTACTTAGGTGCATCATAGACAAAAACTATTGGTGACTGAAAATAAAGAGAAAAATTTTAAAGCAAGTAGAATTAAAATACTTTTAGACGAGCTATAGTGGACTGATGGCTCACTTTTCAGTAGAGATAATGGAAGCTAGAAAACAATAAAATCATATCTTTAAAAATTGCTGAAAAGGTAACTGCAAACCAGAATTTTATATCAAGCAAAAATATTCTTTAAAAAAAAGAGGGCAAAGTAAGGACATTTTAGCAACAGTTGTAAGCCAGGTTGTATTAAAAGAAGTACTATGGGGAACATTTCAAGTAACAGAAAATCATAGAAATGCAGAAAGTAATAAAGAACAAAATAAAAGGAAAAAATATGAAAAAAACTAAACATTGACAGTTGAAAAAAAACAAGCAGAATATCTTATGTGATTTAGTTTCAATATACGCAAAATTGAAATTCATGACTATAGTGATATGAAAAATGAAAGTTGGCAAACAGAATTAGAAAGTATGAAAAGTCCTAGCATTGTTTGAAAAGTGTATTATAAATTAATACTAAATGATCAGACCTTTATAAGTCAAGGATGAGATTGTTATCTCTTGGATAGTTGCAAAAAGTACAGCAAAATAATGTATAATTAACAATCTTATCTAAAGTGAGATAATAAACAATACTTGATTAGCCCATCAGATAGCAAAAAAAGAAAACACAGTGAAGAATATGTATGGTTAAAAGAAAAGTAATAAAAGATTAGATATAAAATTAACATAGATCAGTAAATTCATTAAATGTTGATGGAATGCATACCTTAATTAAAAGACAAGAATTGTCAGATTAATTTTAAAAGTAGTCTGTGTATTTTTTCTTATAAGAGTAAACAAAAAGATTGGAATGAACAGGTAGAAAAGATATATTTTAGGAACACCAACCTCAAGGAATCTGGTGGAGCTATACTAATATATAGGGCTTCTATGGTGGCTCAGGCAGTAAAGAATCTGCCTGCAATGCAGGTGACCTGAGTTCAGTCGCTGGGTCAGGAAGATCCTCTAGACAAGGGCATGGCTACCCACTCCATTATTCTTGCCTGGAGAATCCCATGGACAGAAGAGCCTGGCGGCCTACAGTCCATGGGGTCACAAAGAGTCGGATTCGGCTGAGAGACTAATACTTTCCCTTTCTTTATGGTAACAGTACAAGGTAGCCTTTAGCAAAAAAGCGTTAACTGGAATAAATAGAATGCTTCATAATGAAAGAATTTTTAATACATAAGAATGATGTAAATTTTATTTACTTAAAATGATGGCTGCTTAAAATGAACAGGAATAAAAGTTGAAATAGACATACCATTCATCAGTGGAATATTTTAAGACCCCTAATTGCAGACAAAGAAGAAGGGGACAGCAGACGATGAGATGGTTAGATAGCATCATTGACTCAACGGACATGAATTTCAGCGAACTCCAGGAGATAGTGGACAGAGGACCCTGTTGTGCTACAGTCCATGAGGTTCCAAAAAGTCGGCCATGACCTTGTGACTGAATAACAATAACAAATTGCAGAAAAAATATAAATCCTAAAAAAAGTATAGCATCATCCTGCTATTTTCAAGTTTCAATCTTTAAAAAACTGAATTTGACCACTTATTAAAGTTCTGATAGGAATTTTGGATGCAAAATCAAAACAATTATCTCCAGCAAAACATTTCTGCTTACTAAACTCCACTTCACCTTTTATAAAATTTTCTCAAAAATTTACATATAGGTACAAGAAATGAAGAAACTAATTTCCATGAATTAGGTACATGATTCCAGCTTCTTGGCAAAATTAACACAAAATATGAAGCAGGTAGATCTTGAAAACTCCTAGCAGAGCTTTAATAATATTTGGGTAATGACTAACTTTAGATATATTTTTACTTTTTAGAAATAAATTGTGGTATACAGATTTTTTGTGATTTTTCACAATTATTATATGGTTACTTTTATTATTAAAATTGCTCTGAATGCTTATATTGTATTGGATGACTTGAAATTAATGTTCTTTTCTAAAATTCTTCCTCCTGCCTATTGGTCTACAAAGACTGACTTTCTTGAGGCAAGTATTGCAATCATCTGAATCATCTGTTTCTTCATTGTTTAGCATAGTGCCTAAAAATGGCAGATATTTATGAGCTTTTTGAAGAATAAATGAATTATATGTTGTAATGATTAACTGTGAAATAATTCATTGTTTTGATATTAAAGTGAAGTCACTCAGTCGTGTCCAACTCTTGGCGACTCCATGGACTGTAGCCTACCAGGCTCCTCCGTCCATGGGATTTTCCAGGCAAGAGTACTGGAGTGGGGTGCCATTGCCTTCTCTAGGAGATCTTCCCAACCCAGGGATTGAACCCAGGTCTCCCGCATTGTAGGCAGACGCTTTACCATCTGAGCCACCAGGGAAGTCTTATTATATTACATTATGATATTATAGGTATCTAAGTAAATTGTTGTTTAGTCTCTAAGTCTTGTTTGACTCTTTGTGACCCCATGGTCTGTGGTCTACCAGGGTCCTCTGTCCATGGGGTTTCCCAGGCAAGAATACTGAAGTGGGTTGCCATTTTCTTCTCCAGGGGATCTTCCCTACACAGGGATTGAACCCACATCTGAGCTACATTAATGCCATTGGCCCTTCCCAGGTGACTCCATGGTTAAGAATCCACCTGCCAATGCAGGAGACATGGGTTCAATCCCTGCATTGGGAAAATCCCCTGCAGAAAGAACTAGTAACCCACTCCAGGATTCTTGCCTTGGAAATCCCATGGACTGAGGAGCTTGATGGACTATAGTCCGTGGGGTTGCAAAGAGAGGGACACGATTTACAACTAAACAAAAACAGTGTTAATGGCATATAACTTTTTTAAAAATTCTGATCCACTGGCATTAGTGTTGCAAAAGAATTTTGGTCAATCTGTGAATTGTTGATATTAAGATTAAACCTCAAATAATTGGTTTTTATTGATAGTCTTTGTTTTTCATTTAAATACCTTTTAAGAAAGCACATTGATATCAAGAGGGAGAAAACTCACAAATTCAAAAACATTGGTCAACACCAAAGCAACTGGCTGCTTTGATATTAATGTTTTAAGGCAATTATCTTAGTGGTAGCCTATTGTCATATTTTAGATTCTTTTCAGGGAAAACATCATTTAATTTACTCAGGAATCAAAGAGAATCTTTGCAGATACCAACAGATGTTTAAGTGCTAACAGAAAAAAAAATGTTTGAATATTTTTAGACATAATTAACACAGCAAATGTTACAACTAATTTGTACCTTTAAAAATTGCTTGCAGCAGTTTTCTTTTTTATAAATAATTTGACCTTGAATAACACAATTTCAGGGGTATAAAAACTTATAAATTAAGGGAAGGTTTAACATTGGGTTTCTCTATGCATTTTTCTGTTTGTTTTCTTTGCTGTACAAAACGGCTACTCTCAAAAATGATGACAATTCATCACGAGAGCAATTTACAGCCAAGGAAAAGTTTCAAATCTTTTAGGTAATTAAAGTTGATAGATTATTATTGTTGTTGTTCAGTTGCTAAGTCGTGTCTGACTCTTTGCAACCCCCTGGACTATAGCCTGCCAGGCTCCTCCATCTATGACATTTCCCAGGCAAGAATACTGAAGTGGGTTGCCATTTCCTTCTCCAGGGGATCTTCCCAACCCAGGGGTTGAACCCATGTCTCCTGCATTGACAGGCGTGTTCTTTACCACTACTCCACATGGGAGGCTCCCAATTAATTATTAGTTTTAACCAAAGTAAGCATTCAAACTCTCACTGTTGCTCTAGTACATTGAAAAAAAACTAAAATTTCTTATATAAACATAGGTTAATGTTGTTATTGTAG
Organism: Okapia johnstoni; assembly: GCA_024291935.2. Classification (NCBI taxonomy): domain Eukaryota; kingdom Metazoa; phylum Chordata; class Mammalia; order Artiodactyla; family Giraffidae; genus Okapia; species Okapia johnstoni. The sequence continues at coordinate 77,177,497 of CM044311.1, read as the reverse complement.
TTTATCATATGTATTTAAGTGTAATTGCTGCCTTTTGTTGTAACAGGAGGCTCTTCTTAGAAGTCACTGCATTCTTTGTTTCATCCCAAATACCTATCATTCTTTTTAGTGTTCTAACGAAGAGGGATTCACAAAAAAGGATGTAAAGCAAATCAATTTCCCAAGCAGCTGACTGATGCCTTAAAAATATTCATTCATTCATTCATTCATCCATTCAGTAAGCATTTACTGAGTACCTGTTATGTGCCAAACACTATCCTAGGCACTGTGAGTATAAAACAAGCAATCTTAAGTTTCCATCAATAAAGAGGTTGAGAGAAGCAAAAATAATGAGAGATGATTGTACTACAATGTGGACAGTGTAATCACAGGGATATGGATACAGTATTATGGCAAAATAGAGATCAAATAGCTCATGCAAATTTTATGATCATGGATGGAAATTCTGGAGAAGATAATTCTTGAAAAGTCTTAAACAATAAGTGAAAGTTAGATTATAGTTTAAAGGAGATGTTCCAGGAAGAAGAATAATGTGAGCAATGGCTGAGAAGCAATAAACAATAAAATTTCTGGAAGAACTGTATATAAAATATGTGTTGGAGGGTATTTTTCAAAGCAGAGAGAAACTAATAATAAAGTTAGCAATAGACAGGGCCAGATCAAAAAGAGCCTACAAGGTAAATTCGGAAAATTTAACTTGTAAGTAATTTGGAACCACTGAGCCGTAATCAATGGGAGAGTCAAGTGGTGAATTTTGGATTACAGATGTATAATTCCAGGAGAGTATGGAGAATGGTCTGAAATGAACAAGACTGGAAGCCTCTGAACATTTTCAGTAAGCATGTGAAAGGTAATGAGAGTGGTGGCAGAAATTGAGAGGAGGAAACAGATGTAATAATTATTCTGCTAATAAAATCCAAAAGACATGATTATCTGGAAAGAAAGGGGACAAAAGTGAGTTTCAGACTGACATTTTTGGAAACTGAATGAATGATTGTAAGTATCTGCTTTACTCCAAATTTAATTCAAGAATTAGTACCTGGTATCACCAGCCAGATGAAAGGAGACTTGCTACTTCCAGAAATCAAGGCAATGATCACAAGAGCCATTTAAAGTCAGGGCAAAGTTTCAGAACTTGTAAGTAATCAGGCTTAAGTATTTAAAAGTTCAGAAATTATCTTCATCAAAATAAACATCCAAGTCCTGTCTGAAGCTCTAGTATACTGAAAATGCATTTTTTTACTTTACCTACAAATATAGGTTATTGCTAAATATAACTTGAGGTCTATAAGTGTGAACTTTCGTTGTTCTTCAGTGTCTAAGTTGTGTCCGACTCTGTGATCCCATGGACTACAGAACTCGCCAGGCTTCCCTGTCCTTCACTATCTCCTGGAGTTTGCTCAGACTCATGTCCATTGAGTCAGTGAAGCCATCCAACCATCTCATCCTCTATCTCCCCCTTCTCCTCCTGCACCTAACATGAACTTAATAAATGAATAATAATTGTTTTAAAAGTTTATACTTTCCAGGATTTTCATTATTTAAAAGTTATCAATATAATTTCAGTATATACCAGTGTCAGACACTGTGCTTTTATATATGCCAAAAAGGTACAAGAGAATTACACAATCCCTGATAACAAAGAGTTGTTTTAGCTGAAAGATGGATTTTGAAATACTTGTTTTAACTTTAAAAATATCTTTAATGGGATGCTATGACTTTTGCCCCTTACAGAAAATGCTATGTCTCAATTCATGAGTAATCATAAAATACAAATTCACCTTCAGAAGGAATATACTGATGTTCAGTTATCAGTCTAAATTGTATTGAAAGTTTTATTACATTTTGTATTTGTAGACAATCAATTTTTGAATCATTTGTGATACCTGAAATATATTTCTATAGGTCAAAAGTATTTACTGCTGCTAGTAAACACAGTAAAGACTAATATGTGTGTTCTCTTTACCTACTTTCTCACTCAAAATATTTTTTAGGAAAAATAATAAAGATACAAATTTAGTCATGCTCTGGACAATTTCTATTCATGATACTGATGCAAGTCAAACTCTGGAAAAATACATCTTTCTAGAATTGCCTGTTTGTTTTTGGATCTAGTTCTCAATATACCAGTTTTTCATATTCTAGTTGTTCCCAGTAATTGAGCAATCAGGGATGCAATCTCAACCTGCTTATTTTACAGATGTCTTTGAAGTACAAAGGGATTGTGGACATTTGGGGTGAAAATATTTAATCAATAAGTTAAAAATCACTAAGATGTATTGAATTAATTTGGCTTATCTGCTGAGTAAAAGTTAATTTAATTCCCATAATAACTTAATCAGTCAGAAAGAGTACTACAAATTATGTAAGAAAACTTAAAACCATAATTTATTGTTGCGAAATACAAGGTTTGGGGACAATTTTTAAGTAATAGATGTCTCCGGGTCAAACAGATATTTTCTGTTTATTTATCTAAAGGAAAATAACAACTTGAAACCATGTTTCTATTTTATAGGTCATGTGTTTTGAAGGTTGACCTAAAGTGAATAGACTACCAGTTATTTCTCTAGCAAAAAATGGGTTTATTCAAGATCAACAAAGAACTGCATCATAGGGTCTGCCACCAAGGTGAACCACATGCAAGTCTTCCTGCATGGCAGGGGAAGGAGAACTCTTCTACAGAGGGGAAAAATAAGTTGAGAGGGCTGTAGTAAACCAAGAATCTGTGACTTCATTGACTGAGTTGTTGCCAGGAAGAAGAGGTCTTTCTGTTGGGTTTGGCTGTCCTTGCTTGGTGAGGCTTGTGAGGCTTTCCCTTCTGGTCTCCCAATTCTCTTTTTACTAAGGTTTCTGCTTATTAATTTTTTGCAAAGTATAACTTAAATACAGTTAAATTCACCCTTCTTTAGATATAAATGTTCAGTTCAGAGTTTTGACAAGTGTATTCAGTTATGTAGCCATCACCACCATTCAAGATACAGACTATTTACATCACTGCATAGTTCCATAATGCCACTTTAAATCAGTATTCTATCCCTCCATCCTCTCCTCTAGGCAATCTCTGATCTTATTTCTGTGTCTGCATTTTTTCCTTTTTCAGAATGCCATGTAAATGGAATCATACATTATAGCCTTTCATGTCTAACTTTTTTTATTAAGCATAATTATTTTGTTATGAATGAATGTGTTGTTGCATGTATCAATATTCTTTTTTTTGATAATGAATATTATTCCATTGTGAGGATGTACCACAATTTCTGTATCCATTTACCAGTTGATAGACCTTCCCTTTTTTTGCTCCTGTGAATACTTCTATAAACAGTGTGGAGGTACCTTTGTATGGACATATGTTTTTATGTCTCCTGAATTCATATTGAGGTTTGTGATTGCTGTATTTTAGGATTTAACTTTATTAAAATAACTGCCAAATGGCTTTCCAAACTGGCTTTTATATGTCGCATCCTCACAAGCATGTATGAAATATTCAGCTGTCCTACATCTTTGCTAGTGCTTTGTATTGTCTTTTCTTTTTCAGCTTTAGCCACTCCACTAAGTGTGTATCGTAGTTCACTTTTAGTTTCACTTGCATTTTTTCTGATGGCAAATGACATTATCTCTTCATATGTTGGTGTCTTACATATCAATCTTTTTAAAGTACTTATTTAAACCTTAATCTGTGATCTATTACTTTATTGGGTAATTTGTAACTTTATAATTGAGTTGCCGAAGAATTGATGCTTTTGAACTGTGGTGTTGGAGAAGACTCTTGAGAATCCCTTGGACTGCAAGGAGATCCAACCAGTCCATCCTAAAGGAGATCAGCCCTGGGTGTTCATTGGAAGGACTGATGTTGAAGCTGAAACTACAATACTTTGGCCACCTCATGCGAAGAGTTGACTCATTGGAAAAGACCCTGATGCTAGGAAGGATTGGAGGCAGAAGGAGAAGGGGACGACAGAGGATGAGATGGCTGGATGGCATCACCGACTCGATGGACATGAGTTTGGGTAAACTCTGGGAGTTGGTGATGGACAGGGAGGCCTGGCATGCTGTGATTCATGGGGTCATAAAGAGTCAGACACAACTGAGTGACTGAACTAAACTGAACTGAACTGAAGAATCCTTTAAAAAATACGTATACAAGCTCATTATTAAATACAAGTCTTGCAGATACTCTTCTCCAGTATGTAGATTGTCCTTATGTTTCTATATGTGTTTGGAGAACATTTAATTTTAATGAAGCCAAATTCATCGATTTCTTTTTGCATCGTTATTACTTTTTATGTCCTAAGATATTTTGCCTAACCCTGTTTCATAAATATTTTCTTCTCTCTTTTCTTCAGGAATTTTGTAACTTTAAGTCTTACATTTAGACATAATATAGTTCAAGTTGTTTTTAATGTGGTGAGAGAAATGGTTCAAACATATTTTATGATGTTGAGTATGATGTCCAATTCTTCCAGAATCTTTTATTGAAATGTTATCTTTTTTCTATTTAATTACTTGGACACATCTGTCAAAAAAATCAATTGACCACATATGTATGGGTTTATTTTTATGCTCTCTATTCTGTTTTGTTGATACATATTTTATAATAATATCACATCTTGTTTATGACTGTAGTTTTGACTACAGTAAATTTTTTCAAGAGGCAATATGAATTTTCCAACTATGTTCTTCAGTTTCAATATATTTTGCTTATTCAAGATAATTAGCATTTTCATATAAATTTTAGACTAAACTTGTCAAATTCTACAAAAGAGAAAGAGTGGAATTATGATTTGGAAAAACCAAGTTTTGACTGTATGGACCTTTGTAGGCAAAGTGATGTCTCTACTTTAGAATATGTTGTCTTGGTTGGTCATAGCTTTTCTTCCAAGGAGCAAGTATCTTTTAATTTCATGGCCACATTCACCATCTGCAGTGATTTTGGAGTCCAAGAAAAAGTCTCTCACTGTTTCCATTTTTTCCACATTTACGTGCCATGAGATGATGGGACAAGATGCCATGATTTTCTTTCTTTGAATGTTGAGTTTTAAGCCAGCTTTTTCACTCTTTCCTTTCACCTTCATCAAGAGGCTTTTTAGTTCCTCTTCCCTTTCTGCCATTTGTGTGGTATCATCTGCATATCTGAGGTTATTAATATTTCTCCCAGAAACTTTGATTGCAATTTGTGCTTCATCCAGCTTGACATTTCACATGATGTGCTCTGCATATAAGTTAAATAAGCAGGGTGACAATATACAGCCTTGAGGTACTCCTTTCCAAATTTGGAACCAGTCCATTGTTCCATGTCCAGTTCTAACTGTTGCTTCTTGACCTGCATACAGGTTTCTCAGGAGGCAAATAAGGTGGTCTGGTATTCCCATCTCTTTAAGAATTTTCCACAGCTTGCTTTGATCCACACAGTCAAGGGCTGTAGCATAGTCAATGAAGCAGAAGTAGATGTTTTTCTGGAATTCCCTTCCTTTGTCTATGCTCCAACAGATGTTGGCAATTTGATCTCTGGGTCCTCTGCCTTTTCTAAATCCAGCTTGAACATCTGGAATTTCTTGGTTCCTGTATTACTGAAGCCTAGCTTGTAGGATTTTGAGCATAAACTTGCTAGCATTTGAAATGGCTGTGATTGTGCAGTAGTTTGAACATTCTTTGGCATTGCTCTTCTTTGGGATTGGAATGAAAACTGACCTTTTCCAGTCCTGTGGCCACTGCTGAGTTTTCCAAATTTGCTGGCATATTGAGTACAGCACTTTCACAGCATCATCTTTTAGGATTTGAAATAGCTCAACTGGAATTCCATCACCTCCACTAGCTTTGTTCATAGTGAGGCTTCCTAAAGCCCACTTGGCTTCACATTCCAGGATGTCTAGCTCTGGGTGAGTGATCAGACCATCATGGTTACCCGGGTCATTGAGACCTTCAGGTACCGTATCAGATCTAATTCCTTGAATCTATTTGTCACTTGCACTGTATAATCATAAGGGATTTGATTTAGGTCGTGCCTCAATGGCCTAGAGGTTTTCCCTACTTTCTTCAATTTAAGTCTGAATTTTTCAATAAGAGAGTTCATGATCTGAGCCACAGTCAGCTCCCAATCTTGTTTTTGCTGACTATATAGAGCTTTTCCATCTTCAGCTGCAAAGAATATAATCAGTTTGATTTTGGTATTGACCATCTGGTGATGTCCTTGTATAGAGTCATCTCTTGTGTTGTTGGAAGAGGGTGTTTGCTCTGACTCTTGGCAAAACTATGTTAGATTTTTCCCTGCTTCATTTTGTACTACAATGACAAACTTGCCTGTTATTCCAGGTATCTCTTTACTTTATACTCTTGCTTTCCAGTCCCCTATGATGAAAAGGACCTTTTTGGGGGGGGTGTTAGTTCTACAAGGTCTTGTATGTCTTCATATTGTAAATATAATTTTAAATTTATTCTAATTTTTCAATGCTAATAATTAGAAAGACAATAGAATTTAGTATACTGATTTTATTCCACCAACTACTAAAGTCAGTTATTAGATCTAAAAGGTGTTTTGGTGGAGTTTCCTTAGAGGTTAATCATATGATTTATGAATCAGTGAAGTTCTATTTTTGTCTTATCTATCTATTTACTACATTTATTTATTTATTTATGCCTTATTACTCTGGCTAAGATCCTAACTGTGATACCAAGTAGAACTGATGAGAAGATATTGCCAGTCTTAGAAAGCATTCAGTCTTTTATAATTAGGTATGATATTAGTTGCAGGTTTTTAGTAGATACTCTTTATCGTGGAGGCAGTTTCCTTCTATTCCTAACTTGCTAAGAGTTTTTATCAGTAATAAATAGTGCATTTTAACAAATACTTTTTTTGCATCTATTGATATGATCATGTGATTTTCTCTGCAGGCTTGTTAATATGGTGAATTTCATTTTTATGTTCTTTAAATTATGGGTTGGATAAATGCAAAAGAATTCTGTCATCTTGATGAATTGACTTCTTTATAATATTAATATGTCTGATAATATTCCTACTTTGTCTGACATTAATGTAATCTCTTCAGCCTTCTTTCATTAGTATTTGCATGGTATATATTTTCCAACCCCTTTCCTTGAAACCTATTTATATCTTTATATTTAAAGTAATATAGGTTTACTGTATATAGTATAGACTTGAATTTTGCTTTTTTGTTACACTCTGATAATTGCTGTCTTCTAATTGAAGTGTATGCACCATTTACAGTGAGAATTATTATTTAGCATATTGGATGTATGTATTTATCTTCTATTTATTTATCTTGCTAGTTGCTTTCTATTTGTCCTATTTTTCATTATTTTTAAAAAATCTGTTCCTGCCTTTTGCAAAATTATTATTTATGGTATAATTTTATCTACACTATTGATCTATTTGTTTATGTCTTTTATAAAAGTGTTTTAGAGGTTGCTCTCAAGTTTATGATATATTTCTTTAATATATCATAATCTAAAGTAAAGCAGTGTTTTTATTTTTTGAATAGTGTAAGTACTTTACAAGAAATGGTATGTCACTTCTCCCATTCTTTGTATGATTACTGTTATACCTTTATTTCTATAAAGAAAGTTGATGGTGCAGTGTAAGCATTTTTACCTTATAGGCAAATATCTCTTAAAACAATTAGAACAATTTTTACTATTTCTGATTGTCTTCCTTTGTGTAGATCAAAATTTCTGTTGCTACTATGTCAATACTTCTGACTGGATAACTTTCTTTACCATTTTCTTTTCTTAAGGACTGCTGGTAATGAATAATCTCAGGTTTTGTTTTCCAATTCCTGAAAAATATTTTGCCTGTTTATAAAATTGATTTATTCTTTTTTTTCTTTCAATAATTTAAATATGTTGAACCATTGTCTTCTGGATTTCATAGCTTTTATGAAATATCTATTTTAATTCTTGACTGTTCTTTTATATATAAAGTTAGAGAATAACTTATAGTGGGTGGGTGGAAGGAAGTGTAAGATAAATTAATCAGAGAACACGAGTAAAACATAGCAGTAAAGTTGTAGGTTGATTCATATTCTTTATGGCAGAGCAGAAGAAAGAAGAAATCCTTTCTTAAGGTTAAAGGATAATTCCTATGAGTGGACTTTGCAGGAGCATCAGGAGAGCAATCTGAGGTGAAGCCTTGTCAAGCCACAGGAGAAAAGTATGCTTTTCTAATGTTTGCTATTGTTTTCTGTAACCATTTTCCTTTGCTCTTAAACACTTGTCTCCTTATACTGAGACTCCTTTCCTCTATCACATCGTGCTTTCAGAGTGGTTCGTACTCACCTATTGCTATAGTTTCAGTTAATCAAACGACAAATTCGTATCTTCAAGATAAATTTCTCCTTTGAATACCTGTTCTCTATATCCAAGTATCTATAAAAGAGTTTCACAACAAAGTGTCACAGGCACTGCAAACAACTCAAGCTCAGTAAGTTACAAACTGGCCTAATTATCTCTCTGATAGTCTGTATTTCCATGAATGACATCACCATTCACCCAGTATTGCAGGCCAGAAATATGAGCATCTTGTTAGTCTCCTCTATCATTTATTTCTCACTACCCAAATTCAGTCAGTCACGAAATCTGAATCCCCCTGAATCTCCCTCAATCTCTCTCCTCACCTTCCATTAGCATTTACCGCAGTTACTGTTTTCATCACCTCTCACAAAAATTATGCAGCAGGCTCCCAACTAGTTTCTCTAGTTCTATTTTTATTGCTTCTAATGTGTTCTTCACTTTCTAGGTGACTTCTTAAAAACTGCAAAACCAATTGTGATGAGATAAATGTGAACAGTTCATATATGGCCCTAGTCTTTTAACAAGCTAATAAAGAGAATTTAAGCTTAAACACCCAGACTATATCCTTCTTCCATCCTCTATATTTAGAAATAAATGTTACTGATTTTTAGATCATCAATTAAAACTTTAATCTATAAAGACATTCTGGTAATAAAAGCCAACATTGCAAAGATGGTCCAAATTTTAGAATCATATCAAGCTCCTAGGGAAAAATAAAAGTCTAAAGATTAAAAGTCTCTGAAAGTTAAAGACATCAAAATTTAAAATAAAGTCCTGAAATACAACTATTTTGCCCTACAGAATTAAATGTCCAAAGACATTTCAGTGCTCTTAAATACGTGATTGAACTCAGTCTCATCTAGAAGTGTTCTTGATGCCTTTTCAAAAAAAAGATGAATGTTTTTCCATTTGCAGCTACATTTAGGATGTGCCTTTCATTAGCTTCAAGGTCTCAGAAGTTGTGCTGATTCAGTGCTTAGTCTCTGATGTGCCTAATTTTTCATAAGTCCTGAGAGTTAATGGGACATCCAATACTAGCAGTGCATTAACTTAGTAACTCTTCCAATCAGGCAGTAAAGGCACTGGCATTACCATGGCCACTTTATCAGGAAAAATTTTGTTCCTAATGTTATGCACCAGGGTTCTTGACTTCCTTACTCTAAAAATTGATCAGAGGCCAGGCAGGAAATTTAGGCAAGCCTTAATCGAGAGCCCTGCTGCAACAGCAGGGAGTGAGAACAAGCAATCTCCCTTGTCCACTCGCTGGCTCAGGGGAGGAGCAAGCTGGCTCCTTATATAGGGTGGAAGTAGGTAGAGGTGTGTCCAGGGGTCAGACCAGAGGGGTGGCTTAGGCGATTTGTCCACCCCTTTGGGGTTCAGGAGGCATGCACAGTACTCTGCTTTTCCTCCCAACCCTTTGCTTTTGCTGGCAGCTCTTCAAAAGTGGCAGTCAGGTTGTTTTGGTCTTTTTGTATCTTGTCCACAAATTTGCCCCAACTGTGAATGCACACAGTTATTTTTAGTGTTATAGTTTCTTCGTATTTTTGTTTTATAGTTTCTTTGTATTTTGCTGCTTGAGGAGACTTCTGTCTAAGTGCAAGGACTGCAGCAAGGGGTCGCAGTCTCAGCTTGTCTCACTAGAACCCATTACCTGAGGAAAGAGAGTAGATGAAGAAATTTTGCTTTTAGCTCTATGGATGCTAGTTGACTTCAGTGGTCTGATAAATATGAACCTGAGAACACAAACTCATCCAGGAGAAATTCACCTAGTCACTTCAGTGTTGATTTGGGAAGACCATCCTGTAATACCACTACTTGGTCTCACCCCTGGAGAAGATTTCTCCACATTAAGAAAGTGCAGTAATCATATTTAACAGCATACCAAAAGAAAAAAATGATTGTCAAATAAAATTTTATTTTTGTCTTGTCCCCGGATTAAAAACTCCAGCAAAGTCATGAATTTTCTGCCCTGTGTTTGAAAACAGTCCTGCTGTCCCTTTGAACCACAGACATCCTCACTTGTGTTAAGTATTCCCCCTTTTCCAGTTGAAGGCACTGCAGACTGTGGTGGGAAATTAGAACACAGTAGGCGTCTCTTAGTTCTCTGTGCTCACCTCCTTCCCTATTCACTCCCCGCTGTTTAGCTCTCCCATCAAGGTTAAAGTGGGGAAAGGTAGAGGAGACAGTTCTTACTTGAACTTGTGCTTTTGCATGCAGCTTTGAGTTCTATGTGAGTGCCAGATGTTTAAAGATGATTCTTTCCCTCCTGAAGTCTTTTAGTGGCTTTCCACAGGTTTCCTGCTGAGCTCTTTTGCCTTCAGTTCCTTGATGCTTCTTTCTTCACAGCAGTAGCTTGTAGTGGTTCCCTCTGAAATTGGGTACATAGTGGGGAATAATTTCAGTTACTTTCTTCTTACATTTCCTAGATTCCCCCAGCCAACCCATTGGATAGGACTCTAAGGCAATGAAGATTTGGAGACAGCCCCCAAATCTTCATTCCTTACTCAACAACCTCTGATGTGAAGAGCAGTCCCTACATAATCACACTTTCCTGCTCTGCCTCCAAAGCAGGCAGTTAGCCTTTCTCTTGCCCTCAAGATTCCCCAAAATATGTTACAGCCCAGTCTGTATTCTGTTTTAGCTTTTTCTTACTTAACTTACATACAACTCATTTGTCTGTATTATGAGTTTAGGGACTCAAAGTCCTTGCCTTCTGCCAAATGTCCACACAGATTGTCAAATGGCAGATTGTTCTTAAGTATCAAGTTTCTGTGGAGAAAACCCACACCCAAGAACAATTCTGAGTTCCTTCTATCTTTTTCCTCATACTACCAAGACTAATCTTGTACTGCTTGCTGAATGACAGGGCAGTAAATCAAGAGACAAGTTGTTGGAGCAAGGAATAGTGATTTTATTTGGAAAGCCAGCAGATGAAGAAGATGGTGGACTAGTGTCTCAAAAAAACATCCTACCCAAGTTAGAATTCAAGCTTCCTTTATACTAAAAGGGGAGAGGGTATGATTGGTAGTTGCAAATTTCTTGATGTCAGAAACCTTTGTTCTTGCAGCTGTTCTGGTAGGTCAAGTTATAATGTTCCTGTAAACCTCCAACAAGACAAATATTATTCTCTGTTCTGCAAATTTTTATCTCTGTATGAATGGCAGAATATTATACATTGAGAATGGGCTATACTGTATATTTCAAGTATAGGCAATATTCTTAACTTGTAGCAAAAGCAACAGAATCCAACGGTAAAAGTAAAAGAAATAGATCTATATGGAATCAGATTTGTTCTTTCCTTTTACGATCTTTACCCAGGCCATCTTCTAATTTCCACTTGTCAGTAAGAGGTACACTTCACTTCTCTCTCCTTTCCTCTAGTTCCAGGCTTATATGGAACATTCCTTTTAGGAAATTTTATATATATATACAGATATATATATGCATGTATGTTATAAGCAGGATTCTTCATTGTTACGTAGATGTTTATAGTTGAGGTGAGGGATTAGTTCTTTGAAGTTTTGTTTTTGCTTTTCAGTGACTTACAGAATAGAGAAGGCTCTTCACCGAAGAAGAGAGAAAGAAAGAAGGGAATGTGCAGAGAAAAACTAGATCTATATTTTGAGTTATAACCTTGTTACGTAATCTCCCATTCTAAATTTTGCATCCTTCCAAAGAAAGTTCCTTTCTATCTAGGAGCTTTCCCTCTCCCAAGAATGTAGGAGTCAGGGTGCTCTGGACTATGTTTTAATAAGAGTAATTTCTAAGTGACTCTTTGCAAGCCAATGAGCTATTGGGTGATAAACTTTCTCCTGACTTCCCAGGCAAATATACACACCAAAATTCCTATTTTTTGAAAAAAAAAAAAAACCTTATTGAAATATAGTTGATTTACTATGTGTGTTAGTTTCAGGTGTACAGCAAAGTGATTATATATAGATAGATAGATATAGATAGATATATTCTTCTTTAGATTCTTTTCCATTATACATTCTTACAAGATATTGAGTATGGTTCCCTGTGCTATACAATAGGTCCTTGTTAAATTTCTATATGATATATATATAGTATATATATATATATATTAATCCCAAACTCCTAATTTATCCCTCCCCTCCTTTCCCCTTTGATATCCATAAGTTTGTTTTCTATGACTGTGAGTCTATTTCTGTTCATTCTTTTCATGGATGTTTATGTTTAAACCTGCCTTCTCTCACAGGAAGGGGCACAGTTACCTATTTTACCAGGTAGAGTCCCTTCCAAAAAAATTGGGATCATTCACCTTTCTGATTCCCACCCCACCTCTACTTCTTACACACACTTGTAACTTCCAAAATGTCATCTTCTTTTTCTTTAAGTGAAAAATCCAACTGTACAAAATTTCGTCAATTCTAAGGTACACTTAATTATTTAGCTCCTAATATCTCTAAGGTTGGAATACAGCTCACAGTTGATGATGATCATAGTTTAATTCTTGCCTGTTCTTTAGTGGTGCATTGGCTAGCATCTAAGATTTGATAGTGTACAACACATAAAATTAGAGAGAACAGACTATGTTCAATAATGATCCTCTATGTTTAACAAGTATCAGTGTCTCATTGTGTCAGTTCAGTTCAGTTCAGTCGCTCAGTCGTGTCTGACTCTTTGCGATCCCATGAACCACAGCACACCGGGCCTCCCTGTCCATCACTAACTCCCTGAGTCCACCCAAACCCATGTCCATCGAGTCGATGATGCCATCCAGCCAACTCATCCTCTGTCATCCCCTTCTCCTCCTGCCCTCAGTCTTTCCCAGCATCAGGGTCTTTTCCAATGAATCAGCTCTTCGCATGAGGTGGCCAAAGTATTGGAGTTTCAGCTTCAATATCAGTCCTTCCAATGAACACCCAGGACTGATCTCCTTTAGGATGGACTGGTTGAATCTCCTTGCAGTCCAAGGGGCTCTCAAGAGTCTTCTCCAACACCACAGTTCAAATGCATCGATTCTTCGGTGCTCAGCTTTCTTTATAGTCCAACTCTCACATCCATACATGACCCCTGGAAAAACCATAGCCTTGACTAGACAGACCTTTGTTGGCAAAGTAATGTCTCTGCTTTTTAATATGCTGTCTAGGTTGGTCATAACTTTCCTTCCAAAGAGTAAGCGTCTTTTAATTTCATTGCTCTACCTTTGTGTACCTTTGTCTTTTTAAACTCTTTTTATTACTGTGAAAATTTTTAATAACTATCTTACTAATTTCACTGCATGTTGACCCTAAATACTACAGTTTCATCTTTAAAAATCTGAGTACATTTTATTATGTAACAACTTTATTATAACACCAGCAAAACTTATTTTTTAACATATTTTTATGTGTTAATGTATTCTAATGCTAAATGCTTTTTTAATTTTTCTCAGTTGCCCTCAAACAACTTTTTATATGTAGTTTGTTTGAATCAAATTTCAAATAAAGTCTCTTTTAATCATGTTCACTGTTGCCATTCATTTTTTTCTGTCATTGACTTTTGAGGAAACTACATCATTTGACAGAAGTCCCTGATTCAAGATTTGTCTGATTACCTCCTTATGGTACAATTATTATTCTGTCCACTCTGTTTCCTGTGAATTGGAAACTAGAGATAAAAGCCTGATGATACTCAGTTCCAATATTTTTGGCCAGTATACTTCAGAACTGGTACTGTGTACTTTGTATTGTAGCATGTCAGGGGGAACACCATGCCTGGTTGTACCACATTTAGAGACGATAAACTTTATTTTATTTTGTTTATTTATTTTTTTAATAAATTTATTTATTTTAGTTGGGGGCTAATTACTTTACAATATTGTAGTGGTTTTTGCCATACATCGACATGAATCAGCCATGGGTTTACATGTGTTCCCCATCCTGAACCCTCCTCCCACCTCCCTCCCCATCCCATCCCTCTGGGTCATCCCAATGCCCCAGCCCTGAGCATTTGTCTCATGCATCGAACATGGAATAGTGTTCTGTTTCACATATGATAATATACATTGAAAATGCTATTGTCCCAGAACGTCCCACCCTCACCTTCTCCCTCAGAGTCCATAAGACTGTTCTATGCATCTGTGTAGAGACGATAAATTTTAGAATCGATCTCTTTCCTTAGCAGTCTATTTTTGTTTTCAATGAATGAAATTGACTCTCAAATCTTTCCAAGGATATGAGACACATGTTAATGTTCATCTCTTTCTTTCTTTGAGTTCTTCTCTTTCAAACTCTTTTTCACAAATCATGGCCATCCATCCACATAATATATGAGTGCCTATTCTACAGAACGATAGGTCAATAGCAAAGGACTTCTTCCTTAAACAGAAAGACTGATTAGAATTCCTGTATAAATGTGTGGGTTATGGTCATATATATGTTTCTATTTCAGGTCCACATCACATAGGCAAACTGGAACATGCTAATGTCAACATGAACCTGGAAGTGGAGCACTTTAAAATATTTCCTCCAAGCTAGAGATGTTCTTTATCTTTCCTCGTATGAGGAAGAATGAGGAAATGACTCTGGCCTGAGATATCTAGATAAATTACTTCAATGAATATAACCAGAAATTACACAGAAAGAAATTTATTTAATCTTTTCTGAAATTAAATAGGAAGTTACTTGATATTTGGAATTTTCTGCATTCATAATAACTTTCTTAATTCTACATTTCTTAATTGATAATTAGCTAAAATATATTTCCTATCTTTAAAAGCTAAGTGCCTTTTTTTTCTTTCATAGAAATATCTAATTTTGTTTGCTTACTTGTTCTTGTTTATATTTTAGAAGTTAGAGAGGCACCCAGAAGAATTAATATTCATAATTCATATGCATGGTCCCCAAAGCTTTATAAACAGCAAAAAAATAAAGTTTCAGAGGAACATAATGTTCTCCCTGGTAGGAGGAAGTAATAATGAAATTAGGCATGAAGATGCAAAATAGAGAAGTTAGTAGCTCTCTAAGGAACCCTTGTTTAAAATTCAATGATCATTTTATTTTAAACGTGATTAACATTGTATCACTAATGTAGTACTCTGTGGTGTTTAACATTTTGGAAAGTTCAGATACATTTCAGAGATATAAACACAAAATCTTTGGGTTAGAAATTAATAAGTGAAACAGAAAATATGTAGGAAATTTTGGTACTTTTTGATAGAAATGATTCAGTAGATGTGCCCATGATATAGGAAACTCTAAAGACAGGGTCACCCATTTGCATATGATGTTTCTGGGAGTATGCTGCTAACTTGATATATTTTAAAATATTTTTTGGAGAGACACTGCAAACTTACATCTTTTACTAAAACATATTACCCAACTAAAATGATTATTATATGTTTTAATTTGTGAGAGCTTTGTTCTCAAAGTATTCTTCAGAATATTAAGTTTCCCTGATGATTTTTTTTAATCATGAAATAAGTTTGGGAAATACTGAATTAAACAACATTAAGCAGATTTCTGTAAACTTCAGAGAGTTTTCAGCATGTTTTACACATTATGATTCCTCAAAAATGGAGTATAGCATGTGGTGATTTTGAAAATTATTTGATCACTTTCCTCCAGATTTTTCTTATTCCTCACATAAATAGTAGTTTTTTATTGTATGCTGGGCATTGTGAGTGGTAAAGTGTAGGCACTGAATTCTGTTTATTAAAGGTATTGTGTTTTATAAGTTTTACTCCAACAAACAGTTAAATGACTGGCGTATCATATTGTCCTTGTGGAAGACTGGCTTTAGACATTATTGTAGTAAGTCTATTCTTGTTAGTGTTTTTTAACCACTTGTAGTGTTTTTAACCCTGTGGTATGGTCTTCATTATTAAAATATGAGTCCTCCATGGAGGACTTTCACTGAAGTTTGAAAGGCTTACCAAGCCCCTATTTCAGGCTTCTAGGCATTGCTCTCCTTGGAAACATCACTCATGCATAGTATTTTAGACGTTACCTCAATGTGTATCTTACACATATTTTAATGTACACAGTTTATAAAAACTTCCTTTCATGAATTTCACCACTAAATTTTATAGCCTCACTGGCAACCTTGAACTCAGATCTCTGATTCAGCAGCCCAGTAAAACAGATACTTTCTCTTGAGTTGGTCTCCTATGTGCAACCCCATGGGTTCTAACTCCCTTTTTAATAGTGCTCTTTGTGTTCTATTGAGCACACTTTAGTGATTGCTACTAAATAATGCAATTCATTGAATTTAACATAATCCAAAACACCTGTACCTTATTAAAGATAATGTGAAATTTAAAGAAAGCAAAAAAAAAGTATATATTTACCTGAGATAAATATCACCAACATTAATATTTTGTTATATTTTCTTCTAGTATATTTCTATATCCATAGCACTTTTAAATACATGGTTTTTATTACACTTTATGTTAAATATTATAACATGTCCCTCACACTTAGAAATACTATAAGTAGTTTTCTACATGAAGCAGTAGATTGCTTAATGGTTTCATAAATATTCCAGCAGGTTTATTTGGCCATTCCCTATTTTTTAAATTAGCTTTTTAAAAGTCTAAGTTTCATATTTTTATAAATTCTGAGAAATTTAGCTCATAAGCATATTTTAAATTAAGTATTTTTTCCATAAGGTATTTTCTGAGAGTTATACTTTCTAGGTCAAAGGATATAAACCTATTTAGGCCTAATAAAAACACATTAAAATAGCAATATATGCAAAACTTCTTCCACAGGACCCTGTTATATTTGTGCATTGGTGTTTTGAAAAATAAAAATGCTAACACAATAAGTAATCAGGGTTGTTACAGTGTTTCTATTTGCATTTTTGTGGTCGCCAGTAAGTATGCATATTTTCAGATTTGTTTAATTAGTATAATCTCTTTTCTGTTAATTAAGTATTAATAACTAAAATATTGTGGTGATCACAGTATTATTCTCATTAATTTGTATGAAGTTTTATAAGTTTAAACCTTAGCCATTTATAAATACAAGTATTTTTCCCAGGTTTTTATTGCTGAATCATATATCTAAGCTATTAGAGTAATACATTTTTTATTAAAAAACATCCCTAACTAGTACAATCTCCTGCTTGTGATATTCTTTTTTAATTGGTCTTATTTCTTCTTTCCTCACTTCCTGTCTCACTTGGCATGGGTCTCTATTAAGCAGTCAAGAGAATAATTTTAAAACATAAATCATATCACATCATTCCCTAATCAAAACCGTCCCACCTCAGAGGAAAATCCAGAATCCTTTACATAATTCCTAAGGCCCTGTATGATGTTAAACATCTACTATAACTCTTCTTCTTACTCAATCCACTCAATCCCCTTACTTCAATCCCCTTGAAGGAGGAACCAGACAGAACAGGCTCCATCTTGAAAGCAGGACTCCTTCTTGGGCTGGACTGTGGACTTTGAGCTATATGCCCAGTATCTATGGAAACGACATACCAACTGGAAAACCAGACCCCCAGGATGGAGGAGCCCCAGGGCTCGTACCTAGACTCTCCATTGACTAAAATAATACCTTAATTATCTGTGTAACTGAATAGAATCGTAAATTCTATTATGCTTATTGGGGTATTACCGCAGGCCTATTGATAATTGTCCACTGTTAAATACCTAGGCTTAAGGCATATGAATCATGGGTTAACTCTGATTGTATCTTTCTTTTCCTTTGTTCAGACTAGTTTCAGAGAATTTGGGGAGGTGGGTTTGAACACATACACTTAGGGTTTATAAGGTTTTCACAAAAACTGGTCGGGGTCCTTGACTAAGAGGAGACTCTGCCTTGGGCCCACCGGTGTAATAAACTGCACTCCACTATCTGCACTGTCCTTCTGAGTCAGTTTGTTTCCTGGAACACATGGGTACAACACCCTTACCTGACCTTCTTACCTTTCCTGGAACCTCAATACATATTTCTACCTTGGGGCCTTGTATTAATATTCTTTTAAACTAATCAACCTGTCCAAATAGTCATATGGCTCAATTCCTTTCTTTATTTAGATCTCCTCTTAAACAACAAATCCTCAGAGAAGTTGTATCTATGATGATAGCTTCACATCTTTCTTCATCCCAATCTCTTTTTTCAGGAGTCATAGTATATCCTGCATTTTCAGACACACAGACACAGACGCACACACACTTTGTTTTGCTCATTAGATTAGAAGCTCTGAGAGGCTGGGTTTTATGTTTGTTTGTTTGTTTGTTTCTCTCTCTCCTCCTCCCTCCCTATTTCCTCTTCTTTCTTTCTTCCTTTATTTCTTTCTTTTTAATGTTGAAAGCATTGGACCTAGGATAATATCTGCATCAAAAAACTAGAAGAAGCTTAAAAATATATGAAAGAAATGAAATTACAATCATTATTAACATTTGGACATAATTGTGTCTTTAGAATTTATTATAGATCTTATAGAATTTATAATAAATTTTTGAATTTAACATTTAGAGTAACTGTGACTTCCCTGGTGGCTCAGACAGTCAAGTGTCTGCCTTCAATGCA
This sequence comes from Okapia johnstoni, assembly GCA_024291935.2. Lineage (NCBI taxonomy): Eukaryota > Metazoa > Chordata > Mammalia > Artiodactyla > Giraffidae > Okapia > Okapia johnstoni. The sequence continues at coordinate 77,158,703 of CM044311.1, read as the reverse complement.
GGAGACCTAGGTTCAATCCCTGGGTTGGGAAGGTCTCCTGGAGAAGGAAATGGCAACTCATTCCAGTATTCTTGCCTGGAAAATCCCATGGACAGAGGAGCCTGGTAGGCTACACTCCATGGGGTCTCAAAGAGTCGGACATGACTGAACTTTACTTTCACTTTAGAGTAACTATGGAAATATTTATTCAACTTTTTACTTGACTTTCTTCTAAGCATTTTTTATGTCATTACATAGTCCATAGTCTTCATACTGAAGATTATTTCTCAATTATAACTGAATATCACACCAAAATTACACTTTTTAATATCAATAACCTCAGATACGCAGATAACACCACCCTTATGGCAGTAAGTGAAGAGGAACTAAAAAGCCTCTTGATGAAAGTGAAAGAGGAGAGTGAAAAAGTTGGCTTAAAGCTCAGCATTCAGAAAACTAAGATCATGGCATCTGGTCCCATCACTTCTTGGGAAAAGGATGGGAAAACAGTGGAAACAATGTCAGACTTTATTTGGGGGGGCTCCAAAATCACTGCAGATGGTGATTGCAGCCATGAAATTAAAAGCTGCTTACTCCTTGGAAGAAAAGTTATGACCAACCTAGACAGCGTATTAAAAAGCAGAGACAGTACTTTGCCAACAAAGTTCCGTCTAGTCAAGGCTATGGTTTTTCCAGTAGTCATGTATGGATGTGAGAGTTGGACTGTAAAGAAAGCTGAGAGTTGAAGAATTGATGCTTTTGAACTATGGTGTTAGAGAAGGCTCTTGAGAGTCCCTTGGACTGCAAGGAGATCCAACCAGTCCATCCTAAAGGAGATCAGTCCTGGGTGTTCACTGGTAAGACTGATGTTGAAGCTGAAACTCCAATACTTTGGCCACCTCATGCGAAGAGTTGACTCATTGAAAAAGACCCTGATGCTGGGAAGGACTCGGGGCAGGAGGAGAAGGGGACGACAGAGGATGAGATGGCTGGATGTCATCACCGACTCCATGGACATGAGTTTGGGTAAACTCCGGTAGTTGGTGATGGACAGGGAGGCCTGGCATGCTGCGATTCATGGGGTCACAAAGAGTCAGACATGACTGAGCGACTGAACTGAAATGAATTAAAAATTTAGCTTAAATATTTTGTTAATTAATAGGTTTTATCATCTAAATTAATTAGTAAAGTTATGTCATTTTAAGTTAGTTTAAAGTAAATTCACATTTTCTTTTTCTTTAAAACTTTACATTTTTGAAAGCCATTTGTTTTTAAAAATTATTAAAAGTAAACTGTTTCTAATGTGTATTCAATTTGCTCAAATCCAGTATATTGCTACAGTTTTTTTTTCTTGCAAAAGCTTATTTCTGTGAACATTTTTATTGACTGAGTTTTCCAGTTATTTTCTAGTGTTACTTTAAAACAATACAACCTCTATATTTTTGAGTGCTGCTATTTTTCAGCTTGTTAACTTACTTAGATTACTTTTTTCCTCTTCCATTTGATTTATTCAACTCAGCTAATTTTTTTCTTTCTATTTTCAAATAATGAGAGCATTTAGATTTATAAAGTTATCTTTGTTCAAATTCAATTAATTTTTGTCTGTGTTTATTTTTAAATATTGACTTAACAGTATATTAAATTCCACCTTGATACAATATTTAATAAAAGGATGCTTTTGAATATTCAAAGAGTAGAAAAATTTTAATTATTTATTTGATGAAAGTTTTAATTAGAAACTTTCTAATTAAAACTATTCTAGAAACTAAAAAGTAGCTTCTAAAAACTATTCAGTTTTAATTAGAAAGTGCACCTAATAAATTCCCTTTTACTATTTTCTAAGTATTTATGGAGATAAATCTGATCATTTTTATTAAGTTTCCTTTGGTATAATTATTTTTGTTCTAGTACTATCTTATTGTCTATTAATGCTAGAACGGTTATTTTTAAATTGTCTGTTTCTGTACCATAAAGTGAAACTTTATATCTTTTTTGTTTTCCTCTTTAAATTTTACATATAGATCTATTACTTGTTTGTGTCTCCATGACTATTTATTTTCTTTTTGTTTTAACCTTACTATGTCATATTGTCTCAGAACACATAGGCAAATTATGGATTTTTTTAAATACAAAATTTTTAAAAATGACTTTTCATAGAGAGGTATAATTAATGTCATACATTTTCTTGACTACTATGATTTTATATATATATATATATACATACATACATATATATACATATATGTATGTATAAAGCTTTTTGAAACCAGAAAAATAAGTGTGGTACCCATTTATCAATGATGAAGAAGGATATTTGTTTTGCTAGTCAGTGTTCTTGGCTGCGAATCTAAGATTTTAACATCCAGAGTTAATGTGTGTATATATACATACATATTTAATTAAAAATTGTATACTGTCATTTTTCCATCTATTGTGATCACAGTTTCAATAGCTATTTAGACACATCCCCACACATTCAATGATTTCATTGATCACAAATACTAGTACCTTTCTATCTTGTTTTTCATATTTTTTGGTTTACTTATTAGGAATCATTCATATGTCTTATGTATTTAAATAATTTTTTCTGAAATAATACACATTAATAATATGTTTTTATAGACCCTGAATATATAAAAAGTTATTCCTAATTAGTCTCTTTTAGCTACAACTTGATTGAGAAGAGAATTCTTAGTTATGGCCTCTATCCCTTAATTCACATATTGCACTAGTAGTCTCTTATATTTGTGTGTGTGTGTTAGTCGCTCAGTCATGTCTGACTCTGGGAACCCATGGACTATAGTATGCCAAGCTCCTCTGTCCATGGAATTTTCCAGGCAAGAATAGTGGAATGGATTACCATTTCCTACTCCAGGGGACCTTCCCCACCCAGGCATCTAATCCATGTCTCTTGCGTCTCCTGCCTTGGCAGGCAGATTCTTTACCACTGCACCACCAAGGTCCACTTTCTGAGATAAAGCATATTCTCTTCATCTAGGCTGATGGTTCCCAAACCCAAAGTAGTGAAACACAATGAGGTGACCCACGATGATCCAAGCCTTCATGTAATTCTTTCCCCTCGCCTGTGGGTAGAGTTCATGATTTGCTTCTAACTAGTTTTTATGTAATATATGGCAAGGTAATGGGATGCTCCCCCCAAAATTATATTTTGTTGTGCTAAGACTCTGTCTGAGGAGACTGGAAAAAGAAATTCTACTGGTCCTGATGAAATACATAACAATGTTATGAATGTTATACCTGTGAAGACAGTCATACATTGGGGATCTGTGAGCAACATTTAGGGACCAAAATGGGCCTCCAGCTATCACCCAACAAAATGTTGGGTATTTCAGTAGACAGCTGCATGGATGAGGATTCTACCAATAATCTAGATGTACTTGAGAACAGATTCTTTCCTACTTGAACCTTTAGATGAGAATAAAGCACAACCGAAAAACTGAGTACAGCCTTGTGAGATCTTGAGCTCATAATCCAGCTAAATCATGGCTGGACTCCTGACCCATAAAAATTGTGAGATAATCCTGTATTTTTACAGCTACTAAATTTATGGTAATCTGTTATGCAGCAGTTCAGTTCAGTTCAGTTCAGTCGCTCAGTTGTGTCCGACTCTTTGCAACGCCATGAATTGCAGCACGCCAGGCCTCTCTGTCCATCACCAACTCCTGGAGTTTACCCAAACCCATGTCCATTGAGTCAGTGATGCCATCCAACCATCTCATCCTCTGTTGTCCCCTTCTCCTCCTATCCCCAATCCTACCCAGCATTAGAGTCTTTTCCAATGAGTCGACTCTTCGCATGAAAGACACATATTCTGTACATTTTTAAAGTATTTTTAGACTCAATCATGATATCTTGAGATAGGAACATGCTTAGAAAATTTTTTTTTTCATAGAGCATGCTTGAGAATAACTCTCAGAATAGTATTTGAAAATGAATGCTCTAGACACTATAAAAAAAGAAAATATCTTTTAGTAAATCACAAGTTAGAATGTGGGGTATAGGAAAAATCTGAAGTTTATTCATGTGAATGGCTTAAATCTGAGCCTCTATCTGTGGGGCAAATACATCTAAAGGGATAACCTTTTTCATTCTGAGCTAAATAAACTGAAAGAAGTAGAAGACAAGACAAGACTGGAAGTCTGAGAAATTTATTGAAGGAAATGCTTGCAAATCATAAAAGAAGCTGGAGTTGTCAGTGAAAGGCTTTAGACAGTGAAGACCGTAATCTTAACATTAGGGAAAGAAACAGAAGTGAACTCAGGTAAAGGAAAGGAAATTTGGTGCTCATCCTATCTTCTCAGGCCTTAGCCGGATACTAAGGATGCCTCAGTCTATGCTAATACTCAAGCAAAAGTTTCTTATTCATGCAGGAGAGGCCCAGCAACAAAGGCCACCATGCTATTATCTGGGAATAACCTGAGTGTGGCTTCCATGTTCCTATCTAGGTGAATCCAGTGATAAAGCAATGGTATGGTCAGTCAGCTCTGATCCTTAGAGCAATCCATCTTAAGAGTATCTGAAAGACACACCGTCATGGCCACATTTTAAATTAAGTTCTGTCACATCATCCTTAGATATGTGTAGCCCAACATACCTAGATTAAGATGTTTTTCTTTTGCCTATAATCTACTGAGAAACATGATTCCTCTCTCCAGCAAAAGAATAAAATGAATGTTCTGTTCAAGTGAAATCACCTGCATATTCCAAATGGAAATTTTCCAAATTGGCTTTATCAGTTCAGACTTTGGATGACTATACCATTTTCAAAGAAGCATTGACACACACTTATATTGATAAGTTTGTGATAATATTGTACACCATTCAATTCATTTCGCATCAATTAAGACAGGTTCTATCACTTCGTTCCTGCAGAGTTTTGTTAGTTCTTACCTTCTCCTTTCCATGCTAATTTCTTCCTCCACATTTTTGTTCATATATGTTTCTGTGTTTAAGGTAAAATGATAAGTAAAATCATCAAGTAAAATCATGAAATTAGAACATTTTAGGAATTCCAAAAGATAATGTTTAATCCATAGTAGGACCAAGTATTATTTTCAAATGAAATTACACTAATAGAATTTTAAAGTAGAACTATCTACTCTCATGAACAGACATTTTGTAATTTCTATATTACTTTAAGAACTTCTTAATTTGCTCTGCATTAGACACATATCAGATGCCTTGATGATATCAATTTAGCAATGTATATAAAACATATTTTGGGGTCAAAGAACTTGAAATCTTGTAGAATGAGATGATACATATAACTATAGTGTGTTAAAAGTAGTGATATATTTAAAATTGTGGCATAGAAAGTGTTAAAGAAGTTCAAAGAAAGATTTCCCCTTATTCTGAGGAAATCAAGAATGGCATTCAGAAGTTGATGCTTGAACTGGGCCTTAAAAAATGGGCTACATTTGAGATACGAGAAGTGGTTAGGATGTGTAGTGCCTGCAATCCAGGAAAAAAGAAAACTTATCAGGTTAAGTATTATTTCCATTCAAAGAGATCTATATTCCCCTTTTAATGTTCTCATTTAGGGCTCAGATTAGCCAGTTAACGGAGTAGTAGCCACTTTCAGACTTTGCAGTCTTGGTAAACGCTGTATTCAAATCCAATCCCCAGAGCAGCACAGTATGTTTAGTTGAAAATATGGTAATTCTGGGTTATTTGGCTTCAGATTTTAGAAGATTTTTAAAAGGTAAAACCCCTTAGACTAGTTGCATTATATCAAAGAAAAAAAAGAGGGGTTTTATGAAACATATTGCCCCTTAGGTGAAGCTAAATTCCTCTCTCATGGCACTCATGAGGGTGGTTATTTGAGCTTTTAGAACTCTATTTCAGTATTAAATTTGAATTGAATGCTTCAGCTAATTCTGTGTGCTGTTTGAGCTTTGCTGAAAGGATGAATTTGCAAATGTGAACACAGAGAATGCTCTTTATGTTATGGTTTTTAAAAAGCTTAGATTGATGATGTCTTTTTAACTTATTTTGTCTGCCAAGTGGAGATTTTCAGGATGGCTGTTAAAGTTTTGTCTGCATCATAAAGGGGCTACTAGCTGGAATATTTCTTTGTTACTGAATCTTTTTAGAAAAGCATTTGCTTTAGAGTTACGTCTATGTATGGCTCTTTTCCCCTTTATATTTAAAGTTCCTATGATACAGATTTTTGTCTGATTCATCTTTGTAGCTGAGTAATGTTTAGAATATACTAAGAGTTCAAAAATCCCTTCTGTATCCCACCTTCTATCAATATATCTCAGTGAAGCATAAAATAGCAATGGCTGCTGCTGCTGCTAAGTCGCTTCAGTCATGTCTGACTCTTGGCGACCCCAGAGATGGCAGCCCACCAGGCTCCCCCGTCCCTGGGATTCTCCAGGCAAGAACACTGGAGTGGGTTGCCATTTCCTTCTCCAATGCATGAAAATGAAAAGTGAAAGTGAAGTCGCTCAGTCGTGTCCAACTCTTAGCGACCCCGGGGACTGCAGCCTACCAGGCTCCTCCGTCCATGGGATTTTCCAGGCAAGAGTACTGGAGTGGGTTGCCATTGCCTTCTCCGAAAATAACAATGGAATGACCCTTAAAAATTTGTGTTGTAAGAGATTAGAGACTCTTTCTTTAGGTTGTTTCATATCAGTATCATGATTATGTAGGCATGTGGTTCAACTCTTATAATAAATGACCCTGGTGAGATTTTCATTTTAATAGTCCTTTGCTTAGAGAGAGCAGACTTTCAGTGGGGGACCGGGGCTCAATCTGTCAATACGCACATTGATTCTATTTATACAAACTGTAAATATAGTGACAGAGCAGATGGTTGCTTACTGATGTAACAGAGGCAAGGGAAATTACTCTTTCCTGGAAGCCTTGAAAAAAAATTTTTTATTAAAATATGTTTCAGAGCTAATTATTCTGGGTTAATTTTTCCAGGTAATTTGAGATTCTTTTCAATGTGCAGATTCATATATTTTTCTGTTTTTGGTTGGCATAAGAGTTTTAAAGATTTAGAACTTTAAAATCTTTGAAATTGGTCCATTGATTTTTCTTCATCAAAAATTTCAATAATATGAAAATTATTCTTTTCTCTGTCTTCAATTTCCACTATTTTCCCAATCATTTAATTTTTTCTTTATGTTATTTTCATTTTCTTTTTTTTTAAATTGCATTTTCATTAGAGCCTACTTTCATTTTTCCTGAACTTTAGTCTCTTTCTTTGTCTCAGATCCAATTGCTAGCACTGAATTCCTCTTTGCTGCACTGGGTTCTGTTAAATGTTCAGAAACCCAGAACACTTGTGAGGCTAAATTGTTTATTTTTCTTCTTTTTTGGTTGCATTGTTTTGCAATTCTTCTTGTATGATGTCTGAAATAATTTTTTTTTTTTGGTGTAGTTTTTCAATTCTTTTTTCATAAGAGTGCAATGATAATGTTTTTATAATGCAATATAAAAAGACCTTTGTTGATAATTTCCCAAGATGTGGCTTATTAAATCTTCTCTAATATACTTTCCAGTGATTATAATACTTTTGATTTCGCTTCCTTATTGATAATTGGGGGTGCATCCTCAGTCTATTTATTATTTATAAATGGTATGTGTTCTAACATTCAAATATACTGCCTCCATTGTGGCAATGTGCCTTCACATTCAATTGAATTCACCAAAGAATATGATAAACACATAAAGTCCTCTGGTTTTTATTTAAGGAGTAGCAAGCTGGGAAGAGTGTGACTTTTATCATTAAAGCAATAAAAAATTCAGATAACTTTTCTTGCACATATCAGAAATCTGAGAGTAATTAAACTAGCCTAAAATCTAATGAAAAAAGGATTCTCAAAGGAGAGATATGCCAAAGAAAGCATTGCACTAGTCAAAGTTAAACAAGCAAGAAAGATTTTAATCAAGGCTGTTCCAACAGGAGAGAGAGTCTAGAGCTCAACTCCATAGGAGCAAAGGGCAGGGATTTTTAAGTCCTGGGGTGAGCTAGTAGAAAATTAGTAAGAGTGATGAGAGCAGTCATGGGCTATCTGTATTTGCTAACTGACATTATCTGGTGGTTCAGAAGGTAAAGAATCTTACTGAGGAAATTCCCCTGGAGAAGGGGGTGGCTACCTATTCCAGTCTTTTTGCCTGGAGAATCCCATGGACAGAGGAAAATCTCATGGACCCTAATCCATGAAGTTGCAGAGTCAGACTTACTACTGAGTGACTAACACATTCACTTTCACAAAGGAAAAATAAACTTCACAGAGTTTTATGATAGGAAGTAATTTTGCAACTTGGGGCAAAACACCCACTGAATATAGGCTAACTCCTACTCTTCCACAGAGACTGGAGAACAGGGACACTATCTTTCAAGATGAATACATTTCAGAAGCAGCACTCTGATTTCCTTGAGAAAGACATTCCTGGGTTGTAAAACTGACAAGAGGCTTTTTAAAAGATTTGCATCTCAAAGGGATGGAATAGTTTATAGTTACAAGTTTTCTAAAGTAAACACTATAAGAAATGCAAGGTCAGGGACCTAGAGTCACCAGAAAGCCTGCCTTAGTTCAGTCATGCTGGTCAGATGGGATATAAGCACTTGTTTACCTGGGGCAGATACATTGTTACAAGAACTAGGAAGAATTCATATCAGATTTTCTGTAAATTGATGGAAGTCAAGTAGGGTAAGGTCTAGAATGAAGATAATACTGCCGGGAGCCACAGATAGAGTGGAAATTATCACCAATTAGCAGGCTCTTCTCCACAAATCTCAACAGATGCACATGGGAAGGATTGAGGGCATAGCAGGAGACCACAGAAAACCCCTTGAATCCAGGCTTAAGGCAGAGAAGCCACGGTGCTATGCTAAAGGCAGTATAGTGCCAGGATCCTTTGCCCTTTCTTACCTATGGGACAAAAGCTATAAACCACTGAGGAAAGGCAGCAAGATCTCTTTCTCTTAGGCCCAGAAGAAGACCCAGTATAGCTGTAGAAAAAGATCAGAAAATTAACTGTCTTCTTCCAGGGGAGGGGCAAGTTACCATCCTGGACCTGTATCATTGGAAATACCCCTCCTGCTAGGAAAGGAGCAGGAGCTTTGTGAAGATCCCACCTCTGAGAGCTAGTAATTCAAACTTTGCATCATCTCTTCTGACTGTCTGAATCTCTCCCATTTTAAGAATTTATTTGTGTATGATTTTCCTTTTCTTCCTCAAAACAGCCTAATATACATGAAGAATCTAGTATACAGAGCATCTTGTGTGTGCTCAGTCACGTCCAACTCTGCAAACCCATGGGCTATGGCCTGCCAGGCTCCTGTTGTCCATGAGATTTCCCAGGCAAAAATACTGGAGTGGATTGCCATTTCTTTCTCCAGGGGATCTTCTGGACACAGGGATTGAACCTGCATCTCTTGCGTCTCCTGCACAGGCAGATTCTTTACCACTGCGTCTTACCAATAAGTATATTTTGGGAGAAAAAAAAACTAGCAAATGTTGTAGATATGAAAGACTTGGGCACTCTCTTTCTTTTCCTGACCCTACTTCTGAGTAAGGGATGTGAAAAACAATGATATAGACTCCTATTATTCCAGTTTTGTTGAAATTTCTTAGTCCATGAAGCCACCCCAACAGCATGGCCCCAGGATCACTTTTGTGCTGTCGGCAATGATTGATATTGCTTAGCAGGTGTTACTGTCCCATCACATAACTTCAGTTTAATTTCTTCTTGCACAATTGCATTGTTCTGTAAGTTTTAATGTTGCTTATTATTAAAGTATGAAAAGGGGCTTTGTTAGTATGAGTATACCATAGGGATCCAGCAAGAGTTTTCTAATCATTTGGTTTAGAGATGTTCAAAATTAGTAAGTTGTGCCCTTGGGCCCTGGTAATTTAGAGACACCATTGTAAGCACTTCAGGGAGGATAATAATGATGATTACAATGACAAAAACAACTAGAATAGCTAAAACGTTAATCCCTACCACACTTGCATTAGTTACAATGATGATCATTTTATGGATGAAATTTCTGAGACAATAAGTTTTAAAAACTTATTCAAGATCACACAGTAAATAAGATGTTGGAATTGTTAAAATTCACATACAGACTGATGTAAAAAGACATGACCTTAAGTGTTTTTTTGGGGGGGGGGCAAATGTTGTTCCTCATATGAGCTAAGAAAAATAATATAAATGTTTTGATTAGCTATTCTATTTCAGAATTTCATGAATAATTTATTAAAATATACAGATTTCTAGGTTTCATACTTCCCCTCCCCCTAGACCTTCTAAACCAGAATTTCTCAGGGTGTACCTGGAATATGTATTTTTAACAGGTAATCTTAGATAATTTTTATGCATAGGAAGTTGGTGAGCCCCACTGCCTCTACCTAACTCTCCAGCACTTCATTAATAAGCTTGCTGGACAGTAGGTTTGGGGTAGCTTCTGAGGTTCTCTGTGATCTTCCAAGGTGGCACAGTGGTAAAGAATCAGCCTGGCAATGCAGGAGATGCAAGAATAGCTAGTACAGGGAACTTCTCCAGCAGATTGTTGCAAGCTCAGCCATATCACATCAGTGTTGTAGCATCTGCTACCCTTGTCTGGCCTTGAATCATCTCATCTATTAGGAAGGCTTTCTGCAGCAGGACACTTCTAGGCAAATGTAAAACTAAAGTCCTGTATAGCCAAAGGGCAAACAAGGAAGAATATGGATGAAGGAAGAAGTGATAAATAGGAATTACTTTGATTTCCTAGAGAAAAATTTTATGCTTAAAAAGAAATGAAATATAATGCATGTATTTATTTATGTGGTCAATCTTTTGAGCATCTGTTATATGATTTGCTCTCTCCTGGATGATGTAGGTATACAAACTGTATATAAGAACATATACAAATAATTTTAATAATTCATGTTTGAATAGAATTTCATACTTTACTATAAATATTTTGACTTAGGTAATTTCATTTGACTCTCAAAATACTCTTGATAATAAGCTAATAGTATTTTTTTCCATTTTAGCATATAGTTGGTGTTCATTGAATATACTTTTGATGCATTCAGAGATAACTAAACTTGATTAAAGAGTAAAGATTCTTACTCCATAATCACTCTGCCTTTAGATCATATAAGCACTATATCTGTATCAACAGGTTTTTTGTATCCTTCAAATTTGTCTGAACTTCTTCCAATTCTTCCAAATATTATTCATTATGCTTTCTTGACAAACTATTTATCTCTGTATCCTTAGCTCTAAAATAATGCCAGTTAATGAAAGAATAAAGCATGTTATTCTTGTTCTTAGGAGTTTCCTGTTTTATTGGAAACATGTTTCCTTAAAAAAATACATCAGAACACAGGGCAATGTATAAGCAAGCCACATGAGTAAATCCATCAATCATTTAAATATATGGAAAATTAAAGAAGCAATTGAATAGTTGTAGTAGGCAGAATTTCTAAAATGAGCCACCAGATATGTCCCACTGTGGAGGTTTAGTCACTAAGTTTGTGTCTGACTCTTGTGACCCCAAGGACTGTACCGTGCCAGGCCCCTCTGTCCCTGTGATTCTCCAGGCAAGAATACTGGAGTGGGTTGCCATTTCCTTCTCCAAGGGATCTCCCTGACCCAGGAATCAAACCCATATCTCCTGCATTGCAGGCAGACTCTTTACCATCTGAGCTACAGGGAAGCCCTTATGTCCCACTATGATCTCCCCAAACCTGTGAATATGGTGTGATATCACTCCCATGATTATATTATGTGACTGTAAAACAGGGAGATTATCCAAATGGATCTGACTTAATCACAGGAGACATTACTTTTTCCAGGTGATGACAGAGGGGAAGTGAGAGAGATTTGAAACATGAAAAGGATTTTGAAGTGCCATTACTAGACTGAAGTGGGCCATATAAGAAGTGTAGGTAGTCTTAGTTGCTGAGAGAGGACAACAAGGAAATGGATACCCCAGCCTGCTGCTGCAAGGAAGAAGTATGTCTGCTGAGAAGCTGAAATGTAGCTCACTTGGAGAAGAATCTTTCTGCAACACAGGAGACCACCTGAAATGCAGACCTGAGTTCAACCCCTGGGTTGGATCAGGAAGATCCCCTGGAGAACGAAATAGCAACCCACTCCATACTATTGCCTGGAAAATTCCATGGGCAGAGGAGCCTGGCAGGCTACCGTTCATGGGATCGCAGAGAGCTGGACATGACTTAGTGACTAAACCACCGCACCACAGATTATTTCTCAGAATTTCCAGATAAGGACCCAGGCAGACCAACCCTTAATTTTGGCCATGTGAGATCCTGACCATAGAACCCAGTGAAGCCTGCCCATGTGTCTGAGCTACAAAACCATGCCATAATGAATGGGTGTTGTTTTAAGCCACTACAGTTGCAGTAAATTGAGGAACAGAAAACTCTAACAGAGGTGGCTGAGGTTTTCAATAAAGGCTCATGGAACTTGCTTTTCTGAGGATGAAATGTGTTCACTGTAATAGTTTCCTATTCCTGTTGTAACACACAGCAACCGATAAGTCAGAAGGCAAAATTCAGTCTCACTGAGCTAAAATCAGGCAGAGCTACTTACTTTCTGAAAGCTCCAGAGGAGAATTCACTTCTTTGCCTTTTCTAGTTCTAGAGATGACAGTGTTCTTTGCCTTGTGTACCCTGCCTCCATCTTCAAAGCCAGAAATGGCCCTTTAAATATTTTGACACTGTATTGTACATTCTGACTCTGACATTTCTGTCTCCCTCTCCTACGTTTAAGGTCCCAAGTGATTCTACTGGTCCCACCTAGATAGATAACAAACAATAAGTTCTATATCTCAGTTCAGTACAGTTCAGTTCACTCGCTCAGTTGTGTCCAAATATGCGACCCCATGACTGCAGCACAACAGGCCTCCCTGTCCATCACCAACTCCTGGAGTTTACTCAAACTCATGTCCATTGAGTTGGTGATGTCATCCAACCATCTCATCCTCTGTCATCCCCTTCTCCTCCTGCCCTCAATCTTTCCCAACATCAGGGTCTTTTCAAATGAGTCAGCTCTTCGCATCAGGTGGCCAAAGTATTGGAGTTTCAGCTTCAGCATCAGTCCTTCCAATGAATAATCAAGACTGATTGCCTTTAGGACTGACTGGTTTGATCTCCTTGTAGTCCAAGGGACTCTCAAGAGCCTTCTCCAACACCACAGTTCAAAAGCATCAATTCTTCGGCTCTCGGCTTTCTTCACCATCCAACTCTCACATCCATACATGACCACTGGAAAAACCATAGACTTGAATAGACAGACCTTTGTTGACAAAGTAATGTCTCTGCTTTTCAATATGCTGTCTAGGTTGGTCATAACTTTTCTTCCAAGGAATAAGCGTCTTTTAATTTCATGACTACAGTCACCATCTGCAATGATTTTGGAGCCCCTCAAAATAAAGTCTGTCATTGTTTCCACTGTTTCTCCATCTATTTGCCTTGAAGTGATGGGACTAGATGCCATTATCTTAGTATTCTGAATGATGAGCTTTAAGCCAACTCTTTTCACTCTCCTCTTTGACTTTCATCAAGAGGCTCTTTAGTTCTTCTTCGCTTTCTGCCATAAGGGTGGTGTCATCTGCATATCTGAGGTTATTGATATTTCTCCTGGAAATCTTGATTCCAGCTTGTGCTTCCTCCAGCCCAGCGTTTCTCATGATGTACCCTGCATACATCTCAAGCAACTCATTAAAAAATTCCATCTGCTAATTTAATTATTCTTTGCCATGTAACCTGTCATATTCGTAGGTTACTGGGATTAGAATGTGGACATATTTAGGAGGGCATTATTTTACCTACTGATGACATTTTTAAAAAATTATATGCTGGTCTGGCAATGAATTGTGCAAAAATTACCCTTGGTAAATTGTTGACTGTACTTATTTTCACTTATGGGTGAGATGTTTACTTATAAGTAGACTTTTTTTTTTCTTGAAAAGAAATGTTTGAAAAGATAGTAAGCCTTGGCAGTCCATGAAATATTTGAATGCTTATGGCTCAAAAGTTCTATCATGCTGTGAAATGTCCTCTTTATTGAAAATTGAGATGGCAGAATTTATAATAATAATTTATTAAATAGTATAAGTCTTTAATGTTAAGAAGGTACTTTTCCAGATATTATTCCATTTATTTATAATGACATCTTTCAAACTTTTGCTGACTTGTCTGGCCTGTGCTTCTCTCCTTTCTCAGAAGCAATTTAAAAATACCCCTTTCATAATCTTCGTAAGAGTGCATTTTGATAAGTCATTTAATGTTTGTCACTGTGTTTAGTCACTCAGTTGTGTCCGACTCTGCGACACCATGGACTGTAGCCCACCAGGCTCCTCTGTCCATGGGGATTCTCCAGGCAAGAATACTAGAGTGAGTTGCCATACCCTCCTCCAGGGATCTTCCCAACCCAGGGATCATATCTGCATCTCATGTCTCCTGCATTGCAGGATGACTCTTCACCATCTGAGCCACCAGGGAAGCCCAATATTTGTCATTAAGTACACAGATATCTCTATATCACCAGTGTTTGGGTCATACGTGCCACCTACCTATGCTGGTATACATTTACTGATAAGGAATGCATGTTGAATAAATCATTATTGCATAGAGAAGGAATAAATAGACTAGTAATGGTTTAGTCAGCATTACAGAACACTTTCCCCTGATTATGGTCCTAATATCTAAACTGAATATATTTGATTGAGATTTAGCTAAAGTTTAACATAAATTATCAAGTAGGACAGTCTCTCCCATGATAACATTTGTGAGAAAATCTTAATTTGTTCAACCAAAGATAATGCTTAGCTATATGATATGTGTGTTATACGTTACAGCTTTTTATCTTGTATTAATCAATATTATGGACAAGCAAATATCTCTGCACATGTATGAATGAATAAACGTATGTCTTGATATGTTTAGTTTGTTAGGGCCACATATAAGTCCATTTTAGCAAATAACTAAAACTTTTAAGGTATGGACTTAAGAAATTACTTCATTCTTGTTTGCATCAGCATAAAGGTGGTGTTTTTTACATGAATCTTTCTGTTACCTAGTTATTAAAAATCTCTCCACATAATGACATGGAAGTCTTTGCTTAAATATGTCTTTTCTTATTTTTATTTTATTTATCAAATATCTTTTTTACCTATGTGTCCCTTATTACTTCTTTCTGCTCTCACAAGCTCCTGACAGTTCAGATTTTCATAGATTTAGCTGTTTCATTCTCCTTACAATATCCAGACACCAGAATATGCTTATGAATGCTCTTTTATCTCTTTTACATATATTTTGCTAAGTAGGCACTTTAATGCTTTATGGTAACAAAAATTTAACATCTTTCTGTGATCTCATATAGAAATAATTTCTTACTTTCTTTTTGTTTTTAAAATTCAAATGAAAACAGTGGTGTAAACAAACCAGAAGGACCAGAAGAAAGAAGGTTTAGATCCTAGGTGAATTTTCTATTCACTAGTTATGTGACATTGGGAAAACTCCAAAGCCTTTCTGAAGCTAAATTTTTCATATCTTTAAATTAATAGATTAGCTCCTACATACATTAGAGATATGTCAAAAATAAACAAGTTTTTTTCCCCTCTCCTCTTTCACTTTCATCAGAGGCTCTTTAGTTCCTCTTCACTTTGAGAATAATATAATAGGTACCAATTTACTTACTTAAGAATTAAGAACTCACAAATACTGGAGATTCTATATCATCTTCCCCAGTCACATGCTCACTCATATTTCCCTAAGGATAATCTTTAAGACTTCTTTTTATGAAGATTATTCCCATATGTGTGTTTTTAAGTTTTACGACTTGTGTTTAAATATATTGTTTATTCTGAATGTTGCGTTTTATCTTAAATTTGTTATCACAATGTGGAATTAAACATTTTTGTACATCTTATCTCCCTGTGATCATGTACAAAAATTTTGACAGGGAATATCATTAGAAGTGGAATTGATGGACCCCAGGGTATGCATGACTTGCAACTTTAGTGAAATTTGCCAAATTGCTTTCCACATTTGCAGTTGGGGGGGGGGGAGTGCAACAATATGGTTGACATCTGTTTACCTTCCTTTTCCAAAGCCTTTTTACCATTTTACAACCTAATCAGGAGTGAATGAGAGTTTTTAAGTTTCCTTGTATATTCTGAATACAAGTTCTTTATTAATTACATGATTTGAAGATTACTTTGTCCCTGTCTTTCACTTGCTCTATCATTCACTTAATAGTGACTTTCAGAGAGGAAGAGTTTTTAATTTTGATGAAACCGAATTCTTTAGTTTGCATCTTTATGAATCTTGCTTCTCATTTTGCAGGTTAAAAATTATCTTTTCTAGCAAAAATTGCCAAGTTTTCTCAAATATTTTCTTGTAGTTATCTTACATTTTTAGAATTGACATTTATATCTGTGATTCATTTTAGATTAGCTTTTGTATGATCTGAAAAGTAGATCAAGGTTTCCTTTCTTAGATATAGACACCTAGCGGTTGTAACACTATTGTTGAACAGATTCTTTCTTCTCCATTGAATTACTTTTGCACCTTTATGAAAATTAAGATGTCTGTGTATATATATATATGAGTCTATTTATGGGCTTTCTTTTTAGTTTAGTAGTCCTATTAGTCTATTTTTAAACCAATATCAAACTGTATTTATTATTATAACTTAATAATAAGCATTAAAATGAGGAAGTAATAGTACAATTTCATGCTTTTTCAAGGGCTTTTTTTAGGGGGTATGATAAATCCTTTGCATTTCTTCATACGTTTAAAAAGAGTTTGTAAATTCACATGGAACTTTTAAGAAGACTATTGGCATCTTAATAGAGATATATTTAATCTATAAGTAAATTTTAGGAGCATTGATATCTGACCGTAGAAAATATTTCAGCTCATGACTGAGGTTCGTGTCTTCATTTGTTTAGTTTTTTAATTTTCCTCAGCACCAGTTTGTAGTTTTCCATGTTCAGGTTTGGCCTATTTTATCAGATTTCATTTTTTAGTGTTTTATAATATTTATATTATTATAAATTGAATTTTTAAATTTCAGTTTTCTATTGTTGCTAGTACTTTGAAAAACAATTGATTCATATATATATAATATATATATTCATTCATTCCTGGAATGTGAAGTCAAGTGGGCCTTAGGAAGCATCACTACGAACAAAGCTAGTGGAGGTGATGGAATTCCAGTTGAGCTATTTCAAATCCAGAAAGATGATGCTGTGAAAGTGCTGCACTCAATATGCCAGCAAATTTGGAAAACTCAGCAGTGGCCACAGGACTGGAAAAGGTCAGTTTTCATTCTACTTCCAAAGAAGAGCAAAGCCAAAGAATGTTCAAACTACTGCATAATCACAGCCATTTCAAATGCTAGCAAGTTCATGCTCAAAATCTTATAAGCTAGGCTTCAATAATACAAGAAGCAAGAACTTCTAAATGTTCAAGCTGGTTTTAGAAAGGCCAACCAGAGATCAAATAGCCAACATCTGCTGGATCATTGAAAAAGCAAGGGAGTTCCAGAAAGACATCTATTTCTGCTTTATTGACTATGCCAAAGCCTTTGACTGTGTGGATCACAATAAACTGTGGAAAGTTCTGAAAGAGATGGGCATACCAGACCACCTGACCTCCTCTTGAGAAACCTGTATGCAGTTCAGGAAGCAACAGTTATACCTGGATATGGAACAACAGACTGGTTCCAAATAGGAAAATGAGTACGTCAAGGTGGTATATTGTCACCCTGCTTATTTAACTTATATGCAGGTTACATCATAAGAAATGGTCGGCTAGATGAAGCAAAAGCTGAAATCAAGATTACTGGGAGAAATATCAATAACCTCAGATATGTAGATGACACTACACTTATGGTAGAAAGTGAAGAAGACCTAAAGAGCCGCTTGATGACAGTGAGAGAGGAGAGTGAAATAGTTGGCTTAAAGTTCAACATCCAAAAAACTAAGATCATGGCATCTGGTCCCATCACTTCATGGCACATAGCTGGAGAAACAGTGGAAACAGTGGCTGACTTTATTTATTTATTTATTTTTTGGCCTCCAAGATCACTGTAGATGGTTGTGGCAGCCATGAAATTAAAAGATGCTTACTCCTTGGAAGGATAGTTATGACCAACCTAGACAGCATATTAAAAAGCAGAGACATTACTTTGTCAACAAAGGTCCCTCTAGTCAAGGCTTTGGTTTTTCCAATCGTCATGTATGGATGTGAGAGATGGACTATAAAGAAAGATGAGCACCAAAGAATTAATGCTTTTGAAATATGGTGTTGGAGAAGACTCTTGAAAGTCCTTTGGACTGCAAGGAGATCTAACCAGTCCATCCTAAAGGAGATCAGTCCTGGGTGTTCATTGGAAGGACTGATGTTGAAGCTGAAACTCCAAATCTTTGGCTACATGATGCGAACAGCTGACTGATTTGAAAAGACCCTGAAGCTGGGAAATATTGAGGGCAGGAGAAGAAGGGGACGACAGAGGATGAGATGGTTGGATGGCATCACAGACTCAGTGGACATGAGTTTGGGTAGATTCCTTGAGTTGATGATGGACAAGGAGGCCTGGCGTTCTGCAATTCATGGGGTCGCAAAGAGTCGGACACGAATGAGCAACTGAACTGAACTAAACTGAACTGAGCAACTAAGACCTATTGAGTTAGTTCATTGCGCTATACTTTGATTTCAAAATTGTAGAATGCTTTTTTCAGGAATGATATTTGATTTTGTTAGACACTTTTTCTGCATTTTTTGAGATTATCAAGAGTGTTCTACTCTTTAGGCTACAAATATTGTTTAAAACACAGATTCATTTTCAAATATTAAACAAATTGCATTTTGGCACAAAACCATTTTGTTGTTATGTGTTTTACCTTATATTTGGTTTGGATTTGATTTACTAAAATTTTGTTTCAAATTTTTAGTCAAGTAGTTTGAAGAACTTTTTTTGACCTTCTATATGATTATTTGTTCCCCTGTATTTGTGAGTTATTCAGTTCAGTTCAGTTCAGTTGCTCAGTCATGTCCGACTCTTTGCGACCCCATGAATCGCAGCACACCAGGCCTCCCTGTCCATCACCAACCCCCGGAGTCTACCCAAACCCATGTCCATCAAGTTAGTGATACCATTCAACCATCTCATCCTCTGTCGTCCCCTTTTCCTCCTGCCCCTAATCCTTCCCAGCATTAGGGTCTTTTCCAATGAGTCAACTCTTCCACGAGGTGGCCAAAGTATTGGAGTTTCAACTTCAACATCAGTCCTTCCAATGAACACCCAGGACTGATTTCCTTTAGGATGGACTGGTTGGATCTTCTTGCAGTCCAAGGGACTCTCAAGAGTCTTCTCCAACACCACAGTTCAAAAGCATCAATTCTGCGGCGCTCAGATTTCTTCATCGTCCAACTCTCACATCCATACATGACCACGGGAAAAACCAAAGCCTTGACTAGACGGACCTTTGTTGGCAATGTAATGTCTCTGCTTTTGAATACGCTATCTAGTTTGGTCATAACCTTCCTTCCAAGGAGTAAGCGTCTTTTAATTTCATGGCTGCAATCACCATCAGCAGTGATTTTGGAGCCCCAAAAAATAAAGTCTCACACTGTTTCCACTGTTTCCCCATCTATTTCCCATGAAGTGATGGGACCAGATGCCATGATCTTAGTTTTTTGGATGTTGAGCTTTAAGCCAACTTTTTCACTCTCCTCTTTCACTTTCATCAAGAGGCTCTTTAGTTCTTCTTCACTTTCTGCCACAAGGGTGGTATCATCCACATATCTGAGGTTATTGATATTTCTCCCAGCAATCTTGATTCCAGCTTGTGTTTCTTCCAGCCCAGCGTTCCTCATGATGTACTCTGCATGTAAGTTAAATAAGCAGGGTGACAATATACAACTTTGACATACTCCTTTTCCTATTTGGAACCAGTCTGTTGTTCCATGTCCAGTTCTAACTGTTGCTTCCTGATCTGCATACAGGTTTCTCAAGAGACACGTCAGGTGGTCTGGTATTCCCATCTCTTTCAGAATTTTCCACAGTTTATTATGATCCACACAGTCAAAGGCTTTAGCATAGTCAATAAAGCAGAAATAGATGTTTTTCTGGAACTCTCTTGCTTTTTTGATGATCCAGTGGATGTTGGCAATTTGATCTCTGGTTCCTCTGCCTTTTCTAATACCAGCTTGAACATCTGGAAGTTCACGGTTCACATATTGCTGAAGCCTGGCTTGGAGAATTTTGAGCATTACTTTACTAGCATGTGAGATGAGTGCAACTGTGAGGTAGTTTGAGCTTTCTTTGGCATTGCCTTTCTTTGGGATTGGAATGAAAACTGACCTTTTCCAGTCCTGTGGCCACTGCTGAGTTTTCCAAATTTGCTGGTATGTCAAGTGCAGCACTTTCACAGTGTCATCTTTGAGGATTTGAAATTGCTCAACTGGAATTCCATCACCTCCACTAGCTTTGTCGTAGTGATGCTTTCTAAGGCCCACTTGACTTCACATTCCAGGATGTCTGGCTCTAGGTGAGTGATCACACCATCGTGATTATCTGGGTCATGAAGATCTTTCATGACATGGACAGTTCTTCTGTGTATTCTTCCCACCTCTTCTTAATATCTTCTGCTTCTGTTAGGTCCATAATATTTCTGTCCTTTACTGAGCCCATCTTTTCATGAAATGTTCCCTTGGTATCTCTAATTTTCTTGAAGAGATCTCTAGTCTTTCCCAATCTGTTGTTTTCCTCTATTTCTTTGCACTGATCGCTGAGGAAGGCTTTCTTATCTCTCCTTGCTATTCTTTGGAACTCTGCATTCAGATGGGAATATATTTCCTTTTCTCCTTTACTTTTCGCTTCTCTTCTTTTCCCAACTATTTCTAAGGCCTCCTCACACAGCCATTTTGCTTTTTTGCATTTCTTTTTCTTGGAGATGGTCTTGATCCCTGTCTCCTGTACAATGTCATGAACCTCTGTCCATAGTTCATCAGGCACTCTGTCTATCAGATCTAGTCCCTTAAATCTATTTCTCACTTCCACTGTATAATCAGAAGGGATTTTGTTCAGGTCATACCTGAATGGTCTAGTGGTTTTCCCCACTTTTTTCAATTTAAGTCTGAATTTGGCAATAAGGAGTTTATCATGTGAGCCACAGTCATCTCCCGGTCTTGTTTTTGCTGACTGTAAAAAGCTTCTCCATCTTTGGCTGCAAAGAATATAATCAATCTGGTTTTGGTGTTGACCATCTGGTGATGCCCATGTGTAGAGTCTTCTCTTGTGTTGCTAGAAGAGGGTGTTTGCTATGACCAGTGCGTTCTCTTGGCAAAATTCTATTAGCCTTTGCCCTGCTTCATTCTGTACTCCAAGGCCAAATTTGCCTATTACACCAAGTGTTTCCTGACTTCCTACTTTTGCATTCCAGTCCCCTATAATGAAAAGGACCTCTTTTTTGGGTGTTAGTTCTAAAAGGTTATTCAGAGGGGTATTGAAATCTTCAACTATAACTGTGGATTTGTATGTTTCTCCTTGTAATTCTGTCAGATGCTTCCTTTATCTGGAAGCTCTATTTGTGGTGTTCAGATTTGTTATCTTGATAAATTTGCTTACGTATTATTATTGAATAATTTTCTATTCCTGGTAATATACTTTTATATATAATCCAGTTTTATATTAATATAGCCATCCCAGGTTTCTCTTGATTAGTGTCAGCATATCTTTTTTCTAACTTTTTGCTTATGTCTTTAAATGTGAAGTGTATTTCTTGTAGGCAGTTTATGGTTGGATTCTGCTTTTTCTTCCAATCTGACAGTTTTTGCCTCTTAGTTGAGGCATTTAGTCCATTTTCATTTAATGTGTTCATTTATATAATTACACTTAAATCAATAAACTGATCCCTGTTTTCTCTTTGTGCCATCTGTTTTGTTTTGTTTTGTTTTACCATTTTCTCATTTCAGACTTCTTTTCAATTAATTATTTCTTGTAATTCCTTTTCCTCTCCACTTTCTTATATATTCTGCATCTCTTAAATTAGTGATTGCTTATGGATTTACAGTTTGCATCTCTAACTTATCACTGTCTAACTTCAAGTGATATTATACCACTCTGAGCAGTGCTCATTTTAGCTATTAGTTACCCATTATTAAAGTAAGATCCATCTGTATATTCTACCTAATGTCCTGTAGATTTTCCGTTCTAGCTAGTGAGAGATAACAGTATTCACAGCTGTGTTGAATGCTGGTTATTATTTCCTTTAATCCTTGGCTGTTTCCTCAACCTCAAATATTTGTCTTAAATATATGCACAGATTATTTCTCAGCTGAATGCATAAGGGGACTCTCTGCAGAGATCTGTAAATCTCTGTGTGTGCAGCTTTCTCCTATTTAGGAAGTTTAGCTACCTTGATCTTCCTAGACTCTCAGGAAGTCTGAGAGGCTCCTTCTGGCTTACTAATTTCCTGTTGCTACTATGGGCTTCCCAGGCACTAATGGTAAAGAACCTGCCTGCCAATGCAGGTGACATGAGAGCAAGTTCAATCCCTGGGTCAGGAAGATCCCCTGGAAGAGGGTGCAGCAGTCTACTCCAGTATTCTTGCCTGGAGAATCCCATGGACAGAGGAGCCTGGAAGGCTACAGTCCACAGGGTAGCAAAGAGTCAGACATGACTGAAGCGACTTAGCAAAAAAAAAAAAAAATTGCTACTAAAGCGAATATCCACAAACTTGGTAACTGAAAGCAACACAAATTTATTATCTAACAGTTCTGTAGGTTATAAGTTCAACATGACTGTTACTGTGCTAAAACCAAGGAGTCAGTAAGGCTGGGTTCCTTTCAGGTTGCTCCAGGGGAGAACCCTCTCCTTGACTTCCAGTTTGCAGGAAATGCCCAAATTCCTTGGATTATGTCCCGTTCTTCCATCTTTAAAGCTAACAATATTACATCTATTTCTTTAGCCATTTTTCCATAGTTACATCTCCTTCTATCTCAGAACAGAACTGGGAAAATTTCTCTGGTTTTAAAAGACTCATGTGATTAGATTTGGCTCATCCAGATAATCCAGGATTATCTCTCCATGTTAAAGTTCTTTATTTAATCAACATCTACAAAGATCCTTTGCTTGTAAATTAATATATCCACACAGATTCAGTGGATTAGGAAATGGACATCTTTGAGGACAACTATTCTACTACTACACCTAGGTTTTTCATCACTACAAGAAGACCTAGAAACTTTCTCAAGTCAATGCACTCGAGAAGTAGCTCCTGTGGCTCCCATCTCTAAGGATTTAATGTCCTTCATTGGTTTATATTCAGTCCTTATACTGAAGTATCATATGTTTTTTTTTTTTCACTTGTTGCATGAGAAAGTAAACCCAACCTTTATTATTCCATCTTGAGTAGAAGCAGAAGTCCTTCATACCTTACTGTTTTAAACTAAATTTTCTTGATTTCTCATAAACTTGGGCATTTTTTAGTTCTCTTTTGTTTATTTGCTTTAGCTAACTCAGATTTCTTTGTTTTTGAATTGTTTTTCTATTTATTCTTTTGATTTTTCTACTGAGAAGTTTTTCTTTTTTTCCTATAGCTTTATAGAAATTATTGCTATGCATTGAATAATAGTTTTATCAGTTATGTGCAATATACATATTTTCTTCCAATATATGATTTATTGTAGCCTTACTTATTTATGGAGAATTTTTATTCATAGAAAGGTTTACCATTATAAACATATTTATCTTATTTTGAGGATCTGTGCTTGAGACATCTTTCCTGTCGTGCAGTTGCAGAGAAATGCTGCCACATATTTCTCCTAAAAAATTAAAGATTTTTTTTCACATTAGGTCTTTAATCATCTGAAATTTATTTCTGTATATGGTCTGAAGTAAAGATTCCCATAAACTTTATGAATAACAAACTACACCATTTATTGACTAATCCATTCTTTTCATAATGATTTATGAATCTTATTGCTTAGTGTAGTCTTTTGGTGTTGAATTCTTGCTTGTTTGAAAAGTACCTTTGATATCACCTTCATTTTTTAAAGGATTTTCCATCAGGTCAAGTTGTAGTTTGGCAGATATTTTCTTTTAGCCATTAAATATGTCATTCCACTGATTTCTGATTTTCACTGTTATTGTTTAAAATCATTTGTAAAGTTCTGCAGTTCTTTTGATTCCAACTTTCTTGTCCCTGGCTGCTTTAACGTTTTATTTTTGTATTTAGTTTTCAGAAGTTTTACTATGATATACTTAAGTGTGATTTTCTTTGTATTTATTCTGCTAAGGTTCTACTGCTTACATCTTAAGCTTAATACAATTTTTATTAATTTTGAAAAATTCATGGCCCTGGCCTAGTCTCTCTTTGTTTCCTCTCTTAGTCTTCAATCTTATATGAACCTCTTCCCCATGTCTCATTTATCTTTGGATTTGTTTTGTATTTTGCATCATTTCCTTTGTCTCTCCACGCTTTAGTCCAGACATTTCTACAATCCTATCTTCCACGTCCCAAATTCTTTCTATCGACTGGGCATAATACATTAGTATGTCCATGCATGGAGCATCAAATCATTATATTTTAAGTAATGTGTACAACAGAATTTCTGAATAATTCATTTTTATACTTTTTACTCAACTCTCATGACTAGCTCTTTAATTTATGAAACAATTTATAAACATTAATTAACATAAAAGTAATTTTAAAGTGTAGTTCTGATTTTCTAAAATCTAAATTTCTCATGCATTTCTTCTCATTGTTATTTTCTCTTGATTTTCAGTCAGTTCTGTGTAGCTGACTATTTTCGATAGAGTACTAGAAAATGTGGATAAAATTTTAAAAATTAATAAGGCTCTGAATGATGTTATCTTCCTCCAGGTATAATTTACATTTCTTTCTGGAAGACAGTTCAAGCCGTTCAGGAATTGAATTGGCTCTTAATTGAGCTTCATTTCCAGTTATTCATTATACAGGAAGATGGCAAAATGCATCCAAAAGTCAGAGTTGAAAGGCAATAAGCATTCACAGGAAATATATACCTATTGAGGCTAAAGAATCAAGAACAAACCTTTTCTTGAAAGAGGTGAGCTCTGAATAAGATCTATATGAATGGTTAGGAGTTTGACATACGTAGCTTAGAACCATGGACTGAGCAAGGGGAAAAGAGCTAAACGGTCAGAAAAGTGACTTTAAAAACATACTTATGAGATTAATCTCATTAATGTATTAAATCACATAGAGAAATATAAGCTTTTTATTGTCATCCTCCTTTTTTCTGTAGATAAGCTAAAATCATTCTTAGAAATAGACATGGCTTGCCTTAATCAAGTGAGAAATAAGATGCGGTGGTTTCTTACTATATTGGTTGTCTTTCTATACTGAATATACTGAATACTTTATAATACTGCCATTCTTAATGTGAAGACTGTTGCTACTACTATTCTGCAACACATTATCTCAAGAGGGAAAATTGTCTTTCTACAGTGAACATGTGATTTTAAACATTAACTATTTTAATCATACCAAACCTTCATCTCAGAAACTGATAACTGCTTTTCTTTAAACAGAACCTAAATCCTGAGAACATGTTAAATAAAAGAACATGGAGCAACTTTTCCTTCATAGCTTGGAATATCATCTGTAAAATGGGAATTTAGTGATTTGTCTATTTATTAATTATTAACACAGTATTTTTATGCACCAGATATTTACCTTATAACATAATAGTACTTTCATCATGGGAATGTTGTGAAAAGTAAATAATTTTATATAGGACTTGCCTCCAATAACTAGCATTAAAGGCTTCATAAATGTTCAGTTATTTTATTGCTAGCCAATTTTGTATGTAGGGATTTGTTGGATTATTCATTTGTAAAGTACATGGAAGTTCAGTAAAGAGAAATAAAGATGTTTTCTGTGTTGATCTTATTGAAGAATTTAGGAATATTAACGTATGAAATCGCAATACTTCAGTACCAAATATTTACCAGTCATATGTGCACACACACAAGTTTTTTCTCACTTTGTTTCCATCTCTCTCTTTTTTTCTGAATGCCTAAGATGGCAAATATATCATACGCTTTGCCATAATAAATGGTACTTTATAGGAAATATCTCTCATGCTCTGCTTAAATATGGAGAAGTATTTTTTTATCAAAAGATACAATTATGGAGGTTTAATTTACTTAGATCTCTTGTTCTTTAGATGATACTCCGCATCTCAATTCCATGTTATCTGCAATGTCTTATTAGCCCAGATTAGCTCCTGAGATATAAGGTTAATTTCATGTCTAGAGATGTATGTGCATGCATGCTAAGTCACTTCAGTCATCTCTGACTCTTTCCTAAGTTATGGATGGAGCCCACCAGGATCCTCTGTCCATGGGACTCTCCAAATAAGAATACTGGAGTGGGTGAGTGGGTTGCCATGCCCTCCTCCAGGAGATCTTCCTGACCCAGGAATACAATTCATATCTACTACAACTCCTGCCTTGCAGGCAGATTCTTTACCACTGAGCCACCGGGGAAGCCCAGAAATGTATACTTAAGATATTTAATCTACTGCATCCCACCTTCTAAATATCTCATTCTTATTTGCTCAGAATTATTATCTCTATTTCATTTCAGAGACATCTCTTTTATTTTTCCATACCCAGAACAGCTGACATTTTTTCATACTTACAAAAGATTGCAGACAACATCAAGAAAAAGGCCCAGTAACACAGTGGAATGCTCTTCTAATCTTTTTCCCCTGGAAAACCAGTGTATCCTTAACACTATGAAAGGTCTATTGTATTTATCTGCAATGGTCTCCTGACTATAACATAACAGAAAATCTAAGTGTAAAATTCCATTTAAAAATCTCAATTCTTTACAAAATTTATTTATCACTCTACCTTTTAGTTCTAGAAGGTACTGGATTTTTAAAATTTTACATTTGAGATATCTGTGACTCTCAGATAATCAAGAACTTATGTAGATTTCAAATAAAATATTTATTGGTTTTCTACTACATGGTAAATACTATGATATGCTCAACAGGAGACATGTGGATATCAAGACATGATTTGATCCTGTGGGAATGCAAAACCTTGTGAAAATGTGTTGGTTTATGCTACTTTGCCTCTCAGTGTCAACCCCACCCTTCTGTGCTTTCTTTGTGATGCTCTCACTGGGCTGTGCAAGTCACGTTTCTGCTTTGCCTAAATGCCTCCCTGATGGATCTGCTAGTGAGGAAACGAGGAGCTGAGTCCCACAGCGTGCTGTTCTCCGTTCCTGTCCACACACGCCAGCAGCATCCGTTTAATTCTGGCAGTGACAGTTGATAGCCACTTTCTAGTTTTCTCTCTTCACTCCAGAACTGATCTCATTGTGCTCGCTTAGAAATAGCAGCAGTAGTCAGAGTGTGCCCCTCTTCCCAGGTTTGAGTGGCAGCTTCACATTCTCTCCTCTGAGATGTTGAGGTCCCAGCACAACTGAGCAGAAACTTCTCAAAAGAGGACTAGGTCCCACCTCTGAAGAACCTCCTCCAAGTGGTAGAGTTTTAAAAACACCTACCTCTTCCCTTTCTTTAACCTAATTTCCAACAATGGTTGCTTCTTCCAGAAAGAAATAGCTCTTTATTATCCCAATGTTTTTTGTTTTGTCTTTTTAGTCTTCTAATACTCAATAACCAACTGTTTATGTACATTTTTTTCTGTTAAAAAATTGGCGTGTTTTACATTTTCTTGACTGGACACTGACTGATAGAAAGCCACAGATACTTACATTGTTGCTGTTCAGTCACTCAGTCATGTCCAACTCTGTGACCCCATGAACTGTAGCATGCCAGGCTTTCCTGTCCTTCACTATCCCTTGGAGTTCGCTCAAACGCATGTCCACTGAGTCAGTGACATTTGTATAAATGACTCTAAATCTATTTCTGCTTTATTGACTATGCCAAAGACTTTGACTGTGTGGATCACAATAAACTGTGGAAAATTCTGAAAGAGATGGGAATACCAGACCACCTGACCTGCCTCTTGAGAAATCTGTATGCGGATCAGGAAGCAACAGTTACACCTGGACACGGAACAACAGACTGGTTCCAAATAGGAAAAGGAGTACATCAAGGCTGTATATTGTCACACTGCTTATTTAACTTACATGCATAGTACAACATGAGAAACGCTGGGCTGGATGAAGCACAAGCTGGAATCAAGATTGCTGGGAGAAATATCAATAACCTCAGATATGCAGATGACACCATCCTTATGGCAGAAAGTGAAGAAGAACTAAAGAGCCTCTTGATGAAAGTGAAAGAGGAGAGTGAAAAAGTTGGCTTAAAGCTCAACATTGAGAAAACAAAGATCATGGCATTCGGTCCCATCACTTCATGGCAAATAAATGCAGACACGATGGAAACAGTGGCTGACTTTATTTTTCTGGGCTCCAAAATCACTGCAGACGGTGATTGCAGCCATGAAATTAAAAGACGCTTACTCCTTGGAAGGAAAGTTATGACAAACCTAGACAGCATATTGACAAGTAGAGACATTACTTTGTCAACAAAGGTGCATCTAGTCAAGGCTATGGTTTTTCCAAGGGTCAGGTATGGATGTGAGAGTTGGACTATAAAGAAAGCTGAGTGCCAAAGAATTGAAGCTTTTGAACTGTGGTGTTGGAGAAGACTCTTGAGAGTCCCTTGGACTGCAAGGATATTCAACCAGTCCATCCTAAAGGAAATCATCCATGAATATTCATTGGTAGGACTGATGCTGAAGCTGAAACTCCAATACGTTGACCACCTGGTGAGAAGACCTGACTCATTTGAAAAAAACTCTGATGTTGGGAAAGATTGAGGGCAGGAGGAGAAGGGGATGACAGAGGATGAGATGGTTGGATGGCATCACCGACTCATTGGACATGGGTTTGGGTGGACTTTGGGAGTTGGTGATGGACAGGGAGGCCTGGCGTGCTGCAGTTCATGGGGTCTCAGAGTCGGACATGACTGAGCGACTGAACTAAACTGAACTGAAAACAAAATAATCAGTAATAGATTATCTATGATGCTGATTATAACGTATAATGGAAATAAAAGGAAGAAAGATGATTTCATGGCTACTTAATGGTCCGTGGACAGCTTACAAGAAGACTTTAGATTTGAATCAAGCTTGATGCATAGAGAAGAAATTGGTGAAGCATATATGAAGCTTGTAGTGTGGAAATAGAGGGCTTTCAGAAAAAATATATATTTAAAATAACTATTTAAAATGGGTATTAAGTGCCCTCATATAACTGGACTATGAAGGCATAAGAAGGTGTAAGAAATTACTGGAAGAAAAGATTTTTTAAAGGTACTTTGGTACCAACTTGTTGAGCTTTATGTTAAGCTAAGGAATTTGGACTTACCTTGTATTTAGTAGGAGCTTTGTATTTAGCAGAAGGGCATTCAAGCTTCTTGGACAAAGTCACATATCCCAGTCTATAATTTAGAATGTTTCTCCAGGCAGTTACTCATGGATTGAATATTGAAGGGTTGGACTTGTTTCTTTAAGAAAGTATTGCAATAGTTCAGGGGATAGATGATGCTTTAAACTAGGTTAGCAGCAGCAGAAGTTGAAAACTCAGCAGAAGCAGAGCTAGTTGCATAAAAATAAAAATGCTACACAAGCTCCCTGAACTTCTGAAATAAACGTGAGTTAAAAACTTTTTGAAAAAACTGTTTAGTATTATAGGATAACAAAGCAAAGATGATGTCTTTAATCAATATTCTATATATGACAAAGAATTTTTTTGTTGTTGGGAAGTTCCAATTTCCATTTTCTTTAAAAATTTTCTTTCCCTGGACAGTGAAAGTTGTCTTTATTTTTGTTTTCTTTAGTTTGAAGCTTCAGGCCAATAATTCTGAACTCATAGCTTAAAATAACACTAATCAACATAAAAGTCACATTTTTAAGATTCTTTAAGCTGCTATGAAGACTCAGAACACCAAAACAGAGTCAGAGGTGAGATATTTTCTCTTTCCTCCACTGACTTGGTGTCTTGCCTTAAGCAAATAGCTTTATGCTTTATATCCTGTCTATAAAGTAGGTATATTAATAACTTCCCTCACCTCGATTTCTTGGGAGTTTTAGAACTAAGTAAATGCCTGTAGGAATATCTCTACTCTCTACAGAAAATATATTTTTTTCTCTCTTAAGTAAGGATTAAGCAACAGATTTATAGTGTCTAATGTCATTAAAGTAGGTTGATTTATATTGGATCATCTTTGCACAAACTTTTAAAAAAGTAAAAAGAAAAATCAAACAAAACAACACTTGGTCCACAAAAGAGAAATATGACCCAGCACACCTGCATTATTTTTAAGGCCTGCATGAATTTTGTTTTTGTTATATTTCTGTCATGAAGTGATAATTTTAAGATTTGAAGGAACCTTAAAGCGTTTATAACTATCTGTACCCTAATATCCATCTCCCCTCTCTGCCTCATTCCTTCCAAATGGTCAACTAGAATTTGCCTGCAATCTTCTGCTTACCAAGAGTGTAAGTTTTCTCCTAAGCCTTCCCTCTATCTTGAAGCACAAAGAGAAGTTTGTTTGTAAAACAACATACTCTATTCCTCCAAATTTCCACTGCTTCTTGGTGGCTCTATCTTTTGCATTCTAAAGAGCAAATGTAGTTCCTCTTCTACACAAGAGCTTTCAAGTCTTTAAAAACACAATTTGCATGTTCCCTTCCATTTCACTCATCAGTAACCCACTAGACACCTGGTTTTGTTTCTTACCTCATGATAACTATCTCTTTCGTGAGAAAGATGTATGATGTTTTCCATGAACCTCTTACTGTTAGTTTTAAGATACATGCATCATAAAAAAGAGTCATATCCTTTATTTTCATGTCAAACATATCTTGAAAGCACCCTTGGCACAGAGTCATACTAACAAGTTTATTGTATAGTAAAGAACACATTAAACAGCAATTCTCTTATCCAAATATGATCTTGATAAAATTCTTTTGTCCTTGCCTTCAAATTCAAAACTCTTATTGTCCTTCACTTCTTTTGTAATGGTGAAAATTTAAGATCTCTCTTTTTAGATCTCATTGCCTTTGCAACATGTGTACATCTTGAAGCTCCCATACAGATGCTCTTTCCAGTTTCATAAAGCCTCAGGTAGGTGTCCTGCTTCTAGTTCTTTTGAGGTCTGTGCCCATGTGTGGCCCTGGAATTTATTTAGGATTCTTGACTATTCCTCCGTTATTGTGAAATATCACAAAATCTTAGCACAAGCAGAAAAATTTAGGTTTCCTAAAATATGTGAGAAAATCCTAGTACCTTTCTCTTACTGCTATCTTTTCTTCTTTCTGCTACCACCATTGAACTCACTCTTGTCCTTCCACCTATACACACCCTCTACTCAACAACCTCATAGATTTTTGCTGTTGTAAAAAACAGCACTTTGGACCTATCCTGCAGGCATGTGTTTGAACATGACCGTGAGGCAGAGACAGGCACTGGTCTGAATATTTAACAGCATGCCTTCCATAGCACCTGTCATTTTCCCACTGCTACTACTACCTGTCCCAGCCTGCCATGTGATCAGGTCATACGCTCTCTAATGAAATGCAAATAGACATTATAGGTACTACGTCCATCCTGAATCATAAAAGTTCCCTCAAATTTTTTTCCCTGCTCTTTTCCCCTCCCTTTGGCTAGATTGACAATAATGATAACCTGAGAAGACTTAGTTGTCACATATTGAAGAGAGTGGGCTTCCCAGGTGGTGTAGTGGTAAAGAGCCAGCCTGCCAATGAAGACATGGGTTCCATCACTGGGTCAGAAGATCCCCTGGAGTAGGAAATCGCAACCCACTTAAGTATTCTCGCCTGGAAAATTCCATAAAAAGAGGAGCCTGGTGGGCTACAGTACCTGGTGTTGCAAAAAGTCAGACATGACTAAGTGAACGAGTACACACACATTGAAGACAGCAAAGCTTCAGTCAGTTTGGGTCCTGAATGACAGTACTGAATAGAACAGTATTGTTTTTCTCCTTGACCCTGAACAGACATTATGAACTATTAAAAAAGAAGGGGGAGGGAGTTCTATTGTATTGAAATCCTTATGCTTTT
This sequence comes from Okapia johnstoni, assembly GCA_024291935.2. Taxonomy (NCBI): domain Eukaryota; kingdom Metazoa; phylum Chordata; class Mammalia; order Artiodactyla; family Giraffidae; genus Okapia; species Okapia johnstoni. Next base: position 77,126,597 of record CM044311.1, on the reverse strand, counting down.
ACTAGAGCGTGTTTATTTCTAACAACAATGCCAATCCTGATGGTAACTCTCTGGGCCAGGCTTATTTCAATGTGCATCACCGTAGGAAAATTAACAGTAATGTGAAACTAGAACATTTCATTGTTATCTAATTTGATGCTCATAACATGTCCAAGAAATAGCTGTAGATTGCTGACCTGGAAGGAATTGTCAAGTTTAGTGGTTTCTAAAACTTTTAAGCTGCCGAATCCTCTCTTCGAATGACACTCTGTTGAGCCCGGTATAGAGAATGGATAAAAGTGAAACATGAATGGTTAAGATATTAGAAGAGTGAGAAGTGTATTGGTCTCAAATAAATCAACAAGATTCTTTCCTTGAATAGTGCCCCTCTCTTCCAGTTTCATCTGAGGCCTTTCTTGGACTTTCCAGGCCTCCAAAGAATACTATTTATAACTCACTTATGGGTGAGATAACTGAAGCTGTGAGATTCAGTTTTATGAGACAAACTGAATTGATTTTGCATCACACTTGAATTATCCTGCCTTTGTGCTATTACCTATCCTCTACCCTCTGCCTGGAATGCTGTCTCTTAATCTCTCTCTTTTTTTTTTTTGTTATCCTAACCATATTTCAAAGTCTGTATCCATGAAGCCGGTACTAGTTTTCTGTTCTGCCACAAAAAGTTACAACATATTTAGAGGCTTAAAACCAAGCAAAATTTTAACTTCACAGTTCTATGGGTCCAAGATCTTATATAGACCAACTGGATCCTCTGTTCCAGGTTTCATTAGGCCAACATCAAGGAGTTAGCAGTGTTGTGTTTATCACTGCAGTCCTTGAAGAATTCACTTCCAAGTTTGTTCAGGTAGTTGGTAGGATTTATTTCCTTGAGGTGTTGATATTTGCTCCCAGAAGGCACTCAGCTTCATGATTTTCATATATCCACCCCCAGCAAAGGTGGGTCACTCTTTGAATCTATTTGCATTCCCTTCTGCCTCATTTTTCTGATTTCCTCTCCTGCCTTCATGGGGCAAAGAGCTCTACTTTTAAGAGCACATGTGTTTACAACAGGCCCATCAGAATAACCCAAAATAATCTCCCCAAATTAATGCCAATTGATTAGCAACCTTAATTCATCTACAAAGTCCCTTATGTTCATATAATATAACATATTAACATGGCATGACTCAGGGGTGGGGCAGGGGGAAAGAAGGTCATGTGGCCAAAATTCTGCCTACTACAAAACTTTTCCTGAAAAACCATTCAAAGTGAGCTTATCTGCATTAGAACTGCATCTCTCTCTCTCTTAGTACCTCTTGCAGTGCACTTACCTTAATCCACCTCTATTAAAGTCATTTCTGTAATTGCCTTCATTTTCTTATTCAATTGTAAGATCCATCTGATGGTGATTAGTCACAGTTTTACCCCTTTAGTATCTAATATAGTTTGGATACTATGAAAATTGGATGAGTTGAATTGAATAACCAAAGTCATACAGTAAAAGCAGAAATGGGGCTTGAATCAGAGCTAGAAGAGGACTCTGAATACAGTATTTTCTCTTTCATATTAAGCTGTCTCTCAAACTTTGGTGTACCTTGCTCCTTTATTTCAAGCTTATCTGCATAAACACTGTGTTTTGTCTGCATACATAAATGCTAAACCAAGCACATAGATAAGGAGTGACAAACGAGAAAACATGGCTATGTTGCACCCAACCCTCACCCCTACTCAAGAATTGGCCATTATCTATAGACATAGATATTTTTATTACATTTTAGGGAAACTTTTTTTTTTTCAGTAAAAGAAAAAGAAATAGGCTTCTGTCATGGCCTTTTATAATCTTGATTTATCTATAATCAGGACTGAGCAATCTGGTACTCTCTTCTATAAAATGCTTCAGTGAGGAATCATGCTCAAGTCCCAACAAATCTCAAAGTGTTTCTTAGATGCCACCTTAATTTTGCAACATGCCTGTGGTCTGAAGGCTTTTTCTCCTTTCCTTTTTAGTTGCTGTCCTGCCAAGATCCTATTTGTACATTCTAGAGGAGAATTTCTCATTTTGGTAGAGTGATTCTGCTCCTATGTGTGGCTGACACTAGACCTTTCAAAATGTAACAAGTTGGTCTTCTGGGACTGAACAGAAACTGTAGAGGGGCTGACAGACGTAAAAACCATGGCTTCGCTGTCTTTCAATGGCAGATAGAGCCTATCTACCACTTTTCCATAGTAGCAACAGCAGCAGTGCGCTATCCTAAGCCTTGAACCGGAGTAGGAAGGTGGGGAATTCAAGTAGTGGCCCTGCAGCCCTCCTCCTTATTGACCTTTGGTAAATAGCATACTTTCTCAGCCTCAGCTACCTTAGTCACAGAGGGAAACATACAGGCCTTACTTGTTCAGGCTTGTTTGGAAAATGAAATGAATGTACTTTATGAGTTATAAAGTACCTAGGGTACTTTTACAGAGTTAAACCCCATTCTCTTTTAAGTGTACATGGATATATAAGTAGCAGCAGCATCACTCATTTTCCAGAGAAAATTAAAGAACAGGTAGGTTCCAAGCAGCAGATTAACCAAAGACTGAAGGTGAGACTTCAACAGGTCCTGATTCCCATTAGATTCATTAATTCCCTCTTGTTTCTGGGGCCAGACTGTTTCTCTACAAGATTACTGCCAATAGAATATGATGGGCATCATAACTGTAAATTATTTGCGTTTTCTCAAAATTAAATAGAGAGCTTTATTTATGAACTATTCCAACATATCTTAATTTTTAAAATGCCCTCATCTTGATCATATCTTCGTATGTTAACTCTCACCAGTATTTATGACTCCTGATTAGTCTGTTGATGAAGTTTGCCTCAGTGTTTGCTCTGAGGAGAATTTCTCACATCTGCCAAATTTTTATTTGCTTATTCACTGATTGAAAAGGGACATTTTTGACAACTATTGCCTTAATCTGGGACAGGTGTTAAACTAGAGCTGATTGCTGTAAAACTATTTTAAGAAACATATGTATTTTTAAAAAATCTATAAAGATCAGACTTATATAATGTATGCTTGCATTCGCTGTCATGTCCAACTCTTTGCAACCCCATGGACTGTAGCCCACCCGGCTCCTCTGTCCATGGAATTTTCCAGGCAAGAGTACTGCAGTGAGTTGCCATTTCCTTCTCCAGGAGATATTCCCGATCCAGGGATTTTACATGAGTCTCTTGAGTCTCCTTCATTGACAGGCAAGTTCTTTACCACTGCACCACTTGTGAAGCTCATAATAGTCTTACGTAAAAAACAACTTACTCTTTACAAACAGACAAGCAAAAAATGCTTGAAAGAATTTCCTTCAAAATAATTCAATTGACCAAGTGAGAGGCCAAAGAGAATAGGACAAATAGAAAATGAGTTGTAGGTGAAATGAGATTGCTCAAGGAACTAATAATTGATGAAGCTAGATTTTCTGTCTACTTTTGTACATTTGAAATTTTCCATAATGGATGCCAAGGAAATCTATTTCATAATAAAATTAAAGTTCAGTTCAGTTCAGTTATTCAGTTGTGTCTGACTCTGCGAGCTCATGGACTGTAATATGGCATGCTTCCCTGTCCATCACCAACTCCCGGAGCTTGCTCAAACTCATATCCATAAAGTTGGTAATCCCATCCAACTACCTCATCTTCTGTCATCCCCTTCTCCTCCTGCCTTCACTCTTTCTCAGCAACAGGGTCTATTCTAATGAGTCAGCTCATCACATCAGGTGGCCAAAGTATTGGAGCTTCAGCATCAGTCCTTCCAATAAATATTCAGGACTGATTTCCTTTAGGATTGACTGGATTGATCTCCTTGCAATCCAAGGGACTCAAGAGTCTTTTCCAACACCACAGTTCAAAAGAATCAATTCATCAGTGCTCAGCTTTCTTTATGGCCCAGCTCTCACATCCATACATGACTACTGGAAAAACCACAGCTTTGACTAGACGTACCTTTGTAAGCAAAGTAATGTCTCTGCTTTTTAATATGCTGTCTAGATTTGTCATAGCTTTTCTTTCAAGGAGCAAGCATTCTTTTAATTTCATGACTGCAGTCACCATCTGCAGATTTTGGAGCCCCCCAAAATAAAGTCTGTCACTGTTTTCATTGTTTCTTCATCTATTAACCATGAAGTGATGGCACCAGATGCCATGATCTTCATTTTTTGAATATTGAGTTTTAAGACAGCTTTTTCACTCTCCTCTTTCACTTTCATCAAGAGGCTCTTTAGTTATTCTTCACTTTCTGCCATAAGGGTGGTGTCATCTGCATATCTGAGGTTATTGGTATTTCTCCCGGCAATCTTGATTTCAGCTTGTGCTTCATCCAGCCTGGCATTTCTCATGATGTACTCTGCATATAAGTTAAATAAGCAAGGTTTCAATATGCAGCCTTGACGTACCCACATAAACATTGATATAATTTGAGAGTATAAATACTTGATCTTAAGAATGCCTGTGCCAGTTTATCAACATGGAAATACTTTTAGCAGTTTAAAATTGCATCCAGATGAAAGAGCCACTTAATTTTTGATAGCATTAATAAATGGCAAAAATCTTCTATACAATTAAAAACTTAAAGGTTAGCAACTAATCCTGCATTTAGATCTTTGAGCTCAGAAACCATCTTGGTTTATGACCCATCTTTGCCCTGGTATCTAGATGTGAATATAATTTTCCTCTTCTACAGTCCACTTTCATGAGGGTTATTTTGTATTACTTGGAGCCTTTGATGCTCAAAGAGTGTCATAATATCATAATTTAAGCTACTAATGGATCAAGATGGCTTGGGGTTGGTTTCTGGGCTTAGAATTTATTAACTTATCTTTATTTTAAGACTGGATTTCTTTTTGCATGGGTGATAAAAAGAGCTCTAAAATATATATACATATTTAACCAGTTGCAATTTCTTTATTAAAGAAGATGCCAAAAATTTCAACAGGAGTTATTTTCATTGTCTCTCTTTCAGAGCCACATTGATCCATCTTTCTCTGTGTCCTGCCCTCTAACTTTCACATCAATTCTTTTGCAAGATGTTTGATGACAATCAACTGCTCTACATGAGCTGCAATAAATTCTCAAATATAAGAGTAAGCAGAATTGGAAGTATCACTCTTCCAAATAAATATGAAATGTCAGTGCTTAAAAGTCTTGACAGGGTACATAGAATGTCTTGGGAGACGGTGTCCCCAGAAGGAAATCTCAATTTGATTATCATGTAATGTACTATACAAGGTTACAGCAAGAGATTTTGTATAAGCATATCAGTAAAATACTGGCCACCACACAGAGACACAGATTAAACATTTTTCAATTGATATTAATATCAACTCTTTGGCCTGAACTTTTATTTGGGAAGAAACCATGTAAAAAAGTCTTAAAGTTTATAAGAGATATTATTTTATGTGATAAATCTCACATTTTATTGTCCTTTTCAAACAAAAAGCCTAATGATCATAGACTATCGTAGCAGGCAGATGATGGTCTCTTGTATGTTAATTTTTCAAGTTTGATAAGAACAAAATCATTCAGACTTCTTGAGGCTGAGTCACAACATAATTCAAATGGTTTTTATACATTATAAATTCACGATTTGCACCACAAAGATCAAACACATTTAACACATTTAAGAATCTGTACCTACTAGAAGCAGATGGTCAAGCAGTGACTTAAACCACCTACACAAGCTGATTCTGCAGCTGCAGGCAGGTGTGTCTAGAGTCCAATGAGTATGAGTTGTAGTCAAAATTCTGAGAGTGTTCATCTCAGAAGGCTTCACAGCAAGTGGTTTTCCACTACAGGGACTCTGGCAACTGGGGACTCATTACTGGAGATTCAGAATAGGTCGGTGATCTTAAAAGGGAAGACACATACATGAGTTGCCAAGTTACCATATTTGGGGTAAAAAGACAAACTATCCTGGGACAAAATAAAAAGAGGAAAAGTAAAAGAACTCTTGCTATGAAGCCAAACTTCTGGACCTTCATGGGACTCATTTCTTGAATCATTCATTCACTTATGAATTCAGAATGTAAACTAAAGGGAGAGGCAAAATTTCTGATTCGGGTTGCAGGTCAAACATGGGAGGAAAAGAGTGAGCTTTAACTCAGAAAATAATGATAAAAAGAGGGGAAGGCAGGGAGGGAGAGTGAGAAAGAGAAAGACTTAAAAAACAATGAATCTTTAGTGTAGTAAAGAAAGTATATTAAAAGTAAAAGAAAAATTACCCTTGTTTAACATAAGCAGTTATACCCAGATTTTGTTATTTAACTCCTCAAAAGAAATATAATATTCATATTATCTGTGAATTTAACATGTGAACTGACGTTAGAGCTTACAGAAGATGCAACTCCACCATGCTACAAGTTGCAAGATGTTTTCAAGCTAATTTTCTGCCCAGCTTTTTAAAAACTCTTTAATAGGTTATCATAATTAATTCATAATGCAGTAACTATTTTAAATAAATTGCACTTATCTACATTAATTACAGCCTTTCAATTCCTGCAAATCTATTAGTTGGATAGAAAATTATAGACTGTCTTATGTGGCCTTAGGGAACAGAACTAGCTACAGTAGAATTTGGTTTAATATAAGAAGAGCCTGCTGAAACTTCAGTTGTCTGACACAGTAATGAGCTACCTTGGAAGCTGTGAGATGGCTGCCATTAGAGTTATTTATACAGACTGAAAATTTGCTCTGTAGGCTATGCTGTAGATTTTCTACAATATGTACAAGAGGTACCTTTCCCCTTAGATCTTACCAATAATTTCAGGTTTGTATAACATTCAAAAAAAAATCACAACTCAACCACAATTACAATGTAAAATTTAGTGCTCCCTGCCCCCACCTTGCCTTACCAGTTTAAAACACCGCATTCTGTGTTAATGGAAAATGTAGCACTAGACCCTTTAAGCTTTAGCTTTAACCAGTACAACCCATTTTGTTCTAATTTTGGAGATTTAAATCCTGAAAGGGAACTAAAAATATTTGATATTAATTGGAAGGTTGGTCATAGTCTAAGAATTTCTAGTGACTAAATAAATTTAAAGATTCAACCCATTCTGGTTTGCATTCTCAGAAACTCTTTAGTACATGAGACTTTATATGATATACGACAAATGACTAGTCTCCACAGCTTACTGCAAACTAGATGCACTGATTACAGAGTCTAAATCCACTGGAGAATGTCCATGAAGACAACATGTAAAATTATATACTGTGTCTTTAAACCAGAACCCAAGGCTCAGAATTGCCCTTGACTTCAAAATTGTCTGAGTGAAAGGGATCAATATTCAATTTCACAAAGATAATGCAATACCTTGGGGAAAAAAAGGTTTATCAGAAACTTTTCAAAGTATAAGATTTGGGGATATGTAATCAAACCTTGAAAAGTCAAGCAGCTAGAAAGATTTTAGGAGACAGCTAGCTGCTGGATTAAAGACAACTTCTTTGAGGCAATGATCACCCTGAATGTTGCCAGGTCATTGTGGGTTCTCTAGTCTCTCCCATAATACAGAAAGCACGAAATATCCAGTTGCAGAATAATAACAGCCAGCCCACAAATAATTGCCTCTTGAAATGACATAGGGCGATTCTTTATTACAGGAAGCCAAGTCCTTCCTTCTGTTATTCCAAATATAAGATTAAAGAAAGGATAATGATTTGGCTGACATTTTAAAATAACTTTAAAACATTTCAAACAAAATGGGACATCTTTATGGTAATGTTAAATAAATGGTACAAGGTAGGGGACAATGTGTTTAAATAATTTTCAGATTTGAAGGGGTGGGAAGATGTGAGTTGCAATCTTCCTTGGTCAAGATTTACCACAAGAAACAACAGTTTAAAAATCAACCACAGAATTTAGAATTTCGGGCTTAGAAAAGGCATGAGATTGATGGGTCAAATGTTTTATCTAGTACCACCTTCGCCGTACAATTTGATGATTAATTCCAACATGCAATAATGTAGAACTTTATAAGCCTCTAAACAGTAATTCAGCCTTTATAAATCTTTTATTTTTATACAGCTCTAATCAAACCTATCTTTCAGGAATTTTTATCCATTGTTTATAACTTCAGAATTAAAAGCCCCATGTATGAAATCCAATACCTCTTCTATATGTCAGCCTTTCTAGTTTTCTTCTCCCAGTGCTAAGAATCCTCAGTCTGTTCAGCTCTTCATGTTTGTTGTACTTGTGTTTGCCTCTCCTTACCCTGGTAGGTTTCCTCATGGCCCTTTCTGGGTTGTTAGCATCCATCTGAATGGAAGGCTAGCCACAACTTATCAAAATTCTGACCAGTTCAGAGAAGAGAATGTTTTAATCCCAAAATTCTATATCTCATTGTTCTATGGACGTGGTCATACTCCACTTGAACCAGAGACCATACATGAAAGTGAAAGTCACTCAGTCGTGTCCGACTCTTTGCAACCCCAGGGGCTATACAGTTCATGGAATTCTCCAGGCCAGAATACTGGAATGGATAGCCATTGCCTTCTCCAGGGGATCTTCCCAACCCAGAGATTGAACCCAGGTCTCCCACATTGCAGACAGATTCTTTACCAGCTGAGCCACCGGGGAAGCCCACATGGGTGCAAACAAATCTTTCTACCTTTTCTTTCCTTGCCACATAGCTAAGCTGCATTTCTCAGACTCTTCTGCAGTTAGGTAGACACATACAACTGAGATCTGACCAAAGGAATAAGTATAGAGGTCATATATTGGCTTCTAGGTATGACCTGTTCTCACAGGATTCTTGTGTACTCTCTCTTCTGTCCCTTGTTTCTCGTGTGTGTGTTAGTCACTCAGTTGTGTCTGACTCTTTGCAACCGCATGGAGTGTAGCCTGCCAGGCTCCTCTGTCCATGGGATTCTCTGGCCAAGAATACTGAAGGGGGTAGCCAGTCCCTTCTTGGTTTCTTGGTTTAAGAGAAAGCATCCAGCAGAGTCCTCAGAGTCCATTGGGATGACAAAGATATAAAAAAGAATGACTCTAAATCTTTGTATAAAGTTTCACAGAAGAGACTCCCACCTCACTGCCTACCATCATCAGACTGTTAAAGAGTGAGAAATACACTTTTATTATGTTAAGCTACTGAGAGTTTGGATATTCTTGTGAAATTTGAACTCAGATGGTCTCAATACAGAACACTTATGTTAATACATTAACCAGGGAGTAATTACAGTGCTTCAAGTGGTGCACTAATTGACAGACCTTTTTTCTTCACCTTTCCTTATTGAGGCTCTTGAGAGATAAGAGTAAATTATGCCTTAATCCTAAATGTTAAAAGGCTGATGTCATCAACATTTTGGGTGTCATGACATACTTTCTAATTCTAGATTTGTGGCAGCACTCACTTGAAGGTGTTAAAGAGCCAAGTCAGCAGCAAACAAATCAAGTTATTGTGATATAATCACTGTAAAAAATAACAATATCTCTTAGTGTCTACCAAAGTTCTTCAAGAATCACATAACTTACTTATCTGTTCTTCCATATTGTGCCTCTGTTTGAATAAATTTCCTTATTATTCTCAAGCTCGCATTAAAAATGTTCACATCTTTCAGTAAAATAGTCTATCTTTACTACTATGGTGTCAGCTTCTACTTGTCTTGTGTTCCTTCCTCATTGGTTGTGAGATACCTTGTGTGACAGGGACTGCAAAGATCGATATTCTGCATGACAGATATTGTCAGTTATAGTGAAAGTGAAAGTTGCTCTGTCGTGTGTGACTCTTTGCGATCCCATGGAATTTTCCAGGCTAGAATACTGGAGTGGTTAGCCTTTCCCTTCTTCAGGGGATCTTCCTAACCCAGGGATCAAACCCAGGTCCCCCACATTGGAGGCGGATTCTTTACCAGCTGAGCCACAAGGGAAGCCTGAGGATACTGGAGTGGGTAGCCTATCCCTTCTCCAGCGGATCTTCCCGATCCAGGAATCGAACCAGGGTCTCCGGCATTGCAGGTGGATTCTTTACCAACTGAGCTATGAGGGAAGCACCCTGTCAGTTATATTAAGTTGAAAGACTAAATTTTGCACATTGATCTAAATTTTACAGAACATTTGTGAAGGGGTTGCCCTACAGTAAAATACCACAGCATACCTGCTAAGAACAAATTGAACTGTTCAGTAACATTTTCTGGGTAATTTTTTCTAAAAATTAAAAAAAAAAAAGTACCTCTGTTGAATAATCCTTTTTGCACTTTGTAGTAATTTGAAGTAGACTCTGCATATCACAAATATAACAAATTTTGGCAATTACATGTATGTAATTTGGGTATGCTTTGTGTATGTACATGTATGTTGCTCAGAGGAAACCAGTAGAATGACTAGAAAGGTGTAATTATTTTGTTAAAAATGATTTCACCTAATTTCAGTGTCATTTGGATAAACTTATGGTCTGCCACACTTTCACCCAGGAATGAAATAGTTACTTTCAGCTGGCAACCAGCTCAGCCAGGCACTGTGTCTCACCTACTCATTAGTAATGTTGCACGTGATTCCAGAAAGCTCAAGAATCACTCCAACTGTCTCACATCCTGGAAATGTGTTTGACCTCTTCAGGCAGTTTGTCTGACTTTGATGGATTGATACTAAAATTAAGGTCCTCAAAGATCTTCAATATTATATCACTCTACACTCGGCCACATCTCATCATGCATCTCTTTCCACCACTTTAATACCCATGCCCAAACCGCATCAAACTATTCACTCTTCTCTTTAGGCTGTCTCTTTTCACCTCTGTGCCTTGGCATCTGCTGATATCTACTTATAATGCCTTCGCCTGCACTGTTTTATACAATTCTGTTGATTTTCCATCATCAGTAGAAATGCCTTCTTTTTTGTGTTCTTATTTCTTCCTTTGTTAGAAATTATTATTTCTGCCCAAGGATTTCTTTGTTGTGTAGCTCTTATAGCAGCACTTACAGTATTTTTTCATTTGCTGGATTATCATTCTTACTGGATAGTAATATACACAGGAGCAGGAATCACATTTCATTCTTCTTATATGGTCCAAAGAAGTTCTATATAAATGTGCTCAGTATATGGATTACAAAGCATGTGAATGCCTAGACAATTATGGATGTGTCAAAATGTGTGTTTGGAAGAATTTTCAAATTGCATTTTAGACTTATTCTAAAGTTTCAAGGAAAAAATTAATAAGCCTAAACTGATTTCTAAAAATGATTTGGATAATTTAGATGGACTGAAGAAATTCAAATTGTTTTCAATGAAACACAGCCAATTTTATTTAAATTCTCCAAACATTATACTCAATATGTTCATTGTTTATAAAATGTTTCACTTTTATATAATGGTTTTATTATTTCACCTATATTTTATAGTTTTATCATGAGAAAATTTGAATTTATTTTTTGATGCAAGTTTCTTCCTTTAAAAAAATTAGATGCACATGTATCTTCATCACTAATCAATAAGATCTCAGTCTTAAATTCCAAAATTAACAGAAATGAAATGTTAATTTCATTAAACATAAAATGTTTAATGAAATGGTAGAAACTGTAAAATAATCTATAACACTTTTCTCTGGATACTCACATGGATTATTTTCTTGACTTCTGGTTTCTACTCAGCTTTACCTATAGAAAATGGTAACTTCTCCTCTCCACAATTCCTAAACCCTATAGGAAATTCTATTTTCATTATCTCCATTGCCTTGATCATCACCACAAGGCATACATATTTACTTTTATATTTGATTATTATTTGTCTCTCTTTATTAGAATGGAAATTCTCGTGAGGAAAGAGAATGTCATTTTATTCATTTTTGTATCCACATTATCTTGAAAAGTACCTGAAACCTAGTAGCACTCAATATATTTATTTTGAATGACTACACCGATTAATTTAACCCCAGTTCTGGATCACTCCTTAGCTAACATTTACGTTATTCCTCAAAAACAGAAATAAATCTAAAAAATCATTGAAGGCATACAAAAGGCCCATTAGGTGACTTTAAGCAGAAATATATTGCTTAGCATAGACATTTATAAATGTCATGTCTTTAGAAATATTACTTAGCTTTTGAAGTTTTAAGTTCCCCATCTATCAATACAATGAAAATCAAGAGCCTGAACTTTAAGGTCCAGTATGGAGTTAAATGAGATAATAGATGTAAAGCACATAACTCAGTGCCTGCCACACTATAAGAGCTTTACAAAACTAATTCACACCTCTACCATCTAGGGATTGAGCAGGTACATGGGGACAGATACCACCTGGAAACAGTACAAAAGCATATTACTAAGTGCCAAGCACGTATTATATATGGTGAATATTTTGGTGGGGAGAGAAATTGAGAGAGAGTGATAGATACAGAGACAGAGAAAGAGAATATAAAGTGAGAAAGGTATGCTATCTTAATCCAAGAACCTTATAATGTAGTAGAGAAATGGACACATGATTTACACTCACTTCAACAAGCCTAAAAATATAGCATAGTATGGGAGAATATATTGGCTTTAGAGGCATAAGACATTACTTTGAACCCCAGTTTCATTAATTACTTCTTGGGTCATTCTGAGTAATATTTTTTTACTTCTCTAAATTTATTTTATCAACTGTAATAATTTAGTTGTTAATAATACCGCATTTGGAAAAGTTGGGAGTATTAAATGAAGATGAGTTCTTGGGGAGTTTTTAGTAAATTGCAGAACTCTCATGAATAAGGTTCAGTATATTTACAAGAAACATTGGGCATCCTTTTCATGGTACTCCCGCTGCATTTCCTGTGTGTATATTAGCAGTTATCTCACATGATCACACATTTGTATAAGTCTCATCAGTGAAGTGAGAGTTCTCCAAGGACAGAAATTGTTTTATTCATTTCAGTTTTGTGATGACTCTTTAATAAATAAATGTTGAAGGAAGGAAGAAAATGTAAGAAAATGAGTAAAAGATTATAATAAAGGTATAAGCATGAGGGAGGGAATAATAAATGTCAACTTGCATGGAGGAATAGAAATAGAGAAGACTTCTCAAGGGTGGCATATTTGAATGGAGTGTTGAAAGTTGAACTGGCTTTTGACAAGCCGAGGATGAAAGAACATAACCGGTGCAGTAAAGTTTCTTCAGCTGGTTTTAAAGGATAGGCTTCTAGGGACTCATAAACTAATTATTTAATTTTATGTGTTTATGCATTTGTTTCCAAGGTTAGGGACTATAGTTTTCTTCATACTCTCAAAGGTGTCAGTGTCACAATAAAAAGTTAAGAACGACTAAGGTTGAGGAAATAAGATGAGCAAACACAAGATGTGGGACAGCCAGAACAAAATTAGGGAGCACGAGCTGGAATCAAGATTGCCGGGAGAAGTATCAATAACCTCAAATATGCAGATGACACCACCTTTATGGCAGAAAGTGAAGAAGAACTAAAGAGCCTCTTGATGAAAGTGAAAGTGGAGAGTGAAAAAGTTAGCTTAAAACTCAACATTCAGAAAACTAAGATCATGGCATCCAGTCCCATCACTTCATGGGAAATAGATGGGGAAATAGTGGAAACAGTGACAGACTGTTTTGGGGGGCTCCAAAATCACTGCAGATGGTGATTGCAGCCATGAAATTAAAAGACGCTTACTCCTTGGAAGGAAAGTTATGACCAACCTAGACAGCATATTAAAAAGCAGAGACATTACTTTGTCAACAAAGATCCGTCTAGTCAAGGCTATGGTTTTTCCAGTGGTCACGTATAGATGTGAGAGTTGGATGGTGAAGAAAGCTGAGCCCTGAAGAATTGAGGCCTTTGAACTGTGGTGTTGGAGAAGACTCTTGGGAATCCCTTGGACTGCAAGGAGATCCAGCCAGTCCATCCTAAAGGAGATCAGTCCTGGGTGTTCATTGGAAGGACTGATGTTGAAGCTGAAACTCCAATACTTTGGCCACCTGATGCAAAGAGCTGACTCATTGGAAAAGACCCTGATGCTGGGAAGGATTGGGGGCAGAAGGAGAAGGGGATGACAGAGGATGAGATGGCTGGATGGCATCACCAACTCGATGGACATGGGTTTGGGTAGACTTAGGGAATTAGTGATGGACAGGGAGGCCTGACGTGCTGCGGTTCATGGGGTCGCAAAGAGTTGGACATGACTGAGCGACTGAACTTAACTGAAAAATTTGTTTGTTATAATTAGAGTTGGCTCACTCTAAACTTTAACATCTAAAGACTTCGGAGTTTAAGTTTTCTTCTGAAAAATACATAATGGAAATTTTCTTATGCTTCCAAACTCAGTACAAACTAGTTTTATAAATGCCACTGCCTGATCTGTTATTAAATACAGTGTAAGTATAGTCCAGAGGGAAGGCGGATAAAAACCCATTCATTCAAAATTGTCCATTTATTGATTCACAGCAACTCTTGAAGTTTTCTCGATTCTCTGATTCTCACTTATTTTTAAACAGCAGGATTTTAGTCTCTGATTGTTTCCAACTGAGTCCTGGCCTCCTTCCCTATATCGGAGAACAGCTGGTTGCCTATGGTAATCCCAGCAGTAAATGCTGAGCTAAAGATGAGCTGTAGAACACCATGTTTGGAGAAAAAGTTAGATATTCATTTAAACAGAGTCAAAATTGTTCCTGCTGTTGAGGATGGCAGTGATTACTACGCTAATTGCAATTTAGAATGGCTTTGCTTTTTATTTGTTTTGTTTTCCTTATAGTCAAACACTATTTAGATTTCTCCATTATACAATCCATTGAATCACTCAGAAATTACATAGTCTACCCCAAATCTTATAAAAAGGACATGATGTCTACTGGGAACAGCCTCTTTCACATAAAGGTCTCTCCAAGGAATGGTCTGCTGAGTCATCTGGTAGACCCATTATACTCCTTATCATTAATATATACTTGGGATAGGTTTATCAGCAGTATTACTTGCATTTTCAGTAATAGTTTCATAAATTGGAAAGTCCGGTTCACTTGGTTAGCAAATTGAGATGTTTCACTTTTAGCCTTAGAAAGTTTCCACTCATAGAAACATGTCTTATCTTAACTTCTTTCTGCTAAGTGAATGAAGATATACTGTAGTAAAGGGATAGTCAAAAGGGAAGAAATTATACATTTGGTATTGAAAACACTATACATTTTTGTAGCAGTTTGCAGTTTACAAGTACTTTTGCAGAATGTGACATACTGCAAAGTGGATAGAATTTGGATTCAGAGAAATCTATATTTTGTTAGTGGATTTAGCTTCCCCGGTTGCACCAGTGGTAAAGAACCTGCCTGCCAATACAGAAGATTCAAGAGACTCAGGTTCAATCCCTGAACTGGGAAGATCACCTGGAGAAGGAAATGGCAACCCACTCCAATATTCTTGCAAGAAATTCCATGGACAGAGGAACCTGGTGGGCTACACTCCATGGGGTCACAAAGAGTCAGACATGACTGAGCATACACACATTAGCACTAGCACTAGAGTTTACTAGTAAAGTTGCAAAATCACTTACTCATAAGCTTCTGTGTCATTGCCTTTATAAAGAGGATCATCCATCTGTCTCTTCAATCTATCAGCCTTATAGGGGGAATTGACTGGAATTAAATAAGACATGGAAAGTTAAAGCACCAATAAACTCTGAATACATGTAAAAGTTAAACATCAACACCATTATCATCATTTCTTTGAAGCTACATAAGAGACTGTAATTTCTCATTAAATTAAGGTGGAAGTTAAAAATCATTGCATATTTTTTCTTATGATAAGCAAATATTAAATATGCAACTAAATTTTTCATGCAGTTTATTTTAGAAAGGCCATATTAGGAGAAAGTAAGAAAAAGAATCATCAGTGAGATTAGTATCTTGAAAAAATAAATTAACTCAGTGTGGGAAAAATAAAAATTTACCTTAGGAGTGCAAAAATTATACAAGTCAAGGCCTGAGTTGTAGGAAAAATAAGACAGAAAACTAGAGAGCAGAGAAATAATTTTTACTGCACTGATATCTCTTGATGAGATCAGAGAAAAAAGTTTGGGAAAAACTCTATCTCTAGTTGTCAAGATTTGTGAGGGATAAAACTATCAACCATAACTATTTAGAGATTGTTATTTTCTAAGATTGAATTAAATACTTTAAAATGTTAAGGACTGAGAATATATAAAGGGAAGTAGAAAACTGTTGATTTATATGACTATGAAAAAATTTTAAATAGTTGAAAAAATATCCAGAATTTAGAAATAAGGCAAAATATGATTGCATGTCTTTTCATTGTAATACTAGAGCATTGTCTAACAGTCTTTCATAGTAATTTTTTAAATTATCTAGCAGGGTTTCCCTTTGATTAGTGTCCATATTCTGAGAAGTTGCCTATCAATTTTTATTTATCTTTTAATTGAGTAGAGATTCAAATGAGTCTGCCCTGTAGAAAAGATAACTCCGTATATTTTATTACCCCCAGTGGACCCTCTAGCTTAGCAAAATTATTCCAGTATGAATTTCCCAACAAATTATATAAATCTTGGTTCCTCAGGTGTTCTTTGAACCATGCTACTAATTCCTCTATTCATGTATTAAACAATCTCTGAATGCACTACTCTATATGCAAATTTTTGAAAAGATTTTTTTAATGGCAACTTTATGTTTTGTTTTATTTTTGTACTCAACATTATCTGCACACTTTTTCCCACACTTCAAGCACATGACAACAAATTTGGCAAGTCTATATGATTTTAATAGAACTTGACTTGTACTTTGCATTTATATAGCATTATTTTACCAATTTTTTCACCCTAATCTCATTGACTTGATTTTTGATAATCAGTAAAATTATTCTCACACTTAACTGAATGAAGTGATGCACAAAAGTTTTAAAATTTGGATGATATTAAATTTTAAACATCACAAAGGATATCTACATAAGAAAAGAAATAAGGATTTTTGACAAGATGGTGATTAATGAAATATACAGGCTCCCTTCTCAAATCCCAACTTAGGACATACTAACAATTTAAAAGCAGTTGAATATAAATTAATCTAATAAACAAATTCTTTAAATAAGTACCGATACCCTTGGGTTGAAGGAAAATTTGTTCTCAGTCAATGCTGGAATGATGCTTGGTAGAAGCCTGAGGTGGTTAGAAAGCTGTCAGGCAGGATGCATCAAAGAAAAGCAAAAGCAAACTAGGGTACTTGTTTTTCTGGAGACAATACAGAAATGGAAATAGAAATTTATAAATGTTTTAATTAAAGTTCTCCTGAGAAATAGAACTTATTCTCTAATATTACGATATCAGTCTCTCTCACTTTCTCACCACTAAATGGTGGGAAGAAGGAGGAATTTTTCACAAAATAAATTTAGAAATAAAAGCATAAGACAAATAAAACAAAATATAGGCACATATCCCCATCACCTTAATATGACAGAGAAAATCATCCTAAGAATCCCCAAAATACAAACTGTAAGACACAAAAGAAGGAACTATCATACCAAAATTAAGATCATTACGTTATTATAGGACAGCACTGATGGTGGAAATACAGAAAAGCACAACCACTCAGAATACTATATGACAGTTTTTTAAAGCCAAGCATAGTCTCAGACTATGATCCAGCCACCACCCACCTAGGTATTTACTCAAATGAGTTGACGACTTATGTCCATATAAAAACCTGCAATGAGTCTTGATTCATAACTTTCAAAAACTGGAAGCAACCAAGATGTTCTTCTAAAGGTGAACGGATAAACAAATTGCTACATCCATACAACAGAACATTATTCCACAATTTTAACTAAAGTATTATAAAGCCAAGGAAAGAGATGGAGGAACTCTGAATGCATATTGAAGAGTCCATGTCCAATCCAAAATCCTATGTGATATTTAAGTCTTGATCATAAGCAATTACAAAACCTTTATCTTGTTGTCCTCGTGAGAGAAAGCTGCCCTCCTATGAGACTTAATATAGTTTAAGGGAGTTGTATTCAAGTACTCAGGGCCCGCTCATCTCCACCCTGGCTGGTCTGCTCTTAGATGCATTCCTGCATTCCTACTCTAAATGCCTCAAGTTAGAGATATAGTTATAGTGAGCCCTCTGCCAAGGCCTTTCTCAGATACTTCTGCCAAGACCACCTTATTGCAGGGCCTTAAGATATTTTTCTCCACTCTGACTCCATATTCAGTACTTTTCCATTCCTAGCTTCTCCCCTCTCTGCCCCAGCAGGCCCATAAAAAAGCAGGAACTTATTCAGGGCTCCCTTGGTGGATTCTCCCATCTGCATTAATGTATCTGACCTTCCTCTAGCACAATTCCATGGGAAAAATTTAACTTTGAGGGAACTGGCGTTTTATCCCTGTTAGCCTCTTGCTTTCAATTGTACTGAGTGATTAAAAGCATGACTGTTCCTTTCATTTTGGCTCTTTGCCTTAATTGAGCACCTTAACACCTGGCAGCTCAGCTTTGTCCAGTTCATCTCAGCTCAGTTCTTGACACGCATTGCCTAGTAAAATAATACGTACATACCGGACTGTCCTGAAAAGGCTACGTGCATTCTGTACAACTCCAGCTATACGGCATTCTGGAAAAGGCAAAACTATAGAGATAGTAATATATCAATGTTTTTCAGACTTGTAATGTGATAGCATGGATAGGTGGAGCTCAGGGGATTTTTAGGGCAGAAAAACTGTTCTATTGGGTTGGCCAAACAGTTCATTTGGGTTTTTCCATAAGGTGTAATGAAAAAACTTGAAGGAACTGTTTGGCCAACCCAATATATAATATTGTGATGATGGATACATAACACTACGTATTTGGCAAAACCACAGAGAATATAACACAGAATGAAACTTAATGTAAACTATGAACTTTATTTAATAATAGTGTATCAATTGGTTCAACAATTGAAACAAATGTACCATGAAAATGCACAGTGTTCATAACAGGGTAAACTGTAAGAGGGTGTTGATGGGTAGGAGAAGAATAGTTATATGGGAACCCTCCTTACTATTTCCTCAATTTCCTATTAAACCTAAAACTGTTCTAAAATTCTTTATTAATTAAAACAATTATGACTAATTTTCAAATTTTCCCTTAGAGCTGTCATGTAGGGAAACCCTAGTGAGACTATAGTACTAGTTAGGCTGCCAGGCCCAGGTTTCTTCTTCCTGAGTCATTGGTCATAAGGGATATCCCCTGAGACCATAGATGCAAATTAGTAGAGAGGGGATATGGGGCATGAGCTCAGGCCATTGGCAACTCTGACACTTTTTTTTTTCCATTAAACTTATGCTATTAGAACTTTTTCAAGTCTATCTTCATTTGATGATGGAATGCTACTGTGCACACTCAACTTTATGACTTGGTAGGTCAGAAGATACTCAATTTGTAATGAGCATCCCAGGTCACATGGTAACCTGTGGGCCTATGGTCAAGCATTCTGTCCCTAGTAAGCACTGTAGTGATTCAAAAAGCTGTTTTTCAAAAAAATGGTTAAAAGTAGAGGACTATAAAGCTTTTCTCCAAAATTCTGAGGTCTATACCATGATGCACCTATAAACGCCTGTGAAATTATCCATGCCTCATTCATATTTGCCATAGACAGTCCAAGACCATCAAATTTGAACTGTCATGTGGCCCAAGCATCAGAATAACTTGCATGGCAGCCTGGGCCTAGTGCATATATTTCTCTGATTCTGAACCCTACTCAAGACTGGCAGATTTTTGGATTGATTATTTTATCAAAGCCTAAGTAGCATCCCAAATGAGATATATTTTGACTCTAAAATCCAAAGACGTTCATTAGATGTTGTACCTTTTTTTCTTAGCTTCCAGATGCAAAAACTTCATTTCTTGGATTGAATGGAGGATATCAACATGTCTCAGATCACTAATTTCCTACAAATTTCATCAGCATGGAAGTTTTCTAAATTCTTCTTGGATTTCATGGCTCCAAATGGTCAATTGATCTCTTAGAGGAATTAGATAGAGGCTCAATATTGTTTTCTATCATTAACAAGTTGACTATTTAGAAGCAGATGTAGCTAGATGTACTTTATAAGTAGGAGTCCATGCTGTTGGACCTATGTGTAGCTTCTGTTCTGAAACTGTGACCACTCCATTCATGTGACTATCAATCATGGTAGTTCTAGGATATACATGTATGTGTGTGTGTGTGTTCAGTTACTCAGTTGTGTCTGACTCTTTGTGATCCCATGGACTGTAGCCCATCAAGCTTCTTTATCCATGGGATTTTCCCAGCAAGAATACTGGAGCTGGTTGACATTTTCTCCTTCAGGGTATCTTCCCAAGCCAGGGATCAAACCCACATCTACAGTATCTCCTGCACTGACAGGCAGATTCTTTAGCACTGAGCCACCTGGGAAGCCCCTATTTCTGAGCTGGCTGATGACAAATATTGGATAACATCAACCAGGCAAGTCATTTTATCCACTTGATTGTTAAGTGATTCTTTTATGATGGGTGTTAAGAGGTGGTGTGAAAACTTTATGCTTACCATTTTGAGTTCAACCACATGGCTTTACCTCTGAATTCCTTGTCACAGATATCTATTTACCTTCCCACTCTTTAACAGATGATCAGGCCCTTGATCACTGTCATGAACCTATGTATAGTCTCCTTTCAAGCTGCTTTTACTTTTACACAAAGTAGAAGGTACACCACTTGCAGCTCTTCCACTTGGGAGCCACCATCCATTTTTTGCTTGCACCCAAGTCTTGGGCTAAACCATCTGGAAATTGAGTTCAAGTGCTTTCCTCCCCTTTCAGCTGCTCCTACCACATGGCTACTGATTTTCTCCAAGTCCTGCTGCTATTCATGGTTTGGTCATAACTATTTTTATTCAAGGTTTCCATGGGATATTCTGACTCCTAGGCTCAATGATGTCACAGATTCTTTTACTTTACTATAATGTCTGTACTTCTTGACTTTCAAGAGAAATTTAGCAAAGCTAGTGGAGGTGATGGAATTCCAGTTGAGCTATTTCAAATACTGAAAGATGATGCTGTGAAAGTGCTGCACTCAATATGTCAGCAAATTTGGAAAACTCTGCAGTGGACACAGGACTGGAAAAGGTCAGTTTTCATTCCAATCCCAAAGAAAGGCAATGCCAAAGAATGCTCAAACTACTGCACAATTACACTCATCTCACACGATAGTAAAGTAATGCTCAAAATTCTCCAAGCCAGGCTTCAGCAATACATGAACCGTGAACTTCCAGATGTTCAAGCTGGTTTTAGAAAAGGCAGAAGAACCAGAGATCAAATTGTCAACATCCGCTGGATCATCGAAAAAGCAAGAGAGTTCCAGAAAAATATCTATTTCTGATTTAGTTACTGTGCCAAAGCCTTTGACTGTGTGGATCACAATAAACTGTGGAAAATTCTGAAAGAGATGGGAATACCAGACCATCTGACCTGTCTCTTGAGAAACCTGTATGCAGGTCAGGAAGCAACAGTTAGAACTGGACATGGAACAACAGACTGGTTCCAAATAGGAAAAGGAGTACGCCAAGGCTGTATATTGTCACCCTGCTTATTTAACTTCTATGCAGAGTACATCATGAGAAACACTGGGCTGGAAGAAACACAAGCTGGAATCAAGATTGCCGGGAGAAATATCAATAACCTCAGATATGCAGATAACACCACCCTTATGGCAGAAAGCGAAGAAGACCTAAAGGGCCTCTTGATGAAAGTGAAAGGGGAGAGTGAAAATGTTGGCTTAAAGCTCAACATTCAGAAAACTAAGATCATGGCATCTGGTCCCATCACTTCATGGGAAATAGATGGGGAAACAGTGGAAACAGTGTCAGACTTTATTTTTTGGGGCTCCAAAATCACTGCAGGTGGTGATTGTAGCCATGAAATTAAAAGATGCTTACTCCTTGGAAGGAAAGTTATGACCAACCTAGACAGCATATTTAAAAGCAGAGACATTACTTTGCCATCAAAGGTCCATATAGTCAAGGCTATGGGTTTTCCAGTGGTCATATATGGATGTGAGAGTTGGACAGTGAAGAAAGCTGAGCACCAAAGAATTGATGTTTTGAACTGTGGTGTTGGAGAAGACTCTTGAGTGTCCCTTGGACTGCAAGGAGATCCAACCAGTCCATCCTAAAGGAGATCAGTCCTGGGTGTTCATTGGAAGGACTGAGGTTGAAGCTTAAACTCCAATACTTTGGCCACCTCATGGAAGAGTTGACTCATTGGAAAAGACTCTAATGCTAGGAAGGATTGGGAGCAGAAGGAGAAGGGGACGACAGAGGATGAGATGGCTGGATGACATCACCGACTCAATGGACATGGGTTTGGGTAAACTCCGGGAGTTGGTGTGGACAGGGAGGCCTGGCGTGCTGCGATTCATGGGGTCGCAAAGAGTCAAACACAACTGAGCGACAGAACTGAACTGAAATATTGCACTGATGGTTTAATCACATTGCTATTTTCTTTTTATTTTGTCAGAATCCATAAAGAAAAGAAAGGAGATGGAAATGATTGGGCTCAATTGGTTTATGGTTATATGAAAGGCGATTGTAGCACAAGTGATGGTTTTATAAGGCTAGAATAATTTTAGAAATGTTTGTGTCTCCTATGAATTATTATGGAAATTTAGTGTCTCTATTTTTCTATTGAAAATAAATAACAAGGAGACAGTACCTTGTATTTCTTCCTTACCACTTAAGGGATCAAATATAAGTGACTATCACATGAAAATTCTTCATTTAGCACTCTAGACAAGAGTGAAAAATATTGCTAAAGTTTTCAGTTTACCGATTTTACAGTATAGACACTTTGAGAAAGCTTATATATATCTAATACCATTTTTGAGACAAGAGCATGTTAATGAAATTCAGAAAGCATATAGAAAGATGTTACTTGCCAAATGTCAATATTTGACTTAGCTCTGTCACTGACATTAAAAAAAGAAAGATATGCAGTTTCATTTGAAATTGCATAAGAGCTTTTTATTGTGTTCTTACAAGATGAACATTACAGATATTTCACCAGGAGCCATTTTTTTTTTAATCATGCTGCTTAGAACAAGTTTTATCGAAATCCTTCTATTCAATCACATGCTCATTCATGCATTCATTCAGTAAAATTTGTACAAGCAAAAAGGTACTGGGACAGCAGAGGCAAGGAGAGTATAGTTTCCTTTTTGAAGCAGTTCAGTTTAGGAGTGAAGTCATTAAACAGTAAACAGTTGAAAGCAATGTGTTAACTACTTCACTGCAAGTGCTTCATTAAGAATGACTATACTGACTAATTCTCCTAATGCATCTCCTACTTCTTTTCTTCTAACACATTACTTCTCACATACTCACCTCAAAGCCAGTCCTTAGACAAAACATACTCTCACCTCAGGGACTTTGCATAAGCATTCGTGCATAAACACTTGAAAGTCAGAAAAGAAGTATGGGCTGGTGTTGGAGATTTGTAGAAGGGGAAAATATATAATAATTAAGATGTTATGTAGAGAAATAAGAATATATTATATAGTATTAAAATGGAGCAATGGTAAAACTATGCTTCAGTATCCCAAGAATAAAATCAAAGGAATCAATTAATAAAACTAGGGAAAGATATCTACAAGACCAAAGACTAACTAGGAGAATGTGTTAGAAGTCAAGGAAAAGAACTGGTGATTAAATACAAATGTAAATGCTAGAAAGCCATTTTTGAAAAATATAAACTCTGTTGTGCCAAGAAGAAAGTTGCTAATTACTTTTAGTCAAAATTACAATGGAGCAGCAGAGGTAGAGTCCATTTTGCATTGAGTGAAAGAATGAATGAGCTAGAAGGAAGTGAAAACAGAGCATAAGATTTTCCTTTTAGAGGCCTGGCTCTGGACAGAGAGAGGAAAACAAGGCAATGTCAAATGCTGATTTTCCATGAAAGTAATGAGCTTAAGCTTTGGGGGCTATCATTCGTATGGATCCCCTGAGTGCAGGGCATTGCTGAGAGGTATAGAATATTCTGTGCCAGTTACAAAATGGAATATTTCCATGTAAACACTTCTTATAAATTCCCCAAAGGATCTCAGAATAAAAGGCCTGAATATTCTAGTCCTTGTTCACTTTTAGAAATTTATGTTTTTCATAACAAACATTTATTTGCAACTAATCTTGTGTTTATAATTTTCTGGGTTTTTTTCCTTAAAGAAGCACAAACTATAATAAGTTTCAAAGCTCACAAAATCTAGGTCCATCTAGCAGTGGTAAGTAATAGGAAAGAGTTTTCCTAGAGTTGTTTGTTTTTTTTTAAAGCATGGTAGAAATGTGACTGTACTTGCTGAACTAAAAAGAACTAGATGCACCCCAATGTTCATAGCAGCATTATTTACAGTTGCCAAGACAGGGAAACAATCTATGTCCATCAACAGATGAGTGGATGAAGCAGCTCTGGTGTGTGTGTGTGTGTGTGTGTGTGTGTGTGTGTGTGTGTGTGTGTGTGTGTGTGTGTGTGTATATATATATATATATATATATATATGTAATGGAATACTACTCAGCCATGAAAAATGAAATTTTGCCATTTCCAACAAAATGGATAATTGAATTGAAGGATATTGTACTAATTGAAATGTCAGACAAAGTAAGACAAATACTGTATGATGTTACTTACATGTGGAATCTGGAAAATACAATAAGCTAGTGAATATAACAAAGAAGAAACAGATTCACAGAGAACAAACTAGTAGTTACCAATGAGGAGAGGGATGGGGGGAGATGCAGTATAGGGGTAGGGCAGTAAGAGGTCTAAACTATTAAAAAAATCTTATTTCCAAATGTCACAATTATAAGATTACATATTCAATACGAGTTTAAAAAGAAAGGATTAGAAACTTAGAAATTGTTGAAGACTCAAAAGAAGAGGAAATGGCAGTGCTTGGATATTTAAGAAGCAAGAGATAGAATATAGAATAAAAACAATGAAAGATACCATTTCCTCCTGACAAAGATTCTTTGAGTGAACAAACTTTAGTTAAGCTTCTTAATTTCCTCCGAGAGCCATCTGTGCAATTATTTTAAAAATACGGTTTTAGCGAGAACCCTGGTGGGAAAGTTTAACCAGAACCCTCCATCTTCAACATGTCATCACTCATTGTATCTGATGGGATTTCTTATCCTCTACCATCTTTCAGTGATGTCTGATCACCCTGGACCGTCTTCAGCAAAGAATTCTATTAGGTAGGTTTAGATAGGATCTTGCTTCCTCTGACATTTCCTCTTGGTAATTTTCTAACCTCTGGCTCCAGGCCCGATCCTTCATTACAAATTGTCCCTTGTCCATGTTGTATTTGGAGTTGAGTCCAATCGGGTCCTGAATGAAGTCTGTCTTACCATCTTTAATAAATTTCACTGACTATTTCTTTAACATTCTAGATCTCATTAGAAGGAGACAAGGAATTGTTAGGATAAAGGTAAGATATGCTGAGAGGGTTGGGGAAGGGTAGGTTGAGTCTTGCTTTGCTCTCTCAAGGATAAATGGAGTGAGAGTGAGTAGGGAGAAGAGAGTAAGAAAGAGTGTAAATTGAGGAAATAAGAGGTAAAAATATATCTTAAAGTTCATCCCATCTACTTTTTGTATTTTTTTTATCTTTGGTGTGAACCATTTTTGAAGTCTTTATTTAATTTGTTACAATATTGCTTCTGTTTTATGTTTTGATTTTTTGACTTTGAGGCATGTGGGATCTCAGTTCCCCAATCATGAATCAAACCCACACCCCCTTCATTGAAAGGTGAAGCCTTAACCACCGGACCACCAGGGAAGTCCTTACTTTTTATAGCTTCAGAAGATGAAACTTTAATTCTCAATTAGACCTAGCACACCAAGACCATTGTTAACAACACATACTCTGTAGTTAATCATCTTTTTTTTTTCTCATCTTTACAATCTCTGTTCTATCCATGTTTATTTTCACCAGTCATTTAAATAGTGCCAAATGAGGTTTAAGACATAGACTGTACCTAATACCAAATTGTCATACATTTACTCTCACAATGAATGCTTGCTGCTAAGTATACTAGGAGGCCCTTATAAGTCCGGCTCTCTAAATTAACATCTGTATAGAATATGAGGTTATTTTTTTTTCTGCTTTTATTTTTTTTTTTTAGTTAGTTTATTTATTTTAGTTGGGGACTAATTACTTTACAATATTGTAGTGGTTTTTGCCATACATTGACATGAATCAGCCATGGATTTTCATGTGTTCCCCATCCTGAACCCCCCTCCCATCTCCCTTCCCATCCCATCCCTCTGGGTCATCCATTGCCCCAGCCCTGAGCATTTGTCTCATGCATCGAACATGGAATGGTGTTCTGTTTCACATATGATAATATACATGTTTCAATGGTATTCTCTCAGATTGTCCTACCCTCACCTTCTCCCACAGAGTCCATAGACTGTTCTATGCATCTGTGTCTCTTTTTCTGTCTCGCATATAGGGTTTTCGTTAACATCTTTCAAATTCCATATATATGCGTTAGTATACTGTATTGGTGTTTTTCTTTCTGGCTTACTTCACTCTGTATAATGGGCTCCAGTTTCATCCATCTCAATAGAACTGATTCAAATGTATTATTTTTTTTTTTTTTTTTTGCTGAGTAATATTCCATTGTGTATATGTACCACAGCTTCCTTATCCATTCGTCTGATGATGGACATCTAGGTTACTTCCAAATCCTGGCTATTATAAACAGTGCTACAATGAACATGGAGTTAATCATCTTTGTAACAATCAAAAAAAGAAAGAATATTTTTAGACATAAGCATAATAGAATTCAGGGTGTATTATCATTTAATACCTAAGAACAAGAAAGGCATTATTGAAAAAAATCTTTGTTAGGATTAGTAAATGTGACTTGGTACTAACTTCATTTTCCTCAAGTGCTTACAGCGTTTTAATTAACAGACATCATTTCAATTAAAAAGAAACAGGCCACTTAAAAGTATATCAAGAAATTCTGCTGCAAGATGTTGTACTGAGTGTACTTGATAATAAACTGCCTGGGCTTTAATGCTTAGTAACCAAAAATGAAATTAAACAATTATTATGCATTGTTGCATCAGAAATTTGATATTGGGTGTGTTCTTTGGGGTTAATTTGAGAAGCACCATCTATCTATAGTCTCTGCTAGAGCTCACATCCAGTTCTGAAGAGTAATAGTGATTATTGTCTGTTTTATTAATTCAACATCAAGTTGGTCTTGATTGGGCTGTCATATATTCTTCTACACATATCCTGTTTATTCTGCCAGACTGTGAGTAAATTGAGGACAGATCCTTGTTTGATTTATTTGTTTTAAAGTCCTCATGTTTGTATAGGGGTTGGCATATAGTATAAGCTCAATAAATGTATGGAGTTTTGGTCATGATAATGAACAGGAATGGAAAAATATTGCATTGGATCTAATAGCTGCATTTGTCCAGAAAACTGCAATAGCGATTTTTATTATTTTGAAAATTTGAAATGCATGTGGTAGGTTATAGTGCACACCACCACTCATTCATTTGTTCAATGAGCATCTATCAAGCATATTTACAGGTGGTATAGCCAATGCTGCAGTTCAGAGTGTAGAAATAATCAGATGCAACTGATAAAGCTATTCACATATTTTTCTTAACACAAAGAAGACGACATGCATATGTCAGAAGATACTATATATGTCAGAAAGGAAAAGCAGGTATTAGAAGTAAGAGACTCAATTTCCAATTTCTGGACATAATGTTTTATGTTGAGAGTGATGGAAAAGGGTAGATTGAGTCCTGCCTTACTTTGTCAAGGGTGAATAATATTGAGACCTAAAGAAGGGCAATTAAATTTCTCATGATAGTATATGCTAGGCATAAAAGTAGTGATAAAGCACATGATCTACATGGAATAGCAAGTAGACAAAATATGTGATAAGGAACTCAAAAAATAGTGGAAAGAAATTAAGAAAGATGCGTCACAGAGAGTTTTGAGATTCTACTAAAGAAATATTTAAATTGTACATATGAAAGAGCCAGTTTGATTTCTGATTCAGTATAGGCTATGGTAAGAATTATTCAACAGTATCCATTGTCTAAAAAGAAGGCTTGAAGAATTGTGTCCTATTCTGAGGTAGCAAAATATTCTTCTTATTTTCATAGAATTCTTTCATGTATAAGGTGCACAGAAACTGATTCTAAATTTAAAAAGAATGGTGAAGAAATAAGAGGAAAGAGGGAAGTGGAACAACACACTGAGTGTTGAAATTCCAGTTCATTATTTTGACAAGATTTTATGTTTTGATGATTTATTTTCAGGGCAAGAGAATCAAGCACTACAAGTATCCAAAATAGAGATGTGATTCACTATCTTTATGGAAGCATTTGTTTTTGAGATTTCCCAATAACCTTGGCTATGTTTCATTTTTCATATCTGCACAATGAAGATTCTTATCAAAACTCTGTTTCACATAAATAAATATCCACCATCAAAAGACAAACTATCTTTCATGTGTTTGAATGTCATTCTGGCAAGTTTTGAAGGATTATCCATATTGATTATTATGAAATAAAAGAAATGAACCAGCAAAATAAATAATAGTGTTGCCCAGAATGGTGAGAAATGCCAGTGTAAACATTCAACCACAAGAAACCACGGTTACTTTGGTCAGCACTAATGACAAATGAAAAAGGGCACCAAACAAAGAACTTCTAAAGCTGCTAAAATTTCAGCACATTTAGAATTATATCCTGTGCTATAATGCAAATTAAATGGAAACTTTTGAAATGCAAATATGTAAAATGTTCATTAGATAACAGCCAACGTCTGTGCCTGTATTCCATTAAAAATATTTAAAATATTACTCAAAGACAATGATATTACCTGAAATTTGCAATGTACAGTACCAAAACAAGTACACAACCAAAACCGCCATTTGGTAACTTATTCTAGCAAATAGTCAAGCTTGCTTATGAGCACATTACAAACACAGTCAAGAAGGCTGTCTTCCTGGCTCCTACTGGTTTTCTCTGACATTTCTATCCCAAGTACCAGGTTTGTTGCTACTCATCCATCAAGTGATCTGTCTCCCAAGACTTGTGTTTTAGATGCCTTCAGTGTCCCTGTTCTCATCTGGAAAGCAGTTCTCTCCTGATAGTGTTTCACAACAAGCACACCTTTACTTTCTCCCCTAGAGATGTCCCTCCAGGCTCATTCTGGGAGAGCAAATGCGGCACTGAAGTAGGGAGATTTAAAACTGCTGAGCAGGACCCTTGGCCTGTTATAGACATAAGCTAAGGAATAAGAGATCCTACCTCCTATCACTCAGGCAGATAATTCTGTACCATATATGTTTGCAGATTTCTCAAAAGGTCGGTGGAGAAACAAACCCCTGCTGCCCAGAGTGGTGACCTTAATACTAAATCTTTATGTTCTTTTTTCTTTGTTTGCTGCCTCACTGTCCCAGGAATTCCACTATGGTTCTCTGGAACCGTCTTGAACAATTCCTCACAAGTCCTTCTCTCAATCTCTGGTCTGGTGGAAAACCAAGCTAACAGAGAATCTTTGAAATGTGTATATGACCTCTGCCTTCCTCAAAGCCTTTAATAGCTCCGAATTACCGAGGGAATATAGTCCAGGCTTCCTGTTTGAGGCATATAAAGTCTCTGATGGCGTGGCTCTTACCAAGCATGTTTGTGTCTTCCTCCTCAAAGAAGTATTGCCTTGGAATATTGGATTGCCAGCAGATGACACTTGATGTCATGATGATTTAAGCATCTACCCTTTATTTGTTACTACTCCTAAGATGTTCTCTTCCACTCTCTGGAAAACTTATACACACATTTTGTTTAGCTTTTCTCTACTCTTTAGACACCGTATCTCACTTATTCCTTTGTCTCCAGGAAATTCTGTTGCATTCTTCATGGTGGTGTCTCATGAGCTTGTGTATGTCTCTGTTCCCTATACTTTGCTCAGGTCCACCCAAAATTGATCCTTTATCCCATTTTTAATTCCCATGCACTCTTCCATGTTTGATTCATAAAATGTAGTCATAATCATGTATCATCAGGTAATGGTTGATATATGAGTTTCACTCCCTCTCCTGTTTAGTCAATCAGTGTATCACTTTCTGTTGATGTGACTAACCCTCTTATCAAACTTTACAAGTAAACCTCTGAACATGTCTCCTTCAGTAACTCCTGAGACTGCAGACATTCTAGATGATTGCAGAATATGGTCACATAGTGTGTGAAGAAGTGGAATTTGACTTCTCTTTTATATAATTAAAAGTAAATTGTACGTGCCAGTTGCTGCTGCTGCTAAGTCGCTTCAGTCGTGTCCGACTCTGTGCGACCCCATAGACGGCAGCCCACCAGGCTCCCCCGTCCCTGGGATTCTCCAGGCAAGAACACCGGAGTGGGTTGCCATTTCCTTCTCCAATGTATGAAAGTGAAAAGTGAAAGTGAAGTCGCTCAGTCGTGTCCGACTCTTAGCGATCCCATGGACTGAAGCCTGCCAGGCTCCTCCATCCATGGGATTCTCCAGGCAAAAGAGTGCTGGAGTGGGGTGCCATTGCCTTCTCCGACATGCCAGTTAATAAGTGATATATTAGTCTGCAACGCTGCTTTTTGAATACAGGCAAGTGGAATGCTCACTTAAGGGAATTAGCTTTAGCATTAGAGTAAAATAATTAAAATTTAACTGACTAATGACATTGATGCAATCTTCATTTATTGTTTGAATTTTTATCATCATAAAGATGTTGTCCATATTTAGAGTAATACAAAGACATTAATTTCAAATTCACAAGATTATAGTTTCTCATAAAAGGAGATGAATTGGTAGAGAAAGTGGGAGAAAAAATATTTCCTAGAGGTTCAGAGAGTTATTCTAACTTGAGGTGTTTCCTTTCCTTTTTATTTATTACAAGAAGAATGTCTTAAGGAAAAAATGGCATTAATTTCACTGATTTAAGTAACAAACTTGGATGCCAATTAGTGATAAGTGGAAGTGAAAACAATTGGAGTCACATCTAAGAATTCACAAAGCTTTGTGAATCACTTTAATCTTGACATGAGCCAAACAAACACATCAAAAAACAACAGACAATTCCATTTTAATCTGAGTTTCAACCATAGTACTGCCCCCCAAAAGCTCTTTAGATCTTTAAAAATCAGGTTTCCATGTTTCAGCTGCATATGGGCTTAATTTATAATTTA
The DNA here is from genome assembly GCA_024291935.2 of Okapia johnstoni. Lineage (NCBI taxonomy): Eukaryota > Metazoa > Chordata > Mammalia > Artiodactyla > Giraffidae > Okapia > Okapia johnstoni. The sequence continues at coordinate 77,095,441 of CM044311.1, read as the reverse complement.
GAATCACTTGAATAATTTTAAAAATTATTAGAGTAGGAAAATTCCTATATAAACTAAAATTGCTAAATTTTGTTTTATAATAGCACTGTTTGTAATAGACTGAAATGAAAACAAATAAAAAGTTCTTAAATATTAGAAGACCATACAAGAATGAAAAAAATGAATTTCTGTTACAAGCAACAACACAGATTAAGGTCATAGTCATTGTATTGAGTAGAGAAAGGCAGACATGACTATAAATTGTATGATTCTATTTACGTATTTCTCAAAGGAAATATGAAAGTAACAATGCAAAACTTAAATATATGACACTTCAGAATATACACATATATATAATTGGAATCCCAGAAAGAAAAGAAAAAGAGTAATGATAGGACAGGAGTATTTGAGGAAATAACAGTCAAGAATTTTCAAAATCTGATGAAATTCCTTAGCCCATAGATTCAAGAATATTAGAAACCTCAGGCAGCATAATTCAAATAAACCACATCTAGGTACATCATAAAATTAGAAATGAGGTAAAATGTTAATATACCAAGAAAAACAGGGAAAAGAAAAAGGATCATAAGTTATAACTAATTATTCAACAGAAACCAAAAGAAAATTAACTTCTTAAGGGTAACAAAAATATGCCAATCTAGAATTTTATATTTAGCAAGATCTTATTTATTAGCAAGATTAAAAGCAAAATAATAGTGCCATCACACACACATCCACACATGCACACGATTCAGTTACAAGATACTCTATATATATTTAAAAACTTCAAACAGAAAATAAAGAATATAAAATTCTACAAATGTTTAAGAGAGAACTATATATTGTTTCTTAGAGACTTACTTCAAATGTAAGAACAGAGAAAAGCTGATATAAAAAGTGGAGAAAGATGTACCAGCTGTAAGAAAGCTGGTATAACTACATTAAAATCAGAGAAAATTTAAATAATAAATAAGGAAATAAAATATAAAAAGGGACATTTTGTGAAGACAAAGTCAATTCAAAAGGAAGATATAATAATTCTAAATTTGTATGTATCAAATAACATTGTCAATATATTTGTAACAGAACTGAAAGCAAATTTTGATAGAAGTAAAAAAAGAGATGGACAAATCAACAATCCTAGTAAGGGATTTTTCACATATATCCCAGAACAGATAGAGATTTAAATGAAACCACATAGTTTACATGTCAAATGACAAAATTCAGTGATGAAACAGAAATACAAATTGACGATTTGAGCTATTTGATGTGTATGGTAAAATTCATCCACCAACTACTGAATACAATTGTTTGCAAATATATATAAAAGCCATTTGTCAAAACAAACCATATTCTGGACCTGAGAGTTAGTCTAAAGGAAAATAAAAGGGTATCTTCATGATCTTGGGATGAACAAAATTTTTTTATAAACAAGATACAAAAAGAAAAGATCAATAAATTGAATTTTATTAAATTTACATTAAGTGAGTAAAAGGCAACACAGAAGTGGAAAGAATGTATTTTTAATACACATATCCAACAAAAGACTCTTCAGAATGTACAAAGAATTCCAAACAATCAGTAAATAAAGGATAAACAACCCAATAAAAAAAGGCAAAAGCAAAAAAAAAAAAAAGAAAATAAATGGGCCAAAATTTTTTTAATAAGGCACTTTACAAAATAGGATACTTAAATAGGTCAACTCTGAAGTCTTCAGGGAAATAAAAATTAAAACTACAGGAAGGTACTCTGAGAATGGTTCTGATGAAAAAGACAGAAAATATAAAAAGTGCTAGCACAACAGGACTCTGTTAAATTGCTGATTTGAGTGCAAATTTGTAAAACTACTCAAAAAAATATTTTTGGCAATATTTACTGAAATTAAAAACATGTATGCCTTAGAACACATCAAACTAGAGAGGAATAAGTGCTTCTACCCATCAAAAGACACATGCATGCATATAAACACAACATGCATCAGTGATAGAATAGATAAATACACCGTGGTATATTCATTCTATGGAGCAGTGGAAAATGGTGAACTAATCTTATATGCAATAACATGAATAAATCTCTTAGACATAACCTTGGGCAACAGAAACCAGACCCCATTTATTAAGATAATAGTATACATAAGTTCATTTCTATAAAGTTTAAAAGCAGACAAAAATAACCTAAGATAATGGAGGTCACTATAAAGATTATCTTTGGATATCAACTGGAATTAAGCATGAGGGACATTTCAGGGTTGTTGGTTATCTTATTATAATTGGCACATAAATAATTTATTGAATTTAATGTGTTTGCATTTTCACTGGATATGTTATATAGAATAACATAGCAAATATATATTAGAGAAAAGGCAATGACAAATGTGTAATATCTTGCTAACAAAACTCAATTATAATGTTTTATATATAAGTAGTTCTTTATATTTTACAATCCTTTCCCAAACTTTACCTGAATCAAATACTCTTGATAAACAGGTGAGTTTAACAAATTATATTTCTATCTTTTTTTTTTTTAAGGGTGAAGCTAAGCAGGTGCTGCATGGATGGGAGTAGGCTGAACATTTACATTTGGGAGGGAAAAAACAGCAATATTTCTGAGTTATAGAGTAGTTTTACACATTAGCAACTGGAACCAGAACTGAAGTCATATCTTTTGACGCTGAAGCTTAAATATTGGCCTCTATGCCAAATCTTAATCATAAAACATAGAAGTCCTGAGTCGTATGTTAGCTTGAAAATGCTCATAAAACTTTGCCAGTCTTGAGTTCTAGTACTTGTCATTTGCTTGATGATTCTGAACAAGTCGTCTTCTTTCTCTGATCATCATCAGTGAAACAAAAATAATTTCTTATTGATCTCAGATGGAAGTTAATGTTGTAGTAGTATGAATACATGGAGAAGGCAATGGCACCCCACTCCAGTACTCTTGCCTGGAAAATCCCATGGATGGAGGAGCCTGGTGGGCTACAGTCCATGGGGTCGCTGAGTCGGACACGACTGAGCGACTTCACTTTCAATTTTCACTTTCATGCATTGGAGAAGGAAATGGCAACCCACTCCAGTGTTCTTGCCTGGAGAATTCCAGGGACAGGGGAGCCTGGTGGGCTGCCATCTATGGGGTCACACAGAGCCATACACGGAGAGATGTAGTAGTAGCAGCAGCAATATGAATACATGCTGCATAACATTTAAACCCGAGGGATTTTTCAAAAATCATTTTTTATATATTTGTAAAAAAAAAAACAATCCACCCATTCCTCCAGTTCAGTTCAGTTCAGTCACTCAGTCGTGTCCAACTCTTTGCGACCCCATGAACCACAGCACTCCAGGCCTCTCTGACCATCACCAACTCCTGGAATTCACCCAAGCTCATGTCCATTGAGTCGGTGATGCCATCCAACCATCTCATCCTCTGTTGTCCCCTTCTCCTCCTGTCTTCAATCTTTCCCAACATCAGGGTCTTTTCAAATGAGTCCGCTCTTAGCATCATGTGGCCAAAATATTGGAGTTTCAGCTTCAACATCAGTCCTTCCAATGAACACCCAGGACTGATCTCCTTTAGCATGGACTGGCTGGATCTCCTTGCAGTCCAAGGGACTCTCAAGAGTCTTCTCCAATACCACAGTTCAAAAGCATCAATTCTTCTGCACTCAGCTTTCTTTATAGTACAACTCACATCCATACATGACTACTGGAAAAATCATAGCCTTGACTAGATGGACCTTTGTTGACAAAGTAATGTCTCTGCTTTTTAATACGCTGTCTAGGTTGCTCGTAACTTTCCTTCCAAGGAGTAAGCATCTTTTAATTTCATAGCTGCAATCACCATCTGCAGTGATTTTGGAGACTAGAAAAATAAAGTCAGCCACTGTTTCCATTGTTTCCGCATTTATTTGCCATGAAGTGATGGGACCAAATGCCATGATCTTTGTTTTCTCAATGTTGAGCTTTAAGCCAACTTTTTCACTCTCCTCTTTCACTTTCATCAGGAGGCTCTTTAGTTCTTCTTCGCTTTCTGCCGTAAGGATGGTGTCATCAGCATATCTGAGGTTACTGATATTTCTCCTGGCAATCTTGATTCCAGCTTATGCTTCATCCAGCCCAGCATTTCTCATGATGTACTCTGCATAGAAGTTAAATAAGCAGGGTGACAATATACAGCCTTGATGTACTCCTTTTCCTGTTTGGAACCAGTCTGTTGTTCCATGTCCAGTTCTAACTGTTGCTTCCTCTATTCCTCCAATCTATGTTAATAAGATTATCTTTAAAATTAAAGATAAGTATAAAACTTTTTTATTCATTCCTGAAATAGACATTTAAAATTTTCCAACTAATTGAATTCTTGGCTGCTTAAAACTTACGGTAGCAATAGTTAGGAGGTTTTTGTTTTGCTTGCTTTAATTGCTTTGAGATTAAGATTACCCCTGTGATAGAGGGTGGGATGAACCTCAACTTCTTTTACAGACATCTAAGTAGAGCAGGAGAGAATGTATCTAAAATTTCATCTTTCTATTTACTGCTAACTTCTGATGAATATTAGGAAATCCTTTTATCAATATATTTAATTTCTTCATTTTAATAGGACCGTATCAGGAAAATGATATGTAGGTATCATGAGGATCAACTTGGTTTTTACCCTGCCAGACGTGTTCATCCATACATATTCATGTTTCTCTCTCATCTAGATCTTCTAATGTTTGGCATCATATTTAAAAGTAGATGACTTGACTCACCATCAGCATCTGGTGTTTCTTAAAAGAAATTTTCATCAATGGTGATTCATTAGGTTTTCCATGTCATCATTTTAGTCTTCTAAGTATTTAAATGTTCTTATTCTTTGTGTGCCAAGGACTTTCTGGTAGACAGAATAATGAATGACCCCACCCTACTGAAAAGATGTTCATATCCTAAAATCCTGAACCTGTGAATATGTTAATTTAGGTGACAAAAGAGACTTAGCAAATGTGATTACATTAAGAATTTTAAACCAGTGAGATTATCCTGGCTTATCCGAATGAAACCAATCTAATCACATAGATCTTTAAAAGCGAGAATCTTTTCTGCCTGAGATCAGAATCAGAGGGAAATGTGACTATGAAAGAATGGTCAGAAAGGCACAACACTGCTGCCCTTGAAGATGGATTAATGGAACCATGTACCAAAGAATATGGGTATCTTCCAGAAGCTGGAGTCCAGGGAAGGGAGTCTCAAATAGAATCACCAGAAAAGTGTGCAGCTCTGCCAGAACTTTGGTTGTGGCCCAGTGAGACCCTGTCAAACAAACTTCTGACCTATAGGACTGTAACATAATAAATTTGTGTTGTTTTTTCAGTTCCAAAATTTGTGACAATTTCCTAGAGTATCTATAGCAATGTAATAGAGACTTTTCTTAGCAAGTGTGGTAAAGCTGTAAAATATGTAACATAATACTTCATACCTGTAACTTCTTATAATACTTTAAAACATGTAGCATAAAACTTCTTATAATACTTTAAATATGTAACATAAGATAAATAGATATAAAAGGAAAACCAAAATATGAAAAACCAGCTACCAAATATTTTGAAAGACACATTTGTGATAAAGTGATACATACATATGCAAATGTATACATTATACATATATATAGTATACATATTAATATATTTATGTATGTATATCCAATTATTCATAGTCATGTATGTAAGCACAAATCAAGTTTTCAATATCCAAAGCACTTGTGATACAGTGTGAAATATGCTATTTCTACTGATCTTGTTATAGATATGCTAATTTTACTATGATGAGTTAACTATTTTCCTGACTGAGAAAAACCCTATATTTCAATTATAAGTTAATGAAAATAAAGTGTTTTTTTTTTTATCACACCCAAGTTTTTTGGCCCTCTGAATTTTATTCATGGATCTCTTGCTAAGAATACCTGTTTCATCGCTGAGGATCAAGAAATAAATATTAAGTTTAAACTTCAGCAGGTTAGAAAAGAAAAAAATGACCCTGATGAAATGTGATTTTGCTTGAATTTGTGGGTGTGCTCAGTCATGTTTGACTCTTTGTGACCCCCCTAGACTGTAGTCCACCAGGTTCTGCTGTCCATGGAATTTTCCAGACAAGAATACTGGAGTGATTAGCCATTTCCTACTCCAGGGCATTTTCCTGACCCAGGGATTGAGCACATGTCTCTTATGTCTCCTGAAATGGCAGGTGGATTCTTTACCACTGATGACCATGGATGAAATCTGATAGGAGATATACAAATGAGACTGATAGTCATTCTTACCAAGAGTTCTGAGCTAGTTCTTGAAGGATAGGTATGACTTTGCTTTGCTCAAGGCCTTTCTCCTAGAGCCACTAAAATTCTCATCTCTACCCAATTCTTTAGTTAAACGTCTAGAAAATAGAAGGAATCTCAGAAGCCTTAGCTTTATTAGGCTGTGAGAATTTGTATCTGACTATGTTCATCCAATCAGGATTGTTCTGGGTATGGAATAGATGGGATTTTTAAGACTCAGTACAGCTCTCATTCAAACTAATTCCTTACAGATAAATCCTGCTGAACTTTTGACCCAGAATATGGAAGTTTTCTTCTCCTAATTTCTGAAAGAGTGAAGGAGTTTTACAGTCATTCTACTCAGAGGTTTTTTCTCTGGTCCCTTACCGCATGTAGCTTAAGTTTTGTCAAATCTCTTGAGGGAAAGTTCAGTCAAGGATTTATCCTTCCTCTAATAATCTTTGTGTCTAAGTAACAAAAACCACAGAAGGACTATTTAAAAATTCTTCTCTTCCCAGTCTCTTATGTGATTCCCGAAACTCGGTAAATGTCTTATTGTCAGAACTTGCCACGCGTTCAAAGGTCCTCCCATTTCCATTGCATCACAGCAACGCAACATGACCCCTAAAAGCTTAACTGGTTTATCCTTCTCACAGTCAGGTTCTTCTGACAAGGACAAGTCCAATCATTATCCTTTAACTGGGATTAAAAAAAAAAAATGCCCAGAAAAGAAAACACCTGAGGTTTACTCATCTCAGAAGGGCCCTTTTTTGTGTGAAAATTTAGGAGCCCTTGCTCCTAAAACTTTCCAATCCCCTAAAACTATAATCCATGTGATTATTCACCAGTTCCTGGTTTCACAGTGAGAGTGTTGGTCTGCCATGACCTATGACATCTTAGGCAGAGGGAAGGTCTCCCTGCTATGTCCTCTCTGAATGTGTGCCTTTCTTTCAGTGCTGAACTTTGCCCACTTGTAAATCTAGAGCCTTTGGAAGCATTTTTTAAAGTAAGATTTACGTAATACTTAGGCAACAACTCCCAAGGAACACTGTGCTGATTTAGGTGATCCTGGTATCTCCTGAAAGCAGGTCCTATCCTCAAGTAGATTAGCACTGCAAATGCCTATGAGGATACTTTTATGTTTATAAGAGATTATCAGTGGGACTCCTTTCCTAGCACATTTTTGGCCACATCTGGGACATTTTTATGTAGATTGCATATAGTGTATTCTTGAACAATGTGTATCTAATAGTTTGATTTTTTTCATTAATATCTTTTCCAATTCAGAAACCATTCATTTGTCAGCTACTTTAATGCACTAAAATTTTACAGTTTATTTATTTATTTATTTCAGATCATATCAACTTTATTTCTGGCTATGTGTTAGTTGAGCTTCCCTCATAGCTCAGGTGATAAAGAATCCACCTGCGATACAGGAGACCTTGGTTCAATTCCTGGGTTGGGAAGATCTGCTGGAGAAGGGATAGGCTACCCACTCCAATATTCTGGCCTGGAGTAATCTATGGGCTATACAGTCGCAAAGAATTGGACACGACTAAGCGACTTTCACTTCACTTCACTTCATGGGTTAGTTGCTTTCTTAGCTTAAATATATTTATATGACTCTTCTCTCAAAGGAAAATTTATTAAAGTTCTTAGAGTCAAGTTATTGAGCTCGCTGAAGTCTATCTGCTCTGCTGTGTTATATGATACTATTCTGTTTAGATAAGAGTTTCTATTGGATGTTCAGTGTTTTTATTTGAATTATTCTATGTAAAAGGATGATTCTCTACATTAGAGAGTCCTTTAAATGGTAAGTAGTCCATACTTGACAACGACTGTTTTTTAGCATTTGAAGTCAAAAAAATATATTTATTTGTAGTGGCAAAAAATATATTTAACTTTAATACACTGGGATTATGCCATATTATCAAGGGATATGATTTTGTCTTTACCTACAAAGGGTTTTGGTAGATAGAATTGGAATGTAGTAATAAAGTTTGGTTAACATTCATGCAAATTAATATTTAGATTATTTGAAGCAAGATCACCAGGTAAAGTCTATACAGGGTCTAGATAGAGAACCTAAATTAATGACAAGGCCAAATAAATGTCAGAAAGATAACACTGATGGTTGGGGACCATGGAAAACTATTGCATCTGTAATCTCTTTTATTGGACGCAGCATCATTAGAGTTTCAGTAAATTGTATCTGTCTACAAATGCAGATCCAATATTAAAGATCCTCAGATTTTTCTAAAGAAGCCATATTTTTGTGTGGTATCTCCTGATCATTTTTAAGAAATGGGCTCAGTTAACACACACACACATAAACACATACAATTCATTGAGTACCAGCTTCTGTTTTAAAACAATTATCTGTATTAAATTAGACTTAATCAGAACAAGCAGATCTGGTATAGTTGAAAATTAGTTCTACTATGTGTGCATTTATAATTGATCAAAATTTTTAAGGCCCCAAACATTATAATTCTGAATGAGTTTTTAGTTTAATCAAAATTTTTTGTCATATTGTAACTAATTTAACTTCCTAAGACCCTCATATCTTCAGCCTGATCCTATTCACTCATCCTGTCCATGTTTATTGAGTAAATTCTATGTGAAAGCGCTGGTTTACATGACAAGGATACTTTATAAACAAAGAGACAAGTTCTACCTTTAATAGTATTTACATGTGAGCTTGATCATTAAAATACAGGTCTATATATGCTACACAATTAAAGTAACTTTTTGTCCCTTGAACATTTCTTCAGCATGAAAAGATCTTCAAAGTCATTAGTGTTATGCTTAAGAGTTTCTGATAAAGCTGTAGAGTTAAAGTGAAAAATTAGAAATACTCTGTGACTTTAAAGTTGCCCTATTTTGGTTAATTTGTGCCTACATTGTAAAAAAGTGTGTTCATCACTCAGTTGTGTCCAGCTCTTTGCAACCCCATGGCTTATACAGAGACCATAAACCCCCTGGATTGTACAGAGATCTTAAACATAGTTTCTTACACGTTGGCTGATGATTATTTCTCTGAATATAATAAAATGATGCATCTCTGGAGAATTAAGACATGTAATCTGGTGAAATAAATGTTTTAAAGAGATTAAGGCAAACTAACATCATTTACTTCCTGTCTGCCCAGTGTGTAAATTTTCAGTTAATCTCTTTTAGAGTTTAGACAGGCAAAATATCAGGGTATGGGCTCTTACTGGTCTTTATAGGTTTTTTTTCCCCCCTTATAAGAAAGTAATCGGGTCACTCTTCTGTATGTCCATGTGCTCTCTGCTTTTTGGTAATGGCCCTGTTATTTCAGAGCAGAGCAGTCAGGCTCAACAGTTCCGTCTGTCTTAATAACACAAAGCCATCTTCCATACAAATGGGTATGCTTTAGGATTGGTTTTTCTGGCTAGTGGTTTGTTCCAAGGAGAAAACACTTGGCACAAGTTAGAGAGGATATTGTTTTCAATGGAGAGGAAAATAAAAGTTGAGCCTGTCACTGTCTTTTATATAATGTTTGGTACAGTGTTGAATGGCTTACAGTTGATGGGCCTTCATGAGCTACAAAACTTGGACAAGTTAGCACGGGAAAGACAGGTCCACTCTGTGATTCTAGCCAGCTGTGAGTTAATGAGAAGGGAATTGGGATGTGATTAAGGTGCTTTGATGTTCTTTTGTTGAATCTGCCTATTGTGCCTTGTGAATCCTTGCATATGTCTCATTTTTTGAACCCAAGACCACCTATATAATTTACAGGCCCGGTACAAAATGAAAATGTAGGACTCCATGTTGAAAATGTTTAACAATTTTAAAATGGCAACAACAGTGAAGCCAAACTTAGGATCCTTTTAAGAATAGGATCTGTACAGCTGCAAGATCATATGCCCATGAAGTTGACCATGCTAAAAAGATATGGTATTTATTTATAAAGTCATATTTACAACTGTGAGTACCTATTCTGAGCTAGAATTACTATGAGGCTCATATTGAATGTTAATATATTTTGTAAATTACAAAGAATAAATAAGATGCTATAAAGAGTTGCCAAGTTTTACTAGATTATCCAATGTTGTATATTTCCTTATCTGTGAGTACTAGATTATCTTCAGTATTTTCTTCTAGATCACAGTCTTATAAAAATTTATTAACAAGTAATCACTATATATTCTGTAACAGATTTTTTTCTTGAAAGCCAAATGTGTTTGGAAACATACAAGGACTGTTGTGAGCGTGTATCTAAAGGGAAAAAAAAAGATGTGAATCAGAGGTATACATTTGAAATAGTGAATGAAAAGCTCATATCATGGGAAATATTAAGTGAGATGATTAAGGGATGAATGCGTGAGTACTGACAGGCTGGCTGATGAGCTTGTTCTGCAAGATTAAAGGAGGCTAACAGTAAATAAATGCTAGAGAAACAGGATAAACAGAGAATTGCACCAAAAGCACTTTTGATTTGCTGTGATATATGTTACCATTCTGAAATAATGCTACATCCCAAAATGAGAGGATATGGTCTGAAAAAAAGAGAGAACTGGCAGAGAATCAAACTGTAAATAAAGTAAATGTAGCAACATTTGTCTACTTTTACTACTTTGTTAGTTAGTACTTTTTTCCTCCTGTTTTTAACGTTTTTAACTACCTAGGGTATTGGAAAGTTCAAGCCTTTGAATCACTGAAATTAAAACAAAAAATAGAAGTTTTTTTTTATCTATCCATTTTTATACATGCTTTCTTTATAACTGACTAAGTATCTGATTATTACATTCCATAATCTATAAATGTCTCCCCAGTATTCCAACAGTAAACTTACTCCTGCTTGCCATCTTTTCACTGTTTATTGGAGCCTCCAAACTGTCTCCTAAGTAAGCTTTATAGTATCCTGGTCTGTTCAAACCAGACATAATTTAAAGCTTGTTTTACTAGCCTACAGAGAAATTCAAATTATTGTTAAGATTTTCTACAGCTTGCCTTTTCTTCATCTTTCAGTATTTTCACTCAATCACTTGATGTCCCAGTCATACAAAACTACTCACAATTCTGCAAACACTTCATGTACCTTCTAGTCCCCAGACATTTTATTAATATCCCTCTGCTTAGAATATTATATTCCACTTCACCATTCAGCAACTACCTTTACTCTAAAGAGCACACAAATATCATCTCCTTTTTAGATACTTCCTTGATGAGTTTTGAAGAAGAGTGAGTCCTGTGTTTTTCATGATAATTGTACTAATATCATCTGTCACTAGTCAACTTTGCTATGGAAACAAAACACCCAAAACTTCTTTCTTTAAAAAAAAAAGAAAAACAGTTTCCGTTCTTGCTCATATTTTGTGAGTGTTGTGAATTGTCTGCAACTCTGCATCAGGCAGCAGTCTGTCACAGACCTACCCTCCTTGTCTTCTTCCTTTAGATTTCAAGGAGTTTTTGGGGTTTTTTTTTTTTCCGTAAAGAAATGGGAAAATGTCCATTAATGGAAAATTAGAGTTGGTTGACTTTAGAAAGAAAACAGTCAGTAGAGTCCTTTCTAAATGGATGACTTGTAAAGCCAATATCTGAGGAACAAGGATGAGCTATCTTTATGAATATGGATGAAAAACCGTTTTAGGCAGAGATAATAATGATAACAAATATAAGAGTTCTAAGAGAGGAACCATCCTGGACTGCATCATTGGAGAGGAACAGAATGAGGAGAGTGAGAGATGAAGTAGAACAGGTAATTAAGGGTCAACCTCTCCCTCCCTCCCTGTCTCTCTCACTCCCTCTTAAAATCAGAATAAGGATTTTGTGTGTTATACTAATTGTGATAGCATTGGATAGTTTTAAGCCAGTGTGATGAATGTGGTGTATGTTTAAAGAGTATGTTCTGTATGTTAAAGGAATACTGGCTACTGGGTAGTAAATATATTATGATGGGCCAAGAGAAAGGCAAACAGGTAGAGGCAGGAAGAAAGCAGTTAGTAAGCTATTGCAATTGTCCAGGCAAGAGGTAATCATGGCTTATATCGAGGTGGTGGCAGTGGACCTGGGCATATGAGGAAGTGTGAACCCTTGACAATAACAGTTCATCTTCTTCACCGAGAGAAGGGTGTTCTATATATTGGTTGTGACAACATGGGGACCTTCTCTTACCAATTGCTTGTACTTTCTAAATTATGTGACAAAGTCAACAACTAAATGTCAGTCAGAGAATTTCTTCAAACTAGAATTCCAAAGAAAGAGAAACATAACATAGTTACTTTGGGGAGAAAGAAAAAAAAATTCAGGAAAGTGTACCAGAACTGCCAGGCAGTGTTGAAGACTCATCTGAGCTTTGTCATCAAGGGTCTACAATGAAATAAATCAATGTGGTTTTGTGTCTTTCATCATCAAAGTTCAGTTTTCCTGAAACTGATAATTCCAGGCTTGTATAAAAGAGGAAGGAAAGGTGAGAGGGTTAGAAATATTTGCAGAGGAAGGGATTAAGGGAGGTGACTAACAGTGAGGTGCTTTTATCCATTCAGGCTACTGTAATAAAAATAGCATAAACTGGATGGCTTAAAACAGGAAATGTCAGTTTCTCAGAGTTCTGCTTTCTGAGAAGTTCAAGATCATGGAGCTGGCAGATTCAGTGTCGGGTGAGAACCGTGTTCCTCACTGGCTGCTATCTTCCCATCATAACCTCACATGGTGGAAGGGGGCAAGAGAGCTTTCTTGGGCTTCTTTCATAATGGCAATAACCCCACTCATGACTGCTCTGGCTTCATGAGCTAATAACCTTCCAAAGGCTCCATTTCCTCATACCATTAATTTGGGCATTAAGATTTCAACACATGAGTTTTTGAAAGGATACAAACATTTAATCTATGACAAAAGGAAAGGATAGGATTAACTGATTGGCCATTTCAGTGGAATTTTTAAAAAGTTGAAAGTGAGCTAGAAGACTAGGAGGTACAGGTCACAGTGTTGAAGGTATAAATTTGAGATTTTTCTTGTAGCAAAGCTATTGGGTAAGCCATCAGTGAGTGAAGAAAAGTAGCCAGAGGGTAAGAAGGTGAAAGTGATCATGAGGCAAAGCAGATGGTTAAATCTCACAGTATTGGCTTTAAAAAAGCTAAGAGAAAAGAGTTTGGAAACAAATTTGAAGTCAGAGAAGGAAGGCAAGAGAGCATTGACTGTCTCATCGAGACCCTGAGGCACAGAGAGTTTAAGGAAAGAAATGATCATTCCCGTAAAGAAGTGCATGGAAAATAGTAACATTAGGAGAATGTTTAAGAAAATAAGGGCTATTGATTATTATAGGTCATGAACTCAAAATAATAGTGGAAATGTTCAGAGGGGAAAAAAAAATCTCTGAATAACTGAGTCAATGAAGTCAATGCCTAAATAATCTTGAGGGTAGTATTATGGCACTGATACTTCAAAAGATTTAGATAAAGAAGGATTTGGATGTTTGACAGTGATTAGGGACCTGTGGAATCATAGGAGGTAAAACATCTTTCTAGGGTTCCTAATCTGTAGGTTTATAGAACTGACAAAGATTTAGATTTCTCTACCCATTATTTTGGAGAACTCATTTGGTTCTGTAACAGTTGATTATATGTCTAATTTTTCCAAATGTGAAGTTTAGGATGTTTCTTAAAGGGATGTTATGGGTTGGGTCATTCTGCATATTTTCCAGTAAGAATTTCTATTAATTATGGGTTTTTTATTAATATATTCTAGTTAATGCACCTATCCTACTTGAATGACCAAATAAAAATTATTTAGGATGGCAGAAATCCTTCACACATCCCAGGGCTTTGCTGTAACTTTCATGATGTGTGAACATAAACTTATTTAAAAGTAAGTCAAGCAGTCAAAACCAATAAGACAGCTGGGTCTACTAAACACTTGCAGTTGCATTTCAGTAACTCTCAATATCTAAAACATAGTGTTTCAACAAATTCCAGATGGTTTTCAATCTGTTTTCCTTGTTGAATTATTTTTTTTTGATTTGGAGATATTTTAAACATATAGAGATGCATAGAAAATAACATACAAGAGACATGTGATTGGTTTCTACCTAGATTTAACAGTCATTAACATTTTGCCCTAGTCACTTGGAGGCTTCTCTTCTTAATAAGGTATTATAGATAAAGCTAAATACTCCTTATTCTTTTTCCCCAGCCTTACTAATATGTGATTGACAACAGCATTGTGTAATCTTAAGGTGTGTAACGTAATGATTTGCTACACATATGTTTTATTTTAAATGTTTAGCACAATAAGGTTAGTTAGCACATCTTCATCTCACATAACTACATTTTCACTGCTGCCATGATGAGAATATTAAAACTTTATTCTCATAGCAATTTTAAGTACACAATATAGTATTATTAATGATAGTCACTATGCTGTAACTTAGATCCCTGAAACTGAATGTATTGATAGACAAAAATCTCCCATTGCCCTAAACCTCAACCCCTGACAACTACTGTTATACTCTATTTTTACGAGCTTGGCATTTTTAGATTCCGCATATAAGTGAAATTACACAGTATTTGTCTTTCTCTGATCGACTTATTTCGCTGTTTTTCCACACTTTCCTTCCTTTGTTCCTGTACCAAATGCTGTGTGAGGTCCTGGAGCTTTAGAAATATCCAAGTTGCAGTCTCAGCCCTGAATGCGCTGCACAGGGTGTCACTCTGCAGGAATGCAAGAATCAGGCTCATTTGGATTTAATTGCCAATTCTAACTTCTTATGTTTACTAAGGAGTTACAGCAGTGTCATTTCTTACCCCCACTGCTATTTTCAGTTAGCCATTATTCTTTTTGAAATCTTTACGAAATCAATAGACCTTTCTGAAGGGCCATTCTTCTTGGTATGAAAACAAATACATTTCCATCCCTCTTGAAAATGTTAAGATTTATCTCTAGAAAGTTATTTTAATGTGCTAGAGAGGACTTTTAAATCAGAAACTATTGGGTTTTTCATTCCAAATATTTTATTTGCTAAGCAAAGCAATTCCACAAAGATTTCAGAGAAAAAAAAAAGAAGTTACAGTTTTATGAATTGCTTAATTCAAGTCCAAAATCATAAAATCATAAATGCAATAGCAGGAAAGTACTTAACATTGTTCACAGGTATTAACAAATGTGATGGATAAGACCATCCTTTTTTTATGTGATCAACCATTGTTGTTGTTTAGTCGCTAAGTCGTCTCCAACTCTTTGTGACCCCATGGAGTATAGCCTGCCAGGCTCCTCTGTCCATGGGATTTCCCTAAAAGAATACTGGAGTGAGTTGCCATTTCCTTCACCAAGGGATTTTCCCAACCCAGGGATTGAACCCGCATCTCCTGCGTTGCAGGCAGATTCTATACCACTGAGCCACCAGGGAAGCCAGTGATCAACTGTAGTTTGCACATATTTTCCCCTCAAAGCTAATGTTGTGTATATGCACAAGCAAGCATAAGCAAAAGATTCTCTCACAAGTGACTTTATCTGGACGTGAATAGACGTATTTGGACTGCCTTGGTTTCCCATCTAACTTCCTTAAATTACTGACATTGGATTTCAGCTTTCTCTTTTTCACTCCATTCTCCAAGGCAGTATATTTTAAATACACAATCTTTATATTTAAGATGAATGTTAAACATTAATTTCCCTCAAGACAGGCTCTCTTGATACTGCAGGGTTTCTATTTCACATTATTATCTCCTTCCTCTCCTTTACCTCCAAGTGTTCTCTCTACTTTGGGTGTTTTCCTCTGTTCACACCAATCCTCAAGTTTTACCTTCCTCAGCTAAAAATATAAAAATGATCTGTTTTGAATCTGTACCCTTCTCCCTCTGTAGTCATCACCTTTGTTCTCTTTCTCTTGCCAGTCATGCTTACACTTTGAATTTTTAGTAATCCTCGCTCCTGCCCCAACATTCCACGGCCCCCCGCTGGTGCTTTACCCGAACTACTCTATTGAACCAAATCATTTTCATTATGTCAACAAAGGCATTTTGTTGTTGTTCAGTTGCCCAGTCTTGTCTGACTCTTTGCGACCCCATGGACTGCAGCAAGCCAGGCCTTTCTGTCCCTCACCATCTCTGGGAGTTTGCCCAAGTTCATGTTCATTGTACTGGTGATGCTGTCCAGCCATCTCATTCTCTGACACCCTCTTCTCCTTCTGCCCTCGATCTTTCCCAGCATGAGGGAATTTTCCAATGAGTCATCTGTGTGCATCAGATGACCAAAATACTGGATCTTCAGCATCATTCCTTCCATTGAACATTCAGGGTTGAGCTCTCTTAAGATTGACTGATTTGATCTCCTTGCTGTCCAATGGACTCTCAGGAGTCCCATGTACTAAGGCATCCCATGTACTAAATTCAATGAATTCTCTATAATCCTTGTCCACATTGACAGTACTGGACTCTGGTGACCAATTTTTCTCTCCTTAAACTTATTATTCTGTTGAGTTCAATAGCATCCTTTCTTTTCCAATTTCCATTTTAATTATTCACTCTAAGCCTCTGTCATTAAATTTTCTTACTCTGCCTACCCTTGGTATCCTTATGAGCTATTTTCCATCTTCTATGCTTTTCTCATTTCTGTTCCACTTCATAGTTTTAATTAGGATCTATGTATAAATGACTTTAAAATCTGTAAATGTATCCCTGACATTCCTCCAAGCTCTATACACATGTACTTTGTCCACAGGATATTCATTTATTGATATTCCAAAGACATACTCATTTCAGAATGTTCAAATTATCAATATACTTCCCTTCCTTATTTTAAAATTAATTTTTCATTATAATTCTCATATGAATGATGGACACCACCTAGTAATCCAAACTCAAGCCTGGAAATGATTATTTACTCTTTTAACCTCTTACCTCCATACTAAAACATTTATTCATTCTGATCAATTTTGTGTCCCCAGTTTTTCAAAATATATTTATTCTTGCCATTTTCACTGCCACTTCGTAGCCACAATTGCTCTAGAAATGTGTCTATATCTTGTTTTAACATATCGCAATTTTGTGTTTAAGTGCCTTTATCACTCTACCTTCCTTGACCCTTTTGAGCTATCATCAAAGACTTATTTCTCTAGTCCCTGGAGAACTTCCTCTATGTTTTCTGTAACAAATATTGCTAAAGTCTTGTACTTATTGACAGAATCTTGTCCTGTTTATGATGTAATAACAAATCATAATTTAAAATACATGTTAAGATCCATGTTACGCAAAGGCCTATGCTAAACTGCTCAGCCTTTTGACTTGAGCTGTGTTGTGCCTGGTTGTGTCTGACTCTTTGCGGCCCCATGGGCTGTAAGCCCACCGGGCTTCTCTGCCCATGGAAATTTCCAGACAAGAATACTGGAGTGGGTTGCCATTTCCTATTCCATGGTATTTTCCTGACTCAGAGATCGAACCCGAACCTCTTTTGCCTCATGCATTGGCAGGCAGATTCCTTACCACTAACGCCACCTGGGACGCCCCTAAAGACCTATAAGATATAAATGTACATGAAATTGCAAGATTTTTAAAATCTTATATTCACACCTGTTAAATTCACAATTCTAACTACCACTGCATTAATATTTGGGTAATTTATTTATATTCAGCTCGTGTTGTTCTTTTTTAGGTACAATTAAAAAATGGTTAGGAATTTTAATTGCTTTCTACCTAAGAAATAGGTCTCCCTGATCATGTTTCTGGGTACATTTTGACATTGCTTCTGCAAAGGGTGTAGCAATAGAGTGACAGGAGAGCTGCCACCCATTGCAGAAGATGAATCTTCTGTTGATTTCTGAGATGTATATTCTTGGGAACAATGGGCTGTTGCTCTGACACAGACAATCCCATATTATCATTTATTCAGAAAAATACTATCCACGGCAGGAAGAAAGAACTAATTATAGTTGTGAGGCCACAGTCTAGAGACAATTAGCATATCACGGAGGTGGAGGGGGCATATACTGTACACCAAATGCCTGATGGGGTAATGTGAGAAGCCTTGCATTTGAGAATGCTTGAGAAAGTTTGAGAAAGGTAAAGTAAAGTTTATCTTTTTATTAGCTGTATTATCTCAAAGGTAAAGTTTAATAAAATGGCAGAAGTCTTAAGAGTTAGAAATGGTCACTTAAAGTGGCCTTGCTTTAAAAGAAATCTTAATAACAACAAAAAAAGGAAACATGAATATAAGAAAGGAAAATCTTATGAGATCTTTGAATAGAAAATCTTAATATATAGTAAAAATAGAAACATGAGAAGACTCCTGCTTTATTCCAACCTAGTAATAGCACTCTTCATTTTACTGAGTTTTCAACTATAAAAGTAACAATAATATGAATTGACAATTATATACATTATATAAATCACCTTTACCTTTCCTCATCATCCTCATAGCAAACCTGGAGATTAAGGTAAATAGATAATAGATAAAGCAGATATTAGTTACCTGTATTATAAGGATTTGAAGGGAGGAGAAAGACAGCCTCAGAGAGACTGAATATTTTTGTCAAAGTCTATAGAACTGCAAGTAGCTCTCACTCCGAGGAATAGCAAAGGTCAGGTGATTCAGTGTGTTCTGTTGATCTGACCTGTCAGCATATTACCTGAGTGCTTCCAAATCTGAGGAAGCTTGACCACAAATAAATAACACCCTAAACAAGACTTACCAAGGACGGCTTCTCTAGAATTCTGATGATGCCGATGCAGCCAGTTATGGAAGAGACTCCTGATCCAATGAAATGATGTGCTTCTTTATTATTATTAAGGTAAAGCTACATAATTGATGCTTCATGCACTAGTGGTGAACAGATTACATGCTGCTCTAAAAAGAATTCACAGCAACTGTTTCTTTTTCTTTCTTTTTTAGGTATGCTGCTTATTTAGTGTGTTTGTTTAATTTTTGGTTGGATGACATTATGGATGAACCATATTGGATTTGATCCTTGTTTCAAGTGCTCATTATTTTACCAGAAATCAAATGCTGCAAAATTAGTCAGTGGCAAATATTACTCTGTTTTTACCAGGGTATGTGGCCCTGAAGGGCAAGGGGAAAAACTCCCAAATCAAGAGGGGCCTCCTGGATTGTTGAATTTATTATACTAAATAGTTACATCCTACTGGTTAGTTTTCTCCAATTTCTCTAAGATTCTCTTCTCCTATTTCAAATGCTACCGCGAAAGTAAAAATCATTGGCACTGCTGCCTTCCTCTTGAAGCACTGCCATATTGTCCCTGCTATGAGTCATCATTCTCTGTTCTATCCCTTCACCTGCACATACCACATAAGAGAATATGATAAGAAATTTCTGTTATTAAAACTAACCAATTTATTATTAATAAGTAGTTACTGAGTATTAACTTTGTGTTAGGAATATGTATAAGAGAATATGTTCATTATTACTTGTGTCTGCATTTTCTCTACTACATTGATTGATTGGATTATGTCTGTACCTTTGTATCTTCAATACCTTCTATGGTAACCAGTCCAGTATCAAGCAAATTGTCGATCCTCAATAAGTGTCAATTGTGTGCATTAATAAGAGAAATGGTGTCATACTTCTAGAATAGGTGAGTATTACTTGAATCTCAACTAGCCTGATTTATATCTCTGTTTTTATTGATGAGATTTATGAAGGATTTCTCATTCCTTTCTTGAGGTCCTGTTGTTTTCCACTCAGTTCTTAATGTGTGCACATCCATTAGGGTGAGCATTTAGAAAGGCAAGAATAAGAGGCAAAAGGATACAAATGAATTTATTTACAAAACAGAAACAGACTCACAGACCTAGAAAGAAAATTTATGGCTGGCAAACAGGAAGTGGGAGGAGGGATAAATTAAGACTTTGAGATTAACAGGTATACACTGCTATATATAAAATAGATGAAAAACGAAACAAAACAAGGACCTACTGTATAACACAGGGAACTATATGCAGTATTTTGTACTAACCTATAATGGAAAAGAATCTGAACAATATTCTTTTACATATAACTTAATCACTTTGCTATACAGCTGAAACTAACATTGTAAATCAACTATACTTCAATAAAAAAATTGCTTTAAAAAAGAATAATAGGCACATGCATTTGACTGACTAGTTCAGGAGACACAAATTCATATTTTGTAACTCTCCTTGGTATATCGTACCCTACAGTAAATATACTACTTATTGTTTTTGCCATCAACCATAACAGCCTGCAACTCTGTAATTTGTACATGCCATTAACTCTTGAATGAAGCAGTTTTTTTCCTCTTCTTTCAGTGATTTTTCTATTTCAAAACAGCTCAGATATTACCTCCTGTGCAAAATCCTCCCTAATTCCTAAGAATTAAGGAGTTATACTACTCTTAGTGCTGTCAGAGCACTCTGGAGGTGTGTCTATTATAAAATTATTTTATACTTTTTGTTTTGCATGCATACCTGTGTCCTCCCTAGACTGAGTTCCTCTGGGACTTATATTCTTTCTGTCTATAATGCCAGGCTCTTCCATTGGACCTAACACAAAGTTAATACTCAGTAACTACTTATTAATAATAAATTGGTTAGTTTTAATAACAGAAATTTCTTATCATCTTTATGCACAAAGCATCTTCAGTCAGTTCAGTCACTCAGTCGTGTCCAACTCTTTGCGACCCCATGAATCGCAGCACGCCAGGCCTCCCTGTCCACCACCAACTCCCGGAGTTTACCCAAACCCATGTCCATCGAGTCGGTGATGCCATCCAACTATCTCATCCTCTGTCATCCCCTTCTCCTCCTGCCCCCAATCCTTCCCAGCATTAAGGTCTTTTCCAATGAGTCAACTCTTCTCATGAGGTGGCAAAAGTATTGGAGTTTCAGCTTCAACATCAGTCCTTCCAATGAACACCCAGGACTGATCTCCTTTAGGATGGACTGGTTGGATCTTCTTGCAGTCCAAGGGACTCTCAAGAGTCTTCTCCAAAACCACAGTTCAAAAGCATCAATTCTTCAGCGCTCAGCTTTCTTTATAGTCCAACTCTCACATCCATACATGACCACTGGAAAAACCATAGCCTTGACTAGACGGACCTTTGTTGGCTAAGTAATGCCTCTGCTTTTTAATATGCTATCTAGGTTGGCCATAACCTTCCTTCCAAGGAGTAAACGTCTTTTAATTTCATGGCTGCAATCACCATCTGCAGTGATTTTGGAGCTCAAAAAAATAAACTCTGACACTGTTTCCACTGTTTCCCCTTCTATTTGCCATGAAGTGATGGGACCAGATGCCATGATCTTAGTTTTCTGAACGTTGAGCTTTAAGCCAACTTTTTCACTCTCCTCTTTCACTTTCATCAATAGGCTCTTTAGTTCTTCTTCACTTTCTGCCATAAGGGTGGTGTCATCTGCATATCTGAGGTTATTGATATTTCTCCCGGCAATCTTGATTCCAGCTTGTGTTTCTTCCAGCCCAGGGTTTCTCATGATGTGCTCTGCACATAAGTTAAATAAGCAGGGTGACAATATACAGCCTTGGCGTACTCCTTTTCCTGTTTGGAACCAGTCTGTTGTTCCATGTCCAGTAGTAACTGTTGCTTCCTGACCTGCATACAGGTTTCTCAAGAGACAAGTCAGATGGTCTGGTATTCCCATCTCTTTCAGAATTTTCCACAGTTTATTGTGATCCACACAGTCCATGGCTTTGGCATAGTCAATAAAACAGAAATAGATGTTTTTCTGGAACTCTCTTGCTTTTTCAATGTTCCAGAAGATGTTGGCAATTTGATCTCTGGTTCCTCTGCCTTTTCTAAAACCAGCTTGAACATCTGGAAGTTCATGGTTCACATATTGCTGAAGCCTGGCTTGGAGAATTTTGAGCATTACTTTACTGGCGTGTGAGATGAGTGCTGTTGTGCGGTAGTTTGAGCATTCTTTGGCATTGCCTCTCCTTACCAAGTACTAATGGAAAATAAAAATGACTCAAACAAAGCCAAATTCTGGGAAAACTTTCATTAGGGGAACAAGGGAGATGAAGATTGAAAGAATAATCAGAACCTGACGTGTGCCTTAAAATATGACAATTTCCATGGACAGAGAGGGAGTGAGGAGAGAGAGTGGCAGAGACAAGGCCATTCCGGAATGAGCAAGCAGCAGGTTACCACAAGAATCTTTCCTAAAGTGAATTAAAGATAAACTCTATTAAATGTAAATAAAGCCGCATGCCTTAAAAGAAACAATGCATAAAGGATTAAAGTAGATTAAAATTAGAGACTACCCTCTGAGAGCCCAAATGTGCTTAGTGTAGTTAGAAATTAACTTAATGTACAAAAATTGAAATACGTGTCAAGGAAAAGAGAATAGCATTTGGCTGGCATGCCTTAGCTTCTCTCGTTTAAACAAAGCAAGTAGCTGGGCATACAGTCACCCTGTAGCATGAATTTGTGTTATTAACTGTACCCATAATTCGGAGTTATGATTAGAGCTGAAATTGAATGTCTGCAGTAGAATTATGATGCACACTTGACCTCATGTTTTAAGCAGTCTGTAGGGCGGAGACCTCAGTGAAGGGCAGGATGAAGTCTTCTCCTTCCTTTGAACTTCAGAATGGTACAGTGAATAACTTTCTGATTTTCTGGAGTAGTATAAGTGCTTGCCTAGGCCAGGAGGCATCAGAAGATGTAGGTTACTGACATGTGGAAGTATCAAAAAATGATCAGCACACAGTATATCTGTGACCTAGTAGAGAAACTGCAGAGAAGGCCCCAGAACATGCAGAAAGTCACAGTAGAACTTAAAACATTCTGCATATGGAGACTATAATGAGGTAGAAAAGCAGGAGTCAGAGAGTGACTTCAGAGAACAGCGGATCTAGAAAATATTGAGACATTGGATAAAACAGCAGCAGAGCAAGTTAAGGAGGAGCAACTAGAAACTGTTCTATTGGGGAGCTTTTCCAGAAGCCAGTCTCAACTGCTGTGTTCGGGTACACTTGGAGTATGCCAAAAATTGTTATCAGTAAAATATCAAACTTATTGCTATTTATTTTGTAAATAAAGTGTGTGTGTGTGTGTGTGTTTATGCTTAAAATAACATCACACTCAAAGATTTGCCTTCTAGTAGTGTCTTAGTGGGCTTCCCTGGTAGCTCAGCTGGTCAAGAATCCCCCTGTGCAGGAGACCCCAGTTCAATTCCTAGGTTGGGAAAATCTACTGGAGAAGGGATAGGCTACCTACTCCAGTATTGTTGGGCTTTCCTGGTGGCTCAGATGGTAAAGAATCTGCCTGCAGTGTGCGAGACCTGGGTTTAGTCCCTGGATTGGGAAGATCCCCTGGATGAGGGCATGGCAACCCACTCTGGTATTCTTGCCTGCAGAATCACCATGGACAGAGGAGCCTGGTGGGCTACAGTCCATGGGGTCACAAAGAGTTGGACAAGACTAAGCACAGCACAAGGTATAAGGGATAGAGGAAATGATGCCAAATTATACCTGGAACACTGCTTTAACTGTATCAGTGTTTCTCAGCCTGAGGTATTCAGACCAGGAGCACCTCCATCGTTACCCACCAAGGTCCTTGGACTCCTTAATCAATAGAAATTGATAAGAGGCCAGACAAAGAATTCAGGCAAAGCTTTACTGGGACTCTTGCTGCAATGCTGCAGCATGAAGGAGAAACAAATGCCCTTGCTCTCTCCAAGAGGCAAGGTGACCTGGTCCCTTAAATGGGGTGAGATGGTGGGGTGGATTGGTGGGCTGGGCAGGAGGGGTGGCTTAGGTGGTCTGGCCACCCCATTGACATACTATGTACAGGGATCATGCTCTGTACCCTACTTTTGCTCTCAGCACCTCAGAAGCGGCAGTTGCATTTTGGTGTTTTTGTATCTCGTTGTTCATAATTCACCCCAACTGCTCATACATGCAGTTATTTTTAGTCCCTTATAGTTTCTTTATATTCTGTTCTTGAGGAGATGTTTGTCCAGGTACAAGTAGGGCAGTAAAGGGCCCAGGTCCCAGGTCTTAGCCTGCCTTACTATCACCTGGGAGCTTGTTAAAAATGCAAATTCTCAGGCAAATATTATGAATCAGAAAATTCAGAAGTGGGGATCAGCAATCTAGGCACTAATAAACCCTCCTGGTGATCCAGATGCAATAAAGTGTTTGAGAACCATTGATTTACAAGTCTGTAGTCACTGCCTAATGTAGATGTACATTGACATACCTGTAAAACAAAGTGTTTTTGAATTCATACCCCAAATTTAAACATATAACAATATTAGTTTTATTTCTCTGAAGAATTCACTTGTGCTTCTTAAAACTCTGGATAAACCCATGTAGACACCAGCCTCTTTTTGTGTCTGTAACTGAAGTTCACTATTCTTTTCTTTGATGAAGTGACCCACTGGAGAACAAGAGGAGGAACACAGCAATCATGATTTTCTGATAAAATTATCTCACTGAACACAAGGACAATTTGCCATTAATAAACCTAATGGCATTAGAGGCCCAGGATTTATGAGTGGGCTCCTCAGTCCTTTCCAGAGTTCCAGCACTTAGACGTGCAAAGCAAAACATGATTAATAAAAGGGGTTTTATAATATTTTAATGAAAATATTCCAGTGAAAAGTTTCTTAAAACTTTCTGATTAGAAAAAAAAATAGTCTCCAGAAAACTTGAGGCATACTTCAATTATAAAATCAATTGTTTACTTTATCCAAGCAACCACATAAAGCCAAAGTCTGATGATGAAAACCAAAAACTATTATGGCCTAAAAAATTGAGCATATAAGCATAGCTCTGTTTGTGTGAGCAGTAACTCAGGATAGAAAACACATTTAAAATTCCATAAAAGTTTCCTGTGGGTACACTGTGCTAAATGAAGTCAAATGCTAAATGACTCTAGTCCCCAAGAGTTCCATATAACTGGAAAACCTACAGTGTATCACTGCAGTCAGAAAATGGTTATTTTAAAATTTGCCTATTGAAACTTTCCTGACTGTGTGCATGTAAATCCCATTAAAGTTCATAGACGCTGCACATACAATCAGTGAGAGACACGCAACCCCCTAATGTTTTCTGTAATGAACTTGGACTCAGCAGGTAGGGGCTAATAATTACACAGCACAAAATCTGTATTAGATTGCTTGCTCAGTTTATGACTATCTGGTAATGGTGTGACACAGTGTACACCTTCTGTTTGAAAATGAGGGCAGGAATAATTTTGCAGATTGAAATTCAAACATGAAGTTAAATTTGTAGTCTATTTGTAGTCAGAGGATATGACTAGATAATACTTCCAAAGGAAAAGAACAAGGTAAGTCAATATTTAAAGATGAGACAAAATTTTAAAAATGTAATCAGTTCAGTTCAGTTCAGTCACTCAGTTGTGTCCGACTCTTTGCGACCCCATGAGTCACAGCATGCCAGGCCTCCCTGTACATTACCAACTCCTGGAGTCCACCCAAACCCATGTCCATTGAGTCAGTGATACCATCCAACCATCTCATCCTCTGTCGTCCCCTTCTTCTCCTGCCCTCAATCTCTCCCAGCATCAGGGTCTTTTCAAATGAGTCAGCACTTCGCATCAGGTGGCCAAAGTATTGGAGTTTCAGCTTCAACATCAGTCCTTCCAATGAACACCCAGGACTGATCTCCTTTAGGATGGACTGGTTGGATCTCCTTGCAGTCCAAGGGACTCTCAAGAGTCTTCTCCAACACTACAGTTCAAAAGCATCAGTTCTCTGGTGCTCAGCTTTCTTTATAGTCCAACTCTCACATCCATACACGACCACTAGAAAAACCATAGCCTTGACTAGACGGACTTTGTTGGCAAACTAATGTCTCTGCTTTTTAATATGCTATCTAGGTTGGTCATAACTTTCCTTCCAAGGAGTAAGTGTCTTTTAATTTCATGGCTGCAATCACCCCCTGCAGTGATTTTGGAGCCCAGAAAAATAAAGTCAGCCACTGTTTCCCCATCTATTTGCCATGAAATGATGGGACCGGATTTAGTTTTCTGAATGATGAGCTTTAAGCCAACTTTTTCACATTTTAATTACAGTAAAATGTGATAAAATAATATTAATATAGTTAAGGCTATAGGAATACCACCATATTTTTTTCCTATGTAAGTTTAATAGAAATTTGGCTTTCTTTATGAGAAAAGTTATGACAATATTGCATTAAAAACTGCCAAGTATTTTACATCTTTCATCTAGAAATTCACTATCAGTAAATTATCCTAAATAAACAATTCAAAAATTTTTTTCTAATAAATGGATAAATGTATGCATTATATTGACATTTTGACCATATCTTCTTAATGCAGCCAGATCACTTTTTATTCTATACTTTTATTGAAGTTTAATAGAAATGGAAAGATAAAGAATATAAAGTGCACTTAATTTCTTATAAAGAGCACACACATAAAATCAACACCTATAGTAAGACACACAAGACACACAACGTTACAAGTCCCTGAGAATCTCCCCTCATTACACAAGATTAACAAGTATCTTGACCTACAACACACATAGATTTCCAATTGTTTGCAACCTGAGAAAAAAATTAATATTATTTACTTTTTAAAATGAATTCATTTTGTCAGTTATGTGGTGGTACTACATTTTGGCTTTAAATTGCATTTCTTTTATGACTGAATATTGAACATATTTTCATTTGGCTCTCTTCTTTTGTAAAATGTCTTTCAAGTCTTTGCTTATCATTTTCCTATTGACTTGTCTATTATTTTACCATTGTTTTGTTTTATATATTCTAAACCTTATATAAGGTCTTTGTCAGTTTATATGTTTTGCAAATATTTCTCTCTATTTTTCCCTTTCTCGTTTTCTTCGAGTTGCCTTTTAGTGAATGCGTGCTTGGTTAAGTTGTCGCCAACTCTTTGCAACCCCATGGGCGGTAGCCAGCCAGTCTTCTCTGTCCATGAGATTTTCCATGCAAGAATACTGACCGAGGTAGGTTATCCATTTCCTCCTCCAGGGAATCTTCCTGACCCTGGGATTGAACCCATGTCTACTGCATCATATGCCCTTAATTTTGATTTGTCTAATTCATCTATTTTTGTTTACCAATTTTTGTGTGTCCTATTTATTAAAGCATATCTCAATTCATTAAAAAATTCACCTACTTTCTTCTAAAATTCTTTTTATATTATATTTATATCTTTAATTTATCTATAATGTTAGTATTTGTATATGATTTGGAGTAGCCAATTTTTCCAGAACTATTTAGTGACTGAAAATCACCTTTCCTCACTATACTGTAATGTTACTTTGTCATAACTTAGGTGACCATGTATATTCTGGACTTTCTATTTTTCGCCTATTTATCAGTTCTTGTACCAGGAAAACACTACTAATATAGCTTTGTAGTAATTATTGATATTCATTTATATAAATATCCAAAAATTTTTGTTTTTAAAATTGCCTTTAATATTGCTGTTTGTTTTTCCACATAAACTCAGAATCAACTTTTAGTCATTCTGTACTAAAAATAACTTTTGGGAGTTTTAGTTTCTGATTGACATTGAATTTTTAATCTATATAGCAATTTGTTGTAAGTTGACAGTTTTATACATTGTGCCTTTCAATCCATGAACATAGTATTTCATTACATTTCTTTAGGTTTGCTTTTATTTTTGCTTATAAAAGTTTGTAGTTTTCTGGTAAAAGTTTTGCATATCCTTTGTTAAATGTACCCCTGAGTATTTTTATGCTATTGAAAATCATATTCATTTAAAACTTTTAACATTGCCACTGTATTTCAACATAATTAACTTTAATAGACTTTGTGTCCAACAATCTTACTACAATCTGCTTATCAAGTTTTAGTTTGTAGGATGTTTATATTTCTTATATACAAAAATGTATTTTTATGTTATCCTTAAATGACAACAGTTGTTTTTTTTTCTCCTTTTCCATTTGTATGTCTCTTATTTCCTTTTCCAGTTGTAATCACTACGATCTACAGTAAACTGTTGAACAGCAGTGTTTATAGCTGGCATTATTGCCTATGGGAAGCTTTTAATAATCCATCACTGATATGACACCTGTATATATTTTTAATATTTTCTTTATCAGATCAAAGTAACTGTCTTGTTTTTAATTTGTTAAAAAATATTTATCACATTTACATAAAACTGACTTCAACTAGAAGTTTAGAGAACTAGAAGTTTAGAGAATGCAATGTGTCATGGTACTTCTCCTTTGAGAGGTTTCTAGGTGTGTAAAAAATAAAAGCAAAACTAAAGGAAACAAAATGTATGAATTTATGACATTAAAAAGATAAGATGGCATCCAGTCCCATCACTTCATGGCAAATAGATGGGGAAACAATGGAAACAGTGACAGACTTTATTTTGGAGGGCTCCAAAATCACTGCAGATGGTGACTGCAGCCATGAAATTAAAAGATGCTTACTCCTTGGAAGAAAAGTTATGACCAACCTAGACAGCATATTAAAAAAACAGAGGCATTACTTTGCCATCAAACAACTGTCTAGTCAAGGCTATGGTTTTTCCAGTAGTCATGTATGGATGTGAGAGTTGGACTATAAAAAAAGCTGAGCACCGGAGAATTGATGCTTTTGATCTGTGGTGTTGGAGATGACTCTTGAGAGTCCCTTGGACTATAAGGAGATCCAATCAGTCCATCCTAAAGGAAATCAGTCCTGAATATTTATTGTAAGGACTGACGCTGAAGCTGAAACTCCGATACTTTGGCCACCTAATGTGAAGAACTGACTCATTTGAAAAGACCCAGATGCTGGGGAAGATTGAAGGTGGGAGGAGAGGGGGACGACAGAGGATGAGATGGTTGGATGGCATCACCGACTCAATGGACATGAGTTTGAGCAAGCTCTGGGAGTTGGTGATGGGCAGGGAAGTCTGATGTGCTGCAGTCCATGGGGTCACAAAGAGTCAGATACGACTGAGCGACTGAACTGACTGAAAGGTAAGATTGCTAGACAGTAGTTTAGGAAATTAATGTTCTTATTTATTCCTATGGAGATAATTTAAAGTAATTTTGCCGATGTGTTATTTTTCTAATTTTTTCCTAATTTTTATTAATGAAAGAGTTTAGTTATTTTTTTTTCCTCAATGTGTTCATTTTTATCAACATTGAAACTAGGGTCCTCACTGACTATGTTTTCTGTAGAGTAAACTGGCAAAATTTATTTTTCCTATGTTTGTGTGTGCTCAATCGTGTCTAACTCTGCGAGCCCCATAGACAGCATCCCCCATCCATCTCTTCTGTCTTTGGGGTTTTCCAGGCAAGAATACTGAAGTGGGTTGCATGCCCTTCTTTAGGGGATCTTCCTGATCCAGGTATCAGACCTGGGTTTCTTGTGTCTTCTGCACTGGCAGGCAGATTCTTAACCACTAGCTCCACCCGGGAAGTTTTGTTTTGTTTCTTCCTGTAAGTATAGTAAATCTATTTAAAGAAGGTAAGAGAAGATCAATCCATGCAAGACATAAAGTCAGATTTTTGGAGTCATGGAAACAAACTTTTGCATTATAGACTTTTATTTAAGTTGATTTAAATAAGCAGATAATTTTTGTATCACAGATGTAAACTGAATTAATTGTTGCCATGAGATTTAAGATTTTGCTCTAAAGTAATTCAAAACCGAGAATTCATCAGCATATAAGCTTGCTATGTTGGTTCCTTTTTGCCTGCTTTATAATACATAATTCAAAGCAAATTACTTGAATTTCAATGAAATTCCAATTTGCTGTGACCTTACCCTGGTGATTTTCAAAATTACCTTGGCCTCATGCCAGCCTAAAAGTGCTTATTAAGTGGCAGACTTTCCTGCTCAGCAACACTAAGAGTAAAAAGAATCATTTGTTGATAGATTTTTGATGAAGAAAAAGCTAGATCTTTCTCTTGTTTGGATTCTTTTATGTTTTCTAATTTTATAGATGAAGTAACAAGGTAGCAGAGAGACAAAATGACCTCTGCAAGGTCACAAAACTTGTAACCTTCACTTAATTTATTGAAGTAATAGCACTGAGATTTTTTTTGCAAATCTGAGAATCCTGATATTTCAAGATATAAAACAGTTCGAATGTTTATTATAACCCCAAACTCAGGACTTGGACTGTAGCTATTGCTTCTACTGAAGCAATGCATCCAGTTACTTATCAACATACATATATTCAATTAAAATCACATAGGAGATAGGGCCAAAGGGAAGAAGGAAATGTGGAGAGAAATGATGGTTGTTAAATATATTGAAATAAATTTTAGTATCTAAACATCTAATCCTCATTTCTATTCTAACTCAATGACATAACTATAAAATTATCTTCCTAGCTTATAGTCTTCTCTTAATTGGCTTTTGCAAGATACTTATATGTCTGTGCTAACAGAAGAATGAATATTCACTCTATAACAGCCAACATTTTACTTATGTAGATTTCAAAGACATACTATCTCATTTGAAAGAAAAAATTAGATCCTTGAAATCTTAATTATTCAGGATCAAAGTGAAGTGTTTTGCAGAGAAGAATGAGACTTGATGGGATATAAGATAATCACCTGATCAAAAATTAATAAGTATTTGAATATTTTATTGCACATTACAGTGAAACACTTCAATGGGAACCTTTCTGCTGTTCTTTCAATTTAAGGAGGGCAAGTTAGTTGAAAACTGAAAACACATTTTCCTACTGAAGTAGTTCCAACATTATGAAACAGGAGCTTGCATTACATAACACTGATTACATACTATAGAAACATTTCAGAAAAAGTCTCACACAACCAGATTATCTGTATGTGTTTCCTCCATCTACCCTTGCTTTAAAAAAAGTGAATAAAAAAAAGTGGTTTCACTGGTGTGAAAGTGTTAGTCACTCAGTTATGTCGGACTTTTTGCAAACTCATGCACTATAGCCACCAGGCTCTTCTGTCCATGGAATTCTCCAGGCAAGAACACTTGAGTGGGTTGCCATTTCCTTTTCCAGGGGATCTTCCCAGCCCAGGGATTGAACCCTGGTCTCCTGCTTTGCAGGCAGATGTTTTACTGCCTGGTGAATTCTTCCAAATATTCATAGAAGAATTAGTATGCCCTTCTTAAACTCTTCCAAAAAACAGAAGAGAAGGTAATATTTCAAACTCATTTTATGAGGCAAGCATTACCTTGATACCAATGCCATTAAGGACACTATAAGAAAAGAAAATTACAGATAAATATTCCTAATGAACATAGATGTAAGATTCCTTAAGAAAATATTAGCAAACTGAATTTAACAATACATTAAAAGGGGGAGGTGGGAGGAGGGTTCAGGATGGGGAACACATGAAATCCATGGCTGATTCATGTCAATATATGGCAAAAACCACTACAATATTGTAAAGTAATTATCCCCCAACTAAAATAAATAAATTTATTTAAAAAAAAGACCTGGAGAAAAAAAACTACATTAAAAGGATCAGACATCATGATTCAATGGGATTTATGCCAGTGATGTAATGATGGTTCAACATCCACAAATCAATTAATGTGATACACCACGTTAACAAAAATAATAATAATAATAAGCATCATATGATCATCTCAATAGTGCAGGAAAAGTATTTAACAAAATTCAGCCTCCACTCTTGATTAAAAAAATAAAAAAACTTAAACTGAGTATAGAGAAAGTGTATCCCACAAAATAAAGGCCATATATGACAAGCCAATACCTAATATAATAACATGGTGAAAAGCTAGACACTTTTCCTCCAAGATCAGAAAACAAAGATGCTCACTCTTAACGAGTTTTACTTCACATAGTACTAGACATCTTAGCCAGAGAATTTAAGCAAGGAAAAGAAATAAAAGACATTTAAATCAGAAAGAAAGAAATATTGATATAATTGTCTATGTTTGCAGATGACATAATACTATATATGGGCTTCCCTGATGGCTCAGACCCTAAAGAATGTGCCTGCAATGTAAGAGACCTGGGTTCGATCCATAGGTTGAGAGGATCCACTGGAAAAAGGAATGGATACCCACTCCAGTGTTCTTGCCTGGAGAATCCTGTGAAGAGAGGTACCTGGCAGGCTACAGTCCACATGGTCACAAAGAGTCTGAGGTGACTGAGCAACTAACACTTTCTCTTAATTCTGTATATATAGAAAATCCTAAAAACTCCACCAAAAACTATTAGAATACACAAATTCAGGATACAAAATTGTAGGATATAAAATCTATATACAAAAATCATTTTCATGTCTATACATAAACGATGAGCTATCAGAAGGAGAAATTCTAAAACAAATCCACCTACTATTTGCAGTGGTATCAGAAAGAATAAAATACTTGGGAATAAATCCAATCAAGGAGATGGAAGATCTATACACTACTATAAAGATGGATGAAGGAAAATGAAAGGGACACAAATATGTGAGAAGATGTTCAATGTTCATGAGCTGAATACGTGCAATCAAACACACATCTCGCTAGAAAGTTGTTGCTAATCACGGGGAACAGATATTATAGTCAATTATTTTGTGCTTTTCTAAGTATGGGAGATGCAGGAAATCATTAAAATTTCTCCTGAAAATATCTAACTATCTGAGAGACTGTTCTGTCAGTTTCCCCAGAGCACGGAGCACTTCCTTCCTAATCGTTGCCCTGAATCTCTCCAACGTGTGCAGTAGGTGAGGGACTGCAGTGGCTAATAACTCAGTTCTGGTAGAACCAGCTGGTGAGTGACATTCCGCAGTTGGCATTTGTCAAAGGGTACAAACTTTCAGTCGTAAGATGGATAATGTCTGAGAATTTAATATATATCATGGTCACTATAGTTTAATAACAGCATATTTCATAATTGAAATTTGCTAACAGAGTAGAAGCTAAATGTTCTTATACACATGCACAAAAGGTAAACATGTGAGGCGATGTATGTGTTAGTTAACTTCATGGGGAAAATCCTTTCAGAATACATTCTTTTTTGTGTGTTTGTAGCAGAAGTTTTATCACAATGAAAAAGGACAAAGAAGGCTTCTGACATAGACATCAGAAGGGAGGTGAAGAGTGCCCCACTCGCTAGTCTTATCAAGGCCTTATATATTTACGTATATACACATACATATTTCATACCATCACACTGTACACTTTAAAAATCTTACAATCTTATTGATCAATTATATATCAGTAAAGCTGGGATAAGCAAAGAAAAGCCAAAGTAATTTAAATCTTTCTACAGATTTTTACATATGTATGAATTTATAGTAAATGTTGATGGATTTTGCAGCAATTTACTTTTGTAATACACTATAATGGCTGTGGTATGATGGTTACATACCAATTTTTATGTAGGATTTTCTCCTACACTCCTGGGGTTGTAAGAGGCTAATGATACCCGGAGACACCAGCCTGTAGCACTGTGGCTTGGTACAAGACGTAGGCATCCTCCCCATCCTTGACAAAGCATCCAGACTCTGACATTGTGGAAAACTTGAAATATTCTTTACAGAAAAAGCTGTTATTTACCAATGCTTCTAATATTCAACCTCCGCATTGTCACCTGAACATTTTTTCTGGAGTACAAATCTGATCATTGCAGAATAAATGTAGAACAGATCAAATCCAGAGGTAATTATCAGCTGTATTGTTTTCAGTTCTTACCGCTTGTGTAGTTACACTAAGAGCCCTGTATTCTTGTGTGCTTAGTTGCTCCAGTCATGTCTGACTCTTTGTGACCCTATGAACTGTAGCTCACCAGGCTCCTCTGTCCATGGATTCTCCAGGCAAGAATACTGGAATGGGTTGCCATGCCCTTCTCCAGGGGATCCTCCTGATCCAAGATTGAACCCATGTCTCCTGAGTCTCCTGCACTGCAGGCAAATTCTTTACTGCTGAGCCATCAGGAAAACCCCACAGAAGGTTTACCATCTCCATATTATCTGAAAGAACCATTTTTTCTACAAATAATTTTGCCTTGTTAATGAAAGTTATTACTTTTAGCATTTATTATGAGTGTTATGAAAATTTGTGCATTAGGAATAAATCAAAGCATAGAAGCAACACTAAAGCAAGCAAAATTAGATTACTTTTATGAGTAGCAATACTCCTACAACAAAAAAGAAAAAAAAAACTACACCCTTTTTAATTGTTTCTATTTATTAACATGATAGATTAATAAATCTTTTGATTTAATACTTCAAATAATCTTCATTTTCACTAAAGCACAAAGATGACAAATTCTTCTCAGCAATGAGTCTAGGAATGATAGAAAGTCATGAATCAATTATTTTAGTCCCATCTCTCTTGCTGAGTTGGTCTGTGACTTTCAAACATTTTTTCCAATGATATGATTTATCCACTTATAAAACAGATAATTGTTTCTTTTACAGTCACTGAATTTTAGATTTTGTTATATTATGCAAAAAGATGAAAATATCATTATGGAAAGTATATCTTTTTCTTTTCTTTAATTTATTTATTTTAATTGGAGGCTAATTACTTTACAATATTGTGCTGGAAAGTAATTTTTTAAGACACTCAATTCAAAGGAAAGTTGGGTCCTATGTAAACTTGGGTTCTGTTCTTTTTCTGAGCAACATTAATAAAAAGATGTGAATTGATTCCTTTCACTGTATTTCCATATTATTCATTCTGCATTTCTTCACTCCCTTTTGAAAATGACTGGGCTCAGCAGCTCATCTTATGCCATCCCCCATATGCACCTCAAGAAATGAACAGTTTTCTCTTAGCATTGTATCTTCAATAGTTTATGATAGTGTCTGCTATGTTAAGTAATTCACTAATAAATATAAATATTAGTGGAATCCTTTGCTTAACCTTCACTGTTTTTCCAGAGAATGTTTATCTGAGAATTGTAGACTGAGAACTCAATACTTATTTGATGAGTTGAATCACATTTAGATTAATGGATTTAAATACTGGAAACTTTGAATTAATATGGAGCTAGATTTTTTCTCTTAAATCTCCTCAGTTAGATGGTGAAGCAAATAAGTTTATTTGCTATTCAAAAATAATTCATTCTGTCGATTGTAAATCACCCAAGTCATCGCAAGTACAAAATCCTCTCAGATTTATTGATGTCTGTGAATAGAATATGGAACATGTAGGACAGGGTAAGGAGAGCCATTTACCCTCCTAATTGAAAGCCATGAAAATAAAGAGAAAAGAATCTTCAGTTCAATTCAGTTGCTCTGTCATGTCCGACTCTTTGCGACCCCACGGACTGCAGCATGCCAGGCCTCCCTGTCCATCACCAACTCCTGGAGTTTACTCAAACTCATATCCATTGGGTCGGTGATGCCACCCAACCATCTCATCCTCTGTTTTTCCCTTCTCCTACTGCCTTCAATCTTTCCCAGCATCGGGGTCT
Organism: Okapia johnstoni; assembly: GCA_024291935.2. Classification (NCBI taxonomy): domain Eukaryota; kingdom Metazoa; phylum Chordata; class Mammalia; order Artiodactyla; family Giraffidae; genus Okapia; species Okapia johnstoni. Next base: position 77,059,878 of record CM044311.1, on the reverse strand, counting down.
TTTCCAATGAGTCAGTTGTTCCCATCAAGTGGCCAAAGTATTAGAGTTTCAGCTTCAGCCTCAGTCCTTCCAAAGAATATTCAGGACTGATTTCCTTTAGGATGGACTGTTTGGATCTCCTTGCAGTCCAAGGGACTCTCAAGAGTCCTCTCCAGCACCACAATTCAAAAACATCAATTCTTCAGCTCTCCACTTTCTTTATAGTCCAACTCTCACATCCATACATGACTACTGGAGCAACCATAGCTTTGACTAGACCGAGCTTTGTTGACAAAGTAATGTCTCTGCTTTTTAATATGCTGTCTAGGTTGGTCATGACTTTCCTTCTAAGGAGCAAGCTTGTTTTAATTTCATGGCTGCAGTCACCATCTGCAGTGATTTTGGAGTCCAAGAAAATAAAGTCTGTCACTGTTTCCACTGTTTCCCCATCTATTTCCCATGAACTGATGGGACCGGATGCCATGATCTTAGTTTTCTGAGTGTTGAGCTTTAAGCCAACTTTTTCACTCTCCTCTTTCACTTTCAGCAAGAGGCTCTTTAGTTCTTCTTCACTTTCTGCCATAAGGGTGGTGTCACCTCCATATATGAGGTTATTGATATTTCTCCTGGAAATCTTGATGCCAGCTTGTGCTTCATCCAGCCCAGTGTTTCTCATGATGTACCCTGCATATAAGTTAAATAAGCAGGGTGACAATATACAGCCTTGACATACTCCTTTCCCTACTTGGAACCCATCTGTTGTTCCATGTCCAGTTCTAATTGTTGCTTCCTGACCTGCATACAGGTTTCTCAAGAGGCAGGTAAGGTGGTCTGGTATTCCCATCTCTTTCAGAATTTTCCAGTTTGTTGTGGTCCACATAGTCAAAGGCTTTGTCATAGTCAACAAAGCAGAAGTAGATGTTTTTATAGGTCTCTCTTGCTTTTTTGATTATCCAACTGATGTTGGCAATTTGATGTCTGGTTCCTCTGCTTTTTCTAAATCCACTTGAACATCTGGAAGTTCATGGTTCGCGTACTGTTGAAGCTTGCCTTGGAGAATTTTGAGCATTACTTTACTAGCGTGTGAGATGAGGGCAATTGCACAGTAGTTTGAGCATTCTTTGACATTGCCTTTCATTGGGATTTGAATGAAAACTGACCTTTTCCAGTCCTGTGGCCACTGCTGAGTTGTCCAAATTTTCTGGCATATTGGCATTTCCTAAAACAGAAACCAATTATCATATTTTTAGTGATCCATTTTTGGACTTCTTAAATCAGTATTTCTCGAAGTGCAGAACCTGTAACATCAGCATAAGCCCCTCTCCCCAGTGCGATTGAATCAGACACGGAGAGAAAAATCCAGAAATTTGTGTCTGAAGCCCATCAGATGGCTCTGATATAATTGAAGTTTAAGGTTTAGGACAAGAATCCTTGTTCTAAATCATACAGGTAACCAGTTAAGAGAGTTAGAACTTGAACCTACATGTCCAAGGTCAAGAAATTTAAATAAACAGAGCAAAAAAATATACTATAAAATGTTACAAGCCAACTAACCTTGTGCTTTTTTAAGTAATACCCCCTCCTTGAGTCATTCCTGAAGCTATTCATTTTAGAAAGACAATTTTGAAAAATATAATACTCTAGTCACTATGCATGTGTGTGTGCTAAGTCTCTTCAATCATGTCCGACTCTCTGCAACCCCATGGACTATAGCCCATCAGGCTCCTTTGTCCCTGGGATTTTCCAGGCAGGAATACTGGAATGGGTTGCCATGTACTTCTCCAGGGGATGTTCCTGAGCCAGGGATCAAACCCACATCTCATGCAGTTCCTGAATTGCAGGAGGATTCTTTACCTCTGACCCACCTTAGAAACCCTCTAGTCACTATACTTCCTGTGTCATTGGGATACTAGTCATTTCCCAGAATAAGTTATTGACCCCATTGCCTATGGCTCGCTACATCCAAACCCATCCTATAGCCTCACTGTAGACAGAGAGTACTTCTCTGCCCCTTGACTGTTGCCTTAGCCACATGACTTACTTTCTTTTGCTAAGATAAATGCAAAAGCATACAATTTGTGAGCATAGGCCTTAGGAGACATGTATGGCTTTTATTGACCTTTCCTGCTTCTGCCCTTCTTATGAGACCATGTTCAGTTAGCCTGCTGGTCAAATTAGATGCAGGAAGCTGGTTGTTCTGCTGACCTCCTGACAGTGAATAAGAATAGCCAGGATACTTGCCCAATGTGAAGCAGAACTGGGTCAGCCAAGCTTCAACCAACCCAGAGATCTGAGCGTTATATCCTACTGGGATTTCATAATTATTATGCAGAAAATTCTATCCAATAAGCCCAGTTAGAGAAATTAGAGGGATAATGGTTTTCCAAATGCCTCTGAGCTCTAACTTTTAATAATTTGTTAAATACTCTTTAAATGGTGAATTTAGATATTCTATTAGAAGGTAAATAAAATAACCATCCTGTAAGAAAAGTATATAATGATACATCAAACTCCACAGTTACTGTCAAAACATGTTTTAAAATTGTCTATGTTTCCAAGAGTAAAAAAATACTTATTAATATGGGCTATTCTTTCTAATTCAGGTGAATCAGAATATCTGAAAGTGTATACTGGGATCTTTTAAGATAAAAAATATATATATACTAATGACAGTAATAGAAAATGTCAGCATTGACCTCTGTCTACAATCATTGGGTCCAGATTTAGAATTTCATGGTATATGCTCAACATAATCAGTACATTACTGTATCAGGGAAAACATTGTTATGCTAGCAAGTTCTCTAGTTCAGCACTTGTTAGTTTCTCTGAACATGACCACTGTTATTTGCTGCCTGTATTTAAACCAAATAAATTTCTTGTACTTTCATATAGAAGGATGAATAAGAATAGTTTTTCTAGCTTTGTGGCTCTAGGGCTTTTAGTTGATTATGAAAATATTTTAAAAATAAGATAAGGCCTACAATTTTCTGGAATTTGACTACTTTGCTTCTCTTCATTATTTTTGTCTTCATTTATTAAGATTATTATACAATTATTCTTCTTTGCTCAGTTACTGTGTATATTGCATTGTTTGATTATCTAATGTTACATCAGTTTTACATTTCTGGCATAAATTACATATGGTCACAATGTGTTGCAGTTTTTAATTATTTACTGAATTCAAATTTACAGTATTTTATTGAGGAATTTAATGTTTAGATTCCTAAGCATTATTGACTAGCATTTTTCTTTTTTTGAAACGTCTGAATCATGTCAGATTGCATTAAAACACTGAATTTTTTTAGTGTTTTTTTTTTACTTTAATATAATTTAGTCTCAATAATGTTGTATTTAATATAGAAAAAAGATGTACTGGCATATTTTTACTTTCAATAGATTTTCTGTTAATAAAGCAATGCTATTATTTGAAAATAATAATTTCCAGAAATGATTTCTGGATGTAACTTTACCCATTTATCAGCTTTGCAGTTGAATCATTAGTTTGCAGTGCTATGCAGAGCTACCATAGTATCCTATTTGACTCAGATTATTGATTTTTTTTTTTAATTCCCAATCTGTTGAGTTTGTATACTGGCTGGTTGATTTGTTGATTGGTTGGTATTCCTTGACAGAAAAACATATTATTTTTCAATCTTATATAGTCGAGCTCTATGGAAAGACAAATCAGAATAAGAAACCATTTTATTTATGAGACAGACTCACTGTAGCAGAAAATGACAGTGATCTAGAATCCTTCTGATCAATGGAATTACTGAGTGCAGACATAAACGAGAAGCACATTCTTTTCAGAAGTTATGTTGATGAGCAGGAAATCAGAAAAGTGTCAGTTTGGTACACTGAATTTGGAATATTTCATTGTTGATATGTTCTTGCAAGAGATTAGAAATATTTAAAAGTTTTTACATCAACTCTGGTAGCCACAGCTAAATCTGCTTAACCGGTGGCTCAGCAGTAAAGAATCTGCCTGCAATGCAGGAAACACAGGAGATGCAGGTTCGATCTCTGTGTCAGGAAGATCCCCTGAAGGAGGGAATGGCAACCCACTCCAGTATTCTTGCCTGGAGAATCCCATGGACTGAGGAGCCTGGAGGGCTACAGTCCATGGAATCACAAAGAGTCAGACACAACTGAAGCAACCGAGCATGAGCACAAGCGAAAATACAACCTCACCCTCAGGAGCAGAGATGTGTTTAGTCCAGTGACCAAAGTCTCCCAGTCTCTGAACAGTACTTGGATAGAAATCGCTTATGTTTGCTTCAAAGACTGGTTTTGCTAGATTCTGTGGTGAAGAAAGCCTCCTTCTGAATCATGATTTTTATTTATACATACTTAATCCATTAAAGAAGATTATATGCAGTCTATTGATCTGAGAAAAATCTTGTCTCTTATAGATGGCTTTACATTTTGATGGACCTATAGTCAGATTCATTAGATAGTACAGTTTCTGTTTGATTGTTAGAGACTGTACTTATTTCCACATCTTCAAGTTTGCAGGAGTATAACATCATAAGACCAAATTCTCAGGATAGCTATCAGTAGTCTGTTACTGTTAAACATTTTATAGCATAAGAAAAATTACTTACTGTGGCATAAAGAAGTATTTAATAAACAGTGGTGAGAAAAAATGTTTATCTACTTGAAAATATGAATCAGAGCCTCAATTCACAGCATTCACTTCTATTCCAAATGAATTAAAAAGATAAGCAGAAACAAAATATACACCTACACAAACAAACAAAACATGTGGATAGACTTATTTTGTTGCAAGTAATTCAATCAATTCTAGGTAACATAAAAGTATTTTTCAGATACTGCCAAATTTGGGGGAAAATAGATTACCAAGATCTTGGGTAGAGTTGAAACCTACAGAGTGCAAATATCTCAGTCAAGGACTCTTGAATGATCTCTTTGGAAAACTGCAACAAAAATCAATCAACACCTCTCTCCTTTTGTTCCTGTTTGTTCCTCAAGGTCATATTCCAAGAGAAGTATGTTTGGTTTTGTTCTGGATATTCTTTTTGAGGAGCCAGCATATTTACTGAATAAATGCACTCTTTGCTCCTCCATGTTCTAAGTTTAGCAATGTTAGAGAAAATGCAGGTTCTCCAATGGGAAAGATTAAAGACTTGTAAGTTTGTACAGTTCTGGAAAGTGTTTGTCACAGACTTAATGTCACATTTTCCAGTCTATTCTTTTTTTGCCAGTAGTAAATCTAGTCATTTCATTTACATTTGCTTAATTGCTATGCCTTCTTGCTCAGTTGATTCTGAACTCAGAGGAAAAGAGAAATATCATTTAATAGCTCCCTAAAGCCCAAACTAAACCAAAAATCGGTGTGGATATTAGGAATATGGGGAATGAGACCAGTTCTTGTGAACCAACCAGTAGTGTTAAAGAATCCTAGTATGACCTCCGTGTGCACGTATTGACCCTTAAGCATTAGTAAGATTATCCATTTACTTATGTTTGACAAATTATGTGATTGGTAGTGTCTACAACTTGCTGATGCTCTTTACAATTTAATGGTTGCCTTTTCACTGTTGAATGTCACATGAAGACACAATGCAAATTTACTGCTGACTTGTGTGTGAACTTCTTGTCTTCCTTGACCCAAACTAGACTAGCTTTTACCTCAGCAGACTTAGCTTAAGTTCACTAAAATTACTTTTCATAAGGCTTACCTCAAAATAAGTATGATATATACAAACTTTACAACACTGCCAACTGGCATAATTTGGATGAAACTGTGATTATTAGGCACACCCAAAAGTTGCAGCTTTAAAGTTCAAACATAGCAAAGTTCTCTGCCACTATAGAGCAACAGTACATTAACCAGATACTACTTATTAGTAGCCATGGCCACAGATTTATTTCTCTCTGTGCTATTTTTATTTGCCTTCATGTCCAAGGATGAAGAAAAAAACACAAAACAGTGGATGGAATAGTCATTTAGGCACAATAATTATGCTGCTCTTCCAATATGGCTTCAAGTTGGTTTTGGCTTTTTTAGTTACAGAAGATTTCTCTAAGTGATGTTGGCTTTAGATTTTGGAGACCAATATGTAGCATCTCCTTGCAGAAGGGACAAGATCTAAATGAGGCAAACTACAAAAATCTGATGAACAAAATCAAAGAAAAATGAGATAAATGAAGAGATATTCCAAGTTCATGGATAGGAAGACCCAATATTGTATTTATGTCAGTTCTATCCAACTTGATCTATATATTTAGTGTAATCCCAGTAAAAATCACAACGAGGTATTTTGTGGATATCAAAACACTAATTACGTAGTTCATATTAAGAGGCAAAAAAAAAACCCAAAAAACACCAGAGTAGCTAACACAGTATTGAAGGAGAAAAACAAAGTTGGAGGACTGAAGCTACCCAACTCCAAGACTTACTAAAAAGCTACAGTAATCAAGAGAGTATAGGATTATGAAAGAATTAACAAATATACCCATGGAACAGAATAGAAAACCCAGAAATAGACTACACAAATATGGTCAACTGATCTTTGACAAAGTACCAAAGGCAGTACACTGGAGCAAAGATAATCTCTTCGATAAGTGGTGTTGGAACAACTGGATGACCACATGCGAAAACAATGAATCTAGACAAAGACCTTCTATCCTTTACAAAGATTAATTCAAATGGATCACAGGCCCACATGTAAATCATAAAACCGTAAAACTCCTAGAAGATAACCCAGGAGAAAATCTACATGATCTTGTGTGGTGATAAATTTTTAGACACAATATCAAAGGCAAAATGTATGAAAGAAAAAAAATAAGCTTTATTAAATTTAAAATCTTCTGTTCTGTGAAAGACAAATGTCAATAAAATGGGAAGACAGGCCATAGACTAGGAGAGAATATTTGCAAAAGACACTTCTGATAAAGAACTGCTATTCAAAATGTAAAAATAATTCTTAAAACTCAACAACAAGAAAAAAAACAACTGGATTTAAAAATTAGTTAAAAATTAGACACCTCACCAAAAAGATATTCAGATGGAAAATAAGCATATGTAAAAAAAAAAAAAGTTCCAAATCATATGTCATCTGGGAAATGCAAATTAAAATGAGATACCATTACATACCAGATAGAATGGCCAAAATTTGGAACACAGAAACACCAAATGCTGGCAAGGATATGTGCTAACAGGAACTCTCATTCATTGCCATTGGGAATGTAAAAGGGTACAGCCAGTTTGGAAGACAATTTGGTAGTTTCTTATAAAGCAAAACATACTTTTACCAAAATGCAGCAGTTATGTTCCTTGGTATTTACCTGAAGGAGTTGAAAACTTATGTCCACACAAAAACCTGAACATGAATGTTTTTATTAGCTTTGTTCACAATTGCTAAAACTTGAAAGTAATGAAGATGCCCTTTAGTAGGTGGATGGTTAAATAAACTGTGGTGCATCCAGACAGAGAATGTCATTCATTGCTAAAAGGAAACGAACTAGTAAGCCATGAAAAGATATGGCATAAGCTTAAATGCATATTACTAGGTTAAAGAAGCCAATCTGAGAAGGTTCTTCACTGTATTATTTGGCAATCTGGGAAAAGCAAAACTATGGAGGCAATAAAAAGATCAATAGTTGACAAGGATTGATGGGTGAGTGGAAGGATGAATAGGCAGAACACTGAGGATTTTGGGGCTAATGAAAAAATTCTCTATGATAATATAATGATGGATAAATATCATTATCCATATACAACAACAAGAATGAGTTATAAATTTACACAACAGACTTTGGGTAATTAAGGTATATCAAAGTAGGCTCATCAGTTGTAACAAATACACCACTCTGATGTGAATGTTGATAAGGAGGGAGGCTACAAGGTGGAAGAGATGGGAAATATCTGTACCATTTCCTCAATTTGCTATGAACTTATAACTGCTCCCAATATTATCTGTAATAAAAGAGTTCAGTCTTCTCTCATGAACAGCAAGAATAATAAATTCATATTCTGAATGTTTCATTCCACTCACAATGCTTCATTCTCCCTTGTTTTGTGCTGTTAATTTTCTATACAGAAAATGACCTATTCTGACATTTTTTGTGTTAGATAATAGGATCATTGAAGCTAGAAAATCTCTGTAATTTGGCTGAGACATGAGGGACACACTTAAGTCCCCATCACTTGAAAGGTTACCCACCTAAAAGCTATTGTTTTTGAGCTATGACCTCAACTTCATTATTTTTATAGGCTGAAATGAGGTTTTTATGAATATTCCATCCTTAAGAATAAAAACTGTCCCTGCAAGAGCTCAGGAAACATGTATCACTATTTTATAAAAATATTTTAATTATTTATGGAGAATAAAGAAATACATATAAGTGAAAATATGATAAGATCCTTGGGAAATTTTCTAAAATTTTGTAATTTCTCCATTTACCTAAGTAGTTACTTACTATGCAAACATCTGTTAAAAGACTACTATAAACCTAACATTAAGATGAATGCAAAGATAAATTCATGTAAGCCCTACCACTAGTGAGTTTTCAGTTAGCGGGTGTGGGCTGAAGCAAAGTATATTTACATAATTAACTACAGCCATAACCTTATAGGAACTGAACTACAGGGAAGAATTAAATATATGATATAACTGGTTATGGGAATCATGCTACACTATTAATGAGAAAACTCTTCTGATTCCTTCAGTTACAAATAGCATGTTGGCTAACTTGGCTCATAAAGGTCTAAGCATCAGGCCACTGGAATTAGAGATGGTCTTGGAATTCCTCATTTAAGACCATTCCACCTTTGAGTTTCTAAGCTAACACCAAACTTAGTATAAGCGGTTACTTAGTGCACAGTACAAAATTCGTTGTGATAAAAATCATAATACAATTTTAAAAAGAGTAGCACTGGCTGATATTGATTCATCTCTAAGAAAGTTACAGGCACTATGCTAAGAATTTTGTTGTTCAGTTGCTCAGTTGTGTCTGACTTGCTGCAGCCCCATGGACTATAGCAGGCCAGGCTTTCCTGTCCTTCACTATCTCCTGGAGTTTTCTCAGTCATCTCATCCTCTGTCATCCCCATCTCCTCCTGCTCTCAACCCTTCCCAGCATCACATCTTTTCCAGTGACTCAGTTCTTCACATCAGGTGGCCAAAGTATAGGAGCTTCAGCTTCAGCATCAGTCCTTCCAATGAATATTCAAGACTGATTTCTTTTAGGATGGACTGGTAGGATCTCCTTGCTGTCCAAGGAACTCTCAGGAGTCTTCCCCAGCACCACAGTTCAAAAGCATCAATTCTTCAGTACTCAGCCTTCTTTATGGTCGAACCCTCACATTCGTACATGACTACTGGAAAAAACCATAGCCTTGACAACACAAAATTTTTGTGGGCAAAGTGAAGTCTCTGCTTATTAATACTCTATCCAGGTTTGCCATAGCTTTTCTTCCAAGGAGCAATGTAATACTCAAAATCCTTCAAACTAGGCTTCAACAGTGCATGAACCGAGAACTTCCAGATGTACAGGCTGGATGTGGAAAAGACAGAGGAACCAGTGATCAAATTGCCAACATCCATTGGATCATAGAAAAAGCAAACGAATCCCAGGAAAACATCTACTTCTGCTTTATTTAACTATGCTAAAGCCTTAGTCTGTGTGGATCACAACAAACTGTGGAAAATTCTTAAAGAGATGGGAATACCACACCATCTTACCTGCCTCCTCAGAAACCTGTATGCAGATCAAGAAGCAACAGGTAGAATTGGACATGGAACAATGGACTGGTTCAAAATTGGAAAAAGAGTAAGCCAAGGCTGTATATTGTCACCCTGCTTATTTAACTTCATGCAGAGTATATCATGCAAAATTCTGGGCTGGATGAAGCTTAAGTTGGAATCAAGATTGCCAGGAGAAATATCAATAACCTCAGAGATGCAGATGACACCACCCTTATGGCAGAAAGTGAAGAAGAACTAAAGAGCCTCTTGATGAAAGTGAAGTAAGAGAGCGAAAAAGTTGGCTTACAACTCAACATTCAAAAAATTAAGATCATGGCATCAGGTCCCATCACTTCATGGCAAATATATGGGGAAACAGTGGAAACAGTGACAGACTTTATTTTCCTGAGCTCCAAAATCACTGCAGATGGTGATTGTAGCCATGAAATTAAAAAACGTTTGCTCCTTAGAAGAAAAGTTATTACCAACCTGGACAGCATATTGAAAAGCAGAGACATTACTTTGCCAACAAAGGTCTGTCTAGTGAAAGCTCTGGTTTGTCCAATAGTCATGTATGGATGTGAGAGTTGGACTGTAAAGAAAGCTGAGCATTGGAGAATTGATGCTTTTAACTGTGGGGTTGCAGATGACTCTTGAGAGTCCCTTGGACTGCAAGGAGATCCAACCAGTCCATCCTAAAGGAAATCAGCCCTGAATATTCATTGTAAGGACTGAGGCTGAAGCTGAAACTCCAATACTTTGGCCACCTGATGCGAGGATTGATTCATTGGAAAAGACTCTGATGCTGGGAAAGATTGAAAGTGGGAGGAGAAGGGGACGACAGAGGATGAGATGGTTGGAAAGCATCACCGACTCAATGGACATGAGTTTGAGCAAGCTCTGGGAGTTGGTGACAAACAGGGAAGCCTGGCATGCTGCGATCCATGGGGTCGCAAAGAGCCGGACACGACTGAGTGACTGAACTGAACGTAAGAGCATAGACTTCAAAGACAGATACAACTCGGTCCAAATTCCTTGCTGTCTTACTCAGAACATGCCATTTTATCATTTTACAAGTGTAGGAGATAATCATTTTATGTTGTTGTGAGACTTAAATGATATATAAAAATTGAATTATAATGAAAAGGATCACCTTAGCTCCATTTCTTGAATATACTTGTACTTCTCCAGTTTTAGGTCTTTTCTAACCCTTTTTCTTCTGCCTGGAAGATCTTTCAAATTAAGTCATTTCTTAAAATATTCTCTATGTGGAATACATTTTAAGCTATCTAAATTCAAACCATCTTTCAAGTTCCAACTTATATTTCACTCCCTGTGTGACTCCATGACCCATCTCTACCCTGAGGAATAAGCCTGCTTTCTGAATCCACAGGTATTCTTAACACTTACCATAGTCTGTCTAGTATGAAATGGATGAGAATGTAAAGGGCCAAGACCATAGATTTTGTCAGTTTTTCATCCTTGTTTTCCCCACCAGAGACTTACATAGTAATTTGTTTAGAATAGTTACTCCATAGAGGTTTATTGGGGCTTCCCTGGTGGCTCAGACTGTAAAGAATTTGCCTGCAATGCAGGAAACCCAGGTTTGATCCCTGGGAAGTACCTTAGAGAAAGGAATGGCTACCCACTCCAGTTTTTGCCTGGAGAATTCCATGGACAGGGGAGCCTGTCAGGCTATAGTTCATGGGGTTGTGAAGAGCTGGACATGACTGAGTGACTATCATGACTCAGAGGTTTATTTGAAGTGAGTTGTTTAGATTTAAACTATTGGAAGTTTGATATTCTATGCAGAAACACGCAAATTAGGATGTTCTTATCCCCTGCAGAGACTGTAGCTGATAGAATCAATTGTTGGATGACAGCTCTTTACTCTGCTGTCTCTCTTATTTTGTGCACTTAAATAGTACAGAGGAACCTTGTCTACATTATGTTGTTATGTATCTATCTATTACTTTTTACAGTCTATGTAGACAGAAAAGGGAAAATCAACAATAAGGCCTTTTAGACAAAATAAGGTCCAAGCTTGTCATGACCTACTCACTCAATCATTATTCTGAGTATTCCGCAGACTCATCCTGCTCTTTACAAAATGTGGTTATGCAGTCTATTGTCTTCATAATATCATTTTATTTACAATATTTGCTGAACAGTGCTACTAATTAATGTGTGTGTGTGTGTGTGTGTGTGTGTGTGTGCACGCATGTGTGCCTGGAAGGTATAATTGTGATAATTTCTATTTTTTGTTAAATGTAAGCACCATGATAATTTCTGAGTGTTTGCATATAAAGTGAAAGGAAGTAGAAGTCGCTTAGTCTTGTCTGACTCTTTGCAACCCCATGGACTATACAGTCTGTGGAATTCTCTAGGCCAGAATACTGGAGTGGTAGCCTTTCCTTTCTCCAGAGGATCTTCCCAACTCAAGGATCGAACCCAGGTCTCCCAGATTGCAGGTAGATTTTTTACCAGCTGAGCCACAAGGGTTTGCATATAAGACCCATAGTATTTAGTAGGACTTTAAAATCTTAACATTGTAAAGTTTCTGTGCCTGGAAATCAAACAGCAACCTGCTTAAAAACCTATAGAGAGCAAATCATCCAAAAGATAGTCACTATTAAGTAGCCTTTGAGACAGACAGATAATGTCTGCCACACACTGATCTTTATGTTTTCAGCCCCATTTCTCAGTATTTCCTCAGATGAACACATAGTGCATATAAACTACTATCTTGACTGCCAATTCTCCTGTTTTCAAGCCTTTGAATATACTGCCCATCAGCACTGTCAAAAAATAAAAATTCTATGGTCCAGTTTAATTGCTGCCTCTTGAATCCCTCAACATTTAATAATTTTGGTCCTCTGCCTGTATCACTTTAAATCACCCTTATTCTGTCTCACACATATTATTAATAGAAAAGGGATAAAAATGTTAAAAAAAAGATTTTCGTATTTAATACTTGTATTGACCCTAAAAATAAATACTAATATTCTATTTGCCTGGCAGGCTACAGTCCATGGGGTAGCAAAGAGTCGGACATGACTGAGAAACTGAACACACAATATTCTATTTATTTATACTAAAAAAAAGTGAGGACTATAAAGGTCAAATAACTTGCCCAGTGGCACCTAACTTGAAATTGGCAGAGGTGGGATCCAAGCCTAAATCATCTGTCTTTAGAGACCAAATTGTTAACACTGTTCTACTGACATCCTTTAAAGTGACTACTATTGTGATCTGTAAATTTTAATCCTGCTACTAGACTCTGTATTATTCTGCAGCAAAACTTGTGTAAGTGGTCTTTTATATATAAGTAATTAGTATTCTTCATTTGTATATAAATACTGTATGCTCTCCATACCAAATTACAAACCTATTAGGATTTCCTGTTGCCTCTCAAAGGCTGCAAAGGGAAATAGGGACAAACAAAAGGAAATGTTCATTAATTAAAACTTTGGATCATAGAAAGAACACCTAGTCTCCCATAGTTGTTAAAGGACAGCCAATTATTGCTGTTCATTTCTTACCTTAAATGTGTATTAGCATAGTTGAAAATTTCATTTTCAAAAAATGATTAAAAAGAGCAGAAAATAACTCTAAAAACAGATTTAGAACCTGCTAGCTCAATATTGCTGAAACAAAATTTTACTTAAATGGACAAAGATATTAAACATTCAAATATGTAGAATCACTATATTCTATAAATATTCAAATAATATGATAATGTTAGGTACAGCATTTTAATTTGAAGAATTAAAATTGGGAAACCAGAGTTATAATAACAGTAGAAGCATATTACTCACTGTAGCCTAAGTTGTTGATTTTTTTTACACCATATATAGTGGCATATATAATTCAGAGAATGTTTTGTTCAAGAACATAAACAATAAAAATATGAAAAGGGACATAGAAAATAAGAGCCAGTGCTAACAGAAAAAAAATTGGTAGTCTAATTTATAAAGTATCAATTGAATACCCTGGTGTTCCGTGCAAAAAACAAAAGAAGAATATAGCAAACTCCTAGATTTTTATCACAAAAAAGGTACTAACCATGGCTTCGAGAAGGATACAGATTTTACTAAAATGAAATTTAAAATATATTTTATTTGGCATGTAATATAATCTATTTTTGAGAGTAGAAATTCTCAACCACAAATTTATAACACATATGAAATCTGATTTATTTAAATATTTAATGATTTCTGTGAAAGTGAAGAATACATTTAAAATAACTCAGTGGAGGCTTCTACAATAAATATGAACTGAGAGGAAGAGACCAATGCATTTCAAATGTGTAAACATGCATCATATAATTTGAATCAAATTAAAACTTAGAATGTGTAGAAAGAGAAGACCCTTAGATAATTATATCTAAATATTATGTTTCTCATTTTAATTTTTATTAGAAGTGTCCTAATTTATGCTTAACTAATTCTTCTACATCTTTTACCCTAACCATCATCTTATAATACAACCATACAGAAATATTTGAAATTGTCTCATGCTTGTTATTTCTTGCCTCTCTGCTCTTTTACATTCTTGTTTTTTTAATAGAAAAAATGTATATTCTCCATATTATCCTATAGGATATTAATCACAATCTCTTTGAAAATTTCTCTAATCCACAGTTAAAAAATCAGTTTGTTTTTCTCCACTCTGTTTATATATTTTAATAATAATTATTAAAATAATCGCTTTGCATTGGTTTCTCTGAAAAGATCTGTAAACTCAAGGGCATGGAATATATTTTGTTCACTTTAAATTAATATTTTTACATATAGGATTTATTCGTAATTCCATGTTGAATAAATGAATCCATTTCAATCCATGAGTAATTGAACAAGTGATAGAATGCATTATTAAAGAGTAGACATAATGTTAATCTTTGAAGTAAAATATTAGGTAAAACCAAATGGTTCATAAAAATAGTTATAGGGCAGATTTTTTACACTAAAATTTAAAAGAGTGACTCTACTTGTAGGAATTGCCCAGGCCACACCGGGGCATAGTATGGGTGGTGGTGGTGTTATGTGGTCGCTAAGTCATGTCTGACTCTTTTGTGATCCAGTAGACTGTAGCCTGCGGGTTCCTCTGTCCATGAAATTTCCCGGGCAAGAATAGTGGAATGGGTTGCCATTTCCATCTCCAGGAGATCTTCCCAACTCAGGGAACCTTGGCAGGCAGATTCTTTACCACTGAGCCACCTAGGAAGCATACTCTACCAGATAAGGGAAAATGATCGATACATTTTGCTGATTATACATTCTAATCATCCACCCAATAAAGAATTTCTTTCTTTCTTTTTTTTTTCTTAGTTTTTCGAAACAGTTCAGTTCAGTCTCTCAGTCATGTCCGACTCTTTGCAACCCCATGGACTGCAGCATGCCAGGCTTCCCTGTCCATCACCAACTCCTGGAGCCTGCTCAAACTCATCTCCATTGAGTCGGTGATGCCATCCAACCATCTCATTCTTGTCATTCCCTTCTCCTCCTGCCTTCAATCTTTCCTAGCATCAGGGTCTTTTCCAATGAGTCAGTTCTTTGCATCAGGTGGCCAAAGTATTGGAGCTTCAGCTTCAGAATCAGTCCTTCCAATGAATATTCAGGACTGATTTCCTTTAGGATTGACTGGTTTGATCACCTTGCAATCCTAAATAATTAGAATGTCAACACTATACTCAAGTCATTAAAGAATTATTTGTATAGAATTTCCAGATACTCCTCAAGAGGAAAACACAATTGGATAATTCCAAAGGCTTATACAAGACAGACTTTTAGAAGCAAGCAACAACTTCTGTCTCCGCAAGTTAGTGCCTGTAAACTTTGTAAGGAAGGCAAAACAACAGAAATAAAATGAGTGGATTGATGGAGAAACAAGTTTCTTCATGTTGCTTGAAAATGCTTAATTCATCTGTTTAGTTATTCCCTTTGCTTGCTATTATCTTTAGAAGCATTTCTCCTCTAAGAAATAACCATTTTACTTATAGTTTGTGATCCTCCTTTTCAAGAATCTGCATTTGTCCAAGTTAGGACAAAGCTCTAGTGCATTTAGAATAGTTGGTTTTACTTCTCTTTTTCTCCAAGGGGTATTTTGATGATTAGGGATTGTTAATTAACTGCTTTGTGTGTGTCAAATATTTTTTACTTTATTTTTTCCATTTAATTTAATTTTTATTTTACATTAGAGTATAGTTGATTTACAATATTGTATTAGTTTTAGCTGTACAGCAAAATGGTTCAGTTATACATATACGTATATCCATCCTTTTTCAGATTCTTTATTACAGAATATTGAGTAGAGTATCCTGCCGAAGCACTTTTTAGAGATGAGTGCTATTAATACACAGCAGATGCTCCATAAAAGTTTTAATACATGGGAACTTGAGGGAGAAGACTCAGAAATGTATTGTTTTGTCAGATTATTCTGACGGTCATAACTAAGAAGCTACTATTTAGAGGATCCCTTAAATAAAATGGTTAAATCTGACTTTAAGATTTACATTTTAAGAATGTTTTTGGAAATAAAACTCAATAATAAGATGAATTATAATATTATCCTTACTTTTATAAGCATTGCAACTAATTGGTTAAAATTTTACAGGCATTTAATAGTCAAAACAGATAGAGTGAGACTCTAAATTTCAAAGGCTGAGTGTCACTCACTTTCAGTTCCAACTCTAATAAAATCAATGCTCTATGTACTGCACAAATACTTCCACCATCTACATTCTGAAATGTTTGTCTCCATACAAATAATTTAATATGCATTCTTTTATTTATTTGTAAAGCTTCTTTTACTTATTCCCCCAAACAGATTTTTTAAAATATTTATAGTTACCAACACCTAGGAAATGGCAGTATTATCTTCTGCAGGTTTTTTCACCAATTTTATAAAGTATTCAAAGCATATTCTAAGCCATCTAATTTATAAGATTTAAAGACATCTTAATTTATTCATGTGTTCTAATCAACAGATGCTTATAAATATATAATCAAGGGTAATAAAATTCCATTTAGTCTTAATCTGATTGTGAAAATGCCTTAAAAAGAGTCACCATTTATTTGCCACTTCCAAATGTGATCCAAAACACTTGATAGACTAAACTTCCTCTTCTCCATGCCCTTCTCTTACTTTTGTATCCTATCGAACATCAGAGGAGAAAGCAAGTGTTTTGTCTGTTACCTTGAAGTCAAGCTGTTAACAGTTCTGTGTGCCTGGTCCCTCAGCTGTGAACTATCCTAAGGCAGTCTGAGAAACAGAAGTAACAAATAAACAGGGAGGAGAGTTAGGTGCTATAGTAAGAATTTTCACATATGTTTCACGCTACAGTGACAATGCTCTGAAAAGCAAGACAGTTCTGAAAGCAGATTGCAGAGCATTCATTTGCTTCCCGCAAATGTACTGACTAAAATTTTTACAGGAACTTGTTTAATATTTGGAGGTTTTCTAGTCCGTAATGAATGCCTATAACTGAGGATCAAATCTAGAGATTAAGGATCCACACAAAATGTTTTACTACAAATAAAATTCCCTGTTGCTGGAATGAATAAGCTGAATTTATTTATATCTTGCTCATGAACATTTTGAAAGCTACAAATTCAGCAGTGACATATGGTACATCCAAAAGGCCTAAAAAATCTAATTTTTTTTGACAGAGATGTTCTTTGGCTTTTTCTCACTATTCATGTTACTAAATACTGCTGTGATAAGACTATTCTTATGAAATCTCAAAATAAAAACCTAATAAAATACTACACTATCTAGAACTTTCTCTAATACTATAATCTGTCTACTACTTCTAGACATGTGATTCAAATGAAAAGGTATATAATATAACATATATTTGCATCCCTCAATTTTAACTAAATTTAAATTCCAGACTTCTTTGCTGGAGTTTGAAACTTCTACTCACTGCCCTGGTTCCTCTCTGTAAATGCATTTTAGGAACAGGAATTTTGAGATAGCTATTCCATTGAGATCTCAGATTATCAGAGGGTCAAATCTAAATTGCTATTACCATTATTAATCTTCCTTTCTCGGTGACAGCATTCCTTCTGGCAGTCTCTGAGTGTTACAGAGGCACTGCAGTTCAATCACCCAAAGGGAGTTTCAACTTTAAAAATATATCCTTTTAGTGCAGTGGAAGAATGTACTATAATTTAGGACAAAGGAGGGCAAGCCATTTTCTAAAAGGTCATTTCAAATGGAAATCATAGTAAAAGTGTGAAATTTTTATTTCAGCTGTAAGAAATATCTTTATTTTTTATGTCTACAGTTTCACAACATTACCAATATCCTTTCTTATTCACTTGACAAGCGTTCAGATGGTAAAGAATCTGCCTGCAGTGTGGGAGACTGGGTTTGATCCCTGGGTCAGGAAGATCTCTGGAGAAAGAAATGGCAACCCACTCCAGTATTCCTGCCTGGGAAATTCCATGTACAAAAGAGTCTGGTGGGCAACAATCCATGGGGTTGTGATGAATCAGACACAACTGAGTGACTAACACTTTCACTTTTCAAGAAAAATCTTTATCATTTGTGGCTACAGTTTTGCGACATTACCAATACCCTTTTTTATCCATTTGACAAGTTTTAGTAAATTTATGAAAAGCAGCAAATCATCTTGGAATTTAAGAACACATACTATGTTGGATAGGGACACAACTTTTCCTCAATATGGTTCCTAGTCTCCTGTTTCTCCTATTTCTTGCTATTCAGTTGCTTATTTTATTTCAAAGGGACTTTCATGGAATTAGAGTGTATTGAACTGGAAAGGAATATTAAGAGCATCATTCTGCTGATAAGGAAATCAAAGCCTAGAGACTTGAGTGATTTAGCCAAAAGCAGACAGAGAAGTAGTAGAAGTGCCTGATTTTCTTCTGGGTTTTGCTGCTTTCCATCATTAAATGATCGGAGAAGGCAATGGCACCCCACTCCAGTACTGTTGCCTGGAAAATCCCATGGACGGAGGATTTTCCGTCCATGGGGTCGCTACGAGTCAGACACGACTGAGCGACTTCACTTTCACTTTTCACTTTCATGCATTGGAGAAGGAAATGGCACCCCACTCCAGTGTTCTTGCCTGGAGAATCCCAGGGACGGGGGAGCCTAGTGGGCTTCCATCTGTGGGGTCGCACAGAGTCGGACACGACTGAAGCGACTTAGCAGCAGTAGCAGCATCATTAAATGATATATGTGCTGCTGCTAATTCACTTCAGTAGTGTCCGACTCTGTGCGACCCCATAGACAGCAGCTCACCAGGCTCCCCCATCCCTGGGATTCTCCAGGCAAGAATACTGGAGCGGGTTGCCATTTCCTTCTCCAATGCATGCATGCATGCTAAGTCGCTTCAGCCCGGCTCTGTGTGACCCCATGGACAGCAAGCCACCAGGATCCTCTGTCCACGGGATTCTCTAGGCAAGAATACTGGAGTGGGTTGCCATTTCCTTCCCCAAATGATATATATGCCTGTGATCAAAATAACTTCTGGATTTTAAACAACAATAAAACTGCTATTATGTGACTAACAAAGGTACCCAAACATCCTCAAGCCATTTGATTTCCTCAGTGTTATGCAGCTTTCCTAAATTATACACTTAATCCTATGTCCTTGGTAGTTTTTTTGAACATTTCAGCATTCTCTACTCAATGCCATTCCAGAATGTCAAAAAGCTGGCAATTACTGGATTTTTGGCATCATGAACAAATGAATCAATGTTTTCTTTATCTTTTTCTTATTTGGCAAATGATAGAGAGATTTAGTGAAATATACCAAGGGGCTTCCCTGGTGGTTCAGATGGTAAAGACATCTGCCTACAATGTAGGAGACCTGGGTTCAATCCCTCGGTCAGAAAGATCCCCTGGAGAAGGGAATGGCTACCTGCTCCAACATTCTTGCCTAAAGAATTCCATGGATGGAGGAACATGGCAGGCTACAGTCCATGGGATTGCAAAGAGTAGTACATGCTAGAACACTCTAAGAATCAATGACTTGGAAAAATTCTATTATTATTATTGTTATTATCATACTATAATTATTATTTATATTAATTTTTGATCAGTAAATAAATGTGTGGAAGCAACATTGTCCCTTGTTGATATTATTTTTTAAATAATAGGAGTAATGATGCCACTTTCTTTAACCAAATGTTTGAAGATAAATTTTAAGAAATTTCAAATACATCTGCATTCTTAAAGCCAATATTCTGAAGTTTGAAATAATAATTCCACATAATTCATTGTTTTTTTATTATTTTCTTTTGAAAAGACTTTGTTTTAATACTTATTTCATATGCCAGGCAAAATACTAATGAGTTACAGGATACAAAATTGAATATAATATGGTTTCTACTCTCAAAAGAGGTTTCATCTATATGTCTAAATAAGAGACATTTAAACAAGTAAAAGTAAAGTGTTAAATCAGGGATGATATGAATACAGAATGCTATAAAAATGTGTTATAATAATATGAATAAAATAATGTGACTGTAGTGTGGGGTACATAAAGTTTTGTAGATGGAACACTCCAAAAATATTTATAATAGCTTATATATCCTCAATACTTTCTATATGTGACATACAATGCTAAGAATTTAACAAATAGTATTTCCTAATAAGAATAATAATCCCCATTTTGCAAAAGGGGAAACTAAAGACTATATAATCATACTCACATCAGAAGGTTATAGAACTTATCCAAGAACATGCAACATGTATATGACAGAAGTAAGATTGAAGTGAGTAGAGCCTTATTCAAAAGTCTGCATATACAACTATATTTGGTGAAAAAGACATAGCTTTTTCAGAGCTAGTTTTTAGATGTTCATTGAATTTTACATTAGAAAATTTGAAATTTATTTAGTAGTCAGAGTAATACTGCATACAATATCATTTACTTGTTACGTGATCAACTAAAAATTCCAATTTTGCAGCTCCAACATTGTCTTCCAACTCAGAATTTTAAAGCAAGAAATATTGTCAAAGATATAACACTAAAAAAACATATATTCAATTAAAACTTTTTTTATAATACAGTTTCATTTTGTCATGTTTCCTTGCAATGTTTCTTTTTTTTAACAAAATAAGGTGACATCACTTCTCTATTATTTTTATTTTAATTTTAATCAAAATTAACTGAGATTACTTTAATAATCCAGTGGTACAAAAAGTCTCATAGAAAAGCAATAATTCACTGCCCTAGCATGCATTTTCACCAGTCTTGTTCCACAAAGGTAACCAATAAAGCTGTCACAATTTTATTCCATTACATCTTAATTTATGAATGCAGTCCTTATCTCTTAATTTTATGCTAAGAGGTAAGAGTTTAGTATACTTGTACTGTCACCCTGTCTTTTTAAGTCCAGTTTTTATGTCGCTATTCTAAATTTCTTGTCACTTCAATATTCAGATAACATACCTACACCCTGATTTTTTTTCATTACCCATAGACTCCGCATGTGCCTCCCTAACCATGGACACCCATTTAGCAAGCAACTCCAGAAACCCTTCCCAAGGTCTGTCTCTTATACATCCCTATTACTTTTTTAGAGATATTAACATTTATTTTCTATTTGGAAACCATACCCATCTTTCAAGATTTGCCTATAGATTGATTCTAAAAATTGGCAACCAAAATCACATCATTTACATTTTATGGTAATATAATTTTTTTCTACTAAAAAGTGAAAATTTGTGCTAGAATTATCCTTCTTCTCTTTGAATCCAACATCATAATTCCTATACTTCTCTGTTCTTACTGCCAAATTTCAAAGGATTCTTCTGATTTATGCTAGCAGCCCTGAACTAATTTGTATTCCCCCAAGATAGCTCTAGGGTATTCCAAGTGACTATGAAGAGAGAAAAAAAAAATAGCTTACTTTTTGAAGACTTTCAATTACACCACTTGTTTTGTTATCACATGTTACCATCATTATCTGGCTCATTGTCTTCTCTGAGTCCAGAGCTTCACTGATGTTCAGTAAACCAAACTGACTCTCTTGGCCTCCAGTTCACCCTAGGCATGCTGCTGCTGCTAAGTCGCTTCAGTCTGTCCGACTCTGTGCGACCCCATAGACGGCAGCCCACCAGGCTCCCCCGTCCCTGGGATTCTCCAGGCAAGAACACTGGAGTGGGTTGCCATTTCCTTCTCCAATGCATGAAAGTGAAAAGTGAAAGTGAAGTCGCTCAGTCGTGTCCGACTCTTCCCGACCCCATGGACTGCAGCCTACCAGGCTCCTCCGTCCATGGGATTTTCCAGGCAAGAGTACTGGAGTGGGGTGCCATTGCCTTCTCCCCACCCTAGGCATAGTCCATCTTTTACCTTTCTCTGCTATGTATCAATCAACATTTCTTCCATCTTTATTCTGTCTACTAATATGTCTACTTGAAATCTTTGGTTTATTATTTCTCTCACTGTTGCCATTAATTTTCTTACTTTTCTTTTATTTAAGCAAAAGGAATGATACACACACCACATTTCACTATCCTGAGTCAGGCGAAGTACTAAATTTGGGATTAATTGAAGACATCTTTCCAGATTCTTGCTCTTTTCATTTACAGCTTCCCCACTTTTTTCTTATTCTATAGTTGAAACTTCCTGAAATGGCTAATGCAAGCAATGCCAGGACTGATTCAGATAGTACTGCTATAAAAAAATAAGGATACCAAGACATGCTCATAGTTTTCCAATGGTTTTCTGTGAGAAGGCATGCTCTACTTTCCCCCACTCTTCTTTGTCTACTTTCTCTACAGTCTATCAGAGGAAGTGACATGAGTCCTAAAGGTTTGCAATTTGTCCTCATTTAAAATAGACTTTGTTTTTTAGAGCAGTTCTAAGCTGACTGAATAAATGATCAAAAGGGACAAAGAGTAACCATATCGCTCTGCCCCTACATGGGCACAGCCTCCCCCATGATCAGTACTCCCCCGAGAGTGGTGCGTATGTTACAATCAATAGACCTACATTGTCACAACACAGTTGTCTCAAATTTACCTTATGGTTCACTCTTGATGTTGTATATTCTATGGATTTGGATAAATACCTAATGACATATATCTGTTATAGTATCATGCAGAGTATTTCACTGTCCTGAAAATAATCCAAGCTTCACCTATTCATCCCTCCATCCACCCCTAAATCTTTGCAATCACTGATCTTTTTATTGTCTTCATTTTGTTTTTTTCATAACATCACATTGTTTAAATCATGCAGTATGTTATCTTTTTAGATTGTATTCTTTTACTTAATAATATGCATTTAAGATTTCTCCTTAAATGTCTTTCCATGGCTTGATAGCACATTTCCTTTTAACTCTGAAAATATTCCCTTATCTGGGTGTACCAGTTTACCCATTCTCCTGCTGAAGGACATCTTGATTGCTTTCAATGTTTGGCAATTATAAATAAAGCTCCTATAAATATCTGTGTAAAGGTTTGCAACATTTGTACTTTTTCTTTGACATAAATCTGTAACATATGAACATTTATTTATAATGAAAAATGCATCCAGACTCTGAAATTACAAACCAATAATGCTGAAATATATTTATTTGAAAAGCACAGACTTGAAATATCCTACATAGGCAAATATACATATTTTCAACCTCTAGGTATTCTCATGACCTCCTTCAGCTATCAAGTGAAATTTTGGTAATTCTCTCAAGGAATGTCTGGCATGAATTCAAAGTGGTATATATAAACCCCTTTGGTACCACTGGAAAATCGTCAAAGTGGTTCTCCTCTGTTAAAAAGACCAGACTCATCTAAATTGGACAATAAGTTTAAAGTGTTAATTTATGGATTAGAATAATTGTATAGAAAAACTCAAAGCTAGGTTCTTTTTTTTTTCAAGGTCGCCTTGAGCACAGTTTGTTAGCTATTCAGCCATTTGATCAATGTTTTAGCTACAGACTGACAATTCCATTTCACATTTTCATCTATCATCTTTGGTCAATTTCCTCCGGGTTTAAGACCCTCACATACAATCAGTTAACCAAGTGGGGCATTGCAGCTCCCTAGTTGTGTGTTTGAAAAAAAAGTGACTCAATTTATTATGTTTTCTTTGTGTCTATAGAATTTGTATAACTTTTCATTTGCTTCTATAGGATAGAAGATAATTGAGTCTAAAATCTAGCATTTTTCTAGTATCCTTAAATTCTCCAAAATAATAGCATAGTATTCTCCCCTTATCCTATGAGGATGCTTGTAACTCTATTTAGTTACATCAGTCCACATCACTTGTAGTAAGTCTTCAAGTATAATTTGGTTTTGGAAACAACTTTAAAGATCTCTTTCCACTTTAATATCCAAGACTCACACGAATATCCACTTCTTTCTAATGTTGTCATTGTGTGTGTGTGTTGTGTGTGTGTATGTGTGTGTGAGTGCGCGGTCAGTCATGTCTGACTCTTTGCGGCCCCATGGACTGTAGCCTGCCAGGCTCTTCTGTCCATGGGATTTCCTAGGCAAGAATACTGGAGTGGGTTGCCATGCCTTCCTCCAAGGGATTTTCCCAGCCCAGTGATCAAACCGCTGTCTCTTATGTCTCCTGCATTGACAGGCAAGTTCTTTATCACTAGCATGATCTGGGAAATCCATAACACTTCTCCTTAGGTTGTCTAAATATTTATTTGTAAAATAACAGGAGAGATACTTTCTATTTCTCTTTCAAACATGGAATACTTAGATCCACGGTCTTAAATCTAATCCTGTTTCTTTATTGACCAATAATTACCAAGAATTACTTAGAGCTCTACCTATAAAATCTACCTTCTTTTCCTGTCTGAGCTAAAAGAGTTGTTTTAATATTGTGAAAACAAATAGAGAAAGGTAATCTCAGCTCTCCATTTATTTTGATCACACTTAAAAGCCTCTCACAAAATATTACTCATTCAGGCATGGAGACCTTGTTATTACAGAGCTTCCTTTTAGCTCAAGAGCAAATTATTTATGTTCTGATTGAGATGGTGAGTTTCTGGACCAAATCAAACACTGCTTTTGTGGACGGAATTCTACTCATCCTCCGTACTTTTGAGAAAGTCTTCGAAATCTCTCACAGATGAGTGCACATAATTCTAATAGCAATCGTTTGAAGTGTTCACATATGCTCAAAGAAATATAAACAGTCCCCCAAATGACATATTTCTACCCAGGAACAATAAAGGACTTAAACTGATTTGTCTTATCAGGCTGATTGACACATTTATTATAAGCTGTAAAGCAAGATATTTTTAGGATGAATGTGTTGGATATCTGTTTGTTCTAACCTTACCATCTTCCTATTCTATAATAAGACTCTATGGTGTAAAACATTCTAGTGTATGAGAGTGATTATCTTCTAAAGAGGTGATTCTTAACTTCAATGTTTTGATATCAGTCTTGTATTATAGGTTTTGAAATGCATTGAAAATAATATGTTATTAATGATAAAGTTTTATATTAAAAATAATTTGAAAGTTTCAAATTATCCCAATAACAATTTTATTCTATTTGTATTCCATTCTGCTTTAATTGAATGAGACACAAAGAAGTGAAGGAGAAGTACTAATAACTTCACACAACCTGTGGAATTGGTTGGAATCAAGTATATTCTACAATCTATGTTACAGTCAACAGTGAGCAACGTTTATTCATGTACTATATTTCTACTTTACTTTCTTTTGAAATCTCGTGTTTGTTTCTTCAGACTGAGGGTACTCATGGAATGTGCTTCCCTATGTGTGCCAATTGTCATATTTCCTCTTTGCCTATTTTGATTCAGAATATAACTTCCTTATGCTTTCTTGGAACTCTGCATTCAAATGGGTCTGTCTTTCCTTTTCTCCTTTGCCTTTAGCTTTTAACAGAAATGGTATGGACCTAACAGAAAGAGAAGACATTAATGAGAGGTGGCAAGAATACACAGAGAAACTATACAAAAAAAATCTTCATGACCCAGATAACCACGATGGTGTGATCAGTCACCTAGAGCCAGACATCCTGGAATGCAAAGTCAAGTGGACCTTAGGAATCATCACTACAAACAGAGCTAGTGGAGGTAATGGAATTCCAGTTTAGCTATTTCAAGTCCTAAAACATGATGCTGTGAAAGTGCTGCACTCAATATGCCAGCAAATTTGGAAAATTCAGCAGTGGCCACAGGACTGGAAAAGGTCAGTTTTCATTCCAATCCCAAAGAAGGGCAATGCTAAAGAATGTTCAACTTACTGCACAGTTGCACTCATCTTACACACTAGCAAAATAATGCTCAAAATTCTCCAAGGCACGCTTCAACAGTATGTGAACCGTGAACGTCTAGATGTTCAAGCTGGATTTAGAAAAGGTAAAGGAACCAGACATCAAATTGCTAACATCCACTGGCTCATCTAAAAAGCAAGAGAGTTCCAGAAAAAGCATCTACTTCTGCTTTATTGACTACACCAAAGCATTTAACTGTGCAGATCACAACAAACTGTGGAAAATTCTGAAAGAGATGGGAATACCAGACCACCTGACCAGTCTCCAAAGAAGTCTGTATGCAGGTCAAGAAGCAAAAGTTAAAACTGGACATGGAACAACAGATTGGTTCCAAATCAGGAAAGGATTATGTCAAGGCTATCCTGGGAGTTGGTGATGGACAGGGAGTCCTGGCGTGCTGTGGTCCATGGGGTCGCAAAGAGGTGGAAACGACTGAGCAACTGAATGGAACTGAACTGTGTATTGTCACCCTGCTTATTTAACTTATATGCAGAGTACATCATGCAAAATGCCAGGCTGGATGAAGCACAAGATTGAATCGTATTTGCTGGAAGAAATATCAATAACTTCAGATATACAGATAACACCCCCTAAAGGCAGAAAGCAAAGAACTAAACAGCATCTATATGAAAGTGAAAGAGGAGAGTGAAAAAGTTGGCTTAAAACTCAACATTCAGAAAACTAAGATCATGGCATCCAGTCCCATCACTTCATGGCAAATAGATGGGTAAACAATGGAAACTGTGACAGACTTTAATTTTTTGGGCTCCAAAATCACTGCAGATGGTGAATGCAGCCATGAAAATAAAAGATGTTTGCTCCTTGGAAGAAAAGTTATGACCAACCTATCTGCTGCTGCTGCTAAGTCCCTTCAGTCGTGTCCGACTCTGTGCAACCCCTACCTAGACAGCATATTGAAAAGCAGAGACATTACTTTGCCAAGAAAGGTCCATCTAGTCAAAGCTATGGTTTTTCCAGTAGTCATGTATGGATGTGAGAGTTGGACTATAAAGAAAGCGGAGCACCGAAGAATTGATGCTTTTCATCTGTGGTGTTGGAGAAGACTCTTGAGAATCCCTTGGACTGCAAGGAGATCCAACCAGTCCATCCTAAAGGAAATCAGTCCTGAATATTCATTGGAAGGACTGATGCTGAAGCTGAAACTTTGGCCAATTGATGTGAAGAACTGACTCATTGGAAAAGACCCTGATGCTGGGAAAGATTGAAGGTGGGAGGGGAAGTGGACGACAGAGGATGAGATGGTTGGATGGCATCACCAACTCTGTAGACATGAGTTTGAGTAAGCTCTGGGAGTTGGTGATGAACAGGGAAGTCTGGCAAGCTGCAATCTCTCAATTAGATCCTTGTTAGCAGAACTGAAACATACTCTGGGCTCTCCTTTTAAAAGAAAAATATAAGTCCCAGCAACAATAACCAAAGTCTCTTCCTTTGAATCAATATTTTCTGTTTCTTCTCTACCTATTTAAAGCCATTTCTGAAAAACTTTAGTTTATACTGCACTAGTAATTTCTCATTTTCTCCTAATTATTGTTCAAATCACTCCAGCCTGGTTTCCATTACGCCCTTGAAACCACTGCTCCCTAGGGTCACCAAGAAGTGTCAAGTCACTAAACACAATGAACTCTCTTCAGCCTCTGTGTAATATGAATTTTGGCAGCATTTGATATAGTTTATCACTCGCTTACTCTAGAAAATATTGTTTCCATTTTCTTCTATGATCCAGCACACTCCTGAGTTAGTCTCTCCATTTTTTGGTTGTGTACTCAACCTGTCCATTAAATATTTGTACTGCTTTAAGGCTTATTCATATTTTTTCTTTCACACTAACCATTTTTCCTAGAGAATTTTGTTCAGCTACTACACATATGCAGAAGATTTTCAAATTGATATTCCCATCCTAGAACTTTTCATATACTTTTCATCTCCACTTGAGATGTCCAAAACCAAAATTATATTCTTCTCTCCATTATAACCTACCTGGTCATATCCTATTGCCCCTGTCTCATTGTAAGACCCCACCATTCATTCAAGTCACATACGTTGGAAATCTTGACATTTCCTTTTACCTCAACCATTACATCTTGTTTCCAACTCATTATTAACTCCTCTCTACTCTACCTTATAAATATCTTAAATCGACCCTCTATTTTCTAGCTTTAAGGCTACCATTCTAGCCCAAGTAAACTACCCATATCTTGACAAAAACTTTAGATTGCTTTCTCCATCATCCATTCTGGTCCTCATTTATTGAATTTCTATTACATACAGTGTTAATTTTGAATCACAAATCATATTATCTCTTACATATTCTTGAAAGAATTAAACACCTTTCTATTGTGTTCAAGATAAAGGACAAACTTTAACGTTGTCTGAAGGGTGCTGTATGGTATGACCCTCTACATTTTTAGCCTCATCCTATAGCTTTTTCCCTCTCCCAACCACTCTACACAGAGCACACATCAATTCCTCTCTTCCAGAAATGATAATTCATAGAATCCTTCTTGTTTAATCAATGCTCAATTTAGCATAATGATCAGCACTGTGTTATGCACAAATTGCAGGATTATTTTTGTCTGCACCTTTTAAGATTCCTCATCTTATAATTTAACTACTTCTTTTAGATCTCTACACAATTTTTATGTAGTTGGTTGGCTTTCGGGGCTTCCCTTGTGGCTCAGATGGTAAAGTGTCTGCCTGCAATGCAGGAGACCTGGGTTTGATCCTTGGGTCAGGAAGATGCCTTGGAGAAGGAAATGGCAACCCACTCTAGTACTCTTGACTGGAAAATCCCATGGATGGAGGAGCCTGGTAGGCTCCAGTGGATGGGGTCGCAAAGAGTCAGACATTACTGAGCAACTTCACTTTCATTAATTTTTAAGCTCATTTATTTAACAGGCACTTATTAAGCACTGGTCAGTAAGAATTTTTTTTTTTGAGGTTCTGACATCAGTGAAAGGAAGTCAGAGAGCAGAGCCCAGGCTTTAAAAATTGATTCTGCTAATGGGGTGGCGATGAAGAAAGCCTTTATTATGCTCTGACTAATCTCATGTGTTCCATATATTTTGAAATCCAACTGTGTAGGTTTCAATCAGAAAAAAAAAAAAACTCAAAAGATTCACTTTCATATTCTTCCTTTACTATGCTTTTATCAAACTTCACCTTTGGTAATCAACATAATATCTTTTAAATGTTTGAAAAATATCACTTTTCGAGAATGTGATTGAAGGGAGAATTTGATTCTTACATATTAGCCCCACTGCCAGGATTAGAGCCAGCTTCAAGCACAAATAAAATAGAACCTCAAGCCAAAAGTACCAACTATCCATAACAGAATCATTTAAAGACCATTATAAAGTCTTGTTAATTATACATAAGAAATATTTTTTAAGCTTTATGCTCTTCTATTAATTTAGTGCCACTACTACTTTCCAAGCCCCCATCGTGTCTCGCCTGTGTTTATGTCTGTTCTCTTGACCTATCACCTCTCTCTTATTCAATATATTCTGCACTCTGATGCTGCCAGCATTATCTCAATCTTTCTCTGGTAAAAAAAAAATGTCTTTCACTGCTCTTGCAATGTACCAGGAACTTTCTGCAGATTGATATCTTTAAACAGGATGTTCCCTTTGTCCAAATACTCTTTCCCTCCTCTTTCTTCTTCTTTCTCAGACTCTTCAAAAGTGAGCACAAATGGCACCACCTGATGATGCCTTCTCCATGTCCCCTAGACAGAGTTAATCATTCTTTCATGATTATTTCCAGAGTATACTGTTATTGCTTGGGTGTAGCACTGTTGTTTTTAGTGTGTTTTCATTAAATTGTAAGTTACATAAGGGCAAAAACTGTCTTGTTCATCTTCACAAACAAAACACATTGCCTTGCAAATAATAGGCATTCTCTCCATGTACCCTGACTAAATGCAAGATAAGGTATAATAAGATGATTTGAAATGTTACTTGTTAAAAATTGTATCTAACTTTCCTAAAGGCAAAAATAATTATTTTTAAAACAGAAAATTAAGTAATAGCAACAACAACAAGAAAAAAACCCTCAGATTAAAAAGGTACAAACTGTCCAGCCACAGATCTAGTTCAGTTCAGTTCAGTCGCTCAGTCGTGTCTGACTCTTTGCAACCCCATGAACCGCAGCACGCCAGGCCTCCCTGTCCATCACCAACTCTCACAGTTTACCCAAACTCATGTCCATCGAGTCGGTGATGCCATCCAGCCATCTCATCCTCTGTCGTCCCCTCCTCCTCCTGCTCCCAATCCTTCCCAGCATCAGGGTCTTTTTCAATAAGTCAACTCTTTGCTTGAGGTGGCCAAAGTATTGGAGTTTCAACTTCAACATCAGTCCTTCCAATGAACACCCAGGACTGATCTCCTTTAGGATGGTCTGGTTGGATCTCCTTGCAGTCCAAGGGACTCTCAAGAGTCTTCTCCAACACCACAGTTCAAAGGGATCAATTCTTCGGCACTCAGCTTTCTTCACCGTCCAACTCTCACATCCATACTTGACTACTGGAAAAACCATAGCCTTGACTAGACAGACCTTTGTTGACAAAGTAATGTCTCTGCTTTTTAACATGCTGTCTAGGTTGGCCATAACTTTCTTTCCAAGGAGTAAGCATCTTTCAATTTCATGGCTGCAATCATCATCTGCAGTGAAGGGAGCCCCAAAAAATAAAGTCTGCCACTGTTTCCACTCTTTCCCCATCCATTTCCCATGAAGTGATGGGACCGGATGCCATGATCTTAGTTTTCTGAATGTTGAGCTTTAAACCAACTTTTTCACTCTCCTCTCTCACTTTCATCAAGAGGCTTTTTAGTTCCTGTTCACTTTCTGCCTTAAGGGTTGTGTCATCTGCATATCTGAGGTTATTGATATTCCTCCTGGCAATCGAGTACCAGCATACTTTCCTGAGAAACTACTGAAGAGGAAGGATCCAATGTAGATACTCCCTGGGGAAATTTGGCTAGTTAGAGAGACAGCTGCCAAAATGCTGTGGCTGATCTTCCCTTTTGGGAAAATTAAAAAAATAAGCTTTATTTGACCTGTTTACACACTCATTTGAGCCCTACATAACATAGCTAAGCAGTACCCCAATTTTTCTGCCTAGTAAGTCAGGGATTCTTTTTCAAAGAGAACCAACTAATTTAATTTTAAAGTGTTCAATCTTTTCAACTACCAAAGAACAGGTGATCTAGCAAAAAATATGCCATAGTTCTCAGTTTGTAAAACTTGCATACACTGAAATAAATATAATTAGTAGAAAGCTAACACAAATATGTAAAATAGTATACATTATATGCATAGATTTCATATTATAGGTCTCTTCTATGCATGAGGAAAGGAGTTAAAAGTGGTTTGTTGAAGACCTACCTATTAGTTAAGATTACAAAGTAGTTTATTAAATTTTACATCCAGTGCTTTTCTTCTAGAAGTTTATCATTATCCTTCAGATCATGGAACACATATTGCAGAGACCAGAGTTAAATATCATTTCTAACAAATGTTTTCTAAATGTGGACACAGATAAAACAAAACTCCATATTTCTTATAAACTGAGTTTTAATTTCTCATAAGCTATTTAAGACTTTTAATTTAGAGCTATGATTTAAAACTGTATGAAACACATTTTTTTAAAGTAGGAGATACAGTTTAATAAGAACATTATAGAGATGTCCCACAAATTATTTTCTGTTTAAAGTGTATAACCTTTTATTTAAAGTACACATAAAAGTTGTCCTTGATCCTAAAATACCCCATTATCTTGGGCTCAATATAATATACAAAAAAGCATTATTCCATTCATTATACTTCTCAGGGTCATTTCATTGAGAGGAATCAGTATCAGTATCAGTTCAGTCGCTCAGTGGTGTCCAACTCTTTGTGACCCCATGAACTGCAGCATGCCAGACTTATCTGTCCATCACCAACTCCCAGGGCTTACTCAAGGAACACCAAGTCAGTGATGCCATCCAACCATCTCATCCTCTGTCGTCCTCTTCTTCTCCTGCCTTCAATCTTTCCCAACATCAGGGTCATTTCTATTGAGTCAGTTCTTTGCATCAAGTGGCCAAAGTATTGGAGCTTCAGCTTCAGCATCAGTCCTTCCGGTGAATATTTAGGACTGATTTCCTTTAGGATGGACTGGTTGGATCTCCTTGCAGTCCAAGGGACTCTCAAGAGTCTTCTCCAATACCACAGTTCAAAAGCATCAATTCTCCGGTGCTCAGCTTTCTTTATAGTCCAACTCTCACATCCATAAATGACTCCTGGAAAAACCATAGCCTTGACTAGACAAACCTTTGGTGGCAAAGTAATGTCTCTGCTTTTTAATATGCTGTCTAGGTTGCTCCTAGCTTTTCTTCCAAGGAGCAAGCGTCTTTTAATTTCCTAGCTATAGTCACTATCTGCAGTGATTTTGGAGTCCCAAAAATTAAAGTCTGTCACTGTTTCTATTGTTTCCCCATCTATTTGCCATGATGTGATGGGACTGGATGCCATGATTTTAGTTTTCTGAATGTTGAGTTTTAAGCCAACTTTTTCACTCTCCTCTTTCACTTTCATCAAGAGGCTTTTCTGTTCTTCTTTGCTTTCTGCCATTGAGAGGAGTAGGTACCTTTAATTAACTCCTTGATTGAGAAGTATTTGTTTGAGGCAATGTACTGGCTTTGGCTCAAACATAGATGTTAGTACTATACTGGGGAAAATTAGAATAATTATTCTGAAAGTGAAAGTCGCTCAGTCTTTGCGACCCCATGGACTATACAGTCCATAGAATTCTCCAGGCCAGAATACTGAAGTGAGTAGCTTTTCCCTTCTCTAGGAGATCTTCCCAACCCAGCAATCAAACCCAGGTCTCTTGCATTGCAGGCGTGTTCTTTACTTGCTGAGCCACAGGGGAAGCCCAAGAATACTGGTGTGGGTAGCCTATCCCTTCTCCAGGGGACCCTCCTGCCCCAGAAATCAAACTGGGGTCTCCTGCATTGCAGGCAGATTCTTTACCAACTGAACTATCAAGGAAGCCCTAATTATTCTGAACTTGAGAACAAATATGAAGGCAACAAAGATGTCACTTTTTTTTTGTAGTTTCCCTGCCTTCTTTTGATGTTTGCACCTTGAAAGCTAGATCCCCTCTCTTATTGTCATTCTTGAATTGTATGACAAGAACCTTTTGATCCAATGACATCCTTCTTCTCCCAAAAAATCTTGAAACATACATTTTCATTTGATTTTTACTTGCAAGATTTGTGTGAACAAATATGAGTGTCAATTATTTTTATTAATTTGCCTAGACCCAAAAAAGATTTATTCATCTGTGGACCTGTCCATATTTGGAGTGTTCCAAAGAGTTAGACCATTTTTGACTCTGTTCAAGAAAAAAATAATTGGTTCACTAGAATGATGTGTTATCGCTGTTGACAAATGTATCTTCAGCTGATTGAAGGGTATCTTATTTGATGGTTTCTCCCTTCTTATAAATGAAATGTTTCTCTTTAGTACCAATTACTATGACTTTTCCCTTTCTCTCCAATAGAATGGTACATTAAATGTTTTCCCCAGGATTACATAGGGATACATTTTGTTTATTCAAGCTAGACTATGTCCCATTACCACCAAAGAGTGCAGACTAGCTAAACACAGGCAGATATTGTAATGGCCTCCTTTTTATTTGCTTTCCTCCAGGTTCTTCTCTAGCTAATACACTCAAGATTTTCTAGAACATTCTTAGCACATATTAATATACTGCTATGAATACTTCATGTGCTGTTCATTACTTATAAAATCAATCCCCAAGTTACCAGCTTGTCTTTGCAGGCTCCCTATAGCATGTATGATCTCTTGCCCATTTTTAGCTTAATTCTTAAAATACAGAATTGGCAAATTTAAACACTGGCTCTTATTATTCATGCAGGCATGTTTAATGAAAGAGGGTGGACTGAAGATACTGGAGATTTTCATTATTATTTGCTTTTAAGTAAAACTAGTATGTTTCTTCAAGCAATGTAAAGCTGTATGGATTAGACCTGATACTCATTCTGAAGTAATTTAAGGCAAAAATCTTCTAGCCCAGGAGCTTAGACTCAACTAATTCCTCGGAATCCATGGATTGGAAATACATGGTCAAGGATACAGTTAACTTTTGTATATTTTCAATATGTATTTAAAAAGAGTGTGGTGCTTTCCGATATTGTCATGCTATTTGTATAGTGTACAATGACAAGGAGTACCATTCATATTTATTTGATGAATGTAGCCATTTGTAGAGTAGAGGGGTGTGATGACTTGGCTACACAATTGTATGTGGTGATGCTTGCGTTCTGAAGTTATTGTGTTCTGTGTCCAATATATATCCTTCAAGTTTATTCTGTTGATGTTGATCATGCTGTTTACAATTTTGGTATCCTTACTGAAATATTTGTTTATTTTATCAGTTACTGAAAAAGGTGTGCTAAAGCTCTCCACTGTGATTTGTCTACTTCCTCTCATAATCTTGTCAATTTTGGCTTATTTATTTTGAAGTTACATTATTAAGATCTTACAAATTTAAACTTGTTATATCTTTCTGGTGAAAGAAATCTTTATTGTTATAAAATTATCTTTTTTATAGTTAAAGAATACTTTTTTCCTTGTCATTTCCTTCAATTTCAACATAGTCTGTCAACTTTCTCAAAATTATTATTTACATGGGAAGATTTTCTTCATGTTTTGCTTTCAGTCCTTCAGTGACTTTATATTATACACCATCTTTTAAAAAATAGCATTTACTTAGATTTTAAATTTGTTTTCAGTCCAATATAACAATTTCTTAATTTTAAACAAAATACTTTCACTTCCATTTATTATAATGACACATATTGAGTTTATAGGTATTATCTAAGTCTGTGTTTCTTTTGCATGCTACTTTTTACCCACTCCAGTATTCTGGCCTGGAGAACTCCATGGACTGTGTAGTCCATGGGGTTATGTGTTTCATTTCCTTTCTTGCCTTTTGTGTGTTTTATGCTTTCTGGATTGATCCTTTCATCATTACTGCCCCATTGTTTCCTACGTTGGTTTGGAACTTATGCATTTACTAATCATTCAGAGGTACTCTGGAAATCATAAGATACATAATTAATTTACCAATACATAAAATTAATTTTCTCAACAATACGAGAACTTGAACGCTTTCATTTGTCACTCACTACTGACCTAATACTGTGCATTTTCATTCTGTAATATTTAACACCGAAAAAACATACCATTGTTTATGCAGTAGATGTTCCACTAAAACTAAAGTTTTATCTACATATTTACCATTTGTTTGAGATTCATTTCTTCTTACATCTCAGATAATATGCCTAAATATGGATATTGTTTTATATATCATGTACAGAATTGGCTAAAATTCTTGAACCTGTGGATTGGATTATTTCATCAGTTCATGAAAATTCTTAGCTACTCTCTCTTGACTTAGCACTAATCTCCATCTTATTTCCTTCCAAATATTTTAGAATATCTCATCTTAATTTGCTTTTATTTTATTGCTTTCTCAGTTCAGTCGCTCAGTCGTGTCTGACTCTTTGCGACCCCATGGACTGCAGCATGCCAGACTTCCCTGTCCATTACCAACTCCCAGGTCTTACTCAAGGAACACCAAGTCAGTGATGCCAGCCAACCATCTCATCCTCTGTCATCCTCTTCTCCTCCTGCCTTCAATCTTTCCCAGCATCAGGGTCTTTTCTAATGAGTCAGTTCTTCGCATCAGGTGGCCAAAGTATTGGAGCTTCAGCTTCAGCATCAGTCCTTCCAATGAACATCTAGGATTGATCTCCTTTAGCATGGATTGATTGGATCTCCTTGCAGTCCAAGGGACTCTCAAGAGTCTTCTCCAACACCACAGTTCAAAAGCATCAATTATTTGGCACTCAGCTTTCTTTATAGTCCAACTCTCACATATGGCTTTCTATGCTAAACTAATTCACGAACACGTTCTTTAGCTGTATCTAAACTCCTATTTAATTCCTCCTATTGATTTTTTTAATTGAAGTACAATTGACTTGGGCTTCCCATGTGGTGCTAGTAGTAAAGAATGCACCTGCAATGTCACCCACTCCAGTATTCTTGCCTGGAGAATCCCATGCACAGAGGAACCAGTGGGCTACAGTCCATGCGGTTGCAAAGAGTTGGACATGACTGAAGCACCTTAGCACAGCACATAACTGACTTACAAGATATTAGCTTAGGTGTACAACACAGCGATTCAATATTTCATATATTACAAAATGATCACCACAATAAGTTACCAGCTGTTAACATATGAAGTTATTAAAATATTATTTACTATACTTCTTTTGTTAAACATTACATCCTCATCACATTTATTTTATAACTGGAACTTTGTACCTCTTAATTCCTTTCCCCTATTTCACCTATTCCCTAACACTCTTCCCTCTGAAAATCACCTATTTGTTCCTGTATGGGTCTATTTTGTTTAAATTGTTTGTTTTTTGTTTTTTTTAGATTCCGCATAGTAGTTAAATCATATGGTATTTGTCTTTCTATGTCTGACTTACTTCATTTAGCATAGCACCCTCTGGGTTCTTCCATGTTGTTGCAAATGGAAAGATTTCATTCTTTTTTATAGCTGAACAATGTGCCATTGTGTGTGTGTGTGTGTGTGTGTGTGTGTGTGTGTGTGTGTATCACATCTTTATCCATTAATCTGTCCATGGGCACTTAGGTTGCTTTCATACCTTGCCTATTGTAAATAATGTTGCAGTGAATATAAGAGCACATGTATCTTTTTTAAAAATTATTTGTTTTAATTGGAGGATGATTACTTTATAATGTTGTGATGGTTTTTGTCATACATCAATATGAATAGTCACAGGTATACATGTGTACCCATCCTGAACTCCCTTCCCACCTCCATCCCCATCCTATCCCTCTGTGTTGTCCAAAAGGACCAGCTTTGGGTGCCCTGCTTCATGCATCAAACTTGCATTGGCCATCTATTCTACTATTGCACACAGTGAAGTAAGTCAGAAAGAGAAAGACAAATACTGTATATTAATGCATATATATGGAATTTAGAAAGATAGTACTGATGATCCTACATGTAAGGTAGCAAAGGAGACACAGATGTAAAGAACAGACTTTTGTACTCAGTGGGAGAAGGCACATATCTTTCTGAATTATGTTTTTGGTTTCTTCAGAGAAATACCCAGAAGTGGAATTGGAATCAAGATTGCCAGGAGAAATATCAATAACCTCAGATATGCATGCAGATGACACCACCCTTATGGCAGAAAGCGAAGAAGAACTAAAGAGCCTCTTGATGAAACTGAGAGAGGAGAGTGAAAAAGTTGGCTTAAAGCTCAACATTCAGAAAACTAAGATCATGGCATCTGGTCCCATCACTTCATGGGAAATAGATGGGGAAACAGTGGAAACAGTGTCAGACTTTATTTTGGGGGGCTCTAAAATCACTGCTGATGGTGATTGCAGCCATGAAATTAAAAGACGCTTACTCCTTGGAAGGAAGGTTATGACCAACCTAGAAAGCATATTGAAAAGCAGAGACATTACTCTGCCAACAAAGGTCTGTCTAGTCAGGGCTATGGTTTTTCCAGTAGTCTTGTATGGATGTGAGAGTTGGACGGTGAAGAAAGCTGAGCGCTGAAGAATTGATGCTTTTGAACTGTGGTGTTGGAGAAGACTCTTGAGAGTCCCTTAGACTGCAAGAAGATCCAACCAGTCCATCCTAAAGGAGATCAGTCCTGGGTGTTCACTGGAAGGACTGATGTTGAAGCTGAAACGCCAATACTTTGGCCACCTGATGCAAAGTGCTGACTCATTTGAAAAGACCCTGATGCTGGGAAAGATTGAGGGCAGGAGAAGAAGGGGACGACAGAGGATGAGATGGCTGGATGGCATCACCGACTCGATGCACATGGGTTTGGGTAGACTCCGGGAGCTGGTGATGGACAGGGAGGCCTGGCGTGCTGTGATTCATGGGGTCGCAAAGAGTCGGACACGACTGAGTGACTGAACTGACTGAGTGACTGATGGTAGTTCTATTTTTATTTTTTTTAAAGAAACTCCATACTGTTTTCTATAGTGCCTGTACCAATTTACATTTCCATCAAAAATACTTGAGGGCTTCCTTTTCTCCACATCTTCATATCACTTGTTATTTATTGTCTTTTTGATAATAGCCATTTTGTCAGGTGTGAAGTGATAACTCATTGTAGCTTTGATTTTAATTTCCCTAAAGATTAGTGATGTTTTATTTGGGGTTCTTGAAGGTTTCTATTTCTGGAAATTCCAGTGGTTTCCTGAGTTTTCATAGTTTTCTGTATGCTTTTCATTGCTTCTAAATACATAAACTTAGTAAACACAGTTATATAATTATTTGGGCCTAACTATGTGAAGTGTTTTAGATCTGTTTCTGCTGGTTTTATTTAGGGTATATGTTTTTTCCATGGGTTTAGTTATATTTTACACTGAGCTGCTTATTTTGCTTGAATATATTTATGGGTCTACTTGAAGACATGGTAAGCTGAATTTTCTTCTTCAAGTGATCTAGAACCAACAGAAATCACTTTAAACAGATTGGTTTTGTTTTTAGTTTGTTTGTCTTTATTGTTATTTCCTGTTTTGTTTAGTTGTTTTCAACCATCCAGGTCATATGAATTTGAGTTGTATTTCAGCTTGGTGGCTGACTTGTATTTAATATGTGTAACACCCCTGGGATAGATATGGTGGTTTTGTTCTTTCCCTCTTTCTCCATTAGGTACCAAGGAAGTTTTTCCTTGCATTCTGTTATGATTGAGCTGAGGAAGGGTTATGGTTGATTGATGTTGTAACCTTGGGATTCCCAGGTTCATATAACAGTGTACTTAGGAGTTCCACCCCGAAGAATCATGGGCTAGACTCGAAAGGATTGCATTTACACTCTAACTAAAAGTCCTGAATTCAAAAGTTTATTGAGTACTCCTTCTTCTGCGAGCTTTCCAACTTCACTTACATTTGTCCATAATAATTCCTATAATCACTGAAAACAACTTCCCATTTGAAAAGTCTGTAATTCCATAATTAACCATGGACTCTCCTGTGAACCTCTGCCTTTCAAAGGTATGTAAACTTAGACTCTCAAGAGTTGGCAGCAATCCTTACCATTCTTTTAGTAGAATAATGCTTTTATATTTATACATTTCTTTAATTTTTTAGGCATGCAGGTTTTCATTTCCCAGAAATGTCATTAAGCACCTCAAAGGTAGAGGGCTTTCCTCTTTCGTTTCTGTTCTCATCAGTAGGGTTCTTGGTGCCTTACATGTATATGTTTGGATTTATTTTAATTTGGTAGTCTGAATTTCCTAAAGATATATTTCCACTCCCTAAGAGGGTGAAAACATCAGAGCAGATTCAAAAGGCCTAAAAATGTCAAAATTAAGCTATTAAGACATTTGCTTTAATTTTCAAAAATGCAAATGCAATTTGACATTTTCTTTAATCAGAGAAAATGAATGCTTTTAAAGTTGGTTCTATACTTTTCTCTAACATTTGGACTTGTCCAAATATTTCTAACCTTCCATCTAGTGAATATAGACTATACTTTATTTATGTGTCCCTTCTTTATATGTCCATCTAGCATGCTACAATATAACCCAAAACATATACACACGCAAACACAAAAAAACTGCTTTTCTTAGAATCAAGAAAAATAAATCTTATCTTGGTCGTTTTTTAATTTCAGAGAACATAAGAAATTTCCTGAAAGTTAAAATGTAATGAGATACAGCATAGATAACAGAATGGAGTTTAGAAACTTAAAATTTCAATGCCAGTTATTTATGTCTGTCCTCTAAGATAAATGACTAATCTGCTTCAGTAATCAAGGTATTGAAATACCATGGGGTGTTTCAGGAATAATGAATAAAAATTAAGTAGTATGTGTTAATGATGACTACATGAATGAAACAATATTATGAATGATAATTTGATACTTATCGTTTATTGTGTGTGTTGATTTTCTTTCTTTCTTTTTCTTTTCTTTCTAAAAAAATTTAATACAGACTAATCCAATAATCTGAAAATCCTGGATCAGTTAAATGTCTGACTTCATTGCCCACTGGATTCAATAAATTGAATGTGGTCTTGTACAAATTCTGGAAGGGACACCTGAATAACTCTTGTTCTCAGGGAGCACCAGGTTTAAGAGAGAAAGAAGGCATGTGTGTAATGACTATAGCACAGATCTGAAAATAATGATCACAGAAATGGTTGTGCAAATATTTTGAGAGTTCAGAGATGATAGCTTGCTTTTAGAAGTGACTTAAAGTGATTTCAAACATTTACAGGGGAAGAAATAGCTAGAGAGTGTTTCATAGATAAACTAAGTAATATAAAAACCCCACAGAACTAGAAAAATGCAATTTGTAAATGTAACACATGTCTTTGGGTTTTGAGTAGAGAGTGGTGCTTAGGCAAATTGGACCAGAAAGAAAAATATCTCCATTACTTTGAAAAGTTGATGACTATTACTTTTATCTGTACTTAAAATTCTTGTTTTCAATGTTTAAAGAAGTAAAGCCTGTGGTGGTTGCCAGAGTGGAGGGCTGGGTATGGGCAAAATGTGCTAAGTGGGTCAAAAGTCACAAACTTCGAGTTTAAGTCATGGGGATATAATACACAACTTAGTAAGTATAGTTTAACGATGTGTGTGTGTGTGTCTAAGTCTCTTCAGTTGTGTCCCACTCTTCAAAATCCCAAGGACTATAGGCTCCTCTGTCCATGGAATTTTCCAGGCAAGAATACTGGAGGGATTGCCATGCCCTCCTCCAGGGTATCTTCCCAACCCAGGGATAGAACCTGCATCTCAAGTCTCCTGCATTGGTAGGTGGGTTCCTTACCACTAGTGCCACTTGGG
This sequence comes from Okapia johnstoni, assembly GCA_024291935.2. Taxonomy (NCBI): domain Eukaryota; kingdom Metazoa; phylum Chordata; class Mammalia; order Artiodactyla; family Giraffidae; genus Okapia; species Okapia johnstoni. The sequence goes on along the minus strand of CM044311.1, from coordinate 77,018,994 downwards.
AAGCCCTTTATGTAGTATACCTGAAACTAATAAAAAGTTATATGTCAATTATATTACTAACTCAAGAAAGAATAAAAAGAAAGCAAGCCTGTGGACTTTGGCTCATTAAAATTTCAGAAAGAAATCGTAATAGGTTTTCCCTTTCTTTGCCCCTAGGGAAAGCCTTGATAAAGTATACAATTTAGTATTTTTCATGTCTAAAGATTTTCTGCAGTGAAAGTAGGCTGATTATTTTAGTATCAATCAAAACATTAGATATAAATTATTGATATTGTGGAACTCAAAACCTTTGGGAAGTGGAGCCCATGAAAGTCAGCTGTAGGTTTAAGGTCAGGCCTCGGCATCAAAGAGGGGAATATTTGAAACTGATTGTATACAGCTGACTGTTCAGGCAAATCCTGTGCATGGGACATGATAATAAAGCTGGCTTGCTTTTGGCTTGCAACAGACAATGGGAGACAGTCTGAGGAATCAGTGTCTGTTTATCCTCCATCATTATATGGAGTGGGTCTGTCATGCAAAACAAGAGGCAACATTGGGATACTCACAGGCAGGTAAATTGTCAGCAACAAACTTCATGGTGTTATTGTGAGTATAGTGGAAAGAACTTTGGACTTTGGATGAAAAAAAAGGATTTGAATGACAACCCAGCTTTAGTTGGAATGACAGATCTATCACTAGCTGTGACCTTTGACCAAACCTGTGAACCCTCTGGGCTTCAGTTTCCTCATCTTTCAAATAGAGATAATTCCTGGCCTATCTCAAAGGATCAAAGAGAAGACTAGATGGAGTACAGAGTGTTTTGAAAAGTTTCAGCTGCTAGAATGAGCTGTAGTTATTTCAAAGTCCTCTATGTAATTTTGAAAGCCTCTATTAAAGAATACCTGATTTGTGTGATGGTGATGTGGGCAAGTTTCTTAAATTATTGTGCTCCAGTTTCCTCAATTATAAAATGGGAATAATAACATTATCTACCTCTAGGGTTGTTATGGGAATTAAATATATATATATATATATTAGAAATTGCACAGTGCTTAGAAGAGTACCAGACACGTAAGTTCCATTTAAGTATATGTTTAAGTAAATATACATACGCATAAATATATAAGTACATACATAAATGCACATCAATCAATAAGCAATCCATCTCAGGGTGTTTCCAACAGGATGTAGAAGAGAAAATCTTCAGATATAACAGAGATGTTTATAGTTTAAGACAAGCAGGAAGAAGAGGAGTCACCTCTTTTCCCTCTGTACTTCATCTTGATTTTCCCTCTTTACCTTTATTTATATTTTTTTCTCTTTACCTTTAGAATGCTCCTTTTTTTCATTTTTTCCTCTCATTTATTACTTTTCTGGTCTTTTGTGCTTTTCTTTCTTTTTTTTCCATCTTATGGAGATGACCCCATTGAGAGCAATGCCTACAGGAGCATATTTTAACTCCAGGTGATAGAGGCATCCAATGGGTCTTTAATAACCAAAGTAACTTAATTAACTTTTTATTTGATATGGTTCACACAAATTTCTCCTAGACATAACAACCAGTATTCACAGAAGCAAAATTTCCCTGAAATAAGCTTTTCTGGGCTGCTAGATAATGCTGCGGAGAAGGAAATGGCAACCCACTCTAGTATTCTTGTCTGGAGAATCCCAGGGACAGAGGAGCCTGGTGGGCTGCTGTCTATGGGGTCGCACAGGGTCGGAATGACTGAAGCAACTTAATAGCAGCAGCAGATAATGCTGCTCTTATCCATACTAAAATGCAAGAAAAGCCACCTTTCTGGACAGTTCAGAGAAAATAGTCCATTCAGGGTTTCATTAAATTCCCATTACATCACCTAAACTACTATACTGGGTATAGGACTGTGTTCTCAAAACCAGTCACATTTCTCAGTAAGACTATATTACAATGACTTCTTATTTCCCATGTGTGTAACCATTTAGTGCGTGTGTCTAGTGGATCCAGTTGAAAACTAGGATGAAACGCGTGTCTTCTAATGTTTTAGCATGGAAAGAACTTTCTCATTTGCCCCTTTTCTTCTTTACCCTACCCTTTATAACAGAAGTGCATGTGGGAAAATCAATCCTTTAGCACTGCGGGCTAATCACCAATCAGAATGTTTTTCATTCTAAATCTGGCAAATATGTGGAAAATAGGAGAAAATGCAAAGAAATGTAAATTCTAAAATCTGCCACTTTTAAGTCTCAACAAAGCAGTAAATTTTAAATCAGTGTTCTGGGCAAATTTTCTTCACGCTTTTACAACAGATATTTTGTGCAAGGCCTTTGGAAAATGTTCAGCCCTTCTGTTTTTACTCAGTTGTTATCAAATATAATTTTTTATCAGATGTATTACAAGATTACAAGTCCAACTGTCTATCTGAAAGAGACACATTTAATGTAAATACCACATAATATGGAAATTAATTACTTCAATTGTCTTTATAACTAATTAAAAATGACTATCATTTGTGGGTACAAGCAACATCTTGATTCGTTCTTTGTTTTATAGGATTTTTTGTTAGATATTAGAAAACCCATTCCTGAGACAGAATGTTTCAGAAAATAAACTCATATTTCGTATGATTAGCTGAGAAATAGCGACACTTTCAGTATTTCCAGATTCTTGTATTCTTGTTCAGAAGCCACTGTTTGTATAGTAACTAGTGCTGAACACCATTCTCAGATTTAATAAAAAGTTTGAAATGAAGATATTAAAGTAAAAATTTTCATAACCCATTTCTAATTATTCTGGGTCTCCTTCCCACTGCTTTTGCTACCCATATTCTGGTTTAAGCTTCATTGCTTCTCATGGGAGTGATTGAGACTACTTCCTCAGTAGGTTCTCAGTCTCTATATTCTGCTCCCCTTCTGCCCTCACAACATGCACCTGCTAGGATAATGATCCTAAAACATAGCCTTTGCTCATATTCCCCCTGGTACAAATGACTTTAAACTCCACCATTTGCCAATAGACCCAGATTCTACTTCCCTGACCTGATTTTAAAGTTACTGTTTTATTGTGAATAGACTGGACTCTTCACAATTTTGTTACTTAAGTGTCTTTGTCTCTTTCTTTGAATAGAGTTGCTTGCTGGCTGGCTATCTTATCATTCAATGCCTCCATTTTTATGTGGTGAAATCCTACCTAATTATCAAGCGCCACTTTTATGACCTCTTCTTAGGTGCTTCTCCACTGCTTACCACCTATGTTATATAGGTTTTTCATCTTGCACTGCATAATTGCATCTATGATGCTATGTGCAAGATTTTGTGTGATGTTATCTGTGTTATAGACTCCAAAACTCTGAAGGACAGTAATCTGCCTTAGTTGTCTTTGTATAAAACACAATGCCATGAAACATAGCATTCATTTATTTGTTCTTCTGTTAAAGATGTGTTGACAACCTCTCGAATCATTTGTTGTGGTTAAACCATGAGACTATAAAGATTTACAACACAGAATAAGGGCAGTTAGCCTATGAGATAAGAATTCTAAATCTCTGAAATCAGACAGTCAATGTCTCAAGTCTTATTACACACTATTTGTATTAGGGGACACACTTTGAGTATTGTGATGGGGTTTGGGAACAGTAATAATTTTATATTGCTAGGATTTATTGAAATATTCAGTTTAAAACTTCTGGTACCTATGATTTGCCCATTTTCTTCCTTTCTTTTTTCAGTCTTCTTAGCGTGCATACAGCTTATCAGGGGAAGCAAAGCCAAATTAAAAGGTTAGGAAATAAGTGTTAGCTATCATAATAGATCTCTGTCAAACACAGTTTCAGAGTCAGATAAATGGAATTTCTAAAATTCTGACCTGGATCAAAGAAACATTTACAGAGTTGTATCTGTAGCTTTTCTTCCAAGGAGCAATCATCTTTTAATTTCATGATTGCAGTCACCATCCACAGTAATTTTGGAGCACAAGAAAATAAAATCTGTCAATGTTTCCACTTTCTCCCAATCTATTTGCCATGAAGGGATTAGACCGGATGCCATGATCTTCATTTTTTGAACTAAGATGAGGTTTAAGCCAGCTTTTTCACTCTCCTCTTTGACCATCATCAACAGGCTCTTTTTTCCCTCTTTGAGCTCTCCTATTAGAGTGGTATCATCTGCATATTTAAGGTTGCTGCTCCTTCTCCCAATAATCTTGATTCCAGCTTGGGATTCATCCAGCTTGGCATTTTGCAAGGTGTACTCTGCATGAGGTTAAAGAAACAGAGTGACAATATACAGCCTTGACATACTCCTTTCCCAATTTTGAACCAGTCCATTGCTTCATGTCCAGTTTTGACTGTTGCTTCTTAACCTACATACAGGTTTCTCAGGAGGCAGGGAAAGTGGTCTGTTATTCCTATCTCTAAGAATTTTCCACAGTGTGTTGTGGTTCACACAGTCAAAGGTTTTAGTGTACTTAATGAAGCAGAGGTAGATGTTTTTTCTGGAATTCCCTTGCTTTTTCTGTAATCCAAAGAATGTTGGCAATTTGGTCTCTAGTTCCTCTGCATTTTCTAAATCCAGCTGGTGCATCTGGAATTTTTTGGTTCACGTACTATTGAAGACTAACTTGAAGAATTTTGAGCGTTACTTTGTTAGTATGTGAAATAAGTGCAATTGTACAGTAGTTTATACACTGATTGGCATTGCCCTTCTTTGGGATTGGAATGAAAACTACCCTTTTCCAGTCTTTTGACCACTGCTGAGTTTTCCAAATTTGCTGGCATATTGAGTGCAACACTGTAACAGCATCATCTTTTAGGATACCCATGGATAGTTTAGGATATTTCTAAATTTTCTCTTTAGTTAATTGCTACCATATGAATTTATAAGTATGCATATATCCACCCATCATTGAACTTATATGTCAGTATTATTGTAGTAGAAAGTTGAGTTAAAATTATTGGACTTAACAGATAATGCCCAAATGTTCTCTGATGTGGATTGACAACAGTCCGCCCAAATTAAAGTTGAAATGCTAATTCCCAGTATGATAGTATTAGAAGTTAGGGCAGTTAGAAGTAATTAGGCCATTAGAGTTGGGCACACATGAATGGGATTAGTTCATTTATAAGGATAAATATGAGAGCTTTCTCTCTCTCTCTGCCATGTGAAGGTACAAAGAGATGAGGGCAATCTGCAAAGCAGAATGTGAGTTCTCATGAGAAATGGCATCTATTGACACCTGGATCTTAAACTGCTTAGCCTCCAGAACTGTAAGAAATGTCTTTTTTTAAACCACATAGCCTATGATAATTCGTTATAGCAGTCCAAACTAAGATACCTTCCACTTTCATGTGTAATTCTATGTAAGTTTGTTGTATTTCCAAAGGGAAATTTGTCAAAATTGGGCCTGATGGTTTCTAAGTTTCATATCTTGCTTAATATTTTCTCAACTCCAAGATTATGAAAAATATCTTTACAAATACTGAAACAAAAAAGCTTCTTAAAATGTTTTTTCATCCTTTCCTCTGAAGCAACTAATAGACAAAAAAAAATAAAACATAGTAAAGGTCACCAGATTTGATAAAATTACCAAATATTTACTCCTTATAATTATAAATTGTGATGGATAATTTCCAGTTATAGTGAATTTGGACTAATTAAAAGGAAGAGGAAGAACAGGCATATTCTGCAGATTGCATAGAGTGCTTTCAAAAGTGTATTTTGTAAGTGTAGTTCTGTAAGTCAAGGTAATAATGTCTTTATTGAAACAGCAGAGTCTTAGAGGCACACTCAGGTGTGAAAATCCCAAGGGCAGATTCTGCATTGATGATCAGCAAAGACAAGGAGCTACAGCTAAACTGCTCAGACAAGCAGTCTTTCCAGATATTAGATTTAACTGTGCCAGGAAAGAGAGAAAGCTGTGAGTTCAACTAACTTAGCTGTTATTAGTGACAGTCAGCTCAAGACAAATACAAACTAAATCACATTAAAAAAAAAAACTAGCATATATTAATAGGTTTCATAAGAAGAAAAGGCTTCTACTTATCTGAAAGTTGCAAATACTGAATGTTGATACAATGAGGAAAGACAGTGATGAGAGAAATTGTTGAGAATTGAGAAATTTCTGAAAAAATTGGTGATGAGAAATAATCATAAATGTATAGACATAGCATTAATGCATTTTTAATCTAAAGGTAAATAAGAAAATTAAATTACAAATAAAAAATTGTTAAATAACAAATTAAAATAATTATGCTAAATGCAAAAGCCTGATAAAACGAGTACTGACTCTTAGGATATTCCCTAGAAGAATTTATATGAGATCAAGTAATCAGTTCTGTGAACTTTGAGTGAAGCAATGTGAACACTGTATGTGATTTTTGCACGAAGATTTTGAACAATTCCTTCATTTAAAAAAGAAACAGAGGACATATTGCTCATCTTTTTTTTAAGTCAGTTTCATAAATTAACTTCTAAGAATTTTTCCATTTCATTGATATTTTCACATTCCTTACAAAAGATTATTTTTGACATTAAAAAACAGATTTTTAAAGTAAAATTGGCATAAAATAAATTTAATATTTCTAAAGTATAACATTTGATAATTTTGACATATTAATGTATTATTCATCAAGCTCCTTAAACTCGGCACAATTATTTTGGGGTTCATCCATATTGTTGCATGTGTTGATAATCCTGAATGTATTGTAATTTGTCAACCCAGTCAACAATTATGGACATGTGGATTGTTTCCAGTTTGGAATTATTATAAATAAAACTGATTTTACACATCTTTGTATGAACATAAATTTTCATTTCTCTCAGGTAATTAATAGTAGTGGAAAGGCAGGATTGTATAAGAAGCATATGTTTAACCCTTTAAGAAACTTCCAAGCTGTTTTTGAAAACATAATGTTTAACATTCTTTGCCAGCACAGCATGAAAATTTCATCTTCTCCATATTCTTTTCAACACTTGGTAAGAGCAGACTTTCTAATTTTGGTCATTGTAATACATATGAAATGATATTTCCTTGTGATTTAATTTGCATTTCCCTCTCCCCATGTCCCTAAATCTCTTCTCTATGTCTTTTTCTCTATTGCTGCCCTGTAAATAAATTTTTGAGTACCATTTTTCTAGGTTCTGTATATATGCATTAGAATTTGATATTTATATGATATTATATGATATATGATATAATATGATATTCTCTTTCTCTTTCTGACTTATTTCACTATGTGCAATAGGTTCTAGGTTCATCCACCTCTTTAGAACTGACTCAAATGTGTTCCTTTTTATGGCTGAGTAATATTCCATTGTGTGTATGTACCACAACTTCTTTATCCATTCATCTGTTGATTGACATCTAGGTTGCTTCCATGTTCTAGTTATTGTAAATAATGCTGCAATGAACATTGGAATACATGTGTCTTTTTCAATTTTGGTTTCCTTGGGGTATATGCCAGGGGTGGGATTGCTGGGTCATATAGTGGTTTTATTCCTAGTTTTTTAAGGAATCTCCATACCGTCTTCCATAGTGGCTGTATCAATTTACATTCCCACCAACAGTACAAGAGTGTTCCCTTTTCTCCACACCCTTTCCAGAATTTATTGTTTGTAGAGTTTTTGATGATGGCCATCCTGACCAGTGTAAGGTGATATATCATTGTAGATTTTTTTTTTTTAATAAATTTATTTATTTTAGTTGGGGGCTAATTACTTTACAATATTGTAGTAGTTTTTGCCATACACTGACATGAATCAGCCATGGGTTCACATGTGCTCCCCCTCCCGAACCCTCCTCCCACCTCCCTCCCCATCCCATCCCTCTGGGTCATCCCAGTGCTCCAGCCCTGAGCATCCGTCCCATGCATAGAACATGGAATGGTGTTCCACTTCACATATGACAATATACATGTTTCATCACTGTAGTTTTGATTTGCATTTCTCTAATAATGAGCAATGTTGAGCATCCTTTCATGTGTTTGTTAGCCATCTGTATGTCTTCTTTGGAGAAATGTCTGTTTAGTTCTTTTTCCCATTTTTCTATTGGGTTATTTGTTTTTCTGGGAGTGAGTTGTATGAGTTGCTTGTATATTTTGGAAATTAATCTTGGTCAGTTGCTTAATTTGCTATTGTTTTCTCCCATTCTGAGGGCTGTCTTTTCACCTTGCTTATAGTTTCCTTTGCTTTGCAAAAGATTTTAAGCTTAATCAGGTCTCACTTGTTTACTTTTGTTTTTATTTCCATTACTCTAGGAGGTGGGTCATAGAGGATCGTGTTTTGATTTATGTCATCGAGTGTTCTGCCTATGTTTTCCTCTAAGAGTTTTATAGTTTCTGGTCTTACATTTAGGTCTTTAATCATTATGAGTTTATCTTTGTGTATGGTGTTAGGAAGTATTCTAATTTCATTCTTTTACATGTAGCTGTCCAGTTTTCCTGGAACCATTTACTGAAGAGTCTGTCTTTGCCCCATGGTATATTCTTGCCTCCTTTGTCAAAATTAAGGTACCCATAGGTGTATGGGTTTATTTCTGGACTTTCTATCTTATTCCATTAGTCTATATTTCTGTTTTTGTGCCAGTACCAGTGTTTTGATGACTGTAACTTTGTAGTATAATCTGAAGTCAGGAAGATTGATTCCTCCAGCTCCATTCTTCTTTCTCCAGACTGCTTTGGATATTGTGGGTCTTTTGTGTTTTTATATGAATTGTGAAAATTTTTGTTCTAGTTCTTTGGAAAACGCCGTTGGTAATTTGATAGGGATCACATTGAATCTGTAGATGGTGTTTGGTAATATAGTCATTTTCACAATATTGATTCTTCCTACTCAGGAACATGGAATATCTCTCCATCAGTTTATGTCATCTTTGATTTCTTTCATTAGTGTCTTATAATTTTCTGTGTACAGTTCTTTTATCTCCTTAGGTAGGTTTATTCCTAGATATTTAATTATTTTTGTTGCAATGGTGAATGGGATTGATTCCTTAATTTCTCTTACTGATTTTTCATTGTTAGTATATACAAATGCAAGTAATTTCTGTGTGTTGATTTTGTATCCTAAAAAGTTTGCTAAATTCACTGATTAGCTCTAGTAATTTTTTGATACTATCTTTAGGGTTTTCTGTGTGCAGTATCATGTCATCTGCAAACAGTGAGAGCTTAACTTCTTTTCCGATCTGGATTCCTTTTGTTTCTTTTTCTTCTCTGATTGCTGTAGCTAGGACTTCCAGAACTATGTTGAAAAATAATGGTGAAAGTGGACACCCTTGTCTTGTTCCTGATCTTGGTGGGGAATGCTTTCAGTTTTTCACCATTGAGAATAATGTTTGCTGCAGGCTTATCATATATGGCCTTTACTATGTTGAGGTAAAGTCCTTCTATGCCCATTTTTTTTTGAAGAGTTTTAACCATAAATGGATGCTGAATTTTGTCAAAGGCTTTTTCTGAATCTATTGAGATTATCATACGGTTTTTATCTTTCATTTTTTAATATGGTGTATCACATTGATTGATTTGTGTATATTTAAGAATCCTTGCATCCCTGGAATAAACCCAACTTGATCATGGTGTATGAGCTTTTTGATGTGCTGCTGAATTCTGTTTACTAAAATTTTGTTGAGGATTTTTGCACCTATGTTCATCAGTGATATTGCCTGTAGTTTTCTTTTTGTGTGTTGTCTTTGTCTGGTTTTGGTATTAGGGTGATGGTGGCCTCTTAGAATGAGTTTGGACGTGTTCCTTCCTCTGCAATTTTTTGAAAGAGTTTGAGAAGGATAGGCATTAGCTCTTCTCTAAATGTTTGCTAGAATTCTCCTGTGAAGCCCTCTGGTCCTGGGCTTTTGTCTTTTGGGAGATTTTTGATCACAACTTCAATTTCAGTGCTTGTAATTGGGTTGTTCACAGTTTCTATTTCTTCCTGGTTCAGTCTTGGAAGATTGAACTTTTCTAAGAATCTGTCCTTTTCTTCCAGGTTATCTATTTTATTGCCATACAGTTGTTCATAATAGTCTCTTATAATCCTTTATGTGTCTGCACTGTCTTTTGTAACCTATCCTTTTTCATTTCTTATTTTGTTGATTTGACTCTTCTCTCTTTTTTTCTTGATGAGTCTGGCTAAAGGTTTGTCAATTTTGTTTACCTTTTCAAAGAAACAGCTTTTATTTTATTAATCTTTACTATTGTTTCTTTCATTTCTTTTTCTCTGCTCGGATCTTTATTATTTCTTTCCTTCTATTAACTTTGTTTATTATTATTATTATTATTCTTTTTCCAGTTGTTTTAGGTGTACAGTTAGGTTGTCTAGTCATTGTTTTTCTTGTTTCTTGGGTTAGGATTGTACTGCTATAAACTTCTCTCTTGGAAATGCTTTTGCTTCATTCCATACGTTTTGAATTGTTGTGTTTTCATTGTCTTTTGTTTCTAGAAACTTTTTAATTTCTCTTTTGATTTCTTCAGTAACCTGTTGGTTATTTAGAAATGTGTTGCTTATTCTCCATGTGTTTGTGTTTCTTACAGTTTTTTTTTTCTTGTAATTGAAATCAAGTCTCATAGCATCGTGGTTGGAGATGCTTGATACAATTTCAGTTTTCTTAAATTTACTGAAGTTTGATTTGTGACCCAAGATGTGGTCTATCCTGGAGAATGTTCCATGTGCATTTCAGAAGAAGGTGTATTCTTCTGCATTTGGATGGGATGTCCTGAAGATATCAATGAGATCCATCTCATCTAAGGTATCATTTAAGACTTGTGTTTCCTTATTAATTTTTTGTTTTGATGATCTGTCCATTGATGTGAGTGAGATGTTAAAATCTCCTACTATTATTGTGTTACTGTCAATTTCTCCTTTTATGCCTGTTAGTGTTTGTCTTATGTATTTAGGTGCTCCTATGTTGGGTACATAGATATTTACAATTGTTATGTTTTTCTCTTGGATTGATCCTTTGATCATTATGTGGTGTCCTTCCTTATCTCTTGTAATCTTCTTTATTTTGAGGTCTATTTTGTCTGATATGAGGATTGCTATTCCATCTTCCTTTTGCTTTCCATTTGCATGGAATATATTTTTCCATCCTCTCACTTTCAATCTATATGTGTCTTTAGATCTGAACTGGGTTTCTTGTAGACAGCATATATATGGTCTTGTTTTTGTGTCCATTCAGCCAGTCTGTGTCTTTTGGTTGGTGCATTTAGTTCATTTACATTTAAAGTAATTATTGATATGTATGTTTCTATTGCCATTTTCTTAATTGTTTGGGGTTGACTTTGTAGATCTTTTATCTCTTGTATTTCTTGACTATATAAGTCCCTTTAACATTTGTTGTAAAGCTGGTTTGGTGGTACTGAATTCTCTTAACTTCTGCTTGTCTGAAAAGCTTTTTATTTTGCCATAAATTTTTAATGAGATCCTTGCTGGATACAGTAATCTTGGTTGTAGATTTTTCCCTTTCAGTACTTTAATTATATCCTGCCATTCCTTTCTGGCCTGTAGAGTTTCTGCTGAAAGATCAGCTGTTAAGCATATGGGGTTTCCCTTGTATGTTATGTGCTGCTTCTCCTTTGCTGCTTTTAATATTCTTTCTTTGTGTTTAGCCTTTGTTAGTTTGATTAGTATGTGTCTTGGCACGTTTCTCTTTGGGTTTATCCTGCATGGGACTCTTTGTGCATCTTGGGCTTGATTGACTATTTCCTTTTCCATGTTGGAGAAATTTTCAACTATAATCTCTTCAAAAATTTTCTCATACCCTTTCTTTTCCTCTTCTTCTTCTGGGAGCCCTATAATTCGAATGTCGGTGTGTTTGATATTGTCCCAGAGGTCTCTGAGACTATTCTCAGTTCTTTTCATTCTTTTCACTTTATTCTGCTCTTCAGAAGTTATTTCTACCATTTTATCTTCCAGCTCAGTGATTCATTCTTCTGGTTCAGATATTCTGCTATTGATTCCCTCTAGAGTATTTTTAACTTCAGTAATTTTGTTGTTTGTTTCTATATGTTTATTCTTTAATTCTTCTAGGTCTTTGTTAATTGACTCTTGTATTTTTCCCATTTTTTCAAGGTTTTTGATCATCTTTACTATCATTATTCTGAATTCTTTTTCAGGTAGTTTGCCTATTTCCTCTTCATTTATTTGGATTTCTGTGTTTCTAGTTTGTTCCTTCATTTGTGTAGTATTTATCTGCCTTTTCATTAATTTTTTTTTAACTTATTTCATTTGAGGTCTCCTTTTCCCAGGCTTAAAGGCATGTTGAATTCTTTCCTTGAAGAACGTTGAATTCTTTCTTCCATTTGGGTTCTGCCCGCCTAATATTGGTTCAATGGTTTGTATAAGCTTCATATAGGGTGAGATTTGTGCTGAGGTTTTGTTTGTTTGTTTTCCTATGATGGGCAAGACTGAGTGAGGTCATAATCCTCTCTGCTGATGATTGGGTTTCTGTTTTTGTTTTGTTTCTTGTTTAGATGAGGCGTCCTGCACAGGGTGCTACTGGTGGTTGGGTGATGCTGGGTCTTGTATTCAAGTGGTTTCATTTGTGTGAATTCTCACTATTTGATACTCCCTAGGGTTAGCTCTCTGGTAGTCTAGGATCTTAGAGTCAGTGCTCCTACTCCAAAGGCTCAAGCCTTGATCTCTGGTCAGGAACTGAGATTCCACAAGTGGTTTGTTAAGGCATTAAATGAGATTAAAACAAATATCCAAAAATGAGAAATCAAAGATGAACCAGAGACAAATGGCAGTTACAAAACCAGGCAAATAATAATTAAAATAATGGAATATGCACACACACACACACATATATATATACACCCATGAGCAAAGTCCAAACAGTCCAACAAAAACAAAGTACAGTAGACTGACCCAGTGAACAAAGGAAATCAAAAATTGTATTTACCAGTTAAGAACAAAACTAACTAAAGCACAGACAGGAAAACAAAACTAAGGCAAGATGCCAAGTGGGGAATAAAGCAGTGAAAATAAGACTGACAAATGTGTTGAGAGGAAAGAAGAGAAAGGAAAGAAAGAATAGATAAGCAAAGCTAAATAGAGGTAGATAAAGAAGATTTATATATGTTAAAAATTAACTGCAAGGGGAAAAGAATAGTAAAAAAAGAAAAAGGAGTAAGTGTAGAAAAAATAATAATAGGTTTAAAAACTTAAAAATTAAAATTATAAAAAAGAGAGAGAAAAAAAGGAAAACTCCACAGAACTGCAAAAGCCCAACATAGAGGCAGATGTTTATAGCAATAAAAAATGTGACTGAGGAATAAAAAAAAAAAGGTCAAAAGCTTAATTGGATTTCCTAGTGCCAATAAAAATGACAAATACAACAGGGGGGGGGGGGTGGAAGGAAAAAGAAAAAGAAAAAAATTCCAGAAGATTCTACAGAACAAATCAAAAAAATAAGAATAATAAATGTTTTCCTTGAGTCACTGCTGTTAGAGTCCTTTCCTCCGCTGGGAATCACAGTTCACCACACCTCCCTAAGATGCCCTCCAACACTGTGCTGATCTCTGGACCTGCTGTGGGGGAAGCTCAGGTTCTAATCTGGTTCTACTCCTTTATGTTCTTACCTCCAATGTCCACAGCTATAAGAACTAGTACGTTTTCTTTTGTGGGAGCTCTCAATTAACTTTTATATATTCCATAGACACAGAGCCTGCCTTGTTGATCATGTGGATTTAATCTGCAGCTTGTTCAGCTGGTGGGAAGGTTTTGGGTCTTCTTCCTTAGCCACACTGCCCCTGGGTTTCAACTGTGGTTTTATTTCCACCTCTACATGTGGGTCGTCCACTGGGGCTGCTCCTGAGGACTTGGGTTTGCCCCTGTGAGGGCCAGGTGTAGAGGCGGTACAGCTGCTTGGGTCGCAGGGGTTCTGGAAGCACCAGGTAATCAGGGGAGTCAGCGGCTAGGGAAGCAGGAAATATAGTGCTCTCGTAGGGTATGGCAACCAGTATTGGCCAATACGCTCCAGTATTCTTGCCTGGAGAACTCCCCTCCCTGACAGAGAAGCCTGGCAGGCCACAGACTAAAGGGTCACAAAGACTCTGACACGACCGAAGCGACCCTGCGCACATAGAGGCAAGAATTTATTTGCCTGTGGCAGCTCTGCCCCAGTGAGAGTGGAGCATGAAGGTGGCAGAGCTGCTTGGCTTACAGGGACCCTGGTGGCGCCAAGTGTGCAGAGACACCCTCTGCTGCAGGAGTTATGGCCCAATCAGAGTCTTTTTTTGAGTCTCTTGTAGCTGGCAATCAGAAGGCCTCTTTGGCCAGTCCTCCTCCATAGCTTCGCTCGTTCAGGCACTTAGAAGGCTCGGTTGCCTAGGGTCATTCTCTGTTGTTTGGCGCATCAGGCACATAGAAGGGCCTACCTGGCTGGGGTCCTACTCTGTAGATCAGCACATCAGTCACTTAAAGGAGCACCCTGAGTGGGGTCCTACTCCGTAGTTCAGTGCGTCAGGCGTTTGATGGGCCAGCGTCTCTGTTGTTCAGCTGGCATGTGCGGAGAGAGAGGTTATGGTGATGGCTCCACCCCCTAAGCATGACTCAGCAGTATCGCCTTGCTTCCGTGGCTGCCGAGCTTTCCTCCACAGGCATTTCCCCCTGCAGTCTCATCCCTCACATCCCCTCGATCCATCTCTCTGCAATCAAGAGCAGCCCTCGCCCTGGGATTGCTCCATAATCCCTGAACTCCAGCTCCCAGCCACTGCGCCATCAGGGAACCAGCATTCCTGTCCGGGGTATGTATGGCTGCGGCAAGGACTGTCTGATTCTCATTCTGTTTAGGCTGCCACAGGTCAGCTGTTTCACTCTCAGCCTTAAATGTTTCTCCTCTGATTCAGACAATTGCCCCGATGTGAGGTTTGTACCCCTGCTTCAGATCCCCCACCGGCTGAAAGCAGGTCCAGTCCTACTAAAACTGCTGTTTTCCCCTCTAGTTCCTTCATCCTATCGAGTTTTGCGTGGTTCCATATATTTTTTCCCTCTGGTCAGATACTGCTGTCCGTTCTCAGCTAGTGTTCTGCATGCATTTCTGTGTCTCAAGGTGTATTCCTGATGTATCCGTGGAGAGAGATGGACTCCATGTCCAACCACTCCTTCACCATCTTGTTCTCGCCAAACTTCCTCATTTTTTCTTCTCTCAAAAATGTGATTTAAAGAACTAGAAGCACAAGCCTTCCAGTTTCAACTTTGACATGTAAAGTCCAGAATTGTCACTCTCATTCTTACAGTAAAAAGCTGAACAAAGTGAAAATCATTTTTTTAGACCAGAGAATTGTTTGTGAACTTGTGTCATCAACTAGTTCCCAATTACATTTTTCTATTAATATTAATAACATATTTTCATATGTTTATTCATTAATTGTAGTAGTTCTGTACAATTTCTCTTGACCATTTTTTATTTTTTCCTTATTAATAAATTTACTTCAGATATTTAAAATTTTAATTCTTTGCTAGATTTACATGTTGAAAATATCTTCTCCCATGTTATGACTCAATATTCATATTTTAAGGCATTTTTTTGGATTTAAAAAAGTTCATAATTTTAATTACCAAATTTAAGTTAAAAATATTTTCCTTTATGTTTTTTTTGTGTGTGTTGTGGCAGTGTGTTTCATGTAGAAAATACTTTCTACACCAAGGTATATTCTATCACTAAGGTGATAAAATATTCTTCATATGATTTTTTAATCTATTTATAGTTTTATCTTTTACATTTGTGTATTTAATGCAAGTAATGTGGATTTTTATATAAAATCTGCAATATGGGTTCAATTTCATTTTTTAATTTAAGTAGCAAATGGTCTTGTCACTGTGTTGAATCTCATACTGCTTACCACATAAGAGGCTAATGATTCAAGAGTCAAGATGTTGGGGCAAGGAATAGTGACTTTATTTGGAAAGCCAGCAAGCCAAGAAGATGGTGGACTATTGTCACACAAAAACCATCTCACTCTTAGAATTCAAGTTTCTTTTATATTTAAAGGGGAGGGAATATGGCTGCTTGTTATAAATTTCTGGGTGCCTGAATCCTTTGTTCTTGCAGCCGTCAACATAGGTCTGGTCACAATATTCCCGTAAGCCTCCAACAAGACAAATGTTCAGCATTTGTTCTGCACTTTTTTTGGTCTCTGTTCTGCAATTTTTCATCTTATATCGATGAAATGAGTTATACCTTTAAAGGTCAAGCCTGAGGGGCAGAACCTTGAGAATGGGCTATCAAATGCATTTTAGGCTATACAGTCAACATTCCTTTACAAAGGTGTAGAATCAGCATGACTAAGGCACTAGTGACCGAGCGCAAAGGTTAGAGCTAAAGGATCTAGTATGAAGTCAGTTTTGTTCTTCTCTATTACATTCTCATTTACATGGTCAAGTTCAACCTTTCACCAATGACCTGCTAAACTACCTCTATCATATCAGGTACCCGCATATATGTAATTCTGTTTCTGTGCTATTAATTCTGATCTTTTGGTCTAAGGATCTAAACTTAGTTTAATAACACACTGTTAATTACTACGGTTTTATAGAAAGTTGTGAAAATTTGTGAGGAAATTTGTTACTCATGGTTATTTTGATTATTCACATTTCTTATAAATTTTAAAACTTTTGTTAGATTGCATTGAATGCTTCCCTCAGTGGGTAAAGAATCCACCTGCAATGCAGGAGACCCAGGTTGGATCCCTGGGTTGGGAAGATCCCCTGGAGAAGGAAATGGCAACCCATTCCAGTCTTTTTGCCTGGGAAATCCCATGGAGAGAGGAGCCTGGCTGCAAGAGTGGGGCTGCAAGAGTACGACATGACTTAGCTGTTAAACCACAATGATTGTTCTATAGTTAATATCTTTATCATGTTGAATATTTCAATACATGAACAAGATCTATCCTTCTAGTTATTTATGTATTAGTAAACAGAGTTCAGCAAAATTTCATAATTTTCTGTACAAAATCTTACACATCTCTTTTTTTGAATCACCCAAGTAGTTTACTTTTTATGCTATTTTAAATGCTATACTTTAATTTAAAATTTATTTATTTTATAACTTTATTCTTACATAGAAATGAAATGATCTTTGCAGTGATTCTATTGGAGAAAATTTCTGATTCATTTTTCTTAGTTGGTATAGTTTTTAAATAACAGATTTTATTAATTATATTATTTAATTTTTAATGGTTTTTGATTTACAGAAATAGTAAGCAGGTAGTATAGAATTCTCATATTTATTCCATCCTCTACCACCACACACACACAGTTTCCTCTATTAACATTTTTCATTAGTATGGCAGATTTATTAACTAACACAACTAAAGAACAAATATATTATTAGCTGAATCAGTAGTTTACATTAAGTTTACTCTTTGTGTTATACAATTCAACTGGGTTTTGACAGATACATATCATCATAAGTCTACCATTATTGTATCATACATAATAGTTTCACCATCCTAAAAAGCTCGCCTCTTTCTCTCAAACCTTTGGCAAACACTGCTCTTTTTATTATCTGTATAGTTTTTCCATTTTTCAGAACAGCAAATAGTTGAATGATATAGTATGTAGCCTGTTCAGATGGATTTCCTTCACAAAGCAATATGCATTAAATTTTCCTTTAGGTCTTTTTGTAGCTTGATAACATATTTCTTTTAATCATTGAATAATACCCCACTGGATGTAGTGCTATTTGTTTCTCCTTTAACTTTTGAAGGACGTTTTGGTTATTGCTTCCAAATTTGAGTGATTATAAATAAATCTGCTATAAATATTAGTGTGCAGATTTTTGTGTAAATGTTCAACTCAATGGAGTAAATAATATCTGAGCACTGTTCTTGGATCATCAGTTGTGCTATGTGTTTCATCATGGCAGATTGCCAAACATTCTTCCAAAATAGC
Organism: Okapia johnstoni; assembly: GCA_024291935.2. Classification (NCBI taxonomy): domain Eukaryota; kingdom Metazoa; phylum Chordata; class Mammalia; order Artiodactyla; family Giraffidae; genus Okapia; species Okapia johnstoni. Next base: position 77,001,159 of record CM044311.1, on the reverse strand, counting down.
TATACTGCTTTGCATTCCCACCAGCAATGAATTGGAGTTGCTGTTGCTTCATATCCTTGTCAGTATTTGGTATCATCAAGTTGTTGTTTCTTTTTTCTTTTTATTTAATTTTTTAAAAATTTTGGTCATTCTAATTTGTGTGTAGTTGTATTTTATTCCCATTTTTATTTACAGTTCCCTAGCAATTTTCCCAGTGACACCAATTCTCAGCTGGATCTAAAAAGAGCTGTTGGTTTCTAATTTGTTCAGCTTTCTGAAAATGTGAAAATGAGAGCGACTACTTCCAAACTCCTTACATGCCAGGGCTGCAACCAGATGTTTTCCTGATTTGTTTTTAATAATTAAAAGTCACATTCAATATTTACTTTTATGTCATAGTCAATCATGAGAGTTCAGTTCAGTTCAGTCACTCAGTCGTGTCCGACTCTTTGCGACCCCATGAACCACAGCACGCCAGGCCTTCCTGTCCATCACCAACTGCCGGAGTCCACCCAAACCCATGTCCATTGAGTCAGTGATACCATCCAACCATTTCATCCTCTGTCGTCCCCTTCTCCTCCTGCCCTCAATCTTTCCCAGCATCAGGGTCTTTTCCAATGAGTCAGCTCTTTGCATCAAGTGGCCAAAGTATTGGAGTTTCAGCATCAGTCCTTCCAATGAATATTCAGGACAGATTTCCTTTAGGATGGACTGGTCGGATCTCCTTGCAGTCCAAGGGACTCTCAAGAGTCTTCTCCAACACCACAGTTCAAAAGCATCAATTCTTCTGCGCTCAGCTTTCTTTATAGTCCAACTCTCACATCCATACATGACTACTGGAAAAACCATAGCCTTGACTAGACAGACTTTTGTTGACAAAGTAATGTCTCTGCTTTTCAATATGCTGTCTAGGTTGGTCAAACCTTTCCTTCCAAGGAGTAAGCATCTTTTAATTTCATGGCTGCAGTCACCATCTGCAGTGATTTTGGAGCCCAGAAAAATAAAGTCAGCCACTGAGTATATTTACTATCATTTCATTTGTTCATATCATCTATGTCCTGTAGACGTGTGTGATCTTGCATTCATTCACTTAGACATTCTAAGACAGACTTAAGTATTTGGGAGAAGATGAAAAGAAGGTTTTTTTCCTTAAAGCAGCACCTTAAACCTTCCAATGGATTCTGTCTCATTTTGCAAACAGAAATAGTAGTTTTATTAGATACACAAATCAACAAAATTTTTATTCAGGGGGAAAATATGTCTTTTTATAGCTTTTCTCTTCTGATAAAGTGTAAATTTCCTTTTGTAACTGCAGAAATAACGTCACTTTATTTTCGTATCATAGCCCACCATGGCAGAAGCTCTCAAAATGCAATATGAAATGTAATATGGTTCAAAGTCATCTAAGAAACATGCAAAAATACCTATTTCTGCTAAGACATGGAAACAATTAGAATTATTATAAAACCCTTCAATGTGAAATTGAAAAAAATAGAACAGATATTTATAAAGAATTTTGGAAGTAAATTGAATTTAGAATCCAGATATATAGAATCCAATCTTGGCTCTAAAAGTTGTTAGATTCAGAGATTTCTAAATCTCATTTCTCTAAAATATGAGCAATTAAAAAAAAATACTAGCACTTTCAGATAACAGGGTTTCCAGAAGAGTGAAATGTGATAATAGGCTAGGAAGTTTATTGTTATAAATACCATACTAAGTATATGTTGTTATACTCAGTTCCCAAAGCTATTATACCCATGAGAAGGAGGGAAAAAAGAACAGGGTGAGGTGAAGAGAAGGAGAAGGGAGGAAGTAAGAAGAAAAAGAGTGAGCTTAAATATTTTACCAGTTTCTAATGACCATCATAATTAAAACTGAATTCTTCACCACACAAATAAATCCCTGTAACATCATGTAATGGCTCCCAGATGATTCCACGTCAAATTCCAAAGGTATATATTTTCCTGGATGAAGTTTTCACTTCAGTTCATTGGGAAAAAATACTGGAATCAGATTTTCAGGGTTATAAATTTAATATCTGGTTGTGAAGATGAAGAATGCAAGAATATTTTTTCTATCTGCTTGATTTTCTCATAATTGTGGCGAAGAGCAATTGACTGAAATCTCTTCTGTAGAAAACAGTTCCCAGAATAGTAAATGGCACACCTGGGCAAAGCTAGGCATAAAAAAATGGAAGGAATCCTAAAAATACATTCTTTATATATCTCCTAAAAAAACCAAATATTTGATTCATAATATCAATGCCACATTCATATCAAAAAAAGATCAACAAAATTTCCAAACATTCACTAGGATATTTCCAAATATCAAAATATCCATTTGAATATTTACAAATACTCAAATACCCATATGGCAAATTGCCTAGTTATTCCCAAAGATTGATTATAGTTGGCTCGTTAAAATTGGGATTCAACAGTCACACATTACATTCAGTTGTTGTATCTTATTAGTCCTTTTAAATCTAAAAATCACTTCCAAACTTCTCATCTTTTTTAATGATATGATCTTGATGAACCAACTGTCAAATATTTGATTGCTTATTCACTTAACTCATTCCTTTATTACCTAGATTTCCAATGAAATAAAGATCAGTTCAAAAGTTTGGAGTTACATATATTCAATTTTAAAATGTTGGTGAGAACAAGTCATTGGTGATGGTATACAATTTATGTTGTATCAACTGAGAACACACCTGAGAAGAATTTGTTTTATTGTGTGATGTTTAATTTTTTTTGTCTTTAGACACTTTTATCTCTAGACATACTGAGTCTAAGCTGCTGTGGGCATTTAGATGAGTGGATCTGATATATAGTTAAATATTTAGATCAGGAACTATGGAAATTTATGTGAGTTAGAAAAAAATAATAGATTTAAGACATCAAGATACAATAAAATCATGCAAGGAGAGCATAAAGAGCAAAAAAATAAGAGCACCAAGAAGAGAAGAAGCCTAGGAGGAGCCATTCTTTATGAGAAAGGCACAAGATGAGACAGCAAAAAAATAGGAGAGCATGGAAACAGATAGCAGTATTATCTCCAGTACATTCTTGTTCCTAGAGTAATATCATGAGATTGGATTGTTCTGGAGGAGAGGAAGTGGTTAAAAACAGTTTTATTGAAGTATAATTGATATACATTAAGTGTAACATTTTAATTACTTTGGCATATGTACAAACCTATGAAACCACCATCAGGATAGTGAACAGTTTATCTTCCCGAAGATTCCTTATTCCCTATTCTAACTTGTCCCTCCCACCTTTCCTGACCTTCTGACTCCTTAGCTAATTACCGATCTGCTTTCTGTCATTATAGATTAACTGGTATTTTCTAGAGTTTTATATAAACAGAATATATAGTATGTACTCTTTACAGTCTGGCTTCTTTTTTCAGCATAATTGTTTTGAGATTTATCCATACTCTGTATGGATAAATAGTTCTTTCCTTTTTAGTGTGAAGTAATAGTCCATACATGAAAATGTGTTTATACCTTTACTTGTTGATACGACAAAGTCCATAGTAAATCATACTACTCTGAAAGAAAGTGAAGGTGTTAATCGCTCAGTCTTGTCTGACTCTTTGCGACCCCATGGACTACAGCCCACCAGACTCTTCTGTCTATGGAATTCTCCAGGCAAGAATACTGGAGTGGGTAGGCATTCCCTTCTTCCCCTCGCAGGGATTGAACTGGGGTCTCCTGCCTTGCAGACAGATTATTTACCATCTGAGCCACCAAGGAACCCCAAATTGCTTTAGTCAAGCACGATTTGAACTCCTACCATGGCAGACACAGAGCTAGTTACTGAATTGGGATAGTGAACAAGAGACAAACTCCCTGTCCTTGAGGAGTTTATAGTTATACCCAGGAGAAATAAAGCATATGTCTATGCAAAGATTTAAGTACAAATGTTCATGAAAGCTTTACTGGTTTTCAGTTCAGTTCAGTTTCAGTTCAGTCACTCAGTCATGTCCAACTCTTTGCGACCCCATGAATCACAGCACACCAGGCCTCCCTATCCATCACCAACTCCCGGAGTCTACCCAAACCCACGTCCATCGAGTAGGTGATGCCATCCAGCCATCTCATCCTCTGTCGCCCCCTTCTCCTCCTGCCCTCAATCCTTCCCAGCATCAGGGTCTTTTCCAATGAGTCAGCTCTTCACATGAGGTGGCCAAAGTATTGGAGTTTCAGCTTCAACAGCAGTCCTTCCAATGAACACCCAGGACTGATCTCCTTCAGGATGGACTGGTTGGAATTTCTTGCATTCCAAGGGACTCTCAAGAGTCTTCTCCAACACCACAGTTCAAAAGCATCAATTCTTCGGCACTCAACTTTCTTCACCGTCCAGCTCTCACATCCATACATGACCACTGGAAAAACCATAGCCTTGACTAGATGGACCTTTGTTGGCAAAGTAATGTCTCTGCTTTTAAATATTCTATCTAGGTTGGTCATAAACTTCCTTCCAAGGAGTAAGCGTCTTTTAATTTCATGGCTGCAATCACCATCAGCAGTGATTTTGGAGCCCCCCCAAAAAAAGTCTGACACTGTTTCCACTGTTTCCCCATCTATTTCCCATGAAGTGATGGGACCAGATGCCATGATCTTAGTTTTCTGAACGTTGAGCTTTAAGCCAACTTTTTCACTCTCCTCTTTCACTTTCATCAAGAGGCTCTTTAGTTCTTCTTCACTTTCTGCCATAAGGGTGATGTCATCTGCATATCTGAGGTTATTGATATTTCTCCTGGCAATCTTGATTCCAGCTTGTGTTTATTCCAGCCCAGCGTTTCTCATGATGTACTCTGCATAGAAGTTAAATAAGCAGGGTGACAATATACAGCCTTGACATGACTCCTTTTCCTATTTGGAACCAGTCTGTTGTTCCATGTCCAGTTCTAACTGTTGCTTCCTAACCTGCATACAGGTTTCTCAAGAGACAGGTCAGGTGGTCTGGTATTCCCATCTCTTTCAGAATTTTCCACAGTTTATTTTGATCCACACAGTCAACGGCTTTGGCATAGTCAGTAAAGCAGAAATAGATGTTTTTCTGGAACTCTCTTGCTTTTTCGATGATCCAGCAGATATTGGCAATTTGATCTCTGGTTCCTCTGCCTTTTCTAAAACCAGCTTAAACATCTGGAAGTTCACGGTTCACATATTGCTGAAGCCTGGCTTGGAGAATTTTGAACATTACTTTGCTAGTGTGTGAGATGAGTGCAGTTGTGCAGTAGTTTGAGCATCCTTTGGCATTGCCTTTCTTTGGGATTGGAATGAAAACTGACCTTTTCCAGTCCTGTAGCCACTGCTAAGTTTCCCAAATTTGCTGGCACATTGAGTGCAGCACTTTCACAGCATCATCTTTCAGGATTTGAAATAGCTCAACTGGAATTCCATCACCTCTACTGGCTTTGTTCGTATTGATGCTTTCTAAGGCCCCCTTGACTTCACATTCCAGGATGTCTGGCTCTAGGGAAGTGATCACACCATTGTGATTATCTGGGTCATGAAGATCTTTTTTGGACAGTTCTTCTGTGTATTCGTGCCACCTCTTCTTAGCATCTTCTGCTTCTGTTAGGTCCATACCATTTCTGTCCTTTATCAAGCCCATCGTTGCATGAAATGTTCCCTTGGTATCTCTAATTTTCTTGAAGAGATCTCTAGTCTTTCCCATTCTATTGTTTTCCTCTATTTCTTTGCATTGATTGCTGAGGAAGGCTTTCTTATCTCTCCTTGCTATTCTTTGGAACTCTGCATTAGCTCTACTCAACGTTGTTTTTTCACCAATAAGTAGAATCATATGATAGGGTTTAAGAAACTGCCAAACTGTTTCCTAATCTCATTGTACCATTTTACATTTCTGCCAACAATATATGAGAATATAATTTCTAATACATCCTGACTAATAACTCATATGACGTGAAAGTTGCTCAGTTGTGTCCAACTCTTTGTGCCATGGACTATACAGTCCATGGAATTCTCTAGGCCAGAATACTGGAGTGGGTAGCCTATTTCTTCTCCAGGGAATCTTCCCAACCCAGGAATTGAACCGGGATCTCCTGCATTGCAGGTAGATTCTTTACCAACTGAGCTATGAGGGAATCCCTAATAACTCATATGGTCAGTAATTTTAATTTTAGTCATTCTAATTGGTGTGTAGTAGGATCTTATCATGGTTTTCATTTATATTTACCTAATGGCTGATGATGTTTAGCATCTTTTCGTGTGATTATTTGCCATCTGTATATATTCTTTAGTAGAGTCTATTAATCTCCTTTACTGCTAATTCTAATATCTGTGGCAGGTCTGAGTCAGTTTCTATTAATTGATCTTTTTCCTTATTATGGATCAATTTTTTGTTCTACTTCTTTGTATGCCTGACAGTTTTCAATGGATGTCAGTCACTGTGAACTTTACTTTGCTAGGTAGATATTTTTGTATTCCTACAGATATTCTTGAACTTTGTTCTGAGGTACAGTTAAGATACTCAGGAACATTTTCATCCTTTAGGTTTGTGCTTTTATGATTTGCTAGTTGGATCCTGAGCAGAATTCAGTCTGAGCTATTTGGTCCCATTACTGAGGCACAGTGTTTCTGAGTACTTTACCCAATGGTACCCTCCATGATGAATTTTTATGATCTGGCTGGTAAAAAGTCACTAGTACCTGGCTTATTTGACCTAGGGTTATATTGACCCCTAATTCTTTCCCCAGCCTCCTCATCCATATGTAGTGATCATTACTCTACTTAATTCTTAAACAGAACACCCTACAGATCTCAAAGCTCTGTCTCTGTACAAATTGCTCTTCTCCACTACTATACCCTGAACACTCTCTTGCCCAGTAGTCTCAGCTGTTTGCTTAACTCAGATATTTTGCAGAGTCTGCCTTGGTTCTCCCTCCCTGTGCCAAATCCTAGAAAATTCCTCAATGTGTCAGTTGGGGGATATATCAAAAAAAAAATTACTGTTTTTACATGTTTATCTGTTTTTTCAGATTGTTACTGGTGGGAAGGTAAGTAAACTTCCTACCACTTCATCTTGGCTGGAAGTAGAAGATGTTCTGGCTCAGTTTTTAAATTGCTGCTGTCATTCTTCTTCATTAAAAAGAGAAAATCTGGCTCTTTAATTATACCTCTTTTTATAACTTGTGCTATTTTCAGGTCAACCTAAGTTCAGTCATTAACATTTCCATGACCATAACTCAATTAGTTAATCTATCATTTCAATTTGAAATTAAAAATTGTAATGCTATTGAGATGTCTTATGAACTCACCTAATACCAGCAGAGAAAAAAGTTAATCTTTAATCATCCCTTATTTTTGGACATTTTACTGGAAAATTATTTGCCTTAACTGATTTTTAATATATTAAAAAATTATCATATCTGTCTAAATAATCCAACACATCCAGTATTACTTTTGAGTTAAATAGTAAACTAGATTTAAGGAGATTTCTAGGTTACATGACCAGGGAATTTGGTAGAGCTCTGCCCTTGCTCCTCTAAAAATGCATATTAAGAGAAACAAACAAAGAAAAGAGCCACAGAACTATATACTGAATACAGAATAAAACGTATGCCAAAATCCAGAGGGACTTTATCCTAATTACATTAATTATGAGGAAAAGTTTAAAAACACTATCATAAAATAGGAACCATATGCTCCATCTTCTGATAAGAAATTGTATGAACAGCATCAAAGACGTTAGAAAAAGACATTCATTAAACTCTATTGTTCCCATAATTCTGGGATGGGAAGGCTTAACTAACCTGAGAAATAAACTGCAGCTCTCTAATTGCACAGGACCTCTCTAATGAGCTCGGGAGCTCTCTAATGAGCTCGTTTCCAATCTAGTCCCCTTATATTCATCATCCTCCTCTTTCAAAATCCCAGTAGAGATTACATCTCTCCAAAAAATAAATAAATAAATGCTGATCACAGAAATATATGAAAGGTGGCACACTGAGTCTCAGAACACAGAACTCAAAAAAAAAAAAATTTACAAACTGGAGTCATTGAAAGAAGGAATTATACAAACAGGCACATTGAGAAATAAAGTTGAGGGTCTTGAGTCCAAGTTCCAAATATCTGCCCTTAAACTCCATTCCATTTACAAGCTACATTTTGTTTGTAGTTCATATTCTGTAAGTCACTTTCTTCATTTAATAAGAAGATAAAATGAAATAAAGCATGTGAAAAGTTAAGCACGGGATAGTAAACATTCAGTAACTTAATTACGGTTATCATCATTGTCATCACAATCATCATCCTTATTCCCTTATTACTCCATCATCATCCCCATCATTATCATTCCCTTTATATTGTTGTATAGAAAAAGTTTAATAGCAAAAAACCAGCTTAGTGAGAGAAAAAAAACGTGATAAACCTAAAACTTAGGATATTAGGTTCAAAGTCCTAGTTAACAATATAAATGTGCAATTACCTGGACTGTTTGTTTTGTACATCTTCCTCAGAAACCTGTCATAATAGTACAGAGCTTCAGTTATCTCTTCAAGAAGATATAGCTAACAACGCTATAAAGATATTTAATATGATTTAACTATTTCTCATTAAAACCCTGAGTATACTGGAAATAGATATTTCATTCACGTAATAAGGAATGTCTGTCATTCTGAAATCCAGTGCCAATGTTACACTTCACGAAGATACACTAACAGCACATCCTTAAGTCAGGAATAAACAGCAATAAAACAAGTAAATAAAAGCTCTAGCTATTAGACGGAGAAGGAAACGGCAACCCACTCCAGTGTTCTTGCCTGGAGAATCCCAGGGACGGCGGAGCCTGGTGGGCTGCCATGTATGGGGTCGCACAGAGTCGGACACGACTGAGGCAACTTAGCAGCAGCAGCAGCAGTTAGCTATTAGAAAGACACTTTCCTCATTTTCCATTAATAGTAACTTTTACTTCAAAACTAAAATTTCTTTTGAAAAGCCCTTGGAATTAATGAGAAACATAAATAATATGCTAATTAGACCAAAGTAAATCCCTGGTGCATTGAATTTTGAAAATAAAACTGCCTAACTAAAAGAAAATGTAGATCAATTTTTCCCAATATGGGAAAAACACATTCTAAACATAAAATCCATCAAAGTTAACAAGGATAAGATTCAAACATTTTTTATATTAAAAGATTAAAAAATTATGTATCCTAAAACAAGAAAATACAAATTATAAAACAGTTGAAAAACCTTGTATAAAAGAACTAAATTTCTTGGTAATTAGGGAATTAATACAAATTCACAAGAATCAAAAATATCTCTTCATATCAACGGGAAAGACATAGATTTATGGTTTATTAAAAAAAGTATTACTAATACATATATGAAAATAAATAGTAATCCAAACAATGAAAGATGAAATAATATATTTGCTTGAGGTACTAGCAAATATTTTCTGAAATATATAAATTAATATTCAAAGTGTATGCTATTAATATTAGTAAAGCATCTGTGCATGCATGCTAAGTCCCTTCAGTTGTATCCAACTCTTTGCGACCCTGTGGACCATACATAGCCTGCCAGGAGTGGGTTACCATGGCCTCTTTCAGGGGATCATCCTCACCAAAGCATTGAACCTACGTCTCCTGAGTCTCTTGCACTGACAGGCAGGTTCTTTACTACCAGCACAACCTGGGAAGCCTTTAGTATAGAATACTCATATTTATCACTGATATTTAGTAGTTTACTATTTTATTATTTTATTTTATAAATAATTTTATAAAGTATTTTATTATTTTATGTCAAGGAACTTTCAACTTTAAGAGATCCAATATGTTATTTTCTTCCCTTGTGTGCTGTTTCTCAAGGACTCTCTATTCCTTATCAGTTCCTGGAAAACAGGAATGAGCAGAGCTGCACGCAGTTCTCAGGACTGAGATCATGAGAAGGGGCACCTGCTTGGATTCCTTTCAGCGACTCCCTTCAGTAACCTTTTACTTAAGGTAATCTATTCAGTTATGCCCCTCTTACTCAGGATATGAAATGTTTTCTGGCCATTTGAAGATTGTTATTTGCTTGGCTCTGTTTTTGCTCAATTTTTTTTACTGCCTAAAGTTGCCTTGTATGAAGATATATAAGCATGCTACTGCTGCTAAGTCACCTCAGTCGTGTCCGACTCTGTGAGACCCCATAGATGGCAGCCCACCAGGCTCCGCCGTCCCTGGGATTCTCCAGGCAAGAACACTGGAGTGGGTTGCCATTTCCTTCTCCAATGCATGAAAGTGAAAAGTGAAAGTGAAGTCGCTCAGTCATGTCCGACTCTTAGCGACCCCATGGACTGCAGCCTACCAGGCTCCTCCGTCCATGGGATTTTCCAGGCAAGAGTACTGGAGTGGGGTGCCACTGCCTTCTCCGATATATAAGCATACGTTTCTGCAAAAAGCACTTTGTTTCACTCAAGACTTGTGTCCTCTGCGTCCCTCTTCTGGTCGACTCCAGTCCCCAGGTCCTGGTCTACGAAGACTGTGACAATTTTATTTAGTAAAATATCAAGTAGTTTATTATATTCAATCTTTTTCAGAAAGGAAATTTGTATAGATTATATTATTATATTAAATATTCACAGCAAACGTAGAAAGTAGGTATTTATGAACATTACTTATAAACATTAAATAAATATAGAGGCACAGAGCAATTAAGAACTTATCTAAGCACACAATTAGCTAGAGGTAAATTGAGGCTACAATTCATGTGGTCTAATTAAAGATTTCACTTAGTTAATCACAGTATTACTCGGAAAATCGGTACAAACTTTCCTGAAACGAGATTTTTAGCACATAATATCAAAGATTTTAAAAAATGCCTATTCTTTTACCTCTTAGTTTAATTTCTAGATTTATCACCCAAGTAATCAAAACTATGAACAAAGGCTTAGACATAGAGGTGAATAACAGCATTATTTATTAAAAATAAAAACAAAATAAGTGTATAATATTAGAATAGTTAAATAAATTATGATATACAATTTATGAAATATGATTCAATCATCAATGTATATTAAGCCAAACTTTCAGTATTACAAAAAGTATTTGTGATACATATGACAAAATGAGAAACATAAGTAATGCAAGCAAGGAAAGGAATAAAAACATAAAACTCAGAATAATTGTTATCTTGGATTGAAAAAGGTATTTACAGTGCTCTCTTTAAGTTGAACACTCAGTATGAGTTCTTTATCTCACTACCATTATTTACACCTCTTACGCTATAAACATTTTATCTATATTTATTAAATGTTTTATAAAACAGTTTAAAGACAAAACACAACATAAAGGGATACATTGAGTATGGTAAAATATGAATAATTTTACAGCCTTGTTAAAACCAGGTTATTGCTCTTGACAGTTACATTATCATGCTTCTTATTGTTCTATGACTCAGCTTATTCTCTCAATACATGTTGAATGTATCAGATTTCCAGTTTCTGATAACAGCAGCTAGTCTGTCATTGAAAACAGTAAAAAGTTCTGGAAAAGAACAGAGAGCTGAAAATACAGGGAAAATGTGATTAAGCTGGAACCCAAGAGAAAGGGAGAGGCTTAAGTGGAAGGTTGAGGCAGGAAGCTGTTTTTACTATGAGGACATTTACCTAACTTGACCAGAAACTGACTTTTGCAGTTTGAAGGAAAAAGGCCAAATCCCAAGACCTACAAAAACTGGGGAATCTGATAGGCAGTTCCATAAGTGACAAAATGATGCCTTCAGGACAAATATGAATCAGGAAAAAAAAATTGCAACCCATCTAACCCAACTACACAACATTGTGGAGGTTTACACTGATGCCCATGTATCACCTCAGTCTTAGAAAAATGATATGACTTTTTCAATATAAAGAAGCAAGTCAGGAGCGAAAGTGGTTCTTGAACCCAAGTCTTGCTTTTTCATTTTAATGCTTTTTGCATTAACCAAACTGTAGATGATTATAGATTATACATCTTTTTTAAAAAATTCATATATCCTGCACAGTATCCCCTGTTCCAGATGGATGTAAGTATAGCCCAATGTTGAAATAATATATTCAGAGACCACATAAGTATATTTCTGTGAAAGAATGGCAATAATGACAAGGGTGTTAATCACAGTGTCCTATTCTTAACCTACTTCCTTGTACAATAATTATAGTCTTCTGACAAGCAGAATGTTTTAAGCATTTTACAAACCAAAGAATATCCTTCCAAACTAAAGACAGGATAATATGTAATGAATTCCCAGTAGCATCTCTCTGCTATTGAGCTATCAATGTTTTTTTCTAAAATTTCAGGACTAGTGTAAATTATATTTTCTCATAAAGACTGACATGGTCTTTTGATCCTACAAAAAGAGTGGTAAGATAATTCAGAGACTCTATGCATGATTAATTTAGAAAGATTAAAACTTAGATTCTTGAGATGAAAAAATGCCATGGTTCAAATTTCTCTCTTCTTAGGCTAATGATTCTCAATGGAAGGGAGTGGGAGATTTTGCCCTGCAGAGGAAATGTGACCATTTGTGGAAATATTTGTCAGTACAATACTGGGAAGGATGTTGTTTAGCATCCTCTGTGCTTAATATAATATCCTACAACAAATAACTCTATGTTCAGATATGTCATTAGGTGCTGAGGCAGAGAAACTCTACTTTAGGCTGAGATTGTTACTGATTTTCTACACGCCAAATGTAATTGAAAAAAATTTAGCAATGATTTTTTTTTATTTTACTTATCATCAACTAGTTATGTCTCCCAGGGGAGGAACTTTCCTAGAATCATCTGTCGGCCAAATTTTGATCTCTTTCGTTACTTTTTATTCTCCATTCCTCATAGGAAGAGATGTGATTTTCTGATTAGCAAGTTGGAAGAAGGAATTGAACATGCTTATTTCAGCTCTACCATCCCTCCTTTGCAATCTAGAAATTTTGTTTCTCCTTGTCTAGTTACCAAAGTAGCCCACACCAGGGAGGCCAAAAGTTATCCATTCATACCGATAACTCAATGTGGAAGATTGTTTAATTCAAATAAAGAAAGCTGACTGGCTGCAGTTTGGCTAAACCACAAACCCCAGCCATTAAACAGGTTTGTTAATCTACATCTTTTAGACTCCTGGATCCTATTTCATAATTGGTTCAGAACTCAAGTAAAGAAGAAGAGTATAATCATTGTATCCTATCTACTCTTCAGTTCAGTTCAGTTCAGTCACTCAGTCGTGTCCGACTCTTTGCGACCCCATGAATCACAGCATGTCAGGCCTCCCTGTCCATCACCAACCTCCGGAGTCTACCCAAACGCATGTCCATTGAGTCGGTGATGCCATCCGACCATCTCATCCTCTGTCATCCCCTTCTCCTCCTGCCCTCAATCTTTCCCAGCATCAGGGTCTTTTCAAATGAGTCAGCTCTTCACATCAGGCGGCCAAAGTATTGGAGCTTCGGCTTCAACATCAGTCCTTCCAATGAACACCCAGGACTGATCTCCTTTAGCATGGACTGGTTGGATCTCCTTGCAGTCCAAGGGACTCTCAAGAGTCTTCTCCAACACCACAGTTCAAAAGCATCAATTCTTCGGCACTCAGCCTTCTTCACCATCCAACTCTCACATCCATACATGATCACTTGAAAAACCATAGCCTTGACTAGACGGACCTTTGTTGACAAAGTAATGTCTCTGCTTTTTAATATGCTGTCTAGGTTGGTCATAACTTTCCTTCCAAGGAGTAAGCGTCTTTTAATTTCATGGCTACAATCACAAACTGCAATGATTTTGGAGCCCAGAAAAATAAAGTCAGCCACTGTTTCCACTGTTTCCCCATCTATTTGCCATGAAGTGATAAGACCAGATACCATGATCTTAGTTTTCTGGATGTTGAATTATAAGCCAACTTTTTTCCTCTCCTCTTTCACTTTCATCAAGAGGTTCTTTGGTTCTTCTTCATTTTCTGCCATAAGGGTGGTGTCATCTGCATATCTGAGGTTACTGATATTTCTCCCGGTAATCTTGATTCCAGCTTGTGCTTCCTCCAGCCCAGCATTTCTCATGATGTACTCTGCATATAAGTTAAATAAGCAGAGTACAATATACAGCCTTGACATACTCCTTTTCCTATTTGGAACCAGTCTGTTGTTCCATGTCCAGTTCTAACTGTTGCTTCCTGATCTGCATACATGTTTCTCCAGAGGCAGGTCAGGTGGTCTACTCTTACAAGCCCTATTTTTCCAAGACTTTCTACCACTCTGCCTTCCTTATGTTCATTCTACCTCCGTAATGGTTTTGTTTATCTTTCATTTTCTGAACCATTCCAGTTGTCCATTTAATCTCTGCTTGTATTCCTGTCCATTTCCAATCTAACTTCATGCTCCACCATATTATCCATAGCATAATTCTGATGGGAAGAGTCTTTCAGAAGACTTCAGTTTTTCCTGTAATTCTATTCATGAGAATACTCAAAAGTCAGCATTAATTTCAGGCATCCTTTCAGCCTGTTCTAACTTCACCTCAAATCTGCACTCCAGTCAGATTGAAATAGTCATAATTTCCCTTATGTGCTCTATCCATGCCCACCAGGAGAGTGAATATGGTATGAACTTAGACTCTAATGTGACCATAGACCAATGATTTAAGCTCTCTCTGCCTCTATTTTCTCATTTATAATGAAAGACTATTTATCCTTGACTTTCTTTCTCACAAGAGAATTATGAGAATTAAAAAATATACATGAATGCTGTGTCAAATTAATGCAACTGTAAGCTGATAATATAGTAATATAATAGTGAAGGTACATAGCTCAAATATATACAGGCAAGATTTTATAATTGGCAATGATAGGCAAGATCTCTTATTATAATTGTCTATATTTAGTTTGCAAGAAATTAATACTAAAAGTTTGAATTCTGGCATTTTTTAATCTTATCATAAAGTTTGTGATACCTTAACATTTGTCTTTTCAATTTTAACAGAAAAGTGAAACATTTTAAATTGTCAGTGTTTATTAAGTGTGCATTTATAAGGTTCATGTAGATTTCGAAGTTAATACTTCCTTTAAGATGAATGTGTCTGGAGCCTTGAGCATTCACACATCAATGCAGTGAATAACAATGTCCTCTATTTGCATAATACTTTTTCTCTGAGAGCTTGAAGCACTTTACATATTACAAAATTATGCAAATTAATACCCATGTATAAACTCAGAACTAAATACAATCAAGCAAAAATGTTAATTTAAAGAAGAAAATGGGTCTGAAAAAATATTGTAGATTCTTCAGTGATAACAATAGCTAGCAATCATAACGTAACTGCCATAAGCCCTGAATTACTTTCGGGGGGATGGGGCCCTCAAATCTTCTCAATACCCATGCAAATTATTATCTCCCATCACAGATGAATGAATTAAGAATCTGAGAGGTTATGCACAAGGTTTTCCAGGCAGTAAGTAGTAACTCTAGAATTCATTTCTATAACTTTCCACATAACAATTCCACATTTCTCACATACATTCATAGTCTTGCTAAATCTGTAAAATTGCACATGGAAGTCTCCAAAATTTCCCCTAGAATGTACCCATTCAGCTTTGCAACATCTATAATGAAAATGTTAACAATATTTCAGCAAATATCTCCATATACCAGAAAGTGAAAGTGGAAGTCGCTGTCATGTCTGACTCTTTACGACCCCATGGACTATGCAGTCCATGGAATTCCCCAGACCAGAATACTGCAGTGGGTAGCCTTTCCCTTCTCCAGAGGATCTTCCCAACCTAGGGATCCAACCCAGGGATCCAACCCAGGTCTCCCACATTGCAGGCAGATTCTTTACCAGCTGAGCCACAAGGGAAGCCCCCATATAACAGAGGGAAGAGTTGAAATCCAAAAGGGAGACGTGATTATTACCTGTCAAGTATCAAGTTTACAGTAAAGCTAGTACCAGAATCAAAATATTCTGAGTTCCAAACCAGTAATTTGTTTGGTTTTCTAATTGAAAAAATAATTTCTACATAGATACAAACATAACTTGTATGTAGTGAGCACAAAGTAAGTAATAGTTAAATTATATTAGGGCTGGAAGGTGTAAGGTAGAACGCAGCATTTCCTAAATGTGGGCAAGTGGGCAGGTCAGAATACTGGGTAAGGTAGGACCCTGCAGTTGAGACAAAAAAGAAGGAAGAAAGTTAAGGAAGGAAGGGGATAAGGAAGGAAGGAGGGACAAAATATCATATACTAAAAGGATTTCAGCTAATAAAAGACAATTTTTCTGGTAACACTCAATCCAAATCGCATTGTTTCCTGCCTCGAATTCAGAAAAAAAAATATATTTATATCCTTGGAAGCCTGTTTAACCCCTCTGTATGTAATTCATAATAAGAATGATGCTGCAATGAATATATGTCGTTTTGAATTCTAGTTTTCTTAGCGTATATGCCCAGTATTGGAATTACTAGGTCATATAGTAGATTTTAGTTTTTTAAAGAATCTCCATACTGTTCCCCATAGTGGTTATGTCAATTTACATTCCCACCAACAGTGCTGGAGGGTTCCTTTTACCCCACACCCTCTCCAACATTATTGTTTGTAGATTTGTTGTTGAGGGTGCTCTGTGATGACCTAGAGCAGTGGGGTGGGAGTATGGGAGGAAGGTTCAAGACGAAAGGGATATTTGTTTACATACATCTGATTCCGAGGTGGCGCAGTGGTAAAGAATCTGCCTGCCGATGCAGGAGACCCAAGAGACACAGGTTTGATCCCTGGGTTGGGAAGATCCCCTGGAGTAGGAAACGACAACCCACTCCAGTTTTCTTTACTGGAGAATCTAATGGACAGAGGAGCCTGGCGTGCTACCATCTAAGGGTTCCCAACATTTATGGGTTCCCAAAGAGTTGGACATGACTGAGCACATGCACATAGTTGATTCATTTCTTTGCTCAACAGAAACTAATAAAACATTGTAAAGCAACTGTACTCCAATAAAAAGATAACATAATTATGAACCCAAAGCAAATTTCAAAAAAGAGTGATGCGGGAGCTCCTTGGCTAGCTGAGCATATTTACATTTGAGGGCAAAATATCTCCTGAATTTTCAGCATTTGGACCAATCTGGTAGCTCAGTTGGTAAAGAATCTGCCTGCAATGCAGGAGACCCTGGTTCAATTCCTGGGTCAGGAAGATCCCCTGGAGAAGGAATAGGCTACCCACTCCAGTATTCTTGGGCTTCCCTGGTGGCTCAGATGGTAAAGAATCCACCTGCAATGTGGGAGACCCAGGTTCGATCCCTGGGTTGGAAAGATCCCCTAGAGGAGGGCATAGCAACTCACTCCAGTATTCTTGCATGAGAATCCTCATGGACAGAGGAGCCTGGCGGGCTACAGTCCAAGGGGTCACAAAGAGTCAGACTTGACTGAACGACTAAACACAGTGCAAAAGTTACTAAGAAGAAATGGTTGGTTTAATAGAAATACAGTTGATGAAGTCTTGTATTTGTGACAAAAGTCTTTTTTTGTTGTTGTTAAAAATTTTTGAGTACATTTTGACCAAAGCTTTGGGAACTCTACAACTAGTGAGTCATATAAGGATGTAACAAGTCTGATACAGGTTCTTGTGATAAATCGAGGGAGCTAAAAAGATATAAGCAGAAAAGAAGAAAATCAACTGTAACCATGTGAAATCAGTACTCTAAGGAATCTAAGCATAGGGCTTTAATTATACCCTGAGGTTGGACTGATCATCAAAAATAAAATCACACTGTAGGTCTGGATGGGTATTGTTTATAATTTGCTTAAAACTTGTCTATAGACCCATTCCGATTTTCCTGAGAGCTTTATATATAACATCCTCCAGATTTTTAAGAAAAACTGGAGCAATCAAACAACATTTTAGAATTTTATTTCATTTGTATTCTTTTAATTAAGATATAATTAAATATTTATAAGTTTTAATTAAGATATAATTGATATAAAGAATTATAAGATTTAAGATATAATTGATATACAACATCATATTCATTTTATTGTATAACATAAAGATTTGCTATGTCTCTATATTGCAAAATGATTACCACAATAAGGCAAGTTGACATCAATCACCACATAGTAA
The DNA here is from genome assembly GCA_024291935.2 of Okapia johnstoni. Taxonomy (NCBI): domain Eukaryota; kingdom Metazoa; phylum Chordata; class Mammalia; order Artiodactyla; family Giraffidae; genus Okapia; species Okapia johnstoni. The sequence goes on along the minus strand of CM044311.1, from coordinate 76,983,089 downwards.
CAAATTTCTTTTCTTGTGATGAGAAATTAAGATCTTCTCTTAGTATCTTTAAAATGTAGAATAGAGTATTGTTAACTAGAGTTAACATCCTGTATGGTACATAACCAGGACTTATTTATTTATCAAAATTTTAATTAAAACATAGATGGCACAGGTTTTGGGACTGTATCCCAGTCACAGATGGAATTCTGGAAACAGATGCAAAAATCAGAGATTGAGATGCAAGATGTTTTAAGGATAAACACATGTGAAGGAAGGTGGAGGAAATGGCATTGTTCAGAGGAAGAAAAACTGAGATGCACATGAGATCAAGTCCGGCCAGTGCAGTAGGGAGTTCTGAAGAGAGTGGTTCCTTAGAATGTTCTCTGATAGGGTCAAAATTCCTGGAAATTTACATTTGAGGGGAAAATATCTCCATGCATTGCTTAGTTATGTATGCAGGCAGCCCAAGAAAGTTGAGACTTCAGATAAGCTGGGACCTGCAGTTGAGGCAGATACTGCAGGAGTTGACAGCGGACCTCCTGCAGCTAGTTAGTGAGTCCTTCTTTGAAGGGTTTGAGGCAAAAGAAAAACTTTATAATACTTAACCCATCTTTATTTTAAGTGTCAATATTTAGTACATCATGCATTTTGCATTAATTTTGATTTTTAAAAATATTGCATTAAAATATGTATCTTGGATACCAACATTTTAGGACACCTCCCACCCTTAACATTTTGTAACCCTACTTCCAGCCCTCTTCATCCACCACATTCTTTAGAGAAAGAGACAACGAACTTTCATTCCAAGTGTTTTCTATTCCAGGAGATCTTCCAGAAGTTTTCATTCTAATAGGGAGATAATCACAGTTTGTTATAATAGAAAGTAATGTTAAACAGAAACTCAGAAAAACTGAGTTTCTGTGTCATTTCTATCAGCTGTATAGAGTAAGTCATTCTACCTCTAATGCGGCTTTCCTCTGGTACCTAAACCCCAGTAGGCATGGTACTTGAGGTAATTTAACATAGATAGATGCCATATGGCTTAAAGAAGATGAGGGAGTTTTATTAGCCACATAACATCTACTGTATAAGTGGATGGCAGGCAAGGTGCTGGTATTAGCTTGAATAAGAAAGATGTTCTCAAAGATTTTACAAGTATCAATAGCAGAATATTCTCTAGATGCTTTCAAATCCTATTCAATCCATAATCAATGCAAATCATGTAGTGAAAGTGTCAAGAAAAGAATTTTCTAGTACCATCTTTTCAGGAGCGTTTTCTCCTTTAATGCAACATGATTTTCAAAGCCATAATACATTTAACATTAGATTTTAAAGCATGTATGAGATACTAGTTCCTATGGGGAAGAAAGGCTATTTGAGATAAAAATGATTTTGAAACACCACACAATTCAGGTTGCCTTATCATGAAGGCTACCTTTATCTCTTGTACCTTTGTCTACACTAAGGCTTTAGCCGTCAGACTGGAGTCAGAAAAGATGTGATCTGGAAGGAGGAAATATATAGCCTGTCTCATCGGTGGTCTAGGAAATATCTTGAGTATGCAAAAAGAAAAATGTACATCTTCTGCCTTAGAGTTTGTGGGAGAAGAAAGGATTTCATTTTGCCAGCAAAGCAGAGGGTAAGGCAGGTCTGCCTGTCTTTCATCTGTGGGTCAAAGGACCAGAGGAGAAAGGTGTGTTGGAGATACTGAGGGAGATACTGAAGGCAGAGGAGACTCTGAAAGGTGACCACTACACATATCAGTCTGAGGCCAGCCTGCACCGTCCCCAGCCAAGTATCCCTTGCAGCACGGCACTGCAAGACAGGGAGCAGGCTTCTTTTTGACTTTCCCAATAGGGTGAACAATTGTCCCGGTTTTCACAGAATTATTCCTATTTTAGCACTGAAATTCCCACCTACTGGGATATCATTCAGCGTTGGCTAAACCAAACAATTTTCCAACTTATTTCCAAAGCCACACTTATTTCCTCTTTGTAGAAAGGACTCAAGATTCCTGTGTTCCAACGGGGACTTGCTGTGCAGATTATGGCTGATTTAATAGCATCTGTCCTTCCATGGACTGGACCATGGCAATATAGTAAGCAAACCTCATGGCAACACCTTGGTATGAACAGTTCAGGTCTGAGCAAGACAGGCTTGTGGCAGACGTGTAGAAGTTATGTTGCACCCATATAAACCTACATGAGACAGGCCCTATCTAAGACAAAAGAGAATAGATCAGAAGTTGTACCACTGATAACCTTGAGCTGCCAGCACCGGCAGACTAAACAGTAAGGCCACTGATGAAAAATATCTACAGTTAAAGTATACATATTATATAGCATATAGATCTGAGACTCTCTATTCTTTTTTCCTTCAAGGATATATACCTATGCTTTCTGAGACCCCTGCTTCTCTTGAGGAAGAATGTCCTCCTAGGTTCCTCTCTGATTCACTCTGCATCATTCACACCCATCTGTTTTCCCTACAGACATCTCAGTAGTCATGATGTCCCTTGGTCACTCCCAATCATGTGAGTTTAAAATTGAATTCAACTTAATTATCTCTTGGTTTATCAAATCCTGTTCGTTTATAAGATGGAACGTTAAATGACGAGCAGAATGCTTGAAACATAGTAGGGCCTAATAGATAGTAGTTGTGTCATTATTATAATTATTAATTCATTAGTAATTAACCCCCTTAATTTATTCTGTTTGTCTCCACACTCCACTGATTCTCCACAGTGCTTGCCACATATATCTCAAACTGTCTGTTCTCCTCTATCATTTTTACTGTCATCATGTGCTCATTAATTTTCATCTATTATTTCTGAAGTTTCCAACTGAATTTCCCTTGGATTCATACTCTGCATTTCTCTTCAGGCCATACTACTACAGGCCATGGTGTAATGAACTTAACACAGTTCTTAAGAGGTTGGTCTGTGGAGTTAAACTGTCTCTATCAAATCCTGACTACTATGGTTTAGTCAGAAAATTAGTCATTTAATTACAATCTCATCTGCAGTGTGATGATACTACTTTGTCTCCTCATACATTTGTAGTAAGAGTTAAATTAGGTTACACATGCGCATCACTCAGAACAGGGTCTAACACTTTGTAAGTGACTTGAACAGTTTCCCAAATAGAATTAATGGTTCGATTTGACCATGAGATATTATGTGCTCCCCTAATTCTTTAGATTTATGCAGTTTTATACTATTTTTAAAATCCTATTGGAATAAAAATTCTTATAAATTAGAACTTCATGTTCAAACAACATTTTAAATCTCATAAACAGCTTTATTCATTCACATATCTGCTGGCTGTTTAAAATAATATGCATTTCATAAAAATTACCAACTGAGAATTATTTTTTAAATGTTTTCCAAATTAAGGGATAGACATTTTGTTGCTTAAATTTTAATTTTGTAGTTTCAATAACTTGTATGTATTGGAAAGCTAACAGCGTTTATATGATTTGAACTCCTATTACAATAAGAAAGTAAGGCCCAGAAAGGCAGAATTACTTGTCAGATACCACACAGTCATTTAATTCCCAGTCCAGAAAGGAGAACCCTGGTCTCACTCGTCCAGTGTCAACTGGAGTTCTTTCAGTGTTTGTTGCTGTTATCCATTGTATTTGTGTTTAATTATGTTTATATCCCTAACCTTATGTTGAGCATTTTTAGAGAAGAAAGAGACTGTATTTCCTCCTATTGCCTACTAGTGCTTTGATCAGGGCACCTTTCAAGTAAATAAATATTGAATGATTAAATAAGTGTGTGAATCACATGCCAAATAAACAGTGCCAACATAAATTATTAAGACTTATTAACCAAGCCAAAATTATTTTAACGTCCTTACCGTGTTTATCACTGCAAAGTCACAACATTAGTTTGAAGATATAGAAGAGTTTATTGACGGAAAAATTAAACAGTCAGAAATAAAATTTTAAAGATTAACCTGAGGGTAGAAAATCAAGAAATTAAGAGCCTTCCCCTAAGAAAAATAAAGAATGTATGCATAAGTATAGGTCAAACATCAGAAGATATGGGGGGAGGGGTGCTTTGTGGTTTGAGGGGATTCCTTGTCTCAGTTTAAAGTATCATCACACCCTGCTAGGACATTATTGTTTTACTGGAAAAACTGGGTTTAGGATCAAGGTCAAACGTTCCAAACTTTTCCCTCCCTAATGCAGGTGAGTCTTGCAGAAGTAGAATGAGCCCTTGAACCTGTTTGCTATACTGGGCACATGTTATTCATCCATTCAAATTGTATTTATGGAATAGTTATTATGTAACAGAAACTGCACTAAATTCTGGGGATAAGGGAGTGAACAAGATAAGCAATTTCCTTGCCTCAAGGAACAATATTCTGCTGGGAGAGACTAACATTATACAAGAAAACAAGCAGGAAAGCTATGACAGGAGATGTGATAATGAGGAACTAGGGTGTAAGTGGGAGTAGGTAGAGTTGTCCAGAAGGTCTTTCAGAAGTGGTAATGCTTAAGCTAAAATGATGTGAAATTATGTGTTAACCCATAGAAAGAAAGAGGGCAAATGAAGATCCACATGTGGCAAATAATCTGCCAGTTTTTAAAAACCTCAACCAGTTCAGCAAAGCTGAAACTACGAATACTAATGACTAGACAGGGGCCAGATCTGGAGAGAGCATGGTAAGCTAAGGAGCCTGGCACTAATTTGTTCACACTGGGAAGCTGTGAAGGATTTGCAGGCAAGGGAATAAACGTTCAGATTTGCTTTTCACTATGGACCTAACAGAAGCAGAAGATATTAAGAAGAAGTAGCAAAAATACACAGAAGAACTACACGAAAAAAATCTTTATGACCCAGATAATCATGATGGTGTGATCACTCACCTAGAGCCAGACATCCTGGAATGTGAAGTCAAGTGTGCCTTAGGGAGCATCACTACAAACAAAGCTAGTAGAGGTGATGGAATTCCAGTTGAGCTATTTCAAATCCTAAAAGATGATGCTGTGAAAGTGGTGCACTCAATATGCCAGCAAATTTGGAAAACTCAGCAGCAGCCACAGAACTGGAAAAGGTCAGTTTTCATTCCAATCCCAAAGAAAGGCAATGCCAAAGAATGTTCAAATTACCACACAATTGCACTCATCTCACACACTAGCAAAGTAATGCTCAAAATTCTCCAAACCAGGCTTCAACTGTACATGAACTGTGAACTTCCAGATGTTCAAGCTGGATTTTTTTTTTAGAAAAGGCAAAGGAAGCAGAGATCAAATTGCCAACATCTGCTGGATCATCAAAAAAGCAAGAGAGTTCCAGAAAAACATCTACTTCTGCTTTACTGACTATGCCAAAGCCTTTGACTGTGTGGATCACAACAAACTGTGGAAAATTCATCAAGAGATGGGAATACCAGACCATCTGACCTACCTCTTGAGAAACCTGTATGCAGGTCAGGAAGCAACACTTAGAACTAGACATGGAACAACAGACTGGTTCCAAGTAGGAAAAGGAGTATATCAAAGCTGTATATTGTCACCCTGCTTACTTAACTTATATGCAGAGTACATTATGAGAAATGCCAGACTGGATGAAGCACAAGCTGGAATCAAGATTGGCGGGAGAAATATCAATAACCTCAGATATGCAGATGACACCACCCTTATGGCAGAAACCAAAGAACTAAAGAGCCTCTTGATGAAAGTAAAATAAGAGAGTGAAAAAGTTGGTTTAAAACTCAACATTCAGAAACTAAGATCATGACACCTGGTCCCATCACTTCATGACAAATAGATGGGAAAACAATGGAAACAGTGACAGACTTTCTTTTCTTGGGCTCCAAAATCACTGCAGATGGTGACTGCAGCCATGAAATTAAAAGAAGCTTGTTCCTTGGAAGAAAAGTTATGACCAACCTAGACAGCATATTAAAAAGCAGAGACATTACTTTGCCAACAAATGTGCGTGTAGTCAAAGCTATGGTTTTTCCAGTAGTCATGTATGGACGTGAGAGTTGGACTATAAAGAAAGCAGAACACTGAAGAATTGATGCTTTTGAACTGTGGTGTTGGAGAAGACACTTAAGAGTCCCTTGGACTGCAGGGAGATCCAACCAATGTGCCCTAAAGGAAATCAGTCCTGAATATTGATTGGAAGGACTGATGCTGAAGCTGAAACTCCAATATTTTGGCCACCTGATGTGAAGAAGTGACTCATTTGAAAAGACTCTGCTGCTGGGGAAGATTGAAGGCAGGAGGAGAAGAGGACGACAGAGGATGAGATGGTTGGATGGCATCATTGACTCGATGGACATGAGTTTGAGTAAACTCCAGGAGTTAGTAATGGACAGGGAAGCCTGGCGTGCTGCAGTCCAATGTGTCTCAGAGAGTAGGACAAGACTGAGTGACTGAATTGAACTGAACAGTCATCTATCAGTCAAGTAAGTGGAGGATTCTTTGGAGTTGAGATACACTAGAACCCAAGTAGCTCTGCTAATTCATTTAAGAAGTGGTAAGTAGTCATGTACAGATGTGAAAGTTGGACTGTGAAGAATGCTGAGCACCGAAGAATTGAAGATTTTGAACTGTGGTGTTGGAGAAGACTCTTGAGAGTCTTGAGTCTTCTCCAGACTCTTGAGAGTCTGCACTGCAAGAAGATCCAACCAGTCCATCCTAAAGGAGATCAGTCCTGGGTGTTCATTGGAAGGACTGATGTTGAAGCTGAAACTCCAATACTTTGGCCACCTCATGCAAAGAGTTGACTCACTGGAAAAGACCCTGATGCTGGGAAGGATAGGGGGTAGGAGGAGAAAGGGACGACAGAGGATGAGATGGCTGGATGGCATCACTGACACGATGGACATGAGTTTGGGTAAACTCTGGGAGTTGATGATGGACAGGGAGGCCTGGCGTACTGCGGTTCATGGGGTCGCAAAGAGTTGAACATGACTGAGCGACTGAACCAAACTGACTGAAGGACCAGACCTGAGATATTAACAGGAGATCTGAAAAAGTTAAGGGAAGAGATTGAGAGACTTATAAACACCTTCTTCATTTCCCTTTTATAACAATTATCATTTTGAGTTCATTTGTTTCTTTGTGTGTCTTCCTCATCAAAGCACAAGTTCTTTGAACACATTATACTTATCTTATGCCATGTGTATGTATGATGCTTCTCAAAGGATTTGCACATAGTAATCACTTTTTATATCCATTTTTTAGTGATTAAATGCATAAAACAATCTTATACAGAAACACATTCTTGCTATGTCCTTTTATGTGCAATGCCTGTGTGCTGTGTAGAACTGCTCCACTTTTCAGATGGGTAAAGTGAAGCTGATGTGGGAAAGGGTGAGTCTTATTATTCTCTCATCATGCCTACTTTTCTTTTCACATCCCTGAAGTGATTTGTCAGGAAGGGAAAGAATATTCACACAGCAGTGGTCATTCTAAATTCATAGCTATTCCTCATTTTCTCCAAGTTTCATTGAGGTAACTTTTAAAGATAATATTTCCATATGTGTTTAACTTCCCAGGGTTTCCCTGATAGCTCAGTTGGTAAAGAACCCGCCTGCAATGCAGGAGACCCAGGTTTGATTCCTGGGTCGGGAAGATCTGCTGGAGAAGGAATAAGCTATCCCCTTCAGTATTCTTGGGCTTTCCTTGTGGCTCAGCTGGTCAAGAATCTACCTGCTCTGTGGGAGACCTGGGTTTGATCCCTGGGTTGGGAAGATCCCCTAGAGAAGGGAAAGGCTACCCACTCCAGTATTCTGGCCTGGAGAATTCCATGGACTGTATGGTCCATGGGGTCACAAAGAGTCGGAGACAACTGAGCAACTCTCACTTTCACTTTAACTTTCCAAAGCATGATTTTCTGTTGTTATTTTCACAGAATTAAAAAAGTAAAAAGAATGAAAGTGGATTCAATATTCCATAGTAGTTTATTTTGGTCTCAAGTCTTGAAATACTTTAGCAAGTATTTTCTTTGAACTAAAGACCACATTGAATCGAAGGCTTTCTTAAGTTACTCAGTGGCATGAATATTGGCATTGCAGAACAAACATTTTGCATATTGACATAAAATTTAATTATTTTAAAATTATATATCTGATGTCTTGTGCATATTTTGCCTTCATATACGCTGGATAATGTATTATTTTCTGAAATAAATATAGTTGCAAATGGAAGGTTCATTGGAGAAAAGTTTATCATGACAGTATTCGAACAAGGTTATACAGCACATCTAGCAGCTACTTGCACCCATATCCTTTCCCTTGGGTGTGGTAATATAGTAGCAAATGACATAGTAATGTAGCATTTCTGTTTCCTTTTTCTTTCTTCATTATTCTTGTACACTTTGAATCAAAAGTCATTTATAATCTATTGCTCCCTTTCCTTCCTTTACTACAGAGTTAGTAAAGGATAAATTAGAATCACCTAGATAGCTTCTAAACTTAAAAATTCCTTAAATAAATGTGTGTGTGTGTGTGTGTGTGTGCTGTGCTTATGCTCATGCTCTTCAGTCGTGTCTGATTCCTCAGTCTCCTCAGTCGTGTCCAACTCTTTGCCACCCCATGGACTGTAGCCTGTCAGGCTTCTCTGTCCGTGGGATTCCCCAGGCAAGAATACCACAGTGGGCTGCCATGCCCTCCTCCAGGGGATCTTCCCAACCCAGGGATCAAACCCATGGTGTCTCCTGAGTCTTCTGCATCTCAGGTGGATTCTTTACCACGAACCTACCCAGGAAGCCCATGAAGGTAGAATACTTGTATCTTATTTTTCTTTAATTAATAATACAAAAATTTTGGCAGCATATATATATATTTTGAGAGAGTAGATATACTAATGTATATACATACATATATATATCCATGTTTGTATTGACTTTTTAAAAAATAAAATTCTGTGAGGAAAGCTATATTTAATAACATAGGGGAGTATTTGTATATCCTTAGTTTTCTCATCTGTAAAATGGGGTTAATATAAGCCTAGTTATAGGTCCATTGTGTATATTAAATTTAATAATCCCAACAAAGTGCAGAACATGTAGTTTGAGGCATAGTCAATAAATGTTAGCTGCAATTATTTCATATTGTTATTATTATCATTACTATTTGATAACTTTCTTCTTCCCTTGCTTCTGTCTCTCTCTGAGGAGTGTCAGTTATATATAGGCTGTTGGTTTATTCACTGACCATAACAGTAATAGCTTTTACTTTTTATAGAAAGTTGCTGTTTTTCTCCTCACTCTATAACAGTTTCAAGTTTATGACCTATATCATTGATCTGATACTTTCAATGAAGATTAATATTCTGCTATTTTACTTTCAGTTTCTTTTTTCATCTCTTCTATTTTCACTCTCATCAGTCTAATTTCCTTATGATCTTCAGATCCATTTTCACAGAAGCCACATCTTCCTTGATTCTAATGAAGATCTTAAAATAGATTCTGGAAGCTTCCTTTGGATCCAACAGTAGCATATGTTCAGAAGTTATGTTATTCTTTTGAGTCTCCTGGATGTTGTGTTTGCTCTCTTATTCTTTAGAATTTTCTATAAGGAACATGTTGATTGTTAAAGGGTTTTCATTTTTTTTTCCTGACTCATCTTCAAAAATGACCAGGCCTTTATCACTGGACAGTCCTTGGTATTTCTCTTAGTCCACTTAGGCGGTGATATAACCTTCCTTGAATACTTGGTGAGGAAAGATTGAATACTGAGGAAAGATTGATGTATATAGCTTCTGTATCTCAAGCTGGCTTTCACCCAAAGCCCTCTGCTCTACTGAGGTAGCCTCTTTCTCCACCTCATTTGGGCTGGTTCTTCAGTCTAAATTGATGTTAACATATAAAAAGCACAGTTTCTAGCAAGCCTTGGTACTGTGGCCTGCCCATTTCTGTTGACTCCTGTGGTGTTTTTCTTGTGAGGATCATGCCTTCCAACTGCCACAAGCCCCTACAGGAATCCAGTACTTACAAGAGACTGAATATATACAAGTATCTTAGCCAGCCCATGTGTAAAAGTAGGACTCTGACCTACAACCTGGTGCAACCATCCCAAGAAGCCAACCTATTATCCAGAGTAGTCAATGAAGGCCAACTACTAACTATAGCAACCAATCCAAGAAGGTGAACGATAACCCCTGTATCAGACAAAATGGCCAGGACCTGATGAATAACTGTTAGTTTCCTTAATATTTGCTCCCACTTCTAATTTAGGATCAACCAGAGAAAGCCAAATAGGTTACCTAGCCACTCACATCAGATGCCTTGCTCCTAGTTAGCCCATCTCGTTTGCTTATACCAGTAACATCTCAATCAGGACATACCTAAAGGCTTCCTGCTTTTCTATTGTATTGTCAGGCCACTCAAGATGGCTGTTCTCTGGCTCTCTGTACATTCTCTGCCCAACCAGGATCTGCTTCACCTACACCCTACTCACATGACTGACCTTCCTGTGTGCTTGCTCCAGGCCCCAGTTAATGATAGCTTATCAAGGGCTGGTAAGAGATGTGCCCTTCTGCTCGATTCCCTGGTGACTAACAAACTAACCTGACTTCAATTTCCCCTGTAACTGGCAATCTCTCCTCCCCTGGCCCCCTGAATGCCCCCACCCATCAAAGACTGCCACCTTGTCCTGCTCATCCACTGTATACGTGGGTTGTTGCTCCAGAACCTTGCTTCAGTCCTGTGAACTCCCCCATCCATTAAACCATTGGTGTCTCTGTTTCTCCCTCAGGGCTCTTTCTTCAGTCTTGAAGCTGAGCAAGCACAGGCCTGGTAGGCCTGCAGGGTGCAGCCCAATGTCTGCTATGAAGCTTTCCCACTCCTCTGCCTGCCTTTAAGTCTCTGTCACACACAAATGGTGATGACTGACTCTCTTGCTGTAGCAACCCTGAGTAAATAGGCTTTGCTTGCTGTCATGTGAATTTATTTATTCACATTTATGTCTTCATTTATTTTCACACTAATTGCCCTGTTGAATTATGGGCCATATAGTTTCTATCTAGATAAATAGATATGGATCAACTAATCTTTGGAGGAACAATGTATTTTAAAAAGAATAAAAGATATAACATAAAAACCTAAAAATTTAAATAGTTTATTGTTATTCATTTGCATCTGACTCAATTATACTATTCATTCTTTTATCATTTTTAATTTTTACAGTTTTTTTGCCTTTACGGATATGTTAGTGAAAAGTTGTAAGAAGGTGCTTGGTGTCATCTTATAGCAGGAGTAGTCATGCTACTCTTTACAAGTCTATTTCATTACAACACAAGTTCTGGCACACTAATTTCAATGTTAATAATGTGTTTTTCAGGCTGACAAAATTGACTCTCTAGCCATACCCACCTATAAACACAGACACATACAGTTCCAGTGATTAATGAATCCCATTATCCAGATCATTTTGTTTATTTTTAAAGTTTACCCTCAAATGTATCCATATTTTAGATGACAGTATTATCTCTCTTGAATTAACCATAGCCGATTCATTGAATCACCTGGCTGTCTAATAAATCTTCTAATTAATAGGATGCTTTCTAATTAAAAAAAATATTTATTTCCCATATTACGCTGCTAATAGCTCTGTAGCTTTTATAAATAAATGAGGACCTAGCACTCACACATATCCTGAAAAGAAGAAAGACATTTTAAAAGCCTGATGCGATCTTCTTTTTAGCTCTATCAACTGAGAAAAGTTAAATTTCACAACTTGCGTTTGCTGTGTGAGTAGTCTGTTTTTATTTTATCTGTTTTTCACCTCTGCACACAGACTTGTGTCCTTGAGACACAAAGTAATTTAGAGTGGCTCTTTGGTATTCCTGGTAATTCAACCTTGTTTTTCTATTGCACACTCCAAAGCTCAGTGTGAAACATTTATCCTACTTAATCATGACAGTGTAGATACCAGAAGGAATTGCAAAGCAGCAGTGCAGGGAAGATCTGGCCTCAGCAAGGAGGAATCCTGGCTCCTTTGTTTTCCCTTTTAACTTCCTTTACATGCATCCCTTTTCAGTACCTTACTATTTCCTTCAGGTGTTTAACTGCCTAAGATTATCAATTTGCATTCTGCTCCAATCTAAAATTATTTTTCTTACTAGCCAAATCTCACTAATGTATTACATATGATGGTGAAGTTAATAGAAAGATTTTTCCCTCTCCAATTTATTTAAACAGATTTGCTTGTGTTAACATGTTCCGTGAGGCATTTGACTTTACTGATTTCATGAAGACACAGCTTCTTGTTGAAGCTGACACTCACATTGACTCAGGGAATTGCCTTTTTCCAAACACATAGCTAGTTTGGAGTCAGCTAGTTTAGTATCATTCTAAGTCCTCTATCATTTGATTCATGTCTTTCTTTTTTTTAGTATTTTGGCCACACAGAGTGGCACATAGGATCTTAGTTTCCTGACCAGGAATTGAACCCACATCCCCTGCAGTGGAAACACACAGTCTTAACAGTTGGACCATGAGGGAAGTCCCCGATTCATTTCTTAATAATCTTCCTTCTACCAAGCAAGAATATAAAACAAGAGTATGTGTTTTACTAGCAATAACAGTTAAGTCACTTGAGAGTTATTAATAACAATGATTATTCACAATGTAGACTCAAATAGCAATTATTGTGAGTGTGCCAGACACTGTGCTAAGCAGTTTGGTGAGGCGCATATCACTGTTACCTCTGTTTAACAAGAAGAAGCTGACTCATCGAATTGTTAAAATACTTGCTCAAAGCCACGTAATTCCCAATCTAAATTTTTATTTTGAATGGAGTGTTATTTCTTTGATTATTGAAAAAAGATAACAATTGACAAGATAAAGTCTCATATAAATTTTATTTCTTAAATACAAGTATGTGTGTGCTAAGTCACTTCAGTCATGTCCTACTCTTTTCAACCCTGTGGACAGTAGCCTGCCAGGCTTCTCTGTCCATGGTATTCTCCAGCCAAGAATACCGGAGTGGGTTGCCATACCCTCTTCCAAGGGATCTTCCATACCCAGGGATCGAACCTACATCTCTTTTGTCTCCTGCATTGAAAGGTGGGTTCTTTACTACTAGAACAACTTCGAGAGTCCTTAAATACAAATATTAAAAAATTAAACAGGAAAAGGTACGGGAGGGAGAGATTGAATTGCATTCATGTCCTAGCTAGTTTTAAAGAAATACTTTTTATTTCAAATCTGATATTTTTCTGTATGAAAGATTGAAATAAATCCTAAAACATCTCACAGTTCAGATCAAAACCATTTAAGGAATCAAAGTTGGCTGCCTTCAGAATCTATTTTGTCAAGACTCCATGTTACCTCCCCAAAACTCTCACTCTCTGATTTATTATCTTTGCTTCCTTGGGAGAGTCCATGAGCCTGTTTTTTTCATCTGTTAAATGCAGATGTTTAAAGGGTTGTAAGGATTACAGAAGATCATAGCTGAAAAGTGCTTAGACAAGTGCCCAGGACCTTCTTAGCCTTTGGTCAGTAGTAAATACCAGCTGCTATCTATCAGATGGCATTATCATACTGGATTTGCCCACATTGGCATAGCATCCTCCCTCCTTTTTTTTTTGCTTGCTTTGGCTTCTTCTCTATCACAATTTTATTTTGGAGATGAAGATGGAGTCTGAGTTGATATGGCATAACAAAATACACTGGGATGAGGAATTTGAGACCCGACTCTCATCTGAAGTTTTCTGCTTATACAGTATGACACTGAGAATATTATTAACTCTCCCTGAGTTCAAATTTACCCTTAACAGAAAAATAAGGTGGTAACAATGATTTCTGACATCAACCACCTGGCATTGGGCCCATCTTCACAGGCAAGGTCCTCTGTAAGACTGCCCTTGCTTCAAACAGCAGCCACAAATTTGTGTCATCCTCACTTCTAACCAGCTGGCTACAGAGTTAGGGGCTCCTACTATCTTCTCAGTTTCAATAATATGCTAGAATGATGCACAGAACTCAAGGAAGCATGATGCTTAAGATTACAATTGTATTATAGCAGAAAGGATATGGATCAGCACCAGCCAAAGGGAGAGAAGCATTGGGTAAATCTGTGAAGGTTTGTATGTAAGGCTTCCATTGTTCCTAGGGTTGTACTACCTTCCCAGCACATTGGTCTGTGAAAATATTTGGAGTATTACTCACCAGGGATACCCACCTGAACTTTGGTGTCCAAAGGTTTTATTGGGATTTTGTTATATAAGTATTATTGATTTAATCATTAACCATACCATTGAATTCAGTCTCCAGTCTCCCTCCCATCTAAAAAGGGCTGATATGGCATGGCTTAAAGCCCCGACTCTTTAATCACATGGTTGGTCTTTCTCATGGCCAGCTCCCATCCTGAGTCATCTCCTTAGCATAAACTATCTAGGGGCCCATGATGAGTCACCTTGTTTGTATAAACTATCAGATGTGCCCTAAAGTGTTCAGGATGAATAGCAAAACATTCTGAGAAATTCCAAAGATTTTGAGGTTATCTCCCAGGAAGCAGAGACAAAGTCCAGCCACAACGTTTATTACAGAGAAGGTGATACAAAATGCTCTCTAGGAGCACTTCAATTCTACTTCTTACTCTTTATTTAAAAGGTTTAGTAATTTTTTAATGGAATAATCAGAAAAAGATAAAGCAAAGGGAATGTGGGTGAAGAAAAAGCTCTCTTTTCCATGACTGCCTTTCACAAGTAGGCAAAGAGGGAAAAAATGATTCTGGCATCAGAAACATACTCTGGGAAAAAAGTGACAATGAATTAATGTGGCCAATAGCTTACTGGTCCATTATCTAAAGCTTCAGTTACATTCTATTAACTCATGAATCAGTTGTATTCATAGTCTTATATCCTGAGGACCCTCGAATTTTGTCCTAAAGCCTTTAGAATTATAATAGATTGTGACTCAGTTCCCACCTCCAAGCTTTCATTTTTAAATCTTATGATACATCCTCTTTCCCGTGCAAAACATGTTGAACATTAATGGACTGTTCCACATATTAGATGTATGAGATAAAAAATAGTGTCAACATAGCACATAAAACTTAAACATATTCTTTTTTTCTAAGCCATTGCTGAAGGAATAAGAAACTCTTTGGAGGAATGTAAATATTTTAAATAAATGATAGTAACATGCTTCTTACTCCGTACAGTCATATAGTAAATCATCACAGCCTCGCTACACTTTACTAACACAAGAAGTCTCCCTCTCTGCTTTTCCTCCCAAGCAGGTAGATAGAATATCAGCCTGCTTTATGCATGTGCATATGTGTATATGTGTGTCAGGGTTTCATTCTTTGTGATAAGAAATGATTAATGTGTAATGGAAATGAACAACTTTCATTGAAAGAATTAAAAGGGCATACTTTCACATATGCGTTATCATGTGTTAGCTTGTACAGAGGTACAGGAAGTTAAAGAAATGTTCTCTGTGCTTTTTCTTGTGATGGAATGATTTTGGGATATCATATACTGAGAAGCTTTTAAAATACCAATTTGAGTTTAATAGATGCTGCGTAAGAAGAAAATATCCCTAAGATATGATGTGAAACCTAATAAGAACACATCTTCAGTTCCCTTTTTCATTCATTTATTTAGCTAATATGTAGCCTGAATAAACTAGGCTACACCCTAGCAACAGAGATATATAGAAGGTCTTGCTCTTCTGGTACTCAACAGGTGTTGACAAGTAGACATGTTCCACAATTTAAATCAGTTCGATGAAGTTAACATGTTTTATGAGGCATTTAACCTTAAAGATCCCACTTAGGTATATCTTCTCCTATGAGTTGGCAAAAATACATGTCATACATATATATTTGTATGTGATACAGAATGTCAAAGAGTTTGGGGCCGGGGGGAGTACTGAGAAACATAATCTACCTATGTGCTGTCAGAAAATCCTTCCCAAAATAGTGTCATTTCAAATGACATTCTTAAGGAAGCAAATGAGATAAAACAAGGGATGAAGGCTGTTTCAGTGAAAGATAACGGATGCAGTGTGACCACAAGGAGTCAAGAACTGGACTACTAAGTGAATGTAGGGAATGGCAATCAATTGGACATCACCAGGAACTAGGAGAAATTAAGTTTAGATAACTGCTGCCTAAGGGTAGATAGAGCAATGGAAAGGAAGATGCCAGTCACAGAAAGAAGCCTCTGCTGCTGATTAGCTACTGAACGCAAGGCAGGAATACTGTGTTCTGGTCTGCAGAATGTCTCTGGAGCTTTCACACATGTGATCTCCTACAACAGACCCATGATGAATTCACTAGGTTGACAGTGACCATCTAGGAAGCATCACACACGAGCCTCCCTCCTTCTCCATTTCTCTATTCCTATCAGTTCTGTAGCCTCATCCAATTCCTTTCTCTGTCTTCAAGTCTACATTTAACTTTCCTGTTTCTGGACACAATTTGTTCCCCTTTCTAGAATGCTCTGTTCACTTCCTCCTCAGAGCTTACTTTTCAAACGATTCTTTAAAGCCTTCCCAAACGACCCAGGTTGAGGTTAACTGGCCTTTGCCCTTGGAACTGTAACATGTGCAACTATTTCAACATACCATTGTCAACCTTACATCACAGATAGCATGTGTTTTTCCCACAGATGATAAACTCTTCAGGGGTAGTCACCATAGCTAGATTCTCAATATTCTCTATGACCATGTTTGGCACACAATGTATACATTTAGCCAATAGCATTTAAACTGAAGAATATTTTTAATAAATTTGTCAAAGCATAAATCAGGCCTCAGCAATAATTTCATTTTTATGTACATGTAAGACAGTCTTTTAAAATATATATTAACCTTTATTCTAGAAATTTACCCAAAATAGAAAACATGCTATCAGTTAATGGAGGACAAAAAATCCAGGTACAAGCTTATCTTTTTTTGCACTTCAAACTATAAATTCATTTTTCATTTTCAAAGCCATAAGGTATGTTCTTTGATAGCTAGTCCACCAGAAGGCTTTACTATACAATTTTATACTCTTTTTGTTGATGTACCAAGATAAGTTATTGCTTTATGAGATATTGCCTATTAACAGGTATTCATATTGAGCAACATCTTTCACATAAAATGTTCCTGAGGAAATAAAATTACTTCAACATTATTATTAAAGCAGTAAGAAAATGTATTACTCAAGTAAAGGAAAATCCTATACTAACTACATTTTTTTTTTGCTCCTAGTATCAAGTGCCCTTTAACCATTAATAATTCTTCTGTAGCAAACTGATTTCTCCCTTTGTTTTGTCCCTTCATAGGATTTACCTCTAAAAATATCTACCACCCTAATTTGCCATTTCTGATTTTATGTTATAGATTGTAAATAAACCTGATCTGTCTCCAGTTTTCTTTAATGTGGTGAAGAGCTATCGGTATTGTCTGATTTAGAAATTATATAGGTGATACACTATTTAGGGACAGATATAGATTATTTGCTGTTTAAGTCAAAATTAGAAGTGTCAGTGAGATGGTCATTTATAAATATATCAAATTAAATTCTTTACATAATGATCAGTTGCTGTACTGTAGCATCAATATGATTTGCTTAGATTTTATGAATTTTTATATTTTATCTTTTAATAACCTCCTTGGGATTATTTTCCTAAGAATAAGAATATGACAAAGAAGGAAAAAGGAATTAAGCAGAGTCAAAAGAGCCTGATACACCTGTTTAGGAGTCACATGTCTCTCCACGTGTCTAAAAGTAGCTCAGACCTGATGTTTAGGACTCTTCTCTACTTGAGTTTTCTGAGATTTCTAGGAGATGGCTGTTTAGTGCATTTAGGCATAAGCTACTCCAGCAAACCTGGTTTTCAAACATCCACCTGATTTTCTACACATTCTTCATAAGTTATTTGATAATTTTATACAGCTGGGAACCTGTTTATTTTTAAAATAGTTGACTATTATTGTTTTACCTACCTTGGGAAAAATTATTCTTTTGGCTTGATCAATTTGGTCCAGCCTAAAGAGCAATCTTCTACCCAGAGAACAAAGCAAATAGACATTAGTAAATGAACAGAGTGGTCTCTTCCTATGTTTGGAATATCCTCCAATAGGAGATTTAAGATTTTTAGTTCATTTGTTAACCTCTACCAGTTCAAACATTATCTTCATTCTAACATAGTAGAAAAAACTCAACAATATCCTGCTGACCCATTTATGCCTAATAAAAACCTGTATTTTAAGTGTTGAGCAATACTTCCAGGCCTCTTCACTTTATAGCTATTAATGAAGTCCTATACTCATCGCCGGAGAAGACAATGGCACCCCACTCCAGTACTCTTGCCTGGAAAATCCCATGGACGGAGGAGCCTGGTAGGCTGCAGTCCATGGGGTCACTGAGAGTCGGACACGACTGAGTGACTTCACTTTCACTTTTCACTTTCATGCATTGGAGAAGGAAATGGCAACCCACTCCAGTGTTCTTGCCTGGAGAATCCCAGGGATGGGGGAGCCTGGTGGGCTTCCGTCTATGGGGTCACACAGAGTCGGACAGACTGAAGCGACTTAGCAGCAGCAGCAGCATACTCATCGCAGGGCTGCCCTGGTGGGTCAGTGGTAAAGAATCCACCTGCAATGTAGGAGATGTGGGTTCCATCTCTGAGTTGGGAAGATCCCCTGGAGAAGGGTACAGCAACCTCATGTGCTAAGTTGCTTCGGTCACCTCTGACTATTTATGACCCCATGCACTCTAGCCTGCCAGATTCCTCTGTCCATGGGATTACTGTCCTAGTCACATAGTCCTAATTTTTTAGTGTGCTTGTTGAAAGCTGCAATTTTATTAAATAAAAATATGGTAGGACTATGTCTCATAGTCAAGATGTCCAGAATTACATTTTATAGCTGATAATGGTAAATTGTTAATTTTGTTAGATAAAAACAGAACAGTGATTACTTATCTAGTCAGCAGTCTTACTTCTGGAGACATTAACCCTCTGCAAAACTGCTTTGGACCAAAGTTTAAAAAATGAAGCTGTTGGAGATTAAGAAATTGCATTCTTATATTCTTGTCTACAACTTCTTGAGCTCTCACTCAAAACCTTACCAAATTACTGGAAACTATCAGTTCAGTTCAGTCGCTCAGTCATGCCCCGCTCTTTGAGACCCCATGGACTGCAGCACACCAAGCTTCCCTGTCCATCACCAACTTCCGGAGCTTACTCAAACTCATGTCCATCGAGTAAGTGATGCCATCCAACCATCTCATCCTCTGTTGTCCATTTCTTCCCCGTCTTCAATCTTTCCCAACATCAGGGTCTTCCCAAATGAGTCACTTTTTCACATCAGGTGGCCAAAGTATTGGAATTTCAGCTTCAGCATCAGTCCTTCCAATGAATATTCAGGACTGATTTCCTTTAGGATGGACTGGTCGGATCTTCCTGCAGTTCAAGGAACTCTCAAGAGTCTTCTCCAAAACCATAGCTCAAAAGCATCAATTCTTCAGCACTCAACTTTCTTTATAATCCAATTCTCACATCCTTACATGACTACTGGAAAAACCATAGGTTTGACTAGATGGACCTAGCTGGAAAATAATGTCTCTGCTTTTTCATATGCTGTCTAAGTTGGTGATAACTTTTCTCCCAAGGAGCAAGTGTCTTTTAATTTCATGGCTGCAGTCACTATCTGTAGTGATTTTGGAGGCCAAGAAAATAAAGTCTGTCACTGTTTCCTTTGTTTCCCCATCTATTTGTCATGAAGTGATGGGACTGGATGCCATGATCTTAGTTTTCTGGATGTTGTTATAAGCCAACTTTTTCACTCTCTTCTTTCACTTTCATCAAGAGACTCTTTTGTTCTTTGCTTTCTGCCATAGGGTGGTGTCATCTGCATATCTGAGGTTATTGATATTTCTCCCGGAAAACTTGATTCCAGCTTGTGCTTCATCCAGCCCAGCATTTCTCATGATGTACTCCGCATATAAGTTAAATAAGCAAGGTGACAATATACAGCCTTGACATACTCATTTCCCGATTCAGAACCAGTCTGTTGTTCCATGTCCAGTTCTAACTGTTGCTTCTTGACCTGCATACAGATTTCTCAAGAGACAGGTGAGGCAGTCTGGTATTCCCATCTCTTGAAGAATTGTCCAAAGTTTACTGTGATCCACACAGTCAAAGGCTTTGGCATAATCAATAAAGCAGAAATAGATGTTTTTCTGGAACTCTCTTGCTTTTTCGATGATCCAACAGATGTTGGCAATTTATCTCTGGTTCCTTTGCCTTTTCTAAATCCAGCTTGAACATCTGGAAGTTCACAGTTCATGTACTGTTGAAGCCTGGCTTGGAGAATTTTGAGCATTACTTTGCTAGCGTGTGAGATGAATGCAACTGTGCAGTAGTTTGAACATTCTTTGGCATTGCCTTTCTTTGGGATTGGAATGAAAACTGGCCTTTTCCAGGCCTGTGGCCACTGCTGAGTTTTCCAAATTTTCTCGCATATTGAGTGCAGCACTTTCAAGCATCATCTTTTATGATTTGAAATAGCTCAACTTGAATTCCATCACCTCCACTAACTTTTTTCATAGTGAAGCTTCCTATGGCCCATTTGACTTAACATTCCAGGATGTCTGACTCTAAGTGAGTGATCACACCATCGTGGTTATCTGGGTCATGAGTATCTTTTTGGTATAGTTCTGTGTATTGTTGCCACCTCTTCTTAATATCTTCTGCTGTGTTAGTTCCTTATAATTTCTATCCTTTATTGTTCCCATCTTTACATGAAATGTTCCCTTGGTATCTCTAATTTTCTTGACGAGATCGCTAGTTTTTCCCATTCTGTTGTTTTCCTCTATTTCTTTGCATTGATCGCTGAGGAAGGCTTTCTTACCTCTCCTTGCTATCCTTTGGAACTCTGCATTCAGATGGGTATATCTTTCATTTTCTCCTTTGCCTTTTGTGTCTTTTCTTTTGTCAGCTATTTGTAAGTCCTCCTCAGACAACCATTTTGCCTTTTTGCATTTCTTTTTCTTGGGGATGGTCTTGATCACTGCCTCATGTACAATGTCACAAACCTCCATCCATAGTTCTTCAGGCACTCTATCAGATCTAATCCCTTGAATCTATTTGTCACTTCCACTGTATAATTGTAAGGGATTTGATTATAATCTAATCATATTTGAGTACAACATGAAGCAGGCCAAAGGCTAACAGAGTTTTAGAAAGAGAACGCACTGGTCATACCAAACACCATCTTGCAACAACACAAGAGAAGACTCTACACATGGACACCATCACCAGGTGATCAATACCGAAATCAGATTGATTACATTCTTTGCAGCCAAAGATGGAGAAGCTCTATACAGTCAGCAAAAACAATACTGGGAGCTGACTGTGGCTCACATCATGAACTCCTTATTGCCAAATTCAGACTTAAAGAAAATAGGGAAAACAACTAGACCATTCAGGTATGACCTAAATCAAAGCCCTTACTGGAAACAATACCACGATGTAAACTATATCATAGGTGGAGTCAACGTGTTTGTGTTCACATTCTACAGATAAACTTACTCTGTATATGTACTTATGAAATATGATCTACTTATCTGGCTTCTGATTTACTTATTTGTAAAGTGTAGGTAAAATCGACCACTCAGATTTGCTCTGGTGATTAAACAAAGTAATGTTCCATCAGAAATAAAGTGAAAATGTTAGTCACTCAGTCATGTCCGACTGTTTGCAACCCCATGAAACTGAAGCCCGCCAGGCTTCTCTGTCCATGGGATTCTCCAGGCAAGAATACTGGAGTGGGTTGCCATTCCCTTCTCCAGGGGATCTTTCTGACCCAGGGATCAAACCCAGGTCTCCCACATTGCAGGCAGATTCTTTACCATTAGAGATACCCAGAAAGCCCCAGTGTATCGTCAGGTGTTTTATAAATTGTGAGCTGTCATATAAATGTATCCTACCCTTTTACACAGTATATAATTCTTGATTTACTTGGACACTTGTTTTTCAGTTCACAAAAGAAAAAGACAGGAAGCAAAGAGGAAGCAAGAGCAAGAGATATATTCTTAACTGAAAGTAAGTTTATTGTGAAAGAAATGTTAGCTGACCTTCTCAAATTAAAATTATTAAAGCCACAATAGACTAGATTACTCTATAATAACATAATGAATATTCATAAAGATAAACCTGCAAGATCAACAAAAAATGCCAATGCCCTATGCTATATAAATCAACACAGGAAGTTATCCACTTTCAAAAGACTTCTATAGAAAGAAAATTTTAGAATATAATTTGAAATTTCTAAAAAATTTAATTACAGGGAATATCATATTCTAATAGCTTTTGAATAAAGGAGGTCACATTGAACCTAGTGCCTGGTGATGAGTCACCTTTCAAATCTCCTTACAAAAAGATAGCTTCCATCTCATTAAAATTAGAAGCATTTATGAAATATATGCTCTTTGATATTGTCTTCTTTGTTGGAGAGAAATTGTGTGTTTTCTTGTGTCACATAAAGTAAATTCATTGGGAAGATACAAAGGTCTAGGTAAGTAGAAAAGTAGATGAAAATTAAGAAGTGACACCACACTGCCTATTTCTCACTTTGGTTAATATATAATTTTTCATTTTTATCTGATACATTTGATTGAATCATGACAGTTACTCCTGCAGCCAGAGGAGATACCATAGCTCATAGAAGACTTATTCTAGAAAGAACTTAGAAGTTGGTTCATCTTACCAGAGAGAAATCAACATATCAGTATGGAGTTTGTTTTATTCTAACCTCAATGGATACTTGCCAGAGCTGAAATAATCTCTCTTAGTACTTGATTAGTCAGTAGGCTGTGTGTGTGTGTTTATTAAAAAATGGCTGAAATCATTTTTAGAAGTGGTTTAGTCTTTAAACATGTTTTTTAAAGGTTGTTTTAAAGGTGAATAGGTTAAGAGTCTTGTGATAGACATCAATAAACAATGGCACATACTGTGTGAAAATCTTAGGGACTTAGGAGAGTTAAATATAAGGCATATTAGAGGAATTATGGGGAAAAAAGTTTGGCAAAACTAAAGGGCTTAGGGTCATACCATGTGGAAACTTGAATATCAGGCTAAAGCACTGGGATTACATTGCCAAAAGTAAAAAAGAAACCATTGGGAGATTTTCAACTAAGTCAAAGCAGCATCCTGCTAGTATTGCTAAAAAACTAACCAGCTGGAATAAATGGGTAAGAATAAAAAGAACTGAAAGAAATGAACTGGATGGAGCTCAAGAAACAATAATAATACATCTTTAAAGTAACAGGTAAGGAATGGAGAACAAATGATAAATTTTTCTCTCTCTCCATTTCCATGCCTATTGTCAAAGCAACAGGACCTGGCAACTGATTAGATACCAGACTATAGGGATTTGAAATCAAAGATCAGATCAGTATTTCAAGAATGGGTGAATGGTAACTCTACTACAGTTGATGGATACCCCATTAAACTTGTGACTTATAGAAAAGATATGATCTCTAAGAAGCAGCAAAGCAAAGATCAACCATGTAGTATGACCATACTGATTATTTCCAAGGCATGTATATGCATTTATTGTGATACAACTATGTTGAGCCCGCAAGCCTCTAGTGATTATTAACTTGCAGTGTGAAATGTAAAATGATATTTGAAGTGCATACATTAATTGTAGCTAGAAAGCTTTGTGATACAGTACTTAAACAAAATAGTAAACTTTTGGTTGTGTAAATTTATTTTGAGATTATTTATAACTGCCACTAGTGTTTATATGTTGTTTACAAATGTTAATATGAAATATAAAAGATTTCATAGTATCACTTTAAAAAGTATCTATCTATGATATGTTTCTAAGTTACTTTTTCAAAAATCAAGTATTTATTAAAGATCAAAATCACAAGATTCTGTTTTCCTCTCAGTACAGTGCTTTTTTTTGTTATGCCTTATCCGGCTTTTATCATTTTTTCCTTTGCAACTGAGTAGACTAAAACATCAGACTTGAGAGCAAAGGGAAAATGAGGGTACTTTGTAGGAGACATGATTTGTCAATTCTCATAAAGGCAAGTAATAAAAAGTTACCCTATGAAGTCTGTTCTACAGTTCTATCAGGTCAGGAAAAAGAGCATCATGTTTGTGGAAGCCTTTGGAACTATTAGGTCACTTACAGAAGATATAATTAGAACTATCCAAAAAATTAAATAATGTGCACCTTGATGAGGTAAATTGCAGAAAGTGTAATTAAAAAAAAGAAAAACTTTAAGTGGATGTGCTTAATACCCAGCATCGAAGAAGATTACAAAAAAAAAAAAAAAAGAGAGAGAGAGAGATAATATAGGGAAATTTCCTAACCTTAAGCAAAGAGAGATTTTTTAAAAAAAAATTATAGAGAAAGCCAAAGAAACAACACTCAAAAAGTACACCTATAAATTAGCAAAGCAAATGTATCAGTCCTTGATCCAGGAAGAGTCCTCATGCTGTAGAGCAACTAGGCCCATGTGCCACAACTACTGAGCCAGCATGCTGTCACTACTGAGGCCCAAGTGCCTAGAGCTTGTACTCCACACTAAGAGAAACCATAGCAGTGAGAAGCCCCCACCACAGGGAAGAATAGCTCCCACTCAGTGTAACTAGAGAAAGCCCAAGTGTAGCAATGAAGTCCCAACCCAGCCAAAAAAAAATTTTTTTCACCTTTGAGTAATATTCTGAGAGGATTACTTGAATTTTCCTCCAGTTCTGCTGTCATTTTTTTTTAATGTGGCCAATATGAACTCTGTTTTTTTTTTATTGCAACTTTCTAAAGGAAGCATATTTGTCGTATTTTTTATTATTACTGAAATATACTTTATAATCACTCCAAAGATTTTAACCAAATGGATTTTTATGGGTTTTTTTCTTACATAAATTGTATTCATTTTTCCAGGGCAAGCTTTTTTTCACTTTAGTAATATTTATTTGTGCTGCTGGCATTTCTTAAATACCTGTCTAATGATCCACGTTGTTCACTTTCATATTTATATAAAAGATTGTGTGTATATATATATATGTATGTATATATATATGTATATATATATATGTGTGTATGTATATATATATATATATATATATATATATATATATATATATATATATATATATATAACTGCTTAAATAGATGGCATGGAATTCCTCTTCTTTTTTTATAATCTACCCTGGGTGCAAGTCTACAACAAGACATGGGTGTTGGTGGAGTAAGTGGAATGACATACTTCACTTTATAGAGGTGTGATAGAGGTAGAGGTTGATAAGGTTGATAGAGGTTCAACAAGGTAGAACACTTCCCCTTTCACCCCCAATGCCAACATAAAAGGGTTTGTCTAGTCCATCCAAAGCAGATACCTTCATCTCTTCCCCTGCTTCAGCAAGTAGGCAGATGTCCAAATTAAAAATCAGTGCACCAAATCTCATTCATGTTTCAGTGATCCTTCTGTTTCAATATAGTGAATTTTCTTCAATTAAATGTATTAAAATGAAAAATTACATTATATCAGACATAATATTTTCTAAGGACTTCAAGGAAACTCATGATAACAAAATTCTGACTTCTACAAACAAGTTTGGGCTAGAATAATATTTTCTTTATTCATATAGATGAATTGTAAGTTCATGGCTGCTTGCAGCAGGAAAGAAGGAAGGGGAGAAAAGTATTGCCATACTACTCTATAGTTGGGTCCTGACAAAGGGCCTTCTAGCAGATGGTGGGAGTTTGTAAGGATGTGGCACATCTCTTTGGAACACTGTGATGTTGTTGTTAAGTCGCTAAATTGTGTCTGTCTGTTTGCAACCCAATGGACTGAGCACACCAGGCCTCCCTGACCCTCACTATCTCTCAGAGTTTGCCCAGTTTCATGTCCATCGAGTCAATGATATTATCCAACCATCGTATACTCTGGAACACTGTACCCAACCCAAAATGTAAATGAGGTAGAACACCTGAAATCTGAATGCTCTGTTGATGAAATTCCATTCCACCAGGAAAAATCCAAGGCTAGATTACTGTCCTAGTCTCATAGTCCCGATTTTTGAGTGTGTCTGTTGAAAGCTGCAATTCTATTAAATAAAAATGTGGTAGGACAACGTGATTACATGAATGTAAAAAATACCAAAAGATTTGCTAGACTCACTTTCTATGATGTGATCATTAACCATTAACTTATTTAAGTCTCACAATAGTTTTGTGAGTTATAAAAGATTGATATTGTCAAGTTTGTTCTATTGAAAAGGAGAGGAGGTAACTAGAGAAACTAAGTGACTTGGCCAAAGTTAACAGAAGTAGAGAGTGTTTGAGCCATAATTAAAACCCAATTCTATAAATCCTGGTTCAACATTTTCTCAAAAACACAGTGAAAAGTAGCTCAACAAGCCTCAAATTACCTATGGCAACAAGAGTGGAAATTATCAAATACATGTCTTAAGACTTTCAGTTGCCCTCTTAAACCTCTCTGTGGCCACAACGATCTCAAGTCATTTAATTCTTTTTCTCTCATCCTACTTACAAACCCTAAAAATGTACAGAGGCATTCTTTCTCTGCCAGCACAGAACTAAGATACTCCCAAGATTTAACTGTGATGTATTCAACCCAGAGCTTGTACTTGAGCATCGGGAACCGTGACTATGTCTTTCAATATGTCAGCGGGGACCTTCTTTCAACTCACTCTACTTATTCAAAACCGAGAAACTAGAGATAAAGAATAAAAGACCTGACAAAATTAATCTCTTCTCCTACTTTCCCTCACCCTTAATTGCAGTTTCCTGATTCATTTCAACCTTTTTTCAGTACATAAAGGTATAGAACTTCAACAAGGCACACAGTAGTAGTGGTGGTGGTGGTGGTGGTGGTGGTGGAGGTGGTGGTGATGGTGAGTCAGGAACTTTTAATCTCTATGATTTATGCTGGTTTGGCCTTTCCCAAAGGCATTCTTTGGGAATAAAAATACTTACCACAAACCTTGTATGCTCCACAGGGAAATTAGTTGACTGTAGATGACTATTAGTGCAAAGCTATTCCAAAGGCTTCTATATCACTTTGGGAAAATCAAAGTCTCTTGTGAAACTCTAAATTGGAATGTTAGCGCTTTTGAAGTGTTGACTCATTGGAAAAGACCCTAATGCTGGGTAGGATTGGGGGCAGGAGGAGAAGGGGACGACAGAGGATGAGATGGCTGGACGGCATCACCGACTCGATGGACATGGGTTTAGGTAGACTCCGGGAGTTGGCGATGGACAGAGAGGCCTGGCAGGCTGCAGTTCATGGGGTCTCGAAGAGTCAGACATGACTGAGCGACTGAACTGAACTGAACCCTACATTATAATTAATGACTCCTTTGAAGTTGCCAGTGGTTTCAACATTTCTGGATAAATAAAATGTTGTTCTATCACATGGAAACTGAATATAGAGACTGTTTGCTTTTTCATGGTTACCATGTGACAAACTTACTGACAAAGCCACAGTTCTTAATAGCATGAAGTTCAGACTTGGTGTATATTCAACCAGGACTGCTTTTTGCACTCTATGCACTGATGACAGCCTTTTACCTTTCAAGGAAGCCTATCAGAAAAAAAAAAAAAAAACATTTAGTGAAAGCAAGAAAGAAAATTCAACTAAATTAAATTTACCAGAGCTGTTCCAATTCTTGAGTTATATGATTCTATAAATTGAAAGATGTCATGGGGTTATATATGGTACTGGAGAAAAAAATCTTTGCTTTAAGATGAATTACGTAAGTTCAAATTCTTCATTAAATA
The DNA here is from genome assembly GCA_024291935.2 of Okapia johnstoni. Classification (NCBI taxonomy): domain Eukaryota; kingdom Metazoa; phylum Chordata; class Mammalia; order Artiodactyla; family Giraffidae; genus Okapia; species Okapia johnstoni. Next base: position 76,955,374 of record CM044311.1, on the reverse strand, counting down.
CTTGTGTAATCTGTAGTTGGTCAAAGAACATCTATGTTTTCTATTTTCCTCAACTGAAAAATTATATTTTAAACTAGTTTGACTGTAACATAAAATCCTGAAAAAATCATATAAGATAATAGGTTTGAAGGCTCTTCAATATTGTAAAGGGCTCTTTCAATGTGTGGAATATCTACTTGTTAGTTTAAAGCCCAAGGCCATGAAGAACCTGGAGAGGAAGAGGGTGAAGTAATGGTGCCTCAGGCTGATAGTATAAGCCAGAATGCCTATAGTTACCAAAAATGTGGTTTTGTTTGGGAAGTGGTGAATGGTCATATGCAATAAGATTGTAAAGTCAAGTATAATGTAAAGGCAGACAAAATAAGCTGGTATCTGATCATGAAGGGCCTCAGATGTCATGGTACTCTTAGCCAACTTCAAACTTTTATACTGATAAGCCCCAGGGTCACTTTCCAGGGCTTGAGATGATTCTCCTTTGCAATAGGTCCAGGAAATCAGACTGTGCTCAGGGCAGTTGTTAACATATACCTCATACTATTCAATTCTAGGCTGTTTATATTTGTGTTCCCTACCCATTCCTGTAACAAAGAAAAGACAACAGGTTAAAAAGTCTCTGTATAATCTCAAGCAGGCATAAAGTTTTATGATTTTTTTTAATGAGGAAAATTGCAGAAACATTACCTACTAAATTCAGATTTGTATTTGATCACACTAGAAACATTGTAAAGTATAAATTAATTAATACTATTAAAACTTAGTTATCTAAATAACTGCTAAATTATTAAAAGGTGTGTGTGCAATGTGGGCTAAGTCATTTCAGTCATGTCTGATTCTTTGCAAGCATATGGACTGTAGCACAGAAGGATCCTCTGTCCACGGGATTCTCCAGGCAAGAATATTGGAGTGGGTTGCCATGCCCTCTTCTGGGAGATCTTCCCGACCCAGGGACTGAACCCACATGTCTTAAGTCTCCTGCACTGGCAGGTGTGTTCTTTACCACTAGCACCATCTGGAAAGCTCGTTAAAAGGTGTACGAAGGTTAATTTTTTTTGCATCCCAAACTAGAATAGTTTTCCAGAAGGATGACCTGTTATATCTAAAAGTTAAATCAATCTTAGTATTTGTGAAATACTTATATATTAAAAAAGTAAGAGCAAATATCTCTCGAAAGTATTTTAAAATTGAAATATGCTATTCTAGGTCAACATATTTGGCAAGTACACATAATTCACACAGCAGGATTAATACCAATACGCAAAAACTTTGTGAAGTATTTTAAATTATAAAGACACTATTAGCTTTTGAGACAGATATAATTATTTGGTAGAATAGAGCAATAAAAAAATAAAACCTTGACATAATCTTTGACGTCAAATTATGATACCAAAATTGTTGTCCTTTTATTACAGAATAATTGGTAGCATTGAAGGAAAAAAAATCACCTATTCTTGGCTATATGAAAATAGGATTAGGTAAAATATAATTTCTTTAATTGTGAAGACAGACTTTTTTTTATATTATAAGAACAAGTATCTGATACTCATGTCTCAAATTGTGAACTACCATAAATGGTAGTTGATTTAGGGAATAGTGGTGATTTAGAGAAGGAAGTATTTCAGAAAAGTGGAATTTTCTTTCTTTCAATTATAAAAAAATTCAAATTCGGTGGAACCTAAGTTCCAGTTATTAAAGTCAATAAAAGAAGGAATGAGGGGCAAAAGATCACTTTCTTCTTAAGCAAAAATCATTTGAGAGTAGCAGTGCCCATTTTCCTAAGGTGCACTAGATCTTTTCAGAGTTATTTTATTAGTACCTCTCATAATCATTCCCTCTATTTATCTTCTAGCTTTCAAATCATTTTTCCTCTGTGCAGAGATTATGCTGAAATCAATTTTTTTAATTTTAGCTATATATTCTTTGGAATAACATATGCTATGAGTCTGAGCTTTCTGTCTTGTTTTAATTCATTTAAATATATAACTGGGAAGAGCTTTATAAATTACTAATTCAGTTTTCTCAAACTATAGAAACACTAGAGAAAGAATGTTAATTTGTCCATGGTCAGTAATGTTTGGTAAAGATTAGCTCAAAACCCCAATTTCTTGCCATCTAACTCAATGACTTCAATCTTCTTCTTAAGTCAGAGGTCCCATCATTGCCTTTGCTTTGTATTTCCCCAAGCATGTATCTCACATTGCAGTCCATATTCACTCAAAAGTACAAAAACTAACATTAATAATTAATAAGTTAAAAATTTTGTATTAAAAAGTTATTATATCAAATAATTGTTCATTTATAACTTACTCAGAAGCTTTATCTTATTTGGGCTCAGATTGTGATTATTCTGTATTCTCAATTTCCCTCACCCCACAAACTCCCCTCTTTAAATACCATTTTCATTGCATTCTCACTATAATAATTAAGTGTATTGTGTCAGTATGAAGAAACACACTTTTACCACTAAATTTATTAGTCTCCATAATATGTTTTTTAAACATAGTTAATGTATCCCTATGAGAGATTTTGGTAATGTTTTGCTAACAGGCATCAGGGTCTATCATGCATAACTAATTTCAGAGATATATTAATTATCCCACTTTGTTGTTGTTCAGTTGCGCAGTCATCTCCAACTCTTTGCAACCCTATGGACTGCAGCACACCAGGTTTCCCTGTCCTTCATTATCTCCTGGAGTTTGTTCAAACTCATGTCCATTGAGTTGATGGTGCTATCTAAACATCTCATCCTCTGCCACCCTCTTCTCCCTTTGCTTTCAATCTTTCCCAACACCATGGTCTTTTCCAATGAGTCAGCTCTTTGCATCAGGTGCCCAAAGTATTGGCACTTCAGCTTTAGCGTCAGTTCTTCCAATGAATATTCAGGATTGATTTCCTTTAGGAATGACTGGTTTGATCTCCTTGCTGTCCAAGGGACTCTCAAGAGTCTTCTCCAATACCACAGTTTAAAAGCATCAATTCTTCAGCACTCAGCTTTCTTTATGGTCCAACTCTTATATCCATGCATGGCAACTGGAAAAACCATAGCTTTAACTACACAGATTTTTATCAGAAAAGTGATGTTTCTGCTTTTTAATACGCTGTCTAGGATTGTCATAGCTTTCTTTCCAAGGAGCAAGTGTCTTTTAATTTCGTGACTGCTATCACAGTCCGCAATGATTTTGGAGCCCAAGAAAATAAAATCTCTCACTGTTTCCATTGTTTCCCCATCTATTTGCCATGAAGTGATGGGACCAGATGCCTTGACCTTCACTTTTTGAATGTTTAGTTTTAAGCCAACTTTTTTACTCTCCTCTTTCTCCCTCAGCAAGAGGCTTTTTAGCTCCTCTTGCTTGCTGCCATTAGAGTGGTATCATCTGTATATCTGAGATTGTTATTTCTTCTGGCAATCTTGGTTCAAATTATCCCACTTTAGTAAGATATATTAATTATTCTATGGCCAAATACATCAATATTGCTCTCCTCAGAAAATTTCTCTTTTCATAGAAGGTATTTATTAATATGCCTTTCCTTTGAGACATGAATTCCTGCCCTGGTCTCTTGCATTGAGAATTGAGTGATACAACAAATCATACTTAAATATGAATCCAGTAATAGAGATAGAGGAGCTAACCACATCTTAATGTGGTTAGAGATCATTGGAATTATAAAAATCATGTTGAAAGATTGATCAATAATTAACAAAAATCAGTCTTTTTCTAGAGCTTCATTGGCATGTACCCAGTCCCATTTCTATCCTCTTTGTCCCCACAACATTTTGCTTTTATACACAAAATAGTTTCTTCAAATGAAAACATATTGCAAACCCCAATATGTAAAAGAAGTAAAAGTAGAGATTGGTTGAAATGCTTGCCTGATCAGAACCCTCCCCACAATTCCCATGTTGGAGCTTGATGTTTCTCAGAGGAACACAGAGGACTCCAAAAGCACAGTTGAAGGCACAAGAAAATTGAGACTTAAACTATTCTTGAATTAGAAGAAAAGAAGGCGGTCAAGGACATATCAGCTTATCATCACCTATGAGGGTAGCGCGCATTCTGCTACCCTCTCTGGCTAAAAACATTCCTGACCACATGCTCCAGACTAATTCAGTTTTAGTAATAACACTGAATTAAACTTTGGATACATGCCAAAAGCATTCATATTCAAGTATTAGTAACTTTAGATTTCACTTCCTAATTTCTCTATTAAGTATGTATTTACTGAGAAGTAGAATGAAACTTTATTTAGAGAAACATCAGATATTCACAAACTGAAATTTAATGGGCTTTCAAGTCCACCTATACTGCTGCTTAAAAAGTACCTGATGCTCATTGTATGGTAAATACTAAACATCAGGATGAAATGATCACTGGAACTCCTAAAACAAATCTTTTCATAGTTCTTGGTCATACATATGACCATTCGGTGTATAATGTTTTAAAAGCTTTTAGCTACTCATAATTTTTTCTGAGGTTTATGGTCAATTTGGGCTTCCCTGATGACTCAGTGGTAAAGATTCTGTCTGCCAATTAGATGACAGAGGTTCAGTCCCTGGGTGAGGACAACCCCCCTGGAGAAGGACATGCCAATCCAGTTCAGTATTCTTGCCTGGGAAACCCCATGGAGAGACGACCCTAGCAGGCTACAGTCCATGGGGTCACATAGAGTTGGACACAACTTAGCAACTTAACAACAGTTATGTCCCTTTGGTCAAGCAAGCCAGTCCTTGTAGCCTCTTCAATAACCATTTACTTGAATATGTTAGATTTTCTATATCTACAGCTATATAGAAACCCAAAGTGTCCATCTTTACTTCATAGTTCAGTGACTTTTTTCCCCATGTGGTGCCACTTCACCCTCCACTTCAGGATTAGTTTCATGCAAACTTGATTAACAATTTAGACCTTAGTGGAAAGCATTGTAAAGAGCTTTGGATCAGTACTAAAGAGATTCACACTCAAACCAACTTGACTTCTGTTCTTACATCCCAACTCTAAGAAAAGAGCCCCTTCTTAGTTAAAGATCACTATCTTAAATAACTAGACTCAATTCATTTTCCTGTATCTGGGTCCCCAAGGTAAACTGTCTCCTTTCCAAACACCAGATTGGGTATTTGATCCCCATTTCTAGTTGTAAGGGCATGCCAAGTACTGGGACTGCTTCCTTTATGAAAGATCTAGATATACCTGTGGAGGAAACTTCTCAGCATCAAGTTTTCATAATGAAATAATGAAAATAATGTTTTGATAGATAATTTAACCATCCAGTCTTTCATTCAACATAGTTATTCATCAAATATTTATTAAATATCCATTATATTTCCGGCATGGTTTTCAGTCAGTTCAGTCGCTCAGTTGTGTCCGACTTTTTGCAACCCCATGCACTGCAGCATTCCAAGCTTCCCTGTCCATCACAAACTCCTGGAGCTTACTTAAAGTTCTGTCCATTGAGTCGGTGATGCCATCCAACCATCTCATCCTCTGTCATCCCCTTCTCCTCCCACCTTCAGTCTTTCACAGCATCAGGGTCTTTTCAAATGAGTCAGTTTTTCACATCAGGTGACCAAAGTATTGGAGCTTCAGCTTCAGCATCTTTCCTTCCAATGAATATTCAGGACTGATTTCCTTTAGGATTGACTGGTTTGATCTTCTTGCAATCCAAGGAACTCTCAAAAGCCTACGAACCTGGATTATTATTCATAACAAAGCCGAACAAATAGAATAAACTTCCTAGGCTCAGACACAATTGAAGGCTGAAAATTACCTCAGCCATTAGCAGTCTAACTCTGAGAGTTGTAGATCCAAATGGCAGTGTCTCTGAAGGTTTCTGACTTATTTGTTGCTATATCCCAAAAGATAACAGCCCAATGTATGGATGTGAGAGGTGGACTATAAAGAAAGCTGAGCACCGAAGAATTGATGCTTTTGAACTGTGGTGTTGGAGAAGACTCTTGAGAGTCCCTTGGGTCCAACCAGTCCATCCTAAAGGAAATCAGTCCTGGGTGTTCATTGGAAGGACTGATGTTGAAGTTGAAACTCCAATACTTTGGCCACCTCATGCGAAGAGCTGACTCATTGGAAAAGACCGTGATGCTGGGAAAGATTGAGGGCAGGAGGAGACGGGGACAACAGAGGATGAGATGGCTGGATAGCATCACAACTCGATGGACATGGGTTTGGGTGGACTCAGGGAGTTGGTGATGGACAGGGAGGCCTGGCATGCTGTGGTTCATGGGGTCACAAAGAGTCAGACATAACTGAGCAACTGAACTGAACTGAACTAGTTTTTGAATGGCACTCAACAAACATTTGTTGAAAGTATGAATATGAAAAAATACCAACCTATGGGTTTAATATTTTTTAACCACTTGATAATTTCTACTTTAAGTTTTGCCTCTACCAGTTTATAGTGATAAATCTATAAGCTTCACAACACTTGTGGACCTTATCTGTTGAACATACCAATGGATCTCTGTACTTGATATTGGCATGCATTCAATTAGTTTTATTAGGTGAATAACACTCTCCTAGGTCTTTCTATTCTTCCTCCATCAGGAAATAAACCCTTGTTTCAGTTTCAACCACTAAGGTATAACTCTATGATATTGCTTATCCTCCTTTCCAAATTTCTCAAAATACTCACGTAATTGAATAAAACACTTACACTAACTATTTTCCCAAAAGCCAAACTGGAGTATGTTGACAAATGGAGTTCATAACCTTCCTCTAATCCTTAATTCTTTCTGAATTTTTGTATTACATAAAAGAACCCATCACCCCCAGGCTCACAAACCTGAGTCATCTTTGCTTGTTTTGTCTCCTTTACACCTTATATCAAATTGAGCATAAAGTTCTGCCAAATCTTCTTCAAATATATTATGCAACAAGTATTTAATAAGCATTTATGACCTACAAGACACTGTAAGAGGCAGTGATAGAAAAAAATAACCTCTGATATCAAAAGGCTTACAATGTCATAAAAATATTAGAAACAGAAAAATGACTAATATGCTACAGAATAAAAAGATTCTCTAACAAACATGAATGCACAGTATATTCACACAGGGTACACCATTCAGTTGTAGAAGCTCAAAAGAGGCTATGCCTATTTTAAATTATACAAAAATATATTATGGAGAAAGACTTTGAAAATACAAGTGGAGATGAAGATGTCATGAGGTGTTGCTTAAATAACATGTGACCATAATGTATGTGAGCAGTATAGACTGATATCAATGAACACTGGGAAGACAAGAAAGTGCTGCACTTTAAGCAGTAAGTACTATACAAGATTAATTCATAAAATCCATCATGTTTGCAACACACAAAAAGAAATTAAAGTCAGAGATTAAAGTCCAAAGGAAAATATTTATTTGGTATGTACATAAACCTAGGTAATAATAAGAATCAGCAGACAAGAGATATGAGGTGTAGAAATGCACCATGTTATATTTAGAAACTCTGGATTTGGAAAGGAAGACAATGATTTGGTGACATAAAAAGTGCTTTCATGATATTATCTCATCTTGATGCTAAAACAAACTTTTAAAAATAAAAAAGATACAGTTTCATGTTATTAGAATGCAAACTGAGCCTAAGCGATGTAAATAATTTGCTTAGGGTCATCACAGATACTCTAGAGGCAGAGTAGGAACTCTGACCCATTCTCGCTTGTTGCCAGTGTAGTTTTCTTTATTTAAAAGTATAGGAAGACAGTAACTGGAATGTAGTCAGAATTGAGCTTTTCCATTTCCACAATCCAAGAAGGAAGAAAAGGATCTTGGCTCTAAGTGGCTCACCCTAAATAGAACTATTGCCTGCAATTATCCATTTATTTAATCCATGTCAGAACATATGAACTAAAGGAATATTCATTGGAAAGACTGATGCTGAAGCTGAAACTCCAATAGTTTGGCCACCTGATGCAAATAACTGACTCATTTGGAAAGACCCTGATGCTGGGAAAGACAGAAGGCGAGGAGAAGGGGATGACAGAGAATGAGATGGTATCTAACTGTCACTGACTCAATGGACATGAGTTTGAGCAAGCTCGGGCGGTTGGTGATGGACAGGGAGGCCTAATATGCTGCAGTCCGTGAGGTCGCAAAGAGTCGGACAAGACTGAGCGGCTGAACTGAGCAGAACTGAACTAAGGATACTTTTCAGAGGCAATCACGCCCTTCCGAATTCCGGCATGCTGCACCTGAAACTGCAGACTTCTGCACTGACAGACTCTGTCAAAAGAGAGCGCTAGAGGGAGGATGCAAGGCTGGAAGGCAGGACTTGCCCCAGTGTTTGTTATTGTTGTTTAGTTGGGGGATCTCTGTCAGTTTGTGTTTCTGTGAGGAGCACCTGCACGAAGGTTTGTCCCCATGATGGTAGAAGTTGTCCCTAGAGCAGCGGAATCCCCTTCTCAAGGTCTGAGGCACCTCTTCTGAGGAGCATAGCCCTCTTCTTAGAAGTCTCATTTTCAGATCTACAGGACCCTTTTGCCCCTGTTCTTTGTTCCCTCGGCTGTAAGGGTGGCAAGGCAGTAGCTTCTAGCAGCTGCCACTTCTCTTACACCTTTGAATTTTTCTTTTATTCTTTTAATAATTGGCAATCTTATACCTAATTAAAATATTTTTTATTACATCTTCTGTATCTGATGATTAGCGTGATTTCTGTTTCCTGTTTGGACAGTAATTCATCTGGTTTCCTGAGACTCCCCTATTAACCAAATATCTAAAAGAGGACTTCACTTGCCTCTTGCTAACATCACTAAATATTAAATATATGCCCCGAACTGTATCCATCCCTAAGATCCCTAACAGTTCTAATGCTTGCTTGACAAAAAATGTGCTTCTCAACATCCAAGAAAATATATTCCTCCTGGTTTATACACACACACACACACACACACACACACACACACACACACACATATGCTTTTATTGTGATTTAGACAAGGAAGCATAGAGAGGGCTTCCTCTCTATGCATATAGTTGTAAAATGCCCTCTCTATGCTTCCTTGCTTAAATCATCATCTATCAATATTTTTTATTTCTTTCTCTATCTTGAATTACCATTTAATCAAAACGTTCCCTGGCTAGCTACATAATTTCCAACCACTGGAATGATTTTTATTTATGTAAGTCATATAAATAATATATTATATATTGATAAAATATAATTATACATCATATATTATATTATATAAATTATAATCTGTTTATATAACATGATAATACAGAGAATGGTGTTCTGCTTCCAAAGAATAACAAAAAATTTATCATTTGTTGCTATTGTTTAGTTGCTAAGTCATGTCTGACCCTTTGCAACCCCATGGACTATGGCCCACCAGGCTCTTCTGTCCATGCATGAGATTTCCCAGGCAAAAATACTGGAGTGGATTGCCATTTCTTTCTCCAGGGGATCTTCCCAACACAGGGATCAAATCCGCATCTCCTGCTTGGCAGAAGGATGCTTTACCACTGAGCCACCAGGGAAGCCCAACACTAGGAAAGTGCTGAAGCAAAATTGTTTGTCCATTAAGTGGAATATTATACAGGTAATTAGAGTCCCTTGGACAGCAAGGAGATCAAACCAGTCAATAGTAAAGGAAATCAGTCCTAGATATTCATTGGAAGGGCTGACGTTAAAGCTGAAACTCCAATACTTTGGCCCCTGATGCAAAAAACTGACTCATTGGAAAAGACCCTGATGCTGGGAAAGATTGAAGGCAGGAGGAGAAAGGGATGGCAGAGGATGAGATGATTTGATGGCATCACCAACTCAATGGACATGAGTTTGAGCAAGCTTCAGGAGTTGGTGATGGACTGGGAAGCCTGGCGTGCAGCAGTCCATGGGGTCACAAAGAGTTGGACACAACTGAGTGACTCTACTGAACTGAATTACAATATTAAGTACAGAGATTTCTAGTAACATGGAAAAACTGATTGTGACAATGTAGATAAACAAATCAAGTTATCATGTGTAACTATAACATGACCCTTACTATATAAAATTCATAGAAGAAAAACCGTGGGAAAAAAAAGCCAAAATGTCAATAGCAATCACCTCTAGATAGATCATGCATAATTTCTCTTTGACTTCTAGATACTATTATAATCAGAAAAAGAGAAAGGAGCAAAATCTTATTAAATAAAAAAGGAAATTGAGTGTAGTATATTTGATTATCTTCTAATTTTCTTCATAGTTCATGACCATTTTCCACTTTCTTCTGTAACCTCACATGGTCCTTAGAAAAGGAAATTTTGTCTACATTACTCCAAATGTATTCAAAGGATCTTATGTAGTCCCCTGAATGCAGTAATGGTGGCAGGCAGATGTCAATCAGATGGAGTCATTTTTCTAACTAGAATTTGCCAACTTTACATACAATTTTCAAGATGATATCCTCATCAATGCAGGGAAATGAAGAACATAAAAATGAGGGCCAGAAGGCTTGGACTTATTTCTGGGTTTAATATTTTCAAACTGTGTCTTTAGAAAGATCACTTCACTTTTCTGAAACTTATTTATGACTCTAGAAAGGTATCTTTTTTGAGACCTCACAGAATTGTTTTGAAGATATGAAAGAGATTAAATTTGCTGTTAAAATGCTGTATAAACTGAAATAGTCACATAAAATAAAGTATTTTTTTTCAAATTATTTTCCTTTTAGTAGTACTTTACTCAAAATTCTTAAAACCACATCATTCCTCAAGCCTATAAATGTTGCCCTAAAAGCTCCCTTTTTGTAAATATCTATCATAATACTACATTTTGAGTACAAATAGATTACAAATAAATGAAATTTCCCTGCCAGGAGCAGTACCTTTTGGAAATTTCATCTCTCTCTCTCCTTGTCCTTGCTGTGGAATTTAGGTATATCACATAAACCTGTAAGATGACATACATAAACAAGACAAAACATTTGTTTAATATGAAGAGCTGTGTCCTACAAATAGACTTCCCAATGAAGCAGGTTCCCGGGAGGTCTATATTGCTATAATATATCTTAATTGATCACAGTCAGCATAAGTCATTTTAATGGCCTCATTATTCTCACCTTCCCCTGTTTGGGATTCTGAATTTTAAGAACATATTTCACAGAGCAGCTTTCACAAATATAATCAATGTTAGGGAAATACTTCAGCTTTTGTTGCCAATCCTATTTTCATACAGAGCTTTCATTATTTGAATAAATGTTTTCAATATTAATAATACCGAATAATAATAAGAATATGTGATGACTGGAATTAATAAATATTTAATTATTTTCACATTACTTACGGGGCATTCAAATAGTTCAGTTCAGTTCGGTTCAGTTCAGTCGCTCAGTTGTGTTGACTCTTTGCAACCCCATGAACTGCAGCATGCCAGGCCTCCCTGTCCACCACCAACTCCTGGAATTTACCCAAACTCGTGTCCATTGAGTAGGTGATGCCATCCAACCATCTCATCCTCTGTCGTCCCCTTCTCCTCCTGCCCTCAATCTTTCCCAGCATCAGGGTCTTTTCCAATGAGTCAACTCTTCGCATGAGGTGGCCAAAGTATTGGAGTTTCAGCTTCAACATCAGTCCTTCCAATGAACACCCAGGGCTGATCTCCTTTAGGATGGACTGGTTGGATCTCCTTGCAGTCCAAGGGACTCTCAAGAGTCTTCTCCAACACAACAGTTCAAAAGCATCAATTCTTTGGTGCTCAGCTTTATTTATAGTCCAACTCTCACATCCATACATGGCTACTGGAAAAACCATAGCCTTGACTAGACAGACCTTTGTTGACAAAGTAATGTCTCTGCTTTTTAATATGCTGTCTAGGTTGGTCATAACTTTCCTTTCAAGGAGTAAGCCATCTTTTAATTTCATAGCTGCAATCACCATCAGCAGTGATTTTGGAGCCGGGAAAAATAAAGTCAACCACTGTTTCCACTGTTTCCCCATCTATTTGCCATGAAGTGATGGGATCGGATGCCATGATCTTAGTTTTCTGAATGTTGAGCTTTAAGTCAACTTTTTCACTCTCCTCTTTCACATTCATCAAGAGGCTCTTTAGTTCCTCTCCACTTTCTACCATAAGGGTGATGTCATCTGCATATCTGAGGTTATTGATATTTCTCCCGGCAATCTTGATTCCAGCTTATGCTTCTTCCAGCCCAGCATTTCTCATGATGTACTCTGCATATAAGTTAAATAAGCAGGGTGACAATATACAGCCTGGACGTACTCCTTTTCCTACTTGGAACCAGTCTGTTGTTCTATGTCCAGTTCTAACTGTTGCTTCCTGACCTGCATACAGGTTTCTCAAGAGAAAGGTCGGATGGTCTGGTATTCCCATCTCTTTCAGAATTTTCCACAGTTTATTGTGATCCACACAGTCAAACGCTTTGGTATAGTCAATAAAACAGAAATAGATGTTTTTCTGGAACTCTCTTGCTTTTTTGATGATCCAGCAGATGTTGGCAATTTGATCTCTGGTTCCTCTGCCTTTTCTAAAACCAGCTTGAACATCTGGAAGTTCACGGTTCACGTATTGCTGAAGCCTGGCTTGGAGAATTTTGAGCATTGTTTTACTAGCGTGTGAGATGAGTGCAATTGTGCAGTAGTTTGAGCATTCTTTGGCATTGCCTTTCTTTGGGATTGGAATGAAAACTGACATTTTCCAGTCCTGTAGCCACTGCTGAGTTTTCCAAATTTCCTAACGTCTTGAGTGCAGCACTTTCACAGCATCATCTTTTAGGATTTGAAATAGCTCAGCTGGAATTCCATCACCTCCACTAGCTTTGTTCATAGTGATGCTTTCTAAGGCCCACTTGACTTCACATTCCAGGATGTCTGGCTCTAGGGGAGTGACACACCATCGTGATTGTCTGGGTCGTGAAGAAATTTTTTGTACAGTTCTTCTGTGTATTCTTGCCACCTCTTCTTAATATCTTCTGCTTCTGTTAGGTCCATACTATTTCTGTCCTTTATCGAGCCCATCTTTGCATGAAATGTTCCCTTGGTGTATCTAATTTTCTTGAAGAGATCTCTAGTCTTTCCCATTGTATTGCTTTCCTCTATTTCTTTGCACTGATAGCTAAGGAAGGCTTTCTTATCTCTCCTTGCTATTCTTTGGAACTCTGTAGTCAAATGGGTGTATCTTTCCTTTTCTCCTTTTCTTTCCACTTCTCTTCTTTTCTTAGCTATTTGTAAGGCCTCCTCAGACAGCCATTTTGCTTTTTTGCATTTCTTTTTCTTGGGGATGGTCTTGATCCCTGTCTCCTGTACAGTGTCACAAACCTCTGTCCATAGTTCATCAGGCACTCTGTCTATCAGATCTAGTCCCTTAAATCTATTTATCACTTCCACTGTATAATCATAAGGGATTTAATTTAGGTCATACCTGAATGGTCTAGTGGTTTTCCCCACTTTCTTCAATTAAAGTCTGAATTTGGCAATAAGGAGTTCATGATCTGAGCCACAGTCAGCCCCCGGTCTTGTTTTTGCTGACTGTATAGAGCTTCTCCATCTTCGGCCGCAAAGAATAGTTTCCATGATTTCAGTGTTATGGGAATGTCTAACGGATAGATTGCCTGAGCTTTCCATTGCTGTTGTTTAGTCACTAAGTCATGTCCGACTCCTTTGCAACCCCATGGACTGTTTCCTGCCAAGCTCCTCTGTCCAAGGGATTTCCCAGACAAGAATATGGGAGTGGGTTGCCATTTCCTTCTCCAGGGGATCTTCCCAATCCAGGGATCGAACCCTCGTCTCCTGTACTAAACCACTAGGGAAGCCCAGCCTCTACAAGAGAAATATATTTGTAAGGCTGAGATCGTAAGAAAGTGAAGAATGCATCTTCATTTTCCCCTTTTAGGAACAGGCCAACAAAACTGTAAAGCTGTAAGAATTCGTAGAGGTTCTGTTTCAAAATTCTTCCCAATTCTGAATGCTCATCTGCTATCAGACTAGGTCATCTCTTGAATATTTCTTGACTTGAGATAAAGTACATATGTACATCAAGGAAATCTATGTCTAGGGTGGATTCATCTATTTCCTTCATTTAAGTGTTGAGCATCCTCTAATACAAAGCTGTGAATGGGAATAGATGAGATGAGTCAAGATGCTTGCTGCTCACAAAGTGCCAAAAAATGACTTGGTATTCATCTGTTTGTTGTTGTTCAGTCACTCTGTCATGGCCAGCTCTTTGTGACAACATGGACTGCAGTATGCCAGGCTTCCCTGTCCTTAACTGTTCCGGAGCTTGCTCAAACTTATGTCCATTGAGTCAGTGATGCCATCCAACCATCTTGTCCTCAATTGTCCCATTTTCCTCCTGCCCTCTATTTCGCAGCATCAGGGTCTTTTCCAGTGAGTCAGTTCTTCACATCAGGTGGCCAAAGTATTGGAGCTTCATCGTCAGCATCAGTCCTTCTAATGAATATTCAGGGACGATTTCCTTTAGGATTAACTGGTTTGATCTTGCAGTCCAAGGGACACTCAAGAGTCTTCTCCAATACCACAGTTCAAAAGCATCATCAGTTCTTTGGTGCTCAGCATTTTTATGATTCAACTCTCACATCCATACATGGACTACTAGAAAAACCATAGCTTTGACTACGGTTCATCTCTAGAACAGCACTAATAATACTCTACTACACATGTGATACTGTATCTTTCTTCTGGATGGAATTTAAATTTCATGAGAGCAAAGTCCATGTTTTATTAGTTTTCATACCCAGCACTGAATAAACATTGTTTAATAAGTGAATGGGGGGCATAATAACTTTTAGATAGTGACTTTTTATTGAACAGAAATTACTGTTTAACTAGCACATAATGATACTATTTTTATTTCTGAAACTGTCCAGTATAAACATTTCCTATCTTTCCAAGGCCAGCCTAGTTATCATAGATATCTTGTAATACACTCTTGTCTTCTACAAACTAATTGTTCTCTGTTCCTTTGTTTCTTCTCTATTCATGGCAATGTTCTTACTGTTCAAAATATTGATTATCTTCTCTGGACATGCTGTAGTTTGTCAACATCCTGACTTCTCAAGGAATAAAACAGAAATAGGGGAGGATGCATAAAAAGAATGGTTCATTTGCAAA
Organism: Okapia johnstoni; assembly: GCA_024291935.2. NCBI lineage: Eukaryota > Metazoa > Chordata > Mammalia > Artiodactyla > Giraffidae > Okapia > Okapia johnstoni. Next base: position 76,940,298 of record CM044311.1, on the reverse strand, counting down.
CTTTAAAAATGGTGTTTTTAGCTGGGTAAGTAGCCTGAAAATGGGGGGAAAAAAAAGTCTCAATTGCCAGGAAAGAAAATGTGAGTTAGAGGACTCAGGTGTTTTCCCAGGTTATTTATCCTCCACTTTTGGCTTGTTTTACATAGTCCAGATCCTTAAATTTTAGTTCCATGCATTTCTTTCCATTTAGGTAAGAAGCTTACTTACAATGACTGAGTTTCTGACAACATAGGGGTTAGAGATCTGGATTTAGACTCCATTAATTTACAGAAACATTTTTAGTCTTCACCAGTATTTGGTTTCTAGGACCCAGAATTGTTTTCTAGGATTTCAGTGTGTGACTTTTGATGAAACAATGGCATGTGCCATTGATATTATGGTTATTTACAAATACACTCCAAGCTAAGTCTGGTATAACTTTTAAGGTGCAACAATTGAACCTAATATCATAAAGCAAATAAGCAACAGATAAGATCATTTCATCCTTTTATCCCACAGCTCCACTATTTTTGTACCTTCAGCCTATCAAGTGCCTCTTCTCCATAAAGACTTTTCTCATGTTTACTCAAAGATAATGGATTTTTATTTTGCATATGGCCTCTCCATAAGATAAATCCTCACTTTTCAAGCAACAAATACTGAAAAAGAAAAACTCAAGACTAGTTTGGGGATTTTTTTTCACTTTGAAATGAAATGGGAAAAATTAATTGACTAGTTTTATTATATCTCTGTTGAGAAAAAAGTTATGCAAAAAAACGGTATTTATATTTTTGAGAACGATGGATGATATAAATCAAGGTTGAGGAGTTTGGGGTTTGTTTTAAAGCTTTGTATGGAGTCTATAATTTCTTATTCTATAACTGTTTTGAGGGGAATCTAGGAGGGCAGGATAACTAGAATATTCCCTTCACAGTGCAGCATTATGAGCCCATAAGGAATCATTTTATTTATAATATTCATTTATGGATGTATAAAAACACTGTTTTATAAATACGTTCTATACACTCATTCTATTTTTCTTGCCTGTACACCACAGTAGGCAAATAGTTACAAAGAAAAGATCAACTTCATTCAGGGAACCACAAGTGTTTTTGTCACAAAGGTAGAAATGTAGTTTAATAGATCCTTGCCTGCCACATTTAAAAATGAGTGTGACTCGGAGGGAAATGGAAAATGGAAACAGTAAAGGTAATAAATAAACTTTACAGTAACCTTACAAATAAGGAAAACAGATTAATCAAACTTTCAAATGAGGCATTTTAAATGCAAAAAGAACAAGTACAGAGAATCCCATCTTTTATACATGAAAACAAAACAGACAAGGTTTGTTAAGAAATAAAATTCAAATTTCATAGGCACACATACATTTCTCTAGAGTCACTAGATGTGACAGAAGATCTGAGATTTTTTCTGTGATTCTCTATCATAGGTGATTGTGATCCACTGGTAAAAATAGTTAATTCATATAAATCTATTTTAAAAAATTGATTGATGAAATGCATGCTAATATTTGTATTGCAAAGTTTCTAGAATAAGTTTATTTACTATTGAGATCCAGCTTTAATTGAGACAAACACCTATCTATGCTCTTCCATAGTTAGTCCAGTCAAAAATGTAAAGTTTACTAACAACTCTACCTTTAGCATAATATATTCTTTAAATCCTATCCACTGACTAAGAGTTATATAGTTAAAGAAGCACAGTGCTGATAGATCAACCTGTATTGATTCTAGCTCCTACACTCATTAGATAAGCAACTTAAAGCAAATATTTCTCATGGACCCAGTGGACTGCAGCATACCAGTCTTCCCTGTCCTTCACTATCTCCCTGAGTTTGCTCAAACTCATGTCCGTTGAATCAGTGATGCCATCCAACCATCTCCTCCTCTGTCATCCCCTTCTCCTCCTGCCTTCAATCTTTCCCAGTATCAGGGTCTTTTCCAATGATTCAGCTCTTTGAATCAGATACCCAAAGTATCAGAGCTTCAGCTTCAGCATCAGTCCTTCTAATGAATATTCAGGGTTGATTTCCTGTAAGATTGACTAGTTTGATATCCTAGCTGTCCAAGGGAGTATCAAGAGTCTTCTCCAACACCACAGTCCAAAAACATCAATTCTTTGGCATTCAGTGTTTTTTATGGTCCAACTCCCACATCCGTGTATGACTACTGGAATATCCATAGCTTTGACTATACAGAGGGCAAAGATCTTTTCTTCCAAAGATCAAGCGTCTTTTAATTTCATGGCTTCTGTCACCATCCACAGTGAATTTGGAGCCCAAGAAAACAAAATCTCTCACTGTTTCCATTGTTTCCCCATCTATTTGCCATGAAGTGATGGGGCCAGATGTCATGATCTTAGTTTTTTGAATGTTGAGTTTTAAGCCAGCATTTTCATTCTTCTCTTTAACCTTCCTCAAGAGGCTCTTTAGTTCCCCTTTGCTTTCTGCCATTAGGGTGGTGTCATCTGCACATCTGAGATTATTGATATTTCTCTTGGCAATCTTGATTCCAGCTTGAGCTTCATCTAGCCTGGTATTTCACATGATGTACTCTGCATAAAAGTTAAATAAGCGAAGTGACAATATACAGCCTTGATATACTTCTTTCCCAATTTGGAATCAGTCTGTTGTTCCATTTTTCATTCTAACTGTTGCTTCTTGACCTGCGTACAGGTTTCGCAGAAGGCAGGTAAGGAGGTCCAGTATTCTCATCTCTTTAAGAATTTTCCACAGTTTGTTGTGATCCATACAGTCAAAGGCTTTATTTATTTTAGTCAATGAAGCAAAAGTAGATGTTTTTCTGAAATTCCCTTGCTTTTTCTATGATCCATTGGATTTTCTCAATTTGACGTCTGGTTCCTCTGCCTTTTCTAAATCTAGCTGATACATCTAGATGCTATCAGTTCATGTACTGTTGAATCTTAGATCCTGTACTGTTGATTTTAGAGGGAAGGTCAACATACGTACTCCTCCACAATGAGGAGAGTGTCACCTGACAAGGATGTGTCAGTTATTCTGAAGAGCTACTCTTTTTATTTATTTATTTACTTTGAATATTGATTGTTCAATTTTTCTTTTGACACTACAAAGCCTGCCTACCATATTGCTAATAAATTATCTTTTAGTCTAAGCTAACTACAGTAGGTTTCTGTTTCTTACCAACAATCCAGCTGATATATTACCAATTATAGCTAATGTACCCGATTTAGTTTAGAAGATAGTTTTATGGGTATAACACAAATTTAACTAGTAGAATATTAATACCAGTCTGGTAGGCTGACAGTTTTTGTATCAGCAATATTGATAGGAGATGATAAGTTCACAATTACTGTTAAAAATCCTCCAATTCAACTCAATTTAAATAGAATCTTCCTTCAAGTCTAGAAATACATGAAGAATGAAAGCACTGAGCACTGACCCATTCTGCTCCCAGACAGACATGAGAGGTGCCTGTCACTGAACCTACTGCAACCACTCCTGTTCCTACCCAAGAGGTCCTGAGTTCTCAGCTGTTGATTTGCAAGCCATGAATCTGTCTGGAAATTAATGAATCAGCTTCTGGCAAGGCGCTTCCTCCCTCTGTAATTACCTTGACACATCCTTCCACAGAGATCCCCCAAACAATACTGTTCAGGTTGAAGTGTGTTCTGTAGAGGACAAAATAATTTATATCCAAATAATGTCATAGAAAAGGTTATCTTTTTAAAGTAATCTTATCAGGAAAATTCCACTGTAAAGCTGTCTCCAAACTATTAGTTCAAGTTTTTCACTGCACAAGTAGAGATGAATTGTTTGATAAAAAAGTATATAACTGTCTCAAAGATATTCAAAGTTGGATTCCATAGTTACCCAATTCTCATTTTTTCTCAATTTTTCTAGAATGTCTTGAATTCAAGACCTGGCAGTATAAGATTTGGAAATTGAGTACTAGAAGAATTAACATCTAAGATGAGTCAGCTGGGAACAAAGCTAGGAATTGAGAGACACTTGAACCCCATCCCCATTTCTGATCTTTCTAGTGGGCTCTGACTAGCCCAGTTTTCTTCTTTTTTTCTTGATTTATTAACAATTAGCAGTATAGAAAAACCTTACAACTCCCCTCATCAGTGTTAGAAGAATCCTACATATAACACAGAGAGGCCCATGAATACCAGTATTACGTGACCAAAATTTGTTCTGCAGTTGGAATATTATTTAAATTGTTTTTTTATGAAAATTCAGCTGATGATATTCTGGTTATTTAGTGACAGAATACAGGACAAGTCTGGCATTTCAACCATCCAAACAGCACAAGTAAAAGCAAAGTGTGACTATAATAGATGAATTTGTCCTGATTCTAAAAAATAAGAGAAAATTGATGATTTTTAAAAATTGGATTCTTGCAAGCCTGAAGACACATTTTGAACCTTTCAGATCTGTAAGAAAACCAAGATCTTCCAAGTCCAGGATATGAGATATCTGTGCAAGCATGTGTGTTAAGTCACTTCAGTCGTGTCCGACTCTGTGACCCTATGAACTGTAGCCCTCCAGGCTCCTCTGTCCATGGGATTCTCCAGGCAAGTATACTGGAGTGGGTTGCTGTGCCCTCCTCCAGAGGATCTTCCTGACCCAGGGATCGAACCCACATCTCTTACATCTCCTGCAATGGCAGGCAGATTCTTTACCACTAGTGTCCCATCTGTTTATGAATGGACTAAATATAAGATCCAGTCTGGATGACAAATGCTGGAGGGTGAGGGAGCCTTCAAGAATCATTACAATGTGTTTAAATTTTGGTGCTATATAAACCCAGTAATACTATTTGTAATCATTCAGTAGTGGGAAATCAAAGTATATGTCACAGTAGCATCCAATGAGAATTTATGTAATTTTCATTTTGCTAAAATCAAAAGAAGTACAAATAAATTGTTCTTGGATCCTAGGCTTCCATAGCTTCTTCAGATAAAAGAAAAAAATGAACAAGGAAAGGACTGAATCTGTAAGAAATCACTATCAATGAGTTACATAAATCATTACAAAGTCTCATGGGAAGTTCATGAGCCATTTTTCACAAAGATGGAGAGAGACTGCTATCACCAAGTACATTTCTATTCTGGCTAATTCCAAACATAACTTTCCTGGGAATTAGCACTAATTCACACTAACTCAAAAGTATTCTATAAGTGGTTGCTATTCTGACCCAGTTTCATGGGGTCAGTTACATTTTAGTAATAAGATGTGAAGGAGTTTGTGACTCTAGGGTACATATTGACTAAAACTTTATGTTTACAGACATGTTAATCTCTTAAAGGTGTGGGTGGCAGGATTCCTCCTCCCTCTCAGGTCTTTGAAGGAGGTGAAAGACTCAAACTAGGGATCAATGCTCTTCCTTTATTAAAACTCCACAAGGGCATCCATGGACAAATCTCAGTGATTCTGGAATCAATTTTAGTCTCTTAAATACCTGTACCTCTGTTAAATTAGAACACTCTTTGATATTCATGTCCTTTAGGGTTAGTAATTGAATATACATCATCATTTTTTAATAACTATCTTTCTTCTTAGAATTTCTTCCTTTTGTTTGTTATTTTCCTTTTTGGGGGAGGATCTCAGCTCTTGATTCTGAGGGTGACCTGATATAACCTTGCTGTGTATTTGAGCTAGCATAAAGATTGTCCTAAGGAATTCCCTACAGAGACTCTCCTTTGTATCTGATATTTCTAAAGATAAGATCAGATGAGACCCTGAGCTGATTCCTGAATCCACCCAGATATTTAACTAAGTTAACTTAAAGTGATTTCCTATTCAGAGATTTGATGTCTTTATGAACTCATTCCTACTCATCTCTTGTAAGGTCAGTTAACTTCACCTTTTTCTATATTTGCCAGCTAGCAACACCATGTATGACCTTGACTACAACAGGCCTGGCTAAGTAATATAGGATTAAGTATGTCCAGTTCTGGAAAAATAATTGACAGCGCATAGCCTATTGAAGCTGAAAGAGCAGTGTCATTTCCGTCTGTGAGGCCAGGCATATTAAAACATAAAGGCTAATCTGTGGGCTCACAGAGCCCCACTAATCCTTGCCAACCATAAGCTGCTTTGCAAATTTTATCATGAACTTGCAAAGCTTGTTTGAAGCTCTCTAAAAATCACAGAATCACTGAAATGTTTGGTTGGAGGACCCCATAAGGTCATTGACTAACAGCATTCATTAAACTATCTCTAGTCAGTTTTCCTTAAAGCATTTCTGACAGAAGAGAAGATTCTCTTAGTCTCAAATTTCTCAAGGGAAAACAGTTCATAACCTCTTTTGTAGTTCCTTCTGTTCAAAAACATTTCAAAGATAGAAATTTTTTTCGTATTGTTAACTTATATCTTTGTTTTAAAAAAAGAGCTTCTTAAAAATTAAACATGGCAACAGTCCACTGGGGTTAGAAGAAAAAATAAATCCCATAAAGAAAACCAATCTAAAGAAATATGTTAAACTATATCCACGATTTTTTCCTCGACTCTTATTTTAAACATTTGATGATGCTCTGTGTGATGGAATTTTATCCATATATCCATATCCATAAAGCTCTTTGTTATTACTTCCCTATCTTTCCAGGCTTACTTCCAATCACCCTCCTTTTCTTTCAATTATAAAATTTCAAACCAGCCAGTACCAGTTGTATGATGATACCAAAATCTACCATTTTTTTATTTCTCAATCTGAAACTAATTTTGTTCCTTAAGACACATTTTTCTCTCTTTTGAAGTTTCTGTGACCTCATTTCAATCCTGTTTGCCTAAATCATCCCCAAACACAGTCCTTTCTATACATATCTAGAATAGGTGATATACAAATATATGATTAATTCATACATATTTCTTTTACATAAGGTCTAGTCTCTTTCAAATTAAGAATCAGATCTTACATTCCTTAGTATTGTTAGTGGCTAGTAAGTCATTTGCCCTCAGATGTGCAGAAACTTTGTGGCCCAGTGACTAGTGACCATACTGACCCACTTTGGATTGACAGTTATGCAGAACACTGGAACTCAGGATGAACTAGTCACTCCCATAAAATTTTCAGCATCTTCATAAAATGCATTCTTCCTGAAGGTATATGAGGAGGTTTCTCAATTTTGTGCTATTTCTAATAGCAAGAGAAAATCTAGGCAGTAAAATATGTAGTCCAATATCAACTATTCAGGACAATGTCAAATATCATTACAACCGTGAGGAACAAAACTTAAAATCTGGGCCATGAAAGGAAGTCTGGGATATACTGTCATATACTCATGATCTGTAATTTACCTCCTTGTTAGTAGCAAAGATGGGTTGAATAAATTGAACCCTTCCACTGGCCTGGGAAGGAGGAAACCATTTTCCTTTATTTTATATTTCCTTAGCCAGCACATGAAGCCTAATAGCTAAGCTTAGGGGCTTTGAATAATATAAACTTGGGATCTTAAGTTTCTCATATGTTTTAAACTGCAATTTTCTCATCTATTAAATAATAAAAAGATGATTGATACAGAGTTCTTGTGAGTAGTAAGTAAAATAGCTCAGGGCCTAGTCCACAATAAACTCTCAACAGATGTACACTGTCTCATCATTTTCCACTCAGAAACCCAAGGCCAAAGGTTAGAGCCCAGGTGTTACACAAACTCTAGGTATAAATTAGATTGTCATCTGTTACCCCCAGGCAGATCTGTCTTAGCAACAGCCAGTTATGTTCTATTTGTATCATTGGTCTACATCTTTCCCCACTCCAGCTTCACTTCCCCTGACTCTGTGACTTCTCTGTTCTACAAATTCTACCTCAAGAGCAGCTTAGAGTTCCTCCTATCTCAGCGGGAATAGGAACAGCAATCTGCCAACCACTAGATCCTGTGTCTCTCTAGACTCCTAGCTTGGGATTACCACAGATAACTTGATTATCACTTGGCTTCAAGGCCTTGCTTCTCATCCTGGAGCATTTAACACTCTCCAGATATGAATAAACACCTTCTCACAAATTTGATTTTATTTGTTATCAAAGTCCTAAGACTTTTCTTTTGCAAACTAGACTACAGCATGGTTTAATACTTCTGCTAATCAAGAATGGGAAAAAAATTGCTTAACTACAATTGTCAAACGTACAGTTAACCCATGACTCCTGATGGAGATTCTTCCCATAATCTGGAAGTCTTTTAAACCTGAAGCTGAGTATTTCAATATTTAGAGCGCACAAAATCTCTCTGTGTTTGTTTAAATGTATTAAACAAAAGTTTATTTATTAGCAATGTGTGTCAGGCACAGTCTTTTTTTAGTTTAATTTAGTTCTTTTCTAAACTTTTTACTGAAGTATAGTTAATTTGCAAAGTTAGTTTCTGGTGTACAGGAAAGTGATTCAGTTATAAACATATATATGTGTATTCAGTCACTCAGTTGTGTCCAACTCTTTGTGACCCCATGATCTGACTGTAGCTCATCAGGTTCCTCTGTTCATGGGATTTCCCAGGCAAGAATAATGAAGCGGGTTACCACTTCCTTCTTCAGAAGATCTTCCTGATCCAGGGATCAAACCCGCATCTTCTGCATTGGCAGGCAAATTCTTTACCACTGTACCACTTAGGAAACCCAATATATACATATATATTCTTTTTCATATTCTTTTCCATCATGATTTTATTATAAGATATTGACTATAGTTATCTGTACTATACAGTTGGATCTTGCATTTATCTGATTTTTACATAGTAGTTTGTATCTGCTAATATCAAACTCCCAATTCATCCCTCTCCTGCCCTACCATTTACCTTTGGTAACTATTAGTTAGTTTTCTAAGTCTGTGAGTCTATCACTGTTTTGTAAATAAGTTCATTTGTACCATATTTTTAGATTCCACATATAAGTAATATCATATGATATTTGTCTTTCTGTCTGACCTACTTCACTTAGTACAGTGATCTCTAGGTACATCTATGTTGCTGCAAATGGCACTTTTTAATTCTTTCTTTTAGGCTGAGTAGCATTCTATTGTGTGTATATATCACATTATCTTTATCCAATCATCTGTTGCTGGGCATTTAGTTTGCTTCCATGTCTTGGCTATTGTAAAGAGTGCTGCAATGAACATTGGGGTGCATGCATCTTTTCTGATTATGGCTTTCTCCTGATACAAGCTCAGGAGTGGGATTGCTGGATCATAAGGTAACTTTATTTTATTTTTTTTAAGAAACCTACATACTGTTTCCATAGTGACTGCACCAATTTACATTCCCTTTTCTACACACCATCTCCAGAATTTTGTATGGAATTTCTGATGATGGCCATTCCAATTGGTGTGAGAGGATACCTCACTGTAGCTTTGATTTGCATTTCTCTAATAATTAGCTATGTTGAACATCTTTTCATGTGCCTGCTGGCCATGTCTGTGTCTTCTTTGGAAGAATGTCTGTTGGTCTTCTGCTCATTTATTTATTTTGTTGTTGCTGTTACTGAGTTGTATGAGTTGTTGGTGTGTTTTAGAAATTAAGTCCTTGTCAGTTGCATCATTTGCAAATATTTTCTTCCAGTCCATACGTTGTCTTTTAATTTTGTTTATAGTTTCCTTTGCTGTGCAAAAGCTTAAAGTTTGATTATGTCCCAATTGTTTATTTTGGTTTTATTTTCACTGCCTTGAGAGACTGACCTAAGAAAACCTTGCTCTGATTTTGTCAGAGAATGTTTTGACTATATTCTCTTCTAGGACTTTTATAGTGTTGTGTCTTATATTTAAATGCTTAAAGTAATTTTGAATTTATTTTTGTGTATGGTGTCAGAAAGTGTTCTAGCTTCATTAATTTACATGCATCTGCCCATCAAGTATCTGCATACCACTTGCTGAAGAGACTGCTTTTTCTCCATTGTATATTCTTGCCTCCTTTATCAAAGATTAATTGACCATAGGTTTGTGGATTTATTTCTGGGATTTTCCTTCTGTTCCATTGATCCATATGTCTGTTTTGTGTGTCAATACTACATTGTTTTGATTACTGTATCTTTGCAGTATCGTCTGAAGTCTGGAGGGTTGTGAAGTTCCCAGGTGGCTCCGTGGTAAAAGAATCTGCCTGCCAATACAGGAAATGCAGAAGTCACTAGTTCGATTCATGGGTAGGGAAGATACCCATGGAGAAGGAAATAACAACCCACTCCAGTATTCTTGCCTGGAGAATCCCATGGACAGGAGAGGCTGCTGGGGTCAAAAAGAGTTGGACATGACTGAGCACACACAAAGCTCACATGCATCTGGGAGGGTTATGCCTCCAACTTTATTATTTTTTCTCAGAATTGCTTTGGTAATTCTTGATCTTTTGGTTCCATGTAAATTTTAGGATCTGTTCCAATTCTGTGAAAATGTCATGGCTAATTTGAAAAGGGTCACATTAAATCTGTAGATTGGTTTGGGTAGTATGATCATTTTAGCAATATTAATTTTTCCAATCCAAGAGCATAGTATATCTTTTCATTTCTTTGAGTCCTCCTCAGCTTACTTTATCAATGTTTTATAGTTCTCAATATATGTCTTTCACCTCTTTGGTCAGGTTTATTCCTAAATGTTTCTTATATGATTTTTGAAGGGATTTTTTGTTTGTCTGTTTCTCTTTCTGATATTTGTTAGTGAGGAGAAATGCAACAGATTTCTGTTTGTTAATCTTGTATTCTGTTGCCTTACTGAATTAATTTATCAGTTCTAAAAGTTTTTGTGTGGAGTCTTAAGACTATGTTTATTTTTATGGTAGTAAACATAAATAAAATACAAGATTTTAGCTAAATAGTTGGTTGCCTGGTTTTCACTAGAATAAACTGTTTTGCTGTTGTTTTTCGATTTGACTTCTGTGATCTGTGACACTAGTAAAAGTAACTAGCCTACTTTCCTAATCTATAAATTCTCATGAAGTCATCAGCAAATTTTCTGACCTGTGTAAGATACTCAGTATTGTGCCACTAAGTAATTTAATTCTAATCAAGATGAAAAAAAAATTGACATTCAGTATTCTTCTTCATTTTACTCTGAGTAAATATTTCTCTGTATGTGTATATGTAGGTGTGTGATATGTTATTTTGTTTTGTTTTTTGATAAGTATTTTTCAAATACTTAAGCTATCTCTGGTTCCAGAAAGTGGTTTCCAACATGGAAACCACTGAATTGAATAATCTCACTCATAAGAAGTCAAATTGGAGAATAAAATAGATCTAGAAAGGAGATAGAACTTGTCTTCTGTTTGCTGAGTCATAGGCTAACCGAGTGCTAGAATCCAGGTCTCCTCATTCCTGCTCTAAAAGGCCCCATTAGGCTCTAAAATTCAATGTATGCTTTTCTAGTGCTTCCTCTATCCCAACCTTTCACTCACATTGAAACCTCTAGAGGAGAACCATTTTTAATAACATTTTACTTATAATTATTTTTAAATTTCCCTATAAAAGGCTATATGAAAATATGTCTATTTACACACGTTTTTATAATTAGATCTAGGAAATCGGTTAGACTATTGCCTGTTTTTCTTTCTACACTGTTATATTTCACCAAAGAGGTTTGAACTTGTATTAATATAGCATGTTTATCTTTAAGTGTTCTACAGCCTAAAAATATTTATACTGTGTCAGAAGCCATTCCTCTCATCCAAGAATTTTAAGTAAGCAAATGTATGTACTCCTGTTGAAATGGATTTGGTTTTTTGCCCTTGCAAATGAAAGTGAAAGTCATGTCCGACTCTTTGAGACCCCACAGATATTCCATGGAATTCTCCAGGCCAGAATACTAGAGTGGGTAGCCTTTCCCTTCTCCAGGGGATCTTCCCAACCAAGGGATAGAACCCAGGTCTCCCACATTGCAGGCAGATTCTTTACCATCTGAGCCACCAAGGAAGCCCAATAATAATAGCAATAACAACAATAAAATAATCCTAGAACTTGAACTGACATAAGTCCCCAATTTTTCATTAGGAGAAACTGGAGTAGGTAGCCTATCCCTTCTCCAGCAGATCTTCCTGACCCAAGAATTGAACCGGGGTCTCCTGCATTGCAGGCAGATTCTTTATCAGCTGAGTCACAAGCGAAGCCCTTATTCAATTAAAAAATAATAGCAAAGCCTCCTGAGAAATTTAAGCAATGGCAAATGCTAAAATGAAAGCTACATCAGCTCTAGAAAGTGTGAAGGAATCTTTTAACAAGTTTGAATGATCAAGATGTATGATTCCAAATACTTTTCATGCTCAGAAGAGGCTCTCTTCAGTACAGAGTTTGATGTGAACAGTGACTGTCTACATCATTAAGAGTCTCTGCTACTCTAAACAGATACATTTTCAGGTGGCAACTTTTAAATTAAATGATTCAAGAGCAAAGATACTTTGGAGTAATGAAATCACTATCACAGTATGATCTCATGCATATTTGCATCAGACTCACATAGGATGCTTGTTAAAATTTCAGTTGTGGAGATCCTGCTCAGACCTAATGAATCTGAATTTCAGAGGTAAAAGGCTTCAGATGGAAGGAAATAACAGGACTGCTTTTTAGATAAAGTTCCCTAGCTGATTCTTTTGCTTCACACCCTCCATCTAGTAAAAGCATTCAGTTCTCCAACTAGCTCTGTCAGAATCTCTGGGATCTCTCCCACCATAAGGACAACAAGTATAATAACAGCAAGTTGTGTGTTAGTCGCTCAGTTGGTCCGACTCTTTGCAGTCCCATGCACGGTAGTGTGCCAGGCTCCTCTGTCCATGGGATTCTCTAGGCAAGAATATTGGAGTGGGTTGCCATTTCCTCCTCCAAGGGATCTTCCCAACCCAGGGATCGAACCTAGTTCTCCCACATTGCAGGCAGATTCTTGACCATCTGAGCCACCAGGGGCCAAATAATAATAGCAATAAAATAATTCTAGAACCTGAATTGACATAAGTCCTTAATTTTTCATTAGGAGGAGAATCTAACTTGTGAATTCAAAGACTTAGTAGATCCCTATTAACTGGAGTTTGAGTCTGGGAAGTACTTATATAGTTGGAATCACTGGTGTAATTACAAGAAACATTTGGTCACGTTAGTTGCAGGTGTTCAGAAAAAATTTCATCTTCGAGAATAGAGCATAGTTATCAGGTTAAAAATGTAAAACCTCCTCTCAGAAGCAATCGTTAATTGAGTTTAGCAACAATATTCCTTTTGCATTTTGGCTGATTATTTCTGAGGGAAGTCAGTGTGTGTGGTGTGTGGTGTGTGTGTATGGTTTTTCTTGAGGGGAGAGTGGTGTGCAGTGGTTGATAAAACATCTTCCAGTTCTTTAGCTTCAAGGTAGAGACAAGCTGTCCAAATATGAATTTCATAGGTTTAGTACCTGACATAAATTAGATTGAGAGGAAGGAGAAAGTTTAACAGAAATTAAAAATAAACCCCATAACATCTGTACTGGGTTTTTTCATACGGTAACTATTCCCAAAAACATTGTTATGATGACTTTCTAATGTGGCACCTGGTGTTCTTTTGCAAGTTGAGACAGCACATCATATTTTTATAGGATTGACAGGAGACTAGTCAAATCAGTTTAAAAAAATCACTAAATTATATAAAAAGCAATTGCAACTAAATGTATTTACTTCTGAATGCAAATAAAATATTCTGATGATTAACTGAAATTACTCTAATTTATTCAGTTTCATTTGGTTTCTAAATTGATTTGGTTTGATGTTTTAGCTTAGGGGGAAAAAAAACATTTAAACTTAATCTTTAAAATGAAACATTGGGTCATCATAACTGCGTGTTTGAGAGAGACTACACGTGTGAATGTGTCTGTAAAATGGGAAAGTGAAAGTGAAGTGAAGTTGCTCAGTCGTGTCCGACTCTTTGTGACCCCATGGACTGTAGCCTACCAGGCTCCACCGTCCATGGCATTTTCAAGGCAAGAATACTGGAGTGGGTTACCATTTCCTTCTCAAGGGGATCTTCCTGACCCAGGGATCAAACCCAGGTCTCCTGAGTTGTAGGTAGCCGCTTTTACCATCTGAGCCACCAGGGAACCCTCATGACTATTGTGATCTTTGCTGATCAAAGTATGTTGCTTAAATGTGCAGAATCAGCATCCCTTGGGAGCTTGTCAGAAATGCAGAACCTCAGACCCCATCCCGGTCTTATAGAATCAGAATCTTCATTTTAACAAAATCCCCAGATGATTCAGATGGACATTACTGTTTTAAAAGTACTGATTTAGACCATAATATATACTGCCTCTTAATAACTGGTTTGAAAAACTATTTTAAAAGTACAATCTGGTTTGGCTAAGGACCTCAGACAAATGAACAAGGTATAATGCCACAACACAAGACGACTTTATAGCTATAAGAGTCTTTGAAACCATCTTATCCAACCCTTCTTTTTCACTGGTCAAGAAACTAAAGACTCATAAGGATGAAATGACAAGGAGAAGCAACAGATAGGACACTGGAAGATGAACTCCGTAGGTCAGTAGGTGCCCAATATGCTACTGAGATCAGTGGAGAACTAACTTCAGAAATAATGAAGAGATGGAGCCAAAGCAAAAACAATACCCAGTTGTGGGTGTGACTGGTGATGGAAGTCCAATGATGTAAAGAGCAATATTGCATAGGAACCTGGAATGATCGGTCCTTGAATCACGACAAATTGGAAGTGGTCAACCAGGAGATGGCAAGAGTGAACATCAACATTTTAGGAATCAGTGAACTAAAATGGACTGGTATGGGTGAATTTAACTCAGATGACCATTATATCTACTACTGTGGGCAAGAATCCCTTAGAAGAAATGGAGTAGCCATTATAGTCAACAAAAGAGTCCAAAATGCAGTACTTGGATGTAATCTCAAACATGACAAAATGATCTCTGTTCTTTTCCAAGACAAACCATTCAATATCAGTAATCCCAGTCTATGCCCTGACCAGTAATGCTAAAGAACCTGAAGTTGAACAGTTCTATGAAGACCAACAAGACTTAGAACTAACACCCAAAAGAGATGTCCTTTTCATTATAGGGGACTGGAATGCAAAATTAGGAGTCAAGATATACCTGGCTACTACTACTACTAAGTTGCTTCAATCGTGTCTTACTCTGTGAAACCCCATAGATGGCAGCCCACCAGGCTCCCCTGGCCCTGGGATTCTCCAGGCAAGAACACTGGAGTGGCTTGCCATTTCCTTCTCCAATGCATGAAAGTGAAAAGTGAAAGTGAAGTCGTTCAGTTGTGTCTGACTCTTCACAACCCCATGGACTGCAGCCTACCAGGCTCCTCTGTCCATGGGATTTTCCACGCAAGAGTACTGGAGTGGGGTGCCGTCAACTTCTCTGAGAAATACCTGGCGTAACAGGAAAATTTGGCCCTGGAGTACAAAATGAAGCAAGGCAAAGGCTAACAGAGTTTTGCCAAGAGAACGTGCTGGTCATAGCAAACACCCTCTTCCAACAACACAAGAGAAGACTCTACACATGGACATAACCAGATGGTCAATACCAAAATCAGATTGATTATATTCTTTGCAGCCAAAGATGGAGATGCTCTATACAGTCACCAAAAACAAGACCAGGAGCTGACTGTGGCTCAGATCATGAACTCCTTATTGCCAAATTCGGACTTTAGTTGAAGAAAATGGGGAAAACCACTATACCATTCAGGTATGACCTAAATCAAATCCCTTACAATTATACACTGGAAGTGACAAATAGATTCAAGGGATGAGATCTGATAGAGTGCTTGAAGAACTATGGACAGAGGTTCATGACATTGTACAGGAGAGAGAGATCAAGAACATCCCCAAGAAAAAGAAATGTAAAAAGGCAAAATGGTTTTCTAAGAAGGCCTTACAAATAACTAAGAAAAGAAGAGAAGCAAAGGCAAAGGAGAAAATGAAAGATATACCCATTTGAGTTCAGAGTTCCAAAGAATAGCAAGGAGAGATAAGAAAGCCTTCCTCAGTGATCAATGCAAAGAAATAGAGGAAAACAATAGAATGGGAAAGACTAGAGATCTCTTCAACAAAATTAGAGAAACCAAGGGAACATTTCATGCAAAGATAGGCTCGATAAAGGAGGACAGAAATGGTATAGACTTAACAGAAGCAGAAGATATTAAGAAGAGGTGGCAGGAATACACAGAAGAACCATCCAAAAAAGATCTTCATGACCCAGATAATCACGAGGGTGTGATTACTCACCTAGAGCCAGACATCCTGGAATGTGAGGTCAAGTGGGCCTTAGAAAGCATCACTAGGAACAAAGCTAGTGGAGGTGATGGAATTCCAGTTGAGCTATTTCAAATCCTGAAAGATGATGCTGTGAAAGTGCTGCACTCGATATGCCAGCAAATTTGGAAAACTCAGCAATGGCCACAGGACTGGAAAAGGTGTTTTCATTCTAATTCAATGAAAGGCAATGCCAAAGAATGTTCAAACTACTACACAATTGCACTCATCTCACACATTAGCAAAGCAATGCTCAAAATTCTCCAAGCCAGGCTTCAACAGTATGTGAACCGTAAACTTCCAGTTGCTCAGTTTAGTTTTAGAAAAGGCAGAGGAACCAGAGATCAAATTGCCAATATCCGCTGGATCATCGAAAAAGCAAGAGAGTTCCAGAAAAACATCTATTTCTGCTTTACTGACTATGCCAAAGCCTTTGACTGTGTGGATCACAACAAACTGTGGAAAATTCTTCAAGAGATAGGAATACCAGACCACCTGACCTGCCTCGTGAGAAATCTGTATGCAGGTCAAGAAGCAACAGTTAGAACTGGACATGGAACAACAGAATGGCTCCAAATAGAAAAAGGAGTACGTCAAGGCTGTATACTATCACCCTGCTTATTTAACTTATATGCAGAATACATCATGAGGAATGCTAGGCTGGAGGAAACACACGCTGGAATGAAGATTGCTGGAAGAAATTTCAATAACCTCAGATATGCAGATGACACCACGCTTATTTAACTTATATGCAGAGTACATCATGAGGAATGCTAGGCTGGAGGAAACACAAGCTGGAATGAAGATTGCTGGAAGAAATTTCAGTAACCTCAGATAAGCAGATGACACCACCCTTATGGCAGAAAGTGAAGAAGAACTAAAGAGCCTCTTGATGAAAGTGAAAAAGGAGAGTGAAAAAGTTAGCTTAAAGCTCAACATTCAGAAAACTAAGATCATGGCATCCATTCCCATCACTGCATGTCAAATAGATGGGGAAACAGTGGAAACAGTGGCAGACTTTATTTGGGGGACCTTCAAAATCACTGCAGATAGTGACTGCAGCCATGAAATTAATAGATTCTAGCTCCTTGGAAGAAAAGTTATGACCAACCTTGATGCATATTAACAAGCAGAGACATTACTTTTCCAACAAAGGTCCATCTAGTCAAAGCTATGGTTTTTCCGTAGTCATGTATGGATGTGAGAGTTGGACTATAAAGAAAGTTGAGCCCCAAAGAATTGACGGTTTTGAACTTCTCCAACTGGTGTTGGAGAAGACTCTTGAAAATCCCTTGGGCTGCAAGGAGATCCAACCAGTCCCATCCTAAAGGAAATCAGTCCTGAATATTGATTGGAAAGACTGATGCTGAAGCTGAAACTACGATACTTTGGCCACTTGATGTGAAGAACTGACTCATGTGAAAAGACCCTGATGCAGGGAAAGATTGAAGGCAGGAGGGGATGGGGATGAAAGAAAATGAGATGATTGGATGGCATCACCACGTCAACGGACACGACTTTGAGTAAACCCCGGGAGCTTGTGATGGACAGGGAGGCCTGACATGCTGCAGTCCATGGGGTCGCAAAAAAGTCGGACACAACTAAGTGTCTGAACTGAAGTGAACTAAACTGAACTAAGGTCTTGCAGCTGTTTAATTGCAGAGCTAAATACTTTGGCCACATATGAAAAAGATCGTGATGCTGGGTAAGGCTAAAGTCAAAAGGAGAAGGGGGTAGCAGAAGATGAGATAGTTAAATAGCATCCCTGACTCAGTGGACATGAATTTGAGCAAACTCTGGCAAATTGTGGAGGCCAGCGGTCCTAGCATGCTGCAATCCATGAGATCACAAAGAGTCTGACAGGATTTAGCAAGTGAGCAACAACAACAAAATGCAAACTCAGGTAGCTTTGTTCCCAGTTCAGAGGTAGAGGGAAAGCAAGAATCATGTAAAAACAATAGTGTAATTTGAATTGTGTTTTAGAGATATTTCATGCCAGAAAGAGAAGTCTCATGCCTGATCTTCACTTTTACCTCACAAAAATATACATATATGCTTATTGCTTGTTTATTTTGGTTTTTTTGTTTATCAGATGATTGGGGCAAGCTGTCATCTCTATCTAGAAACAGACTTTAAAGTTAAATTTCTCCTTAAAACCTGTCTTTTTCTAGATCTATTCATCTCGACCATTTTGTCTTCAATGACCAACCATTCATTTTAAAGCCATTTTGTTCACCTGGTGACAGACGAGCTCACCAAATACACACACTATTGTGGAAAAAATAGATTGCCAGGGATCCAGGGAGAAAGGCCCTTTTCAGGGCAGGAGGGCATAGAGGGTGAGGACAAGAATTTTATTTTTATTTTTAATATAATTTTTATTTGATATTGGAGCATAGTTGATTTACAATGTTGTGCTAGTTTCAGGTGTACAGTAGAGTGATTCAGTTATACATATATGATGGAATATTACTTAGCCATAAAAAAGAATGAAATAATGCCATTTGCAGCAACATGGATGACCTAGAGATTATCATACTAAGTACAATAAGTCAGATAGAGGAAGAGAAATACCATATGATATCACTTACATGTGGGATCTAAAACAATGATACAAATAAACTTATTTACAAAACAGAAACAGACTCATAGATTTAGAAAACAAACTAATGCTTACCAAAGGGGAAATGTGGGGAGAGGGGTAAATTAGGAGTTTCAGATTAACAGAGATGGGAATATCAGACCACCTGACCTGCCTGCTGAGGAATCTGTATGCAGGTCAAGAAGCAACAGTTTGAATTGGACATGGAAAAACAGACTGGTTCCAAATAGGAAAAGGAGTACGTCAAGGCTGTATACTGTCACCCTGCTTATTTAACTTATATGCACAGTACATCATGAGAAACGCTGGGCTGGATGAAGCACAAGCTTGAATTAAGATTGTTGGGAGGAATATCAATAACCTCAGATATACAGATGACACCACCCTTATAGCAGAAAGTGAAGAACTAAAGAGCCTCTTGATGAAAGTGAAAGAGGAGAGTGAAAAAGTTGGCTTAAAGCTCAACATTCAGAAAACTAAGATCATGGCATCCGGTTTCCCATCACTTCATGTCAAATAGATGGGGAAACAGTGGAAACAGTGGCAGACTTTATTTTGGGGGGCTCCAAAATCACTGCAGATGGTGACTGCAGCCATGAAATTAAAAGACACTTACTCCTTGGAAGGAAAGTTATGACCAACCTAGACAGCGTATTGAAAAGCAGAGACATTACTTTGCCAACAAATGTCCGTCTAGTCAAGGCTATGGTTTCTCCTGTGGTCATGTATGGATGTGAGAGACTATAAAAAAAAAAGCTGAGCAATAAAGAACTGATGCTTTTGAACTGTGGTGTTGGAGAAGATTCTTGAGAATCCCTTGGACTGCAAGGAGATCCAACCATTCCATCCTAAAGGAGATCAGCCCTGAGTGTTCCTTGGAAGAACTGATGCTGAAGCTGAAACTCCAATACTTTGGCCACCTGATGGGACGAACTGACTCATTTGAAAATACCCTGATGCTGGGAAAGATTGAGAGCAGGAGGAAAAGGGGATGACAGAGGATGAGATGGTTGGATGGCATCACCAACTCAACGGACATGACTTTGAGTAAACTCCGGGAGCTGGTGATGGACAGAGAGGCCTGGCGTGCCATGAGGTTGCAAAGGGTTGGACACAACTGAGCAACTGAACTGAACTGAACTACTATATACAAAATAGATAACTAATAAGGACCTATTGTATAGCAGAGGGAACTCGACTCAATTCTCTGTAATGACCTGTATGGGAAAAGAATCTGAAAAAGAATGGAAATATATATGTCAACTATAAGTTTCACCTTGCTCTGTCAGAGGTAAAAACTGAATAAGAGCAGATCCCTGACCATAGGGATCTCCCTTAAAGCTGCACTCAACCAAAAAGGGAGGACTCTCCAACAATAACAAATCATTGGGTTAGTGTGCTGCTGAGCAGTTTAGACTCATGTATAACACACAGAAAATGCTAATCTTCACAAAACATTGATCAAGCTGTACCTGTAGCAGAAATTTTGAGACAAAATGAGTCATAGAGGAATAATTAATGGAGAATTTAAGGGAATATTTTTAAAAATATTTATAACATAAACAAGATGCAGTTCTTAAGTTGTATAATGTTAGAATTTTAAATTCTCTTTAGCATATAAATTATACTTTAAGAGTTAGAGAGCAACAATAACGGTTAAGTAGCAAATTAGTATCTCAATCAGTTATGCCTCATCGCTTCTGAAGTTTTATCACTGGTCAATGTAACTACCTTACCTCCTAAGAGATTAACGTACTGGGGGGTTTAGAATTGGGAAGGAGGCAGAGGAGACAGGGGAGAGGAAAGGAGACAGGGAAGGAGAAGAAACGAGACTTTTTCCGAGTTGAAAATGGTCAGACTGAACTCCAGGCTCAGGGATCACACTTCTCCCTTTACCCACCCTTTCTTTTTTTATGATCTCATTCAGTCCCAGGGCTTTCACCAGTATCCTCAGGGTAAAAATGCTCCAATTTGCATCCAACCTGGACCTCATTCCTGAACTCCATGTTTCAATGCTGTGTGCTACATCTTCACTTGGTTAACTGATGTCTCAAATTTAATATGTTGTAAATGGGCTTCTGATAGTCTCCTTACCTCCCTTATCTGAATCTCCAGATGTGCTCCCATTCTCAGTCAAGCCATTCTCTGCCTACCAGTTTTCTTAGGCCAAAAGCTCTTGAAGTTGTCCTTGATGTCCCACTTTCTTTCAAGCTCCATGTCCTCATTCTCACCAAAAAAGATAGCCATCATCTGCCTATTTACCATTTCAGGCCTGCTGCCATGTCTCCTAACACTGGGATGAGAAAAAGGATGACAAAGAGAAGGATAACATGAGATATGTGGGCAGGAGGAGAGGGAGAGGAGGAGGAGGAAAGCAGAAGTAAAATAGGAATAAAAGCCAGAATATTTAACCTAATTTTTCAATGTAAAGAAATATGCACATAGACAGCTAAATTATATATTTCTTTTCCTGATGTCCTTCTAAGATTGAATTTGTTCAACTGATATGTCACCCTCTGTGCATTTTTAAATGATTTCTGAATATTATATTACTCTTTCCTGGCACTGCAGCGAATGCCCAGAAAAGAAGTCATGTACAATTGCAAAATTATGTAATGGGACAGTCTACAATAGAATAAGTAAATAAACTGTGATATATCTTACCATGCTTTTAAACTGTGGTGTTGGAGAAGACTCTTTAGAGCCCCTTGGACTGCAAGGAAATCAAACCAGTCAATCCTAAAGGAAATCAACCCTGAATATTCATTGGAAGGACTGATACTGAAGCTGAAGCTCCACTATTTTGGCCATCTGATGCAAAGAGCTGACTCATTAAAAAAGACTCTGATGCTGGGAAAGATTAAAGGCAGGAAGAGAAGGGGATGACAGAGGATGAGATGGTTGGATGGCATCACTGACTCAATGGACATAGGTTTGAGCAAGCTCCTGAAGATGGTGAAGGACAGGGAAGCCTGACGTACTGCAGTCCATGGGGTTGAAAAGAGTCGGACACAATTGAGTGACTGAGCAACAGCAACAGTATCTTACAATGAGGTACTTCACAGCAATGCAGGTGAACAAACTGCAGGTCCATTCAACTGTAACACAGAGGAATCTCATAAACAGTATTGAGTGAAGGAAGTAAGGCATAGAAGAATATATACAGTATGATTCATTTCTCTAAAGTTCAAAATCAGGCTAAATGAAATGATTGCTTCAGGAATTCATACACAGGTGGTAAAACTATAAAGAAAGCAAAAAAAAAAATTATCCCCAAAGTCAGGACAGTGGATACTTGTCCTGATAGCGAATAGTGGGGAGGGGCACAAGTAGCAGGGAGAGTGGTGGGGGGAGGAGTCCTGGGAGTAATAGAAATACTGTATTTCTTGACCTGGATGGTGGTTGCGTAGGTTTTCCCCTAGTGATAATTCATTAAAATGTCTACGTTTTGTGTGCTTCTTGCTTATACTTTATATGTTAGATATACTTTTTATGTTAAATATATGTAAATGATATATAATAAAAAAGAGACATCCTGTTAGGAAATACCGCATGAGGATGATCTTCTAAGGTGCTATTGTAGTTAATCTGGGTTAATAAAGATGTTAAGGCAGGCAGAGACCTGGTAACATAGTAGACATATTTTGTACCCTATGATCCTCATCCCTCTGACTACAGATAGGAATGCATATAGAGATGCTAAGACTGTCATCGTACATTCGGGACAGTCGATATTTCTGGACTCAAGCTGGGCACATGACCCAGGAGCAATTGATAGGGAGGCATCCCTCTCCATCATTTTGACATCTCCATAGAAAAGGCAATTTCTGTCCAGAAGGGGTTATGTATGAATTGAAACAGTAAAGACCAAAACGGACTAGTTAGAAGAGGGGTGTATTGAGCGAACATTGGGCAGGTCACAAAATTGATGAAAAAGCTGAAGAATAAGGTTTGCAACATCAACAGGAGCCAAGAGAAATTAGGCATCTAAAAATAGAGATCAAATCAATGCATAGGAAGAATCTGGTCAGTATCCAGTAATTTCTGTCATTGGCATAGCTGCCATTGGGCATTGGATGCTGCCATTATTGCTTCCTCTATCACCTCTAGAAAGATTCTAAACTGCCATTTATTTTTGTGTTACTCCAGAGTCAAGGTCTTAGGTAGGAGCAAATGGTTCTGGGGAAGGGGCTGTCGCCGCACACTTGAACTTCCTTATTGCAATTCCCTTCAAATAGGAAGTGTGTTTAGATACTGGGTGGCCAAAAAATAAAGATACCCATCACAGGAAATATCAGAAAAAAATATATCTGGCCCCATGGGGAAGAAGAAAGAGTAATATGATTATGATCTGTGAAATCCGTTGGGCCATGTTTTAACTGGGGGATGAGAGACTGTGCATAGAGTCATAAATTGAAAGGCAGCCAGACTGAAGCTTCTTTCTGCCCTGCAGTGGACAATTCTCTCTCTTTTCTAGTTTCTCTGCCTGTGATTGTGGATAGGGAAGGGGGTGTAACTCTGATCCTGTACTACTGGACAATCTATCTTCAATGTAGGAAGGTGGACATCCAAATGTCAGCAATCTTCATGGTTGATCACACACTCCCAAACATACCCTTGTAGGGATCTCTGGAGTTTTAAAATTTATTATTTTTTTATTGACATATAGTTGATTTACAATGTTATACCAATCTTTGCTGTACACCAAAGTGACTTAGTTATAGACATATAGATATTCTTTTTATATATATTCTTTTCCATTATGGTTTATCACAGGATTTTGAATATAGTTCCCTATATGATACAGTAAAACTTTGTTGTTTATCCATCTTGTGTGTAATAATTTACATCTGCTAATCCCAGACTCCCAGTCCTTCCCTCCTTCCCCTTCCTGCTTGGTAACCATAAGTCTGTTCTATATGTCTGTGAGTCTGTTTCGCTTTTGTAGAGATGTTCATGTGTGCCATATTTTAGATTCTACATATAAGTGATATCATATGGTATTTGTCTTTCTCTTTCTGACTTACTTCACTGAGTATAATAATCTCTATTGCACCCATGTTGCTGCAAATGGCATTATTTCATTTTTTATGGCTGAGTAGTCTATTGTATACCCACTCCAGTACTCTTGCCTGGAAAATCCCATGGACGAAGGAGCCTGGTAGGCTGCAGTCCATGGGGTTGTGAAGAGTTGGACACAACTGAGCAACTTCACTTTCACTTTTCACTTTCATGCATTGGAGAAGGAAATGGCAACCCACTCCAGTGTTCTTGCCTGGAGAATCCCAGGGCCGGGGGAGCCTGGTGGGCTGCCATCTATGGGGTCGCACAGAGTCGGACACGACTGAAGTGACTTAGTAGCAGCAGCAGCAGCACAGTACTGTGTAATAGTAAATGTATCTACTTCAAATAACCAGTAGTAAAAATTCTTGGGCAATCTGACTGTGCAACACGCATACAACACACCACAAACTATTTTCAGATGGAAATATAGGGGGCCCAAGCATACATACATGCTAAGTCACTTCAGCCCTGTCCAACCCTTTGTGACCCTATGAACTGTAGCCTGCCAGGCTCCTCTGTCCATGGGATTCTCCAGGCAAGAGTAGTAGAATAGAATAGGTTGCCACGGGGATCTTTCCAACCCAGGGATCAAACTCACATCTCTTTCATTTCCTGCATTGGCAGATGGATTCTTTAATACAAGCACCACCTGGTAAGTCCTCGGCCAAGCATGCCAGTCTCCTATTATGCCCTTGGGTTCCTCGGTGTGAATTCCTTTTCTATCTTACTTCAGTTAAAATAGCATCTCTTTTCTCCTCCCCACTTTCTGGCCCTGGAAGGCAACCAGCCTAAGAGTGGCAGCTGCCTATCAAATGACTACAACTTAAGCACCAAATGCCTGGTAATGTCAGTGACACAGAATCTGTCCCAGATATACTAGAAGAAGAAAATATAAAGCCTTCTCAAGGATGTTATTTATTACTTTTCTTATTTATTTGCTGTTTTGACTTATTCATGGACCCATTTTTTTTTTTTTTTTTTGGTTTTACACTGGTTCTGGTTTATTAGAAAGTTTCAATGCTTTTATGTCAGTGTGAGGTTACCAATTGTCATATAAAGACTGACATATCTTAATGTATGTGAGTTTCAATGAAATAATGACAAAAAGTAGTTCTTTTGAGTGTGCATGTTTGTCATGACTGTGTATTTACTTATTTACACTTGTATTTGATATTGTAATGTAGTTGGTTCAGTTATACATATATGCATGTCTGTTCTTCTTCGTGGAGAAGGAAATGGCATCCCACTGCAGTATTCCTCCCTGGAAAATACTATGGACAGAGGAGACTGGTGGGCTACAGTCCATGGGGTCAGATACGACTTAGTGAATAAACCACCACATTCTTCTTCAGAATCCTTCCCATATAGGTTATTACAGAATACTGAGCAGAGTTCCCTGTGCTACACAGTAGGTCCTTAGTTTCTTTTTTTAATCTTTAATTTAATTTTTATTTTATATTGGAATATATTTGACTTACATGTGTTAGTGTTAGTTTCAGGTGTACAGCATTACAATTCAGTTATTCATTTACATATATCCACTCTCATTCTCCAGAATGTAGATGGTTCATTCTTTTCTCTAGAATTTGGATGACAATATAGTTTTCAGAATTAAGCTACATAATATAAATAAAAATATATGAGTATGAACTTCTGGCTCTGGGAATGTGAAAGGAAAAGCCAGAAATGTCCCACAAAACAATCCAGGCATGTGCAATAAAATATTGCTGTTCAGTCACCAAGTCATGTCTGATTCTGTGACCCCATGGACTGCAGCATGCCAGGTTTCCCCATCCTCCCCTATCTCACAGAGTTTGCTCAGATTCATGTCCATTGAGTCAGTGAGGCTATCTAACCCACTCATCCTCTGCTGCCCCCTTCTCCTCCTGCACTCAATCTTTCCCACCATCAGGGTCTTTTCCAGTAAGTTGACTCTTCACATCATGTGGCAAAGTACTGAAGCTTCAGCTTCAGCATCAGTCTTTCCAGTGAATATTCAGGATTGATTTCCTTTAGGATTGACTTGCTTGATCTCCTTGCGGTCCAAGGAACTCTTATTTGAAAGCATCAATTCTTTGGTGTTCAGCTTTCTTTATGGTGCAACTCTTACATCCATTCATGGTACTGAAAAAAAACCATACATTCTGGAAAAACCATAGCTTTGACTATACAGACCTTTGTCAGCAAAGTGATGCCCCTGCAATAAAATATGGGCAACATTCTTTTATATGCATACTGAATTTGCAAGAAAGAAAAAAAAATCCCACATAGTGAGAAATGCAGGGCCATCTAATACTAAAACAGTGAACAAATGAGCTGAAGCTGCACTGCCTGAGGGAAGCTGTGGTCGAATAGCACTTGTGCTCTGACAGCCACATGTGGGGAGCAGGGGAGGCCTTGAGCCCCACATGAAATGAAGAATTGGAAATGAGATTCCTGAATTACGCCTGGATTCATATCTGTCTGGCCATTTTGGAGAATAGAAATCTAGGAAAAGTAGCCTATCTCTAACAGGGCTTAGAATAAGGAAAACATCTTTTAAGATACTATAACCTGAGGCCTGTGCCTCATGCTTATTACATAAACACACGTACACACTCACACACAGAAAGGGAAAGACAAGAAGAAGAGCAGTTTAGCGGGATCTGCTTTTTTTAATGTCATAAAACTTGTATTAGTTAAAGAGGCAGGTAAGGACCTTCTTGAGCAAAAGAATTTGCATGCAAAGGCTCTGTCACTGGCAGAAACTGAGCATTTTAGGGGAATCAAATGAGGTCCAGTGGAGACAGGTGAGGAAGCAAGAGAGAGACAAGAACTGACAAAACTAGAGGTAGACAGAGTGTGAGACCATGCATGCAAACAACTACAAATTATCAGACTGAACAAAACTTGAGAACTGACACATTTGTCCATTGCTAAATGCTTAAAATTAATGAGTTACTGTAATTTGCCAAGTGAGAAACTCTCTCACTGATATTTTAGACACATCTATGGCAAAGGACTACATTTATATCAGTGACATTACTTGAACTCAAATACCACCAATTTTAGAGTCAAGACTAATACTATTGATAGTTACTGGGAAATTTTCTAGACTTAATAATGCCTTGAACCGACAGGGTACTGTGGTAAGTAGATTGCCTCCCCTAAATATGTCCATTTCTTAATCCCCCAAGCCTGTGAATGTTAATTTACAGAGCAAATGAAATTTTGCAGATGTCATTAAGTATCTTGAGATGGGAATATTATTCTAGATAATCCAGGTGTATCCAATGTGACCACAAAGTGTATGTAAGAAGGAAGCATGAGGGTCAGTGTCTCAGAAGGAGATGAGACCAAGGAAGTAGAGACTGGAGTGATACTATCACAAACTGAAGAATGCAAACAGACTCTAGGAGCTGCAAAAATCAAAGAGCAGATTCTCCCTTAGGAGTTCCAGAAAGAATACAGTCCTGCTGACCCACCTGAGACTGCTGACCTCAGGAACTGTAAGACAATCCATTTGTATTGTTTTAAGGCACTAAATATGTGAAAATTTGTCCCAACAGCCATTGGAAACTAATGTAGGTACCTACACAATCTGAATGAGGGGATAAGGGTAAAGTAATTGCAAAGATTTTTTTATTTGTACTTCATTCCTTTTTATTCATTTATTTTTAACTTTTTATTTTGTATTGGGTTATAGCCAATGAACAATGTTGTGAGAGTTTCAGTTGAACAGAAGAAGCACTCAGCCATACATATACATGTATCCATTCTTCCCCAAATTCCCTTCTCATCCAGGCTGCCATATAACATTGAGCAGATTTGCCTGTGGAAAATAGTAGGTCCTTGTTCTTTATCCATTTTAAATATAGCAGAGGTACATGACCATCCCAGAGACTTTTTTGATGAATAATATTGATAAAGACACATGCAATCCACAATTTCTACAATTCAACAATAGAACTGTCCTTATAGAGTAGTCACTAGTAGACTGTGGCTACTGAACACTTAAAATGTGACTAGTCCTGACAAGATGGGCTAAAAGTGCAAAATGCACATGGGTTTTTAAAACTTTACTCTGAAAACACGATGTAAAGTACCTCATTAATAATTTTTTATTGATTACATGTTGAAATGATAATATTTTGAATAGATTAAGTGAAATAAAATATTTTGATAAATAGATTTAACCAGTTTCTTTTTACTTTTTTTAATGTGAACTCTATAACATTTAAATGAGCTTCTCTGATGGCTCAGACGGTAAAGAATCTGCCTGCAATGCAGGAGGCATGGGTTTGATTCCTGGATCTGGAATATCCCCTGGAGAAGGGAATGGCAACTTCCTCTCATGTTCCTGTCTGAAGAATCCCATGGACAGAGGAGCCTGGTGGGCTACAGTCCCTGGGATTGCAAAGAGACAGACATGACTGAGTGAGCACGCACACACAGACTTCACAAATGTTAAATGAATGAGTATAATATATGAATATGTGCTACTTCAGGGTAAACATGAGTATTTTTCACATTTATTCAAACCACCAAAGTGAACTGTGTTTTCTCTGACAATTTTTAAGTCTAATGTTCTTTGAAATTTTTTTATGAACCGTGGTTTTTCAATCTCATCTTTTGTTTTGCATCTCTGGATATGGCATTATTTACCTCTTTCCCAAGCTAAAAAAACTTTCCTTGGATTAGAATAATGCATCTGAAAGGATGAAGAATGATTTTGTTCATCTTGGCAAACACTTTAATACTGCTCTCTGTTGCATATATGGCAAGAAAATAAATTGGACACGAATGAAAATCAATAAAATAAATCCAGTTCAGTTCAGTTCAGTTCAGTCGCTCAGTCGTGTCCAACTCTTTTTGACCCCATGAACCGCAGCACGCCAGTCCTCCCTGTCCATCACTAACTCCCGGATTCCACCCAAACCCATGTCCATCGAGTCAGTGATGTCATCCAACCATCTCATCCTCTGTCGTCCCCTTCTCCTCCTGCCCTCAATCTTTCCCAGCATCAGGGTCTTTTCAAATGAGTCATTGAATAGTAAAAATATTAATAGATATGAATTTTAACAAGTCCCTTATAATTCCAAGCTTTGAAACCTCCTCCAATCAAAATATTTTTTAAAATGTATTTCATAATTACTTAAAAACTTACTTTAATCAGCCTAACTTATTCTTGCTGCTTAGTAAATTCTGTTTTTTACTTAATTAGGTAAGATACAAATGCTCCCTCCCAGCAAAAACAAACAAAAACACTATATTTTGGTGACAATGTTGTATAACTATTTAGTTGTTGAGTATGTATCATAAAGAAGAAATGAATAATATTAAAGGTGAAATAAAAATTATGATTGCAAGCAAATTATAGGTATAACCTTGAATAAAGGTGGGTTTGAAAGTCACTTCCCTGGCAGCCCATTTGTCGATTAAATTTATCTCATCTGTGAAAGTCTGGCACCACAATTATCATTATTCATGTAATGGACAAAGATTCATTCGCAGTGCCATGTCTGTCTCCTCTGCACTTATTCCAAATGCATTTAAAGGACAATTGTGCTTAAAGGATAACTTAAAAATCAGCTTTCAAGTTCTATTTTCATTTGTAAAATCAAATTAAAGTCCACAGATCTTTTGCTCACAAAGTAAGTCCAGCAAAGATGATTGCAGCATATTTAAAGTGTCGAAGTCTTAATTGAAATTATTATAAAATTTGGTCCTGTTGAATGACAAGAAAATTCTCTTTCTTCTTTATTAAAGTCTCCAGTAACGGAAAGAACTGAAATTATGTGCTTTCTAATTATAACACAATGTAAAGTATACAGCTTCATTAATGAAATTATCTTGCCAAAATAGAATTAAGACATTAGACCTAACTTACAGCTTACAGAAAATGCAGGAGATATAAAAACAAGTTAATGACATAAGAAAAAAACCATGAGGGATTTCCTTGGCAGTCCAGTGATAAGACTCTGATTCCACTGCAGGGGTCATGAGTTTATCCCTGGTTGGGGCACTAAGATCCCACATGCTGCACAGCACAGTGAAAAAAACAATTAGACAAATATGAAACATCAGGTAAGATGTTACAGAAAACTGGTCTGGTGATTTAGAAGAGTCAATGCCATGGCAAAAATATGATCTCTTCTTCGTTAAAAGATGTAATAATCAAGTATAGTGTTTGAACCTTAAGTATATTCTAATTTATAAAAAGAAAATGTAGTAAGTGTTATGATTGAGGTAAACAGGAAAATTTGCATATAGTCTTGATAATAAATAATTACCAATTATTTGGGGAAATATCCATTTTCTTAGGTATGGCATTGATATTGTGATTTTTTACTGGCATGCCATTCTAATAAGGAAATTCATATTGAAGTACTTAGGGATGAATTATCAATGTATGTAACAATTTTTCTTTATATTGAAAATTTTTATAATTAAAAAGTTGAGGAAATGAATTTAAAATAATTTCTGACAATTCCTAAATGTATGTTTTAAGTTCAGGTTGTTTGCTGAGTTTTAGATGTATATTGTCAACTTTTCAAAATCTTGATTTAGATTTCAAAGCATGCATGCTAAGTCACTTCAATCAAGTTCTGACTCTTTGAAAACCTATGGACCATAGCCTGCCAGGCTTCTCTGTCCATGGGATTCTCCAGGCAAGACTACTGGAGTGCCATTCCCTCCTCCAGGGGATCTTCCTGACTCAGGGATCAAAGGCATGTGTCTTATGTCTGTTGCATTGGCAGTCAAGTTCTTTACCACTAGCGCCACCTGGGAAGCTCTAGATATCAAAGAGGCATCTCCAATTTTCCATTACCAAACATGAGTTTGTGATCTTTCCAGGCAAAACATTTCTATCTGTGGTCTTCCTCATCTCAGATGATAGAAATCTACCTTTTTAGTTGCTTTATGCTAAAAATCTTTTTTAAAAAAGATTTCTTCTCTCCTTTCGTATAAATATGTCAGGAAATCCTGTTGACTCTAAAATCAAAATATATTCAGAATCTGAGTACTTCTCATCACCTCCACTGCCACTCTTTTGTCCAAGTCATTATCATAACTTCTTGCTCAAATTCCTTCCCTGTCTCCCTCACTGCCTTGTTTTCATCCTTGCCAATTGCAGCCTGTTCTTAACCAGCATCTAGAGTGACCCATGTCAGGGTTCAGTGCTCTTAAGCCAGGAGCAAAGTTCTGCCATCTTTAACACAACACCTTCACAGCAGTTTGGGGTTTTGCTATTTCATAGCCAATGATGAGGAGACCAAGTCCAGCAAATGCACCTTTAAGGAGAAAACCTGAAAGCTTCATACATCAATTTCTCTCATGGGCTCTTGGTCAAATTTGGCCACAGGATCACATTTAGCAGTAAAAGAGACTAGGAACCATAGTCTTCTGTTGAATGATGATGAGTCTAGCAAAAATCAGAGTATCTGTTACTAAAGAAATCATGGAAAAATGTATACTAGGGGCTTTCAGAATTTCCCTCAGTTAACTATTCTGGTTACCTAAGTATCTTTGAATTTACTGCATCCAGACAAAAATCCTGGATTTTGTAATGGGCATTTCTCTTCATCATATCTGGATTTGGCTCTTCAAAATCAATCTGTTGACTAACTGACAAGCTAGTTCTCTCTCTTCTAATATATACTGATAACATAGGAACAGCTATAACCATAATAAGATGAGCATTTTGAAAAAAGAAAGAATGGGAAACAGAGTAGTCAGTGTTTCATAGCAGTTATCAAAGCTCAGTGGACAGAAATCACACAAAATTTCCTCCCCAGGCTGCGAGGTAAATTACTTGGTTCATCTGTCTGGATCCCCCTAGTTTCTGCCTTTGAGGAATATCTCCTTTATCCACTGCCCACCACAGTCCCTGCTTCAAAATATCTTTGTCCTTTATCTTATGTGAGTAACTCTGAGGTAGGATGAGTGGAGAGTGTTCCCTCTTTGGGGACCGGGCAGCTTCCACAACCCACTTCCTGCCAGTGAAAGATTGTGGGCTCCAGTGCTGCTCTAGGGATCAAACATAAGATCTGTTATAAGAAGGGTTAATGGTTTCACTGACAGTACAAATTTTCAGGGATTTGCTGCATGTGAAATGTAGCACACCCAAATATCTCAATACACCATTATTATAATGAAGTGGAAGTGTTAGTCACTCAGTCATGTCTGAGTCTTTGTGACCTTATGGAGTGTAGCCCGCCAGGCTCCTCTGTCCATGTAATACTCCAGGCAAGAATACTGGAGTGACTTGCCATTCCCTTCTCCAGAGGATCTCCCCTATCCAGGCATTCAACCCAGGTCTCCTGCATTGCAGGCAGAGTTTTTAATATCCCTCTTTTATTTACTGGCTTATAAGTTAGGCCTATATCTTTTAAGTCAAAAATTTTAAATGGCCTCATGAAGGAAACTGAAATAACAGAAACAATAGATGTCTTTGACCTGAACTTTATATCTGGGTAACTCTAGGTATCGTGTTACCTTTTGCTGTTTGAGGCACAGATAGCTGTATTTGTTAACTTTGAAAGATCCCAAATCTCTGGACTTTCCATCACTTTAAATTTTTAGCTGAAAAGAGAGTCTCCCTCTGTATGCTCCTATGAGAACCATCTCTTCATGAAACAAGGCCGATTCTGGTTGGTGTTCATTAACTTCTTGTAGTTACCTCCAGCACGGGTAAGCACCAAGTCTGTGGCCAAGGTGGCAGAGTAGTAGGACCCTGAGCTCACTTCTTCCCATGAACACACCAAGACCACAGCTATTTACAGAGCAAATATTGATGAGAAAGACTGAAGACTAGCAGAAAAGTTCTCCTATAACTAAAGATATAAAGAAGGAGCAAAAAAAAACAAAAACAAAAGGATTAGAGAAGTGGGGAAATAAGATTCATACCCTGGGTGTATGACCCACAATGGAAGAATTATTATAATTACAGAGGTTTTCTCCAAGAAGCAAGGGGTCTGATCCCTGAATCACCTCCCCATCCCTGCACTCCCATCCCTGACAAGGCTCCAGAATATTTGGTTTTCAAGGCCAGCGGAGCTTACTTTCAGAAGAGTCAGAGGGCTGTGGGAAATAGAGACTCCACTTTTAAAAGGTGCACACAAACTCATCAGACCCATATGATACAGCCAGGGAACAAGTGGTCGCCAGAAGGGGATGGGATGGAGGAGAATAAAAATACATAAGGGAAATTAAGAGGTACAAACTTCCAGCTGCAAAATAAACAAGTCACAGGTATGAAATGCATAGTTTGGGGAAATATAGTCAGTACCAATGCAGTATCTTAGAATGGTGATAGGTCATAACTAGACTTAACAGTGATGATCATTTTGAATTGTGTAGAAGCATTGAATCACCATGTTGTAGGTCATTTATATTTCAAAAACATTCATGTCAATGTATGGCAAAAACCACCACAATATTGTAAAGTAATTACCCCCAACTAAAATAAATAAATTTATTAAAAAAAAAACATACAAAGGACTAAACATACAGACTCGTTAAAAAAGAGAGAGAGGTTTGTGGTTGTTGAAAGCGGGGAGTGGGGAAGGGAGAATTGAATGAAGGCAGTCAAAATGTACAAACTTCCAATTATAAGATAAATAAGCACTAGGGATGTAATTTATAGCATGAAGAATATAACTAACACTGCTCTGTGTTATATATGAAAGTTGTTAAGAGAGTAAATCTTCAGTTTTCATCACAAGAAAAAATTTTTTCAATTCCTTAGATCTTATATGAGATGATGGGTGTTCACTAAACTCATTGTGCTAATGACTTCACGAAGTTTGTGAGGCAAATCATTATACTGTACACTTACAAAGTGCTGTAAGTTAATTTTTTTGTGTGTGCAATAGAGTTTATTAAAGTATAAAAGGGATAGAGAAAGCTTCTGACATAGGCATCAGAAGGGGGCAGAAAGAGTACCCCCTTGCTAGTGTTAGCAGTGGAGTTATACACTCTAAGATAACAGGATTCGCCAGGTTTAATCCAGAGACTGTCCTCAGGCAGGATAGATTATTGTTATATAATCTTTGTAAAGACAGACCTACTCCCATAATTTACATTTTAAGATAAGAGAATTAGCCAGAAAGTTTAATCCAGAGACTGTCTTCAGGCAGGATACATTGTTGTTATATAATCCTAAGGAATGTAGAGAGAAAAGAAAAAAAAAAAGCTTGTCTTTTCTTCCTCCTTGAGAATTCCAGACCCCTCTCTCCTTGGGGACCCCTAGACTTATCAACCTGCCTAGGAAAGGACTCTCTCATTCCCCCCTTTTCTTTTAGGAGAATTATGTTGCCAAGGGAAAGGGGCATCGTTTTTGTTCCATAACTACTTCCTGCTGTTTAGGGGCATAGTCCCTAAATTGTTGAGGCAACATATTCTCCTACCCTCATATTGAGGGTCTGTGATCCAGGGGCCCCAAGTAATAGTTGGAAGAGGCTGTAGCACTCCTAGGAGCTCGGACAACCATTTGTAACTTAAAAGCTTTTAGATGGTTAGAAAACCCCATTATACAGTTACAGACGTAAGGCAAAATAGTCATTTAACCAAGTTAAAATCAAAATGAAAAGTCACATTATGTCCATAGTTACATCAGTCCATCTTAAAGTTGATATCATCAGTTGAAGAAGAGGCATTACATATAATTGTTGAAGGAGTTTGCAGACTTGGAGAAAGTCTTTTCCTTGAATTGGAGATGTCCACCACAGGAAGCCTTCCACTGACGAAGAGGGGAGTGAGTGCTCCACAGACCCAGCAGTTAGACCGATTATGAAATGCTTCGTAGGAATGAGCCCAAGACAGGAAGGCATTGTCTTGAGGATCAAACAGCAGACTCAGGATCTTTGGCGTCAGCAGAAGTAGGCTCACATAGATTATCAGGCCCATCTTTTGGCTTGTCCAGACAGTCCCATTACGGAAGCGGGTCGGGAAGAAAGTGGGCCAGGGGCTTCAGTAAGCACGGAGTAAGTTGCCCCCATATCTAAAAGGAAATCGATGGATTGGCCCCCCACAGTTATTAATACTTGAGGTTTCTCAGGTGTAGAAACTCCTGAGAATTAGGATGGGAGCTTGTGTGGGGACCCCCCGGGCACCTTCAGTCCTGATTGTCCTGAGAGTCTGACCCCTGAAACCTACGCCTCTGCGGGCAGTCTCTCCTCCAGTGTGATCCTTTGCAGACCAGACATGGAGCCGGGGGCGGCTTGGATGCCTGAGGGCAATCTCGCCTGAGGTGCCCCTCCTTTCCACAGTAATAGCAAGCCCATCCCTTTTCACCTGAGTCCCTCTGGGCATTTTTCTCAGGCTGTTTAAGAACAGTTCTTACAGCCATTGCGAAGGCTTCCGCCTGTTCCTTTGTCTTTTTCTGCCCTTCTTTCTTTTCCTCATATTCCCTACCATAATAGACTGTCCGAGCCAGTTGTAACAGATTATCTAAAGACTGGTTAGGTCCATACGCCCGTTTTAATAGCTTACGGCGGATATCTGGAGCCAACTGAGTGAGAAATCTATCTTTTAAGATCACTTTTCCCTCCTCACTTTCGGGATCAATCTCAGTGAATCTGCGAAGGGCTTCTCTCAGTCTATCCAGGAATTTACCAGGAGCTTCCTTCTCCTCCTGTTCTATGTTTGCCAATTTGCCATAGTTTAAAGGCTTAGCACTCGCCTGCCTGAGTCCTTCAAGAAAGCATCTGACAAAATGACTCTGATCCCATCTTCCTTTAGCTGTGTTGTAGCCCCAATCTGGTTCTGTAATTGGGACCGCCTGATTCCCAGTGGGGAGGGCGGCTATCTCGTCTTCCCTCTTCCCTACTGATTCATTACCAAGCCATTCATCTCCACATAAGCAACCGCTTTCCCCAAAACTCGACTCTATGAGTCAGCATTTGTCCCAAGACATACATCACATCCTTCCAAGTAAGGTCATAAAGCAGAGTAACACCTTTAAAAGCTCTAATATATTTTTCTGGGTCCTCTAAATAGTCTCCCAGACCCTCCTTAATTCTTTGTATTTCTTGATAAGAAAAAGGCTTATTAAATTTCATAGACTTATTATTTCTCCCGGTGGGTGCTTCATGAAGAGGCAACAGCTTGTGCGGCTGTTCCTCAGTCTCTCTGGCTGCTCCGCGGATATAGTCCCAGGGATAGAGTGGAGAAACCTGCGTTACCTAATCTCCTTGTCTCCTGTCCTCCATCCCATCGCTTACTTCTATGGCCTGAGTTTCTACTGAAACCAGAGTAGTCTGAGGTCGTACCGAGACAGGAGGTATTTGGACCTCTGCATGGGCAGTTTGAATCTCGGTTTGGGTTTCCACTGAGACCAAGGCAGCCCTTCTTGGGGGGTTTCTCTGGCTTTCAGTTTGTTCAATTGGGAGCCCTGGGTAAGGGGGCAAAGTAGGAGGACAGGAGGGAGCTGAAGGAGTCACACCCAAATCTATACCCTTAGGACACAAGCCTGGCATATTTCGCAGAGAGAAAAAGGGCAACACATACGCTACTTCTACCCATTTCCCTTGTTTTCTATAGAACCGGTCTAATTGTAAAACAGTACTATACTTAAGAGACCCTCCAACTGGCCACCGTTCGCCGTCCTCCAGTGAGTACCGCGGCCATGCATTATCACATAGGAAGATCAGGTGTGTCTTCTTTAAGCCTGGGGACCAAATCTATCCCACTTTTTCAGGATACAGTTCAAAGGAGTGAGGATGGAATTGTTAGCTCCCATGTGTAAGAGAGAACAAAAGCGACCAGCGCCCTCTTTCTACCCGAGGCGTCCCTCCCTTCTCTAGGTGGGGGTGTAGACAGACTTTACACCAAAGTTTTTCCTTCCTGGTCGGACTTAGTCTGTCCCTTACCGACACAGGCGACATACTCGTCCCTCCCAGTTCTATCACCGAGGCGGGGTGGGGATGCATCAGGGGTAGACCTGATGGCTTCCTTTACTGACATCCAGCTCTTCACCGTTAAAACCTTGCTTGCCTCTGATGCCACCCGGGGTGCAATCAGAGTAACCTTCCGGAATGCCTCCCAGGCTAAGACCGCTGGGGGAGAAATTCATCACCTGAGTGCCTGTGCACAACCCTGAGTATATTCCTCAGCACCATAAGACCGATACCAACATAAAACTGAGATGTTCCTTCCAAGTGTCACCACACCAGTATAAGAGCCTCCTCTGGTCCACCAAGAGCCAGCGCTACCAAAGTAAATAACCATTGCAGTTCCAATCCGAATATCCTTTAACCTCAGAGATGCTCTTGGAGCTAGAGCTCCGTCTAACTCCCAAACTTTCGATTCCTAATGAGGCTAGGCGCTTCCTGACTACCAATCCAAGCTTGGGATCTAAGTCACAGTGCACAGTAACAGCATAGATCACAAGTCCCTTGAAAGTCTATGATCCGATAGATTAGGTTAGTACTTCTAATTCCCAAGGAGTTATGAAATGGTCAAAGAGACCAAAAGTTTGACCGAGAAAGGAGAGTTCAGTCCACATGCATTGCCCATTTCTGGTCGGTCCAAAGGAGACATTGGGTGCCTCTTGGCATTGGCAGGTCGGTATAAACCCCCGACCTGGTTTCTGCCATGAGCCATCTGAGGTCACCGCAGAACTGCAGAGCAGGGCTCCTCACTGCTTCGCACAGGGCTTTCCTTCATTTACACCAGCACACGGAAGAGTTAGTGAAGTACAGCAGAAAATGTGTTCGCTAGGAGAACAAAGAACTCGAGCTCCAAGCATCCTTACATTGTCCTGAAGAATCCCGGACGAGCCCCAAGATGAAAGGTTGTTTGCTGAATCACGAAAAGACGGCCGGGATTCTTGGCCTCCGGAGGAGAGGAATTCAGTCTGGGGCCAGAGACGAGGCTTGATCTCTCAGAGCTTTTGTGCAATAGAGTTTATTAAAGTATAAAAGGGATAGAGAAAGCTTCTGACATAGGCATCAGAAGGGGGCAGAAAGAGTACCCGAGTTAATTATATCTCAGTAAAACTGAAAAAGGAAATATAAATTAATTCAACACCAACATATCATGTTATACCAGTTAAATTAGCAAACTGCGTCCCCATCATTAGGTGAATGGATAGGAAGATGTGGAACATACATAGACATATAGATATATTACTCAGCCGTAAAATGAACTAAAGCTTGCCATTTGCAACAACATGGATGACTCTAGAGGGTGTTGCTGCTGTTGCTGCTGCTGCTAAGTCGTGTCAGTCGTGTCCGACTCTGTGCGACCCTGTAGACGGCAGCCCACCAGGCCCCCCCCACCCCTGGGATTCTCCAGGCAAGAACACTGGAGTGGGTTGCCATTTCCTTCTCCAATGCATGAAAGTGAAAAGTGAAAGTGAAGTCGATCAGTCGTGTCCAACTCTTCGCGACCCTATGGACTGCAGACTACCAGGCTCCTCTGTCCATGGGATTTTCCAAGCAAGAGTACTGGAGTGGGGTGCCATTGCCTTCTCCGCTAGTGGGTGTTATACTTAGTGAAAAAAGTCAGACAGAGAAAGGCAAAGATTGTATGATTCCATTTATATGTAGAATTAAAAAAAAAACATTCTAGTACTGATTGCTGGTCTAAATTAAAATGAAAATAGTAATACTAATTCATTATTGTTGACAGTGCAACTTGGTATGATTTAGGACTGGATTATGGAAATATGACTCAAGAACTGTAAAAGGGTTCAATAAAGCAATTGCTGCTGCTTCAGTCATGTCCAACTCTGTGCAACCCCATAGATGGCAGCGCAACAGGCTCTCCCGTCTCTGGGATTCTCCAGTCAAGAGTACTGGAGTGGGTTGCCATTTCTACTGAAAATGTTACTTAAGCTGAAATATGGGGAAAAGCTACATATGCAAAGATGTTTATTGTATCATTATTTACAAATAATTGAAATCACTCAATAAGGATGCTGTTAAGTAAAGTACAATTACTCTATGGAATATAAAACATTAAAATGATAATTCTGAAGGTTATGTAGCAATATAGACAAAGCTTGTCCTGAGTTTAATAAAACAACAACAAAATGGCATAAGTAGCAGCCAACACGCAGACTCATTCTAAATTTTGCCATTAATTTCCTCAGAGCTGTCATCTCAGGAGCACATGATTTGCCTTCCAGGTTATGGCAACAACAGTTTTACCAACCATTTCACTACAGCATAACGGCATTCTCCAGTTCCCAACATATAATATTTGTGAATTTTCCATCTGCCACTTAGTGCATTTCACAAGTAATCAGAGTTTTCATAATAAGAGCCCACTTCCAGGGCTTTTTTTTTTTTTTTAAGGATTTCTGAACAATTAGAGCTCTAGAAAGATATCCCAAAGCACATTGGCTTTTTACAAGAAAAATGTTTTGTCTCTAATAGAAAGGTTTAGAAGTGAGCAAGCCAAGAGTGGTAGGGAAGGTTCCAAATATGCTCTAAGTCATTACCATTATTCAGCTACCACAGAGGAGAAAACAGAGCTTAAAATAAACTTCTTAAAGGAGAGATCCAGGAAGTTGTATATATTAATTCCATTTGTGTATCACAGGTACAAACTTGGTCATGTCGGCATACCTAATTGAGACAACAACAACAGCAAAGCAGAA
The DNA here is from genome assembly GCA_024291935.2 of Okapia johnstoni. Lineage (NCBI taxonomy): Eukaryota > Metazoa > Chordata > Mammalia > Artiodactyla > Giraffidae > Okapia > Okapia johnstoni. The sequence goes on along the minus strand of CM044311.1, from coordinate 76,900,851 downwards.
ATAGAGTACTCACGTGCTCACCTAAAACTTTAGGGTCCCATTATTAAAAGAGGTAATAGGTATTGAACTTTATCACCATCACCTTTGTGCCTGTTACTCTACTGAATACTAAAGATATAATAGACAAAAACTGAGCAAGATATAACCCCTAGTGTTACAGAATGACTGGATTTATGGGCACCACCTCTAGATTCTATTCAAAATTGTATGAAACATTAGCTCTCAGGTAAAATCACTGCTAACTTTGAAAAAAAAAGAGATGGATAAAAGACACATTCCTGTGAATAAAGGGAGAAGTCAGTCTTGGGCAAAAAATGGAGAGAAATAAAAAACTCCTAGAAAAGAGGCATGAGAGGCTGAAAAAGAAGAGGCATTTGATTGAGGATACAATGACAAGTGAAAAACATATCTCAATACCTGGGGAAAAAAGGTAAATTTGAGAAGGGATAATTACTATCGCTGTATAAGGCATAATGGACACAGGGTTAGTATACTTCCAAAGAAGGGTGATTTGAAACAGGGGTGCTAGTGGAGATTTTGTTATTTACATCTAACTACATTTGTATTTTTCAGACCAAATCTCCCTTTCAGGGTCCAGGCACGCAATACTATACCTAAGAGTCACAGTTAATGGCTCACAACTGTATCGATGTCCAGACTGTCCTCACTCTGCTGATATCAAATTTATAAGCTCTCCCTAGGGGCTTTCCACTTTGAATAACTAGTGGGCTGAGCATAAAAGCCAGACCCTTTGCCTAAAACTTGGGGTGACATTTAAAAGCCATCACAGTTCCAGAGACCACCACTTCATTCCATGAGTGGGCTGGGATCTCAATTTTGGTTACATCACAGCTTAAATTCTTCCTTTAACCAAATAATACTTCTCTCACTCCCATATGTTGGCTTTCCTGGTCTGACTACCTCATTTTGGAAAGTAGAATGTCTCTCAAAGATTACGTAGTTCTGAAAATGAGTGAGCTTCACAGGTAACAATGTAGTAGTACTTTCCTTTAAGGATCTCACACTGTTCCATGGCTTAACAGATTTTCAAGGCCACAGCTCACCAAGAAATTAGTGACCGGCAGTAACCGCCAGACATCATATTGCAGGTTTTTGTAGAATTCTAAACATCAGACCAACAACTTAGCATGGCAACCGTCTAAATTTCCCAGTTGACAGATGAAGAAGTTTAGCTCATCTGTGTGATGACACTTGCTCTCTCCTGAGAAAGCAAAGTCATGTCTATATCATTGTCATGTTCTCAGCTTCTATTCAGTACTTTGAATATGATATTGCTTGGAAAGCATTTATGGAACTTAGAAAAGCTGGGGAGAGAAAAGGCTAAAATAAACAAAGATTGGGAGCCATTCTGGATTCCTCCTTTAAAGTTAGTTCCAATATCAAGTTAGTCATTAACATGCTAAATTCTAAGGCCTGCATGTCCTTATGATTTATATTTTCCTTTTCCTCTACATTGTTACTGCATAAGTAAAGGCCCTCATCATTTTATAGCTTCCTAATCACTTACTTAATTCATTCCGCACATAGCCGAAAAGATCATTGTAAAATAAATAAACAAGAGCAAAGATATCAATAAGAAGGCTTCATGCTATTTCTATTTTGTAAGCTTTCCATGAAGATAAATTCTTTGCCCAAATGTCAAACCATTTTATACAGGGAACTTTCCCTGCCTCCCTACACAATCTGCTGCCACGTCCTCTCGTGCACCTGGCCTGGAGTCACGCCAGCTACCTTCCTCCCAAACGTGTCCTTCCTACTGCAATATGGCTCTCCTTTGCTAGGAATCTCCCTTCTTTCATTTTTCACTTACTTAATTTAAAATACCACCTCATCATCCTTAGATTAAACTATCACCTCTTTTAAGGAAAATTCTCTATTTTTTTTCCTTTGCCATTCAGTGTTTGAGAATGTCTTCCATGACTCCAGCTGCCTGAAAAATTAGAAAATGTGTTTCCTAGTCCAAGAAGGAGCAATCCTATCAAATTTGGAGAACGATAAAGAAAAGAGGAAATCTTCCAGTTGAGGTAAAGCATTCTCATTTATGGTAAGACATGAGAAATGAATATTGAGTTAACCCCTAGAGGGAACTCAGAGATTTTAGAATAAAATGTAAACACATACATTACAGGAAAAGGTACTTGGTGTAGTACAGATATAATGGGCTTCAAAATACTTTCCGGATCTCGTTCTCTTTATGTCAGTTCTCATTATTCACAGTAGTTATGCTCTATAAAGTTGGAGCAAACATTGATTTAGAAAATACTGAAACCTTGCTCTGAAGGAAAATAGAAAGTTAAGTTCTTGCAAGGCCAGGTCACATTTTTGTCAACCAATCAATACAGAACCTTATTTTGCATGTGTTTTTAAAGACAACTTGTTTAACCTAAGTTGTGGCTTCAATAATATTGAACTATAGTTCTATAACTATATCTTGTATCTGAATGAAGCTTATCTAGAATACTTCAAGCACATTTGCAGCCATCTTGCACTATGGAACACTAGACAACTCTTCAACTCTACACTTGGGGGACTATTTTACAGTGAAATCATCAACAAAAAAGCACAAAATGGGAAAGATATGGCACTACACTGACCAAGGAAAGGAAACTTGTTTACTGCATGGTAGCTGAAACAAGAATGTAGTGCATAGCTTTGTTTTAACCTCAGGTGGTAATGTGTTAGGCAACTCAAACTTTTGGGGGCTGACTGAGAATGATGCCTATATAAGAGCCGTGAGGTCAGATTTGGGGTTACAGATAAATTTTAGTGAGTAGGCAAATCTACAAATACAGAAGAGGTTAGTAATGAAGATCACCTGTATTCAAATTTAGTTTTGGAATATTCAAGAGAGAAGCAAAGTCTTGACTTCTCTTAGCAAGCAACATTTTCCCAAACTATGAAATGCATTATGTCACCTATTTGTTTACTTCTTCTGGAGAGGTCAAGAGTTTTATCTAGGGATTGTCCAAATCAGGGCAGAGAAGACCAAGAAAGGAGTAACAGTTTGTGAAGATGAACCAGATCAGTCACCACATAGAAGATGATGAATACTTGCTGCAATGATATGTGTGTTAGTTGCCCAGTTGTGTCCAACTCTTTGTGACCCCATGGACTAATAGCCCTCCAGGCTCCTCTGCCCATGGAATTTTCCAGGCAAGAATAGCAGAGTAGGTTGTCATCCCCTTCTCCATAGGATCTTCATGACCAGGGATTGAACCCAGGTCTCCCTCTTCACAGACAGATTTTTTACCATCTGAGCCACCAAGGATAGTTAAAATGGCTGCTACTGTTTAAATTTTTTCATATAAAGGGTTTCCTTTTCTTTTAATGCACCAACAATTCTTCTTTTATTTGCTCTAATCTCCTTTGAGAAATATGCTTTGCTTCTATAGCTAAGTTTTTTTCTTTTAAAGTGAACCTAAAGAAATACTCTTTATTTCCCCTAAAAAAGGTAACGTAGTTTTTTTTTTTTTATCATGATTTTTATTTGCCAAAAAAAGTCTCTCTTTATTAGTGCCACATGTGACAATAGTGATGGTTACTCACTCAATGACTGTTGCCCTATTTGTCCTTCAGTTTAGGATTTGAGACAAAAACAGAAGGCCATCTCCTCCCTCAGACCGAACACTTTTCTCTGATGTCATGGAAAAGAACCTTTCTCCACATCCTCACTGGATTTTCCTGTTCAGTGTTTAGCCTAGCAGAACCAAAGCCCACATGTTATTAACCAGATGTTCTGCAGAGAATTAGAAACCCTGAAATAATGGACAGCCAGGCCCCCTTGGAAGGAAGCATTCATGCAGACTGATTTGGTCTCTGATTTAGACCCAAGTTGCATGAGGTAGTTTACAACCTATCATTTCCTCTCTGAGTGGCAGTGTAATACAAAGCATTCTTCTACTCCCCAACTTTTGGGTTTCAGTCTCCTGCATCCTCTGAAGGGAAAGGGTAATGTCTAACTGAAAATTTGGCATAAAATTGATTCTTTTTTTAAAAAAAAAAGTAATGGTAGCAAAAATAGTAGCAAATGAAGGAAGGGTGAGCAAGACTGAGAGAGGAAGAGAAGGAGGGTGGGAGAGAGAAAATATGTGAGCAGGAGGGTTAGTAGTGTAAATACTGTTGAAAAAATAAGGGCAACAAGGACTAACATAGAAGACTTTTGATTTGACATCTTGGGTTCATCTTCTTGCTCTAGGAAGACCTTGAAGCAGTCATGCTGAAGGATAAAAGACCATGTTACGGGTGATGGAGGCATACAGCCTGAGTACTCTTATCACTGGGCCCATACCATGCTGTACTTCTCTATTTTGAAGCAGACATAATCATTTTCAAATGAATAGTTTCTCATGTACCATATCCTCAAAAATTAATATAAGAATGTGTATGATTCATCTTTCATCCATCTCTCTAATTTTTTAATGCTCTTCAACTCTAAGTCTATGTCTCAATCAACAGTATCCACTCTTCAAATAATAGAAATAAAATTATTCCGAAAAGGTTTGATAAGAACCTTTAACATGGTAATCCTTTGTTTCTTAGTTGGGTAATCACATTCATTTCTATTAATCTTCATTGTTTATCAGACTGGGGAATTGACTTGATAAATACAGAGGAAAATTCTCAAATATATACTAAAACTTTTATATATATCCTATACATTAAGAGAATGCTAGCGAATATAAAGATAGACATTGAAGATATCATTATTTTAAATGTTCATTAAAAAAATGCTGTCTGTGAAACATACTTCTACAAATAAAAGGAAGGAGAGGAGGAAGGAAGGAAGGAAAAGAAACAAGGAAGGAATGAAAGAAAGGCAAAACAAAAGCCATTAATTTGGAAAAGAAAACCTTGTCTCACTCTTTGGAGTAAATGTTTATGGAATATGCCTGTGAATTATGCTAGCTGTGTACCTAAATGCAAAGGAAACATGAATAATCTTACAAATGTGGCAGGATTCCCACAAACCCCAGAAACCACACAGCCCAAACAGCTAGAGCTCAGTAGGCTTTCTAACAGGACAGTTTGTCTCAAGGAAGGTCACAGTGACCTTACCAATTGCTGAGTCTGTAAATAAGTAATTATTGGATTGTAAAGCAAAGAGCTCCACGGATTGCCTAGTCTGAAAATAATAGTAGCATAAAAGAAAATCTGTTCCTTGCTCATATACCAATTCTCTCTTGAAAATATCCCTCAGCTCCCAACACCTTAAGTTGAAACAACAGGGAAAGTACCATCATTTGCTGAATACCTACTATGTTTCTGACACTTTACAGATATAATTGCAGAGCCCTGAATCTCATTAATACTACATACAAGGGGATTTCTGCCAAGAAGAAATTATTCACAGCTATTATAATAAACACATAGAGCTGTAATGAGGATTAAAAGCATACTGGGCTCAGAACTGCACAGGGAAAGGAGCAGGAACACTGAGAAGGTCACACATCCAAATACCAGGGACACAGTGCCCAGTTAAGGATGAGACTTAATCATGACAGAGGATGCCCTCCGCCCCCTGCAGGCTTGTACATATCAAGCAGCAAATAACTTGCTAGAGATGGATTCCCTGTGAGGTGCAACCAACTGGGAATGGGAACACCCAACACACGCAACACACACACACACACTAACCCCTAGCATACTGTGTGTGAAAGATTGAAAACAAAAAGATGGAGAAATCAGGAAGGTAGCCAGAAAAAGAAAAAAAAGAAAAATAATAAGGTCCATCATGCACACAAAGAGGAACCAAGATTAGAATGATAGCAGACATCTTTCTACAGAAGTCATACAGAAAACAGTGGAGTTTCTCACTGGGTTGATATGCCTCCAAGTGAAGTCATTGTGTCTTGGCAGGGGGAGCTGGAGGAGACATGGGGCCCCAGCCCCACCATTACCTGTGACTATGGCCATCACTGCCCTTGGCACCCCTGACTCTGCAACCCAGACACAGCCCCCAGGCCCCGGCTCACATCTGCGTGGGGGTGGTCCCTGTACCCTGCCCAGGGACTGCCAGGGTTAGTCACTCTTTCAGCTCCTCTTCTGGTTGTGGTCCCCTCAGTGGCAGCTGCTGGGGTGGCTGGAGCCCCTTCCCACTGGAAGACCAAAGGAACTGATCGATGTTCAGAGGCAATGAATTGGTGCAGCCCAGACATGCATGCAAATTTGTTACTCCCAAGACCTTTTTTTTTTTAATGGCCCTAGTCTTTCCAGATCATGTTGTATCTGACCTAGGCCTCAGGCTTCAGCACCAGTATTTTCAGTAAATCTTCCCTGTTGATTCTAATTTCAGTCAGGGTTAACAACACTATTCTGAAAGGGTAAAAGAATAAAGAGAAAGTGAAAGTAACATCAAAGGTCAAAAATTAATAAGCAGAATAAACAGTCATTTATTTATATTTGCCAGAAATTTCATATACACAAAATACACTTAATAAAGCCCATTTGTGTGGGTTTCAGCGGATTACAGATGACATTGTTGAAAGAGAATGTGACAAAATAATAGCTATGTCTGGGTAATTGCACAGAGACAGAGTGTTTCTCTACTTCCTTATATTTTTTGCCTCTCTCCAAAGCAGGTTTATAATTGCTAGTTTATAATCAGGAAAAATAAATTTAAAAGACACAAAGATAAAAATGTGCCTTCCAAGTAATTCTTATACACTTAAGCTTGAGGAACTTACTTCTGCCCTGGGGCAGTTCCTTTACAGGTGATCCAGGTGGCAGGGGTACAATACTAGATAGCACACAGAGATACGAATCAAAGAGTAAGATAACCTTAACCTTTGTCTGAGTTTGGAACAACCAAGATTCCAAAGTTGGCATATGCACAGCTAGCAACTCTTTCAACCATTCCTAGAAGAGGACATCATTGGACAACTGGCTTCACTTTGGGACTGCCTAAGTTACTGGAAAACTGCCCGTTCAAAGTTGATACCATGATTCTGTTCTGTTTCTATTTGTTTGACCCTTGAATCCAGACACTGAAACATCTTCATTTAAATGAGCTGTCATTTGGGGAATGGAAGACAAAAGTTCAGGGTCAGTCTTTGGCTCTTATATTGATTCAGCCACGCAAGGACCTCAAGCACAACTGTATAGGAGTATAAATTAGAAACTTACATAAAATAAATTCAGAATCTTTCCACCTACCTCCCCAAGTCCCAAATCAGTATAATAACATTTTGTAAACTTGCCAAGTTTATCCTGTAGAGATGTTTTGGTTTAAAGGAAATGAGCCAACATTTTAAAATGGGTTATTTCCAGTGAGAATGCAAAAATTCATACTCTCTGAACCCACTGGTTCTAATGGCAAAACTTAGCCAGGTAAAACAAGTAGTTAGGCACATTCAAACTCATTCCATATTACCTTTCAATCAGTTCAGTTTAATAACTTAGTTGTGCCTGACTTTTTGTGACCCCATGGACTGCAGCACGCCAGGCTTTCCTGTCCATCACCAACTCCCAGAGCTTGCTCAAACTCATGTCCATCGAGTTGGTGATGCCATCCAACCATCTCACCCTCTGTTGTCCCCTTCTCCTCCTGCCTTCAATCTTTCCCAGTATCAGGGTCTTTTCCAAGGGGTCAGTTGTTCGCATCAGGTGGCCAAAGTATTGGAGCTTCAGCTTCAGTATCAGTCATTCCAATGAATATTCAGGACTGATTTCCTTTAGGATTGACTGATTTCATCTCCTTGCCATCCCAGGGGCTCTCAAGAGTCTTCTTCAACACCACAGTTCAAAAGCATCAATTCTTCTGCACTCAGCTTTCTTTATAGTCCAATTCTCACATCCAGACATGACTACTGGAAAAACCATAGCTTTGACTAGATGGACTTTTGTTGGCAAAGTAATGTCTTTGCTTTTTAATATGCCATCTAGGTTGGTCATAGCTTTTCTTCCAAGGAGCAAGCTTCTTTTAATTTCATGGCTGCAGTCACCATCTGCAGTGATTTTGGAGCCCAAGAAAAGAAAGTCTGTCACGGTTTCCATTGTTTTCCCATCTATTTGCCATGAAGTGATGGGACCAGATAGATGTCAAGATCTTCATTTTTTGAATGTTCAGTGTTAAGCCAGCTTTTTTACTTTCCTCTTTCACTTGCATTAGGGACATTTTATTGCCCAGTTGTTATAGGCCATATGAGTTTATAACACTTGACTATATCTTCAGGAGTGTGTATCCCTTGCTGATGAAAATGGTGTATTATCTACAGAAACAAACTAAAAGAACTAGGGTAATAACATGCTGGTAAAGATCCTAGGATAGATTAAGTCAGGGGAATGATTGAAGTGAGACCTCAGAATCTTTGAGCTACAAAATGTCTAGGGATTACATTAGGCTTACGAACCATTTTATTCTATTTGCTATTTGTAATGATATTATACATGGGTATTATTAGTTACATTTTATAGATGAGTTTTAGAGGTAGAGAGTACATTTCCATAGCAGCAGAGGTTAATATGGCAACTCCTCATTCTTTATGTCATCAGCCACAGACTTGGCCAATGGGAGGAAAATGCGGGCTCAGACAGAATGTCTTTCAACCAGCATATGCTGGGATTTCTCCCTGTTACAAGAATTTGCGGTGTTTTGTTCTTTACTGTATCGAATTTTATCTGAGTACTAAGCAAGACTCTTGCATTCTGAAAGAGTTAGCACCCTATAATCTAGGGGTTAGGTAATCATAGGATAGCAAAGCCAGAAAGAATTTAGAAAACATCCGGCCCAGTCATTTCCAAAACTTTTACTTTTGGAATAGGAACACCTCAAACAAAGTTTTACCCAGAAGACCCACATATTTAACAGATAACTATAGGGCTGCCCTTCCTGTTGTGAAGTGGAGTCTAAATCACTAGCGTTCATGTCCCTTCCTCAGTAGCGCCTATGAAGAAGGTTTCTGGTGTGCCTCTCAGAACCATGAAGGAGAAAGGAGTACTGAAAAAAAAAAGTCCTAAATAAACCTTGTATTATCTGAAGAGGGAATCTAAAAAGTCTCAGATCATACAGAAATTCAGTGATCAGAGTGGGAAGTGAAAGAGTTCAGGCCACGACTGAGACATTGACTCAGCATGAAAGACAAGGAAAACAGTAATAACCCCTGCTCTCCCAGGGCTGTGGTGAGATATAAGATAGTATGGTTTAATCTGCAAAGTTTGAGAAAAGGAACACTCACCTTATTATTATCTTATGATTATTTTTTTTAATGTGAAAAGCTCTGCAGTCTAGCCATGCAGTGTTCGCATCACTCGGCAGTGTGCTGGGCAAAACTATTATCTCATCATTTCTGACTGTTATATTTTGAATTTTCAGTTCATATGTGTGGTACTTCCCTTTTCTATAGCCAATAATAAAATTAAATGATCAGAACCTGTGATATGCCAGTTACTTCTTTCAGAGGCCCCACAGTTCCTGCCACCTTGGAAACTGCATCTAAGTTTCTGAAAAACCTGACCTGGCCAGTCTTTCCCTTATCCTCTGCTTGCACTGCAGGCGCTATGAGGAGCTGTTTGATGGCTCCAGTGGCAGCCTGGTTCTTCCCAGCAGAGAAGGACCTGTCAGCCTCTCACTCCCCCTGGCTCCGCTCCAGTGAGTCAGCCTCTCCACCACCCCCTCCACCTCCTGGCAGCTGGAACTGAAGGCTGGAAGTTGGTGGCCAACTGCGGCGCCTGGCTGTTCTGTCGGCCGCTAATGACCGCCCCCGCTGAATCAGGGCTCCATCGCTGTACCTTCCCTTCAAAAAGGTCCAAGTAAAAAGAAAAGAAAGGCCATTCTGACCTCTGACCTACATTCCTGCCCAAGCGTACAATGCTGTTTTTGACTATTTTCCTGTGTTTGGTAGGCATTAGCAGACTGAGTATAGAAGTGGGTGGGTGATGTTCTTCAGGCCTATTAAACTAACCCTTGAATATGGAAAAGAACTGTGCTACTCTGACCTTGCTACTCTGGAAAAGTAAAAAGGGGAATAAATGTAGGCCTGGCTGCTGTTCACTACAATGAAATATAAAACATGACACTTCAGAAGGAAGGCATTTTTTAAACCTTTGGGATTTAACAACCCTACCTCTGGTGTTCAGTCACCTTTTCTATGGTATTCAAAGTTTGATTAGAAAAATCAGGTTCAGTCAAAGACTATACTTGGCAGTGACTTTAATTGCCCCAGAGTTTTGCATCTGTAAATCCAGCAGGGAACACAGGCTCAGGTAACAGCTCATAGCTTCCTAAAGGTAGCGCCGTATTTCTCTCTTTTGATCATCATCACAGGCCAAGGTTGGCACCTATTATTATTTCAGTTAGAGAAATGAAAAGATCGAGCTCAGAGAGGTGACGAGATTTTCCAAGGTTGCACAGCAAGGGCCCACTTCTCCCCTGTCATCCTCTGGTGCTAACACTGCATCTCTTCCCATCTGTAAGGACTTCTACGTTTGTTTGTATGTTGCACAATTCTAAGGAAGCATCCCATCCTGAAGTTCAGAGTTCATTATTCGGAGGGAGTAGATTTATAAAAACATCTTGGGAAAGGGGCACTTTTTCCTTATTCTTTTGAAGATGCTGTATGTGCTACTGTTGGTTCCACATAATGTCCTTTGCCTCCTGTCTCTTAGCTGATACCTCTCTCTCCTCTGTGGAATTCTGCAGGTTCTTCCATTGATAACTGCTTTAACTGCAGCTTTGCAGGGAATTTTCCTTCATGAGGGTTCTGTGAGTCCCTCCTTGAGAATTAGCAGCTCAAACAAAAATAGTACACAGCAACAACAACAACAAAAATTAAATAAAATACAATAAAAATGAAAACATATTGCTTACATTCTGAGCTTCTTAAGGAAAAAAATGAAGGGGATGCTAGGATTGCGTGCCCAGCAACCTGCCCCTGCCGCTGGCCTGATCTGCACCCCTGATTGGAGCTTGCCAGATGGTGGCATGACTTCTTTTCTTCCTACCTGTCTCAGTCTCTTTCCCTTCTCCACCAGTTTGGTTCCCCACAATTTAAAAATCACTATTTTCTGAAAACTGTTTATATTAACACACTTGTTGGCATGGATATTAAGGCAAGTGCATAATGGCCGGACTGTTTAAAAAAATAATCGAAAACAATTTAGATGATACAAACAAACATTAACCCTTCATGAAATATATGGTCTCCTTTCCAAGAACCAGTAGTCTTGCCTGGAAAATCCCATGGAGGAGCCTGGTAGGCTGTAGTCTATGGGGTCGCTAAGAATCGGACACGACTGAGCGACTTCACTTTCACTTTTCACTTTCATGTATTGAGAAGGAAATGGCAACCCACTCCAGTGTTCTTGCCTGGAGAATCCCGGGGATGAGGGAGCTTGGTGGACTGCTGTCTATAGGGTCGCACAGAGTTGGACACGACTGAAGTGACTTAGCAGCAGCAGTTCCTAGAACTTCAAAATGGGGTACAAGATAAGAAGCTCTTATAGGATGAAGAACAAGGAACAAAGAAGAGACAAGTATTAAAATATCTGCTTGGCTGGAGTAACATAGTCAACCTTTTAGGGAGTGAAAGTCCCAGAGTTGGCTTGGCATTTGGAGATTGGCTGATAGGGAAATACTGCATTTCTGTTCAGGTGGGCCATTTATAGGGAAGGCAAAGTTATCAAAGTTTTGGTTTGCTGACTGGGCAGGAATGGCTCCAAATGGGATCGAGGAAGTTATTTCAGCACAACTAGTATGCATACCCCTTTCTAGAAAGACATGGCACTTGGGACAGCAAAAAACTCCCAGAGTTAAGTGCTTGAAGCAGGTTTGGGGGGTAGGGTGGGGTGGATAAGGAAAAGCACAGCCCGTTCTGGCCTTTCAGACTTTGTGAGGGGGTCGTCACTGCCTTGATGTTCCTTTCCTTTTGAGAGTGCCATTAACTACCAGGTAACTGGTTCTTTTCTTTCCACTTTTCACTGTTACTCATATGCATGACATTTCCTCTTGCTTTTCTTTCACACTGAAAGGCTGTCCAGTGAGTGCCGAGCCATCGGACTCAACCTGTGGGAGCAAAACGAACTCTGTGCCTGCGCACCGGGAGCGCGCCTACGAGTACATTCAGAGAATAAGGAGAACCTGGATCCTTCTAACCTGATGCCACCACCTAATCAAACACCAGCCCCCGACCAGCCGTTTCCACTATCTACTGTGACAGAGGAATAGTCTATTTCGAGGGCAGATTCAAATAAAAAGTGGGTTTATCCTTCTGAACAGATGTCCAAGAATGCGATGTTAAGGAAAGGGTGGAAATGGAAGGATGAGGATATTAGAAAGACATGTATAATATCATTAGGATTCACAACCAGAATAACGAGCAAGCTTGGAAGGAGATTTTGAAATGGGAAGCGCTTCACGCTGCCGAGTGTCCTTGTGGTCCATCCCTGATCCGTTTTGGAGGCAAAGTGAAAGAGTATTTGCCACTGGCAAGAATTCGCTCCTGGATGGGGTACGAGCTGCCTTTCGACGGGCACAACTGGATTGCCAACAGTTGCAGGACAGAAGTAGTCGGACACACTGAAGCGTGCAACTTTTTCCAAACCTGGTAGATGACATTTTAACTCTCTTCCAGATAAAAAAGTCTGAGCCTCAAAATCAAATATTTCCTCGCTATTCCCACAGGCTCCCTTGTCAAACCCTCTGACTGACTGAAAGCACAAATATTTCCTCGCTATTCCCACAGGCTCCCTTGTCAAACCCTCTGACTGACTGAAAGCACCAAGCACATAGTGAAACAAAATCTTTTAACCATAGGAAGATCAAGGAACATGTTACCTGGAAAACAGGTGTGATTTTATGCAAATGAGCAGCTAACATAGTCAGTGTAGCTTGACTTTACTTTATGCATTAACTGGGTTCCCCAAAAGATTAATGAACATGAATATTTATGGGGTGAATCATATTTTGTCATAGTATTGCACTGTAACTATGGAAGTCTAATACAAATGTTAAAGAAGATTAGAGGCCAAATTTAAATACCATAGTATGCAATTTAAAAAAGGCTGCCTTGGATAATTTACAATGATGTATATTTATTTCCATCATGTCAAAGCCCGTGAAAAGCAATCATAGACCATGAAGATTATCTTCGGGCATTCATGAAAATATACATAGTAAAATAAATCATTCTGAGACTCCCTACTTCATCTTAGCTCCAAGAATTCATTCTAGCTCAAAGAAACAAAGACTACTTAAATAAGGCAATGGCACCCCACTCCAGTACTCTTACTTGGAAAATCCCATGGACAGCAAAGCCTGGTAGGCTGCAGTCCATGGGGTCACTAAGAGTCAGACGCGACTGAGCGACTTCACTTTCACTTTTCACTTTCATGTATTGGAGAAGGAAATGGCAACCCACTCCAGTACTCTTGCCTGGAGAATCCCAGGGATGGGGGAGCCTAGTGGGCTGCCGCCTATGGGGTCGCACAGAGTCGGACACGACTGAAGTGACTTAGTAGTAGTAGTAAATAACTTAAATAATAACTCCTAGAAGTTCAACAGACTGTCAAATATACAATATAAATATTCTACTTTTCTTATTTATCAGTGCCTAGAACTCCAAGGCCATAAATAAGTAAAGCCAATCACCTAAAGGCCCTAACTACAAAAAAAAAATTTCATAAAACATTGTAAGACAATTAGATAAATTGCATTTTGGCAAAGAATTTTGAGAAATATTATTTCTAGAAAATCATGAGGAAGATAAGCAGCTTAAGTATAGCAGCAAAACCAAAGCAGGAAATAAGCAGTTTAGTTAATCTTTTCTTTTAAATCATCATGCTTTTTTTTCCCCCTCAAATGATCTCAGGACCACCAAATTTATTGTCAACAGCCCTAACTTTGAAGTAATTCTTATTTTTAAAATGCTTTGATTTCTTAATATAAGATAGATGAAAATGGTGCTAGTTAGGGGACTTTTTAAATTAAATAGTCTAGGAAGATCTGATAAGATGATAAAATGATGAGAGTTCAAAAAAAACATGACAGAATGGAAAAAAAAAAAAAACCTAAAAAGAAATTGAAGTAGAATTAGAACTTGATGCAAGTGTCCTTGAGGAAGATGGAAACTCGGAGAGTGACTCTTCATGTCTAGTTGAATGCTTAGATGGATGATGTTTTGCAAAAGCTGATAAGTTTATTTTCTTACCGAACCTTTAATCTTAGAGAGTTCTAGACTTACAGAAAAACTATAAAGGTAATACAGAATTCCCATGCACCTACACTTAATTTCCTTTGTTGTTAATATTCTACATTAGCATGGAATATTTATTTGTTAGAATGATTGAACAAACATTAACAATTTATGAGTAACTAAAATCCCAACTTTATTTAGACTTCCTTAGTTTTTATCCTAATGTCTGTTTTCTGTTCCAAAATGTCATGTAAAACACAAGGTTATAATTAGTTGTCGAGTCTCCTTAGGCTCTTCTCATCTGTGGCAGTCTGTCCTTGTTTCTGATGATCTGCCAGTTTAGAAGTATCCGGGTTTCCCCAGCCATTCAAAAGCAGACATTCTACGAAACATTTTGTAAGTTGAAGTGGTGTAAACTGGAGAGGCAATTACCCAAGGGCAATTCCCTTACATCTTACTAACATGTGCACAAAATAAATCAAGACAAAGCCCAGGACACAGTTCAAAGCGTGTCTGCCTGAGGTTGAGATGCTGAGTGTAGCTCCTGAGGAAGGATCTTGGCAGTGCCACTCTTTCTGCTGGCTGCAGAGCAAACACTGAACGCTATTTTTGCTTTTTGCGTTTGATTGTAAAAATGAAAATGCTCTTGCCTTTAGCAAAAACAGATACTAACGTAGGTCTTTCTTAAAAGCAAAGGGGCATCAAGCAAACTGTCAAAAAGTGGAGCATACCTGCACTGTGATTAGGGGTTTTGTAGAACAACTGGGATTTGTGGGATAATTTTCTCCTGATTAGACTTGAGTTAGTTATGGAATTTGGAAAGGATGACCACTAAAGACAAGTACCAGTTACATCATATTCTCCAGAGTACTTATTAACAGCATGTTGATCAATGCCATCAAGTAATCCACATGGATGAAATAGTGTTTTTCAGTTTTCTCCATATTAATGTTACCCTCCGCAACTGCTCAGTAGTCAAGAATCTGCCTGCCAGTGCAGGACACCCAGATTCGATCCCTGGGTCTGGAGGATCCACTGGAGAAGGAAACGACAACCCCCTCCAGTATTCTTGCCTGAAGAATTGTCATGGACAGAGGAACCTGGCGAGCTACAGTCCATGGGGTCACAAAAGTGTCAGATACGACTGAGCCACTAAACAACAACATTCCCCAACTGCACACTGTAATTTTTGTGCAGCCAAGACTTACAGTGTGGGAAGTTAAACCTCATTCCATTAAAGGCAGAGTTTCTACATAAACTATTTGGACTTCTCCTGCATGGCATATTTGTCTCTTCTCTGCCATTCATGTGTTTTTATTCAAACATTTATTTATATCAATATAAACTCACAAATATTAATATTTCACTTTGGCTTATAATCTAATATTACTTTTATTGATTTTGCAGCTCAGACTGTTCCAGATTTAGCCATTGGAAGTGCTTTCAGTTGGTTCCTATGTCCTTCAGGCATATCAGTATCATTGTCATGTTTTTAAGTACTTCTTTATTATCTGGCACTGTAAGATGCTCCAGATCCATCTGGCATATTTCCTCCCTCAACACTAGAATCAGTTATTGCTCCAAGGAGCCCTTTCATTGGATAATGATATTAGTAATCACAGGGCACTAAGTGTACTCATTGCTACTGGAAGGGGTAATATCTTTTAGGTCAACTGACACAGCAGAGTTGTATGCGTGTCTGTACTCTAACCTTATATACGTATATCTGCATAGATTTCAATGTTTACACATCTGTGCCTATGTTAAATTAAACATGAGTTTACACTGATGTTTCTGACTCTGGCTGGTTATGACATGGGTCATTCTAGCTACTTGTCACTGTTTATCTATACCCCCATCTATCCTAGCTCCTTTTAAGATTTTTTCTTTTGTCTTCTTTGATTTGAATATATATGATAATATTTAGATGTTGCTTTTTTTTCACATCTATGTTGCTTACTACTCCAAGTATCCTGGAACATTAGTTTGGTATCTGTTTGGAAAGTTCTCACCATTATTATTTCAAATATTTTTTGTTCCATTCTTCTTTATGTTTTTTTCTGCTATTCAAATTATACATGTTCATACCTTTTAAAACTATTTTATGGTTCATAAATGCTCTGGGTTTTGTTGGTTTTTCATTCCTTTTTTCTTTGTATTTCATTTTGGGAATTTGTACTGACATATCCTCAGGCTCATTGTTATTTTTCCTTAGCTATCTCAAATCTATTGATGAGCACATTAAAGCCATTCTTCATTTTTGTTAGTATTTTTTATTCCTAGTATTTCCTTTTGGCTCTTTGTTAAGGTTCCCAAATCTCTGCTTACATTGCCCATCTGTTCCTGTATGTCATCTTTGATTTTCATTAGAGCCTTATATTAATCATAGTGAACTTACATTCCCTGTCTGATAATCCCAACCTCTCTCTCATATCTGAATCTATTTTTAAAGATTGCTTTGTGGCTTCAGACTGGTTTTTCCTGTCTTTCAGCATACCTTGCAATATGTTTCAGAAATTGAGTCATGTGATATTTGACCATATAGTGTTAGAGTTTATGTTAATCTGTTTAGTAGTTGGGCTGTAATTACTTTTTGGTGAAACTGTTGTGTCAGAGATTTCAAATTCATCTATTGTCCTTGTTTTTGTGTCTTTCTTGACTGGGCTCCCCTTTTTACTCCTCAGAAGGACTCTGTATCTTGAATTTCTTTCAGCTGTAATCCACTGATGTTATACTGGAGCCCTCTTTGGTTGTGGTCAGTTGTGAAAAAGGGGAAGTGTTGTATAATTTTAGGTTTACATTTTAGTGGATCTGTTCTTGGGGCTATGATAATCACAGGTGTCAATCTAGTAGAATAGTTTTTCTTCCTTTAGATGAGACAAGAAGATCAGAGCAGCCTGGAGTAGAAGGAATGTCCTTACCCCAGGTGGGTTAAGGTTCTGGTAAAATCTTTGCTCATGGAGGCTAAGAGCTTTTTATGAACAATGCTCAGGACTTAGTCCACAATGATTATTCTCATCTTTTGCTTGCTAGAGAAATTCACCTTAAGAATCTTATGGGGTTCCTGGATACAGAGCCCTAAATATGTGTCCCTCACTCAGACTGTCCCTAGGAAATTATCATTCTCATATTAGTCCAGACAACCTCCAGCAATTTGTCAAAATTAGCATTTAAGTGTTCCTACCAACTAATGGTTCCAGTAGCTTGTACTTCATGTAAGTAAATCTTAGCTATTATCCTCTGGGTTGTCCTGTCTTCTCCAGATTTAAGGGTAAAAGTTTGCCCTATGGTCTCAGTTTTCTAATGGGCACGAGAAAAATCATTGGTTTTCAAGATTTTTTCAGCATTTTCTTATTGTAATGATGGAGATGTTGACTTCTAATTTCTTTACAAGTCAGAGCTGAAACTGAAAGTCAATAAACTCAATTTTAATGTATTAATATTAAATGTGAGGCTCCTCTGGTATATCTAAATGAATTTTTTCTTAGAAGAAGAAAAGTTCTTTTCTTTTTATTTTGAATTGTTTCAACTCCTCCCTGGAATTATGGAGTCCTTGAAACAACAGTAGATGGTATGGTCTTCTATATGTATATTGGAGGAGAAAACATTGTCAGTGTTTTAAAGGATTAAGTCACTCTACTGATTCTGTTTTAACTATGCATGAGGTTAGTGTGGTTGGTCTTAACCAGTAAGTTCGTGAATTTCTATAAAATAAATCACAGCAGTGAGCCCTTTTGCTTACCTGCCTCAATTTCTAATGCCTTAGAAAAGGACCCACCAACATGAGACTGTAATAAATATTGGCCTGATCAATAGATATATAAGATGCTCCTAAGAAGCAGAGTTGACATTAATGGCTTCCTAGAAACATCAGTTGTCCTCCAGCTTCAGATAAATAAGTTTGTGCTTCTATATATACCCACTGCATTATGTCAAACTCCTTTCAGATAGATAACCTCAGTGTAATTTCTCAAACAACTCGCCCATTCTTCTCCTTCACTGACCACTCAATCTCTGCCATAAAATCTGTAAAGAATGACCTCTCTTAAGGATAAAATAGGGGTATGTGTGGGTGTACACACACACACACACACTCTACTTGATCTAGCTACTAAAGTCCCATTTTAATTTTATAAGCTTTATCAAATGACTAACTTCCATCAGTTCATTCTGTGTTTTAATACCACCATCTCTGCTTAATCATTGTGAGATACTGTCTTAGTTCAGGCTGCTATACAAAAATATGGACGGGGAGGCTTAAACAACATATACTTCTATTTCAGTTCCCAGGGCTAGAAGTACAAGATCAGGATGTCAGAATGATCAGGTTCCTGGTGAAGGTCCTCTTCCTGCTTTCTTGTTGTTTCCTCACATGGCAGAGTGAGGGAACTCTGTTCTTTTTTCTTCCTTTAAGGACACTAATCATATCTTAGGGGCTCCACCTTCATGAACTTGTCTAAACCCTCTTACCTCTGAAAGGCCCCACCTCCTAATACCATCCTATTGGGTGTTAGAGTTTCAACACACAAATTTAAGCGGTGACCAAAATATGCAGTCCATAACAGATATGCTCACCCATACTCACCCTACTCCATTAAGGATCTAAATAAATAGAGAATGTATCATATACACAGATTGAAACACTTCCTATTGTTAAGATGGTAATTCTCCCCAAATTTCTCTATAGATTAATTATAAATTCAATCAAATTCTCAGGATTTGATGTGCTCAAAATGCAAGTCCTTTGAAAAAAGGGTAAAGAAGGTTAAATGCTTATTTCCACAGAACCAAAGAACAAGGACCCAGGAAAATTTAGGCTGTGACTAAATTGTGACTAAACACTGTCAGAGGCATGTGACTCTACATGGATAAAAGTCCATTCCTCACAGCAATGTCTGAGAGAATTTGTGAGCAGTGTATACTTCTTTTATCTTATTTAGCTGAATCAAATGAGAGCCTGCATATATTTATCACCACATAAGTTTATCTGCATACAAACATCAATGTATCTCAGAAAAACAACTTATGGCAAAAATTCTTGTCTTTGTTATTTTATTCAACTTTTCCATGTCATTGATTATGCATTTACAACTCCAACACTAAAAAACTAAATTTCAGAATATAACTGATGATAGCTGAACATTGTTCAGCAGTGACAGAAACAAGGAATAAAAGGCAGATCTGTGACTGCTAATTTAGTGTTTGTTTTTCCCAGTGGGGTTAGAAGATTTTGACATCCATTGACCAAGGCATCCTTAAAGGTCTCCTCAGATGGACTAAACTTTAGGCAGGATTCTTTCTGACCAAAGGCCCCTAACCTACCTTTTCTTAGACCATCTACTTTAGAAAACTTGGCATTGTAATTTCTTCCTCTGACTCTTTGAGATGTAAATCTTCTTCCTCTGGTCTCTTCCCTTTTAGATGTAATATTCAAGAAAGATAGGACTTTAGTCTCCGATAGAAACTTAACTTTAGTGAGCATCAGTTAGCAAAAGCAGATGGTCTAAGCACAGTGACCAATCTTTCCAGCAAGTCCTCCAGTACTTTTCCATTAAAAGTATGTGTGTGCTCAGTCGTGTCCAACTCTGCGATCCCATGGACTATACAGCCTGCCAGGCTACTTGTCCATGGAATTTTCCAGGCAAGAATACTGGAGTGGTTTGCTATTTCCTGCTCCAGGGGATCTTCTTGACCCAGGAATCAAATCTGCATCTTCTTGTCTCCTGCATTGGGAGACAGAATCTTTACCACCACACCACCTGGGAAGCCATTAATACACTCCTGCATTTAAAAATTCTCTTGCCTTTAGTTTCAGTGAAATTAAATTCACTCTCTCCCCCACTGCTATAACCTTGACCCCTACTGCAATAGTCTTGATGAAGTCTTCCTTGCCAACAAGTAATCTGATGCAATTTTTCTTTATCAACACAAACTAGTTATGTGCTATAATAATGTGCAACCATGCAATGAATTTCAGCTTGCAAAGTGATTTTGATCTAGTGTATTATTGTAGGATTGTAAGACTGAATTAATATCCCAGTGTTCAAGAAAATGAACTTAATATTCATAGAAATTAATTCTTGGCTAATGTTGCAATTATTAAGAGTTAATAAATTGAACCAAAACTTGAACCCAGAGCACTTATATCCACATCAAAGTCTCTTCCACCTGCATCTCACCAGCAGTTTTTCTCTAACATCTCAGCAATGTTATGTTCTGCAAAAATATTCAGATATTTAACTATGTTTACTCATTATCAGTCCTTCCAGAGTGGGGATGCTGCTGCTGCTGCTAAGTTGCTTCAGTCGTGTCCGACTCTGTGCAACCCCATGGACTGCAGCCCACCAGGCTCCTCCATCCATGGGATTTTCCAGGCAAGAATACTGGAGTGGGTTGCCATTGCCTTCTCCAGAGTGGGGATGGGAGGAATCTAATTTAAAATTTTCTGAGAGCACACTGATTTGGTGATCTAATATCATGGCTGACTATGCAAGTAGAAGACATTGTATTTTTCCCATAACAATGTTAAAACAAAGTTTGACATCCATGACTATTAATGAGATCGTACTTATTTTGTTATATTGCTATTAGTACATGTATTCCACTATATTGCATTGTACACACCATCTTGTAGACTCATGGAGACAGACTTTAGCTGGAAAAAGCCATTTGCCTTTATTCAGCCTTAAGTAGATTTAAGACTTAATAATGTGTGCTTTCACCAAAAATGTTTAAACATTATTTTCTTCCTCATGCAATGCCTTCCTCACTATTACTTGAATAATGGAAAGCATAAGAGCCTTTTAAAAATGTAATTTGCCTTTTTCTTTCTCTTCCTCCCCTCCCTACTGAATCCTCAAAGTAAAATTAGTTAAAACATGATTTTCCTGGGAATCTCTAATCTTGATAATAAATGACTGTGGAACTGCTGAAGCGTGGTGTGCTAGTCTTTATCAGGCTGCATGAGCAGTACCAGAACGGTTTGAATAATTATGAGATTATCTGCCAGTTTATGAAAAGAACTAGGAGACAGACAGGAAAAAACAGGCTACATGATCAGCATCTATAATTAAGTGAGGCAACTGTCACGTCTTTCTCTCTGGCCCGAGTGCTGGAATTTTAGACATCAGAAAAATGGAAAAGAAAACCAAAATCTTCATTTCAGTCATTTGAACAGAATCCATGCAGAAGAAATTACCCAAAATGAGCTATTATGGAAAATACAAATATATACACATATGCTGTGCTGTGCTCAGTCGCTCCGTCATGTCTGATTCTCGCAACCCCACGGACTGTAGCCCACCAGGCTCCTCTGTCCACGGAATTCTTCAGGCAGGAATACTGGAGTGGGTTGCTATGCCCTCCTCATATACACATATATAGGTACACAAAAATATTAAGCTGACCTCAGTGTTAACTTAAGAATGAATATTTAGCCTAATAAACTATTCTGATTACTTGAAAGTAACTATATATGTCAGATCTAGGTGGTCTAGTTTTCTGAGAGAAATACTTTCCCTTCTTATTTTGAACATATATTGCATAGCCTTTTGCATTAGAAGCAGCTATAAGATTTCTCAGTGTCATGGGGTCAACATCCAAAGCACTGGTGATTGTCCTGTAATTGTGAAAAATTAATACAGAGAAATGTATTTATACAAAGAAAACTGTTTATAGCATATTAAACTCATGTTTTTTGGTATCTAGTTATAATAACTGGAAATCCCAAATTATTTCAAAGATCACTGTAAAAGCCTTAACGAAAATAAAAGCAAATAACATTTTAACTTGGAAAGTCACAGCATGGAATGCTTCAGAAGACAGGATGCTTTGGCAAGGAGGTTGCAGATTCAAACGGATAATAGTTTCTTGAGGGCATGACTCTTGCCTTATTTATCTCTTTCTTTCCCCAAATTGCTTAGCATGAAACCTCACACAAAGTAAATGACAAGTAAGTGTTGAGTTGACAGTGTCAAACCTTTAGAGACAGTAAGTTTTCATCTAAATATGAGTTGCTTCAGTGTTGGAAAAGTCTAATACTACAGGCATTTGGTTGTTAAAGAATAAAAGCCCATGTTGACTTCATATACAGAAGGCAATGGCACCCCACTCCAGTACTCTTGCCTGGAAAATCCCATGGACAGCTAAGCCTGGTAGGCTGCAGTCCATGGGGTCGCTACGAGTTGGACACGACTGAGCGACTTCACTTTCACTTTTCACTTTCATACATTGGAGAAGGAAATGGCAACCCCCTCCAGTGTTCTTCCCAGGAGAATCCCAGGGACAGCGGAGCCTGGTGGGCTGCGGTCTATGGGGTCACATAGAGTCGGACACGACTGAAGCGACTTAGCAGCAGCAGCAGCAGACTTCATATAGAAGTGATTGTCCACTTTGTTGCCTTCCTTCCAACGCCTTCAACAGATTCCCTTCATTATACTGAAATCCTCACAGCAGCAGAGCCTCCATGGTATGCAGAGTATTTAGTAGATCTAGTACTTTACCTACAGTAATTACAAAAGATATTTGATGCTTTTCTTCAGTCCTCAAATGACAAGCAAATCCAAACTTCTGAACAATATTATCAAGAGAAGGACTTCCCCAACGGCTCAGTGGGTAAAAATCTGCACTTAATGAAGGAGAAATGGGAGACGCGAATTCGATTCTTGGGTCACAAAGATCCCCTGGACAAGGAAGTAGCAACCCACTTTACTATTCTTGCCTGGAAAATTCCATGGAGCCTCGCGGGCTACAGCCTATGGGATCGCAAAGAGTTGGACATGACTGAGTGACAAAGTACACAGCACCAAGAGACTAACACAGTGAGAGCTAATTATACCTGCTGTGTTCCCAGTCCTCTCCCTGATGAAAGGTGATTCTTCTTTGCATCTCTTGCAAAAACTTCTTGTTGCTCCACCTCAATTAAAATCCTCAGGAGCCAAGAACCTGAGGTACCTGTCTAATGTGGGGGTTCTAGGAGCTCTAGAGTTCATAAATCCCACAGTAAACTCCTTCAGAGTAGGGAGAAAATGCAATTTTATCTCACCAGCAGAATACCATATGTGCTCAGAACGAGAGAAAGAAAGCTCGACTATTATTTTCAAGACCTTTAGGATAAACCTCATTTTCTCAGATGCTTTTCATAAGCACACCATGAGAATCATCATTAGTGGACTTCCTGGCACTTCTTTCTTGCCTAGAGAACTAAAGCTTAAGGAAAAGATGGAAAAGGAATCAACATCCAGACTGAGTTAGGAGGATTGGAGAAAAATATGCCTCATTTTTACTTATCAATGTCTCACCTTCATGAACGTAATATTAAAAATATTGGGGAAAATTGCATTTTAACGAGGTAGACATACTTTTATTTTAATTGGTGAATGAACCGACAGATGCAGATATTCGTTGCCTATAGCTTTAAGGTACTATTTTGAAGAAATAGTGGGAAAAGCCTTACCTCAATGACGTCCTAGATGATTACTGATACTCACGCAGACCAGCTGTGCTAAAGCACCTTTTCTTCTGCTGGGACAATTTATTCCCTCCATGCTACCACCTCCTGCAGTTCAAGAGAAAGTATATTTTAATTCCAAGGATGAAACAGAAGGAAAACATCTGGAGATATACATGAACTTTCAAATGATCACTTCTTTGGGGATAATAAAAAAATCTATCACCTAGAAAATATCGCTTATTAACATATCCATATTTGAATCATAATAAGAAAGTAAATAATGCAGGGGAAAGTGTTACTTTGTGAAATCTGTCTAATGTTTGGCTTAAAAGAAAGAGTGAATTTGGAAAATACAGAATATACACCAGTACTAAGTAAATAACAGAAGATCGTGGCAAAACATTTGTGATGCCATCTCATATTTATTTATATGTCAACTTTAGAGTTTTATCTACTTACATCTGTGTAACATTGTCAGGACAGATCATTTAAGGTTTTTCTTACTCATGATGGAATTTACAAGACACAAACATAGAGAGAAATATTCTTTCCCAATCAGAAATATTCTGCATGTGGTGATCTGAGTAACTCTTCTTGCACTAATGATTGATTCTTATTTTTGCTTCTTTAGCTTATACAACATAATTTAAGAGTATACATACTAAAAACAAATCCTTCTACCTGGCACTCTAGGTGCATTGGCAGTGAGCCTGACATGATCCTGCCAAACATGATATGAAGGAATTTTCATTGTGGTGAAGGATGCTATGTCATGTTTAGATGGTAAGAGCTACAGCTATGTGCATTTAATGAATAAAATATGAAGGAAGACTCATAGAGCAGGCTGGGAGATATCATCAATAGTTTATAGAGAAAAGAATAAACATTAAGCAGAAATGGGTTAAAGTTTCATTTTGTGTGTTCTGAGTCACTCAGTCATTTTTGACTGTTTGCAACCCCATGGACTGCAGCCCGCCAGATTCCTCTGTCCGTGGCATTTTTACTTCAGGGGATCTTCCTGACCCATGGATTGAAGCCCCGTCTCCTTCCTTGCAGGTGGATTCTTTACCCATGAGTCGCCTGAGAAGCATTTACACTCCCATTACCCTGTGCTTTTATGCAGATGACACTGTCTATACATGAAATGGATATTTGGCTTGAAAAAAAGTAGATGTCAGACAATATAACTACATAAGATTTTGGTATTTAGCATATACAGCATCCTGCTTCCAGAGGCAGAAGAGAGAAGTGGATCAGTACATGCACTTTAGAGTACAATTGCTAAGGAACGTGGTTGGCCTCTTCTAGAGTGTGTGAGTCTGGGCATCTCACACTTTACCATCCTAAGTTTGCTTCAGCATCTGCAAAGATTCAGAGGATGATTGTTAAAGTTTAATTCGTATAAAGCTTTTAGTTCCTAGCATGTGAAAAACACACATGAGTGTGAGTTCTTATTATTTAAAAAAGATCAAGATGATAACATTAAAATACTTCCCAGAAAAAAAATAAATATTGTATATTAACATATATATATGGAATCTAGGAAGATGGTACTGATGAACCAATTTACAGGGCAACAATGGAGATGCAGACATAAAGAGCAGATTTATGGACACGGTGGGGAGGAAGGAAAGGGTGAGGCGAATGGAGAGAGTAACATGGAAGCATATACACTACCATGTGTGTAATAGATAACCAATGGGAATCTGCTGTATGACTCTGGGAACGCAAACTGGGGCTCTGTAACAACCTAGAGGGTTGGAAAGGAGAGGGAGGTAAGAGGGAGTTAAAAGAGGGCAAGGACACATGTATAACTATGGCTGACTCATGTTGATGTACGGCAGAGGCCAACACAATATTGCCTACATTTCTAATGTTGGGAGTTGCCCACAATTCTTTAAAAATACAGATTCGTGTGATTGTAGAGCTGTATGCTATCAATATAATTATTGGTTTCCCTGTTTCTCTCACTTACTGTCCAATGTTCTTATGATCTAACGAGGTGGAGAAAATCAGATTTTCATTGCTGTAAGTGACCTGGATTGTATGATTTTTTTTCCTCCTTAGAAATAGTGGTAACAAAACATGGGCACATCCTACATTCATAGGACTGTGGAGATGAATAAAATAATTGGAAGTAAGCAGCCCATTTGTTTTCAGCTTTAGTTTTCATTATTTTGAAAGAGCTGTACTTAGTTTTGTCAGTACTCTGTTCACTTTCCACCATTCCTACTGGGGATGGTGCCCAAAACAACCAGACTCCAAAGTTACGTCCACATGAGTCTTTCATCCTTGTCCCTGCAAGGCTCCTCATGTCTGTTCCTTTTTATGGAATGCCTTACAGCCACCTTTGGAAATCTAAGCTCAAATCAGGGTAGGCTTATTCCCTTCTCCAGGAGATCTTTCCAACCCAGGGTTTGAACCCAGGTCTCCCACATTGCAAGCAGATTCTTTACCATCTGAGCCACCAGGGAAGCCCACACTAACTGAATGATTTCAAATTTGATGTTTGTCTATTTGTAACTAATTCAAATGTAAAATTTTAAAAAGAAAGTATCAGTATTCCAGATTGCCATTAAAAAAAAATACCAAAATTTGAGTAGCTTAAAACAATAGAAATTTATTCATTCAGAATTCTGGGGCTAGATGTCCAAAATCAAGATGTCATCAGGGTCATCCAAGCCTCTGTGTAGAACACTTCCTTGCTTTTTCCTGTCTTCTAGTGGTGGCCACAGATTGTTGGCACTTCTTGGCTTGCAACTGCATCAGTTCAGTCTCTGCCTGGGTTCACTGGCATTGTCCCTATATGTATGTCTTCATGTGGCATTTTCCTCTTCTTATAAGGATACCCAACATATTGAATTAGGACCTATCCTAATGACTTCATTTTAACTTGATTACATCTGCAAATATCTTATTTCCAAAAAAGGGTACATTCACAAGTGCTAGGGATTAAGATTTCAACACTTCCTTTGTGTGGACAGAATTCAACCCATAACCAGGAATTTTACAAAGTAGAATATTGATACAGATATAAGATATTATTTTCATATTTACTTTCCCCAAACTGCTTAGAATAATACTTTAAATATAGTAAGATATTAGAATACATATTGTTTTGAATTTAATTCACATTTTACTCCCATGGTGACATTAGCTACATTATATTTCCTTGATAACACTATGGAATAAAGTTCTAAGTTTAAAAACATATCAGGTTTTCATGACGACTATTGTTATCCAGTGGAATGAAAGGATTTTTGTGGAAATCATGGTTAATTTTTTGTTCAATCGAGTGTAAATTTTTAGAGTCAGGAAATTCTAGGCTGTATTTCTCTGTGCAGTTTTCTTCAGTTTCCCAAAACACTATTTCACCTTTAGAGGTTCTATTGATTTTCTTCACTGTGTCACAGCTTTGGAAACACGAATTTGCTAGTTACTTATAAAAGTCACCTAAGTAGCCATCTGAGAAGCTGATTACATGAGTTGTGAAGCCAGTGTGACCTTATATCTAGATGTCTGACTTTGGAGATCTCTGTAGTGGATTTTCTTGACCTTACAGGCCTTCTCTTTCCCCAGCTGTTAAGTAAAAAATTTATAAATATATGATATAAACACTACTTTCCAACAAAAGTGATTGCCTTTTATGATGTATCCATGCCATCACACAGCATTACATTTGTAATCTTAACAAATACACACTAAGATCACATATATTTGCAACTAACTCCAGTAGTCTTAAACTTAAATTATATGAATATAGGGACTGTTATGTTAAGAATAAACTTTAGATCTTATTTTCTATACCTAATGATACATGAAAATATGAAAGTTTCTTTTTCAGAATTGGGTTATGCTAATGATATTTGTGATTATAGACTTGCTGAATAAATAAGAAATCTAATTATATTTTACAATTTTAGGTCTAGTATCTGGGAATTTTGACTCTTAGACCAGGATTTCTTGACATGGTACAACACTGAGGCTTAATTTTCAGCTTCACTGCTAGGTGCATATTTATTATTTCTGAGTTATTTAAAAGTGTATTTGTAGTTATAGGTGCTGCTTCTCAGATAGAACAGTCATCCAATTTGTACAATTACTTGTCAACCCTTCTGCAATAGAAGGGCTCATCACATTTATCATATGCAAAATTTTACTTAACTGATGGCTAAAAGTTTTGAAACTAAAGCTCCTGGATTTTGTAAATTTTATTTAATAAACCAATTAAGCTATTTTCTTTATAATCCATGGAGGGTTATCTGCCAAGACAATGCTCTTACAACTAAATTGTCTAATTGAAATATGCTCAATCTGTCTGAAATTGCCACTGAAGCATTTTACTGCTGCAGACCAGCAAAACTTGGATGGGTTTTGGATTCATCTAACAACTTGGGAGACAGATGGTGTGAAAAAGATACAGATGTAGCAGCTTCCATCGACTCTTAATATGCCCCATTTTTGCCATCTTAAGCATTTTCACCAGCAAATGAAATATTTGTTTTGCTAAATCAATGATTTGCATATTAAGTTGAAGAAAAATACATAAGCCAATAACTTAAAACTTCAGTCATTATTGTTATAAGGAGGAAATTTTCCAAAAGAAATCCTTAATTTTAGAAAATGTAATTATTTCATTAGCCACTAATTCATTTACATATTTATTCTACATAATAAATAATTTTTGAGAACCTGTCTTGGTAGGCATCATGATAGTCACTTGGGGATGGGTATAAACGTAATTAACCTGTAATTCTTGTTCTTCAAGGACATTTTAAGTAGAAAAAATGATGAATGCGAAAATTCCAAACTAGTTAAAATGTGGACCATGTCATAAAAGCTAAGTGTCAACAAAATTCAGACTTCGGAGAGATTATTTGTGGGAACTTTGTGAGAAAAATAACATTTAAAATAGAATTTGAATACAAGATTGATTTTAATAAATGGAGTTAGATGTGGCATTTCTTGGAAACCTAGACTAGAATTAGCAAAGCAAATGGAAGGAAATACAACTATCTGAAGCAAAGATAAAATTGGAAAAGTTGTTAGTTTTGAACTTTGATTAAAGGTATTGAACTTTACTCACTAAATAATAAGAAACCATTAAAAAAATTTTGAGTAGAGGAAGGTTAGATTTGGTGAGGTTTATTTGGGATAGTATATAGGGTGGTTGATATGTGTATAGCTCTTGAAGGAGCAAGAAGTGTCAAGTAAAAAACAATGCAGGAGGCTGCAAAAAAGAAGAGTTCATTTGAGGTCTTAAGAAGTACAATTGGAGAGACAACTTCAGATAAAACCAAGAATATGCTCTGGGAAAGAGAAAGAGGTAAAGACTTATAAAGACAAAAGATGGTTATTAAAAGTTGCCTGATGAGAATAGTAATTAATTCAGATGCAAATCAGGAAATATTTGCCCTTAAGGAATTACCAATAATTTTAGGGTAAGGGTCCAATAAGTATCTTGGGTTTTGGCAGATGTTCTGGATAACTTCAGTAGGACACTTAAGTGTCAAAATGTCAAAATCTATCCAGGTTCAAATGAATGTCCATAGGTCTCCCAGCACCATTTTAGAGCATTCTCTTAGCCATACCAACTCCATTTCTATTTTCCTTTCACAAGAGCCTGATGCTGAGAGATTTTATTTACTGAAATTGTCTAGAAGAGATGAATGAGAATAAAAACAAAAATAATGGTGGAGTCAGAAAAAGTTTAAATAAAAAATAAGGTTTAATGATTGATTAAATCAGGAAATATTTGTCTTTAAGGAATTGCAGTGCAGGAGACGTAAGAGACACAAGTTAGATCCCTGGGTCAGGAAGATGCCCTGGAGAAGAGCATGGCAACCCACTCCAGTATCTTGCCTGGAGAATCCTATGGACAGAGGAGCCTGGCAGGCTACAGTCCATGAGGTGGCAAAGAGTCAGACCTGACTGAAGTGACTTAGCACACACATAGTGGTGGAGAAAAGCTGTGAGACAGAAATGTCAAAAAAGGCCAGGACTAAATCCCAGGGACCAGGAAAAGAACTGCTTTTCTATCCAAAATAAAAAGTCGGGTAAAGGCACTGATTTAAGAGGAAATGTAGAAAATAATTTGCATTATTTCAAACAACATTGTCTGATCAAAATACAATGTGAGCCCATATTGATTTTAAATATTGCAGTAGCCACATTTTCAAAAGTAAAAATAAGCAGGTAACATTAATTTTCACAATGGCTTTTGTGTATCCCAGTGTATCCAAAGTATTGTTATTTCAATGTGCATGGCATCACCGACTCAATGAACATGAGTTTGAGTAAGCTCTGAGAGTTGGTAATGGACAGGGAAGCCTGGCTTGCTGCAATCCGTGGGGTCACGAAGAGTCAGACACGACTGAGTGACTGAACTGAACTGAACTGAATCAGTACAAAAGTTTATTAGATATTTTACCCTAGAGTTTGTCCTGTGCCTTTAAAAATTATGTGTATCTTATAATTTCTGAACATCTAAATTTAAATTAGGCCCCTTTCAAATGCTCAGCAGCCACATGTGACAAGTGGCTATCATTTTGGATGAAGCAATTTCAGAAAGTCATGTGAAAATATCCAAGAAGTTGAATGGAAAGTTTTCACCATCAGATGGAATTACTCATGTGTATGGTGGTGATTAATAAGACAGACTCAGATTATGGATATACATGACCTCCCCACACCTTTTCCTTGTCTGGAAGGGTACAAATGTAGGCTTAAAAATAATGGGTCCTTTGTGAAGCTTGTTGTTGTGTTGTTCAGTTGCTAAGTCACGTCCAACTCTCTGCCACCCATGGACTGTAGCAGAGCAGGCTCCCCTGTCCTTCAATATTTCCTAGTTTTTCTCAGATTCGTGTCCATTGAATCAGTGATGCTATCTAACCATTTCATCCTTTGTCACCCCCTTCTCCTCCTGCCCTCAGTCTTTCCCAGCATCAGGGTCTTTTCCAAAATGTCGGCTCTTCACATCAGGTGGCCAAGGTATTGGAGCTTCAGCTTCAGCATCAGTCCTTCCAATGAATATTTAGGGTTGATTTCCTTTAGGATTGATTGGTTTGATCTCCTTGCAGTCCAAGAGGCACTCAAGAATCTTCTCCAACACCACAGTTTGAAAGCATCAATTCTTTGGCACTCAACTTTCTTTATGGTCCAACTCTCACATCAATACATGACTTCTAGAAAAACCATACATTCGGACCTTTGTCACCAAAGTGATGTCTCTACTTTTCAATTCACTGCCTAGGTTCATAATAGCTTTCCTTCCAAGAAGTAAACGTCTTTTAATTTCATGGCTTCAGTCATTCTCCGGTGATTTTGGAGTCCAAGAAAATAAAATCTGTCACTGTGTCTACTTTTTCCCCTTTTGTTTGCCATAAAGTGATGGGACCAGCTGCCACGATATTAGTTTTTTGAATGTTGAGTTTTAAGCCAGCTTTTTCACTCTCTTCTTTCACCCTCATCAAGAGGTTCTTTAGCTGCCAGAAAAATAAAGCACTAACAATTATTGACCACTCCTAGAGTAAATTGTGTTTGTACACATTTTTTTTTTCATTTTGGATTTGTCTGTCAGTGATTATTTAATTTTCAGATGACTCCAAGGAACTTGGGCCATTAACATTTTTATGCAGCACTCTGATTTTCCCAGAACTTGCCAGCATTTTGATTACTCATTCCTAACACTATCCCTGAAAGGAAAGACAGTATTCTCTCTCCTGTCCATCCAGAAAACCCTAGACCAGAAGAGAAATGAGTAGAGCCGGGTCAGATTCCAGACCAGAGTCATTCTCAGAGGAGCAATTTTTAAAAGCCGATTTAAGGAGTCTGAGTAAAGCAGATAGTGGTTCATAACCTGGAAAACTGACTCCTTGGGGAGTTCTTTCCACAGTCCCTCAGAACTGATGTCCCTGGCTTCTGTGTCTTTTTCTTGGGACACACTGAGAGTTGTTTTGACTCCTGCATTAAATTACTTTCATGTTTGTTTCTAGAACATTCAAAATGTGATAAACGAGGGTGGATTGATGTAATTTAGGAATAGGGGTTGGGAAAGACTTCTCCTGAGCAAAAATCTTTGAGAAGGTACTTGAGGGAAAAATTAGGAATAAATGAAATAGATGTTGGAGGTGCCATTAGCAGAGAGAGGGAAGAGAGAATGATGAAAGGGAAAGCCAGGTCAGGGAGGTAGATGCAGAATGGCAAGTTAGATTTTATAGGCTGAATTTTAAATGTGGGTGGGATACTCTGTTGGGAATTTAATTCAGCACCTCAGAGCCAAATCGGGCTTTTCCAGCCATGTTATTGTAAATTCCAGAAAATGGATTGAGAATCAATCAACAAAATACCTGATTAATACAGTGATTATAGCATTGAATGAGGCTTCCCAGGTGGCTCAGTGGTAAAGAATCGCCTGCCAAACAGGAGATGAGGGTTCAGTCCCTGGTCAGGAAGATGCCAGAGAAAGAAATGGCAATCCACTCTAGTATTCTTGCCTGGGAATTCTGTGGACAGAGGAGACTGGCGAGCTATGGTCCATGGAGTTGCAAAGAGTCGGACATGACTGAGAGACTAAACAGCCACAGTAGCAACAAAGATAGAAGTAGGTAAGATCACCAGGACAATGAAGAGACATGTAACATGGGTATCATATGCGTATTCTTGATAAATGTCCATATTTCCATGTGCAGGAGGGGTAAGAGGAGTGAGTGAAGAAGAACAAAAAAAAATTAAATGGGTAGGAAAAGAAACAACACAAGGAGTGTACATGACCAAAGAAATGAAATATTTAAAAATTGAAAATTGCACAGCAGTCACCTGATAAAAATTACAAGGAATTTGTTAAATGGAGTTTAAAAAACACAAAAAAAATTGATTTAGCTGTACATTAGTATGCTTAGTAAGAACAAGTTTAGTAGTAATCACCAATGACCTGGAAAGAGTGTCTTGGAGAAATGTAGACAGATTGAAACAAATATATTGCTTGACATAAAATATCCATTCTAGGTATCTAAAAGGAGCAAGTGATGAAGCCAAGCTGCAGGAGGTCTTGGAGAAAGGAAGTCTTCAATATCATTTCTAGTCGTTTAGTAGTGAAAATAGAGATGTCGTAATAATGTGAACATCTGTAAGAGATGAGGATTAGTTGCTCATTTGTTTAAGATTGTTAAAGACAAACATTACAATAGGCTAAGTGATCAGGAGAGAACAGAAATACAAATAAAATTTAAAAAATAATAGAAGGAGAAAAACATCCCAAAGTAGAGACAAGTTTTTCATATCAAGACAGGGGGAAAAAAGATTAATAGATTTATAAAAATATGAATAAAACGTAATGAAAGAAGAGGTAACTAAAATAAGTTTCGATTGTCTGCACTTTCCCTAATACGGTCATTTGTATAAAAAGGTAAGGATAGCAGTAAGACTCCTTTAAAAGTGGGAAAAAAAAACTTTTTTACAACTAGAGAGTCAACTGGAGGAGAAAAGAAACATTCGGGAAATAGCTATAACAGTATGGGTTTGGAATAAACTCAATTAACAGTTTCATGAATTTCTTCATTTGCTTTTAATTATAAATTGGGAGATAGCTGAGCTCAAGAGTTGGCATGGCAGAAGTTCACTGGACAAGGGATTGACTTTTTTTCCCCATTTTAACAATTGTTTTTCTGCATATTACAGGCTAACACAAATTTGTTACAATTTTGCAATAGCTGATTATAGCATTTCTCAGAGATATCCATTATCCCTGTGGAAGAGCAGTGTATTTCCAAGCAACTTAAGAAGCAAAATTGTCATATGTTTACCACAACTTCTTCACTTTTCTCTTTGCACTTGAATGGATTTCAAGAGACCCTTGATCAATGTTTTCCTCAATGACAAGAAATCTTCAAACACATCTTCAAAGAGCAATCGATACTCATTGCTGAAAATCAGAATTATTTAACCTTTACAAGATGAAGTCAGAGCCTCTCCTACTTTGCCTTTTGAAATGGTATTGTACTTTGTTAAAATAAATAAATACATTTGAAATAGAAGTGTCTCACAAAATGTATGAATAAGAAGCAGATAAATATACATTGCTACATTGTGAAATGAAAATATGAGAACAGCTTCTGTGAACTATGTCGATCAGCTGGTAAACACACAAGGTCAAAAGGCTGTGTCGCATGCCCTCATGCACGCCAAAACTTGTAACTTGGTCCTCAGCCAGAGACCACACATTTAACTCTTGGTAAACACCTAAAAAATTAATACCTTTTCTATAGGTCCAATGATGGTCACAATAGAGAATTTCATGAATGAGAACAATTTGGGGCTGTTGGAAATAAAGGGTCTTTAAATCGAGACACTTATCTTCTAGCCCCGACTTCACCACAAATTAGCAAGGAAGTCAGAGTCAGTGCATTCATTTTCTTTTTCATTCTATTGTGCATCCATATACTTATTACATAATTCTTAGCATATAGTATGTGCAAGGCAATGCTCTAGGTGCTAGCAATTCAGTGATAAACAAATAGAGGCCACACTATGTGCAAGGGCTATGCCAATAGTCCTAATAAGCTGTTTGGATTTCAAACTGAGAGAGGAAATCACTGAAACTTTTTAGAAGAAAGTAATATAATTTGGTTTATGTTTTCTAAAACTCATACTTTCTTTTATCCATAATGTACTATTGTGGATACAAGAGTGAAAGCAATTCCAAACCATTTCCACAATCATTCCTTCATTGGAACATGCAAAGGAGGCAAGGAGGTATTGTAGGGCTCATTTTGTTATGGAAATTCGCTGAGACAGCACATTCAGTTTATGAATAAATACTGACTAGTGACAGAGGCAAAACAAGGGTACAGTTTATTAGTTCTTCTGATACTACTGCTTCATTTCAGTAGGTAGCTATGAATATGCTCATCCAATCAGCCACCATGTGCGTTAATCTCTGTGCACGTAATTGGTCTCACAAAACCGCAGAAACATTAGTTTTATCTTAGAAGAGTGAAGCTACACAATGTTCCTGGCTCAGAAACCAACATTTCTCAGTGGATGAACTTGGACTTGAGAATCATTTCCTCCTGTCATGATCTTCAACCAGATTGCAATTTCATAACCCTCTTTAATTCCATCATGTCTCCAATCACCTAATCATAAGAACCTCTGAAACTCATTCCTCCACAGTTTAGACCCTTACTGGTTAACTTTTGAGTTATCTTGCTTTTATCTAGCATTTCTATTTCTTTCAGTTTACAAAATTTTAGCCCTCGGTAGCTTTCACACACTGGAGAGTTTGAAGACTCAGTTATGAAGAAGAAAATTCTTCAGGATATTCACAGAGAAGCAGGAGATATGTGTAAAACATAGATTTAATGCTGCATAGCTAACTACACATAAAATGCTTAATAAGGAAGTCTCATAATTAATTCACTAAACTCCTGGAGGAGTGAGGGCAAGTTTCATAAAAACGGTAACATTTGAGTTGGCTCTTAAAGAAGAAAGCTGGAATGAAATTCAGTCTTTATCCAGATTTTTTTTTTTTTATCTCTTAACATCAGTGCTCCTTGAATTAAGTTCTTAAAGTGCAGTTCTCAGCACTGTGAAGATATCTTCCCTTCAGGATCTAAGCAAGAGGTCCAGTCCATATTATGCAATCCAAAGCCATTGACATGATGCTGCTTTCCTGTTCCTGCTTCATTTTTACCATGGAATTTCTCAATGTACAGTAATATACCACTGTTGTTCAAGATTATTTTAGATCAACAGACATTTTTAATAGTAATGGTTTTGAAAATATTTAAGGTCCATTAGGAAAAAATATCACTAGTATATCAAGCTCCAAAGCTTAGAACAACTTTAAAAAGTAAAAATCAATGTACAGTTATTTAAATAAAAAACAAATAATTATATTTTGGTATATTTGGCCAAATGCTTGGATAGAGCAAAGATGCAAATATTGTTATCACACACTTCCCAATGCGTGAATGAATGAGAAAGTACAGTGTAGGTGTTTAGTTACTATTTGCTGAAGTGACTTGATTAGGCCACTGAAAAATCGAGCTTCCTCAGGTATCCGTTGTTAAATGTCATGTCAGACTTAGACAGCAGTGAGGAATCATGGCTTCTGAAAAACCGTATTTAAAATAAGCATCCGTTGCCTAGGAACAGAGCAAGTCCTCCCAGCAGTTTTATGGATTATCTTATCAGGTTAGCGTATATCAGCAAAAAACCTCCATGAGCATGGGAAAGAAAAAGAGAAAAGAGGAAAGAGAAAATCATCATAATAATGGTGGTCATTTGTATAGAATTTTACCATTTCCTTACACTTTCTTCACCTCTGATTTCTATCACATGATAGGTATTATTATTATTAATGGTGGTATTTGTTTTTGTTGTCGTTGACTGCTTTGCGACCCCATGGAATGTAGCCCGCCAGGTTCCTCTCTCCGTGAGATTTTCCCGGAAAGAATACTGGAGTGGGTTGTGATATTTACTTCTCCCAGGGATCTTCCCAACCTAGGGATGGAGCCCGTATATCCTGCATTGGCAAGTGGATTCTTTACCACTGAGCCACCAGGGAAGCCCCGTAGTGGTGGTATGATTATTGTAATTCTCATAATCCATTAAAATGATACAAAAGAAGTGAAAATAAAGTACCAACCTACATCCTTGCCTCCTTGCCTTCTTCATTTTGTAGATGTTCACTTTTATGTTATTTTCTTAATTCATAAATCATAACTATTTTAGATCAAAGTTTATATCAAGATGAAAACCAGTTGTACACATGGGTAACATATTCTATTTATAAAGCTGTCCCATCAGCCCTTCCATTTGGCCAAACATGTAATTCACTAGAGGAAACTGACTTTTAAAATTATGTTAAAGTAATTTTTTAATTAAACTCTTTAGATATGCATTTAAATTATACACACA
Organism: Okapia johnstoni; assembly: GCA_024291935.2. Classification (NCBI taxonomy): domain Eukaryota; kingdom Metazoa; phylum Chordata; class Mammalia; order Artiodactyla; family Giraffidae; genus Okapia; species Okapia johnstoni. The sequence goes on along the minus strand of CM044311.1, from coordinate 76,864,332 downwards.
TTATGTATGCATATTCCCTTTAATAAACAGATTTGGATATGATCTAGAAAATTGTTTTGAGGACTAAAGACTTAATTCTAAGCACTTGATACATGAAAGTCTACTTTTTTTCCCCCCAAAACCTAGTTACTGAAGAAAATTTCCAGGATATTTCATAGGATATGTGTGTAACACTCTTTCTTTTTTCCTACACTGCATAGATGAAGTAAGTTCTCATGGAATTGAATAAGTTTCTTCTAAGCCAAAATTGTCAAAAAGATCATAAATCAAAGAAAGAAAAAGGAAAGTTCTCAGAAAAAAAAAAAGAAAACTATTGCCTTTGCTTTACTAAAAGCTAGAATGAAATGACTCAAGTAATATATCAGATGGAGTTCAATCCAGGAAGTAGAAACACTAGGAGTACTGTGGTTTTATTATAGCAGTTGGATATTACCCAACTGTGGGATAAGCTAGAAATGAAGTTTAGAATGAAGAAGCTGGAGGATCAGAATAAAGTTAGTAAGCAGCCTTCCTGAAGCACTGGCAATGATGGAAATACTAGGGCTTGCGCGGGAATCTGGGAAGCCAGTCAAACCTGTCTGTTGATGTGTGACTATGACAGGGAGCTGATGGGAAAAATCTATGAAATGGTTCTGCCTTTGCATCTTATAGTGAGTCTAGGGTTGCAGCTGTCATCAGTGCCAGCAGTCAGAAAGAACTGGGCATAAAGCCTGAGTTAGTGAGGACACACTGACACCCTCCAGGTCTATTAACCACAATAACCTTCAGAGCCAAGTAACTCCTGCTTCACTTCTGCCTTCCTCCACATCTTGCAAAATTTTAGTTTTGGTCAACTCTGTTAGGAAATGAATCCTAGAAACTGTAGTTTTAGCTTTTCCAAGTTTACTCAGAAAAAAAGAAAAATCACCAGCTTTTTGAGTTCAAATTTCTTTGAAGCATTAGTGTATTAAAACTATCAAGTGAATAGAATGTATGTTCTAGAGAGATTCTGATTCTAAAGTGTTTTGAATGGAGTCTACTTTCTAAAATAAAGGGAAATTTTAAGTAAGCTTTGGATAGAATTGTCAATAATAATCACAGAAGGAGATTTCCTCAAAAATCTTGCATAATATATTGGTATAAGGAGAATCCATATTAAGACACCAAGGTCTGGTGGCTCAGATGGCAAAGAGTATGCCTGCAATGTGGGTTTGATTCCTGGGTCTGGAAGATCCCCTGGAGCAGGAAATGGCAACCCACTCTAATATTCTTGCCTGGAAAATCCTATGGACAGAGGAGCCTGGCATGCTACAGTCCATGGGGTTGCAAAGAGTCAGACATGACTGAGCGACTAACACACATGGTTATAGAAAAACAATTGTTTGAATCCTATGATATGTTGACTTTCTCAGTTTGTCACATTTGGACTAATATTATAGTTCAGTTTAGTTTTCACCACAGAGCAGGTTTCTGAATTTTCACCATGGAAACTGGAAACAAATGGCCTCTAATATAGCCAGAGTTCCAAGAGGAAACTTATCCAAGAGCAGTGAGTGGCAATGTCAATTCATCTGGATTTATGACTGAGCGACTTTCAGTTCACTTCACTTCTTTAACTATATGGATTGTGTGAGCTCAGCTGAACCAGAGTCTACCCTTTATCAACTATGAGAGCTTTAGCAAGTTACTTTCTGTTTCTGATCTTTCTATTCTTTGTTCATGTAATCATTTATGCGTTTATTCAAGCAGCATGGCCCGCTGCAGTTCATGGGGCCGCAAAGAGTTGGACACAACTTTGTGACTGCATAACAACCATCTACTTGATTTTTTACTGTATTACCCAACACATATGTTTCTTCTCTAGAAGGGGTCCTCCACAGTAAGTGCTATGAAGATAGTCAGTATGTTTTGCCATCCTAGATCTCAGAGAGTTCGTGAAGATTCGGGGAAATGTCCCCTGAGAAAGATAAAATTAATTAGAGACCTGAAAATAATTGCTTAGTCAAAAAAGTAGAGACTAAAAGTGGGGAAAAGAGATAACTGCTGAGTTGAGAATGGTAAAAATAATAATGTGTTTTGCATAGAGTAATCAATGAGCTCAGCAGACATTGGGAAACATCTCGTCTTCCCCAAGCTGAGATCCAGTGATGGAAAGAAATGCCACAGAGAAAAAAAGAGACAATGGCATCAGCAGGAGTCTCAGAGAAACAGAAAAGTGGTGCCTTGCCGGGAGCCAGCTCACGAGATCCGTACTCATGACAGAGTCATGAGGAGAAGGACCGACGAGCAGAGCAACTCAGGCCTCAGGGATTCTCGAGAGGCTGCCTCAGCGCTCACCTTAAAAATGAGATCTCTCTTTCTGACGCTGGCTACAATAAACCTCTTCTTGTTTTCTGTGACTTAGGCAAAAGGCCTTTCCTGATTCCCTTCTAAAACAGATCATTCTGAAACCTCAAATCAACAAGGCCCCTGAACGGCAGCACCCTAAATAAAGTTATCTGGGATATAAAATATGCTAATCTAAATTCCTCTTGCTAACATATTAGTTTGTTTAATAAATGTACCTGTGCCTTTGGAGCTAATGTGCATAACTGCTCCCTAGTAATAAAACCGCATTGAGAGCCTCCGCACAGAAAGCCCCTATGGGCACAAAACCTTTCGCAGGAAAATAGGCTTGTTAGGAAATATAAGAAATATTGCTTTATGAAACTGTTACTTAGTCTATATTTACTCACTATGTTTTTACTCTTAACATATTTAGCCTATATAATGAAAGCATAATAGTTAAAAATTTATATAAATAGAAGTTTAGCTTTAATACAAATAATAAGACAATTGTTGAATTAACTGATGATTCTTACTTAGAGCTGACCTTCAGCTTGCTGTTCTATGACGTTATGGGACCACATTCTTTTCTGTTAAGCTCGAGGCGTAGAGTAAATTACCGAAAACAGGTTTTACCTTGAAACTTTCTATTGATGAATTCTTTCCTGCTGTGCCTGATACAAAAGTGTTCTGACTGATCAACCCTCATCAATGGAGAGTCACAAGATGTTAGCAGGCCTCCAGGCCGGAAGATGATGTAAACAAAATGAGGCTTTTTGTAACTAAAAACAGGCAAACAGTTTCAATGAAGGTCAAAAACTGCTGGCCTATTAAGCTGGATTGATAGGCCCATTAAGCTGAATTCATATGCCCATTAAGCTAAATTGGTATGCCCACTAAGCTGAATTGGTATGATTCTATACTTTACATTTGTTTCTATGTACCACAAAAAATATAAAAACTGTCTTAGAAACAATAAAGTCGGAAGACACTTGGAAACACCACGACTCGCTGTGTCTTCTCATTCATATCGCTGACGCCGTCCATCCTAAGGGAACCCTGACCAGCTGGAGCAGGACTCCGGCAGTGCCTGACCATATAGGAAGCTGCAGGACTTCAACAGTGTTTTGCATTAGAGAAAATTTTCTATAGATAGTATGAAAATATTCAAATAAAAGATAAGAGGCAGGGTGAGAATTTCAATAATCTCTTCTAACCCTTTCATTCTGTTCTTCTAAATATTGCTTCTAATAAGTGAGATGTGGCTACTGAGCAGTTGCAATGTAGCTCGTCTGAGCTAAGATGTGCTGTAAATATAAAATATACACTAGATTGTGTAGCCTTAGCATAAAATGTAAATATATTATTAATAAATCTTACATTGATTCTATGTTGATATTAAAATGTTTTAGATATATTGGGTTGCATATATTATATTACCAAAATTATTTTCTACTTTTTCTTTCTATATTTTTAATGTAGTAACTAGCAAATTTAAAATTACATATGTAAGTCTCATCATTTACCTATTGTCAATGCTGCTCTAAATCATTTGCTCCCTGGGTAACCACAGAATGCTGATGATTCTCATAGAGTTTTTGCTGACCAAAAGGGGAAATTTTCTTTCTATTAAATCAGAACACTAGAGAAGGTTACATTTATCCCTGAGATGATACCCACCAGTATCCCAGACAGAAACCATCTAACTAGATTATACTGTACTGACTTCAGGAGAGCAATTTAGAAGATTATGTGGGAGTTAAAATATATGCACATAGCCTATTGTGTATCAACAAGATATGTGCTCAGAGGAGACTCCTACACACCACTTAGAATACAGGTTTAAATTTTTCCACCAATAAAATCACTTTAAATAAACAAGGGAAAAAAAAACACTAGCAATAGTACAGTGACTGCCACATACTGTAGCTAAATGGAAAGGATTGTTTTAGAGAAAATGAATTTTTCATGAGTGTTCTTTAAAAAATATCTTGCCAGGATTTTTTTCTTTGATATGGCCAGCTAAAAACAATCCATTACTTCTTATTGAAATTTTATGATTGATCTTTTGCATATTTGAAACAATTTGAAGAACACTTATTAAATTCTGCTTTGTGCCAAATAGCTGAACATGCCTCATTCTAGCCTTCAGAGATCTCATAATCCAATGGAAGAGATTTCTACGCAAAGAAATAGAATAGTGTAAAAAGGTGAATAATCAAATTACATCTAAACGTACATATGAAACAGGATTCTGAGAAAAATCCGATTATTTACCTACACTGTCTGTGTTTTTCTTAAGAATCAGATGACTGCTTACAGTTCAGAAAATCTTTAGCTACTTCTAAAAACTCCCAGGTATCTCAAGGAATTGAGTGAGCCTTAATTAATAAGTTAATATTTTCTTTGGAGGGTCTGTCAAGAATGATATAATGCATGTGTTTTTACTGGCACTTTATTCTTCATAATTACTACAAGGAAGTCACATTTTTTCCAATATTTTTGAGCCTTCTGGAAAAGAATATTTTACAGACTTTTCTAGTCACTATGACTCTGACATAATCAAGTATAATGAATGTATTGATTTATAGAAGAAATATAACATGAGTGGCAGTCACTGCAAATGTACCCCCTCAGGGTCCACCTGCTCTAAGCCACACTGTATATTTTGCTGGAGAAAAGGAGGCCAAAAGTTTGATTTTATGAACCTATTTTATACTGATGGTCAGCTTTTATATTTCTTTCAAATCACTAAGCTATGTCTATGGCTTGTAGAATAATGTTGAATTAAGGACCATTTTCTCCATAATTTCTAAACCTGAATCAGTGGACTAAACAGAAAGGCTGTAACTCACTACCTGCTTTTTAAAATAATTTTATTTATTTATTATTTTTGGCTGTGCTGAGTCTTCGATACCGTGCAAGGGCTTTGTCTAGTTGCGGAGAGCAACGACTATTCTTTGTTACAGTGCATGGGCTTCTCGTTGCAGTGGCTACTCTTGTTGTGGGTCACAAGCTCTAGGGTGGGCAGGCTTCAGTAGTTGTGACACATGAATTCAGTAGTTGTGGCTCATGTGCTCTAAAACATCGGTTCAATAGTTGTGGCTCATGGGCTTAGTTGCTCCATGGCTTGTGGCATCTTCTTATACCAGGGATTGAACTGGTGTCCCTTGCATTGCAAGATAGATTCTTAACCACTGGACCACCAGGAAAGCCTAGCTATCTTCTTTCTTTAAAAAATACTATTTTGAAAATCATATTTTGAAAGTCATGCAATGCTACATTTTATATTCAGGTAGCAACTAGGTTGGATGGGGACTTTTATTCTTCTTCACACTATCCGGGATTGGTAGAGTACTGGAACATATAATATTTGCTTTTCATTTCTCCTGGATTTTACATTTTTAATTGGTGCATGGACTTTGAGGAAAAGGGGAGGACTTTAGGTAAACTGATGAAGTAGGATAATTAACATAGAAATAGGCATCGTTAAATTTTCGGAGTTTTAAAGAGTGTCCGTGGTCCAGTCTGGATATAATAGAGTAAGTACCAGTTAATTTGGGTTTTGCACCAAATAAAACCTGGACAAGATGCATCAAACAGCTCACTGAGAAGTCTTAAAAATAGCAGGCAAATTTGGGAAGAGAGGTCTGATTTACTGATGAAATGATGTTGACTTTACCATTTTTTTCTCCAATATTCCCCAACCAACACTGCAGCAAGCACAAAGGATTAGACAGAGAGCTCAGGAGAAGCCCTATAGTACTCACTCAAGGAACAGAAAGGGAACTTTTTTTTAGAGAGAGTCTGGAAATGCCCTACTGCAGTCCTGCCTCTTTTTTCTGTTCTCTCATGGCCTGACTCCTAAACAACTATGTGTTACAATGGGAGCCTACAGAAGCCAAAGCTCTGAGTGAGAGAGCCTTCCTCTACTTTCAGCAGAGGAGCTGTAGTTCCAAACAGGTGGGGCCAACCATTGTTGTTTTTTTATGTGTCCTTCCACTGTTTAACTGGAGAGATGGACACCCTTCAGAAGAGCACCGAAGAGCAGAATACCTAAAATCACAGCTTTCTACATGAAGGATGGAATAGAAAAATCCCAAAGAACCAGAAAGTATGGACAGAGATTATGGAGAGGAAGGAACCCAGGAAATCATTCCCAAATCATTGCTTATAAGCATTCAACTCATTCCCAAACAGTGCACACAGGTAGGTCTGATACTGTTGAGCATGCAAAAGACTTTGAGAACTGAGCATATTCACCACCATCCATTCCCAAGACCGGCCACTAGGTGGCATATACACCAGGAAGATCCAAATGCATATGAATGTTTTGAAAAGTTGACTGATATTGGAACTAGGAATTCAGGAGGCTGGTTCAAACTTAAGGTCTAAATCTAACCAGTTTAACTACATACAAAAATAAAAATGTCAATATTCTCCATTTGACTTAAAGTAGAGCCAGGGTCTCATATATGATATAATATTCAAAATATCCAAGGTATAATTTAAAAATTGCTTGGCTTATGAACTACCAGGGAAATTTCAACTTGCATGGAAGAATGACAATCAAGATACCAATGGTGAGATGACAAAGGTGTTGGAATTAAATGACCTTTGAAACAAAAGGAAAACGAGAAAGCCTGACAAATAAATAGAAGATATAAACGAGAACCAAATGGAAATTTTAAACCTATACACACAATGTGCTGAGTTGCTTCGGTCATGTCTGACTCTTTAGACACGACCGTGTAGCCCGCCAGGCTCCTCTGCCCATGGGATCCTCCAGGCAAGAATACTGGAGTGGGTTGCCATTTCCTTCTCCAGAGGATCTTCCTGACCCAGAGCTCAAATCTGCATCTCTTATGTCTTCCTCATTGGCAGGCAGGTTCTTTATCACTAGCACCACCTGGGAAACATAATAATTTAAACCAAAAACAAAGCCTCCATTGACCAGCTTAGTACCAGAATAGAGGTGACAGAGGAAATAATCAATGAGCTGGAGGATTAACCAATAAAAGTGATTCAATCTGAACATCAGAGAGGAAAAAAAATTGGAAAAATGAAAAGAGCCTTAGAGATCTGTGGGATAATAACCAAGAAAATCTAGCATTTATCATTGGAGCCTCAGAAAGAGAAGAGAAAAAATGTAGTGCAAGAAAAATATTTGAAGAAATAATGGCTGGAAATGTCCCAAATTTGACAAAGGAACTATACCTACAAATTCAAGAAGTTCAGTGAATTTCAAACAGAATAAACACAAATAATTCCACTTCCTGACATATCATAATCAAACTGTTGAAAATTCAAGAGAAAGGAAAAAATCCTTAAAACAGCCAGAGAAAAATGATGCCTTCTTAATAGGAGATCAGCCATAAGGGCCAGAAAGAAGTGACATTACAGTTTTCAATGGTTGCAAGAGAAAAAGCTGTCAACTCAGAATGTTATATCCGATGAACATGTGCTTCAGCAATACAGGTGAAATAAAAACTTTCAGATAATTTCTGGTTAGTTTTCCTGACTAGGTAATCCATTGCCAGTAGGCCTGCTCTAAATATACTGTGAAAGAAAGTTCTTTAGATTGAAGAGAAATAATATCAGAAGGAAACCCAGAACCTTAGAAGTGAAGAAAGGGCAACAAAATGGCAAACTCTGGGGGTAAATACACTTGGTTGCTTCCCTGGTGGCTCAGATGGTAAAGAATCCACCTGCAATGCAGGAGACCCGGGTTCGATCCCTGGATCAGGAAGGTCCCCTGAAGGAGGGCATGGCAATCCACTCCAGTATTCTTGTCTAGAGAATCCCCATGGACAGAGGAGCCTGGCAGGCTACAATCTATTGGGTCCCAAAGAGTTGAACATGACTGAGTGACTAAGCACAAAGCACACATAGTTGATTAGAGCTTCCCTGTGGCTCAGCTGGTAAAGAATCTGCCTGAAATACAGGAGTCTAGGGTTAGATCCTCGGGTCAGGAAGATCCCCTGGAGAAGAGGATGGCTATCCACTCCAGTATTCTTGCCTGGATAACTCCATGGACAAGGAGCCTGGTAGAATACAGCCCATGGGGTCGCAAAGAGTCAGGCTTAACTGATAGACTAACACATTTTGAAACACACACACAGACTTGATTACTCTATTTAGTTCTTTAAAATACATTTGTGCACTGTAAACAGAAATTGTAATGTTGTCTGATAAGGATTTTGATGTGTGTCTAGACCACAGTATAAAGAGAGACACAGATTTTCAACATAGATAAGGAATGTTAGACAATGAAATTAATCCCTGCTCTGCAAACTATCTCCATTTTACAACGAGGAATCAGGTATTGAGGGGAGTTAGCTTGTTGAAGATCCTATAGCAATCAGATTGAGATGAGAGTTTTTCTAGCTTTCTAGGTATTATCACCTGCTGCTGCTGCTGCTAAGTCGCTTCAGTCGTGTCCGACTCTGTGCGACCCCATGGACTGTAGCCTACCAGGCTCCTCCGTCCATAGGATTTTACAGGCAAGAGTACTGGAGTGGGGTGCCATTGCCTTCTCCGATTATCACCTATTAGTTTACCGAATACTGTATCCCAGCCCTCTAGGATACTGCTGAGGTTAGAAAAGAAAGAGAGAGAGAGAAGGAGAGAGAGGGAGAATTTCTGAAGAGGAAAGAGGAGGAGGAGAGGAAGGGAGGGAGATGAAGACAGAGTGGAGACAACTAGGCTGTATTCTGTCAGCACTGAATTCAGAGCTCACTGGGATGGAGCTCCTGAGCCTGAGCCGGGGGAGGTTGTTACTCGGAGATCCACCGGAATAACCAGTAATCATACTAGGAGAGAGTCCAAGACGAATGAACTGGCATTAAGCTGTATAGTGATCATACCAGGTCTGACCCGATTTCCAGACTTCTACTGATGGAAAATAAAGGACCAAGTTTCCCCAAGCTCTTCCTGAGAAGAGTTGGCTGGCACGCCAACAGAGGCAGAGAAAGAGAGCTGCTTCCAGGTGTATTCTTTTGATGTGCGCTTCTAGTGTTCAGCAGGCTCTAAGTACTGGAACTCAGGACAACCTGATGTGAATTTCTGACTCTCCCTTTCTGATCACTGTGGCAAAGTCGAGGGGGCTTATGAGCCTTGACGAGTCATGTTTCTGATGGAAATGATAAAGGTAAGGACGGATGAAATACAGAGAAGACCGGCCACGTAGTAACACCCAGAAACAAACACCAGTGAAATACTTAGCTTCCTGGAATGGATACAGAGAACTCTTGCTTGTGACAGAGTCAATCCTTGTACATGTAGTAGAGGAAAATCCATGTGCTACTTCTTACTCGGTTTCTGGAATGTAGTGCTGGGAAGAGAAGAAAATATCAGGGGTGACCTTTTTGTTTTTCTTTTTTTTTTTTTAGGGGACGGAGTGCTCTGAGTGAAAGCAAGGACAAAGCTATTATAACTTAATTCTGTCCTGGGAATTGATGATCTGATCCAGAAAAGACAGAATATGACACTAAGAGATATCTCATAGCTAGGACTGCAGTCAGAGAAAAGTGAACTTCTTTCCAAGTAACAGTGAAGCCTGTCTTGGGATGTTCACTGTAAATAAAATGGCATTGGAGAGGCAAGTAAAGCCAGTTTTCTATACAAGTCTAGGTATTTTACTGATGTCCTTGACATCCTTGGGGGCTACAATTTCAAGACAGCAGCCATACTTACTGACCTCACCCAGATTCGGGTATCTTGTGCAGAAATAAGCACCCATTAAATGGGACTGTTTAAATAAGCACCTCTCTGGACTCAGACAGAGGTAACTGTCCTTGAGTCAACTCCAGATATATAGTGTGCTTAGTCATTCAGTCATGTCTGACTCGGCAACCCCACAGAATGTAGCCCACCAGCCTTCTCTGTCCATGAATTCTCCAGGCAAGAATACTGGAATGGGTTGCTGTTTCTTACTCCAGGGTATCTTCCCAACTCAGGGATCAAACTGACATCTTTGGTGTCTCCTGCATTGGCAGGCGGATTCTTACCGTGACACCTGGGAAACCCCAGATATACAGTAAACTAATTAATATAAATGGACTTCCCTGGTGGCTCAGCAGCAAAGAATCTGTCTGCCAATGCAGGAGATTCAGGTTCGATCCCTGGGTTGTGAAGATCCTCTGGAGAAGGAAATGGCAACCCACTCCACTGTTCTTGCCTGGGAAATCCCATAGAGAGAGGAGCCTGGAGGGCCACAGTCCATGGAGTCGCAACAGAGTTGGACATGACTTAGTGGCTAAACAACAACAATATTAAATATAAGGCCAAGTGCCTTATCAAGAAATCTCTAAATATATCACAACACCATCTCTGTGAGATTAGGCTGTTCCAGAAAATGGCAGGGATATAGCAGTGGGTTGGCACCTAACCGCACCTGCATTTCAGATTGTCTAAATCTCATCAAAAAGAGTGTCTTCTGCTCATAACTCTCATGGGTATTTACAACTTACAAGTTGTCTAGAAATCCAGATTCATTCAGCCCTGAATAGGTGCTTGCCGCTAAGTCGTGTCAGTCGTGTCCAACTCTGTGTGACCCCATAGACAGCAGCCCAACAGGCTCCTCCGTCCCTGGGATTCTCCAGGCAAGAACACTGGAGTGGGGTACCATTTCTTTCTCCAATGCATGAAAGTGAAAAGTGAAAGTGAAGTCGCTCAGTCGTGTCCGACTCTTCTGGACCCCATGGACTGCAGCCTACCAGGCTCCTCTGTCCATGGGATTTTCCAGGCAAGAGTACTGAAGTGGGTTGCCATTGCTAGGTGCTTAATAAATATTAGCTATGTTTTTTTATTTTTTTAGGAGTTTACTTAGTAGTTTATCTCATCAACCTATACAGACAAAAATCACTTGTCTGTACTCCAAACCAATGACATCAAGATTTTGAGGGTTGGTAAGCCTAGATTTTGAGGGGCTGTGAGCCTAGACTGAGCTTTCCAAGTGGCTCAGTGGTAAAGAGTCTATCTGCCAATGCAGGAAATTCAGGTTTGATCTTTGGGTTGGAAAGATATATGGGGAAGGGAAAGGCAACCTACTCCAGTATTCTTGCCTGGGACATCCCATGGAAAGGGGAGTCTGGTGCTCTACAGTCTGTGGTGTCACAAAAGATTCAGACAAGACTTAGGGACTAAACAACAACATTATATCTACTGACAGTTGTCACTCCAAGACTGGGGAGCTTAAATTATTCTAATATGCAATCAGGATTAAAGAATCACTGATTAGGTACTTCAATAGAAACTGAATAGGTCCCCCCATTTCCTTAAATAAACAGAAAAGGCCTGAAAATGAAATCACTTTTATGTATTCTGATTGACGATTTAATTGTTGGAATCCTTCACCTGGAATCCAGGTACATACATTTGACCAGGACTTAGATCTAGTTGTAGAAACAGTGGTTGGGAGAGGCAGGAAGAGGTGGGGAGATAACCACTCCAGTTCCTGCTTTTAGAACCAAGTTCCAGTTAATTGCATAGTGTGCATCCGATAGATGGATAGCCACCTGCAAGTCCAAGGACATTTAGGTTGTCTGTGTTCTAAAAGACAACAGTCATTTTTTTTCAGCCAGGTGAGAAATAGTTCTAAGGTTTTATGTTGGAGAACAGGATAGTCAAGCAGGTCAAGATCATGCTAGTCCCTGATTTGATGCTTAGCTTGCACATGTGCTGAGATGTGCCAGTACAGGCTGAGTGGGGTTGTACCTCAGTAAGACTTTTAAGGAAGGGTATTGTGATGGCTGTTTTCCTATTTAACCAGATATGCTGGGCCAATAGAATCTGTGATAGTGCATTCCAGGGTTACCTGATGGAGGAAAATAAACACTCAAAAACTTAGGGGAAAAAATGTAAAGCATGGGACTTCCCTGGTGGTCCAGTGGTTAGGACTCTGCATTTCCACTGCAAGGAAATGCATTTCCACCCTGCATTTCCATGAGTTCAATCCCTGGTAGGGGAAATAAAATCCTGTAGGCTGTGCAGCATGGCTAATGATAATAACAACAGTAAATCGATGATAGGCTTATTATGTGCCAAATACTATCCTAAGGGGTTATATTAATTACTTAACTTTTTAAAAAGTAACCTAGTTCAGACATGAGGCAGTCATCCAAGTGGTAAGATACTTTGAAAATGGACAGAAGGAGGAAAATTATTATGCAAGTGTGTAAAAATGTGGGTGATAGAGACAAGCCAAAGCATCGTCATATAATTCATATATTAAGGACTTCCTCTTACTGTGTTTTTGTGGATGTCTCTGTGCGCTTCTCTGGGTCATGGACATATTTTTGAAGACAACAAATTAGAATGGAATGGCAAGGTTAATACGTGAGAATGTAATTGTAAGAGACATAGCAAAGTGATTAAGATATATTATCTTCTAGATAAGCTTGCAAAAACAATTAGAAACATAACAACAATACCAATAATATTTTAAATTCCCAAGAAATACAATTGAGAAAGCTGATGCTCAGAGTTCATGTAACTTCAAAATATATCTGCTCCTCTGCAAAAAAAAAAAAACCAAAAATGGAAGCTAGTGGAAAATCAGAATTTTATGAAAGAAGATACACTAAATATTTGATGCACACTCAATTGCTATTACTAGGCAAAGGCAAACAAAAACCACTCTCAGATTCTTAAAACCTCAGAGAAGTATCAGATTTATCAGTTTATTAAAAACCTTTAAGAGTGTGTACCAGAACACTCACTGCAAGTTGATTTAGAGAAGAAAACATTGGATAGAAATTTGAAGAGATCTGGAAGTTATTATTGAAACAAGTAAATATTTAAATTTTCAGAATAAAATAATGAAACTAGTGAGAAACTATTGATTCTGATAAGTGTAATTAATGTAATTATTGGAGAGAATGATTATAAAATTAATGGAGACTCAAAGAAGATAGAAAATTTAAAATAGAGTGAAACCATGTACCTTCTGTAATAGCATATATTTCCTAAGATAAAGCCTTTTCATCAGAATGATCAGCTCTAATATCTCACCCCAGGTGAGATGAGATAAAGTGAATAATGTTTTATTCCTGAAAATAGTCTGATCTGATCACACAAAGTTAAGTATAATCACATAAAGTAGAGGATTGACAGCTAATCATTGAATGGAAATTTTGTAGTGTATCTGGACAATTCTGAGCTTGTATCTTTGGAGTTTATGCTTCTCAATGATTTAATCAAGTTAGAATTAGTCTATTAACAAGCCTCCATCTCAATTTAAGTCATACAGATGAAAAGGTGAAAAAAATATTTAGATGTTTTAATAGAAATGAACTGGAATGTGAAAAATTTTTTGATAAGGTCATCAAAAAAATGCAGTCTTAATGTGATTGTTAGACTATCAAGAACGAGGGAATGTCTCTTGACTAGTTAAATTATACAAGGAACACCATGTTGCATTAAGCATTCCATCTTAATAAAATTTGTTCTGAGTAAAACAGAATGCTATAGAAGCAAAATATTTAAATTTCTGAAAATCTTTCACAAGAAGAGAATAGTTGAAGAATGTCACTCAGTCGTGTCCAACTCTTTGCGACCCCATGTACTGGAGCCCACCAGGCTCCTCTGTCCATGAAATTCTCCAGGCAAGATTACTAGAGTGGGTTGCCATTCCCTTCTCCAAGGGATCTTCTCAACCCAGGAATCAAACTATTGTCTCCCACTTTGCAGGCAGATTCTTTACCGTCTGAGCCACCAGGAAAGCCCAAAGAAATGCCAATGACCTTCAAATATCTGTAGGCTTTCTTGCAAGTGGAAGATTAAATTAACATTGAATAGCCCTGAGTGCTTGAGTGCTTAGCTGTGCAGTTGTGGCTAACTCTTTAGGGACCCCAGGGATTGTAGCTCACCAGGTTCCTCTGTTCAAAGGATTTTTTCAGGCAAGAATATTGGAGTGGATTGCCCTTTCCTTCTCCAGGGGATCTTTCTGACCCAGGGATTGAAACTGCATCTCCTGTGTCTCCTTGCATTTGAGGTGGATTCTTTACCCACTGAGCCACCAGAATAGCCCTAGAGAGTGAAATTTAAAAGAATGGTAGACACTACAGAACAAGTTACTTCATATGAGAATGAACTTTCTAAAACCAGTACTGTCCCCAAATGGAATATGATGCTTGAGAGATTAATGTATTTAACCATCATTCAGAGTGTTCAAACATAGGCTATAATCTGCACAGAGGATTCAAGAACGTTATGCATGGCTGCCCCAGGTGATTCTGAAATAGCAAATAGTCCTGAACTTATGACCTAGACTGAGTATTGAGAGATATTTTGAGATGAACTTTTTAGTGGCCTCATCCAAATAGTGTTTTTACAGGAACAGAAAAGTAGATATGATACAGACCTCTGGTTTAGAATAGCCAGACTGCTTTTTACAGTCCTCTGAAAGTCATCTAAAAGCATTGGACATACCAGGTATAGCATGTGTGTGTGTGCGCCCGTGCACTCAGTCATGTCCGACTCTTTGCGACCCCATGGACTGTATCTTATAAGGCTCCTCTGTCCATGGGATTCTCCAGGCAAGAATACTGGAGTGGGTTGCCATGCCCTCCTCCAGGGGATCTTCCCAACCCAAGGATCGAACCTGTGGCTCTTGGGTCTCCTGCATTGGCAAGCAGATTCTTTACCAGCTGAGCCACTGGGGAAGCCAGTATCAGGTATATTGAGTCGTCAAATGGGCCACTTTTCTTTAAAGTTGAAGCTCTTGTCTGCCTTCTTAGGAGAGTAGGCAGTGCATCAGTCTCATAATCTAAAACTGCAACTCTTTTATATCTTCCTCAGTGACCCACATAGTGCCTTTTGCATAGCAGACATTTAATAATGGTTTGGGAACTGAAGCTTCAGTTGCCTTTGTCTTCCCCATGGTTTGTGGCTGCAGCTTTAGTTCATTAGTACTTGCATTTCTCTGCCAGTTTTTAGAATAGCCAATGAGCTGTGATAGGATATACATTCATTAACAGATAATGGAAAATTTGCTACATAGCATGCATTTCCTCATCTTCTTGCTAAATGGACTCTGAATTCCATTCAGACAGTCACCCCTCATCTATGCAAACCTGTATCTTTGGACAAGTACATCCAACATAAAAATCTAGAAAAAGGCTCTGGTTGATTTAAACTAGTCAACATGTCTAAAATTTCTGGCCACAGTGGTTTATTGTATGGGGACCCATGGCTTAAACTGGGCCAGTCAGATTCAAGATGTTTCCTGGGGAATTGTAAGAGAGAATAGGTGATATAAATATTTCCTATCTTGCAACTTGTAAAAGAATTCTGAACTCTGTGTGTGTGTTAGTCCCTTAGTCGTGTGCAACTCTTTAGGCTCCCACCGACTGTAGCCTACCAGGCTCTCTGTCCCTGGAATTCTCCAGGCAAGAATACTGGAGTGGGTAGCCATTCCCTTCTCCAGGGGATCTTCCTGATCCAGGGGTCGAACGTGGGTGTCCTGCATTGCAGACAGGTTCTTTACCAAATTCTTTATCTCTGAACTCTAAGAAGGAAGTTATTAAACATAGAGTGGGCAGAGTTAAGAGAACTACAGACAAATTCAGCCTTTGTGGTAATGATGCTGTGATCTCTAGACAAAGGACTAGTGTGGTTTGGGCCTTCTGCTGTGAGCAAGCAGAATTGTCCTAACAGATCCAAAGAGTACAGTGATGAAACATTGAAAAACTTTTAATTTTTATTCATCTCAACTCAGTCCCCCCACATCTCCTCTGAACACTCTTTCTTATTCATTCACAAGGATTTCCGAGATAAGTTGTATTGTTTCTCCATAACTTTTCTTCAAATTATTTCCTCTACTGGTGGGGCCCCTTGTTGTCTTTCATTACTCAGTATCTATCCTCTTTTCAACCCCTTTTATCTAGGCTAGATTGTTGCAACATCAGTTGTACATAAAATCTTAGTAACTATTGTACTTAGTAACTTAGTACTTACATTTGGGTATTACATTATTTATGTGTCTGCCTTTCTTGGATTTTTTGAGACCATAATTTAGTTTATGATCCCTAAACTCAACTAAGGGTCTAGTTAGTGGATGTGCTCTAGTTATTAATTCTCAAAAAGAAAATATTAGGTTTACCACAAGTAGCTTCAAACTTAGAAGGCAATTTCTACTTTTAACCAGTGTTCGATAAAAATTTTGACTCATTTTCCATCCATAAATCCAGTTTTGATTTTTTTTTATAAGACACAGCACTTTTTCAGTGATACATTATAGGATACATTTTAAAAGGAAAGAGACTTCCCAAATAGACTTAATGTTAGAAAAAAATGTGCAAGTATTTTCTCTGCATGCATACGCATCTCAAGATTTTAATTGCTTTTTACTTCAGGAAGGTTGTGATGTATAAACATTTTACAAATTCGATCTCAAAAAAACAAATGATTTGAGTAATCTGTGCTTTAATGTAAAAACAAAACATTAATTTGTTTGGTTTCTCATACAACACATTTACTAAACATTTCATTCTCAATAATTCCTTAAGATGTTAACATTTAACCTTGCAATGGAGCCTAAAACCCGCTCTATTCATGGGAGTATATTTTGGACTTTTGAACAACTTTAAGAAAAAATTAATGCCACAGTCTTTAGTTTGTGCTTAGACCAAAGACAAAAAACATCAACTCATTCTTCCCAACGAATAAAATGTCTAATGATGCAATTTCTACTATGACATTATTTTAAATTTATTATCATAGTGTTAAATATATTTCTGCTTCTGTTACTGAAGCTCAATATATCACCTGTGAACATTAGTTATTTTCACTTAATTTAGATTTTAAATGTTGATTTTTAACTTGGGTTCCAGGAAAAGTCCAAAAAAATGAATATCTGCATTTAGCACTTTTTTTCTTGCCCTCAACTATAAATATTCAGTCTGATATGACATACCAGGGAATCTGTATCAGGAAGTACAACTCTTCAAAATACCTTTTTAGAAATAAAAATAGCTATTTCTGCGTAAAAGAAGGGATTCAGAATTACTGACATTCTGAAGGAGCATGTGCTTTGATTATTGTTCCCACCTGTTTCTTTTTTTATTATAAAGTGCAACTTACACTGCCATTAGAAATATACACATATATATATGTATATATATATATAAAGTTTTGCATTCAAACCTCTTTATCTGTAATTACCTACGATGAAAGAACACAAATCAAATAAAAACTCTGTAGAATATATCCTTATTTCAGAAGCATGTGTATATATACACATATATATTTGTAGAACAATCCACTGTCTTGAAGGTGATTCTGATTTATAAAATGCTATTTACAGATTTATGACAGAGAAATAATCTCAGCCTTTTATGATATTAAAATAAGCAGGGGATTTTTATGCTGGAGTGTGTTTCACCTGGTGCAGATGAAATTAAGCAACATCATGGAAAACCTTCCTGGAGCGTGACCCCTTAGAGACGAAGCCTTGAAGGTGGAACAGTAGATTTGCTATTTCTGGGTTCACGTTGAAAAAAATTACTGTTGATGTAGTCATGCTTCTCCACCAGGGAATTACTGGTCCCAAATTAGGACTGTCGAACTTTTCAACTCACAGTAAGATTCTTCATCCTTTACTTTTGTCTTAATACTCTCATCTCTTGTAGTGGTACCGCAGAAGCACTCATCTACATAGAATACCTATCAACAGCATTGTCATTTTCTTCAGTAGAACAATTCTTCTAACAGCTATCTGGATTAGAATAAGGCCCACAAAGCATCATTATTTGTGTCAAATTAATGTCTTTTTATTGTGCTAATCCATAATAACTGAAAATGTGCTATGAAATTCATATGCAAAATTCAAAACTCAAACTATAACCATGATCAAGGATAAGTTGACTTGCTGTCCTCCAGTTTCCTGAAGCACAATATCTCTGAGTTAGCCAACGGAACTTCAGCACCATTTTGTTTCTATAGCTCAGACTTCTAACTTAAACATTAGCAAGGTATATTGGCCAGAAAACCACTTTGTGAGATTCTCAAAAGTTTTGTTTTCATTCTTAAGCCCACTGATTTTGAAACATGTTATCAATACAATAAGGAGCCTTAGAATAAGCATATTTTACCTTACACTTACATAGTCAATTACAAAGCTTTACTGAAAGTCCTAATTTTCCTTAGACTATCCCAATGCATTTAATAAAAAAAAAAGTTTACTTATAGGAGAATAAGTAATGGGTGAATTGAGACCCAGAAATTGGATGATGAAAATCAAGATAATATTATTTTGCATAAACCTGAAAAGCAAACTATTTAAAATGGCTCATATTTTTGGAGGAAATAGAATAATAATATGTATATATTTGGTAATATTTTAAAAACCTAGATAGTGAATACTGACTTCTTCTATTAAAGGCTTTATGTACTTAAAAAATAAGCAGCAGTTAGGCAAAAGTTCACCTTGTGCTCTAAGCCATAACTTTTGCCAGGTTACTCTGTTAAAGAACATGAAATTTCCAACAATTTATTTTCTGAAATTAAGTATAACTTAACAAAGCCAATTTCCAAATGTTTCACCATGGTGAACATTTGCTTAAATGATATGGAGAAACACAAAATACAAATTGGGTAGTTAGAACTTTCTTCAGTGCTTTCAGAAAGGGGGAAGATGTGCATCTAGATGTGAAATGATAAACAGCCATTGTAAATAAGGGGAAGAGTTTTGTTGGAGATTCATATCTCTATCATATTTTCCATAATATTGAACTAGATAAGATATATTCTATCATGAAATCATCAGGATAATTGAGAACACTTTGTGAAACTGTCAACTGTGTCACTTGTGAGCTCGTGATATGTGTATATGTGTGGATGTATGACCAAAAATCTCAAGTCATTTTATGCTAAATGAGCCTGGGAGCCGTTTTGTAGAAGCTTCCTTTTTATTTTTTCAAAAAAAAAAAATAAGGCTTTGTGCTTATAATTTGATTGGTCCTGGAAGTGACAGGTGCATTTATAATCAAGTTGAATCAAGAGTGACAAGGAGAAATAGAACTAGAGTTGTATTTCTTTTTACAAGGACATTCTTTTCCTAGAAGAATAACATTCTTTTCTTTAATTTAAATGTCTTTATTTCTTACTTTCCAAATATTTTGATTAAACAAATCTCTCTTGCAGATGTGTGTTCAAAATCCTTGCTGAGATGCATAACTTTTACTCTTTGCAATTGATTAGACAAATTCCTTCATTTCATTTTCTGCTCACCTCCTGATAAGAGAAATAGAATACTTGGTGAAGGACACCAACCACTAATGATTGTGTGGAGTGAGGGAAATTACAGTGACTTTGAAAGAATACAGCAACCAATGACAAGGTCATTAAAGTGAGGGCCTAGAGTTTCTGCAAAGTGTATATTTTAGGGAGTATTTGGAACAATACATGCTGGACGGAAGAACTATAGGAGAAGTAACATGCTAAGTCTTCTCATTGATAACATCCATAAATCTGCATATATTTTTTAACATTCTGTTTTGTTTTGATTTGGATGTCTCGACACCATTCCTGATTTGTAGGACCAAGAAGATCTATTTTTCTTCCAAGGCAATTGTATTCATTTCTTCTCTAGCATTTCAGTATTCCTAAATATGCATTTGCCTAGTCTTATACTTTTTTTTTTGATTACTTAAAGCCACTCACACAACCCTGTTGTGTGAGCCACAACAGGAGCCTCTGTTGGAACCATGGCTGTTAATTCAGTATTATTTCTCAATGCCCCTTGAAAATCCAGTGTATAACAATTTCCTTCTGTGTTCTAGGAGTCTACGAGACAGACTTACTTTCAAATAGATTTATAAATGAGGCTATCTAGCAACAAACAATTTACTGGCTTCATAACATAGCAAGTTAAGAATTTCATAGCCATGCCTCCCAACTCCTTGGTGAAGTTCGGAAAATGCTACATACAGAAAACTTAGGAAGGTACAAAGGCAAATATTGATACAGCTTGCTTGCACCAACTTCTTAGGATTTATTTCCTTATGTAAAACACCTTTTCTTTCTTTTTTGCTGCAAGAAATGGTATAAAACTCTCTTCTAAGACAGCTAGACATTTACCTATACTCTTAAAGGTGTCCACAGAGTAAAAAAAAATCAGATCAAATGGTAAAATCACGTAACTTACATATCACTGCCAAGGCATGGCAATGACAAAGAATTTCCTAAAAGTTACTTCAATCTTAAAACAAGAAATTTTTTTTCTAAGTGACTAAAGAAAAAAAAAAAAGCTCCTGAATTAATACTTTTGAAAAAAATATGATATTTTTCTAGGAGAATCTGAAACTCTTAGTTAGGAAGGAATGAAATCAGCTAATAGCACTAAATTCAACATATGACTATCCTTTGCATAAAACAATCTTAAATATTGATTTCAGGAATAAAATTTTAAAATAAAATTTTTTTTTGATGTTAAATGATTCCTGGCTATATACCTTATAGGCACTAGAAGAATCTGTACTTCATACATGTTCAATATTATGGTAAAAAAAAATCCTGGAAACAGACTGCAATTTTGTGTCAATTCCAAATGCCCAAAGAAAATGCAAATTCAAAACACACATCACAGCATTATCCAGAGTTTAAGCCATTTAGGATATTACATCGATTTGTAAGTTCAATTCTCCAAAACCCTTTTCTTTAAGGTAATAACTTTATTTCATCTTTATTATATTTATGTCTTCATTACAATTAGTCCTCTATTAATAACAACACAGTTTATTTTAATGCTTGTGGAGTCTTGATTTATTTTTTCCTCTGCTTTTAGGTGTTCTAATCTTTGTGCATGTGCATTTTCTACCACATTGCAACAGGCAAGCTTTGGTTCAGTTTTCTTGTCCTACACAAAGGAAGATTTTGAGTGCAGAATCTTAGCCACTAGGTCCTGGGTTGCCATTTTATTTTCCTCTCCTTGGGTGGATTTATTGGAAGGAAATGGGTAAAGGGCAGGGGGAGAAAGGGAAGGGATGAGAGAGGGACAAAGAGAAGAGTTCTCAGTTATGTTGAATCTTGATTCACAACTTTGCCTCCATTCATGGTCGGTGTTCCAGAACTTTTCCTTGAACGCCCTTGTTTTTCTCCAATTTCATGTAGTGATGGCTCTCTGTACATACACACTGGAAGGCAAAAATCACATCAATTATTCACAACAATAGTGGACATCAAATTGCCACAATAAACCTTTCAGATTTGAGTTTATTTAGTGTTCACTCTCATTACTAGTTCCTTTTCCTACCATGAAAATGAGTCTTAACTTAAAATATTTAATGGACACACAATTTTCTTCTAGTTCTACCAGTCAGCCTTTTAAGTCTTCCCGAGCTGCAGACATATAAGTGGTTTCTGTTCCCTTATAGATAAGGCTTAATAAGTTTTTGCTGTCTACTAACCTATGTAACAGGATTTTTATCTAGAGTTAGAGGAGACATCGGGAGTATAACATTTAAAGGGAGGAAAGAGATATCTTGTTTATCAGACTTTAGCCTGCAATCTAGTTCCGGTAGGGGAAAAAATATTCTTATTTACATGATCCTTTAATCTTTACCTTACTACAAGAAATATGATATTGTTGTATCAATTGAAATTTTAGTGCCAAGTTTCAGGGTATCCTATATAAGAAATGACAATGGGAGAGAGGGCAGAGAAGAAAAAAACAATGAAGTTTTTCTAATTTCTTCATATTTCCCTCACCTAAGGTAATGAACAGTCTATGGCTTCTTAGTTATTCATCAACAGGAAATGTGATTATGAAACTTTGAGATTTCAGTTTGCATCTATATAAACAGTTCTTTTCATCATCTATTGTTTTGTCTGGCTCTAAAGCTCAGTCATCTGTGAATTATCTCAGCTCTTGCTAGATTACTGCATAGAAAGAACAAATGTTTTTCAATTCACAGTTACTCTTGTAAGATAGCATCTATCAGCATATTGAATACATTAAAACAGATTCATTTTACTGTTGTGAGACAAATGTGACTGTATATGAGCATTTGAAATATTTACTTAAATATCAAGAGATGTTTCATCCTTGACTTAGGAACAAACAATTGCATATCCCTATCTGTTGAATAATCACTACAATACCTTGGTAATCTGAATGTTATTTCCAATCAAATTGCTTCTTCCTATAGGCTTTGCCCTGGGACTAGAAACCTGAGCATGGCCATGAATAAAGAGATGTTGTATGGTGGTTAAGAGCACCAATTTGGGAGACACACTGTCTGGTCCACATCCACACTCAGCCACTTTCTAGCTCTGTCCAGTTGTACACCTAGTAAGCATCTAAAGATGTATAAGAAAAATGAAGAAGCTGATCTCTTCATGAAAATTCTGAATAAAAGATTTCAGAGAACACAGTGATAAACTGCTTTTACTGAAGATACATTTGAAATCCAAAACTAAATTAAGAGAGTTAAGAGACAAGTTTCTCCTCAGACTAGCTCAGTGATGAAGAGATAGGTTTCTTGCAACATCTCAGTAGGAGGGCTTCTTAAATGTTCATGTGCATTTGAATCACATAGGGGTATTATTAAAATGCAAATTCTGATCAGAACATCTATAGTGGGCTTAGATTCTGCATTTTTAGTAAGTGCCCAGGTGATGCTGATGCTAGCAAAATCTGAACCACACTGTTGTTAGTATAAAATATAGATAAAAGCATGTTGATTCAGTATATCATGCACAAGTATTATATAGATTTTAAAATATTTTAGTTATTGCACTGAATGATCCCTCTAATATCCTCAAAGAACTAACTACCTTTGGCCTCACTAGCAAAGTGTACAGAGGAAATTAGTTTAGAAAGAATAGATCCTGTAATTTTCAGATAGTACTAGTAGGTAATTCAAGTGTCTGCTTTTCTTTTACAAAAGGCAGAAGATCCTTGTGTAAGATTCTATTCAAATCTTGAAATTCTTCAAGTCTAATGTCTCTTACGTATATTTCTGTTATAGGGAAAGTGTCAAAATCCCCCAAACTAAATAATATGTTTATGTGTGCAATGTGTTTATAACTGGTTAGTGCACATGGGAACCCAGAAGATGTAATGAAGTGATTGGATTGGAAAGTAATTTATATGATACCATAAAGCAGTTTTTCCCTACTCTGTCACCTAACCAGCTGTGAAAATCCCCAAACCTGACCTGGGGCTTCCCAGGTGGTGGAAGTGGTAAAGTATCACCTACTAATGCTTCCCTGGTGGCTCAGATGGTAAAGAATCCTCCTGTAATGCAGGAGACATGGGGGTTTGATCCCTGGGTTGGGAAGATCCCCTGGAGGAGGGCATGGCAACCCACTCCAATATTCTTGCTTAGAGAATCCCCATGGACAGAAGAGCTGGCGGGGTACAGTCCATAGGGTCACAAAGAGTCGGACACAACTGAGTGACTAAGCACACAGCACAGCTCATGTAGGAGACACAATTGATTCCTGGGTCAGAAAGATCCTGGAGAAGGAAATGGGAATCCACTCCAGTATTTTCTGCCCGGAAAATTCCATGGACAGAGGAGCCTGGTGGCCTATAGTCCATGGGGTCACAAAGAGTCAGACTTAATTATGGACTGCTAAATCAGTCTCAAAGAATGAAAAAAAAAATCTAATAAATTATAAACAATAGATTTTTTGCATGTAAATTTCTAAACTTCAGTTTAGAGACACAAAGAATATTACTCCTTAATTTCCATTAAATAATATATTTTATAATTTTTGTGCTTGAATTTCTTAGTGTTGTAATTTCTTTTTAAAGTTTCCTTTTGTCATAGACTCTACCCAAGACATTTGTTTTTAACTTTAATCTTTTTTTGCTATTTCCCACTTACATATAAAATACCTAAGTTGTGACAACACAAAAGCTTGCCATTATAATTATCATTGCAGTTAACTTTACTAATAATGTAATCCTGCTGGCCATCCAAGTAACAAGTCCCTAGAGTTTTCCAAGTTGGCATCTAAGCTTTTTCAATGTTTCTAAAACAGTAAAAGTCACCAGTTTCATAGCAAAGTGTGCAACTTGCTCTTTTTTAAGGACAATTCAATCGCAAATTTTCCTATTTTTTCCATTAAATGAAGTAGTAAAATTCCAGGTTTGAAAAAACTGTTCAAACTAACTGGAAAATTAAGAGTAATAAAACAAATAGATTTAAGTTAATTTCTTGGGCTTCAATTTTCACTGTTACTTTCAGGCTCTCAGATGCCAATCAAGGGGTATAAATCTCAATCAAATTTTGGAATTAAAAGGTAATTAAAAGAGCATGATCTAATTAGAAAGAAATGACAAAACAATTCTCCTCCCAATATAACTTCCTTTGATAGTTATATCAACACTCCATAACTGTGCTATTCTGTCTGAAAGGTACATAATAAAATGATGACACAGAATACAAGAAGAAAACAAAGCATAACTGTACTATAAAGTGCATTATATGCCCAAGCTATAAACCAAAATTACTGTAATGTACACAATAATCACAATGATAATCTCTAAAATTTGCATGCCAAAAATACATTGTGTATATTTTTTTAGATTTTTTTTTTAATACTTTCAGACTGATATAGCAGTCCATATTCAGGTAATGAAATTCCAGCAGGGCTATTTCAAATACTAAAAGATGATGCTATCAAATATGCAAATTTGGAAAGCCCAGCAGTGGCCACAAGACTGGAAAAGGTCAATCCTCATCCCAATTCCCAAGAAGGGCAGTACTAAAGAATGTTCAAACCACCAGACAATTACATTCATCTCCCATGCTAGTATGGTTATGCTCAAAATCCTCCAAGCTAAGCTGTAGGTACATGAAGAGAACTTCCAGATGTTCACACTGGGTTTAGAAAAGGCAGAGGAACCAGAGATCAAATTGCCAATATTTGCTGGATCACAGAGAAAGCAAGGGAATTCCAGAAAAACATCTACCTCTGTTTCATTGACTACGCTAAAGCCTTTGACTGTGTGGATCATAACAAACTGTGGAAAACTCTTAAAAGAGATGAGAATACCAAACCATCTTACCTGTCTCCTGAGAAACCTGTATGTGGGTCAAAAAGCAACAGTTAGAACCCTGTATGGAAAAACTGACTGGTTGAAGATTGAGAAAGGAGGACAATAGGCTGTTTAATGTCACCCTGTTTATTTAACTTATATGCAGAGCACATCGTGCCAAATGCTGGCTGTGTGAGTTAAAAGCTGGAACCTAGATTGCTGGGAGAAATATCAACAACCTCACATATGTAGATGATACGACTCTAATGGCAAAAAGCAAAGAGAAACTAAAGAGCCTCTTGATGAGGGTGAAGGAAGAGAGTGAAAAAGCCAGTTTAAAACTCAATAGTAAGAAAAAACTAAGATCTCAGCATCTGATCCCATCACTTTATGGCAAATAGAAGGGGAAAAGGTGGAAGCAGTGACAGACTTCCTCTTCTTGGGCTCTAAAATCACTGCAGATGGTGACTGTAGCCATGAAATTAGAAGATGATTGCTTCTTGGCAGGAAAGCTATGACAAACCTAGACAGTGTGTTAAAAAGCAAAGACATCACTTTGCTGACAAAGGTCCACATAGTCAAGGCTACAGTCTTTCCAGTAGTCATGTACAAATGTGAGAGCTGGACAGTAACGAAAGCAGAGTACTGAAGAATTGATGCTTTCAAACTGTGGTGCTGGAGAAGACTCTTGAAAGTCCCTTGGAAAGCAAGGACGTCAAACCAGTCAATCTTAAACGCAATCAACCCTGAATACTCTTTGGAAGGACTGATGCTGAAGTTAAAGCTCCAATACTTTTGGCCACCTGATACGAAGAGCTGACTCAGTGGAAAACACCCTGATGTGGGAAAGATTGAAGGCAGAAGGAGAAGAGGGCGACAATGATGATATAGTTGGATGGTATCACCAATTCAATGGACATGAATTTATGCAACCTCTGGGAGATGGTGAGGGACAAGGAAGCCTGGTGGGCTGCAGTCCATGGGATGCAAAGAGTCAGACACAACTTGGTGACTGAACAAGAAGAAGTCAGGTCTGACTCTTTGCAACCACATAGACTGTAGCCCACCAGGCTCCCCTGTTCACGGAATTAATCCCTTCAATAAATCTATTATTTCAGAGTCTTCAAAGTCATTTATTTATTTTCATAGTCAAACTGTCTTTAAATGAATTGTACCAACAGACAGAATTTTACATTTAACCCTAACTGGGATTAACTGACTTCTCAGTCTGAATGATCACAGAGGGATAAGATTCTCATATAGAACCCAAGCTGGCATTTGATTGTGAAGATTTTCCTGGATCTTGCTGGGGAGTGGCAAAACCTGCCCAGGTGGAAATTCAAAGCCATTTTAAATTGACCAACAAATATGATAACCAGGTGAATATAGGTGAGAAATTCCTATCCTCATTTTTTCAATATAAAAGAAACTAAGTGACTTCTCTAAAATCAGATGGTGAATAGTAGCAGAGCCAAATGAGAGTGTGGGATTTCAAAGTCCTAATCAAAATTTCTTAATAAAAGCACAAAAGCAATTAATCAAATATGTGGTGCAAATAATTGTCTTATACCAGACAATTTTAAAGTTATTTCCATACATTAGTCTAGATCCAAGCTGGCCTCATTTCTACCAAATATTCCTAATGTTATCAAAAAATGGAAATGAAAACAAATTCAGGATGCCTATTAAAAAATAAATAGGTAACGAGTGTTGGCAAGTAGGTGGAAGAACTGGAACCACTGTACATTGATGGAAGGAATTTAAAATGGACAGCCACTGTGAAAAACTATACAATGATTTGCTCAAAAAATCAAGCACAGAATTACCATATGATCCAGATATGTCACTTCTGGATATACACCCAAGAGAAATAAAAGCAAGGGTGTGAATACTATTTACACAGCCATGTTCATAAAAGCATTACTTGCAATAGTGAAAAGGTGCGAGCACCTTTGGTTGGCTGAACCAAGGAACAGATACACAAAATGTGGTATATGCATACAATAAAATATTGTTCAACTTAAAAAGGAAGCAAATCCTGACACAAGCGTGGATGAACCTTGAGGACCTAAAGACAAAATGAAATAATAAGCCACCAGGGAAGCCTAAGCTAGGCATAAAAGGAAACATATTTTTTGATTTTACTCATGTGGGATATCTAGAGTAGTCATATTAATGAAGCTAGAACATAGAATGGTGGTTTCCAGGGGCTGAGGGAAGGAAATATGCGAGTAAACAATGAATGGGTACAGTGTTTCAGTTGGGGAAGAAGAAAAAATTTTAGGGATGGATGGTGGTGATGGTTGCAAAACACAGAAATGTACTCAATGGCACTGAAATGTACTCTTAAATTTGTTAAAATGGCAAATTTCATGTTGTGTATATTTACACAACATACTTAAGAATTACACATAATTTTCAAAAGTCACACACACAGAAACAAACACCTCACATGTAAGCTGTAAACAAGTGACTATTAAAGCCGGAGATGTCTTATTTGCATGGGAAGAACCAACAATTCCCCAATAGTCAACAATATCAGTCTTAGAACTGTGCTAAGAAAAAGAGAATTGACATAGACTAAGGATCTAGGGCTGGTGAGAGAATAGGGAAATCTGATGAAAACATCCTAGGACTTTGCTACCTAATACAGTACACATTTTGCCTATGCGGTCACTGATCACTTAAAATGTGGCTAGGCCTAATTTAGAAGTGCAAGAGGGATAAAGTAAACACTGAATTTTAAAGACCACATGAAAAATTAAATCTCAGTGGTAATGCTTTATATTACTTACATATTGAAATGATAATATTTGAATATACTGGATTGAGTATATTATTAAAATCCATTTCATGTTTATTTTTTATTTTTAAAATATGACTACCAGAAAATTTTAAATTACATACTTAGCTTGTATTATATTTCTATTACACAATGCTCTCTTAGAAGAGTTTGCTCTTCTCTGGAAAATAAGTGTCTTGATTAATGTCAAGAGCTTCCCAGGTGGCTCAGAGGTAAAGAATCCACTGGCCAATATAGAAGATGCAGGGTTTGATCCCTGGGTTGGGAAGATCCCCTGAAGTAGGAAATGGCAACCCACTCCAGTAATCTTGCCTGGGAAATCCCATGAACAGAGGAGCCTGGCGGACTACAGTCCATAGGCTTGCAAAGAGTTGGACATGACTTAGTACACATGCAGGATTAATCTCAAAGCACTAATTACTGTATGATGGGGAGGGGAATTGAGAAAATTCCTGACATCATTGACCTGACTTCCACATGCAGACTTAGAAGAGACAGAGTATATTGGATTTCTTTGATGGAATGACCTGGTTCACAAAGCATTTACTGACCCTTTTAACTTGGCTTAACTAACATTGCATCATTTTGATTCTATTACATTATTTTCCTTTTTCCTCTCCTCAAATCCCAATTACTCTTTTGCTGATTGATATCCAAAGAGGAATTTGTTTCAATATTAACTTGATCATTTATTCTATGAGCAGGAACAAACTGCTGCATACCAGGTGCTCTGCTAGATTCTGTGGCAACTGCAAGAAATGATCTCTTGATCCCTGCCCTCAAGGAGTTCAAGGCTAAGAAAGAGAGCATAGACATGCACACAGATCACAGAGTGGAATGGGCCATAGCAGAGCTGAATGGGAATGAGTATATAAATTAGCTCTTTGATGTTGATTTAGCCTTGAAGGAGGCAAAGCATTTAGAGAAATGGATGGGCTAATAAATAAGAATGAAGGGATGGGACTGCCAGTGGTTAAGAATCTGCCTGCCAATGCAGGGTACACGAGTTCGATCCCTGGTCTGGGAAGATTCCACATGCCACAGGGCAACTAAGCCGGTGCACAACAACTATGGAACCAGTGTTCTAGGGCCCATGCTTCACAAAAGAAAGCACCACAATGAGAAGCCTGCTCACTGCAACTAGAGAGCAGCCCCCACTCACCGCAACTAGAGAAAGCCTGCACACAGCAGCGAAGGCCCAGTGCATCCAAAGATAAAAAAAAAAAGGGGGGGGGGATGTAGGGATGAAGTGCAGGTTGTCTAAGAGAAACAGTGACTGTTGAAGCATGAGGTAAAACTGAGGTGATGAGGGATGACAGTGACCAAGCCAACTTGAGTCAGACTTCTGAAGTCCAGGAGAGAGGATTTAAACCTGCATTTTGGTATATATCAGCCTTAATTTGATAGTGAATGAACAGCTAATAATATGTCCATCCAGTATATGAGTGTATAGGGAAAAATCTATTCAATCTCTTTGTCTATAAAAATGTCCAACTATGTTTACATGACATGAATACAGCCAGGCAGGATAGTTAAGAAGAATCAGCCAAACTGAATTTTACTGCATAGATTCCATAAGAAATGGCTGGCAACATTTCAAACTTTTATGAGTTGTTCTGATGCCTTGCAAACACCATCTTAATTTCTTAGGAACAAACCTAGCTGAGGCACTATTATATATGAGACCAGCTGTGTATCTAATATACATAGTTGGCTCTCTGTATCCATGGGTTCTACATCCTCAGAATCAACTAAGGATTGGAAAATACTCAATTAGAAGTTCCAGAAAGTTCCAAAAAACAAAACTTGAATTTTTCCTGATCTAGCGACCATTTACACAGTGTTTACATTGTATTAGGTACTATAAATGATCTAGAGGTGATTTAAAGTATCCAGGAGTATGTGTGTAGTATATATATGCAAATACTATGCTATTTCATATAAGGGACTTGAACATCTGCAGATTTCAGTATCAGCAGGGATTCCTGGAATGAATTCCTTGCAAATACTGAGTGATGACTATACTTGACATCTAACATATTTTAAGTTCCATAATTTTAGCTGTAACTGAAAGGTGGGGCTCTCTTGGTTAAGCTAACTAGCATACTAACAAGGGTATCCTTTTGTTTTGTGGGGAGCTTAAGAAGAATAAACAGTAAGTGATAAATCAAGAATTACTAGTTCCACATATGAGAATCCTATATATTTGACTGTACACTAAAAATTAATCACAATTTTTTATAGCTACTGGTACTAGAATTTTAAGTTCTGGTACTAATTTCCAATTATCTATTATGAAGCAATTGTGAAAAACCTTTAAGAAACATTTCCATGGAACCATCTAGATGCTGATCTTAAAGAGTTACATAAATTCTACAGCTCCTAAACTGCACTTCTCAAATTCTCCTGTCCCATGTAAGTTTTTTCGTCCCAATAATTGATTCCTGATTTTAACTGGTAGTTCAAAGGACTTTTCCATCACTCTCTATTACAATAAGATATTATTTCATTAGGAAACGTATTTATTAGTGTAGGCCTTAGAATTTTTAAAAATCTATCTGACCTTGAATGTTTTCTTCCAAAGTGCTCTGCTTTATATATTCTACCCACTACAGCTATGAGAGCGAAGTTTGATATTCTAGTTATTTTGATGAGGAGTAATTTCTAAATTGAGAATAAAGTGAATAAAACAAAAAAATCTAACTTACTGTCTTTCTTGTCCTCCCAGCTCCCCAAATCTGTTTCACAGAAACTCAGACTCAGCACTACCTTAGATTTAACAACTGGAAACAACTTCTCTATGGGCAACTTGGGATGTTACTATCTAATCATGCATCATTCAGAACCCTATGGGCTCTACTTGTGATACAGGCTTTATTTTTAGTGGGCATGATTTAATGGCCACCTGTTGGTACAGAACTGATTTCTTCGGTGTTACTTCCCAATTTAACTTCATACTATTTTTACAAGTTTCAATGTCCAGATTTCAAGAATGCTTAGTATCCTGATAATATAATGCCTGTCTGATTAACAATGTTACTTCTCCTTCACATGGCTCTTCTGGGTTGTCTGATCATATTTCTTGCTCTCTTTCAAGTATGATAAAATATACTTGCTTTTTCTCACCCCACCGAATGTTTCTGAGATAGATACTTCGGTTCCTCTAGCACACATGATAGCATAATGCTGTTGCTTTTGTTTTAGTTGCTAAGCCATATCCAACTCTTTGTGACCCCATGGACTGCAGCCCCCCAGGCTCTTCTGTCCATGCAATTTCCCAGGCAAGAATACTGGAATGGGTTGCCATTTCCTTCTCCAGGGGATCTTCCTAACCCAGGGATTGAACCCGCATCTCCTGCATTGGCAGGCAGATTTACTGCTGAGCCACCAGGGAAGCCCTCGTTTTGGATAAATGGTGAAAGGAGATAATGCTTTGAAAAGGGAATTATTTCTGTATGGCTCTTTAGAACTCTTTCTTCAAATCAGTTTTCTATTTTCCCTCTTTTCTCATATACGTTTAAACTTCTTCTTCTTCTTTCCCTTCTCCCTCCCCCACCCTTGCTCCTCCTCCTTCTCTTCTTCTGAATGTTTCGTTTTATTCATGTTTTGACTTTTCTTGATTTATAGTACATCAAAGCAGAGGGGTTTATCTCAGGTTTCGGAATAAAAATGAGGTAGAGATTTCATGAGAGAATACTCTTCCTTATTTGAAGACACAGGGACAAGTGAGGGTTTCTAATAACATGTTACATATTGTTTTAAGATGCGGCATCCATTAGGAATCCTTAGTTCACCCGTTCAGTGTGAAGAGGACACACCTGCATGATTGACACTCATCACTACGTGACTTGGTGTAGTGAGAGCTGTCATTTTCACAGCTTCCTGAGATATCATGGCCATACTTCTATAGAAAGTCCTGCAGTCTTGTTATCAATTAAAATTCTTCTCTTGGTCCTAACAAGACCATAAGCTACCAACCTTATAATAACATATGGTATTTGTTCTATTTAAATTTTGCTTTATTTTTAAATGCAAGATCGTGCCATTAGAAAAGAAAAAGACCAAACATATATCACTGGGCTTTGAAGTCTTATTAAACATAAACTCATCCTCTCTTTGTAAGGTTAGGTACGGGTCTTTCCAGGATTGACTTTCCTCTTAGTATTTTTCTATTATATTCTTTCACTTGTACCTCTGCTGTAAATGCAGTTATCAGAATCAGCAGGTGTCCCTTGCCATTATAATAGCTCAGATTCCCTGTTCAAAACACTTAACATTGAATAGTCAGTTTTATTTTAGTTATCATACATTTCTCTTGAAAAAGAAACTAAATAGTGTCTTTATTATAAGTGAAATCCCAGGGGTTGCTGTTATTTATAAATCAAACTATAATAAGCCAGGTTCCAGGTACCATCCAAGGGGTATTCCTCTAAGGGGTATTCCTCTAAGAAACTGCTGTCTTCTTCTTTGTTGTTTTAGTCACTAAGTCATGTCCGACTCTTTGTGACCATATGGACTGTAGCCCCCCAGGCTCTTCTTGCCCATGGGATTTCCCAGGCAAGAATACTGGAGTGGGTTGACATTTCCTCCTCCATGGGATCTTCCTGACTCAGGGGTAGAACCTGCATCTCCTGTGTCTTCTGCATTGGCAGGGGGATTCTTTCCTGCTGAGTCTTAGCTAATATTAATTGAGCACTTACTCAGTATCTGTACTTTATATACAGTAAGATTATTTTAAATGACTTTACCAGGTAGACAGTTTAATTGATCCCTTTCCCAGTTAAGGAAACTGAAGAACAGAAAGGGTAGTTTGTTTCAAGTCATTCACTGACATAAACAGTCAGCTTCAAATTCATGTGTGATTAGCTCCGGAGCTCCTGCTCTATTGTCAGTTTAATGAGTTTGGAGAAAAAACTTAGTTGCTTGGTCTCAGTCAAAATCTTGATCCCAGGGACTTCTCTGGTGGTCCAATGGCTAAGACTCTGTGCTTCCAGTGTGGGGGGCCAGGGTTTGACCCCTGGTCAGGGAACTAAATCCTGCATGTTGCAACTTAGAAGTCCCACGTGCCACAACGAAAGATCCTGCATGCCACAACTAAGACCCAATGTAGCCAAATAAATAAATATTAAAAAAAAAAAATCTTGACCCTAAACCTCATGGGGGTGCTCAGTACTTTGTGGAATCCTCCTCCATTTCTCTAGCCAATTTCCTCTCCCAGCCTTCCTAAGTGACAATTCCATATCTCTCCTTCCTCCTCAAACTCTGAAAACTGCCTCATACCCTCCTTAGACTCAGGAAATAGGCTTGCCTTCTTTCCTTTTCTTTTCTCTTTTTCTCCCTCTCCATTTATCTCTCCCTCCTTCCTTCCTTTTTATCAGTAACCACACTCTGAATTCACCTAGAAAATAAATGCAGAAGAGAAAACTTTCATATTTCCACCACAAAAGTTATACCAACCTGCACACGTCTGCTTGTGCATGTCCTGGCTTCCTGCTTGTTAAAAATGCTTGAACTCTTCCTGTTTCTATTTAAAATCTAGTCCTAACTTTGCCACTTGTGTACTTGATCCCATTCCCTCTGGTCAGTATTACTCATGACACTCCCTCCTATAATACCAATTTCTCCTTCTCCCCCATCAGTCTATAAATATGCTGCTGCTGCTGCTACTAAGTCGCTTCAGTCGTGTCCGACTCTGTGTGACCCCAAGACGGCAGCCCACCAGGCTCCCCCGTCCCTGGGATTCTCCAGGCAAGAACACTGGAGTGTGTTGCCATTTCCTTCTCCAGTGCATGAAAATGAAAAGTGAAAGTGAAGTCGCTCAGTCGTGTCCCACTCTTAGTGATTCCATGGGCTGCAGCCTGCCAGGCTCCTCTGTCCATGGGATTTTCCAGGCAAGAGTTCTGGAGTGGGTTGCCACTGCCTTCTCCAATTTGGTAGAGATAACAGCTCTAATCCTAGTTTTGCCTCTTTCTAGCTATATGGACCTGGGTGAGCTATGTAATCGCTCTTGAACTCAGTTTCCTTGTGTTTAAAATTGGGATAATATTCTTAACCTGTATCCTCCCAAAGTGTCACTGACTATCAAATGATACTCCTGTTAGGGAGGAACGTTGAAAATAACAAAAAATCTTTCAAATGTCTTTAAATTTGTACTTAGCAAATAGTAAATTTGTACACAGTACATAGTACAACTGCTACTGATTATTACTTCTATATTACTTCTGGATTCTTATAAATCATTAAAAAGTTGAAGGTTTTGATAATTATGGAAGAACTAGGTATAAATCTTCGAGAGTCAGTATTTCTCTGGAATGAAAAATTGGGAAACTTGAGAGGAAGGCAACTGTAATCGTTGCTGATGGATTCCATATTCCAAATGGAGGCAAGATAATTCCAGTTTCTAACAAAACTCATAAATGACACTTGATAAAGAACCCCCATGTTATATCAGCTTCCATCAAAGAGGAATGAAATATGACTAATCTTTTTATTACTACCAATTTAATCAAATTTTCCTTGGTGCTCTGTAATTTCCACGAAGTGGAAAGGTTAGATTGCTCTGTTAGTTAATGTACCATTAAAGAAACTTAATTGTCTTAATAGCAGATCATGGAAGAGTGTGGGCAATTAACAGGAAGCAATTTCACACCTTAATTAATGTCACATAGAATCCCTTTGGAACTGTAGAAGAACCTTAAGTGCTGGTTCAGAAGCAATGCATTGCCAAAGGGATGCAAACAGTGTGCTGTAAATATTTATTATAAAGAGTTAGGAGACATCATGAACAAAAAGATCTGTACCTTCATTTAGAAAGAGATCAGAAGCAGTATTTCTGTGCATGAGAGAGACAGATATGGAAGAAGAATATGTCACGGAGAGTAGGAGGGCTTTATTAAAGATTAAATTCAAAGCCAGAAAAAAAAGCTGCTTTGAATGAGTTAACACTGGTTTGGGGGAATAAGTTGTCACAGGCTGGCAGAGATCCCACACTCAAAAGATGCAGCAGAGAGAGAGAGAGAGAGAGAGAGAGGCTGCTATTATATTTTCTGTAATGAAAGCAATCAGGAGCATCAAAGGTACATTTTTACTACATCATTGTTTTTTGTTTTTTAGTATTGTTGGGTCCAAAAGACGATTTTGGAAAAAACAAGCCAGCTAGTTTTCTTTCAAGTTAACTGAAATAAAAACATCACATAATTTGCCATTAGTTATCTTCTCAATAGTAGCTTTACAAAATCATGACTCCTGATTTATTCACTTCTTTGGTGTCTTAGTACATAGTTTTTGAATAGATTATTTCCCCTCCAAATTCAATTTTCATTGTCTCTAATCCTTTGTTCAATACCATGCCTGACAGCCTTTCTCCAGTACCTAATACAGTAACGCAATGTCCAATTTCCAAGGGAAAATGGAAAAGGCACTTTGCATTGATCTGACAGATTTGAGAAATCCAACCTTCTTACAGTGTCTAATCTTCATACTATTTCAGTGAAATAGATGGAATTTATAATCAACTGCATTTCCAGAGATAACTTACTTTGAAGTAATAAATTATTTTCTCAAAATTACTTAGTAAATCATTGGTAAGATTTTTTTAAGACGTTTATCTGGATTTATTAGTGGCAGAGTCTATTTTCTTCTAATATTTAAATCTTCTTTTTTAAAAAAATTATTTATTTTAATTGTAGGCTAATTACTTTACAATATTGCAGTGGTTTTGCCATACATTGACCTGAATCAGCTATGGGTGTACCACCCCCTCCCTCCCCATCCCATCCCTCTGGGTCATCCTGGTGCACCAGCCCTGAGCACCCTGTCTTATGCATGGAACCTGGACTGGCGATCTGCTTCACATATGATAATATACATGTTTCAATGCTATTCTCTCAAATCATCCCACCCTCGCCTTCTCCCACAGAGTCCAAAAGACTGTTCTATATATCTGTGTCTCTTTTGCTATCTCACATGTAGGGTTATCATTACCATCTTTCTAAATTCCATATATATGCGTTAGTATACTGTATTGGTGTTTTTCTTTCTGGCTTACTTCACTCTGTATAATAGGCTCCAGTTTCATCCACCTCATTAGAACTGGTTCAAATGTATTCTTTTTAATGGCTGAGTAATATTCCATTGTGTATATGGATCACAGCTTTCTTATCCATTCGTCTGCTGATGGACATCTAGGTTGCTTCCATGTCCTGGCTATTATAAACAGTGCTGTGATGAACATTGGGGTACACGCGTCTCTTTCAATTCTGGTTTCCTCGGTGTGTATGCCCAGCAGTGGGAATGCTGGGTCATATGGCAGTTCTATTTCCAGTTTTTTAAGGAATCTCCACACTGTTCTCCATTGTGGCTGTACTAGTTTGCATTCCCACCAACAGTGTAAAGAGGGTTCCTTTTTCTCCATACCCTCTCCAGCATTTATTGCTTGTAGACTTTTGGATAGCAGCCATTCTGCCCGGTGTGAGATGGAACCTCATTGTGGTTTTGATTTGCATTTCTCTGATAATGAGTGATGTTGAGCATCTTTTCATGTGTTTGTTAGCTATCTGTATGTCTTCTTTGGAGAAATGTCTGTTTAGTTCTTTGGTCCATTTTTTGATTGGGTCGTTTATTTTTCTGGAATTGAGC
This sequence comes from Okapia johnstoni, assembly GCA_024291935.2. NCBI lineage: Eukaryota > Metazoa > Chordata > Mammalia > Artiodactyla > Giraffidae > Okapia > Okapia johnstoni. The sequence continues at coordinate 76,827,595 of CM044311.1, read as the reverse complement.
TACAGTAGCTGCTTGTATATTTTTGAGATTAATTCTTTGTCAGTTGCTTTGTTTGCTATTATTTTCTCCCATTTTGAAGGCTGTCTTTTCACCTTGCTTATAGTTTCCTTTGTTGTGCAAAAGCTTTTAAGTTTAATTAGGTCCCACTTGTTTATTTTTGCTTTTATTTCCATTACTCTGGGAGGTGGGTCATAGAGGATCCTGCTGTGATTTATGTCAGAGAGTGTTTTGCCTATGTTTTCCCCTAGGAGTTTTATAGTTTCTGGTCTTACGTTTAGATCTTTAATCCATTTTGAGTTTATTTTTATGTATGGTGTAGAAAGTGTTCTAGTTTCATTCTTTTACAAGTAGTTGACCAGTTTTCCCAGCACCACTTGTTAAAGAGATTGTCTTTTCTACATTGTATATTCTTGCCTCCTTTGTTCAAGATAAGGTGTCCACAGGTGAGTGGATTTATCTCTGGGCTTTCTATTTTGTTCCATTGCTATATTTCTGTCTTTGTGCCAATACCATGCTGTCTTGATGACTGTAGCTTTGCAGTATAACCTGAAGTCTAATTGATTACTATCAAGTTAATTTCTTAGTGATCAATTTGGCATAATATTTGGTATTACCTCTATTAAGTCCATTTAGTAATTTAATCTAGCACTAATGTACAACCATCCTAACAGCAGTAGGAAAGCTAAACATGTAAAATGTTTAATACATTTAATTCCAAGGTGTCAGAATAAGAATTTATTCTATATTAGATCTGTTGTTGTTTAGTTTCTAAGTCGTGTCCAATTCTTCGTGACTCCATGGACTGCAGCACACCAGGCTGCAGTACTCCACTATCTCCAAGAATTTGCTCAAATTGAGTGGGTGATGCCATCCAACCATCTCATCCTCTGCCACCCCCTTCTCCTTTTTCCTTCAATCTTTCCCAGCATCAGGGTCTTTTCCAATGAGTTGGCTCTTCACATCAGGTGCCCAAAGTATTGGAGCTTCAGCTTCAGCATCAGTCCTTCCAATGAATATTCAGGGTTTACTTCCCTTAAGATTTACTGGTTTGATCTCCTTGCAGTCCAAATGACTCTCAAGAGTCTTCTCCAGCACTACAGTTTGAAAACATCAATTTTTTGGTGCTCAGCCTTCTTTACGGTCAAACTCTCACATCCATACACGACTACTAGAAAAACCATAGCTTTGACTATACAGACCTTTGTTGGCAAAGTGATGTCTCTGCTTTTTAATAAACTGTCTAGGTTTGTCATAGCCTTCCTTTCAAGGAGCAAACATCTTTTAACTTCATGGCTGCAGTCACTGTCCGCAGTTATTTTGGTGCCTAAGAAAATGAAATCTGTCACTGCTTCCACTTTCTCTCCCATTTGCCATGAAGTGATGGGACCAGATGCCATATTAGATTAGACTTTTAAAATATATAGATCATAATAATTTGAATATATTTAAATAATTTCCTATGGCCAGACAGGATCAAAATGAGCATAGAAACACCAAGGTCAGTTTAGAACACCAAATCTCAAACCTAGTTGCCATCAAAATTACTTAGACAATAAAATCTGAATACTTGGGAGATTTGATCCGAGAATTGGTAGCTTTTAAAACCACTCCAGGTGGTTCTGATACTGATGCTTGGGAAACTTATGATCTACATTATACTGCTGGAACTTTATTCAGATTCTATTAGTTAAAGCAACAGTTCTAACAGGCAGAATGGATAACTGTAACTGTCCTAACGGTGTGTGAGTAAAGGTATATACATGTTGTGTTAGTCTTATCTCTGCACTAGAAAATAAATTGGTAGAAACTGGTAAATGTTTCTGTAGCAGTGGCTTTTAACTGATATTAATTTCACTTTAGAAATATATTTCTCACTCAAGGATTAAGTTCTTGAACCTTAACTCTTGGAAAACACTCACATTCTTTTCAGGAGGAAGAAATTCGATTCTGAATATCCAACCACCTGCAGGAGCTGAGCAATGAGCCCTCTGAAGGAGGAGGGAGGAGAAAAGGAGGAGATTGTCTCTAGTTCTTTGTCAGAGAGTATTTGGCTTCTCTATTTGAAGCTAAAGGGGGAGGTCACCATCAAGACAATTTAAATCTGGGGAAGCTACTTATCTGTGGTGTGAACAATGCTTTGAAAGGGCAAAACTGGGAATAGTGAAGCCTGCACTGTTGTCTAAAATTCCAGGGGAGGGTAAGTACAGGTTGATGTGCAATGTACATGGTAATGGGTTTAAATATCAAGTCCATCCATCTGTCTGAATAGATGCCCTTGCAACCCCTTATTAACACTGCCTATCTTCTAAACACAGGATGGAAGGTGAAGCTGTGAAGGGAAAGGGGCTGGTCCCAAGCAATTGGAGAGCCACAGAACCAGTCCTGGACAGCAGGTTTGTATATTTGGCTTGTGAGAATAACACTTTGTTTAATTAAGCTGCTCTGAACTTGGGTTTTGTGTTGTACACAACTGAATCTAATTCTAACAATTTACAACAAGGAATGCTTGGTTGTCTTTTACACATTTGTACTGAAATGCAGCAAATATGAAGAATTATGGCAGCTCTCAAACTCAGAACATGGTAACAGTATACATTGCTGTTAGAAATTTGTACATGGTCATTCATACCCAAGAAAAAGCTTCTCTAGCTACTGTGCAGACAGAAATCATGATTAGGAGGGTTGATTACAGGTATTTCATTTTGGGGGGGGGCAGGGTATGAAATGCATTATTTATAAAAGGAATAAATAAAACACATGGACTTTTTTACTTTTATGCTTTCATGAATTTTCCAAAATTGTTAATGAGCATGCACTACTTTTATTACAACAAAAAATCAACTTAAATGTACAAATAAAAATGGTTCAATAGTTTTAACAGTTTACTCACACTGCATTGGAGTGGTTTTTTCTGCCTAATCCCTACCTCCTATCTCAAATGTTCTGAACCTGTCCTAGCTTTGAAGATGTGTTTAAATAACAACTTTCCAATCTTCCCTTTGGTGGAAGTGCTGGCTCTTTCTATAAATCTCAATATCATTTCTGGGAACATGTAATACATCACTTTTTATATTAAATTACTGTCATTAGTAAACATACTTAGTATCTCCAAAAATATGATAAAGTTTTCCGGAGCTTATAGTTCTTCCTTGTCTTTGTATTTATCTATGCATTCATCTGTTCATTCACTTGTTCACTTATTCAATTGACAGTAATTATTGAATATCTCTCTATGATATGTCAGGTATTATATAAAATACAAGGAGATATGAGTAAAAAGAAAACATCTGTACAACAATTGTGGAAAACAGTATGGAGGTTCCTTAAAAAACTAAAAACAGAACAGCCATTATTGTTGTTCAGTCACTAAGTCATGTCTGACTCTGCAACCCCATGGACTGCAGCACATCAGGCTTCCCTGTCCTTATCATCTCCTGGAGTTTGCTCAGATTCATTTCCATTGAGTCAGTGATACTATTTAACCATCTCATGCTCTGCTGGCCCCTTCTGCTTTTGTCTTCAATCTTTCCCAGAGTCAGGGACTTTTCCAGTGAATCCGCTCTTCCCATCAGGGGGCCAAAGGACAGGAGCTTCAGCTTTAGCGTCAGTCCTTCCAATGAACACTCAGGACTGATTTCCTTTAGGATGGACAGGTTGGATCTCCTTGTAATCCAGGAGACTCTCAAGAGTCTTCTCTAACACCACAGTTCGAAAGCATCAGTTCTTTGGTGCTTAGCCTTCTTTATGATCCAACTCTCATATCCATACATGACTACTGGAAAAACCATAACTTTGACTATATGGACCTTTGTCGGCAAAGTGATGTCTCTGTTTTTTAATATGCTGTCTAGATTTGTCTTAGCTTTTATTCCCAAGAGCAAGCCATATGACCCAGCAATCCCACTACTGGGCATATACTCTAGGAAAACCACAATTCAAAATGATACATGTACCCCATTGTTCACTATGTCACTATTTGCAATAGTCAAAACATGGAAACAATCTAAAGGCCCAACAATAGATGAATGGATAAAGATGTGATACATATATACAGTGGAATATTACTCATCCATAAAAAGGAACAAAATTGGGTCATTTGTAGAGGTGTAGATGGACCTAGAGTTTGTCATACAGAGTGAAGTCAGAAAAAGAAAAACAAGTATTGTATATTAATGCATAGACAGAAGAACTGTACAAAAAAGATCTTCACGACCCAGATAATCATGATGGTGTGATCACTCACATAGAGCCAGATATCCTGGAATGTGAAGTCAAGTGGGCCTTAGAAGGCATCACTAAGAACAAAGCTAGAGGAGGTGATGGAATTCCAGTTGAGCTATTTCAAATCCTCAAAGATGATGCTGTGAAAGTGCTGCACTCAATATGACAACAAATATGGAAAACTCAGCAGTGGCCACAGGACTGGAAAAGGTCAGTTTTCATTCCAATCACTAAGAAAGGCAATGCCAAAGAATGCTCAAACTACCTCACAACTGTACTCATCTCACACACTAGTAAAGTAATGCTCAAAATTCTCCAAGCCACGCTTCAGCAATACGTGAACTGTGAACTTCCAGATGTTCAAGCTGGTTTTAGAAAAGGCAGAGGAACCAGAGATCAAATTGCCAACATCCACTGAATCATTGAAAAAGCAAGAGATTTCCAGAAAAACATCTATTTCTGCTTTATTGACTATGCTGAAGCCTTTGACTGTGTGGATCACAATAAACTGTGGAAAATTCTGAAAGAGATGGGCATACAAGACCTCCTGATCTGCCTCTTGAGAAACCTGTATGCAGGTCAGGAAGCAACAGTTAGAGTTGGACATGGAACAACAGACTGGTTCCAAATAGGAAAAGGAGTGTGTCAAGGCTGTATATCATCACCCTGCTTATTTAACTTATATGCACAGTACATCATGAGAAATGCTGGGCTGGAGGAAGCACAAGCTGGAATGAAGATTGCTGGGAGAAATACCAATAACCTCAGATATGCAGATGACACCATCCTTATGGCAGAAAGTGAAGAAGAACTAAAGAGCCTCTTGATGAAAGTGAAAGAGGAGAGTGAAAAAGTTGGCTTAAATCTCAACATTCAGAAAACTAAGATCATGGCATCCGGTCCCGTCACTTCATGGCAAATAGATGGGGAAACAGTGGAAACAGTAGCTGACTTTATTTTTTTGGCTCCAAAATCACTGCAGATGGTAATTGCAGCCATGAAATTAAAAGACACTTACTTCTTGGAAGGCAGGTTATGACCAACCTAGACAGCATATTAAAAAGCAGAGACATTACTTTGCCAACGAAGGTCTGTCTAGTCAAGGCTATGGTTTTTCCAGTGGTCATGTATGGATGTGAGAGTTGGACTATAAAGAAAGCTGAGCGCCAAATAATTGATGCTTCTGAACTGTGGTGTTGGAGAAGACTCTTGAGAGTCCCTTGGACTGCAAGAAGATCCAACCAGTCTATCCTAAAGGAGATCAGTCCTGGGTGTTCATTGGAAGGACTGATGTTGAAGCTGAAACTCCAATACTTTGGCCACCTGAGCGAAGAGCTGACTCATTGGAAAAGACCCTGATGCTGGGAAAGATTGAGGGCAGGAGAAAAAGGGGACGATAAGAGGATGAGATGGTTGGATGGCATCACCGACTCAATGGACATGGGTTTGGGTGGACTCCGGGAGGTGGTGATGGACAGGGAGGCCTGGTGTGCTGGGGTTCATGGGGTCGCAAAAAGTTGGACACGACTGAGCGACTGAACTGAACTGAATGCATATACCTGAAATCTAGAACAATGGTTCATATGAACCTATTTTTAGGAATAGAGATGCAGATGTAAAGAATGGACATGTGGACACAGGAGGAGAAGGGCAAGGGACAAATTGGGAAATTAGGATTGACATACATACACTACCATGTTTAGAATAGAGAGCCAGCGGGAAGATGCTATATAGCAAAAGGAGCTCAACTCCATGTTCTGTGATGACCTGGAAGGGTGGGATGGGGCGTGGGTATAGAAGGGAGTTGCAAGAGGGAACTGATTCACCTCTTTGTACAGCAGAAACTAACAGGGCATTGTAAAGCAATTATACTCTAATAAAGAAAAAGAAATAAAATGTAAACAAAGTAATCTAATCATGGATAAGAAGAGACAGAGACAGATTTAATACAATGTGATAATTTCTACAAGAGAGAACAAGGTACAATAATAAGGTAACAGAGTGTTTAATTCTACTTGAAGGAAGTCAGGGAGGCCCTCATAGAAGTACTGACTCCTTGAATTAATTTTTTACTAGGTCTGACAGGCATTTCCCAGGCACATGAACAGAATTTTGTGAGAGAGAAGGGCAAAATACCTACATAAGGCCCAAAATAGTAAAAACATATTAAAACATAAAAAAAAATGTAGAACAGAAGAAAGTTCTGTTTTGTGTGGTTAAAAGCAGAGTGTGTGAGGGGAGGTTTGAGAGGGACTAGAAGCTTTGAATGTCACATTTCCCCCCAGTGCTTTGAACATAGTATTGATTTACCAAATGTTTGCTGAAGGTTGCAGTCCTTTGGGATCTATAGCAGGCACTGTGTCCCTACACTGCCCCTTCTAGATATGGGACATCAAGCCTGGCTAAATCACGGAATAGCAATGCACTGTCTCAATTCTCTCATTTCTTCAGACAAGGAAGATGAACTAACGTTTTAAGTGATTATAATGCAACTTCTAGAGAAGAGACTGTGTTGGTAAATGTCTAGACCACTGCTGCTTTTCTAGCCTGTATTAAAAAGCTTGACTGAATATAGTACATGTGCGGTACCCCAATGGTATGTGTTTATCCTACTTAGGGGACAAGTTGCCAAAAATGGGTTTCCTTAGCATTAAATTACTTAGTCCGCTCATCAATTGAAATAGATGAGCACCATATTAAATGATCAAGGGAGGGGAAGGCACAGGCTCAGTGGGGAAAGATAAAATTTAAAAACTATAATATTTATTATCACAGTAAACAGAATATTTTCTTTCTTTAAAAAATACAAAGAAAAATGAATACATCAGATGGTGAAATTTGTTCACAATAATGTAGCAATTAGGATACAAACATATTTCTAAAAGCCTCGCTAAAACTTTAAAGCACTATAATAGTATTATTGGTTTTTCAAGAATATAGCCTGAGAAATTAAATCACTGAGTTCACTAAAGAAAGAAATTAATTCCAAATGGTCACTGCTACTATTTTTCTACTTTCAAGAAATTCTAGCCTCTATATTCAAGCAGTTTTTCTCTAAGTGCCAAGTTACTTTCAAGAAATCCTAGCCTCTATATTCAAGCAGTTTTTCTCTAAGTGCCAAGTATTTGTAATAGATTTTTTTTTGATAGGAAGTAGTACTATTGTATTTTCTGAATCTTTGTTCTGATCTGCTGCTTAAAAACAATCTCCCCTGAGTGAAAGGACAAAGAGCAGAACTGGCATCAACACATAGATCTGGATCTAAAGAAAAGAAGCTCGTCTCATACCTTCAATAGGCTTTGGTACAAAATGTGATGAGGGCTTGGTTTTCTTCACTCTGTTCCCCTTCATAATCTGGCCTTCCTTATTGAGTCCCAAAAACCAAGCTCGGCCTGATTCTTGCTGACGGTACAGTGTGGAAGAATAGATCACATAGTAGTTTTCAAACACAGATTCCTTAAATTTGCATTCTGGAGTGAAAACGTCCTGCAGAAAGATAAAAAAGAAGATACAATAGAGAGAAAGCTTTTAATAATGTATCAGCAATAAGTCTGAAATATAGGCCCTCTGTTCAGAAAAAAATGAGAAATAATTACATGTAATTTTTGTTAGCATTTGGTTATAAAGATTTATCATACAAAATCAAGCAACAAGATTTCCTTTCTAAACAACCTTTTTACTCCACAGAACACAATTGCTCAAGCTTGAATCATTCCTTGGGCTAAACTAATATCAATCAAGATTGTGCTCAAGTCCAAAATTAGACCTCAGTACAATGTTTATAAATTTAAGAGAATGGTTATTATGCATTTTTGTGGCCCTTAGCATGTAAAATGTAACAATGGAAATCAAAATATAACACAACCACAGCACATGCAGGCTTGAGCAGATGATTTTCAAGGGAGAACCCTATATATTCATAAATCTGTTAAACAGCCAAAGCTTGTAACATAAAATCACTAGTATACTGGCTGTTTTCTTAATGTCAGTAACTTTCCGATTTCAGGTAAAGATACCCAGGAAAATATTACTATTTCATTGTTTGATCTCTAGTGAAACATAGAATGAGCAATTTAGTTCAAGAAGGAACCTTAGTAGTCCTCTACCTCATCTCTATCACTTGATAAGTGACCATCAAAAGGTTATATGATTAATAAAAAGTTAAACAACAACAAAATAACTGTATCCATGCCAGAACTCATATTTATTGCTTCATAATCTCAAGTTCACCTTTTCTGCCTCTCAAGTTCACCTTTTCTACCTGAGTCTTGTTCAGGGACTTACAATGAGATTTTACAATCAATACAATAAAATCAAATTCTAACAAGCCAACTGAACAAAATGCATTTCATGGAAAGAAGAAATTTCTCCCCTTCAAAGAGAAACAGAAGAAAAGCAAATGTGACTGCATCTTCTTCAGTAGCAAACAAGTAAACAATCCTTCAAGCAAACAAGAACTCTACATGACAAACATATTCACAAGTCACTGTTATCTTCACTAAGTACTAGAGGAATCTCTTCCTTGTAACTCTTTCAATCAAAGACAGCAGTGATTTAATGCAGTTCCATATGGGGTTAAGTTACTGAGGAATATGTAGGACTAAAGCTGTTAAAACCATGTCCCTGGAGGTGATTCTTCCAGACTAATCCCGTAGATTCATTTGCAGAGAGCTACAGCGATGCATCTATGTGGACAGATGAAGGTCTTTAGTGATGATGAAACCATTGAAAGGACTCTGTTCATTTTAAATGGTTCAAAAATTATAGGCCCAAAAAATGAGACTAAAAAATATGAGAAGGGAAATGGAAAGGTGGTTTTACACATTAAAATAATAATAATATTTCAATAAAAATTATTATATTGATAATAAAAATATGATGTCACAGAATACTCTCAGTTTTAAGTAAACTTGGTGGCTTAAGAATCAGAGAAACAATTGACTATGTGGTGCCATTTCATAACTGCTAAGATGGCTATATCAAAAAAGATGCATAATGAAAAGTATTGGTGAGGATTTAGAAGAACTACAATCCTCATCCCTTGCTGGTAAAAATGTAAATAGTGCAGCAGCTGTGGGAAATAGTTTGGTAGTCCCACACAAGGTTAAACATCCAGTTACCACATGATCTAGTAATTCTACTTCTAGGTATGTACCTGTGAGACACGAAGATATATGTCCACATGTGAACTTATACACAAATATTCATAGGAGCATTATTCATAATGTGGAAACAATTCAAACATCTATTAATGGACAAACAGATAAACAAATGTGATATATCCATACAATGAAATATTATTTAGCCTTTAAAAAGGATGGGGTACTGATTCATGTGACAATACAGATGAATCTCAAAAACATTAAGCCAGACACAATAGGTCACATGTTGTATGATCCGATGTGTATGAAACGTACAGAACAGGCAAATACAGAGACAAAACATAGATTAGTGGCTGCCAAAAGCTGAGGAGATGGGTAAATGGGGAATGACAGCTTTCTTGGAGAGACAAAAAGTATCCTGGGATTAGACTGCACAACTTTGTGGAAAAGAATTGAAGAATATAGTGTAAAAACATGCATTTTAGGGTAGGTGAATTATAAATAATTAAAAAAAGAAAGAATAAAATAAAAAAACGGAAAGAATCAGAGCAATGAAGTGACTAGAGAAACTGAGGGGGGAATATGAAACTATAGTATATTCCTTATCTGGCAACAGAAAACATCCTAAATTATAGTCCTGTGCTCTGGACAATGGGCTCTCTTATGACCCTGTCTCAATATTATTAGGACATAGTTTAACAATTGTCACGGAGAAGGCAATGGCACCCCATTCCAGTACTCTTGACTGTTAAATCCCATGGACGGAGGAGCCTGGTAGGCTGCAGTCCATGGGGTCGCTAAGAGTCGGACATGACTGAGTGACTTCACTTTCACTTTTCCCGTTCGTGCACTGGAGAAGGAAATGGCAACCCACTCCAGTATTCTTGCCTGGAGAATCCCAGGGATGGGGGAGCCTGGTGGGCTGCCATCTATGGGGTCGCACAGAGTCGGACACGACTGAAGCAACTTAGCTTAGCTGACAATTGTCAAATATGGGAATCAAAGTGATTCAAATTAAATTTATAAGATAAATTAAAACTCCTGGCTTCCTTCTAGTACTAGGTTAAAAAGAGTTAGAAAAAGCTAAAATTTCACTACAGATTTCTTTACTAGCTCTATTTTTAAAAAACAAATCCAAATAATCCCAAAGCTTTTGTTCAATACAAATGAACGCTAGATGCTAAGGGACTCTTCAAAACTCAGTGACTAAGTTCTACATATAAGATCTCAGACCTTATAACAGGAATTAGGAGAAATATAGGGGGCAAGGAATTGTGTGTAAATACATCTTATCATACATGTAATACCTATTTAATTCATAGAAATATGAAAATTTGGAGATAGATAGAAAGCTGCTTAGTGATAGTTCAGTTTGCTGCCTTTATTTAACAAAGTAATGGAAGCCCATGATAGTGAAATAACTGTTTTATGAGTTGTAGGATATTAGCAGCAGATCAAGACCCTGGGCTAGAACCTGGACCCTGACTACCAGTTCAGTACTTTTTCCAGTGCCACACAATGCTTCCTTCCTATTTTGCCAAGCCTGCTTTAGGTACCAAGCTGTTAATTGGAGGCAAGCCATCATTAAACCCACGCTCACCTGGTATAGTTACTATGTTATCTTTCATACATACTTTTATTTAATAAATAGTAAACTCCAAGGTTTCCATTTAGTTTCACAACTGTTTAAAGCCAGCTCCTAGAAAAGCAAAAGTCCAGAAAATTGGTCAGGGACTAAAATACTGGGGCATGAGCCAGTAATTACACCTGTGGCACAGATTGAGCCTTAAAATTCTGAGTTGGCAAATGGAGATCCCAGGTAAAGCACTCCAGGTCATAATCAGATGTAAAAAGTCAAGTGGAGTATCCCATTTAAAATTTTAAAGAGGCAATTCAGAGTCAAAATTCAGAAATGAGGCAGTGATAGTATCTGGCTGGTGGCAGGGTGGGGGAACATTTCAGGAGGAAAAAAAATGGCAAAAGCTTCATGCAGGCACTTCTGTGGGGGCAGAGCCAACCTCCTAGAAATGGGGAGGAAAGCCTTAAGAACACTGAGCCAACTTGGGCAGTCATTCTAAGTGCAACCTTTACAATATGTTCACAATTTTCATTTTCAATATAAAGTCGGGCATCAAAGACTTTACATCCTTGTGATTACCACACTATTAGTGTAATGAGAAATCAAGAGTCTTATACTTGAAATAGGAAAATTGGGGTTTTGCTTCCAGACACATACATATTAGTTGTGGGACTTCAGGTAAGTGGTTAAACTTCTCTGAATTTCATATTTTCAATTGTAAGTTATTTTAAGGAAAATAAGATGATAGCTCTGAAAGCATGATGTAATGCACTTATAGAATTAAAAAAAAAAACTCCAATGCACTATTATTCTTAAATTTTTTTCTTATGGCAAGAAAAATAGAATCAGTCATGTAACTAGACATTTAGTTCTGTGTTTTGTCATCTGCGTGTGTGCGTGCTTAATCGCTTATCTGACTCTTGAAAACCCCATGAACTGCAGCCCACCAGCCTGCACTGTCCATGGAATTCTCCAGGCAAGATGAAGTGGCTAAGTGTATCCCTTCTCCCATGCATCATCTCAACCCAGGAATCGAACAGGGGTCTCCTGCATTGCAAGCAGATTCTTTACCATCTGACTCACCTGGGAAGCCCTGTTTTTTTCATAGATGATTATATTTCTTCCAGCATCCATGACCCTATACCGTAAATTAAGCTTTATCCTACACAGATTGTTCCCACTATAACTAAAACAAATAACACATACACGTATTTTTAAAAATCATTGAAAGCTTTTAACTTCAGCTTCATTTTTCATTCCAATCCCAAAGAAAGGCAATGCCAAAGAATGTTCAAACTACTGCACAACTGCACTCATCTCACGTGCTAGCAAAGTAATACTCAAAATTCTCCAGCTAAGCTTCAACAGTACATGAATTGTGAACTTCCAGATGTTCAAGATGGATTTAGAAAAGGCAGAGGAACCAGAGAACAAATTGCCAAAATCCACTGGATCATCAAAAAAGCAAGAGAGTTCCAGAAAAACATCTATTTCTGCTTTATTGACTATGCCAAAGCCTTTGACTGTGTGGATCACAATAAACTAGAAAATTCTGAAAGAGATGGGAATACCAGACCACCTGACATGCCTCTTGAGAAATCTATATGCAGGTCAGGAAGCAACACTTAGAACCGGACATGGAACAACAGACTGGTTCCAAATAGGAAGAGGAGTATGTCAAGACTGTATATTGTCACCTTGCTTATTTAACTTATATGCACAGTACATCATGAGAAAAGCTGGGCTGAAGGAAGCACAAGCTGGAATCAAGATTGCTGGGAGAAATATCAATAACCTCAGATATGCAGATGACACCATCCTTATGGCAGAAAGTGAAGAAGAACTAAAGAGCCTTTTGATGAAAGTGAAAGAGGAGAGTGAAAAAGTTAGCTTAAAGCTCAACATTCAGAAAACTAAGATCATGGCATCCATTCCCATCTCTTCATGGCAAATAGATGGGGAAACAGTAGAAACAGTGACAGACTTTCTTTTCTTGGGCTCCAAAATCACTGCAGATGATGATTGCAGCCATGAAATAAAAAGACGCTTACTCCTTGGAAGAAAAGTTATGACCAACCTAGACAGCATATTAAAAAGCAGAGACATTACTTTGCCAACAAAAGTCCGTCTAGTCAAGGCTATGGTTTTTCCAGTGGTCATGTATGGATGTGAGAGTTGGATGGTGAAGAAAACTGAGCACTGAAGAATTGATGCTTTTGAACTGTTGTGTTGGAGAAGACTCTTGAGAGTCCCTTGGACTGCAAGGAGATCCAACCAGTGCATCCTAAAGGAAATCAGTCCTGGGTGTTCACTGGAAGGACTGATGTTGAAGTTGAAACTCAAATATTTGGCCACCTGAGTGAAGAGCTGACTCATTTGAAAAGACCCTGACGTCGGGAAATATTGAGGGCAAGATGAGAATGGGACAACAGAGGATGAGATGGTTGGAAGGCATCACCGACTCAATGGACATGAGTTTGGGTAAGCTCCGGGAGTTGGTGATGGACACAGAGGCCTCGCGTGCTGCGGTTCATGAGGTCACAAAAAGTTGGACGTGACTGAGCGACTGAACTGAACTGAAGTATATCCTATGATTGACAATTTTATTTCTGGATTTATACCCAAATGAAACCTGTCTAGCTATCTATTTATTAATCATTTAGTTTATCTATTAATATCTTTAACTATCCCCCAAAAGACATGTACAAGAATGGTCACACTAGCACTATTCATAACTACCCCCAAGTGGAGACACCCCAAATGCCTGGGTATGTAACATATCCTGACAATAAGATACTACAGAGCAATGAGAATAAACAAGCTACAACTATAATAATATGGATGATTCTCACCAACATAATGTGGAGAAAAATAAATCAAGCAATAAATACAGTTACATACTATTTATTTCAATTATATAAAGCTCAGAAGCAGGTAAAATTAATGTATTGTAGAACTCAGGACAGTCATAACTTTGTTCAAGGAGAGTAATTAGTGAGGTGCAGCAAGGGGAAGACTTTGGGGTGCTGGCCATGACGTGTTTCTTTGCAAATCAGTTCACATCTTTGAACCTCAACTCCTTTATCAAAAAACTGAAGATACGTTTACTACAGACTCACGAGGCTATAAAGATCAAATTATATAACCTATGTATACAAGCTATTTGAAGACCCATACAATTACTTGAAATCATTTCTTTAATATAGAAGACTGACTTCATAACTTAAAACATAAAAGTTTCTACATTTCATGGTGATAATTGCTTAGAATACATTTTTTGAGAAGAAAAGAATGTTATGTGATTTAATCACAACCACTTTTCACTCCTTCTAGCTTTACTAAATGCACGTTAAAATGCATGCTTTACAACTCAAGTAGGGATCCACGACTTGTATAATTCTGTATGATTAATATAATTAAATGGTACCACAATTATGACTCATCTTCATCTGGTTCTTTGTAGAGCCCCATTTCTCGCTCACTGCTCTAGCTCCAATAATCCATGGGATGAAAGGGCACTGAATTAATGAATACTCACTGCACTTTAGCCACTGGAATCCTTGGTGTTTCTCAAAAATAACAAGCACAAACCATCTCAAGTCCTACACAATTAATTTTCTTTGTTCTGAGAAACCTCTTCAATAACATATTAACTGGCTTGCTCCCTCATCTCCTTCAGGTCACTGCTCAAGTCTGACTATCTCAGAGACCTCTCCTGATTACCTTACGTAATTTAGCACCTCCTCCAGTCACCTTCTAATTCTTCACCTTGTTTTTTCCTTCACAATTGAACATTACCAGGATAAGTTTTATGAAGGTAATTACTATGTTATATTTCCCTCAAATTCTCGACAGTCCTTGGAATTAAAAAAAAATCTACTCCAACCAAATAGTATGACGAAAAGACATCCTGAGACATGGATTTTTATTCCTGTGTATCTCTGATTTGTGTTCACATTGGGATGATCATTTTCCTTCTTAAGCTCCTTGTTCCCCTAAATGAAAAATTGTTGTTTGTTGAACAGGCAACCTAAAATGCTTTTTTGACTTAAATCTTCTATAGCTTTATCATTCATATTAAGCAGTCACATAATTTCTTGAAATTAAGCAATCAAGATAAAATTTTGTTATTTCAAAAACAATGTTTACTTACCAGAGAGAAATGGTAGTGATATACTGTTATTAAGAAAACAAAATGCAAAAGAAAAGGTAATATGAGAAAATAAGCTTTGACATTATATAGGTAATTATGACTATTTAGTCTCCTTATGAAATGTAAAAATTACTGATTTTCCAAACATATACTAGATACAAAGAACTCTCTAGTTTTGATTTTTTCCCTTCCAATTGTAAACCAAAATCTAAACTCTTCTTAATGTTCAAACACATCTTTCCTGTTTGCTGTAAACTTTGCTTATTGGGTTGTTTATAAAGAAGGAATCAAGTACTTGACAATTATTGCTACACAGTTTACATTCAACAATTCCAGAGACTCACAGTTCCTTTAGTCTTAAGCTTTGGATATTTGGCTGTGAAGCTTCTGGTTCACTAATTTCATTAGTGACTTTTAGATGCACAGAGCCTGAAAATCTTTGGAATATTAATAGTTGCTTTGTTAACTGTGTTGTCAGACATAATGATATTAAATCAAGCAAGAGAACTATTGTTTCCTATCCTGACAAGAGGCAAAGAAAATGCTGAAATACATTATCTTAAATGAAGCATTTTTAAAAAACTGAATTGCTTTGACTAGAACAAGTCTAATTTTATAACTGAAAAAACTGCTGATATGGGAATCTTTATATACTTTTGAGATATATTTTTCACTGGAAAACTCCTGAGTTAATTTCTCTAAAACTAAAAGTTCTTTGTTAACACTTTCTTTGCAAAATCTTACAAGGAAACAGGGTAAATTTATATCATCATAAAATAATGAAACCTGTAGTGTATTGGAAACATAATTTTGGAGGCATATAGACACAAATATTCATCTCCCTGATTTTTAAACTTGGACAGGTTACTTAATTTCCCTAAAGTTCAGTTTTATCATCTGTAAGTTAACACTAATCATACCTTCACTGTAAGGTTATGATTATTAAACAAGAAAATGTAGGTATGCTTGGGACTTCCCTGCAGTCCAGTGGTTGAGACTTTACCTTCCAATACAGCGGGTATAGGTTCGATCCCTGGTCTGGGGGCTAAGATACCACGTGGCCTCCCAGCCAAAAAAACAAAACATAAAACAGAAGCAATATTGTAACAAATTCAATGAAGATAAAAGAATGGTCCACATCAACAAGAACAAAAAAATCAAAAAGAAAAAAAAAAGACAACAAGGTTATGCTAAACACAGTACTTGGTATATTACTTTGCTTTCTTATTACAATTTTCAGGTGATATTTGATATCACAAATGTGAATGGGTTCCCCTGAGCAGTAGGTTGAGAAAAGTCACTTTCCTTATGGAATCTTAATTGTGTGTCCTGAGTTTCTCCTCCTTATAAGAGGCTAATCAAGGTTATACTTCTTAAGGTTCAATTTGGTCATCTACTTACAGAGCACACATAAATGTGACCATTTCTCTTTTTCTAGTGGAGGATGTCTTTGACATTAATCTGAGATAAGTGATGTGATGATATTACTTTCTAATGAGGTGTGATACAACATAGGCATCATTTGACTTACCCTTTAGCCAGAAGCCTGCAAGTAAGTCTAGCGGTGGAATGAGCAGTGGGAATTAGGAGAAGACCAGCTATGGGGTCGCACAGAGTCGGACACAACTGAAGCGACTTAGCAGCAGCAGTAGCAGTGGATAAGGGAATATGAAAGTGAACAGTGACAGTCGCTCAGTCGTGTCCGACCCTTTGCAACCCCATGGACTATACAGCCCATGGAATTCTCCAGGCCAGGATACTGGAGTGGGTAGCTTTCCCTTCTCCAGGGGATCTTCCCGACCCAGGAATCGAACTGGGGTCTCCTGCATTGCAGGTGGATTCTTTACCAACTGAGATACCGGGAAGCCATAACGGAATATATCATGTTGCAATTCACTGTTATCACCAGAATTATTTCCAGAAGTCTGAATGTTCTTGAGACAGAAAGCATACATTGGGGGAACAATGGAATTCTCCAATTAAAAACATCATTAGTTCTTATGAAGTGACCATGTACACAGTATGTAACCAAATAACCCTTTATGATTGAGTCTGAAAATCAAGCCAGAGGGTATATTGAAGACCCTCAACACATTTATGTAAGAGGTTCTGTGTCTCTGGTGCCTCAAACTCTGTCTTCCTTTCTCGGGATAAGGATGAAGGTAGGAATGTTTTCAAATTCCCCTATTTCAAGTTAAACAGTGTTACAACTTTTAGAAAGTCACTCTGAATACTCTAAAGGACCCCAGAAATATCAACGAAGCAGAGAAATACATTTTTTAAAACATGAAATTTCCCAATTTAAAATATTTAATCTGTCAACTTCAATGAAGTCACAATAATCAATATCAAACTTAATTTCCTTTTATAAATAATTATAAAACTGGACAAAGTAGATGGGACAGCAGTTTCCAAGCACTTGTCAACTAGAATTTCATGGTTTTCTTTGAGAGAAGGAAAATGCATTGGGGTATGCACCATATTAACTCTGGCTTTATTATTTTTTCTTTTTAAAATTTATTTTATTGAAGTATAGCTGATTTACAATCCTGGCTTTTTTCAAGGGGCACTTTTCAACCTTGACATGGAAAGGTGAAGTTGAAGTATAGCCAGTTGGTTTTTTGAGCTACGGTATTAGAAACTGGAGTTTGGAACTACTAAGGGGACTTGAGTTTCTGCAGAAAGGTGCCAAAGAAAAGGAGACTGATGGCATTAAGGGTAGGAGTCTGTATGGGAATTTCCTGATGGTCCTGTGTTTATAGATAGACTTCATATGCTCAGAATGAGACTCCTCAAGCTAGCAGAGAATACCTACTGCAAGTTTGAGAACTGAATAAACATACCACAATTGGGCAGGGCTGGAATATGATGAACTTCTACACAAGCCAGAAAGGAGAGACTTCAATAAACACACTGGACATTTGTTGAAGACCTCAAAAGATCATATTACTCTAAATAAGGTTTTCCTCCAACCCCAGACTAAAGACAGAAGCAAAATAATCAAGACCTAAACACACATACACAGACACACACCCTGACAGGATCAAGAAAATCTATTATTTTTTAATCTAAATGTCAGGAAAAAAGCACACTCATATTATACAAATATCAAGCACACAATAAAAATTATAAAACATGGATACAAGCAAGGCAATGTAATCCATCATTAAGCAATCAACAGAAAAGACCACATGATGACCCTGATGTTAGAATCAATAGACAGGATTTTAAAATAGCTCCTATTAGTATGCTACATGACTTAAGGAAAAAGGACATAATGGGTAAACAAAAAATATCAGTGAAAATTGGAAGTGATGATTAAAAGAAAGAAACAACCTTTCTAGAATTGAAAAGAACAATATTTAAGGGTAAAACCCTGGATGTATTTATTGACAGATTAGAAACTGGCAAATAAAAGTATCAATGAACCTGAAGACAGAGTAAGTGAAATTATCCAGGCTAAAACAGACAGATAAATATTTAAATCCTCCCAAACATAAAACAGAACCAGTAACCACTGACAGTACCAAACTGTCTAGCTATGTTGAAGAAAAAAAAATAGAATTAAGTAGAAAAAAATGGTTAAAATTTATCAAATATGGTAAAAATAAAAATTTGTTTTGATCCACATCAAAGAAGTTTAGCAAACTCTGAGCAGGAGAAAGAAACCAAAACTATGCTCCAAGCACATTACAACCAAACTTCTGAAAGATAAAAAAAAAGTTAAAATGAAACAAAGAAGATACAAAGACACATGAAACACAGCAAACAGTGGCAGCTCGAGGACAACGGAGGGAAGTCATGAAAATGCTGAAATAAAAAACAAATTGAATCTATAATTCTATATCCAGTACAAATATCCTTCAAAGCTGGTGAGATAAAGTAAAAATATTTTCAAACAAACAAAATGAGTGAATTCATTTTTAGAGGACTTGCATTATAATGGGTTTGGGGTTGGGGAGATCCCCCAGAGAAGGGAACGGCTACCCATTCTAGTATTCTGGCCTGGACAATTCCATGGTCTGTATAGTCCATCAAGTTGCAAAGAGTCTGACATGACTGAGCAACATTCACTGTACTTTTGGACTTCCCTGGTAGCTCAGCTGGTAAAGAATCTGCCTGCAATGCAGGAGACCCTGATTCCTGGGTTGGGAAGAACCCCAGGAGAAGGAATAGGCGACCCATTCCAGTATTCTTGGGCTTCCCTGGTGGTTCAGCTGTAAAGAATCCACCTGCAATGTGGGAGACTTGGGTAAGATCCCTGGTTTGGAAAGATTCCCTGGAGAAGGGAACCCACTCCAGTATTCTGGCCTGGAGAATTCCATTGACAGAGGAGCCTGGCAGGCTGCTGTCATTGAGATCACAGAGTCAGACATGACTGAGCAACTTTCACTCACTTACAGTATAATAAATGCTAAAAGATGCTATTTGGACTGAAAGGAAATTATACTGGATGGAAACTAGGTTACATAGGAAAGGATAAATATCACACTGGCAATCATAAACATGTTGATAAATATAAAAGAACATATTTTTTCTTCTTTTAATATTTTAAAGCATAAATAACATTGCACTGAGAGGGCTATAACATAAAAACATATACACGGAACTGCAGAAAGAAGAGAGGTTTAATTTAAATATATTATTTTAAGGTTCTTATAGTGTATATGAAGTGTTTAACATTAATTCTAAGTCAACTATCAAAAAGTAAGAATCACTGGTATACTTTCTACAGAAAGAACTACAAATAGAAAAGGGTAGAACTAAGAAGGCAACACAGGAATTAAAATGAGTCATAAAAAGCATTAATTAAACAAAAATAAATAAGAAGAAAAATGGAAAAATAAAAGTGAGTTGAGATAAATAGAAAACAAACAAGTAAGGTGTTAGTTTAAACCCAATCATAGTGATCACCACATTCATTGCAAAGAGAGCATCCACTCCAACTAGAAGGCAGAGCCTGGCTGTCTGATCAAAAATGCAAAACTCAACAATATATTATCTAGAAGTGACAACCATAAGTCTCCTAGAGGTCGAAAGTAAAACTGTAAAGAACATATACCCAAGTCAACAGTAAGCACAGATGCATGCATGCTCAGTCACTCGGTTGTGTCCAACTTTTTGTGACCCCATGGACTGTAGACCACCAAGTTCCTCTGTCCATGGAATTTTCCAGTCAAGAATACTGAAGTGGGTTGCCTTTTCCTACTCCAGGAAATCTTCCTAACCCAGGAATTGAACTCACGTCTCCTGTGTCAGATTCCTTACAATTGTGCCATCTGGGAAGCCCAAGCATAGATTTGGCTATAGCAGGATCAGACAAAACATGCTTCAAGACAAGGAGTACTACCAGAGGTAAAAAGGAACATTTCATAATAATCAAGGGTCAGGGCATCAGGATCCAGACATAATAACTCTACTTATATAGTTGTCCTTGGACAGTAAGGAGATCAAAACAGTCAATACTAAAGGAAATCAACCTTAAATATTCACTGGAAGGACTGATGCTGAAGCTGAAGTTCCAATACTTTGGCCACCTGATGCAAAGAGCTGACTCAGTAGAAAAGACCCTGATGCTGGGAAAGATTGAGGGCAGGAGCAGAAGGGGGTGACAGAGGATGAAATGGTTAGATGGCATCACAGACTCAATGGATTTGAGCAAAATCCAGGAGATAGTGAAAGACAAGGAAGCCTGGTGGGCTGCAGTTCATGAGGTCGCAAAGAGTCAAATCGTAAATAGTAATAATAATATCTCAAAATATATGAAGCAAAAAGCAACAGAAGGAAAAGAGGTAACAAACAAATACACAAATATAGTTAAAGATTTTAATATTTCTCTCTCAACAACTGTTAGAAGACACAGCAAAACTCAGTAAAGATAACAAAAAACTCTGAGGGCTATCAAATTACTTGACTTAATCAATATTGTAGAACACGATTCCAAACAACAGTGGAATGAATATTTTTTGAATGCATATAGAACATTCACTAAGCAAATGTTGGCCCTTATGAAAAGACAAAAGACTAATACTTTACAGAGTATGATCACTGACAATAACAAAATTAAATTAATAAAATTAAACATCTTAAAAATCCTTGAATGCTTGGAATTAGACTTATAAAGAATCCATGGGCCATGGAAGAAATCACAAAGGATATTAAAAATAGTTCTAACTATTCAATAACAAAACACAAAATATTAAAATTAGTAGGATGCAGCCAAAAG
The DNA here is from genome assembly GCA_024291935.2 of Okapia johnstoni. Lineage (NCBI taxonomy): Eukaryota > Metazoa > Chordata > Mammalia > Artiodactyla > Giraffidae > Okapia > Okapia johnstoni. The sequence continues at coordinate 76,806,314 of CM044311.1, read as the reverse complement.
CATACTATTAGGAAATGAGAATAAATTCTCATATTATAATGCACATACATACCCATTGACTCTCTTCTGGGAATATGACCAGTGATATAATAGCACATATTCAAAATGGAGTAAGTTCAAGATTGTATTCATGATAAAGATGTCTGTAACATCAAAATACTGAAAAATAGAAATGTCCTTCAATGGGGGATTGATTAAATAAATCCTGGCATAGTGATACAATGTAATATTATATAGCTGCTAAAGACAATAAAGCAGTTAATTGAGGACTCCTTTAGAAAGATCTCCATGATGCACATACACAGTTCAATAAAAGAAGAAATCTATAAAAGTGTATTTGTACATATCATCATTTGTATTAAATACACATACTTAAAATGCAAACACATATGAATTTGTACATTCTACCATTTGTGTTCAATATGCACATACACACAAATAGTTATTTGATTGTATTATGTTTAGAAAGTCTTTTGAAATATATACTAGAAATTGATAATATGCTTGCCTCCTGGGAGGAGATTTGGGGTGGTTGGAGAATACAGACTTACTTTCCTATATGCTTGTGCTACTGCTTGAAACAAGTTAAATTAAGAAGGAAAAAAAATTAGACAAGTGAAACAAACTCACTAACAGAATGTGGCTCTCGGACCTCTAATCATGAATGCAGTTGTTTCCACTCTTGTACGCAGGTGTCCTGTATTCCCAGAACCGCTAACTGAAGAGTTTGTCTTTTCTCCACTGTATATTCTTGCCTCTTTTGCCATAGATTAATTGACCACTAGGGCATGGGCTTGGAATGAGATGGTTAGATAGCATCAATGACTCAACAGATATGAGTCTGAGCAAACTCCAGGAGATAGTGAAGGACAGGGAAGCCTGGCATACTCCAGTCCATGGGGTCGCAAAGAGTCAGACACAACCTAATGACTGAAAACAACAATAAGGGCATGGGCTTATTTCTAAGCTCTCTATCTTGTTTCATTTATTTATACGTCTGTTTTTGTGCTAGTACCATACTGTTTTGATCACTGTAGCTTTGTACAAAATCTGAAGTCAGGGAGCCTGATTCTCCCAGCTGTGTTCTTCCTTCTCAAGATAATTTTGGCTATTCCAGGTCTTTCGTGTTTCCATACAAATTTTAAAGTTATTTGTTCTGATTCTGTGAAAAGTGTCATTGGTATTTTAATAGAGATTGTACTGACTCTGTAGATGGCCTTGGGTACTATGTTCATTTTAACAACATTGAATCTTCCAACTCAAGAACACGGTATATCTTTCCATCTGTTTGTGGCATCTTCAATTTCTTTCATCAGTGTCTTGTAGTTTCTGGAGTATGTTCTCTAACACCACGTGCAAAAATAAACTCAAAATAGATTAAAGACCTAAATCTAAGGCTAGATACTATAAAACTTGCAGAAAAACATAGGCAGGACACTCTTTGACAAACACTGCAGAATTTTTTTTGGATTTGTATCCTAAAGTAAAATAAATAAAAACAAAAGTAAAGAAATGGGGCATAATTAAACTTAAAAGCTTTAGCACAGCAAAGGAAACCATCAACAAAATGAAAAGACAACCTACTGAATGGGCAAAAATTTTTGCAAATTATATGACCAACAAGGGATTAATATCCAATGTATATAAACAGCTCATGCAACTTAACATCAAAAAAAAAAGCAAACAACCCAACTGAAAAATAGGCAGCACTAAATAGACATGTTTCCAAAAAAGGCAGGTGGTCAACAGGCACATGAAAAGGTGCTCAACATCATTAATTATCAGGGAAATGCAAATCAAACCACACCAAGAAATCACTTCACACCTGTCAGAATGACCAACATCAAAAACAAATAAACGAACAAACAGGTAGCAAATGTTGGTTAGGATGTGTAGAAAAGGAAACTCTTGTAAACTATTGATGAGAATGTAAATTGCTGCAGCCACTGTGAAAACAGTATGGCAGTTTCTCAAAAAAGTAAAACTAGAACTACAATATGACCTAGCAATTACACCACAGGATACATATCCTAAAAAGCTGCAAAACACTAATGCAAAAGATACATGCACCCCAATGTTCAGAGCAGTATTTGCAATAGACAAGATATGGGAGCAACCTAAGCGTTCATCAGCAAATGAATGGATAAAGAAGATGTGGTACATATACACATGTAAAATTCTGTCATTTGTAGCAACATGGATGGACTTAGAGGGTATCATGCTAAGTGAGAGCCTCTTGATGAAAGTGAAAGAGGAGAGTGAAAAAGCTGGCTTAAAACTCAACATTCAAAAAACTAAGATCATGGCATCTGGTCCCATTATTTCATGGCAAACAGTTGCGGAAACAGTGACAGACTTTATTTTCTTGGGCTCCAAAATCACTCAAGATGGTAACGTCAGTCATGAAATTAAAAGGCATTTATTCCTTGGAATAAAATCTATGACAAACCTAGACAGTTTATTAAAAAGCAGAGACGTTACTTTGCCGACAAAGGTCCATTTAGTCAAAGCTATGGTTTTTCCAGTAGTCATGTATGGATTGGAGAGTTGGATCATAAAGAAGGCTGAGTGCTGAAGAATTGATGGTTTTGAACTGTGGTGTTGGAGAAGACTCTTGAGAGTCCTTTGGACTGCAAGGAGATCAAACCAGTCAACCCTAAAGAAAATCAGTCCTGAATATTCATTGGAAAGACTGATGCTGAAGCTCCAATACTTTAGGCACCTGATGCAAAGAACTTATTCATTGGAAAAGACCCTGATGTTGGGAAAGATTGAAGGCAGGAGGAGAAGGGAATGACAGAGGATGAGATGGTTGGATGGCATCATTGACTCCATGGACATGAGTTTGAGCAAGCTCCAGGAGTTAGTGACGGACAGGGAAGCCTGGCGTGCTACAGTCCATGGGGAGGCAAAGAGTTGGACACGACTGAGCAACTGAACTGAATTGATGCTAAGTGAAATAAGTCAGACAGAGAATGGCAAGTACTGTATATTACTTATATGTGGAATCTAAAAAAAATACAAAAATTAGTGAATAAAACAAAAAGGAAGCAGATTCACAGATATAGAGAACAAACTAGTGGCTACCAGTGAATGGTGGGTAGGGGAATCGTAGGGGTGAAGGGGTGGGAGGTGCAGATTATTAGACGTAAGACAGGCTCAAAGATAACAGCAAATGTAGCCAATACTTTACAATAACTGTAAATGGAAAGCAACCTTTAAAACTGTACAAAATTTAAAAACTAAAAAAAGAATATAGCCAGTAAAATAGGGTTTACCTGGTGGCTCAAATGGTAAAGAATTTGACTGCAATGTGGGAGACCTGAGTTTAATCCCTGTGTCAGAAGGTCCCCTGGAGCAGGGATGGCAATCTACTCCAGTGTTCTTGCCTGGAAAATTCCATGGACAGAGAAGCTTGGCAGGACTGTAGTCCATAGGGTCGCAAAGAGTTGGACACGACAGAAATGACTTAGCAGGCACACACATGCAATAAAGGTTTTTCTAGGGGGTAACGTGTCACCAAGAAATGTGTTCTTAGTCACTCAGTTGAGTCCGAGTCTTTGCCAAACCATGGCCTGCCATATTCTTCTGTCCATGGAATTCTCTAGGCAAGAACACTGGAGCGGACAGCCATTCCCTTTTCCAGGGGATCTTCCCAATCAGGGATCAAACTCAGGTCTCTTGTATTTCAGGTGGATTCTTTACCATCTGAGCCACCAGGGAAGCCCATGTGTCACCAAAGGGATGCTCTATAATTATCCCCACTATCATTACGGAGAAACAACCCCAGAATTTGCTTTTGTTACTTGTTCATTGAGTTTAAATTACACTTTCGTTTAAACATTTTCTTGGCAGTGATTACAGTGCTCAGTGATTGAAACATTTCTCAGTGAGGAACTACTGTAATGGTCAATGAAAGGAAAATATAGGCTGGAATGCACCATGACTACAGAGCACCTGCGACATGGGATTGCTGTTATATTGCTGTGAGGCATAGCAGACACCACAAATCCTTTTCTTAATCTGAAAAAGTGTAAGAAAAAAAGGCAAAGCAAAAGAATCCTGGTATAATGCAGGTACCCAGCAGGTGTGAGGAGATTGAGACTTGATATTATATCCCTTAGCAGTGCTCTAAAACCACCTCTCACAGGTGTGTTCTGCTCAGTCTCAATCAAGCCTGCATGCACCACAACACCAGCCACTTTCGTTTCAACAGCCTAAAGAGTAATCTTCTAAACAAACAGTTCTGATAGATCTAAAAAGCTAGAGCTGTGGGTTTTCTTTTTAAAAACATCTTCGCTGCAATGCTTCTTGCTGTGATAATGACTCCTCAGAAGGATAATTCAAAATAAACATATTCACCACTAAATAGGAATGAAGAGAGGGCTTAGATTGTTTTTTGCTTTTCTTTTTTAAAGTCCTAGGTTATTGAATAATATAATTTACCTCTATCATGCTTCAAATATATTATCACGCAGGCAAAGAGATTATAAGCATTTTTTTGGCTTCATAAAACAAAGAAAGTTTGTAAGTTCTGTTCTTATGATTAACAGAACGCTTGAAATTTAGGGCTTGTAATATGTAGTCTGATTCTCCATTTTACAGACAAAGAAACAAAGGTTCAGGGCTTCCCTTGTGGTTCAGTGGTAAAGAATCTACCTGCAATGCAGGAGACACGGGTTTGATCTCTGGGTCAGAAAGATGCCCGGGAGAAGGAAATGGTAAACCACACCAATATTATTGCCTGGAAATCCCATGGACAGGGGAGCCTGGCGGGCTACAGTCCATGGGTTGCAAGAGTCAGACATGACTTAGCGACTAAATCACAACAAAAACAACCAATGGGAGGAAAATTACACAGTCAAGATCATGCTTATAGGTAACAGCAGAGTCAGGAATGGAATATAGTCTTCTTTCTGGGGATCTTCCCTCATTATACCATGAGGCTCTGGTTATGATTTCTGTGCTTTTATCATTAAGAATGATGAGGTGAAACAGAATTTCACTTATAATTATGCATATTTTCCATTAATCAAATGACTTTGACCAATGTGCTTCAGTTACTATCTGAAGCACAGTTAATATCACTGTGCTTACCTGTTACAGTGAGCACACTGTTTTTAGCCATTTTGGTTGTAGGTAGTGAGATTTTGCTCCTATGATTTCATGAGATGAGCATTGGCAAAACAGGAGGCAGAAGGCAGAAAGAGGTGACCATTTAAATGCAAACAGGATAAAAACAGTAAACTTGACTGATGGATTGAATAGGGATCATGAATGGAAATCAGATTATATTTTTCCAAGTGGACTGGCATTTGTGTAAAAAGGGAACACTGGGTGAAAAAGGAGCTGCCCAATCCAGCATGTAAGTTTACAGCCATCCTACTACCTAATGGTCCTATCAATGCTCATTTTTAATTTGATTAATTTATAATTCAAGACTCATGATTTAATCCTAGAGTCATTTTCTTTTGCACACCAAAAGGTGACAAGTCACTTAATTAACGCATCTTCTCAAACCCAACAAAAATGGTAGACCAAGGAAACGATTTTGCAAGCATGAACATTTATTTATCTATCTTCCCATTGGTATAGTTTTTGGCTACAAATCCAGAAAAAGAAAAGACTCATATATGTGCGGATGATTCCTGTTCTATGTCTTTACCATCAGATTGCTAAACCATGTCATCAGTATGCATCTATCTTCACAGGTCATTTGTTATATACCTTTCATCACCCATAGATCCCATCATAATATTTCATTTGTTGCTTCTGCTGCACTTTTATATGTGACAAGTCCTCCCACCTATATTTGAAAATCCAAACCTCAATTATTCTTAAAGACATAATTTAAATTCAACTCCCCTCATAAAATCACCTCATCCTCTTCTGATTCCAACAACAGAAATGTATCTGTAGCTTTCAACATAATGTTCACTTTTATTGCATATTTTGTGTATCAATATATGTTTGCAAATATGATCTTACTAAGAACAACTTATTTGTGATCAAGGTATTTCTCATATTTCTCCTTGAATCTTAGCAGTACCTGCACCTGGGAGCTTCTCTATAAATGTTTGTGAATGAATGACAGAATGAACGAATGAATATAGCCTTTTCCCAATGTCTGAAAAAGTTTAATGAAACAGTCTTTGCAATGGTTCATCAACTTTACTATAGATATCTTAAAGAGCTAAACTTCCTCTGAACCAGCACACAAACAAAATTCAAAAGTCAACCATTTACATTTTTAAATTTGTTTTATACCTAAATCTTAAAAGTTACAGCTAGCAATCAATAGACAATTGCCTAAAAGGAAATATAATTCTTCCCTTCATAAGTATCTGAAAAAGAAGGAAATGTACTTTAAAAAAGTAAACAGGAGTATACATTCTCAGGGAGCCTATAATAGGACAGAATAAACATGAGTGTGAAACAGCATTCTTTTCACATTCTACGTTAGCTTACAAAAGGAAGATTTCATGTAGGGTGTCTATAAGAGATACTAACTCTTTCTTGAATTAAGAACCAATTATGTAGAAATTCAAATATATTTTAACTTGATAAAAGCCATTAATATATACTAAGCAAAGCAAACAAATGGTATCTGGGCCTTGAGGAATATAATTTCAGTCCTAATGTTTCATTTTTGATGTTAAACAAGCCCATTCTTTTTATATACCCTCAAATGTCACAATTCCTGTGCAGTTCATGTCTATATACATCCACTATGTCGTATAAAATATTACATACTTTTCTGTTACTTTTTTTTTGTTTTTTAAAAAAATTGAAATATGGTTGATTTACAATGCTGTGTTAGTTTCAGGTATACAACAAAGTGAATCAATTTTATGTGCATATATATATATTTTTTTCAGATTATTTTCCCTTACAGGTTATTACAATATATTGAGTACAGTTCCTGTTGGTTATCTATTTTATATGTACTAGTATGTATATGTTAATCCGAAACTCCTAATTTATCCCTCTGTCTCCCCTTTGGCAACCAGAAATTTGTTTTCTATGTCTGTCAGTCTATTGCTGTTTTTGTATATCAGTTCATCTGTATCATCTTTTTTTGTTTAGATTTCACAGATAAGTAATATCATATGATATTTGTCTTACACTCTCTGGCTTATTCCATGTAGTATGATAATTTCTAGGTCCATCAGTGTTGCTGCAAATGGTGTTATTTCATTCTTTTTGTGCTACTATCACTTGTATGGAACACAGTAGATCCCATAGCCAAAGCAATCTTGAGAAAGAAAAATGGAGCTAAGGGAATCAGGCTCCCTGACTTCAAATTATACTACAAACCTATAGTATTAACACAGCTGATGGTCAATTAATCTATGACAAAGGATGCAAGAATATATAATGGAAAAAAGTCTCTTCAATAAGAGATATTGGGGAAACTAGACAGCTACATGTAAAATGTTCAAACTTTTCTCACACCATACACAAAAATAAACTCAAAATAGATTAAAGGCCTAAATATAAGACCAGAGGGGCTTCCCTGGTAGCTCAGTTGGTAAAGAATCTTCCTGCAATGCAGGAGACCCATGCATTCTCGGGTAGGGAAGGGCTTGATTCCAAGGTAGGAAGGATCCGCTGGAGAAGGGATAGGCTACCCACTCCAGCATTCCTGGGCTTCCCTGTTAGCTCAGCTGGTAAAGAATCCACCTGCAATGCAGGAGACCTGGGTTCGATCCCTGGGTTGGGAAGATCCCCTGGAGAAGGGAACAGCTACCACTCCAGTATTCTGGCCTGGAGAATTCCATGAACTGTATAGTCCATGGGGTTGAAAAGAGTCAGACACAACTGAGCAACTTTCACTAAGACCATATACTATAAAACTCCTAGAGGAAAACAAAGGCAGAACACTCTGACATAAATCACAGCAATGTGTATTTGGATTCGTCTGCTAGAGTAATGGAAATAAAAACAAAAATAAGCAAATGGGACCTAATTAAACTTACAAGCTTTTGCACAGGAAAGGAAACAAATAAACAAAATGAAGACACAAACCTAGAGAATGGGAGAAAATATTTGCAAATGATGTGACCGGCAAGAGATTAATCTGCAAAATATACAAAGAGCTCATACAGTTCAAGAGCAAAAACAAATGAACAAATAAACGAATCAAAAAGTGGGCAGATCTTAAATAGACATTTCTCCAAAGAAGACATGCAGATGGCCAACAGGTAGATGAAAAAAAATATTCAAAATCACTAATAGTTAGAGAAATGCAAATTAAAACAACAATGAAGTTTCACCTCACAGCAGTCAGAAACGGCCATCATAAAAGTCAACCAGTAATAAATGCTGGAGAGGGTGTGGATAAAAAGTAACCCTTCTACACTACTGGTGGGAATGTGAAGTGATACAGCCACTACGGAGAAAAGGATGGAGGTTTCCAAAAACTGAAAATAGAGCTACGATAAAATCCTGCAATCTTACTCTTGGACATATATCCAGAGAAAACCTTAAAACCTTAAGTAGAAAAGATGCATGTGCCCCAGTGTTCACCACAGCACTATTTATATTAGCCAAGACATGGAAGCGCCTTAAATGTCCATCAAAGGATGAATGGATAATGATGTGATATATTTATACAATGAATGGAATATTATTCAGTCATAAAATGCTGTTGAGTGTATACTGTAAATAATTTTCCTATATATATGTTTCTGCACCCATTAAGCTCAATAGCAAGAAAGCTATAATTATTTTTTTTTACATTTATTTTTTCTAATCAAGCCATTTTTAGAAACTATCAAACGAATAAAAACTTTTATGTTCAGGTCACTGACTACAAAAACCTTCAGCTCAGTTTCTCTTGAATTTTACTTCTTTGAATGCTACTTTATCTGAAAGGGAAATAATTTGGTCTGTTTTATTTTTTTATTTCCATGCCCCATGGAAAAAAAATGTATTGACAGATTAGAAAACAATTGAAAATCCATTGTCTAATTTGAGTCATGTCTCCTTTTCCATTAAAGCTCAAATTCTTTTTATCTGCCTATAACTTTACTCTCAAAGTTTGGGGTTTAATTATTGATGAGCTGTTAGTATTTGCCTTTGCTTTCCCCAGAAATGTGCCCAATGCTCAGACTTCTTTTTTCATATATTTTGCAGGTTGGCATTTTAAATATTTTTTATCCTTAATAGAACTCTTAATTATTAGAGATGGGGTTGAAATGAAACTTGGAATTTTTCTAAACCATTTTGTAAAAGGAAAACGACCCAGCACTGAAAGCCAACCTCAACACTGATGCTGTTCTAACTGAAGCCAAGTGGCAAAGTGTCACAGCATTTCACCAATTTAGCTTGTATTCAGCCTGAATAGAATCTGACCATTTTCTTTAATATAATCATCATGTAAATTTCTAGCATTCATCTTTTGAAAAAGCTGTATTTAAAACCACTGTGTGGGAGAGAAGAACAATACATGAAGGAGATATTTTGCTAGACTTGACAAGTTTTAGTTTCTGACATTGTACACAGTCTATCAGCAAAAATTCATATAGTGCATCATTTTTATACTTTCTCATAAACAGGAAAATAAAACTACAATAATATGTTTGCCTGTGTTCTCATGTTCAATGTATATTTTATATGTAAATCAGTCAGGGTAGGTGGAGAAAAGGAAGGTTAATGTGAGGTTGGTAAATATCTGGTATTTAATGTCTGGGTAGCCACTGAAACAATTATATAATTCACGTACTCTTTCGGCTAAAATTTAAATTATGTCTGTGTTCTAATCAAATAATGATATACAGATTAACAGACAGCCCTGGTAGTCAAAGTTCACAACATTATGAGGCAGACAGTTGAGTATTAAAATCCCCTCTTGCATAAGGA